>CM053789.1:515100577-516403077 GCA_028749045.1 Cupressus sempervirens
GGGCAACGAGCTAGGTGGAACTGAAAAAGACAAAACATGAGCCCTTGGTGTAGGATAGTGAAATTGTTAGTAATAGATATGACTGAATTTAAAATAAATGATATTAATTTATTTTTTATAGTTGTTATTTGTATATACTACATAATTTGGTTGAATTGTTTTGTGGTAATATCGAAATGGGTGGTATAATTTTGGTTAAGGAATACATATATTAGAGGCATGTGTGTATTGGTTTGCATGTTATGTCATGTGTAGGATGTTATTGTTATGATCATATTTACCCAACCTTGTTATTAGAATTGTGTGCATATGCATGCTTTTTTAATCTTGACATATTTTATAATGTTATGGTTTGAGGACTACTATGCATTTATGAGTTTATGGTTTGAGGACCAGTATAAGTTTTAGATATCTTTTATGGATCTAAATTTGAGTATCATTCTTTATGTGATTTATGAGATCTGTTTGTGATTTATGAGCTTAGGGGAGATTGTCTTGGTACATTCTAAGGGAGTGACTTATATAGGGGTTGTGATGTCCCCAATTATAGAAAATATTTTTAATAGAAATTAAGAGCTAAATAATAATAATAATAATAATATAAGATAGATAAATATATGATATAAGTACATATATTTTGATATATTTAATATAATATATAATAATCTATAAGATATATATTATTAATTATAGGTAATGTCAAATAACAATAATAATTTCATAATGAATATTATGAGATGAACATACTCTAGAATAATGTTATGATATCATTTGTAATACAAATATAAATAAATAAATAACATATTACTTAAAATATTATATAAAGAAAATATACTATAATATTAGAAATAATGATATTACTAATATTATAATATATGATCAAGTCTAATATTATAATATTATCATATATTATAATATATGATATTACACAAGTCTAGAACCGAACCACATTATATTTTTAAATTAAATATATCAAAATGTATGCGAGTGTGACATCACCAAGGGTCACGTCTCATCATGCCCTTATTTAAGAAGGCGTGCATAGAAAGAGAATATAGGGATATATGCATAAAAGAGGAAGCAACTGAAGAATGGCCTATGGAGAAGAATATGAGACTAGGATCAGTATTGAGAAATACAACATTGAATATGAGAGGCTACAGATTTTGGATAAAAGGAGGATGAGCGCACAAGTCTGCAAGATACAAATTATGTCAGCATTGATTAACAGTTGGCAAATAGTATTATACAGGAATAAAGGAATCATATACAATTGGAGTAGGAGTTTTTCGGCATTGAAAACATGGGACGAAGTATTAGCAGCAGACGTATATATTGTTTCCAATCGGGTTTTTGGATTAAAGCATCAGTACTGAAGCATACACTGATTTCCATCAGGATTTACTGTAATGTGCATACTTGATATTGCTAAATCAGAGAAAATATGGCAAAGGATATAAGTAAAGAAAAGAAAAGTCACAAAAATGAATGACCCCAAATTGTGTTCATACCAAGTGGTATCAAAGCCCTTGAACCTCCCATCCTGTGGGAAACAAATGAAATAATGAACATATAATCAGCGAATAAAGTGATGGAATGATTTATTTAAGGATTTATAGCAACCTTATGTTGACAAAAAGGAATGTAATTATCCATATCACACAAGGCAGCCAGAAATGTGAGAAAATATGGAGAGCCTGATAGTTCAAAGGATCGATGATAGCAAACTGTGCTAAATGAATAAGCCTGCAATGCAATATTAAAAGTCCTTGATTCATTTGATAGTAGCGAATATATGCAGAAGTGATCAAAATTAGTCATCGTGATTTTCTATTTATGAGTTAGCAATGATGGCATGATGGAGTCAAATTATCATTTTCTATTAAAAATGATTGAAGGTTAATTAGTTGTGTGTACATTGAAAAAAGTATCTATTCGGCAGTGATATGTAATGGAGGTGACACTAAAAGATTGGCCCTTGATCAGAGGATACAAAACATCAGAAAAAGAACCATTCCTACTCTACTTTTGACACCACTCCTGCAACTAAAAGCCATATAAACCACATAAACAGTTAACAATTATAATATTGAATCTAGGCAGGCACTGAACTGGGGTTTAAAAAAGAAAGAAGAAAGAAGACAGATGCAAAATTAGAAAGAAAATAATTAAACCAAAGGCTTGTACAATTAATTAATAAATAATGAAATTGAGAATAATATCATTTAATGAAAAGGCACGTCCATTTAAATTGAAAGGTTACAGCTGTTCAAATTATAAGATATAAAAAGGATGATATATCATTTGTTAAAAGATGAATTAAGTGAAAAAAAAATAGGGTAGAGTAATAGGAGACGAGTGATGATTAAAGTGTGAATAAGAAGTTAGCTATTGGATATTAAAGGAGAAGTTTAAAAAAATGGAGGTGAAGTAAAAATAAAATAAAGAAGAAGAGAAAGAATTTAGAATAAAAGAAATTTTTAAGAGTAAGAATTGTGGAGTATAAAAGAGAGAAATATTAATAAATTGCTACTTACCAATATAATATTGAGTGAATTAATTAAGGCAGAGTCAGTGATAAAGGTTTGCAGATGAATTGAGGAGAATTAGAAGTATTATTCAATGCCAACACAGGCAAATTGATTGTGTATTTGTAGTCAGATGTTGAGGGTTATATTTGTGAATTGAAGAAGTTACTCATGCATCACCATTTGACTGAACTAATGTCAGCAAGAAATACCCACACTCCTATTGTATAGGGATGATACTTGAATGCCATCCATATATAATAGCAATAGAAAAGAGAACATTATGCAGTGACATACCGTAGGTGTAATATTGATTATTTGAGAAATGATTTAGGGATTTCAAGTAGCTTTCCTATGGAGTCTACAATCAAGGAAGGTCTATAATACACCTTATTGTAGTACTAGTTAAGGGAAAGACTATATAGAAACCCTACTATATATAACTTTCCTATGGAGTTTGCAATTAAGGGAGGTTTGTTAAGAAACCTTATTGTAGTACTAGTTAAGGGAAAGACTATAAGGGCATCTATCCTTCCTATGGAATCTACAATCAGGGAAGAGTTGCTATGATACCCTATTACAATACTAGTTAAGGGGAAGATAGTAAAGGAATCCTACCACTTTCTTATGGAGACTGCAATCAGGAGAGAACACCCTATTGTAGTACTAGTTAAGAGGAAGATAGTAAGGACACCCTATCAACTTTCCTATGGAGTCTGCAATCAAGGGAGAGCGGTTAGGACACCCTATTGTAGTGCTAGTTAAGGGAAAGATAGTAATGGCTCCTTTTCACATGAACCTTTCTAACCAAACAAGCAATCCACTAAGTAGACCACCTCATGTGGATGCCTAACACCTACCACCAAGGCCAAGGGGGCCAAAGTTCCGTTCTTGGGCTTAGTATGGAATTGGCTTGGATTAACTTATTATTATTCAAATTTCTTTGAAGTTTATATATATTTATATGCATGTACTGATGCTTATTTTGTGGTTGCAGGGTTCATAAGCCTAATAAAGAAGTATAATCATTGCGCATTGTTAATTTTAGGATCTAATCAAGGTTATGTATGATGTGTCTACATCGTGTTTGCTTCATGTTTTCAGCTGTCTGCATCATGTCTATTCCGTGTTTTCATTAAAAATGTATGTTTGTAAAATCTTCTAGGCTTTTTATGTTCTTCTTGATGAAAGAGCTTGTGAATGATTTTTCTTGAGGACATCCTCAAGCAAATTTGAGAGGAGACGATTGTGATGTCCCCAATTATAGAAAATATTTTTAATAGAAATTAAGAGTTAAATAATAATAATATAAGATAGATAAATATATGATATAAGTAGATATATTTTGATATATTTAATATAATATATCATAATCTATAAGATATATATTATTAATTATAGTTAATGTCAAATAACAATAATAATTTCATAATGAATATTATGAGATGAACATACTCTAGAATAATGTTATGATATCATTTGTAATACAAATATAAATAAATAAATAACATATTACTTAAATATTATATAAAGAAAATATACTATAATATTAGAAATAATGATATTACTAATATTATAATATTATCATATATTATAATATATGATATTACCCAAGTCTAGAACTGAACCACATTATATTTTTAAATTAAATATATCAAAACGTATGCGAGGGTGACATCACCAAGGGTCATGTCGCATCATGCCCTTATTTAAGAAGGCATGCATAGAAAGAGAATAGAGGGATACATGCATAAAAGAGGAAGCAACTGAAGAATGGATTGTGGAGAAGAGTATGAGACTGGGAGCAGTATTGAGAAATACAACATTGAATATGAGAGGCTACAGATTTTGGATAAAAGGAGGACGAGCGCACAAGTTTGTAAGATACAAATTACGTCAGCATTGATGAATAGTTGGCAAATAGTATTATACAAGAATAGAGGAATCATATCTAAAAGTATAGAGATACAATTGGAGCAGGAGTTTTTCGGCATTGAAAACATGGAACAAAGTATTAGCAGCAGACATATATATTGTTTTTTATCGGGTTTTTGGATTAAAGCATCAACACTGAAGTATACACTGATTTCCATCAGGATTTATTGTAATGTGCATATTTGATATTGCTAAATCAGAGAAAATATGGCAAAGGATATAAGTAAAGAAAAGAAAAGTCACAAAAATGAATGACCCCAAATTGGGTTCATTACAGGGGTCTAGGGCCCAAAGTAGCCAAATCCAAGGTAACCTATCATAAGTTTGTTAATAACTTAATAATTCAACACATTGGTTACAATGATCAGAACAGGCTGGAAGAGAAGGCCATCCTCTTAGATCTCCATAACATCATTTCAAAGGAAGAACATTATTGGAAATAAAGATCTAGAGTTAATTGGTTAAAAGAAGGTGATCAGAACTCAAGGTTCTTTCATTTGACCACCCTAAAACATCGAGCAAACAACAGGATCTCTTCCATTAAGAAAGGTCAGGCTCATTTAACCAAGGACGATGAGATTGCAGATGAAGTTGTTCAATTCTTCTCCTCCCTCCTTTCCAAGGATCCTTCTCTCTCGGATCTTGACCAAGTTGACATTTTGTCTGCTATCCCATCCTTGTTGCAACCATGCCACAATTTGATGCTGAAAGCTATCCCCTCCCTGGAGGAAATCTTCCTAGCTCTCAATTCTCTCCCAGGAGACAAAGCCCCAGGCCCGGACAACTTCTCTACTTTCTTTTTCCAAGTCTTTTGGGAAGTGGTCAAGAAGGATGTTATTAACGCAATGCAAGAATTCTTTGGCACCAGAAATCTTTTGAAAGAACTAAATGCCTCCTTCCTAGTTCTCATCCCTAAGACTCCGAGAGCTGACTCGATGGATAAGTTTAGGCCCATAAGCCTTTGCAACTCTTTGTACAAAATCATTTCAAAGCTTCTTACCTCAAGGCTCCTTAGCATCCTCCCTTTGATTATTTCTCCTCAGCAGACAGGCTTTGTTCCTAGGAGACAGATTCTTGACTCCATTATCATGGTCCATGAGGTCATCCACTCTCTTGAGGCTGGTAAGAAGGAAGGTTTCTTGCTCAAAATAGATATGTTTAAAGCCTACAACAGGGTGGACTAGAATTTCCTTCTGGCAGTTCTACAGGCTTTTGGTTTTGACACCTAGGTTTGCAAGCTCATCTCTCAACTTGTTACTTCTCCTTCTTTATCTGTTTTGGTTAATGGTTCCCCTTCTCTTTTCTTCTTTCCTTTGAGAGGACTGAAACAAGGTGACCCCATTTCCCCTGTTCTTTTCATCATAATGGCTGAATGCTTGGGAAGACTCATCTAGAGGAAATGTCAAGACAAGAGTTTGCTTGGTCTAAAGCTCTCTTTGGGTCCCTCAACCTTCAATCGCTAGCAATTTGTGGATGATACCATTTTGGGGGGTGAAGCCTCTGTCAGTGAGGCCAAAATTTTCAAGGGCCTCCTGAATACCTACACTAGGGGCTCAAGCCAGGCGATCAATTGGGAAAAGAGCTCGGTCTTCTTCATCAACACTCCCTTGGAGAGATAGAGGAAGATTTCCCACATCTTGGGAAGTAGTATTGGGTCTCTTCCTGCAAACTATCTCGACCTACCCTTGGGCACCAGACCCCTAGATTCTTTCTGGAACAACATCCTAGATAGATTCAATAGGAAACTCGCAGGATGGAAAGGTTCCACCCTAAGCCAGGCTGGCAAGTGCACTTTGGTTAAATCCATCTTTCAGAACCTCCCAACTTATGCCTTAAGCCTTTTTGGCATCCCAATCAACCATGTTGATAGGATGGAGAAGATTCAAAGGGACTTTCTCTGGCCAGGGTCCAATGACCATAAGAGATACCACCTCATTTCCTGGGATCTTGTTTGTCTCTTCAAATGCTATGGTGGTCTTGGCATCAGAAAAATCAGACATCTCAACAACGCTATCCTAGCTAAGTAGATATGGTGCATTTTTCAAAATTTAGGTGTCTAGAGGGATATCTTGACTGAGAAATACCTGAGAAGGCAATGCCTCAACTCCTTGTTTGATGGGTCTGAGATTCCCCAGAGGTCATACATTTGGAATAGGATTTTGAAGGCAAAGCCTCTAGCCAAATCTAAGGCCAGGTGGAAAGTTGGCAACAGGGACAATATCATTTTCTAGCATGACAACTGGACGTGTCAGGGACCTCTAATCAATCACCCTTGCTTTGGTAGATCGGTTGAACAAAGCATAGAAAGATATGGTCTATATGTCAGAGATTATAGATATGGAAATGATTGGCATGACCTGTCCGAGTTATCCCTGGACCTTAACTCTTTGATGATTTATCTGAAAGCCACCTTCCTCAAAAATAGCAAGGATACCCTCATTTGGGGGGATTCTTCAAGTGGGCAGTACTCTATTGCCTCAAGATATTTCTCCATATGGGATAGGATGGAAAAGTCAATTTGGGCTAAAGCCTAGATTTCTGGTCTCACTCCTAAAATCAACATTTTCTTCTAGCTTCTCCTACAAGAAAAAATCCTAACCCTAGATAATTTAGCCAAGAGAGGCCAAATTATTCCCAATAGATGTAGCCTCTACAAACATGATCTGAAAATGGTTAATCATTTGTTCATTCACTGCCCTTTCTCTTCCAAGGTGTGGAACCTCCTAACCAGGGACCTCAATTTCAGTTGGTGCCCCCCGGTTAGTTTCCAAGACTTCTTGAACCAATGAAGAAGCCACCACTCTGGCAAGAATTCACATTTATTCAGCTTATGGATTCTCCCACACTTATGCTGGGGAATTTGGAAAGAGCACAACAATAGAATATTAAGAGAAAGTGAATCTCTAGAATTCATAATTGCTGAGAAAATTGAAGGTCTCACCTTGGAGAACTATACTATAACCAAGGGTGGAAACATCAAGGAAGGAGGGAATTGTAAAGTCATAAAGGAAGAAAGGGACAAGAGGAGACAAGAAGCCAGATGGTCCTTTCCCTCTGAGGACTGGCACAAAGCCAACTTTGATGGGGCAGCAAAGGGGAATCTCGGTCCTGCTAGAAGTGGAGGCATTATTAGAAACAGCTCGGGTGGAGGAATTGCTGCTATTTCCTTCCCTCTTGGTCACCAGACTAACCACTTTGTTGAAGCCAGTGTGGCCAACCATATTGTTAAACTAGCTTTGGCTTTCGAAATTGAGCATCTCTGGCTTGAGGGTGATTCCTTAAACATCATCAACTGTATCAAAGGTCTCACCACACCATCTTGGACTATTGCCAACGTCATTGAGGATATCAAATCTGACTTGGGCAAGTTCAAAAAGACTTATGTTAGCCATATTTTCAAGGAGGCCAACCCAGTTGCTGACTGGTTTTCCAACGATGCAGTCATAAGAAATTCGGTGATGACGTGGAGGAACGGTGATGAATTTCTAGTTTCAATGACTGAGTTACTCCAGCTAGACCGAATCCATGGCACGAATATTATTCCTTTTTAATTATGACTAGATTTCCAAATTGCACATCGGAAGAAGAGTAATAAGAAGTAATGCAGAGCCCTTTTCAAGATATAATTATGCGTATAGAAGGCACGCTTTGAAGGTAGGCTCAAACAGAACCACTAAAAATCATAAAAATGTTTTTTTATTTTTTGCATCCCAACCAATTATGTGCTCTATAATATTGCTAGTGGTTTCGAGTTTGCTAAGTCGAAGACTACCATGGTGGCTGAAAGGATCAAAAGAGAGCCTTCGAGGAAGGCAGAGAGTTGGAAGGAAAAGAAGAAGGTTTGGCATAAGCTCAAAAAAGGTCGAATAACCAAGTTCATGGAGAAGCTGCATGGTTTTGACGTTGGGGTTATGAAGGTCATGGTGGATTCTTGGAGCAACGAGAGAGTCAAAATTGATGGTGTAACACACCAAATCTCTGAGGACTTAATCGCGAAGGTGATAGAAATCCTGTCGAACGGCATAAAATTTTACAGGGACAAAAAGATATCAGCCAATGCTATAAATGTATTTGTCAAGGATGACAAGGAGAGAGACAAGCTCATCAAGATCGACACCTACTATGATATTGAATCCATCAAGAAATTATGTAGGTATGTCCTCAGAATCCTCATTGAGTACATTACTCTTGATCCCAAGTTTAACAGGATAACACACCATTTTGTTTTGCCGAACCACTTTAGGCATGGTGTTTAAATTTATTTTCCCTTCTATCTTTACACTTCCATGTCTAAAGGTATTGAGGGTTTCAAGAAAAAAATTGTTCAAGGATACTGCCAATTTAGACTCGGAGGATGTTCAAGTCGTTAAAACGGAGGAAGCCAAAGCCACCTCTATTGCTCGCAACCCCAATATGCCTAGTAGAAAGAGTCCTAGAATCCACCCCCCCCCCCCCCCCAAAGCTTAAGCCTTAGGAGGAGAAAATTGACAGTTGGGAAGAGGAGGAGATGGAAACTGATTCAGAGGAAGAGGACAAGGAGCTGGGGAAGGAAAATGGGAGTGAGGAGGAGAAGGGGAGGGTTAGTGACAAGGAGGAGGCTGCCCCTATTTCCCCTCCGTGTAACCCTAGGAAAAGAAAGGTTGACCAGGCTTTGATTCAGGAAGAAGCCCAGATTCTTGAAACCCATGTCCCTGACTCACCCATATCCCCACCTGAGGAGATGAATGAAATTATGGTGGAAAGAAGTGGGGAGGTGGTAAGGAAGAACAGGAGGAGGGCTTGGAGAAATTTCAACATGGACACAACTAGGTTGGGTATTGTCAGAGAACCGGCGAACATCCAGGTGTTGGAGGACCTTGATGATAGAACCCATTATGATGAGTTAATTGACCCTGCTATGTTGGTCATCTCTGACAACATGCGGGAAACTGGCTTCAATTTCTTGAATAATGTGAAGAATTGCTTGGTAGATAATTTCCATTCTATCAAATGGTTGTTTCAGGAAATTGAGGCCCTTAAGGAAAAGAACAACCAGGACATCAATTAGAATACTTGCAGGGTTCAGGAGACCACAGGAAAGACTACCCAGGTTGCTAACCAGAACATCCACAATGGCCAAGACACCAGCGATGGACAAGAGGACTAACTCTCCTTGATTGAACAGAAAGTCTAGAAGTTTGAATCCATCCACCAGGTGCTAACTAAACAAATAGTGGACACCCTACACACTTTGAATGAGAATATTGTTAACTTGGGTGACTCTCTAATGAGAGTCAGCTTAGGTAGGGACACTCCACAAAGGACTAGGATGGATTTCGTTTAGGTGGAGTTTTCTCAGATTGAAGCCAGGGACCTGGTGAACAAGGTGGACCAAGTGGAGACCCAGAACAGGAACCAAGAAGCAGCGGATAGTCAGAAGGACAACGAAGCTACAAAAACTCTACAAAATCTTGAGAAGGACAACCAATAGTCTGCTTCACTTTTGGTTTTGTTCTTTGTTTTGTTTTCTGGCCTTTGCCTCCTGGCCTTGGGCCTTTTGTCAGTTGTTGGATTTTAGCAGCAGTATCTTGTTAGCTGGACTTTTTATTTTTCTTTCTATTATGATGTAAACTTTTGGGTTTCAGGATCTCTATAAAACTTGTTTTTTCTAATCAAAAACTTAATAATTAATATTTATAACATACATTTAAGGGATAATTAGTGATATTTCCTCACCCATTCCTTGAGTTCTTGTAGATGTTAAGCATGGGAATAATATGATGCCTAAAGAGTAATTATGACTTGTATTCCTCATCTTCATTAGAGGATATTCTTATTCCACGTGGGTCACATTAACAGTATAGGGTCTAGAGTGACGATTCTAGGGTAACATAACACTTAAGGGTTTGTGGTCTAGAGAAAGAATAGTCCAGGGTAATTTAAGTAGTTGATTGTGTGGTGACACCCTCTAAATATCTAGCCCAAGTATCCTCCATTGATTTTTAGTTTCTTTTGGTGGTCATTATTTATTTATTGGTCATTGTTCATTTGGTGATTTATATTTATCTAATGATGGGTACTTATTGGAGGTTGTTATTGATTTGGTATTGTTATTTGATTTGGAAGGTTGTATATGGTTGTTGGTTTTGGTATATCATTTTGGTATTGATACTTATTGCTATTTTGACTTTTTCCCTTATCATTAGTTTGTTAAGAGATAGAGAGCTTTCAGGATCCCTTGCCAAGGTTCTATGTTTTTTTTTGGTGGTTTGATATCCAAGTTGAATTTGACATCATCTCCTCAGTGCAGTGGGAGTTGTCCTTTTAGGTACCACACAGTTAGGGGGTAGTGATTCTTTTTCCATTGAGTTTGTGTCTGTACCATTCTTATTCATATCACTTGAAGACTTTCTTTCTTATCACTTGATGTATCTATGTGTCATGTTCTTTGTATCTTTGAGGTTCTTATGGGACAATGTATTGTACTTATTGTATTTGGAATAGCATTGCATGCCCTATAGAATGTGCAGTGAATGTTGTGTAATTTTGAATGTACTTTATTGCATTAGCTATAATTATGTATTCATTATGAGATAATGCATTCAATATTTCCCTATGGATTTAGACATTGTACTTATGATTAAACCTAATTAATAAAATTTATACAAATGTGATTCTACATTAAGGAACCCTTGGGAAGTGTAATATATATTTGTGTCACTTTATATGTATGTAATTTGGTTTCATTATATTTCATTCACATTGTTAACTTTATGATGTATAAAAGTTTTTTTTTAAATGTATAGTAAACATAATTCATATTTAGGTTGATTTCTCTTAGGTTCCCTTATGGAACATTATAGATGGTTAGATGTCATTTCTAGTACAACCATGGGCTTCCATTTGGGATAGTAGATTTGTAAATTTTCATTATGTGTACTTTGACCGGAGTACTTTTTCAAGACACTATATAGAGTTTCTAATGCCCTCAGCAGGGAACCTAATGAAATTAAGGCAAACTTCCTATGAGCTAGTGTTTTTTTTTTTTTTTCAATGGGTTCCCTTTTTATCAAACTTAATTTGAAAGAAAACTTAAATGTAAAGAAACTATAATAAGCATGGTCTTGATAAATTTTAAGAGAAAAAGATCATAGAAATAAGAGAACATTAAATTCAAAAATGAAACATAGCATAAATGTCATATCCATGAGAGTCTTAATGACACAAAATGCCACAAATATATTTTTTTAAAGATAGGTAAGAGCTTTATCTTTTGAGGAAATACCAATGTACAAAGTCACATCTCTTGTTGGAAATATAAGAGGAGTAAGTAAGAGGGGAGGGGTGAATCAATTACTACAAAATAAATCCCAGATCCCTTTTGATGTCAGTACAAAATGCAAACAAATAATCGAATACTACTGAAGCTTGGTAAACACACACAGTGTTGCAACTCAGTAGTAACTGGATTAGCTCGGCAAAAGATTAACATAAAAAACCATTAGATGTTATATGTGATTACCATTACTTTAACTTAGTTGCAAACACATAAAGTAAATAGCATGAACACATTTGGCACTAGGATTTACCCAATTTGGGAAAACCACCAATAGTAACTAGTTACTAATTTTCACTCTTCTGAAGTGAGCCCTATTAGGAGCCAACCCTGTTAAAGGTTACAAAACACACTGTTAGGTGTGACCCCGTTAAAGGATTTAATCACCCTGTTAGGAGTGGCCTGGTTAGAGGACTTGAGAACAATTCAATGGAATTGTCACCTTGTTAGAGGATTCGCAAATAGCTGTTAAGCCAACTCTATTAAGAGATTTAGATCACTGCTACAATGGTTAGAGAGTAACAATGAAAGGACCTTATTTGAATACAACTCAATTGCTGATTTCATATCTCTATTCTGGTTTCTACTTGATCCTTCCTGATCGAATATGATTTTGTTGCACCACAAGGATATTCTAGTTATCCTTCAAATTCGCTTCTTCAACTTAACAATAGATCTTCAATCACATCACCATAATTCACACATTCTCTTGCACTCACACTTGCACACTTGCTTGCTTATTTTGAAATCACAACTTGACCTTATACTTATACCTTCCGTTTTGTCAAGTTGGCTTAAATACAACTTAGAATAATCAATATGTATCACCTGGGTTGGAATCAATACATAGATCAATTAAACTCAATACAAGAAAATAGGAAAATCCTTTCCTAGTGGACCCTACTCGGTAGAAACTAATTCTGAAGTGATTTCCTTTGTTAACCAATAGAAGCTCGATTTACACTACAAACTTACAAAAATCCTTTGGCAACCGAGTGAACTCGGTTAGCACTGGTTCCATCCAACTTTTCTTCGTTACCTGAGTGAGCTTGATTAACACTCGCTTTCTAAAACTTTTCCTTCAATGCCCGAGTGAACTCAATAGACACTACCTTCTGAACTAGGAAAATGCAAGAACGCTTGATAGACATTGAGAACTGTCTTCACTACCTGAGTGAGCTCAGCATATACTGACTAATAATAATTATGACATTTGTGTAACATCAAAGACAACACACAATTAATCAATTGTATCCAACAATCTCTATCTACCCAACGCTTATACATAATTATTTTCCCTCTTTACATTATACACCAATTTACATCAAGTTACATTATATCAAATTTCATTACATCAATTTTTACATCTAGAGTAAGTATCAAATATACCAATAACTTTATTCTACATTTTCTAAACATTCCTTCTTAAAAGAGTTCCAATGCTAAGCCATAAGCAAGCATCAAGTTTTTCCACCCAACCATGTGATCCCTAAGGAACTACCCCCCAAGCTAGGAGAAAAAATCATGATCCACTAGGTCTAGGAATTTAGGGTTTAGTATTCCCAAAACAAAGACTTGGGTAAGAATAAGAGATCATGAGAAAGAACATCAGGGGAAAAACTTGAGTATAGGGGTTGTAACCACATCTAGGTGAGTACCATCATACCTTCCCAAGTGTTGGGATCAATATCATGGGCTTGGCCATCCTGCCACACAAAATACATTTTCCCTAAGTACTCCAATAGGAACGAGCATGACCTAGTAATGTTAGGATCCACCTCCCCAGTTAGGGACCTAAGGTTTGCACAACATACCTTCCCTAAGTACTCTAGCAATACCACTTTAATTATCTTGTTTAATGTGTGTGAACTCCCAACCCATCCCATTACTTTTATTAAGTTATCACTTATTGATCACTCACACTCAAGCCATCCTATGCAGGGCATGGTCTCCAAACATATGGTTCCCTGGCCACCACTTTCAGGCCCTAGCACCTATGGTGAGCCGCTCACCTAGGGTTTTATACCCTACTCAAAGCCATATGATTATACATCCAAATAAAACATGGAAGAAACTAGAGAAAATTAGGCCCTAAACCTCAATCATAAACAAAAAACAACATCAGGTGATGACACAAGCACTTTTATTAAACAACTAAGAAGCCAAATCTATTGCATGTATTTGTGCATTTGTCTCATTTTATTATGCTTTCATTATATCTGCACATATGTTCAGTAGAGATGAGCATCTAATTTATATAACTACACAGACATTTAACTTTCACCAGTCTTGTGCATGTATACAACAAAATGGCACTTATGTGACACATAACTATACTTTTACTTTATTTACGCATACATTTATCAATTTTGCACATGCTTCAAGTAGATTTATGCATTTGATTAAGAAAATTAACAAGGGCATATGCACCGAGTTGTGGTGCCAAAAAGGTGACTACGAAATTTTTTTTTCCTATTTTAAACAGCCCGTACACGCTATAGCGCGCACGCACTATAGCGTGTACGCGCTTTCTAAAAAATAAAAAAGTATGTATGATGGGCTACAAACCCGCAACCCATCATTTTCATTACCATTTTCTTTTACTCCTACAGCGAGCAGCGCGTACGCGAGTTGAAGACTCAACATTTGCACCACCATTTGCCAAAATGCCTCCTCGTCGACGAAATTCAAGACCACAAGCGCACCCACGACGACATCGTAAGTGATATAAACCTAACTTTGCATTGTTTGATATATTTTTCATATTGTTTTGTAAGTTTTTTATATTCTTTTGTAGGGTTTTTACAAATTTCATTTAGATTTGTTTATTTATTTGAATTTCAATTGATTTTTTATCAGGAAATGTTGATAATCAACCAGAAAATCCACAAGAACATCAAAACCCTCAAGAACCCCAAAACCAAAACCCTCCTCAAGAAGAAGAACAAATTCCACAACTCGAACCAATTGCAAGACCTCCACCAGGCACACAAGAAAATCTAAGAAATGAAATAGAGAGAGGCAAAACTGAATTAGAAGGAATCATTGCTCGGTTGAAAGAATCCAGATAAACCAATCCAATGAGGGCTCAATTGGCATCATCCCTCGAATCCATTAACACTCAAATAGCCTCAGTTAGTGGTCAGTTAGATATTTGGCGGGCTAAGAGGGATGAACAAAAAATATTTTATGCAAATAAATTGTCATATGAAGATGTTAAAAAAAAGGAAATACCAAAAGGTAGTATATGTGCATTATTTAGAAAACTCGGTGAGCAAAATACTGTTAGAGAGGGTACTAAACGATTCCCCATCCATTGGTGCATACATGATGCTATTAGAAATAATTTTTGGGATAGATGGTGGATGGTTTTTGATGCCCCTCTTTGCAACAATCACGAGGTCCCCATGTATTTTTTGAAGAAATTAGATTGTGAGTTTGTCCTTGGGGAGATCCCCAATTATTTTGATATGTTAGACTCCTAGGGTAGAGGTGGGGGGTCATCATTTGAGAGGCCCGGAGCACGTCGTGACCCTAATGTAGCTAGGGTATCCGTGGTCCATCCACAGCGTGAGCATGTGATTATTCCTTCAATTGTGAAGGAACATGTAGAGGCCAGCACTCTAGGGACCATTAATGCTTTGACACATACCCTCATCCATTCCACGAGCCCATTAGTTGAGGGGGAGTCTTCTATACGTCGTGGTCACATGTGCACTTCATGTAGATCCCTATGCACATTTGGCACTCATGTCGGAGATGGTGCAGATGATGGGCTTGTCACCGATCAGTTCTTGAATGAGACATTTGGCATTGACACACAGGTAAATTACTAATTTGATCACATTTCATACGTATAGTGAATGATTAATTAATTAGGATTTATTGACATTGTTCAAAATTTAGGGTCAAAGTGTTCCTAGGCCTAGCAGTGATCCTCCAGGCCCATTTTTTGTCCCTTCGACGAGTCCTGAGGTATGTATCAATTTAATCATTTTAATTAATACATATATTTATTACGTAATCATATTAAGGATTGACCAAAAAAAATATGCATGTGCATCAGTTCTCCACAGGACCCTCAACCTTTACCACAGACACAGAGCAGAGACATCATACGAGCTTCACACAGGTACAGTTGTTTCATGTTAATTTAATTCATTTGATTATATTTATTCCATATTTCATGTTAGATATAACATGTATTGTATGACGTGCAGCTCATGATGTCGGACACACCTCCTCATCTACGACAGTCTGTTGATAGTGGAGTGGCCGCAGCTGTGGCTAGCTCACAGCCACTGACGGAGGTATGAAATAATTTTCTTCGTTTTAGTTTTTGTTTATAATAGTTAATCTCAAAATTTCTAATGTTATTTATAAGAGATTATATTTATTGAATTGTTGTAGGGTGTTGTCACGCCTGATCGTCCACGAGCATTTGAGGTGGACTTACAGAGTGACTATTTGTTGGCAGTAAGAAAATAATTGATTTTGTGAGTACATATATTTGATTTCAACGTATAATAAATATTGATTCATATCCACTTTCTTTGTATTAGTTGGACTTGGAGAAGAGCCTCAACAAGAGGTCAAGTGAGCGTGTCAGGAAGGCCCCGTCATCTCCACTGTCTCCCTCCACACGACGGCAGAGGACGTCAAGAGACTTGTTTCCTTCCCCTCGTGGGAAGGAAAAGATGTAGTTGAGATATTTGATACATATATATAGAGACTTGTTTCCTTCCCCATGTATATATATAGGCATCTGAGAGACATATTCGATACACATTTGATGTACATATGACATTCTATATTTGATGTATGACATATTTGATGTATGACATTATTGATTAATATATGATATGTTTGTTCATATATGACATTATTGGTTATCATAATATATTATGTGTTTGTTAATGTATATGACATTATTGGTTATCATTTTATATTATATATTTGTTCATGTATCACGTTAAATTAGATATGTTCGTGTATGACATTAAATTAGATATGTGCATGTATGAAATTAAATTCAATTGCTAGAGAGTTGCCATTATGTCTACCAACTAGTAGATGTTATTTTTTGCTTTATTAGTATTTCTCAAAAACTGCAAAGAAGTTGTTTCTGGTAGTATCTACTATAGTCCTACTCAAATATGTTTTCAAAAATACTTAGTATGGCAAAGAAATGTCTATGGAAAGCTTGTCAAATAGGATATTAAAGAACTAAATGTGGATAGTCATTAGTACCCATCAATAAGAACACAGACATCTTTCTCAAGCAATCCATATGACATTAGCAAGTAATTTATAAATTTCCTTTGCAAATAACTAGAAGATGCTATGAATCTTAATACAGACTTAATCATGAACTCATTATTCCATCCAAGAAGCATATATCACCCTAAGCCAATTAACCGACAGGATAAAAATTAATTCAATTTCAACAAAATTTTGAGTATAACAAGCATCTTAGGGATTCTTACAAGAATTAACACGATGTTCACAAGAGCATTACAAGTTCTTGTAATGTTATTTCACATATTGTAATCATATTCAGTTTTGAATGGCCATTTGTGTTACGAGCATAAATGTTCTTTAAGGTCTTTTAATTCTAGACATGAATGTTATTATGAAGCTTTTTTATGACAACCCACTCAATGCATATATTGTTGTTCCACATTATGCTAATTTGACTTTCATTGGTTGATTTGGATCTAGACATGACGTTATTCACTACCTTTTTTATATATTATTTTTTTGTAGTGAGGTTCTGGCCTGAATGAATGTATTAATCATCGAAGTTGTGAACCTTGGTGGAGATCCTTACAAATATATTTTCAAATTGGACCTCAAATAGTTTTCTCAGTCACCCCCTATAAACAGATACTGAAATTGTAGTTAATTACAAAATTAATATTGAATTAACACAAGTTTAATTGAGAAGTATTATGTACCTCAATAGGATAGATTATTATTGACCGGGAAGCTTTATCTTAGAGCAGTCGGTTTCCTAAATCATTAGCGCAATGACAGTCTTATGGAATGTGGAATTAGGTCTGCTAGCTAAGGAACGTTCTTTAAAAGGTAGAGGAAACTCAAGACTCACATGTTTCCAATCAATATAAATGTTTAAATCGCTTCTCTAATTTTTTCTATTTATGATCTTCTTCAAACTTAACTTTCTAAATGCATTGATGGGGAAATAAAGATCTTCTAGGAACTAAAGGCTAATCATGTTTAATACTTACAATTCTCTATTTTTATCTAATAATTTAAAAAAGATTGTACAAGTGTTTTCAAAGAGCAACACTTGTCACTAACATCATAAGAAGGAATATCCAAGGAGTCTTACCACTAATCCCCCACCACCAAATTCAAGAGAAAACAAAATTCCACTACTAAAGAGATAGTAACAATGATCATCCCTAGTCTCTCCCTTATCACAAAATGATTACCATCAAAATTTGCATTTCCAATTGCGTCATGTGCGTTGAAGTGATAGTAACATTTTCACTCTCTTACCTAATGTCTCCCATTTCTGAAACTCCTGGGGAAGGGTAAGGCCATCTTCTCAGTACTTCAAAATACAACGAGTTCCATTTTTTCACATATTGATAATCGTTGACTTAAAGTATAGTCGAAGTATTGACAGCCCATAGATATGCCCCGTCAAAGATCGCAGCCCTGTGGCATTTAGTGACCCTTAGGGACATTCTGGTTCAGCGTGCCTGAGAACGTTCGAGCACTGAAGGGGATAGGAAGAGGTTGGGGATAGGGTTTACCCAGCCACCCAGAGCTAATGGAGCAGATAATTTGATCCCATGACGAAAGATGAGAGAGATTTGGCAGTTGGCAACTTTGTACTGGCCAACACTACAAGTTTCAGCATCACCCGAGATGGCATTGTAGAATGAAAACGGAATGTGATCTTCAAAAAGTGAGAGAGGTTATTGTAGGTCTCTGCAATACAGTCCTGTAGGAATTGGAATCTCATCCATATCTTGCACGAGCTTCGAGATATGCCCCGTCAAAGATTGCAGCCCTGTGGCATTTAGTGACCCTTAGGGACATTTTGGTTCGGCGTGCCTGAGAACATTCAAGCATTGAAGGGGACAAGACAAGGTTGGGGATAGGGTTTACCCAGCCACCCGGAGCTAATGGAGCAGACAGTTTGATCCCACGATGAAAGATGAGAGAGATTTGGCAGTAGGCAACTTTGTACTGGCCAACACTACAAGTTTCAGCATCACCCGAGATGGTGTTGTAAAATGAAAACAGAATGTGATCTCCAAAAAGTGAGAGAGATTTTTTAGGTCTCCGCAACACGGTCTTGTAGGAACTAGAATTGCATCCATACCTCGCACAAGCTCCGAGATATGCCCCGTCAAAGATCGCAGCCCTATGGCATTTAGTGACCCTTAGGGACATTCCGGATTGGCGTGCCTGAGAACGTTTGAGCACTAAAGGGGATAGGATGAGGTTGGGGATAGGGTTTACCCAGCCACTCGGAGCTAACGGAGTAAACAGTTTGATCCCACGACGAAAGGTGAGAGAGATTTGGCAGTTGGTAACTTTGTACTAGCCCACACTGCAAGTTTCAGCATCACCCGAGATGGCATTGTAAAACAAAAATGAAGTGTGATCTCCAAAAAGTGAGAGAGGTTATTGTAGGTCTCTACAACATGGTCCTGTACAAACTGGAATCGCATCCATATCTCACACGAGCTCCGAGATATGCCCTGTCAAAGATCGTAGCCCTGTGGCATTTAGTGACCCTTAGGGACATTCTAGTTCAGCATGCCTAAGAACGTTCGAGCACTGAAGGGGACAGGAAGAGGTTGGGGATAAGGTTTACTCGGCCACTCGAAGCTAATGGAGCAGACAGTTTGATCCCACGACGAAAGATGAGAGAGATTTGGCAGTTGGCAACTTTGTACTGGCCAACACTACAAGTTTCAGCATCACCCGAGATGGCATTGTAGAATGAAAACTGAATGTGATCTCCAAAAAGCGAGAGAGGTTATTGTAGGTCTCTGCAACACAGTCCTGTAGGAATTGGAATCTTATCCATATCTTGCACGAGCTCCGAGATATGCCCTGTCAAAGATCGCACCCCTGTGACATTTAGTGACCCTTAGGGACATTCTGGTTCGGCGTGCCTGAGAACATTCAAGCATTGAAGGGGACAAGACAAGGTTGGGGATAGGTTTTACCCAGCCACCCGGAGCTAATGGAGCAGACAGTTTGATCCCATGACGAAAGATGAGAGAGATTTGGCAGTTGGCAACTTTGTACTGGCCAACACTACAAGTTTCAGCATCACCCGAGATGGCATTGTAGAATGAAAACGAAATGTGATCTCCAAAAAGCGAGAGAGGTTATTGTAGGTCTCTGCAACACAGTCCTGTAGGAATTGGAATCTCATCCATATCTTGCACGAGCTTCGAGATATGCCCTATCAAAGATCGCAGCCCTGTGGCATTTAGTGACCCTTAGGGACATTCTGGTTCGGCGTGCCTGAGAACATTCAAGCATTGAAGGGGACAAGACAAGGTTGGGGATAGGTTTTACCCAGCCACCCGGAGCTAATGGAGCAGACAGTTTGATCCCATGACGAAAGATGAGAGAGATTTGGCAGTTGGCAACTTTGTACTGGCCAACACTACAAGTTTCAGCATCACCCGAGATGGTGTTGTAAAATGAAACCAGAATGTGATCTCCAAAAAGCGAGAGAGGTTATTGTAGGTCTCTACAACATGGTCCTGTAGGAACTAGAATTGCATCCATACCTTGCACGAGCTCCTAGATATGCCCCATAAAAGATCGCAGCCCTATGGCATTTAGTGACCCTTGGGGACATTCCGGATTGGCATGCTTGAGAATGTTCGAGCACTAAAGGGGATAGGAAGAGGTTGGGGATAGGGTTTACTCAGCCACTCGGAGCTAACGGATCAGACAGTTCGATCCCACGACGAAAGGTGAGAGAGATTTGGCAGTTGGCAACTTTGTACTGGCCCACACTGCAAGTTTCAGCATCACCCGAGATGGCGTTGTAAAACAAAAATGGAGTGTGATCTCCAAAAAGTGAGAGAGGTTATTGTAGGTCTCCGCAACATGGTCCTGTAGGAATTAGAATTGCATCCATACCTCGCACGAGCTTTGAGATATGCCCCGTCAAAGATCGCAGCCCTATGGCATTTACTAACCCTTAGGGACATTCTGGTTCAGTGTGCCTGAGAACATTCGAGCACTGAAGGAGATAGGAAGAGGTTGGGGATAAGGTTTACCCGGCCACCCAGAGCTAGTGGAGGAGACAGTTTGATCCCACGATGAAAGATGAGAGAGATTTGGCAGTTGGCAACTTTGTACTGGCCAACACAACAAGTTTCAGCATCACCCGAGATGGCGTTGTAAAATGAAAACAGAATGTGATCTCCAAAAAGTGAGAGTTTATTGTAGGTCTCCGCAACACGGTCCTGTAGGAACTGGAATCCCATCCATACCTCGCACGAGCTCCGAGATATGCCCCGTCAAAGATCGCAGCCCTATGGCATTTAGTGACCCTTGGGGACATTTCGGATTGGCGTGCCTGAGAACGTTCGAGCACTGAAGGGGATAGGACGAGGTTGGGGATAGGGTTTACCCGGCCACCCGGAGCTAACGGAGCAGACAGTTCGATCCCACGACAAAAGGTGAGAGAGATTTGGCAGTTGGCAACTTTGAACTGGCCCACACTGCAAGTTTCAGCATCACCTGAGATGGTGTTGTAAAACAAAAATGGAGTGTGATCTCCAAAAAGTGAGAGAGGTTACTGTAGGTCTTCGCAACATGGTCCTGTAGGAACAATATTTAAAATAGATTGCACTAACCTTTTCTATACAAGGAATATTCAAAAAGTCTTCAAATCGTGTATCCAATGATTGAATTTGGTGTTTGTTAGCTTCCAAAAGTGTTTGCCACCTTGAAATAGTGTTTGTTAGCTTGAAATAGTGTTTGCCACTTTGAAAGAATGTTTTTTGTGTTGAAACCCGCAATTTCTATCGGGATAACAGAGTGTAGAACAGAACAAAAGCAGAGAATGAATGAAACGGGCCCCAAAGTTGCTTTTTGATCATTTTTAGGTGATTTCACATAGTACGTACGCGCTATAGCACGTACGCACTATATTAGAACACATCACTCTCCACCCTCCCTACTCTCTCTCTCTCCCTACTCTCTCTCTCTTCCTACTCTCTCTCCCCTCTCCCATCCCCTACACTCTCTCTCTCTCCCCTCTCCCATCCTTTACTCTTTAGATCTCTCACACACACTCCCATCCTCCCTCTCCCACTTCTTACTCTCTCTCTCTCTACCTCCTCCTACTCTCTCTCACACTCTCTCCCATCCCCTACTCTCTCTTACACACACTCCCATCTGCTACTCTCTCTCTCCCCTCTCCCATCCCCTAAACTCTCTCTCTTTTGTAGATACACAATCCCATCCCCCTCTCTCTCTCCCCTCTCCCATCCCTTACTCTCTAGATCACTCACACGCACTCCCATCCCTCTCTCTCCTCCTCTTCCACTCCCTCTCCCACCACCTACTATCTCTCTCTCTCTCAAGTTCTCTCTCTCCCTCTCTACTCTCTCTCTCTCTCCCATCCCCTACTCTTACTCTCTCTCTCTCTCCAATCCCCAACTCTCTCTCACACTCTCTCCCATCCCCTACTCTCTCTGACACTCTCTCTCATCCTTTCACTCTGTCTCTCTCATCTCGTACTCTCTCTCTCTGTCACCTCCTACTCTCTCTCTCACTCTTTCCCATCCTTTCACTCTGTCTCTCCCATCTCGTACTCTCTCTTTGCCACCCCCTACTCTCTCTCACACTCTCACACTCTCTCCTATCCCCTACTCTCTCTCTTTCACAGACACACACACACTCACACTCCCATCCCCCCTCTCTCTTCTCTCCCATTCCCTACTCTCTAGATTTGTCACATGCACTCCCATCCCTCTCTCTCCTCCTCTCCCACTCCCTGTCCCAGGTCACCTACTATTTTTCTCTCTCAAGTTCTCTCTCTCCCTCTCTACTCTCTCTCTCCCATCCCCTACTCTTACTCTCTCTCTCTCTCCCATTCCCAACTCTCTCTCACACTCTCTCCCATCCCCTACTCTCTCTCACTCTCTCTCCCATCCTTTCACTCTGTCTCTCCCATCTCGTACTCTCTCTTTGCCACCCCCTACTCTCTCTCACACTCTCACACTCTCTACTATCCCCTACTCTCTCTCTTTCACAGACACACACACACACTCACACTCCCATCCCCCCTCTCTCTTCTCTCCCATCCCCTACTCTCTAGATTTGTCACACGCACTCCCATCCCTCTCTCTCCTCCTCTCCCACTCCCTCTCCCAAGTAACCTACTATTTCTCTCTCTCAAGTTCTCTCTCTCCCTCTCTACTCTCTCTCTCCCATCCCCTACTCTTTCTCTCTCTCCCATTCCCAACTCTCTATCACACTCTCTCCCATCCCCTACTCTCTCTCTCACTCTCTCCCATCCTTTCACTCTGTCTCTCCCATCTCGTACTCTCTCTTTTCCACCCCCTACTCTCTCTCACACTCTCACACTCTCTCCTATCCCCTACTCTCTCTCTCTTTCATAGACACACACACGCACACTCACACTCCCACCCCCCCTCTCTCTTCTCTCCCATCCCCTACTCTCTAGATTTGTCACACGCACTCCCATCCCTCTCTCTCCTCCTCTCCCACTCCCTCTCCCAGGTCACCTACTATTTCTCTCTCTCAAGTTCTCTCTCTCCCTCTCTACTCTCTCTCTCCCATCCCCTACTCTTTCTCTCTCTCCCATTCCCAACTCTCTCTCACACTCTCCCATCCCCTACTCTCTCTCACACTCTCTCCCATCCTTTCACTCTGTCTCTCCCATCTCGTACTCTCTCTCTCTCTGCCGCCCCCTACTCTCTCTCTCACTCTCTACCATCCTTTCACTCTGTCTCTCCCATCTCGTACTCTCTCTCTGCCACCCCCTGCTCTCTCTCACACTCTCACACTCTCTCCCATCCCCTACTCTCTCTCTTTCATAGACACACACACTCTTATCCCCCCACTCTCTTCTCTCCCATCCCCTACTCTCTACATCTATCATGCACACTCCCATCCCCCCTATCTCTCTCCCTCTCCCTCTCCTACCGCCTACTAGATCTCTCTCTCTCAAGTTCTCTCTCTCCCTCACTACTCTCTCTCTCTCTCCCATCCCATCCCTTACTCTCACTCTCTCTCTCTCCCATCCCCTACTCTCTCTCACACTCCCATCCCCTAATCTCTCTCTCTCTCTCCCATCCCATACGAGATCTCTCTTCCACCACCTACTCTCTCTCACACTATCACACTCTCTCCCATCCCCTACTCTGTCTCTCTTACACACATTCCCATTCCCCCTCTCTCTCTCCCTCTCCCACTCCCTCTCCCCCATCCCCTACTCTCTCTCTCCCCTCTCCCATCCCCTACTCTCTCTCTTTCATAGACATGCACTCCCATCCCCCCCCTCTCTCTCTCCTCTCCCATCCCCTACTCTCTAGATTTGTCACACACACTCCCATCCCCCCTCTCTCTCCCTCTCCCACTCCCTCTTGCACCACCTACTATCTCTCTCTCTCTCAAGTACTCTCTTTCCCTCTTTACTTTCTCTCTCCCATCCCCTACTCTCACTCTCTCTCTTCCATCCCCTACTCTCTCTCTCTCTCTCTCTCTCTCTCTCTCTCTCTCTCTCTCTCTCTCTCTCTCTCTCTCTCTCACCCCCATCCTGTACAAGCTCTCTCTACCACCCCATACTCTCTCTCAAACTCTCACACTCTCTCCCGTCCCCTACTCTATCTCTCTTATACACATTCCCATTCCCCCCCCCCCTCTCTCTCTCACTCCCTCTCCCATTTCCTACTCTCTCCCATCCCCAACTCTATCTCTCTTACACCATTCCATTCCCCCTCTCCCTCTCCCTCCCACTCCCTCTCCCATCGCCTACTATCTCTCTCTCTCTCTCCCTCTCTCTCCCATCCCCTACTCTCACTCTCTCTCTTTGCCACCCCTACTCTCTCTCACACTCTCTCCCATCCCCTACTTTCTCTCTTACACACACTTCCATCCCCCCTCTCTCTCCCTCTCCCACTCCCTCTACCATTGCCTAATCTCTTTCTCCTCCATCCACCCTCTCTCTCCCTCTCCCACTCCCTCTGCCATTGCCTACTCTATTTCTATCCCATCCCCTACTCTCTCTATCTCTCTCTCCCCTCTCTCATTCCCTACTCTCTCTCTTTCACACACACCCATCCCCCCTCTCTCCTCTCCCATCCTCTACTTTTTCTCTCACTCGCTCTCCCTCTCCCACTACCTACTCTCACTCTCTCTCACTCTCTCTCACTCTCACTCTCTCCCTCTCTACTCTCTCTCTGCTACCCCCTACCCTCTCTCACATTTTCACACTCTCTCTCTTTCTCTCTTACACACATTTCCATCCCCCCTCTCTCTCTCCCTCTCCCACTCCCTCTCCCATCGCCTACTCTCTCTTCCATCCCCTACTCTCTCTCAAGCTACTCTATCTTCCCCCTCTCCCATTCCCTACTCTCTCTCTTTCACACACATGCACTCCCATCCTCCTCTCTCTCGCTCTTCCTCTCCCACTCCGTCTCCCACCACCTACTCTCTCTCTCCCCCATCCCCTACTCTCAATCTCTCTCTCCCAACTTGTACTCTCTCTCACACTTCCTCTCTCTCCCATCCCCTACTTTCAATCTCTCTCCCCCATCCCATACTCTCTCTTTGCCACCTCTACTCTCTCTCTCACACTTCCTCTCTCTTGCATCTTGTACTCTCTTTGCCACCCCTACTCTCTCACATTTCCTCTATCTCCTATCCTATACTCTCTCTGCCACCCCTACTCTTTCTCACTTCCTCTCTCCCCTCTCCCATCCCCTACTTTCTCTCTATCTCTCTCACACACACAAATAGCCATTCCCTCGCCCCACCCCCCCAGCTCTCTCTTGGTTTTGGTTTTCAATTTAGGTCTCAATAGTGTGTGCGCACTATAGCGCGTGCGCTACCTCGAATTCAATAGCATTTTAATAGTGCGTGCGCCCTATAGGGCGCACGCGCTATTCAAAGCTTTGCATTAAAACCAAGCCTAAGGCTTGGTTTTGCCTTGGAGATCCAACCTAAAGGTTTGGAGTTTATAAACAGGTCTGAGATGTGTTTTCCAGCAAACATACAAAAAATGATTGATTTTTCTTGTGTGCTCCCCTTCAAGATTCTTCGTGGTTGGCTATCGATAAGATCAGGTTACATAACATTATAGGTCTCTGTGTTAGCTATCTAACCATATAATTTATTTTTAATTTGAACTATTTTAAGTCTTTCATCTATAATTTCTTTTGAATGTATGTTCATTTTTTGTCAAAAACCACCATGTACTAATTGGGCTGTAGATTTTAGCTCATTCATCGAATTTTGTAACAACTTAGTTTTTTAGAAACTAGACTCCATTCTACACACTTTGAAAAAAAGAAGTTTTGATTTTAGATTAGTTTTCAATCATTTCTAGGGGGAGCACACAAATATTTCACATTTTTGGGATGGGTCTAATTTAAAAATTCATTAAAAAAAAAATACACATTATAAAATTACCCGAAAAATCTGGGATAAACTACATAGTGTTAGGTAACTTTTGACTAGAGCAATTAAAGAATTTCAAAAAAAAAGTTAAAATTTTAGGGGGGCCACACTTTGTACTATGTTATGTTTTTTTGGAATAAACAGTACCACTTTCTTTGGCCCCCTTTTTTGAGGACCTAAAACTAAACCATTTTGAAAAAAAATTAGTAGTCTAGAAACTAGATTCAAAGGACTACGACTTTTGTTTTTGTCATATCTTAAAATTTTGAGCGTAACTATCTTCAAATTCTTGTTGAAGTCCAGAATTTGCTGATTTTAGGAAACAGGTGTCCACTTATACCCCCCTTTTGGCACCACAACTTTGTGCACTTACCCACAAGGAGGTTGACAGGTAATTAATAAGACGCAATGTTGCAGATATGAACAGTATAGCTCTACATACATGCAGTACACCTGCTCATCCATCCTAGAAGACTCAAAATAATATAATGAAGGCTATAAACTAAATTCCAAGACCAGTTAAGATGAAGGAGGGTTTTCCAGTGCCTTCTTGGATGAGATTCTAGGTTGAATACCCCACATCCATCATAAATCAAGGTATTCAACTCCTAGCCTCCTTATCTAGACATGACTTCCACACAAGACTCCATCATAGAAAAACATGGAATACAACCATGCACAATTCAATCACAACATACAAAGATATATGTTTTCAATGTCTATAATAGAATATTGATTTGATCTTTCTCACCCTTTTAGCATAATTAGAATAAAATGGGGTAACAAGACCTACTTGTTTTTCCTGTATCGATATGGAATTTCCTGTATCGATATGGAACTAGGCTTGAGTTTGTGAAAGATGAAAGCTTCCAGCCTTTAACCAGATCTTGGTGTTTGTATCATTCCCAACCTTAGTTCAGGTATCTTTTGATTTTCTATAGGTGATGATCTTCAAACTATAAATTTGACTATAGTTTTTGCCAATTATTTTCCTATGTTTTATTTTGTCGAGAAGTCCCTTATTTATATGGAGCTATTTAGTTTATGGATGGTTGTGTCCATTCTACCAACTCATTAAGGTTTTATTTAATAATTCTAATTTTTTTTAAACAAATTTATTAAATGGACTTCCTAAATTTTTAATTTTCAAGGTATCTTAGAAAGCTAATTCACAAAAGTGTGGATGGTGAGTTGGTTTAAGAGGTGTTTCTTTCCTCCCTAGGTCAAGGGCTCCAATCTCAAAGGTTCTATTATTACTTAATTTGTTCTAGTTTTAATTTATAATTTTTGCAAGAGTTATCAATCCTCATAATAACACATACATCAATGCAAATTTCCACTTTTAATTGAGCATATATGTGTGCACCCATATACACCTAGGTAATGGTGCAAATTGGTTTAATAACAATCAAATGAAAACCAAAGTAAAGTATCAAACATTAACATCTCAAATATACAATTTCCTCAAAATCCCAAATAAGGTGACCGACTCCTGTTAGGAACTCTAGGTTTTGGGTGCCTATGGACCATGGTTTTTATCTCTGAATCAAGAAATGTCATAGAGGTTTTTGTACCTATTAATCCACATGCATGCATCACCAACAAGTATACATATGGATAACATTGTGATATCATCTACAAGAATGCAAGACTAGGTAGGTTAGCAGGGTTAGAGATTATAATAATCATATCCATGAAAGTATATAAAACATGTCATAAGAGAATCAACTTATTTTAAATAACACCATATCTCCTTTCTCAAGCATGGAATGTGAATCCAATACATAATAAATCATGTCATTAGGGAGGGCACTACATCCTCCTCCCCTAAGACTAGGCTTTCTCCTAAAAGCTAGCAAATAAATATGGATATGATATCTTGTTTCTATCAGCATCCTCCCAGGTGGTGGATGTCTCATCATTGGGGTCCCATTGGACCCTGACCTACTCCAAGGCATGACACCTAAGGTGCAAGGTTCTCTACTGAAGTATGTGCACTAGCTACAAAGATAGTTGCATGTCTATAACCTATAAAGAATGCCAATCCAAAACATGAGCAATATTAGGAATGTACTCTCTAAGCACAGATATATGAAAACATCATGTATGTCAGTGAGGCTAGGTGGCAAGGCAAGCTGATAGGAAACAGGTCCAATCCTCTCTAAGATCTCAAATGGTCCAACAAATCGTGGTACTAATTTAGATCCATTTCCGTATCTAATTGGACTCTTCCACGGCCTTACCCTCAAAAAGACCTTTTTCCCCACTAGAAATTACTTATCAATTTTGTGAACATTGGCGTACTTATTATGTTAGTCTTTTGTTGTAACTAGATGTTACTTGATCCTACGTACTTGTCTTTCCATATCTTGAAGCATTTCTGACCCTAAACTCACTCTATCCTCTAGGTAATCCCAACTTAAGGGAGTACACCAAGGTCGACCATATAATGTCTCGAAGGGTACTATACCAATAGAGTTTTGATACTCGTTTTGTAAGAAAATTATACAAGATATATGTAATCCTCCAAATGGCTTTATCGATCCATAATATACATCCACAACATATCTTCCAAAACTTGGTTTACCCTTTCCATCTACTTGTTTGTCTCTAGGTGATAGGTTGAACTAAATTTAGTTGTGTGCCTAAAGCTTTCTAGAGGGATGTCTATAATTCTGAGGTGAAAACGTGATTACTATCTAAAATAATCTTTTTAGATAACCCATGAAGCCTAACTGCCTCCTTTGGGAATACTCAAGCTACCAAGCTGGTTGTATAAGAAGATTGAATTGGAATAAAGTGTGCTACCTTTGTGAGTCTATCCACAATTACCACATGATAACATCATGTCTTCAGGGTTTCAAGGGTAATCCGACTATGAAATCCATAGAAATGTCACTTGTTACCTTTCCCCTTAGCCTCTAACTTGCATAAGTCTACTAAAGTAGAGGAAATGAAAGAATCAGTAGCTCATGAGTCAAATAAGATGGAAATTGCTCTATTTTTTAACACACCTAAACTTTCTACTAGTGTTCCCTAAAAATATGCCTGACATTGGTGCACAGCCTACAAATATATGATGAGAGTGACCTACATTTCCCACCATGCGATCTAAAACTACCTGTTTTAGTGAGTAGGTTTGGTTTAGTAATTCTAATTTATTTTTTAGAAATTAATTAAATGGACTTCCTAAATTTTCCATTTTCAAGGTATCTTAGAAAGCTAATTTACAAAAGCATGGGTGGTAAGTTTTTTTTCTCCCTAGGTCAAGGGTTCCAATCTCAAAGGTTCTTTTATTACTTAATTTTTTCTAGTTGTAATTTATAATTTTTGCAAGACTTGTCAATCCTTATAATAACACATACATCAATGCAAATTTACACTTTTACTTGAGCATATATGTGTGCACCCATAGATACACAAGTAATTATGCAAATTGGTTTAATAAAAATTAGATGAAAACCAAAGTAAAGCATCAAACATTAACATCTCAAATATATAATTTCCCCAAAATCCAAAATAAGGTGACTGAATCCTATTAGGAACTCTAGGTTTCAGGTGCCTATGGACCATGGGTTTTATCTCTGAATCAAGAAATATCATAGAGGCTTTTGTACCTGTTCCTGCACATGTCTACATCACCAAAAAGTATACATATATTACATAACATTGTGATATACAAGAATGCAACACTAGGTGTGTTAGCAGGGTTAGAGATCATAATAATCACATCCATGAAAGTATATAAAACGTGTCATTAGAGAATAATCTTATCTAAAATAACATCATATCTCATATCTCAAGCATGGAATGTAAATCCAATATATAATAAATCAGGTCGTTAGGGTGGACACTATAGAGTTTATAACTATCCTTGTGACTATTCACTTTCTAATAAAATCATAAGATTTCTATGGCCCCATGATTTTTATGAAAGTACAATTATAGGTCATAATTGGGGTGACTAGTATTTTTTCATTGACTACACTATGATTTGAGCATATGGTTTTGAAAAGACTCCTTTTCTATTGCCCAAGACTATGCTGGACTGATTTTTATATATAGATATTGTCAAGTTTCTTGATTATTCAAATGTCATGAACCTAAGTTCATATGGAAATAAGTCATTGATGTATGGTGCATTATATTTTGGAGATTTTACCATAGTTTTTACTAAAGAGTGTGGACTCATTTTAGATCAATCAAGACACTACAACATGAATACAGTTGTTCCAAGTACAGAATTTGATCCCAGAAGCTCTATTGACAATGTTAAAAAAAACTTTAAAATGTGAGTGGGTGTACCCATGTGCCTTTCCACCATGATGATGTTATTTACAATATGGATGAAGAAAAAGTAAAGCAGATCATGCCCCTCCTAAAATTATTAAAACTCCAAACTTACTTATATATATATATATATATATATATATATATATATATATATATATATATATATAATTCTTCATTTAGAGTAATCTTATATTATCTATAGAAATACATTATTCAATAATAATAATGATTAATAATATAAAATATAAAACACCCCTAATATTAAATCCATATCTAATTAATGAATCGATCATAATATTATTTAAATAAAGAAAATTTAAAAAGTACCAATGCCCCCCTTTGGGTCGGAGGGTCCATACAAACGAAGGCGATGTTTCATTAAAGACTCGACCCCATACAAACGTACCACCACCCTAATAGGAAAAAGGACACACAAGAGGACATTAGCAAAAAACTAGCAAATAGAGAGGATAAATATGTTTCAAAAGGCACGAAAACCAAAAAGCATACAAAGGGGATTTTGGGGACACAGCTTCTTCTTTTTTAAAGTGTCCCTTGTTATGTTAGTTGTTTTCGCGGCTACATAGCCACTACCGTTTCAAAAGTCTCCCTTGTTATATTATTAATTGTTTCAAGAATGAAGTGGACACCATCATCACTGAGAAATGAAAGCAACTATTAGAAGATACTATTGTGATGATTTTTCTAGGTTAGAACACGAATTTTTCTTTATGTTTTAATAGTTTCTTATGAAATAGCGACGCAAAACATAAAATTAGTCAATAATGAGTGATTGAAGTATACATAGGATCAAAATATAACCCTGATGAGAAATAATTTTTTATTTGGTCTTTGTATCCTACACACAAGAAACCACACATTATTGTAATATAGAGAAGGTATTTGGCCACATAATGAAAATAAAATTGGGTGAAATTAAACTCATAGTTACTATAGGCATTAGCATTAGTGTAGAAAGGTCGAACGAATCATAGATATAAAATTTGATTAAGGAACATGGTATTTAAATGTTCAAGAGTGAAATATTAGCCATAGATGATGATTCTTTGAGAGATCAAATTAATGGAGTACGCAAGGAGTCTGTAGGACTGTTAAATCAAGGGGAGATTCTCAACAAATTGTTTTGAGAAACTAAAGATGGAGAATCAATAATTGAGCTCTCAAATAAGGAATACTAGGTTTGTAATAGGATTTGTGAAATTTTGAAAGAGGTTTACCAAATTGATGGTCTAGTTGGAATTTTTTTGGATTTCCCATTTCATAATCATCGCTACTTTGAAAGTACACAAGAGGGCATGGGAGAGAGTAACTGAAAAACACGAGATACACAATAGAAGATCCTCTATTGATGAGGCCATTACAATCATTAAAGAATTGATAAAGAAAAATAAGGAATACTATGAGGACTTGAGGATTTTTTGGATACTTAAGCAATATCCAGTCTTCCAGCATTATTTGATGATGATACGACACTAAAAAATTGAAGTTAGTGGACAATAGAATGTAGGTTGCCACTATAAGCTACACTAGAGAATGCAAAGAAAAATGACCTTGCCTTAGATGAGACCTAGAAAAGCCTAGAAGTGATGAATAACCATTGATTTTTAGCAAGGGACATCATAAATGATATAGACACCTATGTGATTCAGGAGTACATAAATCATATCACTCAAGCTCATTTGTGGCTCATTAGAAAATGATTTAGGCCTTTCTTATATTTTATTTATAGTAATTTTATTGTTAAGGTCAAAAGACATTCTAGAGAGGTACAACCTTTTTAATTTTTTCTATATAAGATGATATATAATGTTTATTGAGAGATATAGATTTAAAAAAAAGAAGACTTTTTTAACAATTTGGAATGCTAATCTTTTCTTTTGAGTTTAGTTCTTTGCAGTTTTCAACTAAGTGATTGCATACTATTTGAGTTCTTATATGAGAAGTTATCTTTCGTAGTGTGATTCATATATTGAGAATATTTTGAATCAATTCAAGGAATCTTTTTCTTTGCACGACTTGTCTAGTTGGTCTCCTCAAGTAGGAGTAACTTAAAGTGGATGAGTTGCAATAGAAGAAATAATTTGATCTTATATGAAGAACTAGGTAGTTGAATGATATAAACAAGTTATAGATCTTTAAAACTTGTCTTAAAAAGTGATACATTAGGATCTTAGAAAGAAGTGACTATGTTACCCAAAGGAAGAGAAGACATTGATCTAATAAAAATGTTCAAACTTAACACATAAATAATTGGGATTCAACGTAGAAATAAAAGTAGAAGAACTAGTAGAAGAGTAAGAAGAAAAGATACAACATAAAGACATGAGTAGAAGATTGTGTAAATGCCAAATTGATAAGTTGGTAGTGGAATTCACAAGATAGAAATCATAAATATGCTATAAAGAATCACAAAGCTTAGACATATAGTTGATTATTAGATATACACTCCTTGCTCTAGAAGAACCAAAAGTGCAAAAGAATTTGATTATCCCATTTGTTGAACAAGTCAATTGTAAAACCAAAACATAGACATTGGCATAATTAGACCACTTATCCAATAATTAAAACACTTATCTTCATTAAACAAACTTATTCAATCAAAGTAAACAACCATACAAAGATGCACATAGACAATTACACCAGATATGTTGACTAGGGAAACCCTTGATCAGAGGGAAAACCTCGATGGGAATGATGCCCACAAGATGATGTACTAATATAAAATTCCTTGTTAGAAGATGGACCCAGTTAGGAGAATGTTACAACATTTAGTACAATGAGTCCCTGTTAGGAAACTTTGAATCCCTGTTAGAAGATTCCAACCCTGTTAGGAGTTGTGGCATAATGTATGCAAGAAGAGCCCATTGCCCAAACATGCAATCTCAAATACAAGAAGAGCTCACAACTCAAACAAGTAATTTACCGGTATCTTCTTCTTTCCTCTATACTTTCCTCTGTCCTGTCAACCGGACCAATCACTGTCAAACCTTGTAGACAAGGTCACAAACCTCACATCCAAATACCAAACCTCAGATCACTTAAAAAAACCTCAGCAATGAAGTTTCCTTCACTTCCACACTGCTCTACTCAACTTTGTATCCTTTGCTGCTTTCCAAACATTTTCAAATCACATATCCTCATATCCACATACGTCATGATAAAGGAAAATGTCTTTCCTTTATATTGAGTCCATAAAACAATTCTTGATTCGGTTGTTAGTCCTTCTCAACTAATTATTATAGGACCTCATTAAGAACATGTTATAGGGTAAGTGCACCAAGTTGTAGTGCCAAAAGGGGGGTATAAGTGGACATTTTTTTTTCTAAAATCAATAATTTCTGAACTTCAACAAGAATTTGAAGATAGTTATGCTCAAAATTTTAAGATATGACAAAAACAAAAGTAGTAGTCCTTTGAATCTAGTTTCTAAACTACTAATTTTTTTTCAAAATGGTTTAGTTTTAGGTCCTCAAAAAAGGGAGCCACAAAAGGTGGTATTGTTTATTCAAAAAAAACATAAGACAATACAAGGTGTGGCCCCACTAAAATTTTAACCTTTTTTTTGAAATTCTTTAATCACTCTAGTCAAAAATTACCTAACACTATGTAGTTTATCCCAAATTTTTTGGGTAATTTTATGATGTGTATTTTTTGTTATGAATTTTTTAATTAGACACATCCCAAAAACGTGAAATATATGTGTGTTTTGCCTAGAAATGATTGAAAACTAATTTAAACTCAAAACTTCTTTTTTCAAAGTGTGTAAAATGGAGTCTAGTTTCTAAAAAATTAATTATTGCAAAATTCGATGAACGAGCTAAAATTTACATCCTAATTAGTACATGTTAGTTTTTGACAAAAAAAAATGGACATACATTCAAGAGAGATTATAGTTGAAAGGCTTGAAATAGTTAAAATAAAAAATAAATTATATGGTTATATAGCTAACACAGAGACCTACAATGTCATGTAACTTGATTTTATCAATGCTCAACCACGAGGAAACTTGAAGGAGAGTACACAAGAAAAATCAATCATTTTTTGTATGTTTGTAGCAAAACACATCTCAAACTAGTTTACAGACTCCAAACCTTTGGGTTGGATCCCCAAAGAAAAACCAAGCCTTAGGCTTGGTAGAATGCAAAGCTTTAAATAACACGTGCGCCCTACAGCACGCATGCGCTATTTAAACCTTTTTAAATTTTGAGTCTTAATAGTGCGTGCGCACTTTAGTGCATACACACTTTAGTGCGCATGCACTATTAAGACCTAAATAGTGCATAGAGAAAGGAGAGAGAGAGAGAGAGATTAGGGGATGGGAGAGGGGAGAGAGGAAGTGAGAGAGAGTAGGGGTGGCAGAGAGAGAGTATGGGATGGGAGAGAGAGAGAGATTGAGAGTAGGGGATGGGAGAGAGTAGGGGTGGCAGAGATAGAGTACGGGATGGGAGAGAGATTGAGAGTAGGGGATGGGAGAGAGGAAGTGTGTGTGTGTGTGTGTGTGTGTGTGTGTGAGAGAGAGAGTAGGGGTGGTAGAGAGAGAGTACGAGATGCGAGAGAGAGAGAGAGAGAGAGAGATTGAGAGTAGGGGATAGGGGAGAGGGGTGAGAGAGAGAGAGAGTAGGCAGTAGGGAGAGGGAGTGGGAGAGGGAGGGAGCGAGAGAGAGAGGGGGGAGGAGGAGAATGGGAGTGTGTGTGTGTGTGTGTAAGAGAGAGTAGGGCATGGCAGAGAGTGTGAGAGTGTGAGAAAGAGTAAGGATGACAAAGAGAGAAAGTAGGGGATGAGAGAGGGGAGAGAGAGTAGGGATGGGAGAGAGAGGAAGTGTGAGAGAGAGTAGGGGTGGAAGAGAGAGTATATGAGATGGGAGAGAGAGATTGAGAGTGGGGGATGGGGGGAGGGAGAGAGAGAGAGAGAGAGAGAGAGAGAGAGAGAGAGAGTGTGTGTGTGTGTGTGTGTAAGCGGTGGGAGAGGGAGTGGGAGAGGGAGAGCGAGAGAGAGGAGGATGGGTGTGTGTGTGTGTGTGTGTGAGAGAGAGAGAGAGAGAGAGTAGGGGATGGGAGAGGAGAGAGAGGGGGGGGATGGGAGTGTGTGTGTGTGTGTGTGTGTGTGTGTGTGTGTGAAAGACAGAGAGTAAGGGATGGAAGAGGGAAGAAAGAGAGAGAGTAGGCGGTGGGAGAGAGAGTGGGAGACAGAGAGAGAGGGGGGATGAGAGTGTGTGTAAGAGAGAGAGTAGGGCATGAGAGAGTGTGAGAGAGTAGGGGTGGCAGAGAGAGAGTAGGGGATGGGAGAGAGAGAGTGAGAGTAATGGATGGGAAAGAGAGAAAGTAGAGAGGGAGAGGGAGTGAGAGAGTAGGTGGTGGGAGAGGGAGTGGGAGAGGGAGAGAAAGGGGGGATGGGAGTGTGTGTGAGAAATCTAGAAAGTAGGGGATGGGAGAGGAGAGAGAGAGGGGGGATGGGAGTGTGTGTGTGTGTGTGTGTGTGAAAGAGAGAGAGTAGGGGATGGGAGAGGGGAGAGAGAGTAGGGGATGGGAGAGAGAGTGTGTGTGTGTGAGAGAGAGAGAGTAGGTGGTGGGAGAGGGAGAGAGAGGGGGGATGGGAGTGTGTGTGAGAAATCTAGAAAGTAGGGGATGGGAGAGGAGAGAGAGAGGGGGGATGGGAGTGTGTGTGTGTGTGTGTGTGTGTGTGTGTGTGTGTGTGTGAGAGAGAGAGAGTAGGTGGTGGGAGAGGGAGTGGGAGAGGGAGAGAGAGAGGGGGGATGGGAGTGTGTGTAAGAGAGAGAATAGGGGATGAGAGAGAGAGAGAGTAGGGGGTGGCAGAGAGAGTACGAGATGGGAGAGAGAGAGAGAGAGAGAGAAGGAAATGGGAGAGAGAGAGAGAGAGCAGTGGGAGAGGGAGTGGGAGAGGGAGAGAGAGGGGGATGGGAATGTGTATAAGAGGGAGAGAGAGAGTAGGGGATGGGAGAGTGTGAGTGTGAGAGAGAGTAGGGGGTGGCAGAGAGAGTAGAGAGGGGAGAGAGAGAGAGAGAGAGAGAGAGAGAGAGTGTGTGTGTGTGTGTGAGTGTGTGAGAGAGAGTAGGCGGTGGGAGAGGGAGAGCAAGTGAGAGATAGGGTAGGGGATGGGAGAGGAGAGAGAGAGGGGGGGATGTGTGTGTGTGTGTGTGTGTGTGTGTGTGAGAGAGAGAGAGAGAGAGTAGGTGGTGGGAGAGGGAGTGGGAGAGGGAGAGAGAGAGGGGGGATGGGAGTGTGTGTAAGAGAGAGAATAGGGGATGAGAGAGAGAGAGAGAGTAGAGGGTGGCAGAGAGAGTACGAGATGGGAGAGAGAGAGAGAGAGAAGGAAATGGGAGAGAGAGAGAGAGAGAGCAGTGGGAGAGGGAGTGGGAGAGGGAGAGAGAGGGGGATGGGAATGTGTATAAGAGGGAGAGAGAGAGTAAGGGATGGGAGAGTGTGAGTGTGAGAGAGAGTAGGGGGTGGCAGAGAGAGTAGAGAGGGAGAGAGAGAGAGAGAGAGAGAGAGAGAGAGAGAGAGAGAGAGAGAGAGAGAGAGTGTGTGTGTGTGTGTGTGAGAGAGAGTAGGCGGTGGGAGAGGGAGAGCAAGTGAGAGATAGGGTAGGGGATGGGAGAGGAGAGAGAGAGGGGGGGATGTGTGTGTGTGTGTGTGAAAGAGAGAGTAGGGGATGGGAGAGGAGAGAGAGGGGGGGGATGTGTGTGTGTATGTGTGTGAAAGAGAGAGTAGGGGATGGGAGAGGGGGGGGAGAGAGAGAGAGAGAGAGAGAGAGAGAGAGAGAGAGAGACTAGGGGATGGGAGAGAGAGATTAGGTGGTGGGAGAGGGAGAGAGAGAGAGAGAGGGTGGACGGGAGTGTGTGTAAGAGAGAGAGTAGGGGATGGGAGAGTGTGAGAGTGTGTGAGAGAGAGTGAGAGATAGTAGGCAGTGGGAGAGGGAGTAGGAGAGGGAGAGTGAGAGAGTGAGAGTAGGGGATGGGAGAGAGAGAGAGAGTAGGGGATGGGAGAGAGTGAGAGGGAGAGGAAATAGGTAATGGGAGAGGGAGAGTGAGAGAGTGAGAGTAGGGGATGGCAGAGAGAGAGAGAGTGAGAGTAGGGAATGGGAGAGAGAGAGTAGAGAGAGAGAGAGAGAGAGATAGTAGGCAGTGGGAGAGGGAGTGGGAGAGGGAGAAAGAGAGGGGGAGATGGGAGTGTGTGTGAGAGATCTAGAGAGTAAGGGATGGGAGAGGAGAGGGGGGAGGGGAGTGTGTGTGTGTGTGTGTGTAAAAGAGAGAGAGTAGGGGATGGGAGAGGGGAGAGAGAGTAGCCTGAGAGAGAGAGAGAGAGAGAGTAGGTGGTGGGAGAGGGGGAGAGAGAGGGGGGATGGGAGAGAGTTTGAGAGTGAGAGAGATAGAGTAGGGGTTAGCAGAGAGAGAGAACGAGATGGGGAGAGAGAGAGAGAGAGAGAGAGAGAGAGAGAGAGAGAGAGTAGGCAGTGGGAGAGGGAGTGGGAGAGGGAGAGGGAGCGAGAGAGAGAGAGAGAGAGAGGAGTATGAGAGTGTGTGAGTGAGATAGAGAGAGAGTAGGGGATGGGAGAGGGAGAGAGAGAGAGAGAGAGAGAGAGAGAGAGAGAGAGAGAGTAGGGGATGGGAGAGAGATAGTAGGTGGTGGGAGAGGGAGAGGGGGGAATGGGAGTGTGTGTAAGAGAGAGAGTAGAGGATGGGAGAGAGAGAGTAGGTAGTGAGAGAGGGAGAGCGAGAGAGAGTAGAGGATGGGAGAGGAGAGAGAGAGTGAGAGAGAATAGGGGATGGGAGAGGAGAGAGACTGAGAGAGAGTAGGGGATGGGAGAGAGGAGAGAGAGAGAGAGTAGGTGGTGGGAGAGCGAGAGAGAGAGAGAGAGTAGGGGATGGGAGAGGAGAAAGAGTAGGGAGAAAGAGAGTAGGGGATGGAGGATGGTGGGATAGGGAGAGATTATTTTTCACATAGTGCATATGCGCTATAATGCATATGTGCACTGTGTGAAAAATACCAAAAAATGGTCATAAAGTAAGTTTGGGGCCCTGCTAATCCATATTCTACTTTTTGTCTGTTGTGTATTCTGTTGTTTCGATAGAAAACATGGGTTTCAAGCTGTTGGAAGTTAGCAAACACTATTTGAAGGTTTTTTGAACATTCTTTCATTCTATTTGAAGCTAGCAAACACCAAATCAATCATTAGATATGCTATCTAAAGGCTTTTTGAATAGTCTTTTTACAGAAAAGGTTAGTGCGGTCATTTTTAAATATTCTTTGTTGTTATATAGAGACAAATTTGATTATAATTTTACATGTTGTTTAATATATAATGAATTCATTGAAATTTGTACCTTTGAATGAATTGTTATTTGGACATGGTTAGAAATTTGGCAAGTTGTTTAATATGTATTGTGTATCCATTGAAATAATTGTAATTTTTATATGTATTTGAATGATTTGTAATTTACAAATTGTAAGTAATTCAGATGTTTGAATAATTTGACATAAATAAATCATCATCATGCCAAGGAAGAAACCAAAAACTCAAACAAATGAAGAGAGGGGAAGAGATTTGACAATTAAAAGAGATAAAATGAAACTACTACATGAAAAAATAAAATTACAAAGCATTAATGAAGAATTGACTGTCGAAGAGGAACAAAAACCACCGGTACAAAGAAATAAAGAGGAAAAAGTGGAAAGACAAAGAGAACGAATGAGACTGTTATGCTCAAGAAGACAATTGAATTGTGAAGCTACACCATCTTCCAATGTTGGAGTCATATCATCCTCTCATGTTGAAGAGATGCTAATTTTTAGATCCGATGATGTACACACTCCATCATGTCATGTTGAAAGCACAACATCAACATATCAAGTAGGTGATATTCCATCATTTGCATCTTGTTGCCAAGGCACATCATCTTCGGTTAAGGGAATGCAAAAAACTCAACCCTATGTTGATGTTAAAAATGTTGAGGGAATTGAAGAGATCATAACACCTTCTAGAATTCATTTTAGAAGACAAAAATCTTTGACTGATATTGATACTAACATTTTGAAATCAATGCCTGACAAGATTAGCAAGTGTACTTGTTAAAGAAAAGTTAATCGTATGTGGAGATTATTCTTTAAAGAATTAAATATTACAGTTCAATGCCAATTATTTTTTGAAATAATGAAGAATTTAAAATTTAGGCCTATCATGAAGATTCTTGGGTTAAGAACAATGGACGATTCAAATGAAAAAAGAATTGTAAAGAATCTAATGAGTGCTTATAACAAAGTAGGTTCTAAATCATCCACCAAAGATAGTAATATCACAAGACGAGTACTTACATTTACAATAGTAAGTACCCAAATGAAGAAAGCTCGAGTCATGAGAAAGATAAGAAAAATATTGAAAATTGGTAGAGGTACTCTAAGGAGAGCCATGTTAAGGCGTGAGAGATTGGAAAATTCAACAAAAAATGAGTTATGGATATTTAGCGGTAGACTACCAGGAAAGGATAAAGAAATTAGTAAAAGTTTGAAATTATTGATCAAAGATTTTTGGAAAAATAACACACATTTTTTCCCTAATCAAATAGATGTTGTAAGAAGGACAATTGGTAGCCAAAATTGCAACCCACATGTGAAATATTTTTCGAACTCAACTCAAACACAATTTTTCACAAAATTCATTGGTATGTATCCTCAAATTCAAATAAGTCAAAATTTTTTGAGATGGATAAACTTTTTTATATGAAGATAAATCACACACACACAACTTCTTGTTGTAGGATACATATTGAATTATCTATCCATTTTGATGTTTTTAGGCATATGTGTGTTTTTGCATTCTAATTTTGTTTTGTATGATTGTGACATGAATGAGCCACCAAGATCTTCAAGGGAATTCATATCCAACATTTTATGTGAAATAGGGGACGGTCAATAATTTTACAAAACATCATACTTGGATGGTACATACTTATTTTGTGGTTCTTTGCAACTTTTATCAACTTATAAACATATGGATAGTACACATGCAATTGGAAATGAAATAGTAGATTATGGAAAATATAAGACAGTGACATATGCTCTAAAAGATGGGAAACAAGGTAAAAGATGTGATTTAGTCATTGAAAAGATTTCATTGTATGAGTTCGTGAAGATTTTTGTAAAAATATTATTTACGAGTATGCAAAGCATACACATAGAGCTCGATGACTGGATTTGCAATTCAAGTTGTACAATGATACATTTCCACTGAATACCATTGTTTCGGTTGTAGACTTCGTACATAATTACACACTATAACCACAAAATGAGGTGCAAGAAAAGTATTATATTTCCCAACAAGTTTATATATTTGTTCACATAACATTCATGCATTCACCTACAAGTACAAAGGATGACAGGAAGATTTTGAGGGAGTGCCATTTTTACATCAGCGATAATCGATCATATTTTACGAAGTTTGTACATGGTTGTTTTCAACTATTTTATGAAGATTTAGCCAACAACGACATACCATATCGTCAGCACATTATTTGATCAGACAATTGCGCATCTCAATTCAAGAATGCATGAATGTTCTATTGGTTGAGCAAGATGCACAAGTTGTGTAGAATTCAATATATGTGAAATTTCATAGAGGATGGTCATGGAAAGGGAGAGCACGATGGTGCAGGCACATGCATCAAAAGAGCTTTAGCTCGTGAAGAACTAAAGTATAAAGATGGAGCAATATTGATAGATGCAAAATCCATCGTCCAGTGGTGTAACGCTACAATGGGTCCAGGTAAAGAAGGTGAGTCTACGATTCATAGATTTTTTTGGTTGATAGATAATACTAACATTGCACCATATAAGGATTGTTGCACACTACATGATCAAATGAGTTGTACTCTTTTAAAAGCTCTGATGCAAGTTCATGGAGTATCCACACATGAAAAATGGCATGTTATTGTCCATCATGTGCAGCAAAAAATTGGGATGAGTGTGAGTCAACTGAATGGGTGGACAAATGGGATATATGGGTTTTGCACCCAATTAACACCTATCATCCCCTACAAGCACTAGAAATGGTAGAGATGGATTCGTCTATTGACTTTGACTACTTATCTGATCTAGTGCAACCTGGTAATATATAAATGTGTGTGTGTGTGTGTGTGTGTGTGTGTGTGTGTGTGTGTGTGTGTGTGTGTGTGTTCAATATGTAACTTTATAACTTTTACCTAAGTATTTTCTGAATTAATGACCACATTTTGTACATTTATCACTACTAGCCATGTTTTTGCTATTATTGCACCTGAAGACAATGAAGAAGGGACAGATTATTATTTGTGTCATTGTGTCCAAGCCAAATAAAAATTGGATCACTCAGTTATAGATGGTGAAAGTTTAGAGTACCATATCGGTGTGGTGGTTGTAACTGGCACATGGCTTGGATGATATTCTATGAAGAACCCTAACTTGTGGTTATTCGAAGATTGGCAAACAAAGAGGAAGATTCTTCATTATTCAAACCTTGTTGTCGCATCAAATGTCCACTTAATAAAATATGGTGGAAAACCAAATAATAAGACTCTTTAAAAAGTTCGCGAGTCAAACCACAAGACAATACTTGAGACATTAAAATGTAGAGCAGATTTGATTGGTTCATTAAATTGAATAGAGAGAGAGGGAGAGAGAAAGAGTGGTGCAGGGTCACCTTGAATCATTGATGCAAGTGGCAAGGTACTAACAATGAAGGTTGGGAGACTACAACCCACAAGGACACCTAAACAAAGTTTGAAAGCCTAAACAAGGCCCAAAACCCCGTACTTGCACCTTGACAACAATAAAGGCTTAACATATGAAACCTACTCCAGACATGGACCCATGAACTCAAACTTAAGGCATGTTATTTTTACATTATCAGGGGCATACGGACTGAATTTGAAGGCCTCAAATCGAAAAAGAGTCATAGTTCCTTCATTAACCTCTTGGATTCCTAGTAGCCCAAGAAGCAAGGTTATGGCCTACAACTTAGTAAATGTTGAATGGAAGCAAAAACTAACCAAGAAGACACCTCCTACTCCTGATATATTGTCAGATTCCAAAGTGCTGACATTGCATACACAAAAATGTTGCATTAACCCGTGGGGACAACAATTAAGGCTAAAGGGCTTATTAGGCCACTATTGCAAAGGAAGTACTATTTAGATGTGCTAGAACCACCAAACCAATTGGACATGTTGAGGAATGTTCCAAATAGCTTAAATTCCAAGTTTGAAGCTTCAAAAATGAGTTTTAAGGTCTCAAGTGTTGACTATAGAAAAACAGTGGGTGCATATATGCTACATGCACCTAGGGCATCATCTTTCTCCCTTGTACTTGCATTTCTGCAACTAAAACCACACAAATCTCAAAGAGCATTAAGAATACAAGGACTCCACCAAAGGCCATAAAATTCCTATGGTGGAATCTCAAGTTATAATGTGATTTCCACCAAAACCTTTGAAACCCTTAAATTTCAGGTTGTCAACACTAAAATAGGAATAACTTGAGTTCTACAACCTCAAACCAATTCCATTAGAAAGGTAACTAAAATATGCATCCAACCATACCAAGCTTTGACACCTATTTTTCTGTACAGGTTCGTACCATGAAGAAAAATAGCCCAGAATGCAACAAAACAGGTTATATTTTATTGATTTCAAAGCAAAATCTTACATTATACCTTCCACCCACCTAAAAGGGCTATATGAAGGTCTTCCCCAACTGATCCAACCAAATTTGAAAGGTTGTGACCATTGGGGGAATAATTAGAAATAATTTTGCTTAGTTATGCAAAAAGTTGCAAAGTTGCATAACAACTTTTACAACTTTTATTGCATTTTTACATTTTTGTGCTGAAAAGGCATTTTAACTCTATAAATGAGTCCTAATTGACTTAATACAACTATTAGACCCTAGATGACAAGCATATGCATTCAAAATAAAAAAATTGTAGCCTTGTGACCTCATTGAGCAACGGGCTTATAAAACACCCAATATTGCTAATGGACCATACAAAAGGGTTAATGGCAAATCTAGGAGTCTAAAATCATGACCTTATTGAAAACATGGAAAGAAAACTAGGAAGAGGTCATAAATGACCCAAACAACTTGATTACATGATTTCATAAGGGGGGTGCTCCTACAACAATCATAAGAGATCTTACTTCGTTTTGATTTTGCAACGCCATCTTGGGTGATGCTAAAACTTGTAGTGTTGGCTAGCACAAAGTTGTCAACTACCAAATCTCTCTCACCATTCATCGTGAGATTGAATTGTCTATTGCGTTAGCTCCGAGTGGTTGAGTAACCCCTAGCTCCAAGCTCGTTTCATCCCGTTGAGCGCTCGAACATTCTTGGGCACGTCGAACTGAAACATCCCTAAGAGTCACTAAATGTCATAGGGCAACAATTTTTGACGAGGCATATCTCAGAGCTGGTGCGAGGTATGGATGCAATTCTGGGTGCTATAGGACTGTGTTGGAGAGACCTACAATAACCTCTCTCACTTTTTGGAGATCTTACTCCGTTATGATTTTGCGACGCCATCTTAGGTGATGTTGAAACTCGTAGTGTTGGCTAGTACAAAGTTGCCAACTATCAAATCTCCCTCACCGTTCATCGCGTGATCAAAGTATCTATTTTGTTAGCTCCAGATGGCCGAGTAAACCCTAGCCCCAAACTCGTCCCATCTCATTGAATGCTCAAACATTTTGGGGCACAATGAATCGAAACATCCCTAAGAGTCACTAAATGCCATAAGGTAGCGATCTTTGATGGGGCATATCTCGGAGCTTGTGCGAGCTATGGATGTGATTCTAAGTGCTATAGAATCGTGTTGTGGAGACCTACAATAACCTCTCTCACTTTTTGGAGATCTTACTCCATTTTGATTTTGTGACATCATCTCGGATGATACTAAAACTTGTAGTGTTGGTCAGTACAAAGTTGCCAACTGCCAAATCTCCCTCACCATTCGTCGTGGGATCGAACTATCTATTTCGTTAGCTCAGAGTGGTTGGATAAACACTAGTCCCAAGCTCCTCCCATCTCGTTAAGTGCTCAAATGTTTTCAGGCACGCCAAACCGAATCGTCCCTAAGAGTCATTAAATGCCACAGGGCAACGATCTTTGACGGGGTACATCTCAGAGCTTATGCAAAGTATGGATGCGATTCCAAGTGCTATAGGACCATGTTGCATATACTTACAATAACCTCTCTCACTTTTTGGTGATCTTACTCCATTTTGATTTTGCAATGCCATCTTGGGTGATGTTGAAACTTGTAGTGTTGGCCAATGCAATGTTGTCAACTGTCAAATCTCTCTCACCTATCATCATAGGATTGAACTCTCTATTCCGTTAGCTCTAGTGTCTAGGTAAACACTAGCCCCAAGCTCCTCCCATCCCATTGAGCGCTCAAACATTTTCGAGCATGCCCGATCTAAATCGTCTCTAAGAGTCACTCAATGCCATAGGTAGTTTTCCTTAAAAGTGTTCTTGTTGGGAATCCATTAGCTTTTGGTGTGAGCACTCTGCATCATTTTAGATACAATTTACATTAAAATGAAATATATGAAATGCACTTAAAATGTAAACAATAAAAAAAACATATATATTATGATAACTAATAATGTCATACATGAACAAACATATAATATACAATGTTGCATGGGGACAGGGGTACTTGGGGTACTTAGGGTACCGATATGGGTATGAGTACAACTATTTTTTATAATAGGGGACAAGGGTACTTGGGTATGTCAAACTTTATTTTTAATTATACTTTTATATTTATAGGAAACCTGAATTTATGAGTCGGGTAAGTGCACAAAGTTGTGTTGCCAAAAGGGGGGTATAAGTGGACACCTTTTTCGTGAAATCAGCAAATTCTGGACTTCAACAAGAATTTGAAGATAGTTACGCTCAAAATTTTAAGATATGACAAAAACAAAAGTCGTAGTCCTTTGAATCTAGTTTCTAAACTACTAATTTTTTTTCAAAATGGTTTAGTTTTAGGTCCTCAAAAAAGGGGGCAACATAAAGTGGTACTGTTTATTCCAAAAAAACATAACATAGTACAAAGTGTGGCCCCCCTAAAATTTTAACTTTTTTTTTGAAATTCTTTAATCGCTCCGGTCAAACGTTACCTAACACTATGTAGTTTATCCCAGATTTTTCGGATAATTTTATAATTTGTATTTTTTTTTTAATGAATTTTTTAATTAGACCCATCCCAAAAACGTGAAATATCTGTGTGCTCCCCCTAGAAATGATTGAAAACTAATCTAAAATCAAAACTTCTTTTTTTCAAAGTGTGTAGAATGGAGTCTAGTTTCTAAAAAACTAATTTGTTACAAAATTCGATGAATGAGCTAAAATCTACAGCCCAATTAGTACATGGTGGTTTTTGACAAAAAATGAACATACATTCAAAAGAAATTATAGATGAAAGACTTAAAATAGTTCAAATTAAAAATAAATTATATGGTTAGATAGCTAACACAGAGACCTATAATGTTATGTAACCTAATCTTATCAATACCCAACCACAAGGAATCTTGAAGGGGAGCACACAAGAAAAAACAATCATTTTTTGTATGTTTGCTGGAAAACACATCTCAGACCTGTTTATAAACTCCAAACCTTTGGGTTGGATCTCCAAGGAAAAACCAAGCCTTAGGCTTGGTTTTAATGCAAAGCTTTGAATACCGCGTGTGCCCTATAGCGCACACGTGCTATTAAAATGCTATTGAATTCGAGGTAGTGCGCACGCACTATTGAGACCTAAATTGCAAACCAAAACCAAGAGAGAGCTAGGGGGGGTGGGGCGAGGGAATGGCTATTTGTGTGTGTGAGAGAGATAGAGAGAAAGTAGGGGATGGGAGAGGGGAGAGAGGAAGTGAGAAAGAGTAGGGGTGTCAGAGAGAGTATAGGATGGGAGATAGAGGAAATGTGAGAGAGTAGGGGTGGCAAAGAGAGTACAAGATGCAAGATAGAGGAAGTGAGAGAGAGAGAGAGAGAGAGAGTAGAGGTGGCAAAGAGAGAGTATGGGATGGGGGAGAGAGATTGAAAGTAGGGGATGGGAGAGAGAGGAAGTGTGAGAGAGAGAGTACAAGTTGGGAGAGAGAGATTGAGAGTAGGGGATGGGGGAGAGAGAGAGTAGGTGGTGGGAGACAGAGTGGGAGAGGAAGAGCGAGAGAGAGGAGGATGGGAGTGCATGTGTGTGAAAGAGAGAGAGTAGGGAATGGGAGAGGGGGAAGATAGAGTAGCTTGAGAGAGAGTAGGGGATGGAAGAGAGAGTAGGCGATGGGAGAGGGAGTGGGAGAGGGAGAGAGAGAGGGGGGATGCAAATGTGTGTAAGAGAGAAAGAGAGAGAGTGTGAAAATGTGAGAGAGGGTAGGGGGTAGCAGAGAGAGAGTAGAGAGGGAGAGAGTGAGAGTGAGAGAGAGAGAGAGAGAGAGAGTGTGAGTGAGAGAGAGTGAGAATAGGCAATGGGAGAGGGAGAGTGAGTGAGAGAAAAAGTAGAGGATGGGAGAGGAGAGAGGGGGGATGGGTGTGTGTGAAAGAGAGAGAGTAGGGAATGAGAGAGGGGAGAGAGAGAGATAGAGAGAGTAGGGGATGGGATAGAAAGAGAGTAGGCAATGGCAGAGGGAGTGGGAGAGGGAGAGAGAGGGTGGATGGAAGAGAAAGAGATTAGGCAATGGCAGAGGGAGTGGGAAAGCGAGAGAGGGGGGATGGAAGTGTGTGTAAGAGAGAAAGTAGGGGATGGGAGAGAGTGTGAGAGTGTGAGAGAGAGTAGGGGTGGCAAAGAGAGAGAGTGAGAGTAGGGGATGGGAGAGAGAGGGAGAGAGTGAGAGAGAGAGATAGTAGGCGATGGGAGAGGGAGTGGGAGGGAGAGAGAGGGGGAATGGAAGTGTGTAAGAGAGATAGAGTTGGGGATGGGAGAGAGTAGGCAATGGGAGAGGGAGTGTGAGAGAGAGAGAGGGGGGAATGGGAATGTGTATAAGAGAGATAGAGTAGGGGATGGGAGAGAGTGTGAGAGTTTGAGAGAGAGTAGGGGGTGGTAGAGAGAGCTTGTACAAGATGGGGGTGAGAGAGAGAGAGAGAGTAGGGGATGGGAGAGAGTGTGAGAGAGAGTAGGGGATGGAAGAGAGAGAGTGAGAGTAGGGGATGGGAGAGAGAAAGTAAAGAGGGAAAGAGAGTACTTGAGAGAGAGAGAGAGATATGAGGTGGTGCAAGAGGGAGTCGGAGAGGGAGAGAGAGGGGGGATGGGAGTGTGTGTGACAAATTTAGAGAGTAGGGGATGGGAGAGGAGAGAGAGAGGGGGGGATGGGAGTGTGTGTCTATGAAAGAGAGAGAGTATGGGATGGGAGAGGGGAGAGAGAGAGTAGGGGATGGGGGAGAGAAAGTAGGCAGTGGGAGAGGGAGAGGGAGAGGGAGAGAGAGAGGGAGGGAATGGGAATGTGTGTAAGAGAGACAGAGTAGGGAATGGGAGAGAGTGTGAGAGTGTGAGAGAGAGTAGGTGGTGGCGGAGAGATCTCGTACAGGATGGGAGAGAGAGAGTGAGATTAGGGGATGGGAGTGTGAGAGAGAGTAGGGGATGGGAGAGAGAGAGAGTGAGAGTAAGGGATGGGATGGGAGAGAGAGAGAGAGTAGAGAGGGAGAGAGAGAACTTGAGAGAGAGAGAGATCTAGTAGGCGGTAGGAGAGGGAGAGGGAGAGAGATAGGGGGGATGGGAGTGTGCGTGACAAATGTAGAGAGTAGGGGATGGGAGAGAAGAGAGTGGGGAGATAAGAGTGTGTGTGTCTTTGAAAGAGAGAGAGTAGGGGATGGGAGAGAGTGTGAGAGTGTGAGAGAGAGTAAGGGGTGGCAAAGAGAGAGTACGAGATGGGAGAGACAGAGTGAAAGGATGGGAGAGATAGAGTGAAAGGATGGAAGAGAGTGAGAGAGAGAGTAGGGGGCGGCAGAGAGAGAGAGAGTATGGGATGGGAGAGACAGAGTGAAAGGATGGGAGAGAGTGTGAGAGAGAGTAGGGGATGGGAGAGAGTGTGAGAGAGAGTTGGGAATGGGAGAGAGAGAGAGTAAGAGTGGGGATGGGAGAGAGAGAGTAGAGAGGGAGAGAGAGAACTTGAGAGTGAGAGATAGTAGGTGACTTGGGAGAGGGAGTGGGAGAGGAGGAGAGAGAGGGATGGGAGTGTGTGTGACAAATCTAGAGAGTAGGGGATGGGAGAGAAGAGAGAGGGGGGATGGGAGTGTGTGTGTGTGTGTGTGTGTGTGTCTGTGAAAGAGAGAGAGTAGGGGATAGGAGAGAGTGTGAGAGTGTGAGAGAGAGTAGGGGGTGGCAAAGAGAGAGTACGAGATGGGAGAGACAGAGTGAAAGGATGGGAAAGAGTGTGAGAGAGAGTAGGAGGTGGCAGAGAGAGAGAGTACGAGATGAGGGAGATAGACTGAAAGGATGAGAGAGAGTGTCAGAGAGAGTAGGGGATGGGAGAGAGTGTGAGAGAGAGTTGGGGATTGGAGAGAGAGAGAGAGTAAGAGTAGGGGATGGGAGAGAGAGAGAGAGAGAGTAGAGAGGGAGAGAAAGAGAGATAGTAGGTGGTGGGAGAGGGAGTGGGAGAGGAGGAGAGAGAGGGATGAGAGTGCGTGTGAGAAAAATAGAGAGTAAGGGATGGGAGAGGGGAGAGAGAGAGGGGGATGGGAGTGTGTATTTGCAAAAGAGAGAGTTTAGGGGATGGGAGAGGGGAGAGAGAGAGTAGCCCGAGAGAGAGAGAGAGAGAGTAGCGGATGGGAGAGAGGGGCGGATGGGAGTGTGTGTAAGAGAGAGTAGGGGATGGGAGAGAGTGTGAGAGAGAGTAGGAGGTGGCAGAGAGAGAGAATGGGATGGGGGAGAGAGAGAGTGAGAGTAGGGGATGGGAGAGAGTGTGAGAGAGAGAGTAGGGCATGGGAGAGAGTGTGAGAGTAGGGAGAGGGAGATAGAGAGAGGGGGATAGGAGTGCATGTGACAAATCTAGAGAGTAGGGGATGGGAGAGAAGAGAGAGGGGGGATGGGAGTGTGTGTGTGTGTGTGTGTGTGTGTGAAAGAGAGAGGGTAGGGGATGGGAGAGAGTGTGAGAGTGTGAGAGAGAGTAGTGGGTGGCAAAGAGAGAGTACAAGATGGGAGAGACAGAGTGAAAGGATGGGAAAGAGTGTGAGAGAGAGTAGGAGGTGGTAGAGAGAGAGAGAGTATGAGATGAGAGAGACAAAGTGAAAGGATGAGAGAGAGTGTGAGAGAGAGTTGGGGATGGGAGAGAGTGTGAGAGAGAGTTGGGGATTGGAGAGAGAGAGAGTAAGAGTAGGGGATGGGAGAGAGAGTAGAGAGGGAGAGAGAGAGAGATAGTAGGTGGTGGGAGAGGGGAGAGAGAGAGAGAGAAGCTCAAGAGAGAGAGAGTAGCGGATGGGAGAGAGAGGCGGATGGGAGTGTGTGTAAGAGAGAGTAGGGGATGGGAGAGAGTGTGAGAGAGAGTAGGAGGTGGCAGAGAGAGAGAATGGGATGGGAGAGAGAGAGAGTGAGAGTAGGGGATGGGAGAGAGTGTGTGAGAGAGAGTAGGGGATGGGAGAGAGAGAGTAGAGAGTAGGGGATGGGAGAGGAGAGAGAGAGGGGGATGGGAGTGTGTGTGAGAGATCTAAAGAGTAGGGGATGGGAGAGGAGAGAGGGTGAGAGAGATAGAGAGAGTAGGCGGTGGGAGAAGGAGAGCGAGAGAGAGTAAAGGATGGGAGAGGGGAGAGAGAGTGTGTAGGGGATGGGAGAGGGAAGAGAGAGTAGGAAGAGAGAGAGAGAGAGTAGGGAGAGAGAGAGTAGGGAGGGTGGAGAGTGATGTGTTCTCACATATAGCGCATACGCACTATGTGAAATCACCTAAAAATGGTCAAAAAGCAACTTTGGAGCACGTTTCATTCATTCTCTACTTTTGTTCTGTTCTGTACTCTGTTATCCTAACAGAAATTGCGGGTTTCAACACAGCAAACACTCTTTCAAGGTGGCAAACACTATTGCAAGCTAACAAACACTATTTCAAGGTGGCAAACACTTTTGGAAGCTAGCAAACACCAAATTCAATCATTGGATACACGATTTGAAGACTTTTTGAATATTCCTTGTATAGAAAAGGTTAGTGCAATCTATTTTAAATATTGTTTGTTGATATATAGATACAAATTTGATTATAATTTGACATGTTGTTTAATATATAGTGAATTCATTGAAATTTGTATGTTTCAATGAAATGTTATTTCGAAATGGTTAGAAATTTGACAAGTCGTTATATATATATATTGTGTATTCATTCAAATAATTATAATTTTTATATGTATTTGAATAATTTGTAATTTACACATTTTAAGTAATTCAAATGTTTGAATAATTTGAGATGTAGAAATCATCATCATGCCAAGGAAGAAACCAAAAAATCAAACAAATGAAGATAGGGAGAGAGATTTGGCAATTAAAAGAGATAAAATAAAATTACTACGTGAGCAAAGAAAATTGCAAAGCAATAATGAAGAATTGACTTTCGAAGAGGATCAAGAACCACCAGTACCAAGAAACAAAGAGGAAGAATTGGAAAGACAAAGAGAACGAATGAGACTGTTACGCTCAAGAAGCCAATTGAATTGTGAAGCTATACCATCGTCTAATGTTGGAGTCATATCGTCCGCTACACCATCTTCCAATGTTGAAGTCATATCATCCTCTCATGTTGAAGAGACACCGATTTGTAGATCCGACGATATACACACTCCATCATGTCATGTTGAAAGCACAACATCAACACATCAAGTAGGTGATATTCCATCTTTTGCATCTTATTGCCAAGGCACATCATCTTCAGTTCAAGGTATGCAATACACTCAACCTTATGTTGATTTTCAAAATGTTGAGTGAATTGAAGAGATTATAACACCTTCTAGAATTTGTTTTAGAAGACCAAAATATTTGATTGATATTGATAGTAACATTTTGAAATCAATGCCTCACAAGATTAGCAAGCATAGTTGTCAAAGAAAAGTTAATCGTATATGGAGATTATTTTTTGATGAATTAAATATTACAGGTCAATGTAAATTATTTGTTGAAATGATGAGGAATTTAAAATTTAGGCCTATCATGAAGATTCTTGGGCTAAGAACGATAGATGATTCAAATGAAAAAAACATTGTAAAGAATCTAATGAATGCTTATGACAAAGTGAGTTCTAAATCACGCACCAAAGATAGTAATATCGCAAGACGAGTACTTACATAGACAATAGTAAGTAGCCAAATGAAGAAAGCTTGACTCATGAGAAAGACAAGCAAAACATTAAAAATTGGTAGAGGTACTCTAAGGAGAGCCATGCTAAGGCATGATAGATTGGAAGATCCAACAAAAAATGAGTTATGGACATTTAGCGGTAGACTACCGCGAAAGGATAAAAAAATTAGTGAAGCCTTGAAATCATTGATCGAAGATTTTTGGAAAAATAACACACGTGTTTCCCCTAATCAAAGAGATGTTGTAAGAAAGAGGATTGGTAGCCAAAATCGTGAGCCACATGCGAAACATTTTTTGGACACAATTTTTTGCAAAATTTATTGGTATGTATCCTCAAATTCGAATAAGTCAAAGATTTTTTGAGATGGGTAAACCTTTTTATGTGAAGATAAATCACACACGCACAACTTGTTGTTGTAGGATACATATTGAATTTTCTAACCATTTTGATATTTTTAGGCATATATGCGTAATTTTGCATTCTTAGTTTGTTTTGCAGGATTGTGACATAAATGAGCCACCAAGATCTTCAAGGGAATTCATATCCAACATTTTATGTGAAATAAGGGACAGCCAACAATTTTACAAGACATCATGCTTGGATGGTACGTGCTTATTTTGTGGTTCTTTGCAACTTTTATCAACTTGTCAACATATGGATAGTACACATGCAATTGGAAATGAAATAGTAGATTACGAAAAATTTAAGACAGTGACATATGCTCTAAAAGATGGGAAACATGGTAAAAGATGTGATTTAGTCATTGAAAAGATTCCAGTGTATGAGTTCATGAAGATTTTTCATGAAAACATTATTTACGAGTATGCAAGGCATACCCATAGAGCTCGATGGCTAGATTTGCAATTCAAGTTGTGCAAGGATACGTTTCCACTGGATACCATTGTTTCAGTTGTAGGTTTCGCAGAGAACTACACACTACAACCACAAAATGAGGTGCAAGCAAAGTATTATACTTCTCAATAGGTTTCCATATTTGTTCACATAACATTCATGCATTCACCTACAAGTACAGAGGATGACAGGAAGATTTTGAGGGAGTACCATTTTTACATCACCAATGATCGATCACATTCTACGGAATTCATACATGGTTTTTTTCAACTATTTTATGGAGATTTGGCTTACAGGGGCATCACATATTGTCAACACATTATTTGGTTAGACAATTTTGCATCTCAATTCAAGAATGCATGGATGTTCTATTGGTTGAGTAGGATGCACAAGTTGTGTAGAATTCAATACATGTGGAATTTCACAGAGGCTGGTCATGGAAAGGGAGAGCACGATGGTGCAGGCGTATGCATCAAAAGAGCCTTAGCTCGTGAAGAACTAAAGTACAAAGATGGAGCAATATTGACAGATGCAAAATCCATCGTCCAGTGGTGTAACGCTACAATGGGTCCAGGTAAGGAAGGTGAGTCTACGGTTCGTAAATTTTTTTGGTTGATAGATAATACTAACATTGCACCATATTAGGATTGTTGCACACTAACAGGATCCAGTGAGTTGCACTCTTTTAGAAGCTCTGGTGCAGGTTCATGGAGTATCCACACACGAAAAATGGCATGCTATTGTCCATCATGTGCAGAGGAAAATTGGGATGACTGTGAGTCGACTGAATGGGTGGACAAATGGGATATACGGGTTTTGGACCCAATTGACACCTATCATCCCCCACAAGCACTGGAAATGGTACAGATGGAATCGTCTATTGACTTTGACCGCTTGTCTGATCTAGTGCAACCTGGTAATATATATATTTATATATCTTTGTAATTTCAATATGTAACTTTATAACTTTTACGCAAGTATTTTCTAAATTAATGACCGTATTTTGTACATTTGTCACTGCTGGCCATGTTTTTGTTGTTATTGCACCTGAAGACAATGAAGAAGGGACAGATTATTATTTGTGTCGTTGTGTTCAAGCCAAACAAAAATTGGATCACTCGGTTATAGATGGTGAAGGTTTAGAGTACCATGTCGATGCGGTGGTTGTAACCGACACATGGCTTAGACGATATTCTATGAAGAACCCTAACTTGTGGTTATTCGAGGATTGGCAAACAGAGAGGAAGATTCTTCATTATTCATATCTTGTTGTCGCATCAAATGTCCACTTGATAAAATATGGTGGAAAACCACATAATAAGAATCTTTGGAAAGTTTGCCAGTCAGACCACGAGGCAATATTTGAGACATTAAAATGTCGAGTAGATCCAGTTGGCTCATTAGATTGAATACAGAGAGAGGGAGAGAGAGAAAGAGTGATCAACTGGATCCAAATACATTGTTGCAACCTCTTCCCCAAGACTGTCCACATGACTAAGGTGGACCGTATTGTTATGATGCGTAAGTGATGAGATTTAGTTTAAATCATAGATTTTATGTTTTTATTTGTTTAGAATCTAGATTTTATGTTTTGATGTCTCCAATTTTTTTAAAGCTAGAACAATATTTTTCATATTTTCTTATTGTGACGATATTTTTCTTTCATTGCATGTTCTCTTGGATGACAGGAGGGAGAGAAGAAAAATAAGTAGATTTCCAAACAGCCAGCCACCCTTCTTCATGTAATTTATTCATTTAAGGTAAAAGTCCCATTTCCTTTGTTTGACTTTGGTATTTGGTTATTTAAAGTCATTATTCTAGTTGGACCTTCGTATGTTTGAATTTGGGATTGTTTAGTGTCTATTTGTTATGATTATACTGAATTATTAATTCTATGATGTTTCTATTATTTAATTATTTAAAATAAATTTAAAAAATTTGTATAAAATTATTATTTTTTATTTCTATCTATTTGTTATGATTATTTCTATTATTTAAAATAAATTAATTCTATAATATCTCTATGATGAACTATTTATATTTCTAAACTTTACATATTTTAAATTAGATATCTCTCGACTTAATTTACCAAAAAAAATAATTAAAATTTTAGGTATGCTAGTAGTACACCATGACCAACAATCAAACTATTATAACAATACAAATACATTTAAATAGTAATGTAAGAATGGTTTAGTTCACATAAAAAATAAGTCTATCTTAGATATTCTAAATACATCACAAAACTTATCGCTTCAAAAAAATTGGAATTTCTCCCATCTACTTGAGTTCCCATCAATTGTCCATAAAACTGGGAAAGGGAATAGGTGCTATGCTCCCAATCCCAACATCCTCCTATCCACTACTAGGAGATGTGTGTAATGTAGGATTCAGCTCCATCAACTTAGTCATTTTTTTCACTAGTTGATTGGGACTCTCACCATTTGTTGCCAACTATGGTGACAATGCTTGGGGTTACACTTATTAAGTAAGAATATTTCCTAATCTAGGGATTAGAGCATTGAACATATCAGAATGTGATTTATGCTATGGGAGAAGAGGTATGTTGGGCATTAGCCTCAAATATTTCTTCATGTAAAGGTATATCATAATATTTCCTTCATTTAAAGTGCATTAGCCTCAAATAACTTCTTAGTCTCTCTTGTTCCTTAGAATTTTGTATCCTTTTCTTTGGTAGCTATAGGAATCTACTGGCTAAACCACTATATTGTTTTTTGTCTAGTGGCATGTAACGTATAAAATCAACATCTCCATCATAGTCATTTTGGGCCTAGGTATCAAAAAATTGTTAACTATTTATTTCATCATGGTTGCCACCATTTGCAAAGCATTAGATGACGTCCTTGGGGTCAACATGTGGTGGGGATGGAATTAAAAGGGAAACATTTTCATCCCCACAAGTATTTGGTTACCCAAGGTTTGTGACAACCTCCTACAACCAATCTGGTTGTGAATCTTGCATTAGCAAGCTTAATCTAATATCAATGTTTGTTGTATGCTCAAGGTTTTATCTCCTATAATACTCCACTAGCTGGTTCAGGTTTTCTAGTTGGGTATTTTTAGGTGCAATTGTACCTAGTCCCTTCATATTTTGTCCATAACTCCTCAACAAAGTGTTAATTGGTTCATCTAATAAGCCATTGATTTTTAGGAAGGATTGAATAGTGATTTCCTCCCCCTCGCTTTACAACTCATCAATATTTGCATCATCTACAGTAGTTGTTTCTTCTGATCCACTACTTGTGGGTTGTGGTTTAGATCCCTATTTTCCATCCTCATCAACAATGAAGCACTTTCTTGGGCCTATATCATTCACTAGAACCTCCCTATTCAAAGACCATATCCCTATCCTATGGAAACCACTCATTATATTATCAGGTGTAAGTGCCAAATTGAAGGCTTTGCTGGATAACATTCCTAACTCCTCATGACCAATATTGATTTGAGGGTTCCTAGCCAACCACACATTCCAAATATGTTTTAAGTAAGATTTTAATGGTGAGAAAAAACTAACATCCAATGATTGACACCTATAGATGGTATACGCTACAAGTGACACACAATCTATGCCCAACTTCTTTACTTTATCAATTATTTTCCATGTCATATGGATTCCATGATCATCAAATACTAGAAGACACCTTTTTGAGAGAAACACCCCACATGGAATTGTTCTTACAATGTGGTCTAGCCAATTCAAGAATAATTATTTCATCATCCATCCATGTACTTGGACTGCCATGTAGGCCTTGAGATCATAATTGAAAATGTAGTTTTTTGTATGTCTCTTAGCCTTGAACAAATAAAAATTGGAATTCTCTAACCAATAGTAATGTAAGGAGACCCACCCTGCTAGTTTAGGCCACTATGCCCAAACTAACCAATGACTTCTTCTGATCCTATAGGGTTTCTTCCTGACCCTATTCCCAAGAGGATATCTCCCAACTATCCCCTTCCCTAGGATCTATGCACACCAATTGACTATGTCAACTTCAATCACCCCAATATTCAAATGAAGGCATTTTCTCTCTACTAGGAAAAATTGGGCACAAACCCCAATGCAATATCTAGGGTTATTATATGGTCCTCAACTTGATATTTCCAAACTCTCCTAATCATCACAAGACTCCACTCACCAACCCAAATCATAGATGTCCTTTTCTTTCTTACTTGACCTACTAGGTCTAGAGCCCCAATTAGGTCAAAATTTTCAAACTCACTAGATGCTCTTGCACCATTCTCCCCATGTGACAAAGAACTCATGGTGGATAAATCTGAAGGAATTTCGTAGGAATACCTTTCTTTCCAAAATCACTCTCATCTATCCATGTTACTTTAGATTCTGGTTGATCCTTCCATTTGATAAGATGCTCCATATAGGTGCCATGACAAGTCTTCTTCTTGATTCTTGAATCCATAACCTTTTCAGCTTTTGGCTGAGATTATAATGGGATAGTGACTTCTTCAACCTTTGATTTTGTTTGTCCTTCTATGAATGTAGGCCCTTTATATTGAACTTAGTCCTTGACATTAAAGATAAGGTAAATTTCCAAGTTTGGTGGGAGTTCTATTTTGTCGGCATTAGAACCATAATTTGCAAGTACCTTACAAGGTCCTATCCTATGCATTTGTAGCTTGGTTGGAACACTCTATGCAAGTACCAAAACTCGTCATTGGCATCATATCATGGCCTCAACACCTTGGATCATCTCAAAACATCTCATCTAACATGTTCCAACTCCTTGCACACTCTAAGAAACTCATATCTTACACTTTCTCAATTTTGCCTCTTCTAGGCTTGTTCCAACTAGCCCTTGCCAGTCACTAATTTGTTATTTTCTCCAAAATTTTCCACAGAACTTCCTAAAATATTGGGTGATTAAAATACCCTTTTCCTCACTCTAAAATATACTCCAAAACCAACTACACTTTTTTTGTAAAATATCACTCAAAACTAGCTATTTCAGTCTGCCAACTAGGCCTAGTTTGAGGCCATTTACAAAGCAACTCACAATCCCTTGACTTTTGGAACTCCCATGACCCAAAAAATTCTTAAGACACGACTCAAATGCAAGGATTCTTCTATTTTTTTGGTCTCATGATCAACTTTACAATGGTTTTTACAAAACCCTCCTTTCTAGCCCCTTTACCCTAGGGCTTTCTAGAACTCTTACTTTGCAACGTCTCTAGAACCCCAAAATGGTTCAAACACCTTCACTTTGGTTATATTAGATGACTTCAAACATAAAATTCAACTCTTGTTTGGAGAAAACACTAAATCCACCTTGGGAGCAATCACATACCCCTTTTTATGCACTCAAATTTTAGGGAAAACTATGCAAATACTTCTTAAATGGTTTCAACACTCGACTTTTCAGATGGAAATGGTTATTATAGACTCAAACCAACAAGAAAAATCCAAAACTTGAGGTTTCTCAACACTCAACAATCAAATTTCAAAACTGTTACCAGCACTTACTACTAGGACAATTTCTAGTTTTAACAGTCAAACTCCCAAACCATACAAAGGACCCCCCGCTGTTTTTCAATTTTTAAACACTCTTTTTAGAGACCTACAATAACCTCTCTCACTTTTTGGAGATCACACTCCGTTTTCATTTTACGGCGCCATCTCAGGTGATGCTGAAACTTGCAATGTCGGCTAGTACAAAGTTGCCAACTGCCAAATCTCTCTCACCTTTCCTCGTGGGATCGAACTGTCTGCTCTGTTAGCTCCACGTGGCCAGGTAAACCCTATCCCCAACCTCATCCTATCCCCTTCAGTGCTCGAACGTTCTCAGGCACGCCAATCCAGAATGTCCCCAAGGGTCACTAAATGCCATAGGGCTGCGATCTTTGACAGGGCATATGTCAGAGCTTGTGCGAGGTATGGATGTGATTCTAGTTCCTACAGCACCGTGTTGCAGATACCTACAATAACCTCTCTCACTTTTTGGAGATCACACTCCATTTTTGTTTTACAACGCCATCTCGGGTGATGCTGAAACTTGCAGTGTGGGCCAGTACAAAGTTGCCACCTGCCAAATCTCTCTCACCTTTCGTCATGGGATCGAACTGTCTACTCTATTAGCTCTGGGTGGCCGGGTAAACCCTATCCCCAACCTCGTCCTATCCCCTTCAGTGCTCAAACGTTCTAAGGCACGCCAATCCGGAATGTCCCCAAGGGTCACTAAATGCCATAGGGCTGCGATCTTTGATGGGGCATATCTCGAAGCTCGTGCGAGGTATGGATGCGATTCCAATTCCTACAGGACCGTGTTGTGGAGACCTACAATAACCTCTCTCGCTTTTTGGAGATCACATTCTATTTTCATTTTACAATGCCATCTCAGGTGATGCTGAAACTTGTAGTGTTGGCCAGTACAAAGTTGCCAACTGCCAAATCTCTCTCATCTTTCGTCGTGGGATCAAACTGTATGCTCCTTTAGCTCCAGGTGGTTGGGTAAACCCTATCCCCAACCTTGTCTTGTCCCCTTCAATGCTTGAACGTTCTCAGGCACGCCGAACCCGAATGCCCCTAAGGGTCACTAAATGCCATAGGGCTGCGATCTTTGACGGGGCATATCTCGGAGCTCGTGCAAGATATGGATGAGATTCCAATTCCTACAGGACCGTGTTGCAGAGACCTACAATAACCTCTCTCGCTTTTTGGAGATCACATTTCATTTTCATTCTACAATGCCATCTCGGGTGATGCTGAAACTTGTAGTGTTGGCCAGTACAAAGTTGTCAACTGCCAAATCTCTCTCATCTTTCATCGTGGGATCAAACTGTCTGCTCCATTAGCTCCGGGTGGCTGGGTAAACCCTATCCCCAACCTCTTCCTGTCCCCTTCAGTGCTCGAACGTTCTCAGGCACGCTGAACCAGAATGTCCCTAAGGGTCACTAAATGCCATAGGGCTGCGATTTTTTATGGGGCATATCTCGAAGCTCGTGCGAGGTATGGATGCGATTCTAGTTCCTACATAACCGTGTTGTAGAGACCTACAATAACCTCTCTCGCTTTTTGGAGATCACATTCCATTTTCATTTTACAACGCCATCCGGGTGATGCTGAAACTTGTAGTGTTGGCCAGTACAAAGTTGCCCACTGCCAAATCTCTCTCATCTTTCGTCATGGGATCAAACTGTCTGCTCCATTAGCTCTGGGTGGCCAGGTAAACCCTATCCCCAACCTTGTCTTGTCCCCTTCAATCCTCGAACGTTCTCAGGCACGCCAAACCAGAATGTTGCTAAGGGTCACTAAATGCCACAGGGCTGCAATCTTTGACGGGGCATATCTCGGAGCTCATGCGAGATATGGATGAGATTCCAATTCCTACAGGACTGTGTTGTAGAGACCTACAATAACCTCTCTCGCTTTTTGGAGATCACATTCCGTTTTCATTCTACAATGCCATCTCGGGTGATGCTAAAACTTGTAGTGTTGGCCAGTACAAAGTTGCCAACTGCCAAATCTCTCTCATCTTTCGTCGTGGGATCAAACTGTCTGCTCCATTAGCTCCGGGTGGCCAGGTAAACCCTATCCCCAATCTCTTCCTATCCCCTTTAGTGCACGAACGTTCTCAGGCACACTGAACCAAAATGTCCCTAAGGGTCACTAAATGCCACAGGGCTGCGATCTTTGACGGGGCATATCTATGGGTTGTCAATACTTCGACTATACTTTAAGTCAACGATTATCAATATGTGAAAAAATGGAACTCGTTGTATTTTGAAGTACTGAGAAGATGGCCTTGCCCTTCCCTAGGAGTTTCAGAAATGGGAGACATTAGGTAAGAGAGTGAAAATGTTACTATCGCTTCAATGCACATGATGCAATTGGAAATGCAAATTTTGATGATAATCATTTTGTGATAAGGGAGAGACTAGGGATGATCATTGTTACTATCTCTTTAGTAGTGGAATTTTGTTTTCTCTTGAATTTGGTGGTGGGGGATCAGTGGTAAGACTCCTTGGATATTCCTTCTTATGATGTTAGTGACAAGTGTTGCTCTTTGAAAACACTTGTACAATCTTTTTTAAATTATTAGATAAAGACAGAGAATAGTAAGTATTAAACATGATTAGCCTTTAGTTCCTAGAAGATCTTTATTTCCCCATCAATGCATTTAGAAAGTTAAGTTTTAAGAAGATCATAAATAGAAAAAATTAGAGAAGCGATTTAAACATTTATATTGATTGGAAACACATGAGTCTTGAGTTTCCTCTACCTTTTAAAGAACGTTCCTTAGCTAGCAGACCTAATTCCACATTCCACAAGACTGTCATTGCGCTAAAGATTTAGGAAACCAACTGCTCTAAGATAAAGCTTCCCAGTCAATAATAATCTAGCCTATTGAGGAACATAATACTTCTCAATTAAACTTGTGTTAATTCAGTATTAATTTTGTAATTAACTACAATTTCAGTATCTGTGTACAAGGGGTGACTGAGAAAACTATTTGAGGTCCAATTTGAAAATATATTTGTAAGGATCTCGACCAAGGTTCACAACTTCGATGATTAATACATTCATTCAGGCCAGAACCTCAATACAAAAAAATAATATATAAAAAAGGTAGTGAATAACGTCATGTCTAGACCCAAATCAACCAATGAAAGTCAAATTAGCATAATGTGGAACAACAATATATGCATTGAGTGAGTTGTCATAAAAAAGCTTCATAATAAAATTCATGTCTAGAATTAAAAGACCTTAAAGAACATTTATGCTTGTAACACAAATGGCCATTCAAAACTGAATATGATTACAATATGTGAAATGAACATCGTGTTAATTCTTGTAAGAATTCCTAAGATGCTTGTTATACTCAAAATTTTGTTGAAATTGAATTAATTTTTATCCTGTCGGTTAATTGGCTTAGGGTGATATATGCTTCTTGGATGGAATAATGAGTTCGTGATTAACTCTGTATTAAGATTCATAGCATCTTCTAGTTATTTGCAAAGGAAATTTATAAATTACTTGCTAATGTCATATGGCTTGCTTGAGAAAGATGTTCGTGTTCTTATTGATGGGTACTAATGACTATCCACATTTAGTTCTTCAATATCCTATTTGACAAGCTTTCCATTGACATTTCTTTGCCATACTAAGTATTTTTGAAAACATATTTGAGTAGAAGGACTACAGTAGATACTACATGATGTTTTAACAAATAAAGTAATGGGTTAGAGACTATTATTTCCAAGGTATTATGTCATAGTATTTTAATTGTAATGATCTTAGACTAATGATATTCTTGAAGGTAACTTCGACATGCAGCAAGAAAGACAACCTACAGCCAAGGCTATATTGTGCCTACAACCAAAGCCATAAATGCTCACAGCCAAAGCCACTAGTGCACATAGCCAAAGCCATGGATGCTTATAGCCAAAGTTACAAGTGTTCGCAGCCAAAGCCATGAGTACATGAAGTCGATGATCACAATTGTTTACAACTATTCACCAAAAACAGCTTCTTTGCAGTTTTTGAGAAATACTAATAAAGCAAAAAAGAACATCTACTAGTTGGTAGACATAATGGCAACTCTCTAGCAATTGAATTTAATTTCATACATGCACATATCTAATTTAATGTCATACATGAACATATCTAATTTAACGTCATACATGAACAAACATATAATATAAAATGATAACCAATAATGTTGTATATGAACAAACATATCATATATTAACCAATAATGTCATACATCAAATATAGAATGTCATATGTACATCAAATTTGTATCGAATATGTCTCTCAAATGCCTATATATATATATACATGGGGAAGGAAACAAGTCTCTATATATATGTATCAAATATCTCAACTACATCTTTTCCTTCCCACGAGAGGAAGGAAACAAGTCTCTCGACGTCCTCTGCCGTCGTGTGGAGGGAGATAGTGGAGATGACGGGGCCCTCCTGACACGCTCATTTGACCTCTTGTTGAGGCTCTTCTCTAAGTCCAACTGATATAAAGAAAGTAGATATGAATCAATATTTATTATACGTTGAAATCAAATATATGTACTCACAAAATCAATTATTTTCTTACCGCCAACAAATAGTCACTCTGTAAGTCCACCTCAAATGCTCGTGGACGATCAGGCGTGACAAGACCCTACAACAATTCAATAAATATAATTACTTATAAATAACATTAGAAATTTTGAGATTAACTATTATAAACAACAACTAAAATGAAGAAAATTCTTTCATACCTCCGTCGGTGGCTGTGAGCTAGCCACAGCTGCGGCCACTCCACTATCAACAGACTGTCGCAGATGAGGAGGTGTGTCCGACATCATGAGTTGCATGTCATACAATACACGTTATATCTAACATGAAACATGGAATAAATATAATCAAATGAATTAAATTAACATGAAACAACTGTACCTGTGTGAAGCTCATATGATGTCTCTGCTCTACGTCTGTGGTAAAGGTTGAGGGTCATGTGGAGAACTGATGCACATGCATATTTTTTTTGGTCAATCCTTAATATGATTACGTAATAAATATATGTATTAATTAAAATGATTAAATTGATACATACCTCAAGACTCGTCGAAGGGACAAAAAATAGGCCTGGAGGATCGCTGCTAGGCCCAGGAACACTTTGACCCTAAATTTTGAACAATGTCAATAAATCCTAATTAATTAATCATTCACTATACGTATGAAATGTGATCAAATTAGTAATTTACCTGTGTGTCAATGCCAAATGTCTCGTTCAGGAACTGATCGGTGACAAGCCCATCATCTGCACCATCTCCGACATGAGTGCCAAATGTGCATAGGGATCCGCATGAAGTACACATGTGACCACGACGTATAGAAGGCTCCCCCTCAACTAATGGGCTCGTGAAATGGATGAGGGTCTACATCAAAGCATTAATGGTCCCTAGAGTGCTGGCCTCTACATGTTCCTTCACAACTGAAGGAATAATCACATGCTCGCGTTGTGGATGGACCATGGCTGCCCTAACTACATTAGGGTCACGACATGCTCCTGGCCTCTCAAATGATGACCCCCCACCTCTACCCTGGGAGTCTAACATATCAAAATAATTGGGGATCTCCCCAAGGACAAACTCACAATATAATTTCTTCAAAAAATACATGGGGACCTCGTGATTGTTGCAAGGAGGGGCATCAAAAACCATCCACCATCTATCCCAAAAATATTTCTAATAGCATCATGTATGCACCAATGGATGGGGAATCGTTTAGTACCCTCTCTAACAGTATTTTGCTCACCAGGTTTTCTAAATAATACACATATACTACTTTTGGTATTTCCTTTTTTCTAACATCTTCATATGACAATTTATTTGCATAAAATCTTTTTTGTTCATCCCTCTTAGCCCGCCAAATATCTAACTGACCACTAACTGAGGCTATCTGAGTGTTAATGGATTCGAGGGATGATGCCAATTGAGCCCTCATTGGATTGGTTTGTTCGGATTCTTTCAACTGAGCAATGATTCTTTCTAATTCAGTTTTGCCTCTCTCTATTTCATTTCTTATATTTTCTTGTGTGCCTGGTGGAGGTCTTGCAATTGGTTCGGGTTGTGGAATTTGTTCTTCTTCTTGAGGAGGGTTGTGGTTTTGGGGTTCTTGAGGGTTTTGATGTTCTTGTGGATTTTCTGGTTGATTATGAACATTTCCTGATAAAAAATCAATTGAAATTCAAATAAATAAACAAATCTAAATGAAAGTTGTAAAAACCCTACAAAAGAATATAAAAAACTTACAAAACAATATGAAAAATATATCAAACAATGCAAAGTTAGGTTTATATCACTTACGACGTCGTCGTGGGTGCGCTTGTGGTCTTGGATTTCGTCGACGAGGAGGCATTTTGGCAAATGGTGGTGCAAATGTTGAGTCTTCAACTCACGTACGCGCTACTCGCTGTAGGAGTAGAAGAAAATGCTGATGAAAATGATGGGCTGTGGGTTTGCAGCCCATCATATATACTTTTTTATTTTTTTATAGCGCGTGCGCGCAAAAAAAAATTCCTTGTCACCTTTTTGGCACCACAACTTGGTGCATATGCCCAGTCATGACAATGATTTTTCAAATCAAGAATAGGGATAAAGTTTGCAAATGTAATGTATTGTTTTCACTTTCAGATTTGTTATATGTTCGTAATAATAATTTATGATAAATGCTTAGATGCATAACATAGAAGGCAGACTTTAAACATGAACAAGAAGATCATAAATCATATGACAATGACATATTGCAAATGATAAATTTATGACTTTAACAGTGATAAAGTTTATTGTTGATCAATATTGTATCAAAGTTTCAAACTGATTCAGTATTGAATTAAGCTTAATAAACAAATAATAGAGAAGAAAAACTTTAAACATGAATAAGATCATAAATCATATGACGATGACATATTGGAAATAATAAACTTATGCTTGAACAATGATAAAGTTTATTGTTAATCAATATTCTATCAAAGTTTTGAACTAATTAGGTATTGAATTAAGCTTGATAAACGACGAGCTGATACACAAACAAAAAATTGAATAAAATAATAATCAAAAATCTCAATCAAGGTCCTTAGCTATGATGCTCTCCATCGAGTACCTGGTACTTATGATACGTGTTCCTGGTACTTGGGTATGTGGGTACGAGTACCAAGGGTGTAGGTACAAGTACCCATGCAACCTTGATAATATATTATGATAACCAATAATGTCATACATGAATGAACGTATAATATATTATGATAACCAATAATGTCATACATGAATGAACATATAATATATTATGATAACCAATAATGTCATACATTAACAAACACATAATATATTATGATAACCAATAATGTCATACATGAACAAACATATCATATATTAACCAATAATGTCATAACTCTAATAATGTCATGCATCAAATATATGTCATACATCAAATATAAAATGTCATACATACATCAAATGTATATCAAATATGTTCACTGAAATAAAATCCAACATATATGTCCACTGATGCCTATAAATGTGTCTATCAACTACATCTTCTCCTTCCCACAAGGGGAAGGAAACAAATCCCTAGAGGTCTTCGATCGTCATGTGGAGGGAGATGATGGGGATGATGGGGTCTTCCTCATATGCTTACTCGTCCTCTTATTTAGGCTCTTCTCTAACTCGCGCTGATACAAACAAAGTAGATATGAATCAATAATTATTATACATTGAAATCAAATGTATGTACACACAAAATTAATTATTTTTTTACATCCATCAAATAGTCACTCTGTAAGTCCACCTCAAAGGCTCGTGGACGATCGGGTGTAACAAGGCCCTAAAACAATTCAATCAATATAATCACTTATAAATAACATTAGAAATTTTGATACTAACTATTATAAACAACAACTAAAACCAAGAAAATTATTTCATTCCTCAGTCAATGGCTCTGAACTAGCCATCTTTGTAGCAACTCCACGATCGATGGACTGCCGAAGATGAGTCTCAGATATCAAGAGCTACATGTCATACAATACAAGTTACATGTAACATGAAACATAAAACAAATATAATCAAATGAATTAAATTAACATGAAACAAATGTACCTCTACGAAGCTCGTAACACGCCTAGGCTCAGAGTCCCTAGTGAATGTCGATGGTCCAGTAGAGAACTGATGCACATGTATAAAAAAATTTTGTCAATCCTTCATATGATTACTTAATAAATATATGTATTAATTTAAATGATTAAATCGATAGATACCTCTGGACTAGTCAATGAGACAAAAAATGGGGTCAGGGGATCTCTACTAAGGCCGCCAATACTCTAATCCTAAATTTTGAACAATGTCAATACATGCTAATTAATTAGTCATTCACTATACATACGAAATGTGATCAAATTAGTTTATTATAATTGTAATTTCCTTGTGTCAATGCCAAATGTCTCATTTAGGAACTAATTAGTGACTAGCTCATCATCCATACCATCTCTAACATGACTGCCAAATGTGCATAAGGATCCACATGATGTGCAGATGTGACTGCGATGCACAGAGGGCTCCTCTTCAACTAATGAACTCGTGCAATGAATGAGGGTCTACGTCAAAGTATTACTAGTCTCTAGAATGTTGGCCTCTACATGTTCCTTCACAACTGAAGGAATAATCACATGCTCACCCTGTGGCTTGAAAACAAGTGCCCTAACTACATTAGGATCACACGTGCCCCCAGCCTCTCAAATGATGACCCCCCACCTCCATCCTGAGATTCAAATTTATCAAAATAATTAAGGATCTCCCCAAGGACAAATTCACAATATAATTTCTTTCAGAAATACATTGAAACCTCATAATTATTGCAAGGAGGGGCATCAAAGACCATTCACCATCTATCCCAAAAATTATTTCTAATATCATCATGTATGTATTGATGGATGGGGAACCTTTTAGTTGTCTCTCTAACAATGTTTTGTTCACCAAGCTTTTTAAACAATGCACAAATGTTACCTTTTGCTATTTCTTTTTTTTTTTTACATCTTGATATGATAATTTGTTTGCATAATATCTTCTTTGTTCATCCCTCTTAACACGCCAAATATCCAACTGACCACTAATAGAAGCTACATGGGTCATAATGGACTCAAGAGAGGATGTCAATTGTGCTCTCATTGGATTGGTTTGTCCACAAGTTTTCAACCTACCAATGAGTGCTTCTAATTCATTTTTCCCTCTTTTTATTTCATTTATTATGTTGTCTTGTGTGTTAGGAGGTCTTCCAATCGCTGCAGGTTGCAAAATTTCTTGCTCTTGTTGTGGAGAGTTTCGATTCTCATCTTATGGAGGGTTTTCGTTTGGATCTTGTGGAGGGTTCTAGTTTTAATCTTGTTGGGGATTTGGCATTTCATTATCCACATTTCCTATTAAGAAACCAATTGCAGTCTAAATAAATAAACAAATTTAAAGCAAAATTGGAAAAAACCTACAAAACAATGAAAAAACAAGAGTAGAAAACATATGATGTGATCTCGATCTCGAACGTCGACGACGAGGAGGCATGTTGAGGAGGCAGGTGGTGAAAGTCTTCAATTCTTTCAACTTGTGTACGCGCTGTGAGGAGGAAATCTTTGCAAAATGAAATGGGTTGCGGGTTTGCAGCCCATTTATTAAAATAAAATAAAAGTTTTTAAAAGCGCGTACGCGCTTTTAAAAACTAAAAAAAATAAAATGGGTGTCATGTTTTTGGCACCACAACTTGGTGCACACACTCTATACTAAGCAATAACAAAAATCTTCCACCTTGCAACTTGAATAATTTGTTGTACACGCAATATTATGACGAGCGAGCTTAGCCACAACATCCTCAACATGTCATCTTCATGTCCTCACCCTCGATCATCAAGATATCAACTCTGCTAAGAGATATAACAGGTTTACCAAAACATGCCGCTGTAAACTCTATCTCAAAACATACATCACCAAAACTTACATAACTTATTCTAGACTTGTCCTTTCTACTTCCGACGTTAACTGCATATACCAGATACTCAAAAGTATTTCTCATAACCTCAATTGGTTATCATGCTCAATTAGTCGTCCCTACCAACTTAATCTTTATGTTGTTCTTCTGTCATATACCATAGAAGACATCAAACATGCTATGTTGACATCAATGACAAACTCAATCATGAATGTAACATATCATCATCAAACCAATCTCTCCAATCTTGCCAATCTTTGAACATTATATTGGTACAATTGAGGATTTAGAGTTTGAAAGGGACGAAGTAAAAATTTAAATTTTGATAAAGAGAGTGAATACCCTAATGAAAGTGCTTGATCATAGGGTTGAAAAGTAGAGGTTGGAATTTGACGTTGTACATCAAAGTAATACTTCCTTGTTGCAAATAGATAAATTGTGCTCAAATTTTATTGATCTACCTCGTATTTTTTGGGAAACAAAGGAAAGGTTGAATGTAGTTTCATTATGAAAGAGGGAGTTGAAAAAGAACATAAAAATGTTTGGGAAGAGAGATTCGTATCTTGTGTATAGTTGAAAATTGGAAAATAAATAAATTGTAGTACACTTAATACACAAAATCACGTCAAGATAGATACATATGAAATTTGACATTGATAATTTTAAAGAAATATTCAATCAAAATTATGTAGAAACAATAGAGCTTATTATTACACTAAATTAGAGAAAGCCAACACTTAAACAACACAAAAATAATAAGATCTAGAAGCCCTATAAACTATTTTTGACATGGCAAACATTAACAATCTTCTATTCAATATTATACTACTTTGATTTAATAAACTTTCCATACAGCATCAAATTCCAAGCCTTCCTTGTAGGCCATGAACATCCCTAACGTCATTAGTCCACACAGCCCAAAAGCCCTCTCGAGAACAATAGAAATAAAATATGATTTGGACCCTGTACCAAATTAAGAGAGGTATGTGCTGAAATGCGTGTGGATTACACAGTTGTCGAGAATGCCAAGCAAGTCTTGGTGAGAATTGACGCAGCGGGGGGTTTTGAACTGACTTGCTGTCGTTCCGAGGTTCAAGCGATGATCTAAAATCTTTCGGAATGCACCCTTTTCCACAATACGAATTTCAAGCGGCCCAATGGTCTTGGATTTCCTAGAACCAGCATAGCCCGGTTCAATTAAAGACTCGTCCATCATGGAACAACATCTACTTATAACACTTCCTTCTACCTTTTCACTGAGCTCCCAAAATATTACATAGTGACCTGGTTCAGTTGACATATCTGCATAGCTTGTGAAGTCAACCAGCTCCACACTTTCTTCCCCGAGTACTCTGGTAGCCTTCTCAACGGCTATTTGCAAATCTTTTTCTGTGATCTTGTCAATGTTTAATGTAAGAAGGAGGTTCTTACGGCACATGTATGACAATTGGGGAGTAGAATTGTAAAATCCAGTCACTCTGACAACATCACCGAGCCTGTACCTGTAAAGTCCTGTATTCATCGAGAGATATTAAGAAGGAATCTCTCTATAAAAAGCACTTCAAGTTTTCACAATCTGTAATTTTCAATTATCTTGACCATTGTAGCGTGGGGTGTGATCCAACAAAGAATTGATTTAAAAACTCTAAGAGAATCGAATTCAAAATAATAACGAATGTATGATGTATAATTCAATATTTATTTATTTTGGTTGACAAATCAAAATTTTCCCAGGCAAATAGAAAACTCAAGCAGAAAACTGAAGAAAAAAGCGGAGATCGAACGCACCACCACATGTTGTGACGACCACCTCATAATCCTCCCCAACTTTCACTTCTGTCAGACCCACTGTTTCAAATTGAGTATGGTGGACATTAGATACATTCTGAACCGTTTTCCGATCTTCAAGATGCAAGTGAAGTGGAATGAATTCAAAATATGCAAGGTTGGGTACCACTGTGAAAGTTGCATTCTCTGGTGGGAATGTGGGATTCACATTGGCTGCAAATCCACCTTCAGTGGCACCGTAATCTCCACTCATCAATGGTAGATCGCCTGCATAATGTCTCAATTTTCTTAGGTATGGTTCCATGGCACCAGTAGTGACACAATGGATATACTTGACACTGGGCCAAAGCCGTGGGATGATTCCATGCCAATTCTCCATGTCTTTACATTTTTCGTAGATGTGACCTGCTAAAGCTGGATTTGGTTTAAGCAAATTTGAAACGGCCGCTCTCATAGAAGGCACTGTGATTCGTTCACTAAGTCTCCCTTCCTTGATGTCAGAACAAAGTTCTTGCCAGACTTGCTCGAGTGTCCGGAGAGCATCCACTATGGAGTAAGAAAAAATTGATCGGAAATATTCTACCTCATTTGAATATAGCAGTGCACATAGTAGATGGCAATACAAGGATTGTTGAGGATCATTCCCAAATACAACCTCATCTGGACTGAATGGAAAAACCTGGCTTCTCTCCCTAAACATCTTATAAAGTTCACTACCAAATATATGTGAAATCACAGTGCAAGCTACAAAGCCCCCTTCAGTGCGAATTTGTTTGCTACCATAAATAAGTTCAAAAACTCTTCCCCCAGGTCTGATTGGAAATAATCTGCAGATTGATAAAAGGCAATGGATTAATAATTTTTATTAGAATCTTATATTTTCAGGTCCCATTGACTTAACCTTTTCATTGGCATTGATATAATTTCGTTTCATCTCAATTATGCAAGTGCAGGGAAAAGTATGGCTATAAATAATAATAATAATAGAATGCTAGAGATTAGATTGCTTGTCATATTTGTAATTACATTAAAACAAAAACGAACAACCCACGCTTTGAACTATATACCATTCAAACATTCAACCAGTAAGACGTCAGTCGCAATATCTGCAAATTATTCTTTAGGTCCTATATAATATGGCAGTGGTGTTATCACAACCACCGTCAAAACTTCTTCCCCTCTACTTACCCCTCCAAAAAGAAAGAATCCAGAAGTTAATTTTGACAAAACAAAGCAAAAACATATGGCTCCAGACATGCAGAAATTATAATCAACTTAATTTTTGTTGGTAGTCAAGACACTACCAAAGAACAGACTATTCAATGTATAGATGCAGCGATGGGTTTCAAGAAAGGAGTAGCAAGGGTCTAAATTTGGGGACAGCAAGGAGGAAAGGATGATAGGGACCATGGATGGTGGGGTAGTGCGGATATACCAATTGTAGTGAATAGATATCTTGAATTTCAATTTTATAATAGAATATCTCTGCGAGTTTCTTATATTTTAAAACTAATTTTCAAAATGTTAGAAGTTGTAATTAGTATGTAATGACGTATCATATATATTATAAAACTAATTTTCAAAATATTAATAGTTATAATTAGTATGTAATGACATGTGTCATATAGCAAGTGACTTAAGATAGCGGAGGTAGTAGTACTATTAAAGTACATTTCTTCGAAGTTCCGAATTTTGAAAACATCACTGTACAAGATACATACTCACTTGAAACATCGATAAATTCAATTTTTTTTTCCTAAAGAAAGAAGGAAGGGGATAATGTTCAGCCGGCTACCATGACTAGTGGGTATCCTTTCATATGGAGTATGTCGCTCCCAGCCAGTTAAATGCAGAATTTCGCCCGATTTCAGCAGTTGGTGAGGTATCTTGCAATTTGAGCCTAGGACTCTATTGTGGAATCCACAAATCCTTGCAAATGTGTAAAGTTTTACATTCACCAGGTCTTTGGTACAACAACACCATGATATGAAGTGTCACATAGATTTGTTCTCACAATACTCTAATGTTCCTTATTTAATTTGTACATATACCTACTCACAACTTCCATTACATGCGTGCTGTTAGATCATGCCTCCTTTTCATTGAATGCCTTGTTGTATAATGTGCGATTTTAAAAGGCAGTCTAATTAGGCCTTGCAAATCATAGTTGCAAAGTTGGAGCGAATAAGTGAATAAGGCAATCTGATTAAAGGCCTATGCATAATCTTTCCTATACATTGATACCTCTAAGTCTTATATAAGTTTCTCTAGTGTAATAAGGACACAAATCTAAAGGGGGTGCAACTACTACAACTTTCTCTTATGACACCCATAGGTCTATTCAACATAAAGAAAATATCACTCTCCAAGAAGGGTGAATTGCCCTATACACAACACCACACTTATTCAACATAACATATGGCTTTTTAGACAAAGTTTACTTAAGCATTCATTTGTGCATCAATTGAATTGGAGGTGATTGCTCTATAAGAAATGGTCTTTGATTTGTAGAAATTCTCACACAGCTTGTGATTTTTCATAATAATTCAAGAAATCGTTGTTTGGTACCCCAGCTATACCTTGTATTGTTAAATAAACTTGATACGAGGTTTCACATATGACATGAGTTTTTAGTTGACTGACTTTGTTCACATGAATGAAAGAATTAATTTAGTTGGTCTACACAATTCTATGCAAGATAGCTAGATTCACTTTCCTCAACCATGCCATACAACACTAATGGTTGACACCCAGAGCTTTAACAACATATTCTAATCCTACAATGCTACTTTGAGACATACATAATTAACACATTGGTTTGCATATGTCTAGCTTAGCATGCAAGTTCAATACCATTCACGTCAGGATAAGGCAACACCTAGAGCCACATAGGGCAAACGTCCAACTAGCATTTTATGGATTTAACTTCTATCACATATTCATCAACATGTAAAGTTCACCATACACCAGGCTTATGTTAGCGTTTCTATCCATAAGTACAACCTAAAGAGTTTCCAACTCACAATAATAGAATACAATTTGTTATAGGTCTACTTACATATCCTTAAAAAAACTTCAATATTGTGTGTATCTCACTAGAGCATTCTTATCATTCAAGTTTACACAACCTCTCACTATCTCCATCATAATCTTTATTTGTAAATTACTCACATACAATATCATCAAATACAAGACAAATTTCTTCATACATTTGTCATATTTCTACTTTACTCCAGCTATGGTGAAAAATATTAAACTTTCACAACTCAATGACTCAAACTAGATCCTAAAAGTAAACAATTTCCACTAGCATAGCTAAACTTTGACTATATGTCAATGGTCCACAGGGACCCCTCCCTCCCCCTTGATAGGAAACACCCCTAACTTTCACCTTATCTTAACAACTTCACCTTATTAGGGTTTATACCATCTAGGTCATACCTAGAAAGTTAATGATCTCTTAGGAAAGAAATCAAACTTGCTACAAGGGTTTCCTACCAATTGTGCTTGCTTCTTCACTAAAGCCTTAGTGCTCCCTATATGCTTCATGCCCCCAAGATCACCTAAAAGTCTTGCAGGGGTGTGAAGGCTTCTTTCTCATGACTAACTTTCTTCTCTAAGTACCTTGGATTCATTTCTTGAAGGGTTTTTCTAACCAATCTCATCAATTGCCCCAATACCTGATTAGGCCTACTAGGTCTTCAATTAGGCCTCCTATCTCAATTTTTGGTCTTTTTCTCCACAAATTTCATAACACTTCTAAAAATAAACTACCATTCAGGTTGATCCTTAAGATTTATTAGATTTCAAATCTTGACTAGTCCTGACCATGTCCTAACCTAAAACTGAGGGTTTATAAGGGTTTTAAGGACTATACTAACCAATCATAAAAGTAAGCTTTCAAAATCCCATTAGAGGGATTGACCCATTCTTGTAAATGAGTTTACAAACTCTTTAGACACTTCTCCAACCCAAAGGCATTTCCCAAATTTCAATTCACCCTTGCAAGTGTGAAGCACTTTTCAAAATCAGCCACCTAGTTAGGTTTCTCCAGGAGTCGCCTAGGGCTGGTTGGAAAAAATAGCAAATGGCACTTTCCCAACTCCAACCAAAAATGACATAGTGTACAGGAAGTCTACTTTCATTTCTGACAAGTCCATGGATTTTTAACTATTGAAGATGAATGTAGACTCCATTCTTTTCACATTGCCCAGATATGTCCAGAGACAAGCAGAGTTCAAAGAAATTTAATCTACCCTATCAAAATTGATCACGCCAACTCCAAACTATGTACACAACTTAGAAAACTCCTACTCTATCTACTGAAAACAAAAGAAAAGAAAAATCAATTCATGTACTTCAAAATATCACAATTTGTGCAAGTTTTGATAAAAAAAATGTCTCGTGTACACTTGTTGTCAACTTGGTACCTTCACATCCAACCGCACACAATGGAATGAAAGCCATGAAGGCAATTAGTGAGATGTGTGCTCCATTGCTAGACACCATAAAGGATGGTGTGAAGGCCAAGTTTAGATGGAATGAACAAGCTAACAAGGGATTTGAAATACTGAAAGAGAAGTTGTGCTCCATTGCTAGACACCATAAAGGATGGTGTGAAGGCCAGGTTTAGATGGAATGAACAAGCTAACAAGGGGTTTGAAATACTGAAAGAGAAGACCAAGGGGTTTGAAATACTGAAAGAGAAGACTGACAAGGGGTTTGAAATACTGAAAGAGAAGATAGCTTCTCTTTCAATATTTCAAAAAGATTGACAAGGGGTTTGAAATACTGAAAGAGAAGATAGCTTCTCTTTCAGTATTTCAAACCCCTTGTTAGCTTGTTCATTCCATCTAAACCTAGCCTTCACACCATCCTTTATGGTGTCTAGCAATGGAGCACATATCTCACTGATCTCACTGGCAGTAGCTATAAGTTATGTTGAATTTGATGATGTAAAGGACTACACTACTGCAAAGCAAATGTAGGATAAGTTGACACAAATCTATGGGGGAGACAAGAATGTGTTGAGGGCTAAGGCAGAAAGCTTGAGAGGAAAATTTGATGACATGAGAATGAAAGAAGGTGAGACCATTGCACAATATTGTAGCCGAATCAAAGAGGTGGTGAATACTCTCAGAGGGGCTGGAGGAGACATATTTGATACGACTATGATGAGTAAGGTATTGAGGACTTTACTTCCCATCCATGCAATTAGAGTATCTACAATTCAAGAACTAACATGTACACCTAGTAATGATCTGACCTTGGATAGTCTAGTTGGTAGACTCGTTACATTTGAACTGTGAAATTTTGATAATTATTGCCTTGCTAGTGTTGAATCTTCTTTTAAAGGACAACTAACCCTTGATAGACGTAGAAGAAAGAAGAAGAGCAAACATGTGGAAGTGACCGTGAATCAGGTGATGACCTTGATGAACTTGAAGCATTACTAGCCAAAAGGTACCAAGTGGAAAAGGTAAATACAAGGTAAACTCCCTATAATATGTTTCACATTTAACAAAGTTGTTCATATTGCTGCAAGGTGTGTGAAAGAGATGGGAAGGATGAAAGAAAAGACTTCAAGTACTGAGGAAGGAGAGACAATAGAGACAGACGAGGTAACAAATACTAGAACAACTACAAATACAAAGGTAAGAAATCTTGCTACATTACTGAATAAGATGGTTCTAGTACTGATTCTATTGATCATGATGGAGAAGTAGTTTTTGTTGCAATGAAAGATGATTATGATGTAGGTGAGAAAACTGCATTGATTTTACATGTAAGGAAAAATGATAAATGGATAATTGATCGTGGTTTCTCACACCATATGACTGGTGATACACGTAAGTTTTAGAAGTTAGAACATTATAATGGGAGTACTGATAAGTTTAGAAATGATGCACCATGGTATGTCAAAGGTAAAGGATAAATTATACTGAATGATAAGATTAGATGTGACAATACATATTGGGTTGATGGGCTAAAGTACAATTTTTTAAGTGTGGCACAATTGAACAGTGGTGGCTACCGAATAGAGTTCCAAAACAAGAGGGCAAAGAACTATGATGTTACTAGTGAAATAATTGGATGTCTGGAGCAAACAAAAGGTAACTTGTTCCACCTAGACCTATATGAAGATACATGTTTATTTGTATAAGTTGCGGATGTTTGGTTATGGCATAAGAGGCTTGTGAAAATAATTGATTAATTGTGTATTATCTTTGATGTTACACAAAATATCATATCATTGTCAGTCTGTGTATGCCAAACTCACTCAGGCGATGAAGATAGTTTCCTGTGTCTATTGAGCATTCCAAAGTTAGCCAAGTTCAGAAGTCAGTATCTACCGAGTTCACTCGGTTGTCAAAAAAAAGTTTGCAGAAGTTGAGTGTTAAATGAAGGAAATGTTGGATGGAACCAATGTTAACCGAGCTCACTTGGTTACCAAAGGAACTTTGTGAATATGCAATGGTAACCGAGTTCACTTGGTTAACACAGGAAAATCGTTTCTAAGTTAGTGTCTACCAAGCATGGTCGGCAAACAAAGGATTTTCTTATTTTGGCATATTGAGCTCAATTGATTTAATTGTTGGTTCTAGCTAACTGAGGAGGTGAATATTAAGTATTCTAAGTTGTATTCAAGCTGACTTGACAATGTGTAAGATATAAAAATAGGGTCAGGTTGAAGATTGAATGTGTGGAACATACTAGAAGAATTGATGATGCTTAGAGGAAGCGAATTAGAATAACAAGCAGAATATCCTTGTTGAGGTGCAAAGATATATTCGATCAGGAAGGATCAAGTATTCAAGCCAGAATTGAGATATATAATCAGCAATTCAGTTGCATCAAAAATCAGGTCATCTCATTGTTACTTTCTAACCATTGTAGCAGTGATCTAAATCTCTTAACCGATTTGGCTTAAGAGCTATTTGAAACTCCTCTAACAAGGTGGCATTTCTAGATTGAAGTGTCTAAAAACCTCTAACAAGGCCACTCCTAATAGGGTGATTAAATCCTCTAATAGGGTCACACCTAACAATGTGTTTTATAACATTTAACAAGGTTGGATCCTAACAGGGCTCACTTTAGAAGAGTAAAAATCAGTAACTAGTTGCAATTGGTGGTTTTTCCCAAATTGGGTTTCCACGTTAAATCTTGGTGTCACTTGTCTTCATGCTATTTATTTTATGTGTGCAACTAAGTTAATCTTAAAGTAATCACAGAAAATATCTTAAGTTCTACATTTTTTGAGTTACTGTTGTTATTTTAGTTATTGCCGAGTTACAATATTTGCTAAAGTAAACTAAGTGCATGTGTGTTTGCCGAGTTAAAGCAGAATACAGTTTAATCAGAGTTTTGATTTGTATTGACATATAAGGGATCTGGGATTTATTTTTGTAGTATCTGATTCACCCCTCCCCTCTCAGTTACTCCTTTTATATTTCCAACAATTGGTATTAGAGCTTTTGGTGCTTGTAGAAAAGGTTTCAAAGACCTAAGTTCAAGATCAGGATGTCTTACAAAAGGTAGATTCCAAAGCTAAACAGAGATAACTTCAAGGCATGACAAGAACTCATGACACTACAATTGGCAACCATTAGAGATTCAGGGTTAAAAAATCTAGACACCAAATACAAGGCTCCTATCGGAACTATGACCATTGAAGAAATTGCAGAGAAGATGAGTCATAATATCATGATTGGTATTGTTTCATCTCTCAACTATGTTGAATTTGATGAGGTCAAAGATTGTCGAATTGCTTATAAAATGTGGATCAAGCTAAAAGCCATCTATGGAGAATATGACAATGTAAGGAGAGCCAAAGCAGAAAGTCTTAGAGGACAATTTGACTAAATGAAAATGAGAGAGGATGAAAACATTGCAAAATATTTAGAAAAAATTAAAGCTAGAGTAAGTGCTCTGAAAGCCTCTAGAGGAATAATTAAAGATGTAATAGTGGTAAGCAAGGTACTCAAAACCCTTCTTCCTATCTATGCAATCAAAGTGTCTACTATTCAAAAGATGAGATGTCATAAAAAAATAATATAAATTTGGATGTTCTAGCTGGAAGATTGACAACATTTCAACTAGAGAACTATGATAATTATAATCCTAGCTCTAGCAATCTTGAGTTTTCATTTGAAGCCAAGGTATCACTTAAGAAGAAAGCTAAAAGATTTAAAAGCAAACAATTTGAAAGTGAAGAGGAAGGCAGTTTTGACAGTGATCTTGAAGCCTTTGAAGCATTGCTTGCAAGAAGGTATCCCAAAGGCAAAGGAAAGTATAAAGGTAAGAATCCTTTAATCTATTTTCTTGTGAGGAAGTTGGACACATTGCTGTAAGGTGCCCAAATAAAGAAAACAAAAATGAAAAGAAACACAACAAGCACAAAGGCAAGAAGGATTTCAAAAACTACAAACACTACAAAGACAAAGGTAAGAAATCTTGTTTTATAGCTAAAGATTTAGATAGTAGTGAAAATGATGAAATGTTATATGTTGTGGCAAAAGATGAATCTGATGATGAAGGAGATAAATGGCACTTATCTCTCATATTAGCAAAAATGATTCATGGATTATTGATAGTGACTGCTCACATCATATGAATGGTGATAAAACAAAATTTGAACACATGGAATATTATGATGGTGGTAGTGTGAGATTTGGAAACAATGAACCTTGTTACATAAAGGGAAAAGGTTGTATCTCACTAACCAATGAACTTAGATGTGACAATACTCATTGGGTTGAAGGATTAAAGCATAATCTACTAAGTGTGGCACAGTTGAATAACACTGGATTCAAGGTGGAATTCATGAATAGGAAGGTCAAACTACTAAATGGAAAAGGAAATCTGGTTGGGTCTAGCAAATGAACAAAAGGTAATGTATTCTACTTAGATCTCAGTAAAAGTTCATGTTTTATTGCTCAAGTAGAAGAAAGTTGGTTATGGCATAAAAGGTTGTGTCATATGAACTTTGATAATCTGGTCAAGATAAGCAAAAATAGAAGAGTAAGAGGCATTCCTAGTTTGAGGAAACCTGATATGGGTCTATGGAAGAATTATCAAATTGATAAGATGGGAAAGACAAGTCTCACGAGCAAAGACCATCATTCAAAAGAAGTCTTAGAGCTAGTTCATACAGACTTATGTAGACCTATTGGAATAGAGAGCTACAGTGGAGATAAATATTTTATTCTATTTGTTGATGATTATTCTAGAGTGATGACTGTAGTGTATCTAAAAGAAAAATCTGAAAGTTTTCAAAAGTTTAAGTAGTATTTGGCAAGAGTAGAGAAAGAAATTGGAAAAAAGCTGAAATGTTTGAGATCAGACAGAGATGGTGAATTCATTTCCAATGAGTTCAATGAATTTTGCATTGAGCAAGGAATTAAGAGACAAGTATCAGCCCCTGGTACACCTCAACATAATGGTATAGTTGAAAGAAGGAACAGATCCATCATGGACTGTGTAAGAACCTTAATGATAAAAAATACTATTGCAATCAAATACTGGAAGGAAGCAATCAATACTGCAGTGCATACCTTGGATAGAGTACAATTGAAGAAAGACTCAAATCAAACTCCTCATGAGATATGGTATGGTTACAAACCTAATGTAAGTTACTTGAAAGTATTTGGTAGCAAATGCTATATCTTGAAGGAATCTAAGAAAGGTAAATTTGATGTCAAAGGTGATGACGGCATATTCTTAGGATAATCCTTCGGAAGTAACGTATTCAAGTGTTTGAATCTAATTACTCATAAAATCATAGAAAGTGCACATGTGAGAATTGATGAATTTGCTGAAAAGAGTAAAGAAGAAAGCAACAGATAACCTGAGGATTACAGAAAGTATGTTTATTATAAACCTGATATAATGCCAAATCTATTTGGACGTCAGAAAGCCTCACCTCCCAAGTCCCAAAAATCTCCAAAAGCTACCGAGTTGCAACTAGTACAACCCAAGTCATAGTCTGCAGGACCCGAGTTGCAGTCAGAAGCTATTGAGTTGTTGCCAGAGAAAACTGAGTCTGATGGACTTAAGTCACAGATAGTGGGACCCGAGCTAGATATAGAAGATCATGAAGAGGTTATTGAAACATATTATAAATCCAAAGTACCTGTGTTAGCAAGATATGTTAGAAGGCACCATGCACTTAATCAGATCATTGGAGACAAATCCGATGGGTCAATGATAAGAAACAAATTGAACAGTACATGTTTGCTTGCTGAATTTGAACCTAGAAATGTTAAAGATGCTTTGGATAATGAAATTTGGATTGAAGATATGCATGAACAAATAGAAGAGATAGAGAAGAATAAGAGTTGGACTCTTGTTCCTAGACCCAAGGATAAAAATGTAATTGGCACAAAGTGGGTATTCAAAATAAGTTAAATGAAGATGGAAAAGTTTCAAAAAACAAAGCAAAATTAGTTTGTAAAGGTTATTCTCAAGAAGAAGGTATTGATTATGATGAAACTTTTTCTCCTGTTGCAAGATTAGAAAGTGTTAGAACTTTACTAGCATATTTAACACACAGAGGATTTAAAGTTTATCAAATGGATGTAAATTTGCATTCTTGAATGAAATTCTTGATGAGAAAGTCTACATAGAGCAACCTGAAGGTTTTTTAGATACTAACAAAAGAGATATGGTCTACAAATTACACAAAGCATTGTTTGGTCTCAAGCAAACTCTCAGAGCTTGATATGAAAGACTTCAAAACTACTTGATAAAGATTAGTTTTTAAGAACAAATGATAAGAACGATCTGTATATCAAGGAAGGACTAGACAAGAAGATTGTGTTGGCAGAAACATTTGTGGATGACACTTTATTTACAAGAAATGATGACTTATGCAAAGCAGTTTCAAAAAAAATGAGTAAAGAATTTGAGATGTCCATGTTTGGAGAGATTTAAAAAATTGTTGGATTGCAAATCCAATAAAAAAAAGATGGTATCTACATTACTCAATCCAAATATATCAAGGAAATACTAAAAAAGTTTGGAATGGAAGATTCAAAACCTATTGGAACATCTAGGTCTACTAGACATAAGCTTTCCAAAAATGATGATTCCAAAGAGGAAGATCAAACCACATACAGATCAATGATTGGAAAATTGCAGAATGTAGTGCATACAAGGCCTAATATTGTATTAGCAGTTGGTATGGTGGCAAGATTCTTAGCAAATCCCAAAGAAAATCACATGATGGCAATCAAAAGAATCATGAGATATCTGAAAGGTACTGAAGACTATGGATTATGGTACAAAAAAGGAGGCAACTTGGATTTAAAGCATTCACAGATGCTAATTGGGCAAGAAGTGTTGATGTCTGAAAAAGCACAAGTGGTGGAGCATTCTTTTTTGGTGACTGGTGTCTTGGACAAGCAAGAAGCATAATTGTATTTTTCAGTCCACAGCAAAGGCAAAATATGTGGCAGCAATAGTTAATTGTTCTAATGTTGTTCAAGCAATTGTCAGCAAGTATGAAGATAGAAATCAAGGATCCAATGGTTATCTTCTGCGATAACACCAATGCAATAAATATATCCAAAAATCCTGTGATGCATACCAAAACCAAGCACATTGCTATAAAATATCATTTTTTGAGAGAACTAGTACAACATAAAGAGGTAAGATTGGAATATGTGAATACTAAAGAGCAAATTGCAAATATATTCACTAAGCCATTTCCTAAGGATGCATTTTAGTATCTAAGAGGTAAGTTAGGGGTCATTCCCCTATCCAAAGCTCACTAAATACAGTTTAGTGATGCATCAACCAGAGCATGTTGAAGATTAAATAGTTGATTCAGTATTGACAAGGCACATTGCAAATGAATCAATACATAAGGTACATTGATATTCACTGAACATTGTCTTTGGCATGAGATGTCAAAGAGGGAGAAATTTGTTGTCATATCTCATAGAAATTTTATTACTTCAGAGATGTCAAAGAGAAAAAACTTGGTTTGATATCAAAGAAGGGAAGTTTGCTATCAAAAGAAGATGTTGAAGATAGAGTTTTGCTGACAAAGGGAGAAATTGAAGGTAGAGAGAATTCATACTAATAGAGAGAGTTCTCATGGATGAGAATCAGAATAAAACTAAGGATATGTTCCTTACTTTAATATTTTTTTTAAAATTTCATTGTATTATGACATGTTGTGTTTCCATGAATGCCAAAGAGAGAGATTGTTGAAAACAACTGATTAATTGTGTGTTATCTTTGATGTTACACAAAATGTCATATCATTGTCAATCAGTGTATGTCGAGCTCACTCGGGCGATGAAGATAGTTTCCTTTGTCTATCAAACATTCCAGAGTTAGACAAGTTCAGAAGTCAATATCTATCGAGTTCACTCGGTCGTTAAAGGAAAGTTTACAAAAGTTGAGTGTTAACCGAGCTCACTCGGTTAAAGAAGGAAATGTTGGATTGAACCATTATTAACCGAGCTCACTTAATTGCCAAATAAAGTTTGTGAATATATAGTGTTAATTGAGTTTACTTGGTTAACACAGTAAAATCGTTTCTGAGTTAGTATCTACCAAGCATGGTTGGCTAATGAAAGATTTTCTTGTTTTCGCATATTGAGCTCAATTGATTTAATTGTTGGTTCTAGCCGATTGAGGAGATGAATATTAAGTATTCTAAGTTGTATTCAAGCTGACTTGACAATGTGTAAGATATAAAAATAAGGTCAAATTGAGGATTGAATGTGTGAAACATAATAGAAGATTTGATGATGCTTAGAGAAAGCAAATTAGAAGGATAAGCAGAATATCCTTATTGACCTACAAAGATACATTCGACCAAGAAGGATCAAGTATTTAAGCCAGAATTGAAATTTGTAATCAACAATTTTGTTCCATCAGAAGTTAGGTCATCTCATTGTTACTTTCTAACCATTGCAGCAGTGATTTAAATCTCTTAACCAAGTTGGCTTAATAGCTATTTGAAAATCCTCTAACAAGATGGTATTTTTAGATTGAAGTGTCTAAAGACCTCTAACAAAGCCACTCCTAATTGGGTGATTAAATCCTCCAACAAGGTCATGCCTAACAGTGTGTTTTGTAACTTTTAACAGGGTTAGCTCCTAATAGGGCTTAATTCAGAAGAGTGAAAATCAGTAAGTAGTTGCAATTGGTGATTTTTCCCAAATTGGGTTTCCACGTTATATCTTAGTGTCACTTGTGTTCATGCTATTTATTTTGTGTATGCAACTAAGTTAATCTTAAAACTAATCACAGAAAATATCTCAAGTTCTGCATTTGACGAGTTACTGTTGTTATTTTAGTTATTGCCGAGTTACAATATTTGCTAGAGTAAACCAAGTGCATGTGTGTTTGTCAAGTTATAGCAAAATACAGTTTAATCAGAGTTTTGATTTGTATTGACATCTAAAGGATCTGGGATTTATTTTTGTAGTAACTGATTCACACCTCCTCTAATGTTATTGGTGAACTAATTGGATGTGCACAGCAAATATGAAGACACATGTTTATTTGTACAAGTTGAGGATGTTTGGTTATGGCATAAGAGGCTATGTCATGTGAACTTTGATAATTTGGTAAGCATTAATAATATAAAAAGAGTTAAAGGGTTACCAAGATTAAACAAACTTGATAAGGTGATGTGCAAACAATGTCAAACGGGTAAAATGACAAAGTCTAGTTTTAAGAGCAAGACCTATTCTTCAAATGATATTTTGTAGTTGGTTCATATTGATTTATGTGGTCCTATTGAAGTGCAAAGCTATTATGGTGACACATATTTGATTCTATTTGTTGATGACTTTTCTAGAATGATGATTATGATATTTCTTAAAGAAAAATCTGATGCATTTCAAATGTTTAAGTGGTATTTGGCTAGAGTTGAAAATGAAACATAAAAGAATCTAAAGTGTTTGAGATCAGATTAAGGGGGTGAATTCATATCAGATGAGTTCAACATATTCGACAATAACAAAGGAATCAAGAGACAAATGAGTGCACATAGGACTCCATTATAGAATGGGTATAGCTGAAAGAATGAATAGATTAATCATGGACTGAGCAGGGACATTGATGATGGAAAAGAATGTTTCACAAAAGTACTAGAGAAAAGTTGTAAATACTGCAGTCTATACTCTTAACTAAGTTTAAGTGAAGAAAGCTACAAAGAAAATATTTTTTAAACTTCAGTATGGCCATGCACCTAATGTAAATAATTTCAAAGTCTTTCGAAGAAAGTGTTATATTTTGAAAGATGCAAAAAAATGAAAACTTGATGCAAAAAGTGATGAAGGTATTTTCCTAAGATATTCCACTAAAATCAAAGCTTAGAAGTGTTTGAACTCTAACGCTAAAAAATTTCTAGAAAGTAACAATGTTAGAGTTGATGAATTTGTAGAAAAGAATGAAGAATGCAAGAAAGATCCTGAAGACTATAGAAATTTTGTCTATGTTTATGAAGGTGAACCTAGCACTTTACCTGCACCAAAAAAGGTGGTTCTCAAGCATCAGTAGCCAGGCACTACCGAAGTTCAATAGAAGAGCTCTACTGAGCATCAACAGAATGTTGAGCACCAAGCTATAGGAGATGAGTTATAGATAGAGACTGTCAACCATTAGATAGAGGATGTCGGGTTGCAGGCAAGTACACCAAATCCAAATGAACAAGTAAAATCTAGTGGAACACAACATGAAGAAAGGAGACTTGAAACTGTCTTGGCAAAGTATGTGAGAAGACATCATACACCAGATCAAATTATTAGAGACAAAGATTCAGGAGTCATGACCAGAAGAAGATTGAAGAATGATACATGCTTATTATGTGAGTTTGAGCCCAAATCAGTTAAAGATGCTTTAGAGAATAAAGAAAGGATAGAAGCAATGAATGAAGAAGTTGAGCAAATCGAGAAAAACAAGACATGGACATTGGTACCAAGGACAAAGGATAAGAATGTGATTGGAACTAAGTGGATTTTTAGAAAAAATGTGAAATGCAAAAGGTGAAATCACAAGGAACAAGGCAAGACTAGTTTGTAAGGATATGCACAAGGAGTTGACTATAGTGAGACTTTTGTTCATGTTGCAAGGTTGGAAGGAGTGAGAACTTTGTTTGCATATGTTGCTTAGAAAGGATTCAAAATATACCAAATGGATGTTAAATTTGTATTTCTAAATGGAATCTTAGAGAAAGAAGTCTACATTGAACAACCTGAAGGATTTATTGATCCTAGTGAGAGGAACATGTTATGTAAGTTACACAAAGCATTATATGGTTTGAAACAAGCCCCTAGATCATAGTATGAAAGGTTACACACTTATTTGGTCAAAATTGGTTTTGCAAGAACAAATAACAATATCAATCTGTACCTAAAAAGTGAATTTGAAAGCAAGATATTGCTAGCTGAAATTTGTGTTGGTGATATCATATTTGGAGGATAAGATTTAATGTGTAAGTCATTTTCCAATCAAATGAAGGAATTTGAGATGTCAATGTTTTGAAAGATCAAATTCTTTGTTGGATTGTAAGTTTATCAAATGAAGAAAGGCATCACACAATCTACAACAAAAGATGAGTATATTGTTGAAAAAGTCAATTGTTCTAATATTGTGCGGATCAAATAATTGTTGAACGGTATCAAGGAAGAGATCACTGAATTTGTTGTTATTTTTTGTTACAACACAAGTGATATAAACATATCAAAGAACCCTATGATTCACATAAAGACTAAACATATTACAATCATATATCATTACTTGAGAGAGATGATACAAGACAAATAAGTAAGATTGGAATATGTGGACACAAAGGAGTAGATAGCTGCCATATTCACAAAGGCACTATATAAGGATGCTTTTGAGTATCTAAGAGGCATGTTAGCGGTCATTCCCCCTACCTGAGGCAAACTGAGAAGAGATGAACTATTGAATCACTTGTTATGATCAGAATATCTTACAGATCGATGCGGGAGGTCACACTTTAAGAGCTGCCTAAAGTTTGTGAAAAAATGAACTGAAACATGGAGTGGATGAGACTACAAGGAGTCAAGGTAAACAAGTGGAAGTGATATTTCTATATCAGACAGAGCAATGACATGAAGTTGTTATTTATGCTAGAGCAAAGAGTAGATGTATGTGAATGGTTGATATCTTTGGCATTGTTGTAAAAGAGGGAGAGGATGCCAAATGTGTTCAAGTTACCATACAAGCTACATATAAAGAGGGAGAAGTTATGCAATTACCATGAGTTGATATCATGAGTTGAGGGATAATATATTGTTGAGTTACCATCCAAGCAAAGGGGAGATATGACAAAGAAAGAGTATGCATTGAAATGAAATAGGGAGTAGTAAACTAGTGTTACTAGTACAGATGATGTCAAAGGGAGCATCCAAAGATTGCATTGGATGAGAATTAGAATGAAACTAAGAAAGAGAGAACACACACACAAAGGGAGCTAATAGAACAAGTTCAAAAGGAGACGTAATGAAGATTTTGGGTTGCATAGCAGCTAGAGGTGTTGTCATCAATGTCAAAGAGGGAGATTGTCGGAAACTACAATTGGAACAATTGTTATATTGTCATTGATGTCAAACCTGTTGGAGATACATTTACTAACAGTGTAGAGTGTCATATCATTTGATTGATAAAGAAGATTTGAAAAAAGGTGATAGTAAGGTGAGCTAGTCAAATTATTAAGAAGAGAGAAGTTAAGTATCATAAAATTGCAATGGGCACTTGATAAGTTAGTCATTGACAAGATGATGTGTTCCTTAATCATTACATGAAGTTAAGAAGACAAGTGAATCGATGTTGTGTGAGATGATAAGAAGTTGAGTATAACTCTAAGCTTAACCGAGTACCAGTGTTGATCGATCAATCAAGGAGTTGAATCAAAAGATTAAGGAACTTAAGAAGAAGCCGAACAAACGGTATAAGTCGAGTGATAGCTATTGTTGAGCAAGTTGATGAAGGAAATGTTAGTATTGACCAACCATCCATAACGATCATGCGGGATAGTGAATGCCAAGCAAGACAAATAGTGTATGTTGAGCTACATAGTGATGACCAGGCATAAGAACTTAGGTCCCATTTGTTTGCTAGAATAGGAATAGGAAAATTGGAATAGGAAATGTATTCTCTATTTGGTACCCCAAATCGGAATTGGGAATAGGCAAACATATTCCAGTTTTGCCCCTAAAATGAGCATATGTCCATTCCAAAAAATAGTTGTTATTAGAATGGGCCATTCCTATTCCCGATCTGATTTTTTTTTTAAAATTAAATTTTTTATTTTTTTTTATTTTTTATTTTTTTTATTTTGTTGTTTTTTTAAATTTGTTATCTAACATTTTATTTTTTAAAAACCTTTTTAATAACCATTTTTTATTATATCTATTTGTTTAAAAAAATGAAATAAATTATATTTCTCATTAACTTCAATAAGTAAAATAAAAATGAAAATAAATTAACCTTTTTACCATTATTGAAAAAATTAACTAAAAAACAATAAACTAAAACAAAAAAATTTAAGGGAAATATTGTTTAAAATACAAAAGTTAACCTTATTCCTATTCTATTTTTATACAACCAAACAAGGGAGTAACATATTCCCAATCAAATACCAAGTTAATGAAACAAGAATGGGATTGCTATTTTCCATTCCCATTCCACATTTTCATTCCTATTCTAATTTTTTATTCTAATTTTCTATTCCTATGCCGATGAACAAACAGGCCCTTAGTGATTGTCGAGTGACAAAAAAAGTTATAGTTTGTGAAAGAATCAAGTTTGAGGTCAATAAAATTAAATATTTGGATTAGTCAAAACACATGGATGATATGGATTTATATGCTGGTGTATATAATGCATGAAGAGAGTTTGATATGTGATCAAAGGAAAGGATTTGCTCAGAAGTTTCTAGAAGTTTCAAGAAAAGAGGAGAACAAAATGATGGAAGGATTCGATGAATCTAACATAACCCTAAGATCTATGGTTATTAAGAGATAAAAGATAAAAATTACTTATTTAAGGAGGCATAAGAGATATTCTCTAAGTTTGGTCCATTGTTGATTGACAATCTTAAGGAGAACCTGTGAAGAACATAGTAGCATAAGAGAAGTAAGAAGATTAGTGAAGTGTGATTGCTTGAAGGGATGTCAAGTAGATCAGTGATAGAGATGATAATGGAGGTCTATCAATGAAACAACATATGAGCAAATGAAGATCTGACTATGTAAAGTGAGTTGTGTTTTACAAATCAAACCTACCTGTTACATTCTAACCATTGTGGTAGTAATATCCTTAAATCAAGGTTGACCTAACTATCATTTTATAGATTCTTTAATCAAGGTGACATTCTAATGGAATGATCCAAAGTCCTCTAACAAGGCCACTACTAACAGGGTGATTAAATCCTTTAACAGGGCACACCTAATAGTGTATTTAATAAACTTTAACGGGTTGGCTCTTAACTAAGCTCACTGTAGAAGAGTGAAAAGGTGGTAGCATGTTACTTGGTAGTTTTTCCAAATTGGGGTTCCACTTTAAATCTTAGTGTCATTTACTTGTGTGAATCTTACTTTATGCATGTTATTTTTACAGTTATTTATTTTACTGTTAGTCGGCACACATACACATAACACATAATAGAGAGTTAAATACTATTAAATTGTTTATAAGTTTCTATATAGACTGAGATGTTTAATGAGATTGTTTAAGTTGGTAAAAGTTGAATTGGTACATCTGGACCTAATGATAACTAATTCACCCGCCATGCCCGCCCCCCCCCCCCCCGCCCCCCCCATCTTAGTTATTTTAATCATTCTAACACTCACACTTTTTCTAATTAACCCACAATCTAACAATTCTTGCACTTATTTGGCAATTTCCTCATGCTGCTAAGGTGTCATCTTATAGGCTTCTTTATTAGGGGAGATGACCCAGGGATGAATCTATTTGAAGACTTATATTTCTCTTAGGTGGTAGGGTGGTTGGTTGACTATCACTGATCATGTCTTCAAACTAATCAAGGATCTCTTGTACCTCCTTAGGAATATCTACCTTCTCCCTTGTCTTAGACTCCATTGGTTGAACCACTATAGCATACCCTACTCCTTCTCCTCTTCTCATAGTGTTAAGAAACTACTTTTCTCTTACCATTAGTATTTTAGGACCTACTAGTTTGGTTTCCCCTTCATCTAATAATGATTGGATTTTGAATGCAACTCCATCCTTCTTGAAACTATAAGCATTTTTTTCCCCATCATGCATGGCTTTTCTATCAAATTGCCATGGTCTTCCTAATAGAAAATGGAAGGCATCCATGTGTAGGATATCACAGAGAACTTTGTCCTGGTACTTGTCTATACTAAATTCCACCCAAGCTTATTCATTAACTACCACATCTAGTCCCTTCTTTAACCAAGTGACCTTATAGGGGTTATTATGAGGTATCCTATGCAAGTTTAACTTAGTGACTACTTCAGTTGAACCTAAATCTATAATCACTCTACATACCTTTTTTATTATTTTGCATTTGATCTTGAAGAGTGGTCTTCTCTAACTTGGCTCCTCCTTCACAGGCTCCTTGATGAGTGTCCTTACAATCATGAAATTTTCTCCTTCCTCTGAGGTCAAGGGTATCTCACCTGACTTGCTACTAGATTCTTCTTCTTGTGCATATGTCACTCTTCTTTCACTTCCTTGTGTAGTTGATCTCTTCTCTAGATGCCTATAAGAAGGATACCTATATTGGTTGCAGGTGTAGCACTTCATGGTTGTAAAATATGAAGGTCCTCTTCCTTGGTTGTTTGGCCTTCCTCTAGAGTTGTTGCTTGCTCCTCTACCTCTTCTCTATCCACCTCTTAGGTTACCGGTTCCACCTTGTTTAGTAAGCTTGGCTTCTCCTTGTGCTCTTGACTCTGCACTTCTACCTCCAAAAGTGCCTCTGGCATCTTGTAGCCCTTCCTCTTCCTTTACCTCTAGAGTTATACTCCTACTTCTTCTTGAGTTTTCCCTCTAATTTGAGTGCTAGTTGGTAACACTTGTGTACAATGTGTGGTCTCCACAAATTAATCTCTTCTTAAATATTCCACCTCACTCCATTGATGTGTCTAGCTACTTTGATGCTTTATGCTTCCTACACAATGGAACTCCTCAGTATATGTGATCACATCTTTATCCTTTTGTTTCAAGTCATAACCTCTTGGCATGCAATTGAATCTCAAAATCTTTAGGAAGGTAAGTCTCCCTTAACTTAGACACCATCCCCTTCCAAGAGACTATAGGGCTTTTCCCTTCTTTCACCCTTTCATCTAGGATGAATTTCCACTAGGTCAATGTTGGTCCCCTTATCCTTTCTTTGGCTACCTTTACCTTTTGGACCTCTATGATGTTCTCACATTTAAAATATTTTCCATTTTTTCAATCCACTCTATGACTTGCTCTACATCCATCTTCCCACTCAATAGTAGCACTCCTTCAAGGGCTTTACCAATTAAAGCCTTAATAGATTTGATGTAAGGTCTTTCATTCTACACTGGATCAAGGGTAGGTACCTCATCTTCTACAAATACCTGCTTGAGCTTCTCTTGCTATTCATTCTTAGTGACCTTACCTGTCACTTCCTCAGCCTTATGGGGCACTTCCCCAAGTTTGGCTTCCAGGACCACGATCTTTTCCTTCAACTCTTGGTTCTCATCTTCCTGATCTTGCACTTTCTTAGCTAACTCTATATTTGTCACCATGATGGACTCACCAAAAGATATTTGGTCTAACATACACCCTCACATTTCCCAAATCAACGAAGCTCTGATACCATTCTGATAGGAAACACCCCTAACTTCTCACCTTACCTTAACAACTTCTCCTTATTAGGGTTTATACCATATAGGTCATACCTAGAAAGTTAATGATCTCTTAGAAAATCAAACCTACTACAAGGGTTTCCTACCAATTGTGCTTGCTTCTTTACTAAAGCTTTAGTGCTCCCTATATGCTTCATGCCCCCAAGATCACCTAGAAGTCTTGGAGGGCTCTGGAGGCTTATTTCCCATGACTAACTTGCTTCTCCAAGTACTGTGGATTCAATTCTTGAAGGGTTTTTCTTACTGATCTCATCATTTTTCCCCAATACCTCATTAGGCCTACTAGGTCTTTAATTAGGCCTTCTATATCAGTTTTTGGTCTTTTTCTCCACAAATTTCATAACACTCCTAAAAAGACTACCATTCAGAAAATCCTTTTGGATGATCCTTAAGATTTATTAGGTTTCAAATCTTTGACTGGTCTTGACCATGTCCAAACCCAAAAAGTCGGGGTTTATAAGGGTTTTATGGACTATACTGACCAATCTTCAAAGTAAGCTTTCAAAATAACTCTAGATGGATTGACCCATTCTTGTAAATGAGTTTACAAACTCTTTAGACACTTCTCCAATATAACCCAAAGGGATTTCCCAAATTTCAATTCACCCCTGCAAATGTTAAGCACTTCTCACAATCAGCCACCTAGTTGGGTTTCTCTATGACTCCCCTTGGGCTAGCTGGCAAAAATAGCAAATGAAACTTTCTCAACTCCAACCAAAAATGACATAATATACAGTCGAGTCTACTTTCATTTCCCACAATGCCATGGATTTTTAACCTTGGAATATGAATCTAGACTCCATTATTTTCACAATACCCAAATATTTCCTGTGATAGGTAGAGTTCAAAGAAATTTCCTCCGGCCTATCAAAATTGATCCCACCAACTCCAAAATATGTACAGAAGTTAGAAAACTCCTACTCTTATCTACTGAAAATAAAATAAAAGAAAAATCAATCCCGTACATCAAAATATCATGATTTGTGCAAGTTTTGATCAAAAAATGTCTTCTGATCACTTGTCAACTTGGTATCTACACATCCAACTGCACACAATGATTTGGATGGGCTTTAATAAACATTCTAAAACTTCTCCAACTGATTCTTGAGTGGTGGAAACTAACTAAATGCATTTTCCACAATTGTGCAAAAAGTTGCTGAAAAGTTGATTGCAACTTTGGCAACTTTTGCAATTTCTAGGCAACTTTTGCATTTTCTTTGTTTCAATACCTCCAAAAGGTGTAGAATGATACCAAATGGTGTTCCAAGACCATGTGGACCTTACTCCAAGAATTTCTAGGCCTTTGACCTACATTTTGACTTCTACAAGCAATTAGGGCAACCTAAAAACTTTTGCACCTAGATAATGCAACTTTGACACTTTTCACAAACTTGTCAAGATACATTTGGGCATTGCCTTGAGTACTATTGAACTCTTATTAATCTAGGACCCATCAAGGGTCAAGCACAACAAAATTTGGTGAGGACTTTGATAAGTCCTAAGGTGCACCACCGCACCCCTCCCCCCCCCAACACACATACACATGCTAGCATCCTTGGGATATGGGGACATCATTTTTAGGTCCCCATTTGTGTTGCTAATCACCACATGTGGCCCAACCTACCGATGGATGATCAGAAGCCTCCCTTCACTACATGTTGATATTTTCTACTTTTTTTGATATCATGCTACTCTATTTAGTATTTTACTTCTTAATAGTCTTATACATCTTTTCATAACTAGCATTTTAAGTACCATAGGTATAGTATATAGTATTTATAGCGCCCTCGTGCTACCCCTACAACCTCCCCCCAACAAAAAAATAAAAACCCTCACAGAATTGTCCACCTGCAATCCCTAAATTGAGGCCCCTTTTTCCCATCCTAAAAAACCCATTCCCCAATTATGGCGCACCCATCCCCAATGAGAGTGTACATATTCTATATGCAAAGTTGCTCTCCAATTTCAAAAAGGAATCATGTCAACCAAAGATGTGTTATACCCTAACATAAGATTTCAAATATTTTGCATAGTATGTATTACAAATAACCATGGCTATTTCATGTGTTTTTTTTTAATAATCCATATAGTAAAATTTCTTTACTTCAAACATAAAAAGGATTCTTCACTACGAAATTATACTAGATTCATGTGATTTTGTTGGAAGAAAAAGTAAATTCCTCCAAAGAGCATAATGTTGAGTAAAATGTTCAAGCTAAAAGGTTTTAACAAAATTATGAATCAATTTATGATGAGCTAAGAACACTATCACAAAACTAAAACATGCTTGATAATTTATATTTTTTCATAATGGGATAGTCACAATTCAAGAATCATAATTAAACTTGGTATTTTCACATTGGTAAGCCTGTAGAAATTACAATGTGAAAACTAGACGAGTTTAGATTTCAAAATGGCATTCCAAACTCTTTATAATCTCTTGTTCCAAGTCTAAGAAGATTACTAAACACACCATCTCTCATTTAACTATTGTACAACAAGCATGGGAAAAACCACTCATATCCTTTGTTGAGAATGCAATTGAAAAGTGTTATTCAACAAAACTTCTCTAGTCTTTCCATAGAGGATATGTAATGTTCCCAATTTTAGTAAAGTATTTTTACTAATTAATGATCCCATAATTTAAATAATATTATAAGTGGACCTTTAATTAATTAATAAAGGGGACTATTTTTATTTTATTGTTGTGTTGTGTTGGTACTTTTTGTAAACCCTTGAGAGTTTCTCTAAAGGGGTATCTGATATTGGCTTGCAGGTTATTGTAGGTGTGCAAATTAGGTATTTGCTTTATATCTATGAAATCCTGTTGGAGTTATGTTATATACCATTTTGGAGATGAAAGATCATCCCTATTTGGTTTTGTAGTTTCAACTGGAGAACTGATCACCCTATTTTGCTCTTGGTCAAATCTTGTAAATCTAATTGATGTAATTTGAAGTGATGTCATTATTTACGAATTTCCTCTTGCATGTGTGAATCTTTATTTCTATATGAGATCTATCTTCCTGGCATTGGCGATCTAGCCCACAATTTACATTTTGGTACCCAAGTGCGGATAGCATAGTATCTATTGTGTGGAAAGACCATCGTACAATTGAATCAAGAGATAGTACTAAGGTAGTATAGAGATGTTATGAAGTGGTATGGTGCTAGTACGAAGCTTGTACAAAGGTGGTATGGTGCTGATTCAAAGATAGTATAGAGGTGGTGGGGAGGTGGTACGGTGCTAGTATGGTTGTACCAAGTTGTCGCTAAAGGAAAAGTAGTCACATGGAGTTGGTATTGGTCATCATACAACTGAGGAGGCCTTTGGGACATTACAATGATATCAGAGTTGGTGATCTTGCTAGCATGTTTGGGATGATTGAGAGATTTTGGGATTTTGATCAATATGGTGCCTAATAGTGATGGAAAGTGGTGGTTGGAGGCACTACAAAAGATTATCAAAGAGCTCAATGATGGTATTGGCATTCATCTAGATGTATAGGAATCATGTTTGTGTAAGGTGGATCAATTTCCTTCAAGATTTATATAGAGGATCCTTTCTCCAATTTATAAGGATGCCTTAGGTCAACCTAATTTGTTGAGATACCATATAAAATGAATCAAGCTGGCTATTGCAGTATGTCTAAGTGAGATTTGAGAATATTAGCTCCTTGAGAACCATATGATGATGACACCATGCTAGAGATATTGTACTTGGTTGTTGGCAACTGCAGAGCCTTGATGACATCAGTGGTGATCCATTAGGCGAGAGATTTACAATACTAGAGAACTGTGCAAATATCAAAGTAACCTCCTCTTAGATCTTAAGTTGCAAGATTTGATCCATGATATTCTTCATCACTTCTTAGTAATAATAAAGGAATATCATGATACCAAGGTTTGTAGAAGTTGAGAAATACAACTTCATAGAACTTGAAGAATACCTGCATGCAAAATAACCTATCACAAGGAAGAATGGAATGGTAGTCAAGAAGACTACTCTAAAAATATGAAAAAATCTATTTCATTGATGCAGGAGAATTTGGATCTTTGAGCAAAATTGCATCAACTAAAAATATATCTCGTCTTCTATTCCATTTTGTTGTTCATTAAGTAGTCATTTTTGCTATTGGTGTCATGTTATGCATGGTTAACATGTTGATGAGGACCTAGCCTTGATCCTCCTTGTAAGGGACCAAGCCTTGATCGTTTGTATTTCTTGAGTTGTGAACCGTTCTTTACAGTCTTTGTTTTGGTGTGTTTCCTTTTAGTGAGGCATGTTATTTTTGGCGCAGTTTCTTATGTTGACATATTGCAAAGTTAGGAGGAGCCAACTCCTTGGACACGTGTGGATCCTCCTTCAAGTGCGCAATGCTTTATGTTTCATTTAGCGTCAATTTTGGTTTACTCTTCCTCGATTGGACCTATAATGTAATTAAATGCCTGACTAGCCAACTTGTGGCTTAGGTGGCTACATAAGAAGCTTGGTTAGAGATAGAAGAGGTGGCAGAAGATATTATGAGATATTCAGAAGTAGGATAGGATGAGAATTTGGATTATAACTTCATAAATTCATTGTCTATGGCTGAAACCCGGAAGGCTCTCAGTCGGGCATGTTGACAGACTTTTTTTAATTATTACATCAGTGTGGTTGCCAATTGCCTAGCCTTATATGGATTTTGTTTTCATTGTTTCATTGTAATATTAATATTGCTTCCGTGTGTAACTCTGAGAAGGGCATGTTGTATGTTTATTGAGAGTTTCAGCTTGAATATACCATGCCCTTGTATCAGGTGGTACTAGAGTTCTTTCTTTCTTGTGGATTGGAATGTGGCAAACCTTATTGGATTGGTTATAGGGTGACAGATCTGAGATGTGACTTATAACTTGTAGAAGGTTACGATCTTGCAGAAGCCATTGCCAAGATGGTTTGTGGTAGAGGAAATTTTGATAATGCTATAATGGATATGTTGAGGCAGATTGCAAACAGACTTGAAGTTGTGGAGAAAACCTAGAGAAGAGGAGTACATCTTGAAGATGTTAGTGACGAGGAAGAAGTACCTAATCCTAATCTTGAACCTGAGGTTGAACAAGATGAGAAAGGTTTCTGAGAGTTTTGTCTAGAGCAAATACTAGACCTGCTATTGAAGTTACTTTTTATGATGGGAAACTTGAGACTAATGTGGTACTGGATTGGATCTCTAAAATGTAAAATTATTTTGAGTATAAAGGTACTCCTAATAATAAAAAAGGTTAAGATGGCGGTTACAAAGTTGAAAGGTCATTGATGAGGGCACAACTCACAATAAAATGAACACAACAAAAAAAGGAGAATTTTATTATCAAATATGATATGATATTACATTCAGTTCAGTGAAAATAGACTCAACTACATGCCCTATAGGCTTACAATGCTATCAGATTCTGGAGAAAAAACCCTTCTCATAGTACCTTCTCCCATACTCCACAAAAACTACCTTTACAATGCAAGAAATGACCTTAAGTAACTTGAATTAGGTTTAGAGTTAGGAATAAATTTTAGAAAATGTCATTTGGCATCTACTGCTAAAGTAGAAGGTTCTAGAAGACACGTCAAAAGTCGGTGCAAAATTAGAAGAATCCAGAAATGTTAGTTCAACTTTTAGGAGGCATAACTTTTGCTCTGGGACTCTGATTGATGAATTGTTTACATTTTTAGAAAGCTCTCTAAGCACTCTATAGCCCTGTAGACCAGCTTCATCCGTCCCCCATTTTTGGGCCTGTGCAAGGCCATTTAGCACCTAGAATATGACTTTGAAGTATTCTTAGGGAATCTCAAGACAACTTAAAACTTCAATAACTTTCAAACTGTAAAGCCTTTTGATTTGATTCTTTTTCTAGAATGTTTTAAATTACAATTACAATCATCCCTCCAACTTACACAATAACATATTTTCTACACTAGTACATATCTCAAGGTGCTCAAAAATACTAACCTAGAAAACCAATAATGGAACTATGAGAGTTGGAATCTCTATTTGGCCCAAATGGGTATCCATAAATACAAACACATTAAACAAAAACTAACACTCAGCATATTTTTGGGTGATACAGGATTGCCCTTACACCACTGGAAGCTCCTGCATCAGTCATGCATTTCTTTGGTGGGACAATTTGTAAGCTGATAGATAGAAGATACGGAAGGAAAAGATCAAGACATGTATGAAAATACTCGGAAAGATGAAGAAGTTTCTCCTTACAAACTACCAAGTTAGTTTGTTGAGGAAGATGCAAAATTTAAGAGAAAAAAACATGAGTGTAAAGGAATTTACTGAGAAATTCTACAAATTAGATATCAGATCTGGACATGTGGATGATCAAGTGGAAAAGGTGGCTAGATACCTGAATGGCCTAAGAATATCAATTCAAGATGACATCAGCTATGTTAAGAGGGATAGTGTGGAGCAAGCATATCTATTTGCTTTAAAGGCTAAAGAAAGATTAACAAAGAAACATGATCAAAGACAGAGAGGAAGAGGTGGTAGATTTCAAAGAAGAAGAGGCTGAACTTATGTAGAAAGTAGTAGATCTAACAATACAGTGCAAGATGAAGGATGGAAGGGTGAACTTGCTGGTAAAAGAGGTAATTACTCTAGGGGGAACTATATTGGCTACTCTAGGAATAACAATAATGGAAAAAGGGAAGAAAGATCTTGGTTTAATGGTACTTGTTATAAATGCAGAGAAGAAGGTCACGGAGCCTTTGAATGTACGAACTCTGGAAAGAAGGTTCGAGGTTATAACAGAAATACTTTGGCTTGGAAAGAAGTTTGTTGAAACATCTAATAAGCTTGAAAAGTGTGAGAACTTGATGGTGAGAAGAGTCTTATGAAATGAAGAACTTATTCTGAGAAGAAGTTTATTCAAGACTAGATGTAAGATTCTCGAAAAATGTTGCAAGGTGATCATTGGTAATGGAAGTTCTGATAATCTAGCATCTGAAGAAGTGGTTGACAAATTGTAGTTGCAGAGGTTGAGACACCCTAAGCCTTACCATGTTGCTTGTATCTAGAAGGAGCATAAATTACTTGTAAGTGAACAATGTCTTGTCAAATTTAAAATTGGGAAGTATCATGATGAAGTCTTATGTGATATCATGCCTATGGATTTTTGTCATATTCTTTTCGGTAGACCTTGGCAATATGATAAACAAGCTTTGCATGATGGTAGATTGAATCGGTATACTATTTGGGTGAATGCAACGAAACAAATATTGCTACCATTGGTAGAGAAATTGAGTGAAAATCACTAGACTACAATCAATGTATGTTTAGTAGAGGGTAATAAGTTTGCATAAGAGATGAAAGAATAGAATGTTTGCTATGCTTTGATTCTAAGAAAAACTGAGAAAAAAGATGAATTAGAACATGCACCTGAGATTGAACCTTTTTTTTGACAAAATTTCATGACACCATTTATGATAATGTACCTGATGGTTTGCCTCCTATGAGAAGTATAAATCATTGTATGGATTTGATGCCTGGAGCTAGTTTACCTAATAAAGCACCACATAGGTTAACACTTGATAAGAAGATTGAGCTAAATAGACAAGTGCAAGAGTTGTTGGAGAAAGGGTTGATTAGATAAAGTTTGAGTGTGTGTGTTGTACCTACAGTATTGACACTTGAGAAGAATGGATAATGGAGAATGTGCACTAATTCTAGAGCTATAAATATGATAACCATGAAATACAAATTTCCTTTGCCAAGGATGATTAGCATAATGGATAGTTTGAGTGGAGAAAAGTATTTTACAAAGATTTATTTGAAAAGTGGATATCACCAGATTAGAATCCGAGAAGGAGATGGATGGAAGACTACTTTTAAGACTAATAAAGGTTTGTATGAGTCGTTGGTTATGCCCTTTGCTCTAATTAATGCACCTAGTACTCTCATGAGACTAATGAATAAGTTTTGAAAAAAAATTCGGGTAAGTTTGTGATAGTATACCTTGATGGTATTTTGATATTCAATAAAAGTAATAAAGAGCACCTTGAACATATTAGACAAGTATTGCAGAGATTGAAAGAGGAAAAGTTGTTGATTAACTTGAAGAAATGTTTGTTTATGAAAGAGAAGATTATGTACCTTGGTTTAGTAATTTTGGCTAACGGACCTGAAGAAGGTGAGAGTAATTCGTGATTGGCCTACACCTGAGAATGTTGGAGAGGTAAGATCATTTCATGGATTGGCAAGTTTTTATAGGAAGTTTATCAAGAATTTCAATTCTATTTGTAATGCTATGACTAAGATCATGAGAGGAGATAAAAGGGATTTAGAATGGATACAAAACAGTTTTGAAACATTTAAACAAAAGATTGTAGAATTACCTACACTTGCTTTGGCTGATTTCGGTAAAGTTTTTCAAGTTGAGTGTGATGCTAGTGGAAGTGCACTTGGAGTTGTTTTGACTCAAGAAGGAAGACCCGTAGCTTTCTTTAGTGGGAATTGAATAATGCTAAGAGAAAATATTCAGTTTATGATCAAAAAATTTATGCTATTGTTCAAGCTTTGAAGAAATGGAGACATTATATGCCTAAGGATTTTGTATTGTACATTGACCATAAAGATTTGCAGTATTTGGGAAGTCAAAATAAATTGAATCAAAGACATATGAAGTGGGTTTAGTTCTTGCAGAGTTTTTCCTTTTCATTGAAGCATAAGAGTGGACAGTTAAACAAAGTTGCGGATGCATTGAGCTTAAGGAGAAATTTGTTGGTAGAGATGAGAGTAGAGGTACCCTATTTTGATGACTCTAAGTGTTTGTATGAGATTGATCTGGATTTTGCAAAACCTTGGAAAGTTTATAAGGAACAGACAATGAGTGATAAGTGGACTGATTATTTCATTTAAGAGGATATGTTGTTCAACAGAATTCAGTTGTGCATACCTAGAGAATCTATGAGAGAGAACATAATAAAAGAGAAACGTAGAGGTGGACTTGTTGGACATTTTGCGATTGATAAGACTATTAAACTAATTTCTGAGAGATGTTTTTGGCCACAAATTTACAAGGATGTACAACAAATGCTTAGAGGTTGCAGAATTTGTCATGTAGCAAAAGGAACTAGTCAGAATGTGGGATTGTATTCACCTTTACCTATACCTGATATACCTTAGGAAGATGTTAGCATGAATTTTGTTCTTGGATTGCCTAGAAATAAGAGATCTAATGATTCTATTTTTGTTTTGGTTGACAAATTTTCGAAGATGACACATTTCATACCTTGTAAGAAGACCTCTGATGCATTGCATGTAGCTAAGTTATTTTTCAAGGAATTAGTGAGATTGCATGGTTTGCCTAAGACTATTGTTTCAGATAGAGACACTAAGTTTACTAGCTATTTCTGGAGAACACTTTAAAAAAAGATGAATACAGAGTTGAATTTTAGTTCTACATTTCACCCTCAAACAAATGGAAAAACTAAAGTAGCGAACAAAAGTTTGGGTAACTTACTAAGATGTTTAGTTGGGGATAAGCCTACTAATTGGGATTTAGTCTTGGTAGAAGCAAAGTTTGCAGACAATAATTTTGCGAATAGAAGTACTAAGAAAACACCTTTTCATATTGTTATTGGATTTCATCCTAAAGGAACCATGAAGTTGAGAGAATTGCCTACTGAGACCAAAAGGAGTGCTGAAGTTGATGACTTTATAATTGTCATGAACTTTACATGAGGAAGTTAAAAGAAATTTGGAAGATAGTAATCAGAAGTATAAACAAAAATCTAATAAAAGGAAGAGACACAAATCTTTTGAAGTTGGTGATGATGTTATGATTCATTTGAAGAAAAATAGATTTCCAGTTGGTACCTATAGTAAGTTGAAAATGAAGAAGTTTGGACCTTGTAAGATTTTGAAGTTTGACAATGGAGATGCATATGAAGTGGAATTACCAGAAGATATAGATATGTTGCCTATATTTAACACAAGAGATATCTTTGAGTAGTATGAATTAGAAAATGAGAATGATAGTAACATGGATTATCCTAGAAAGCAAAAAGAAGGCATCAAACAGATTTTGAATAGCAGAATAAGCAAGAGCACTAAAGGAAAGGATTACATGGAATACCTTGTTCCGTGGAAAGACAAACTAGTTGAAGATAGTTCATGGATTACACAAGCTCAGTTGGATCTTTATGATTCAGGTCAGAGTACAAACAGTGTCGAATGTGGACATTAGTTCTTTCTTAACCCAGGTGTCTGATATGGGAGCATCTTGGGTCTTTGAGCAATCTTGCATCGACCAAAAATATATCTTGTCTTCTATACCAGTCTGTTATTCCTAAAGTAGTTGTTGTTGTTATTGGTGTTGTGTTATGTGCAGTCAACATGTTGATGAGGACCTATCCTTGATCCTCCTCCTAAGAGCGCAAGCCTTGATCATTTGTATTTCTCCAATTGTGAAGCGTTCTTTGTGGTCTCTATTTTGGCATGTTTTCTTCTAACGAGGCATGTTGTTTCTTTTAGCACATTTTCTTATTTTAACGTAATGTGTTGCGAAGTTAAGAGTCGATTCCTTGGAAACATTGGATCCTCCTTTGAGTGCACAATATTTTATGTTTCATTTAGCATAATTTCTTGTTTACTCTTCCTAGGTTAGGCCTAGAATGTAATGAAATGCTTGACTAACTAACTTGTGGCTTAGCTAGCTATATAAGAAGTTCGTTAGAGATAGAAGAGGTAGTAAAGGATATTATGAAATATTGAGAAGCTAGATAGGATGCGTTTTTTTATTATAACTTCATAAATTCATTGTATGTGGCTGAAACCTGGAAGGCTTCTTAATCGGGCATGCCGATAGACTTCTTTTAATTATTACATCAATGTTATTGCCAATTGCCTAACCTTATATGATCTTGTTTCCATTGTTTCATGTACTATTTATATTGCTACAGTGTGTGTAACTCTAAGCAAGGCTTGTTATATGTTTAAGTTGAGAGTTTCACCTTCAATATACCCTGCCCCTGCGTCATTCACAGATAATGGAATTGGATTACAGAATACAAACGATCAATCCTTATAAAAGGAGATCAAAATTGAAAAGGAAACTCATAAATGTAAACATTTAATAATTAATATAATTCTTAAATGTGAATAATGCATAAAGTGAAATCTTAAGAAGGCATAAAAGGTAATTTAATAAAATAATTAATTTTAAAACCATTTTCTCTAACACCCCCTTAAGATGAGTGACAATGCAGCTACAAACAATGAATGAAAAGAAAAGAAAACTACAATGTAGAAAGTGAACTTAGGTCCTGACAACAAGGCTTGATAAGGGACCAATCACAACCAAATCTCTATAAAGAAGAGAGAGACAGAGAAAACCTCATGGGAAAAACCTCTACTCCAAGAAGAGATGAAACGAATGCTTAAAGCACTAGTGAATGACTACATAAGCCTCCAAACTAGAGAATGTCTCGGAAAATAGGAACAAAAGTATGATCATGAAGAATGCCACTGAAGCATGAAGAATTTACCAAGCTCTGTCAAAAAGTAACTAATGATGTGAAAAATATTCACTAGAAATGAACATGACCAGATAGAGAAGACTATAATTTATATGAGTACCCTCAGATGACATAACTTGAATCAAGAGGCAAACAAAGGCAAATAATTGAAGTCGAAGATACAAATGGCATGAAATACCAAACCTTGAAGAGCTCATTAATCAAACATGAAACATGACTAGGTAGAGAATACTATAATCTACATGAGTTCCCTTAGATGACACTACTCGAATCCGGAGGAAAACACCAAAGTCTGAAGAGATGATCAATGAATATGGAAGGCTCCCTTTAAAATAGGAATGAAAAAGGTGTCCTTATGGTAAATGATCCATCTCACTGAAATGCATAGGTACTTAGCCACTGCAACTTCCTAGTACATAGGAACAAATCTATATACATAGCTCACTCCATTGAACCAAGGAACCATAAGAACCAATAGGAGAAACCCCCCTAATACAAACAAGGGTGAGGTGATAGGCAATTGAAAAAGTGGCCAAGAAGAGCTACATGTCAAGGAACCAAGTTCAAAATGCACATAAAATACATATCAATGTCAGGAGGTGATCTACCTTGACACAACACTAAGGTAGCTCTAGAAAGGAACCCCCCAAGATACCCTTGCTAAGAGTAACACATGAAAGCTTTAATCAAATACACAATAAGAAAACAGAGGCATATGCAACATTCAATAGGTGTAATTATTTAACTTTGCATATACAATAACAGCATGCCCGATTGTGAGGCCTTCCAGGTTGCGACCTTATATAGAACAAGAATCACAATTCAAAGTCCAAGATCACATCTTCAATCTTCTACTCCTACTGATCTTGATCCCTTCCTACATCTAGCCAAGCTTCTTATATAGCCATCTAAGCCACAAGTCAGCTAGTCAAGCATTTAATTACATTATAGGCCCAGCTTTAGAAGAGTAAACCACAACCTAAGAAAATGATAACATAAGATCACATACATTTAAGGATAGGTCCACATGAGAGTTAGGAGTCGACTCCCAACTACACAAGATACCACATCATCACTAGAAACTACATAAACAGGAACAACTTGCCGCATTGGATGAAACAACAGGGAAATAGAGACTGCAAAGCACGACACAAAACTCGAAGAGTAGGAAACATCAAATGATGCACACTTAGGAAAAGGATCAAGGATAGGTCTTGGACATGATATCAAGTATACACTAGCTGAAAACCAAAGCAGCAACAACTACTAGACAAACAACAAATTAGTATAGAAAAACAAGAAATATTGTTGGTTGATGCAAGATTGCTCGTTTTCCCAAAATGCTCCTGCATTAGACACCTGGGTAAGAAGAGAATTGATGTTCACATCAAGACTCAAGTGTGTTCAGACCTGAATCATAAGTTCCAGTTCGGCCTATGATATCCATGAACTATCTTCAACTAGTTTTCCTTTCCACTAAACAAGGTATTTCATATACTCATTTCCTCTAATGCTTCTACTTATTCTGATGTTCAAGATCTATTCAATGCCTTCCTCTTTCTTCTTTAGATAATCTAGATAAATAGTTAACTCACTTTAAGGATCATAGTACTCAAAGATATCATAAATGTTGAATATGGGTGAAATAGCTATATCTTCAGGCAACTCAACTTAAAAATTATTTCCACTGTCAAGCTTTCTCAGAATTTTACAAGGCTCAAACTTCTTCATCTTCAATTTGTTGTATGTTCCAACTGGACATTTATTTTTCTTCAAATGAACCATTACCTAATCATGTTCATTGAAAGATTTATTTCTTCTCCTCTGATCAGCTCACTATTTATGTTTTTGAGTACTTTCTTGCAAGGTATCTCTTACATCATCATGCAAATCTTTTATGAAACTCACAAAATCATCAGCATCACCACTATTATTTTCTTCCTTACTCAAGTTTCCCACTTTTGTAGTTCCTCTAGGGTGTAATCCATTTATGATCTTTAAAGTTGTCTTCTTAGTACTTCTGTTTACAGAATCTTTGTATGCAAAATCATCTTGTGTCAAGACCAAGACCCAATTTATAGGCTTTGGTCCAACCAAACATCTCAACAAATTATTCAAACTTCTATTCACAACTTCAGTTTGTCCATCAATTTGAGGATGAAATGTAGAACTAAACTTAAGCTCAATATTTAATTTCTTCCGAAGTGGCTTCTAAAAGTATCCAGTGAACTTAGTATCTTTCTCTAAATTAATTGTCTTCAATAATCCATGCAACCTCACTATCTCTTTGAAAAATAGTTTTGCTATATGTATTGCATCAATCATTTTCTTGCAATGCATGAAATGTACCATTTTAGAAAATTCGTCCACTACCACAAAGATAGAATCAAAACCTCATGAGTTATAGGAAATCCAATTACAAAATCCATGGTTATATCTTTGCAAGTTCTTCTAGGAATAGGTGAAGGTGAATACAATCCCAAATACTAACTAGTTCATTTAGCTACAAGTGACAAACTCCACATCTTCTCACAAATTTCTGAACATCCTTACACATTTGGGGCCAATAGTATCTTTCAGCAATCAACTTCAATGTCTTATCAATTCCAAAATTTCTAGCAAATCCACAACTATGCTTCTATTTAATGATGTTACTTCTTATAGATCCTCTAGGTATGCAAAGTTGAATTCCTTTGAATAACGTAGTCAATCCACTTATCTTATTCAGTTGTCAAATGATGGTTGTAAGGTGTCCAAGGTTCTACAAAATCAAGGTTAGTTTTATACAAAGTCTTCAAATCATCAAAACCAAGCATTTCAACCTTCATTTCTATCAAAAAACTCCTTCTACTCAAAGCATCATCGATTTTATTTGATTATCCACTTCTATGTTTTAACACAAAGGTAGAATTCTGCAAATACTCTACCCACTTCATATGTCTTTGATTCAGTTTGTTTTGACTACCAATGTACTACAAGGATTTATGATTCATAAACAAGACAAGTTCCTTAGGCATCAAGTAATGTCTCTATTTCTTCAAAGCTTGAACAATAGCATAGACTTACTAATCATAAATTAAGTATTTCCTTCTTGCATCATTCAATTTCTCACTAAAGAAAGCTACAGGTCTTCCTTCTTGACTTAAAACAGCTCCAATTACATTCTCACTAGCGTCATAGTCTACTTGAAAAGCCTTAGTGAAATCAAGCAAAGCAACTATAGGTAAGTTTGCAACCTTTTGTTTTAATGTTTCAAAACTCTTATTTTCTCCTTGTGCTGACTTGAAATCCTTTTTATCTCCTCTCATAGTCTTTGTCATAACATTATTTACTAAACTGAAATTTCTGATAAACTTTCTATAAAAAAATTCCCAACCCATGAAATGATCTAACTTCTCCAACACTCTCAGGTGTAGGCAATTCCAATATAGCTTTTACCTTCTCAGGATCGATTTTCAAACCTTCGATAGAAACCATGAAGCCAGCATACACCAACTCCTCTTTCGTAAAAGAACATTTCTTCAAGTTAATTAACAACTTTTCCTCTTTTAACCTTTGTAACATTTGTTTGATATGCTCAAGATGTTCTTCTTTGGTCTTATTGAAAATTAGTATGTCATCAAGGAGTACAATCACAATTTTTTCCCAAATCTCTTTAAAACTTCATTCATCAATCTCATGAAAGTACTAGGTGCATTAGTTAAACCAAAATGCATAACTAATCATTCATAAAAACCTTCATTAGTCTTAAAATCAATTTTCCATTCATCTCGTTCTCTTATTACGCTTTAATGACATCCACTTTTCAAATCAATTTTGGTAAAGTATCTAGCTCCACTCAAACAATCCATGATGTCATTAATCCTAGGAAAAGGTACCTATATTTTATTATGATCTTGTTTATAGCTCTAGAATCAATGCACATTCTTCATTCTCCATTTTTCTTAGGTGCCAATACAACAGGTACTACACAAGGGCTCAAGCTTTCTCTTATCAAACCTCTCTTAAGAAATTCTTGCACTTGTCGATTCAATTCAATATTCTCCATAGGGGTTACTCTATTCAGTGCTTCATTTGGTAAGCTAGCTCCAGGTATCAAGTCCATATAGAGACTAATACTTCTCACACGAGGTAGTCCAACAAGTACATCCTTAGAAATATCATCTTGAAATTCATCTAACAAAGCTTTTATCTCAACTGCATGCTCAAGTTCGTCTTTTTTCCAATCTTCCTAGGAATCAAAGAAAGACGTATGTTCTATTCTTTCATATCTTTGAGAAATTGATTTCCATCCACCAAACAAACTCTTACTATAGTGCAATTTTTCTCATCAAGTTTCTAAATCAAAGCTAACAAAATTTGCTTCTTCCCATTTGTCCAAATAGTATACTAATTCAATCTATCATCATGTAATGCTTGTCTATCATACTACCAAGGTCTACCCAACAAAATGTTACAACAATCCATAGGCATAACATCACACAAGACTTCATCATAGTAATTCCCAATTTTAAATTTTACAAGACATTATTCACTTACCAACAACTTATGCTCATCCTGAATCCAAGAAACATGATAAGGGTTCAGATGTATGAATCTTTGCAACTTCAGCTTGTTTACCAATACCTCAAAAGCCAAATTGTCTAAACTACCACTGTCAATGATCACTTAGAAACATTTTCCATCAATTTTACATACGGTTTTTAATAGACTTCTCCTCAAAATAGGTCCTTCATCTGATTTCTCATTCCACAAGATTCTTCTTATCATTAGATTCTCACCATTCTCAGGTTCATTAGGTGTTTCAGAAACTTCTTCACAAGACAAAACATCTCTACTACTTCCTCCAACCTTTTTACCATAAATAGTACATTCAAAAGCTCCATGTCCTTCTTTGCCAAATTTATAACAAGTACCTTTAAACCAAGATCTTTCATCCCTCTTACCATTATTACTATTCCTAGAGTAACCAATTTAGCTACCTTTGGTATAGTCACCTCTCTTACTAGAATTGTCATCTTTCCATTCAGATTATTCTTTTTTCTTGCACTTCAGATCTGCTACTTTCTCCAAAGGTTCTATCTATGTTCCTTTGAAATCTTCCACCTCTTCCTCTCTGTCTTTGATCATGTCTCTCCACCAATCTTTCTTCACCCTTTAGAGCATATTGATATGCTTCTTCCACAATGCCCATCTTAATATAGCTAATTTCTTGAATTGATGTTCGCAAACCATTCAAGTATCTAGCCACTTTCTCAACTTCATCATCCACATGCCTAGATCCAATATCCAACTTGTAGAATTCCTCAGTATATTCCTTGACACTCATGTCTTTTTGTTTCAAATTTTGAATCTTCCTCAACAAATTGACTTGGTAATCTACAGGGAGAAACTTCTTGTTCATCTTTCTAATAATTTAGTCCACGTCTTGATCTTCTCTTTTCCTCTCTTCCGTCTTTAAATTTGCAAATGATCCCACCAAAGTGAAGCATGGCCCTTTGTGACTGCTATCTTAACCTTCTTATTATTAGAAGCACCTTCATACTTAAAGTATTTATCCATCTTAAAGATCCAATCCGATACAACATTAGTCTCAAGTGTTCCATCATAGCAAGCAAATTCAATAGAAACTCTAGCATTCACCCTAACCAAAACTTTCAAAAGCCTTTCTTTAGCTTGTTCAACCTCAAGTTTGGGATTAGGATGTGATGCTACTTCTTCATCATGACTAATGTCTTCAAGATGTACACCTCTTCTCTACGTTGTCTCAACAACTTCAAGTCTCATTGCAATCTTCCTCAACATACCTATTATAGCATTATCAATATTTCCTCTACCACAATCCATTTTGACAAATAGCTCCTGCAACATCATAACCTTTTGCAAGTTATAGGCTAGATTTTAGATCTGCCACCCTACAACCAAATTCAACAAGGTTCTCCACGATCCAAGTCTTAAGAAAGAATCTTGCTTTGATACCACCTAATGCAAGGCTGAGGTATCTCTAGAAAGGAACCACCAAGCTGCCTTTGCTAAGAGTAACCCATGAAAGCTTTAATCAAGTATATAACAAGAAACAAGAGGCATATGCAGCATTCAATAGGTGTAATTATTTAACATCATATATACAATAATAACATGCCTGACTATGAGAACTTATGGGTTGCAGCCTTGTACTAAACATGAATCACAATTTAGAGTCCAAGCTCACATCTTCTATCTTCTACTCCTATTGATCTTGATACCTTCCTACATCTAACCAAGCTTCTTATATAGTCAGCTAAGCCACAAGTCAGCTAGTCAAGCATTTAATTACATTATAGGTCCAATCTTGGAAGAGTAAACCACAAACCTAAGAAAAGGATAACATAAGATCACATGCACTTAAGGATAGGTCCACACGAGAGTTAGGAGTCGGATACCAACTACACAAGATGCCACGTCATCACCAGAAACTACGTGAACAGGAATAGGTTACCTTACTAGATGAAATTGTAGGGAAACAGAGACCACAAAGCACTACATAGAACTGGAAGAGTATGAAACATCAAATAATGTACACTTAAGACAACGTTCAAGAATAAGTCCTTGACATGACATCAATTGTGCACCACCTAAAAACCAAAGCAACAACGACTACTACGCAAAAAAAAAAACTGGTATAGAAAAATAAGAAATATTCTTGGTTGATGCAAGATTGCTCCTGCATCAAGTCTCTAGATAAATCATGAGTCTAATGTCATTTAAGGAACACTCACTCAACAAAGGTAGATAGATAACTCAGAAAAATTATGCATGTACCCAAAAATCACAGAGGAAAACTACTTGTAAAAACATGGCAAACCATTGGGCACACAGAAAAAATTGCCTTGCTAGGTGGAAAATCGACGGAGGTGGGCGTCGAGTGGAAGTAGACATTGGACCGAGTGGAGGTGGTGGGCTACAAAGAGCCATTGGGTGACAGAGCTTGGTGGACGATTTGGTTGACCACGGACAGAGCTAGTGAGCTTTGGGGAACCTGTCAGTGGCAGCTCACTAAGCTAGGGGCCCATAGGCCTACATCAGTAGGGACCTGCAGGTCTCAAATAATAATTTTGCCATTTTTTGTTTTAACAAAATGTACTTTTCTGATAAAGCGAGAAAAAATTTGATAAAACAAATCAGAAATTGTCACCTCAAGAAGTGTGCATAGGTTGTAAGAATTGGGAGCAAAAAAAGAGTGCCTCAGAATGCAACTGCATCCAAAACTGACTTGCTTTATGTGAAAATAGGAGTTTTTAGATGTTGTGAATCCATCTATGAGGTATGTTTGAGCCCAAGGTACTCCGAAAAAAGGCTCACCTCCATATCCAATCAAAAAACCTTTGAAATCTTCAATGCCTTTAAGTTCCAAAAATTTTCAAAAAACAAGAACGGGCAATCACAAGTCAAAGCTCCAATACCATGTAGAAATTGAGAAATATAACTTCTCAAAACCCAAAGAACACCTCCATGCAAAATAACTTGTCACAAGGAAGAATGGAGAAAAGACAAGAAAATGACTCTGAAAAATGGAAAGATCTATTTCACAAACAATGGAATTGGATTACATGATACAAAGGATCAATCCTTATAAAAATATAAGGAGATCAAAACCTAAAAGGGAAACCCTAAAATGTAAACATTTAATGATTAATAATTATTAGATATGAACAATGCATAAAGTGAAATCTTAAGGTGTAAAAGGTAACTTAATAAAATAATTAAGTTTAAAATATTTTACTCTAACAAGGTTTCAGTTTCTATGGAGAGACTTTTGATTTTGTGCAACACAAGAATATGAAAGAATTTGTTGCTACCCCTACAAGTGGAGAAAACCTAAGCCTACATGGAAAAAGCAAGGGTGAAGAAGATACTTGCATGGAGCTTGTCTAGAAGACAACATTGTTTAATCAGTTGTATGGAATAGACACTACTAGTGATCCTTTTTATGGGCATAACTGCATGAAGATTTTGGATCAGAGTTCCAATGTGTTTTATGATTGGCTTTTGTGGGATGCTGATAACTTTGTGCGTGACAATGTTTATAGCAAAGTGAAGCAAGAAGATCTTGACGCAAAGTTACTCTTCATTGGCATAGTCATAGTATTGACTAGTACAATTATGGTAGCTATGTCGACTGGTGTGGTGGCACCAATTGGCACTGGGAAAGTGTTGATCAGTAGGGTGACAATGTCAACTGGCATCATAAAAGTGATGAATAGTACAGTGGATTTATTGATTGACATGGTGGTAGTACCTACAAGTACTATGAGAATGTTGATTGGTATAATGACAATGTTGGAGTGTGATGCATTCAGTGAAGGCATTAGATATGCATTTGTGCAAGACCATCCTCATGGAAGAATCAAGATTTACCTAAGTTATGAGATTCCAAAAGAGATTGGTGTACATGATCACATTAAGGTTTTGGATTGGAGCACCAATGTGATTTATGATTGCCCTCCATGGGATCCTAATTCTTTCATATATAGTAATGTTTATATCAAAGTAGCGCAATAGAGGCTTGGTGACGATCTACTCATCTCCGTGGAATCCAATTATGTACAGGTAATCCTGAAGCAACATGGAACTTTCAACAGATATAGCTAGGTCTATGTCCACACCTAGTTTGGAATCCTGGAGCTGAATGCATTCCAAGTGATGACAAATTGCTTGAGGGAAAGCAATCATTGGGCAGCGAGGATTTGTAATGTCCCTAGTTTTAACAAAGTATTTTAATTAATTAATGGTCCCTAAATTTAAATAATATTATAAATGGACCTTTGATGAATTCAGAAAGAGGCTCATTTTTATTTTATTTTCATAGGTGTTGGTCTTATTGGCACTTTTTGTAAACCCATGGGAGTTTCTACGAAGGGGTATTTAATACTAGTTTATAGGTTATTGTAGATATGCAAATTCGGTGTTTTCTTTATATCTATGAACTATTGTTGTAGTTCTATTATCTTTCATTTCGAGGGTGAAAGATCCTCCCTATTCGACTTTGCAAATTCAATGTGAGAACTCCTCACCCTATTCTGCTCTTGGTCTAATCTTGTTGTATTGAACATCTAATTGATGTAATCTTGAAGTGCTATCATTATTGTGGGATGTTATTTTCCCAGATCTGCTGCAAATATACTAAGCACTACCATTGAGGTTTATATTGCACAATAAAACTTACGGGACTGCCTATTTTAAAATACTTAAAAAATTTCAAAAATATCTAACTGAAAATTTGATACAAGGAGTTGCTGCCCACTTAGACTTGCCACAAGGAGCACTCCAAATACACATACACATGTGAAATATAACTAACAAAAAAGTAGATAAAAATGGACAACAAATTGATGCAACTTCAAAAATTCTTATTCAAAATCAAAATAAAATTGTATAACAAAATAGTGGGTCAATCGACTTTTATTTACAAATTTTCAGTTAAATTTGACCCTCACATACTTGAACAATAGTATTTTTATCAGTAAGAAATAACTTCTTAAAAGCATTTATTTTAACTCTCCTCCCAAAATTACACCTTTAGTTAGTAGACTAAACTCTCTCTTCAAAAAGAAACAATCCCAACTCTATCATTCTTTTCAAATCTAAAACTTTCCTTCTTGAAAGAAAAGCTGCCCACTAACTCCCCTAAAAACAAAATTTCAAAAACTTTTGTCACCACCTCCAAAATGGCTACCACTACTTCTAAACATGAGGAACAAAATCAGTAAAAATCATTTTCATCCTTCAGGTCCCATTTGGTTGCTAGAATTAGACAAGAATTGGCATGCCCAATTTCTGAAAATTTTAAATTCGTTGTTTGGGTGCGCAAAATCTGAATTGAAATTTGAGGAAATGTGGATTTGGCATCCCCATTTAACCCCTAAAACAAGAATTTCATCTCCCCTCAAAATACTTGTTATTTGGAATTCATATTTTAAATCTCATTTTAGAACTCTTTCCAAAATAAGAATTCTCAATAAAATGAAATTAATTAGGTTTGACATCCGAATGCCCATTATTACAACTATTATTGCCCTTAATGTATGCACCAGTCGCCTCTCTCGCTGTAACTTTATATGAAGAGAAGGGAGGTATGCGAAGAAGCTGCAACGAAGTCAGATGCTCCTTGGATTGTGCCTGCCCATGATTAATACTTCATAGATCTGAAGAACAATTTCTTCTCGAAAGCACTCCTTATCTGGATAATAAAGGTTTCCAAATACCAATTGTATAATATACCTGCATGTATCTTCCATTGAACACCCTAATATGTACCTGGTTTCGATGTTTATGGTGCCTAACTTTGCAAGTGTTTCCCAATCACCCGGATCTGTTGTTGTTGATACATTTCCGCGTCCTCCATTTTCATCTGTTATAAATTGGCCGCCAAACATACAAACAGAAATGGAAAATTTGTGAAATATTCGAAAGCAATTGTATTTGTCGACGTAATTCTATTCAAGCGAAAGTGGTGCGAGGTAAGTAAAATTTAACATCGAATTTGGGACTTCTATGCAGAGGAAAGAAGTGATAGTTGAGAATTCTATTTCTACATGTCGCCAAATACCCAGTGGGGCTACACAGACTTGTCAAAGATTTTGAAAGCAGTTGTCTTGATCAACTTGAGGAAGATTTTGAAATGCGGTGCCTGATGACTCATAGCGGCGAAGAGAAGGTTCAGATCGTTGACATTTCTAGCATGGGTGGAGTTGGAAGCACCATGAACAGATCCTTAAACAAATTGGAGATACAAAACTGCCTCACAGATCCCTAAATAAATTGGAGATACAAAACCGCCTCTCACTATGACTTTTATATTCATCTTCTCAACCACATATTCATATGTTGAACCGAATGGGTTTGGAATAACAAATTCCAAATATCAAATATTTTCGAGTTTGAACCAAACAGTCCTAAAACAAATTCCAGACGCTGTAATCTGGATTTCAAGTTTCATAATCTCAAATACAGGATTTTGAATGCCGATTCTCAAATCATATTCCAGCAACCAAACGAGCCTCGATGTTTACTAATTTTAGAGGTATTTCCCCACAAAGTGGCAGGGATACCTCCTAACCAATAAAACATTGTCATCTAATTCCTACCCCAAGCAAAGGGAAATTTGATGTGGATGGCTTACATCAAAAATTTTACTAAGTTCTCCTTCATAGACCTTATGTAGAAGGGTTGTACTTTTATGAAACTATTGTCTAAAATATATAAACAAATTTAATAAGTGTTATTAAACGTTTTAGAATATATATATATATATATAATTAATAAGCAAGTTATAAAAAATTGATTTTTCAAATTTCACTAAAATAAAGTTAAAAAATAGGTTTATGAAACTACTATCTAAAATATCTAAACAAATGTAATAGGTATTATTAGATATTTTAGAAGATATATATATCGGATCAAATGAATTTTTAATATTAAACAATTTTAAAATTTTAATTTTCCAAATTTCATTAAAAGGTAGTTAAAAATTTATTCAAATCTAAAAGAAATTACAAAGTATTTAGCAAAGAGAGAACTAAGAAATCATATCCTTATTTACTATCTACTAACTAATGAAACATGAGTCATGTCAGAAGACAATTGCCCCTTATCTACTGTATTTCATCCCTGCATTTCATTTTAGACTCAATTTACAAATCTCATATTTTATACAACTATATAATTATATAAAAGAGTTGTTAGATGGATGACATATGAGAACATAATTATAAAAGTGAGAACTTTCAGCCTCATTCTTTAATAAAACTCTTTAAATTATTAAAAAAAACTCAGGAACACCTATTTCCTTTCAAAAGATTCTATTTTATCTTGTATAATTTATTTTATTTTATTATTCTAATTTTATAACACTTCGACAAGGCCATTAGAATGGAGGAGAAATTTCTTAGACTTTTTTTTTAGAGTATCCTGCCTTTAATTGCAGTCGCTTGCATCCACTGCAGATCAGAGAAAGAATCCAACATGACTAACCAAACTAATGATAGTATCCGGAAGTGGGTGGAATGAGAAGAAGATTAAATCGGACAATTGTATATTGTAGGCCAAAATGGAGTTACAAAAAGAAGCTCTAAGAGGTTGATTGGGTAATCGACAGGGCTGAAAGGAGACTAGGAGGAATCATTACAAATATGAAACGTAAAGGTGTTCTGCTAAAGTTTGGAGTGGTTGTGTGTACAATTTGGTCGATAGCCTTAACAATGAATTATTGGGCTCGGCTGGATTGCAACTAGAGCGACTAATTCCTTTTTCTCTTTTAGATTATCTCAGTTTTAATTTTAGACGGTGAAGTTCCTATGTCAGAATTATCCTTTTTAAAAGCACAACAGTATATGTCAATTTGCTTTATGATTAAAATATTCAATTATTGAAAGTTAAAGATCACGAGATGGTAAAAATTTTATCCAACCGAGGCATTACAGGGTTCACCCTTTGCAGTCTAAAACATTTTTTTATTGTGATAGCTTTGAGTAAAGAGATTTCAGTAAAAATAAATTTGCGTCTTGAGAATTTCCGATAAAGGATTTAATAAAGTATAATATAAAGAAATAATAAATTAAGTTCATTATAATAGACATGTTTTTTCCTTTGATTTTTTTCCATATGAATAAAGTACAATTGTACAATTTTCACTCTGTTCTTCAATAAATAGATCAGAAATCATTTTCTTATATTTATTTATATATTATTTTTTTCTTTTTCTATAGATGAAGTTTTTAAAGGAAAAAATATTTTCTAATTTTTCCTTTTTTTGTAATAGTTTATTTGGTAAATTTCTTAAGGTCACATTATCAAATATAATGCTACATCAATATAGTTTTTGTCCAAAAATCAAAAATAACTTAAAAAAAGTAAGAACAATGGTATTACATGGTATTAAAATATTATAATATTACAATAAATGGCACATTTCAATGTTTAATTCAATAACAACTTTAAACTCGTAACTATTGGTGCAATGTTGTTAAAAATATAAGTCCCAACCTAAGTGTGAATATCAAATCAACAATTTATTCCCAACTATTAGCATGAGTTTAGTACTAGATTCTCTCCCCTAAATCACTAATAAACAATTTCATCAAATAGAAACCCCCCATCTTACTTCTAAAACAAATTTATCAATATTTAACAAATAGATTCTTGTTGGTCTTCCATTGGACATTAATAAATTTGTCTTATCTTATCTCTCTTCATCAAATAAATCAGTATAGTCTTTGTCCACTATTTTTAGACCAACTGAAGTTATTCTAAGAAGAGGGCTTAAAACATTTAATATTCATGTATGAGTTTTTTTTTTTAAAATGCTAAATAGGGAGTGGAGGAATTTGAATATACAAATATACAGGTTTAAAGCTGAAACTAATGCTTAGATTTTGGTCTAGAAAGTATTACATAATCAATAATTGTTTGGGGATAAGTAAAAATTTGTGGTTCAATCTGTTAAGTGTGTCTTTTGCTGACATGATGAAAACTTAAAACATGTATTTTGAGACTGTTCTTCAGCAAGTATAAAATGGAACGTTGTTTTTAAATACTTTCTATTGTTTTTTTATCATTCCTTCTATTAGGAAAAAGACTTTACTTAGAGTTGGTCTGTGTAGCAATGTAGTAGCAAATACTTTGAGACAATTAGTTCTTAATATATAGAATTATAGATACATCTCAATGTTTTACAAAATTTTTAAAGTTTTACTCTCCCTCAATTTCATCTCCTTCACTGCCTATGCCTCCACTTTGTACGACATCCCAGGCCAACCTCCCCTTCACCTCACCCCACCTCCCCATTGCCGCCATCTCTTTACCCCCTCCAGCATTCTTAAGGCCATCAGATACATGGATGCAATAGGGTGGCTGACGAGGAGGGTTTTTAGGTGGAGATCCTCAAGCTCGGTGTCTCGGTGTTGTGCTCCTTTCTTCCCAGACTCTTTAACAAAGTGGTCTACACTGGCTTCCCAGACCCCTGGTCGAGACATGTTATTTACCCAATCCACAAGTATGGGCTAACTTCGGACCCCGGCAACTACATGACTATCATGATTGATCACACCTTTGCCAAGCTCTACGCCACAACACTGAACACTAGTGTTACTAGAGAGCTCGACAGGAGAGATTATAAGGCTAGAGGCCAGGTTGGGTTTCATGCAGGTTACCAGACCATGGACCACATCGTGACTTGACAGGCTATTATTGAGGAGGCTCGACATCACTCTGTGAAAGTTTACTGTTGTTTCGTAGACTTTTGTAAGGCCTTTGACACCGTCCCATAGGGAGATCTTTTCGAGTAGCTCAAAAACATTGGGATTTCAAAGATCTTATTAACTGCTATTATGAGCTTATATAAGAACATTGTGGGTAGATTCAAGACCTTTGGGGGTTTCTCGGCTCCTATCCAGAGCGCTATTGGGGTGAAACAAGGTTGCCCTCTTTCCCCCACACTGTTTGGCATTTATATTGATGAGTTCGAGACCTTCCTCAAAGAGTCTTCACTCCCAAGTGATGGTTCCTACTTACACCACGTATTGATCTCTATTCTTCTATATGCTGACGATGTGGTTCTTTTAGCATCTTCTCTCGAGAGTCTTCAAAGGCTCCTTGACGACCTGGGCTCCCTCTACGACTTATAACAACTGTGAACCTGAGTAAGACTCAGGTTAGGGTATTCAACCATTTGAAGAGCTCTGATCTACACTTTTATTTTCAAGGACAGGAGATTGAGATCGCCTCTTCTTACACATATCTCGGTGTCAAGTTTTTGGGACATCGCTTCAATATGAGACTGGCCATCTAGCCCATAGTTAACAAGGGGATGTGCTCCCTTGCTATGCTAGAGAGACAATGCTTCAAACACCACTTCTAGGACACGATGTCCAAGTTGTCCCTTCTGGACTCCTTGGTTAGACTAATGGTGCTTTATGGTTTAGTGGTTTGGGGACCATCTCTTCTTGACTCGGACTAGGACTATATTGAGCGTGTTCAAACTTTACTTCTCAAACGCATTATTAGATGCCATAGATTCATCCCCCATGACATTATTTTGATAGAATCCAGAGCTCGTCCTTTTAGACTTAGTGCCATTTTTTATTTGGTTTGGTTTCTTCACCGTTTCTCTGGCTTTGTGAACTCAACAGCTAGTCATTACTGATGTTTTTACTTGACCTATTGCTCCTCTGTTGTCATTGCTGCCTTGAATCCCTCCCCTAGGGGTCGATGTTGGTACACTCAGTCAACCTCTTTGTTGAGCTCTATTGGGATTACTATTGACCACCTCCCTCCCAGTTTTCATTGGATGGTTGTGCTCATCTCCTCCCATCACCACAAGAGTTGAATGGGCATGTCAAGACAGATATTTATAGATAGTACATCACCATGACCTGGAGTAACTTGATCGAGGGGTTACGTCCTAAGATGGCCTTTTATGCTAAGCATTTCTTGGTTATCACTGATGGGGTTATTACATGACCTAGCTACTTATCATGACATTGGTGCCATGCCTTACACATCTCCCTTGGATCTTTCAAAGTAGGCTCCTACTGGTTACGGATACAAAATGATCATCATATGAGCAAAGAGGATCGGATCTATCATTTATGCTCCTTGTCTAAGGCAGAGACAGAGACCCATTTCATCTTCAGCTGCTCGTCATACTATGAGATCAAAGGAAGGTTCTATTGCCTATTCAGAGAGTGTAGTTCCCTCCCAACTTTCTTCATGTATACAAATCAAAGATGCCTAGCGCTCTATCTCAGGAAGGCGATGCAGCTCTGAGACTCCACTTTGCAGTGCTTGACCCCCCAAAAGGTCACAGATTAGCCCCTCATCACCACCTTCTTCTCCCCATTATCTCTGACCAAGGGGGTGAAGCGGACCTCCAGCACTAGCAATACCCCCGTGGTTGGCCACTCTCGATTTGTGAGACCCCGGACTAGGTTTACTATTGCTCTCACTCCTCAACGACATCACTCTAGGAAGTCACAACGACAGACTAGAGGTCCTTCATGCCCAGATTCATCTCGTTCTGTGTTGGAGTTCTTTCAGTTGAATAAGGGTCCCTAGTTCTTGCCTCCTTGTTAGCCCCTTTGTTGTTTTATTTATTTTGATCCTGCTTGCTCCTTCCCAGACACCGTTTGGTGTCTTGTAGTCAACTACTTTATTGCTTGTATGCTTTCAGTCCCTTAGACCTTTGGTGACCTTTTGTTGGACATTAATAGATTTATCTTATCTTATCTCCCACCTAGCTCTAAATTGCTTTTCTTTGTAGTTAGTCAATTGTTGCAGAGTTCCATGAAGAACAACATGACTAGCAATCTTCTAGACTATATGAAGATGCAGATTCTTCAGCAACAAAGAAATGACCCTTACTATTCCAAGCAACTTTGAAGACTTCACAAAGAATTGACCCTTAGTGTTCCAAGCAACTTCAAAGGCTACTTCAAAGACTTTTCAAATTTGATGGTTAGTTATATCTTTTGTAGGCGTGTGGCTGGTTATTGTTATATTTTTTATATAGCCATAGCCATTTTTATTTCTATGAGATATCAAAGTTGCATTTTTGTCATTTATGTAGCATTACTACTGAAAGTTTTTTGTGTTGCAGAGGTGGATTTCACATTTGAATTTTAGTGAAAGTTCATTTCTTTATTGGTTGTCTATAGACAACCTTTTTTTAAAGTAATTTTCTATAACTTCAAAATTGCATTGACTCGTACCAAATCTAAGTGTGTAGAAAATAAAAGCAAATGGTTAAAAATAATGTCTCAAAAGACATTTGATTTAATAGCAAAGACTAAGTTGTAAACATATAGACTATACTATGTTCATATTTTTTTTCAGTATATAAAATAGAAATAAAATAAAAATTAATATATATGTAAAAATATTGATCATGAGAAACTTTAAACAATCAATTTAATATCTTATCAAACATCATTTAATTCAATAAGCAAACAGCCAATAGTAATTTAACATTAATCAAAACTACTCTTTAATTGTGAAGCAAAATAATATTTAGAAATTACCCTGATCCGGAAAAGAAAACAATAAACTTATTATCTAACAGGACCTAATCAGAAAAGCAGCAGCAAATAGAATATAAGAAAATATTAAATTCTGTAACTTTCCTGGCTCTTGCAATTGAAAATCGAAATCAACTGAAGTTCAATTAATTCAGAAAAAAATTCAAACTACGCATCAGAATACTGGACCGCACAACATGGTATTTATTTGTATTTATCAAAGAGATGCAAAGAGATTGTAGACCAAAATAGCTAAAAGCGATGTATGATCAGGACGACATACCGAGCTCGATAGGCGGCAGAAATACGAAAGGTTTGCACCATTCCTGTGAGCAATTCATTGTTAATAGGGATGAATTTGAGCCTCCCGTCGGTAGTCCCAGAGCTGCACATAAAGCAGAAGCCAATTTGTGTAAATATGAACTTTAATCTAGAAAAGAAAGATTTTTATTTATTTTTTTCAAAAAATGAAAATTAAATTGTACGAATTTGATTTTCAATTTGAAAAGGAGAAATTATGCATAAGGGAAGAAGATTTGCAAACAAAATAAATGTCGGATTGTTTAAATTTAAACTTCAATTAAGAAAAAGACGAGAAATTATACACGAGGAAAGAAGATTCGGACACACAAAATGAAAGTTCAATAATGTAAATTTGGATTTTGCATCCAAAAAAAAAAGAAATTGTGCAGAAGACAAAATATTTGCATACAAAGTAAAAGCTAACTTGCAATTTAAACTTTAATTGAGAAAGAAGAAGAGGATTAATGGAGAAAGAAGCAAAATGAAACCTCAAAAGTAAATTTAAACTTTAATAAAAAACAAGAAGAGAAATTATAAAGAAGCAACGAAGAATTGCACATAAAATGAAAACCAAACTGTGTAAATAAGAGAAATTATGCTGAAAGAAGATTTTGGACACAAAATGAAAGCCAGGTTGTTTAGATTTGTTTAGATTTGAATTTCAATCTGCAAGAGACAGAAATTGTGTAGAAGGAACGAGAATTTGCACACAAAATATAAGTCAATATGTAGAAATTTAAACTTCAATCAGACACAGATGTTGAAGAAGATTTTTTTAATTTAATTTTATCAAAAGTGGCTATGGAAAGATGCAGAAGAAGATTTACACAAAATGAAAACTAAATTACAAATTTAAACTTTAATTGAAAAAAGACAATAAAAATTATGTAGAAAGATTTACAAGAAATAAAATTGCAAGCATAAATTTAAACTTAGAAGAAGAAAAATAAATAAGAAAAGAAGATCTGCACACAAAATGAAATCTTAATTACAATTTTAAACTTGAATCGAGAAACGAGAAGAGAAATTTTGCAGCGCGTAGGAACATTTGTAGAAGCACCTCAACGAGAACACAGAGATCGGCTGAGCAGTAAGAAGGGGAGATTGATCTCCGCGGGCAAGTCGTCGAATGTAGGGCTCGAGGTCGGTGTGAGTGGCGAGAGGAACTTTTGCTCTGAACTCCACGGGATCTGTGCTTCCATTTACTCCCCATTTCCGCAAATACTCCGTCGCACTGTTACGCTCCAGAATCTTCTCCAGCGTCTCTCGCTGCACGCGCTCTGCATCCCTCGTTATCGTCTCGAATTCCTCGATCACATTCTCATTTACATTTACATTTACATTCGGCATTTTCGGCCTCAAATTCCTTTCTACTTTTTCTCCCTTTACGCCTTACTCCCCATTTCCGCAAATACTCCGTCGCACTGTTACGCTCCAGAATCTTCTCCAGCGTCTCTCGCTGCACGCGCTCTGCATCCCTCGTTATCGTCTCGAATTCCTCGATCACATTCTCATTTACATTTACATTTACATTCGGCATTTTCGGCCTCAAATTCCTTTCTACTTTTTCCCCCTTTACGCCGTCTTAAGACAGACGAGACCGCTGTGCGGCGCTGCACGGTCAATCGAAGTGGCCTGCATTTTCAGTCTAGACTTTTCCAATTTATTCCACTATTCCTTTATGAGTGCAAGACAAAAAGATTCTACAAATCTTCAACGACCGTAACATATTTGAACTGACCAGAAAGTGGTCCAGAAACGTACGTCCGAAATCTGCACAAACCTCCATTAAAATATGCTTAACGGACTAAAAGCATGCACTTAAGACGGCCAGCTTTGAATTTGCAGTCAATTTTAGTTCTTGGGTACTGAACCTTGTACAAAGGAAGGGACATTTATCAATTTTGGTCTATTGCATTTATAAATTTAATATGTGAAAATTTGTGCCTGTTATTTTTCAATGGAAGACAGCAGAGATGATTTTGAGCATGTTCTTGTGATAATTATTAAAAAACATAAACATATTTATATTAATGTTTAACTATTACAATTTATTATTAAAAAGTAGCTTTGATCAATAACAATCTGTTAGGTAATTATTTATTTTAAATTTCTGTTATATATAGATTACTGGTACATTAATATCTATGTGATTACAAATTAATCAGTACCAAATATATAAGTATTATGATTCATTAAATATTTGATATAAGTATTATGTTGTGATATTGCATCCGGATTTAATTGAGAATAAATGGAACACTTAGCACTCATTAGATCTAGGTGATGCTCACAGGGGTGAAGTACCGAGATTTCCCGAGAGGTCACCCATCTTAGTACTACTCCAACCTGAGCGTGCTTAACTATGGAGTTTCCTCCATGGTTAAACCCAAAGCTTGCAACTCCATTTGCAAAACCTTCACCAAGTGTTGTGCCTTATGAACCATTCATTAGAAAGCCCCATAAGCTCGTCAATTGATAAGTAGGAGATAATTTCCATAGCAAGTCAAATTGTGATATTGCTAGTGTAATTTTTGAGTCAAACTCATTGACCCATATTTCATGAGTAGTGATTCAACTTGAATCCATCTCTCATGAGAATAAATGGAACACTTAGCACTCATTGGATCTAAGTGATGCTCACAGGGGTGAAGCACTGGGACTTCCCGAGAGGTCACCCATCCTAGTACTACTCCAGCCTGAGCGCACTTAACTATGGAGTTTCCTCCATGGTTAAACCCAAAGCTTGCAACCCCATTTGCAAAACCTTCACCAAGTGTTGTGCCTTATGAACCATTCATTAGAAAGCCCCTTAAGCTCATCAATTGATAAGTAGGAGATAATTTTCATAGCAAGTCAAATTGTGATATTGTTATCAAGATTTAACTGTGTGATTTTTGAGTCAAACTCATTGACCCATATTTCATGAGTAGTGATTCAATATGAATCCATCTCTCATGAGAATAAATGGAACACTTAGCACTCATTGGATCTAGGTGAAGCTCACAAGGGTGAAGCACTGGGACTTCCCGAGAGGTCACCCATCCCAGTACTACTCCAACCTGAGCGCGCATAACTATGGAGTTTCCTCCATGGTTGAACCCAAAGCTTAAATGGGATGGGGATTTAAGCTTTGGGTTTAACCATGGAGGAAACTCCATAGTTAAGCGCGCTCAAGCTGGAGTAGTACTGGGATGGGTGACCTCCTGGGAAGTCTCGGTGCTTCACCCCTGTGAGCTTCAACTAAATCCAATGAGTGCTAAGTGTTCCATTTATTCTCATGAGAGATGGATTCATGTTGAATCACTACTCATGAAATATGGGTCAATGAGTTTGACTCAAAAATCACACAGTTAAATCTTGATAGCAATATCACAATTTGACTTGCTATGGAAATTATCTCCTACTTATCAATTGATGAGCTTAAGGGGCTTTCTAATGAATGGTTCATAAGGCACAACATTGGTGAAGGTTTTGCAAATGGGATTGCAAGCTTTGGGTTTAACCATGGAGGAAACTCCATCGTTAAGTGTGCTCAGGCTGGAGTAGTACTGGGATGGGTGACCTCCCGGGAAGTCCCGGTGCTTCACCCCTATGAGTATCACCTAGATCCAATGAGTGTTAAGTGTTCCATTTATTCTCATGAGAGATGGATTCATATTGAATCACTACTCATGAAATATGGGTCAATGAGTTTGACTCAAAAATCACACGGTTAAATCCTGATAGCAATATCACAATTTGACTTGCTATGGAAATTATCTCCTACTTATCATAAGCATTATGATTAATCAATACAAAGTATAAAGTTTTATATTGCAAATAAAATATATAAGAAAAATATAATAAAATTATTACAAAATATTATTTGGAAGTTATCAAATGTTAGTGTAAACATTATATTTTTTACATTGGCTCATTATTTAGGTCTTATTCACATTGGCTATTTAAGTTTATTTATAGTACAAGCAAGATAATTATATGGAAGGAAGAAAATGGAAGGAAAATCTCATCAATGAGGAAATTTACTATGTTGGTAAACAGATTTGTCACTTGAAAATAGCCCAATGGGGTGTATGTGGCAAATTGTTCACAAAAGTTAGATAGGCCCTTGATATGTGGCCTTCCTCTGTGTTTAGAGAGGCAACTCACTCATATGATATAATTTTGAAGCTTTTCAAATAAAGATGAAATCAAACTTTAAAAGATCAATAAAAAGCCATTAATAACGAATGCACCACACGACTTCAAAGCTTTCCTGGACTAACTTAAACTACTAATAACAACAGTCAAGATCTATGCTTGAAAATTACCACTAGCACAATGTTGATCCAAAGATTCATAAACATCTACACAATACCATGAAAATGCTCACTGCAAAGAGAATCAACATTTTTAACAATTTAGATTTTGAAAGAAGAGAACTAAATAGCATTTTCCTCGTCACTATCACTTTCCAATTTCCCTCTGTATGAAATCATGTTTTGAATTCGAACCTCAGATAGAGTCACCAATATTCAATCTTCTAAATAGAGTCGCCAACCTTCATTCTAGGGAAGGTACCTTTCATCAACCATGTTATTGATTATTATTCATTTGGTCTTGGATGTGAAAAATATGTTGCTTGTTTCTTCTTGGAATAGTAATTATTCTTTCAACAACCACAACATTTTGACCAATAGGATCTCTTCGCAAGATTTTGTCAAATTCTTCTTCTTGTTGTAGAACCCGGTTCACTTGATGGTATTGTTGAGCAGTTTCTCTACACCTCCAAGCTAGAGTGTTCAAATCTAAAATAATATCTTCTTGTGTGTCCTGAAAGCCAAGATTCAGTTGTAAAATTAGAAACACATTCTCCTGCGACCATACCATCTTGATACATTACAGGTGACTGAATAATCTTTCTTGTTCGAATCCCAAGTAGAGTCACCAAAAATCTGTTGGTAAGCAAATTTGTCACTTGAAAATAGCCCAATGGAGTGTATGTCGCAAACTGTTCACAATAGTTGGATAGACCCTTGATATGTGGCCTTCCTCTGCATTTAGAGGGGCAACTACCTCATATGATATAATTTTGAAGTTTTTCAAATAAAGATGAAATCAAACTTTAAAAGATCAATAGAAAGCCATTGATGATGAATGGACCACATGACTTCAAAGCTTTCCTATACTAACTTAAACCACTAATAACAACAATCAAGATCTACACTTGAGAATTACCACTAGCACAATGTTGATCCAAAGATTCATAAACATCTACACAATACCATGAAAATGCTCATTGTAAAGAGAATCAACATTTTTAACAATTTAGATTTTGAAAGAAGAGAACTCAAATAGCATTTTCCTTTATTTTCTTGCACCAAGAACCTAAGAGGAATTTTCAATTACAAAGATAAAATTTGTATACACTTTCCAAATATTATCTTATTGCCAAAATTCTAACCTAAGTTTTCTCCTATTCAAAAGTCCAAAAAGTCTACAAACAAAGGTAAGATGATTCCTTATATAGAGATGGAGGTTAAGAACTACCCTTTTGTGGTCAATAACTACTTCCCAAATACATGATTTGGGTGAGGTGAATTAACTCAGTATGACCTAAAACTTAGATCTTACATCTTTTGAGAGGAAGATTGAATAGCCAATCCATATAGATCTCCTTTTAATATTTGAATGATTTATTCTTGAGTTATATAACTTTATTAATGAACATATATCCTCTTTTCATGAAGAGATCAAGAGCATGAGGCATATATGAGTGCACCAAATACTGACTTTATGTTAACAATCTCTCCAATTGTGCTTATATCTACTCTACATTTGTCCTCTCACAAATTTGTAAGACGAATGTTGAATCACTTTGTAAATCAAGTAATGCCTCAACTGTATATGAAGATTGATATCGTGTTACTCTAGAAATGTTATGTAGAGGCTCAGTTACAAGCAAAGGGAGATTGGTAAATAATTTTATATTTGTTTCTATCCTCCACCTCCCGATGTTTATGTATAGTGTTGGTCTTCCTATCAAGATTTGTAACTATGACCTACCATACTCAAGTTATTGCTCCTGATAAATCTAGTTGAAGCCTGGTCTGCCACTATCAAATGATGCTTTCTTGGGACCCATAAACTTGCACGTTGTAATAATGAACTCCACATCAAACACCTCCATGTTTCCATTATCTACTAAAGATGTCCTATGGAGGCTATCATAATATTCTTCTCTTATTGAATAACAATGTATGGAGACATTGGATGACTCCTCCATGAGTATCCTTTGTGCAAAAGAGTAGCAAAAAACTCTATATATTTCATATGGGATCCTTCTCTATGCACTCAGTATTTAGGTGGAAGATGCATTCACAGGTGGCAGCAAACATGTCCTATTTATTTTCACACTTTAGATCTTCTGATAATTCTTCTCCATACTTGAATTGATTCACATTACCTGCATACATTGGAACAAGTCTTCCCCAAAGATTGGTATTGCTAGTCCTTGATTTGGACATCTAACCACTTGATGAATTTGACTTTGAGCTCCTAGGATTCCTAATAGTATTGGGGGATCGCCTCCCGTTTAATAAAAAATACCGGAGCACATATTGGAATGCTCAACATTATGTGGCTTCTATGTGATGACTTTAAGAAAGACATACATTTCATCAAACACTTCATATTCCCTTCAAACTTAACTCCCAAATTCTTAACTATATTTGTAGTTATTGCCCACATTGTGAGGTAGATAAAACAAGTGAATGAGAATTCAGGTAACGCGATGCCACCTATGTGCGAACTAGAGGTGAAGTTTAGATTGCACACACCCTCCAAAAATCCAAGCTCTCCCCTGTTGGATACAATTGTCTAATTGTGTGTTGTCTTTGATGTTACACAAATGTCATATCAGTTGGTAGACAGTATCTATCGAACTCAGTTGGTCAGTAAAGAAAATTTCAGAGTCTACCGAGCATTCCTGGAAACTACTCTGTGTAGACAGTGTCTATTGAGTTCACTCAGGTGTCGAAGGATTTTGTGGCAGAAGTCAGTGTTAACCGAGCTTACATGGTTAACAAAGGAAAGTTAGTGTTTACTGAGTTCACTCGATCTCCAAAGGATTTTGTAGTATTCGTAGTGTTAACCAAGCTTCAGTTGGTTAACACTGGAAATCATTTTTGGATCAGTGTTTATCGAGTAGGGTTGGCTAAAGAAATTTTTTGTCAATTTGAGGAATAAAGTTTAATTGTTTCAAGTAATGATTGTAGCCGATTGAGGTAATGATTATTGGTAATTGTAAGTTGTAAATGAGCCGACATGACAATTTGTAAGGTATATATGAAAGGTCAAGTTGAGAATTCTAAAGTGTAATGAGTGAGCATGCAAGTGTATTGATTGTTTGAAGAGGAAAGTGTGAGCGAACTTTGAAGGATGGTTAGATATCCTTGAGGAGTAGCAAAGTTGTATTTGATCAGGCAGGATCTAGTGGAACATAATAGAGATCTGTATCAGCAATTGAGTTGCATCTCATTTAGGTCATTTTATTGACTTTCTCACCATTGTAGTAGTGATTCCTAAATCTCTTAATAGAGTTGGTCTAACAACCATTTTTAAATCCTCTAACAAGGTGACAGTTCTATTGAATTGTTCAACCTTTTGCAAGGCCACTCCTAACAAGGTGATTAAATCCTCTAACAAGGTCACACCTAATAGTGTGTTTTGTAACCTTTAACCAGGTTGGCTCCTAACAGAGCTCACTTTAGAAAAGTGAAAATCGATAACTAGTTACTTGGTGGTTTTTTCCATATTGGGTTTCTACGTTAAATCTGGTATCTCATGTGTTCATGTTATTTCTTTTATGCATGCATGTTAATCACTGTAAATGTTTAAGATCTATTAAAGTTAACATACACTGCATCTACCGAGTTACAACATTTTTCTGTATGTTTATTGAGTGACAACAATAACTAGTTATATCAGACATCTAAGGGATCTGTGGATTTGTTTTTGTGGTAACTGATTCACCCCCCCCCTCCCTTCTCAATTACTCCATCTATATTTCCAACATCCCCCACTAAAGGCTTTAAATCTTTTATTTATGCATGATTATTGTAACTCATGGTTTACATAATTGTTTCATCTCACTTCTAAAGGGTTCAATGATCACATTCCAGTGCACACCTCATCAAACAAGTTAGATCTAGTCCCATGTGCTTTTTTAATGGTTTTTGAATCTTCTTTGGGAGAACACCTAATATTACTTCACTTCTTTATAACTGTGTGACCTGTAATGCTTCCAGTACTGAAAATGTTCTCTTTACACCGTGCACAATCCTAAACTAGAGGTGTCACCTTTGTTATGCTCGAACTAGTCAATGGACATTATATCAAATAGTTCCCATGCTTTCTTACTAATTGGGTTGATACACAAGCGCTTCACCAAACAATTATTATGCCTTGACAATGGTAAATACCAATGTTCTTTGTTGGAAGTCATGGGAAAGAGCATTGAATTACATAGTCAAAACAAACCACGTATTATGTCTTTGGTTTTATTGATGGGGACGATATCAAACAATTCACATGCTTTGTTTATGCTTCCATTAAATGTTGTGAGTTGTAGAAATGAGGGATAGTTTTGCAAATAGGTCACACACTCATTCATGTTTCTACGTTGCATTGGGCAAGATTTTACCAAATAATTATCATGCCTTATTGACCCTTATACCTGAATGTCATGGACTAGAGATTGAAGAAGTATGAGCATGAAACCTGCAAATTCTTTGAGTAAATGGAGCCCTTGCACCATGTGCAAACATGGATCTTAGCTTGTGTAGAAGTGTTGAGTATGGAGTATATGTGATGGTGTTCACAAAACAAGGATGTATCTTTCCATAGACTATGCCATCCACCACGGGGGTATTACAAAAAACAACATGCACCCTAAGCAACAACTCATCCTATATGAAGAAAGTGCCAATGGAGATCATAGCTAACACAATGCTTTCAAATTGAATTTCTCTTTCTTGCCAATCTTGGAGGAATAACTCTTGACCTTGCAAATGCACCAGCCTTCTTATTGCTTACCAATAATAATTTACTCAATTTGAACCACATATAGAATCTTTCAACTTTTGAACAAAGAGGTTAATAACCACCTCTAAAATACATATTTTGAACTCCAATCTTAACCTTTTTTTATGAGAAGCTAACATTAATGATCTAATGGAAAATACGTGTTTTAAAAATTTATCTTAACCTTTTAGATGAAGAGGTTAAGATTTTGAAGTGAAACACGTGTTTTGGGACCCAAACCTTAACTTTTTAAGATTAGGTTAATGGTTAATGATTTATTTGAAAATGCATATTTTGGAAACATATCTTAACCCTTTTGATGGAGAGGTTAAGATTTTAAGATGAAACACGTGTTTTGGGAGGCTTCATTAACCTTTGATAACTTGAGACCTAGGAACCGAATTTCAAAATTTCAAAGTGCTAGATGGAGATAGAAACAAGCCAAAATATTCAAAAGGAAAAAATGCTTAAAAAGATTGAGGAGAAGAAATCATTTAACCTTTAAAAAGAGGTGCATCCAAAGAATAACCATGGTTTGACACAATGAGGATTTTGAAAATTCGAAGCAATTTTTGATATCAAGGAAACATACTAGAAAGATTGCTTCATAATGCAATAGTTGAAGGAAGAAGATGGGAATATGACATTTTCCCACAGATCTACCAATAAATACAAGAAAATAAATATTATTAGATCCATAATCAATGATAACAATGAATAAACTTATGGTGGGGATAAAATTGGAGAAGTGGTCTCCAATTTCTTCATCCATTCTTATTTGAAACAAGACATTAACCAATTTGCGACAGTTTAGGATAATCTCCCAACTATCATTCATGAAGATGACTATTGTGATGCTTCATGAATTGGTCTATGAAAATGAAGTTAGAGATGTGATTTGTTATGGGCACTTACAAAGCTCTAGGGTTAGATGGCTTCCCTTACGTCTTCTTTCAGGAATTCAAGGATATAAGTCAAATATGTCGTTATTAAAGCTACCAAAGATTTTTTTAGGACTAAGAAACTTCTCAAAAAATGAACAATACTTTCATTGTTCTTGTTCCAAATACATAGATCCAAAAACTATGGTTGGATTAAAGCTTATTCTAGTCTTTGCAACACCGTTTACAAAATTTCCTTTAAAGTGTTGGTTAATAGGCTAAAGCCTCTCCAAGATAAATTCATCAGTCCTTATTAGGAAATTTTTGTGTCAAGTCGTCAAATTCTAGATGATGTTATAGCCACACATGAGATTCTACATTCTATGGACAAAAGCAAGTGCCCAAGTATGGCTTTCAAGCTTGACATTTCAAAAGCTTATGGGGTAAGTGCAAAAAGTTGTGGTACCAAAAGGGGGGCATAAGATGCCAATTTTTTTCTAAAATCAGCAATTTGAAAACTTTGACAAGAATTTGAAGATAGTTACATTAAAACTTTCAAGATATGATTGAAACAAAAATTTTAGTCCTCCGAATCTAGTTTCTAGACTACTATATATATTTTTTTAAATGGTGGAATTTAAAGCCCTCAAAAAAGGTGGGCACAAAAAGTGGTACTATTTTTTTAGTTAAAACATAACATAGTGTGAAGTGTGGTCCCCCTAAAATCTTGCTTTTATTTTGAAATTTTTTTAATCGCTTTGTTTAGAAGTTAGCTAGCACCATGCAGTTTATTCTATATTTTTAGGTTATATATATATATATATATATATATATATATATATATATATATATATATATATATATATATATATATATATATATATATATATATATATATATATATATTTAAATTTTGTAAGTGAACATATCCCAAAAACATGAAATATTTGTGTGCTCCACCTAAAAATCATTAAGAACTTGTAGTGCCTGCCCCTGGTTCGCACTTTTGTTATCGTTGTTGAACTCTTTTAGAGCTAGTTTTATGTTGTTGGTTAGCAGCATTGTTTTGAGATTATCAGATATTGTGCTATGGATTCAATTTATTATGTGATGAGATTACTTAGACTTTACATTTCATGTATGCATGATGATTATTTTCAGTGTTTGCAGTTATTAATGATGATTATTACATTGCTTTCAGTTATTAATGATGATTAGTAAGATGATTTATCACATGTGTTTTCTTATGGATACTTACTCCATACTTGCATGTGTATGGTGTGTGTGTTTGTTTTGCGTGTTTGCTTTTGTATGGCGTGTCTGATGTGGTTAAGAAAGGGAGTCGTAGTCACCTGCTAGTCGGGATCTACACGATGCACCAGTTCCTGCCATTGCCTGTTTAGTTTAGTATATATTGTGCTTGTACATGCGTGATTTTTATGTAGGTTGTAGGTACCGGGTATCGACTTCCCTGAATTGCCAGGATGAGCATACCCTATCACATTATCTCAATGATAAGAGAGGGGAGATAAATTCTCAAATCCAAATCCCAACCCTTTAAGCCATTTGTTCTAATTGAAAAATTAGGACAAGTATCTGAGCTGAGTACCCTCTGAATACGTTGGATAACGTAATTCGTGATTTAAACTTTTGATTTGATTTTGTATGTATTTTGGCTATGATGGGTTTTCATATTTTTAACTTACGAGTCTTTGATGTATTTTCTATTAATTATGCCTAATTAAAAGATTTAATTAATGGTTTAATTAAATGAAAAATTAATATGATATTTTAATATTTATTTTATTTAATTAATTGAAAAATTAATTAAATAAAATAATTAAATTTGAAAATAAAAGTTTAAAGTTTAAATTTGGAAAGTGACAATATTTATTTTAATAATAATATATTTGGAGTTCATTTTTAAATAAATGACTAAATAATATTTTTATTAAAGTTAATAAATATTTTAGAAATTAAGTTTTGGAAAATAAAATTTAAAAGTGGAAAATATATTTAAAATTATTAAAAGATTGTAGATTTCATGTGATTAAAATATAAATATATTAAGATTGAAAAGTGGAATTATTAAAGTTAGTGCATGAGATTTAATAAAATAAATAAATAAAATTGGAAAGAGTAAAGTAAATATTATATTAATTAATGTGCATTATTTTAATATGTGCTCACATAGGAGTTGGCAAATTCTTGGGAGTTGTCATGTAGACAACACAGGGGTTTGTACTCTAAGAATGCACAAGTTGTCTACACTTAAAAGTTAGCATTTTATTTGGGCACATGGTGTCTACAACTTTAAGATTCATCTAGAAGGTTGGAGAAGACTCATGCTTGGTTGTCATGCTTATCTTCTAGTTGTTTCTAGAGACACTCTAGATGCATCTTAGAGGTCTTTAAATAGAGGCTCTCCTAGTGTGTTTGGACAAGCTTAATGGAAGCTTCAAGTTTCAAAGCTTATATGCATTTAAGAAGGTCATATGCTTCTACATGCTCATATGCTTCTACATGCTTCTATGCTTCTTCTAGCACTTCTAGTCAATTGAAGGATTCGGTTGGCTTGGATCTTGAAAGAATTGCAATGATGGAGAAAGAACGGATTTTCTATGGACTTCTGAGGCATGGCAGATTAACATCAGTGTCCAGGTGCATTCATGGTATTCACATGTTCTTTTTGCACTATTTTTCTTCCTATCTTCATCGTGTCTGTTATATGTGTCTGAATCTTCTCTATGATTGAATCTATAATTTGAAATTGGAATCTAGATATTTTATTTGGTTGAGAAGAAAATATTAGAAAACTTTAGATCCAATTAAAGAGAAATTAGATCTAATCGGATTTGAGTTCGAATTTATATTGTGAAAATTAGATAAACAAGATTAGAAATTAGAATGAAAATTCTAAGTTGAAAATTTGAATAGTTAGATGTAATCTTTAGATGCGTATATTTAAATTTAGAGAACAATTACCTTTTAGGAAAAATTCTTAATTCATCACAAACTGCCCTATCGCTACCCCTTGGATAGACCCGAACTAATCATTCATAACTTTTTATCGTGATCGAATTTATTCGATCGCTCTAGTCAGAATTGGCGCAACTTGGCCCTCTCCAACATATTTCAAGTACAGCCCGATCCAACGGTACATTAGAGAGATATGGCCTTCATACTGAGACTGTTTTATTCAAGGACATATATTTCTCCATTTTCCATAACCAAGAGTTCTTTATGCTTAAACTTCACAAAAAATAATATATCAAAGCATGGAATGAATTAAAGATATTATTGCAATCTTCCCTTAGTAGAATCTTATTTTTATGCATTAGTTTTATATGATTTATTAACTAATCTAATTTAATTAAGATTAGTTAATAGTAGAAGAAGTATAATTAATCTATTTATCAACCAACATAAGAGGTATTTAGTTGAGATATTAATATTGAAGCTAATGGAGTTAAATGATAAATGATTAATAATAATTTGTGAATTATTATATTATTTTTATAGTGAACTTTTTATATTCATTTAATGTATATTAAATACTATTTAATATATATATTAAATAATTTAGAGATGGTAATTTTATACTACGAAGATGATTTAAATTTAGAGACTCTAAATGATATTAGACTAAGATTGAATTATTATGTTATTTAATACATTTGAATTATTAAATAACCTATTGATATACCTTAATGGAGTTAAGAGTTAGCCAAATATTAACTAATGAGTTTATAGAAAGATTCTATAGATCGAGTATTTATAGTTTGATGAGTTTATTATTTATTAATGTTTGCTGGGTCTAACAAACTATTAATAAATAATGGTTAAAATAATTATCAATAAATTCGATTAGAGTTAATCTAGTGGAGATTATTTTATGATTGAAGTTTTATAAAAGATATTAATTTTTGGATTTGAAGTATAATTGATTTTATTCAATTGATATTCATTGAGTTGATATTATAACTATGATATTAATAATTAAGTTGTGCGATAGAGTCTTATTTGAAATAATAATACGAATTTGTCAAGGGAATATTAGTTTTCTTTGAAAAAGAAGTATGTGATCATTAAAGATTTAATAATAAGATTCCCAATATAGTTTGTCATTAAATATTAGTAAGTTATTATTATTGAACTATGGACATGAATATTTGTGTATGGCTGACTTTTAGTTATTAGTCAATTAATATTCATTGGGTTGATGGTTTGGTTGTGAAATTATTAATTAAATCAATTAACTATAGTTAATTGGATTTAATCAATAATTAAGTTATGTAATGGAGATTTAATTGATATAATTCTTTTAATGAGATTGTAGAAATACTGATACCAAAGTTGATAGGTCTTATTCCGATGACTTGAATAACAACTTTAGATATTTTAATGGTGAAGACTTAGTAATATATAATTGAGAATTATTAGAATGATAAAAGGTCAAGGATTGTGATCCGATATTAGTTGATCATTCTAATAAAGTTATAATCTCTTATTTGAAGAATGATAATTGGTCCTCTTATAATATAACAAATAATGATCTTAGAAAAGTTGAAAGGTTAATCAATTATAATATGGATCATGGTTAAATATAGAGGACAATTTAATTAAAGGTCAATGATGATTAGTTTAGTGAATATTTATCCTTAAGTTATTCTTAGAATGTAATTCTTAATAATGGAAGGATAATGCTATCGGGGAACAATTAGGTTGACTTGTAGGTCAAATGATGAAACTTAAGACACTTGAAAATAAACTTGCAAACAGAAAACTGAAAACCCTTACACATTATTCAACTATGTGAATTTAGTAAACCAAAACATGTGTTTGCATCATGTATTCTATATGCTTCTTGTTTTGGATTTTGGGTTAACTAGTGTTGACCAGTCCTAGGTTGTTACTAGAAGCTTGGGGGTTATGAGATGTGATGGCATGTTGATCTTATTTGGTCTCGATCTTTATAAGCTCAACCATGGTTATGTGATCGTGTGCTCTATGAAATGTTTGTATTTACTAATTGTTATTGTTCATCAGTCTTCATGTGTGAAGCTGAGATGTATGTGTATGAGACACTTGAGCTAATCATTTTTGAGTCATCGATCAGTTATCCTTGGATTACTTTCTAGTCGCCATGATGGGACTAAAGTGTTGATTTATTTCTTGATGATGTCATGTTGTGACATGTTTGACTCAACCATTTTGGAGTCTTCGATCAGTATGATTTTGAGTTATTCTTGGTTGCTTGTTGAGAACCAATGGACATTGTGATATATATTTCGTTTATTGAGAACCAATGATTATTATGATTATCAGTGATGCCTTCAGTTGCCAATAGAGAACTGTTGTGGTCATGATTTTCTATGGATGCTTTTTCAGGTGCTCATGGAGATTTGATGATTCTTATCTTAGAGATTTGATGATTCTTATTATGGATATTTGATGCTTTTATGCATATTTGATGATTTTATTATGGATTATCTTTTTTGATTTTGAGATTTATGATTCCATGAGCTTAGGGTAGGTAATCTACTTGTAGTGTCGGGAAGTGGCTTGCAATGAGGGCTGGGGCCTTAAGTGGCTGCCAAGGTAACTCATTGTAAGTTTGGTTAATAAGTGATAACATTTACACACTAAATGGGGATTAAATGAACCTAAAAAGATAATTGTTTTGGTTTTTGCCCATGTCTTGAGTGCTTGTACAGGCTAGGATGGGAGTAGTGAGAACGCATGGTTGCGACCGTGCATTCCGTAGTATGTCTCGTCAGTATGAGAGGATACTAGTGGCCGCATGAGATCAGTATGGACCCGTGGAGTTTAGCTAACTGCCAGGGTAACTTGTACGTGATAAATGCGATGACACTTTCCCGCTTGCAGAGTAGGTTTCCTACATGTCATTATGTGCCTCTGGGATTTAGATGTCGATTTTGTGTCTGTTGGAACCTTTGAGTAGTATACTTTTAGGAATCTTGGACTTATAAAGATTTATACTTTGTGGTTTTGATAGCTTGTTTGGGACTTGAGATTATCTCCTCAACACAGTGGGAGTGGACCATTTAGGTTCCACATGGTCGGGTGGTAGTGTATTTTCCACTCTTATCATTTGAGATCCGTCTGAGACACCGTGGCTGGAGTATTCTTGGTTGGTATTTATCTTCATCATTATGATAGATGATATACCTTATGATGGATGTATTTACTGGTATGTTTCTTATACTGATGATTTGTATATGTTAGATGATGATATCTTATGCTTTACTTTTCATGTTAGTAGGATGTTTTAGGAGTGACATTCCTACTATGATAATACCGATGATCTCTTCGGTGCTTTGGAATGTTACGTACAGAGGGATGGCTAGGATCCACGTTGGTCTAATGATGCTATTAACGGTTGGGAGGAACCGTGCACTTAGTTATCTCTTATGATGGATGTTTATATCTTTTGTGATGATGTAACATGTATGATATGTGGTTTCATTTATGTTATTGCATCATGGATTAATATTGGATGATGATGTACTTTATTTACATGGATGCTTTATTCTTTTAAGCCTTTTTTTTACCCTGTGACATATACAATAGATGATTGAGCAATCTAAAACATAATAATGAAAGGACACTTGTATATTGTTTAAGAACATTGGATGTATCATTGTTATGTCATAAGGATGTGATGTTAGATGAATAGTTATTATTAGATGTGATTCAACGTTAAGGGATCTTTAAATAATGTAAAATGTTATGTATGTTATGTTTACTTTCAGTTGGATTGTTGCTATTGCTTCCGTTACTATGTATAAGTTGTAAATGGTTTATCTTTCATGTTTTAAAAAAAAAAATTGTTTGGCAAACTTAGTGAAATTCTTTGGATCCCTTGGCGGGGCATTACAAAACTAGTCAGAAATCAAAACTTTTTTTTAAGTCTAGAAAGGGGTCTAGTTTATAAAAAACTAACTTGTTGCAAAATCAAATAAACAAGCTAAAATCTAACCCCCAAATACTACAAGGTGGTTTTAGAGAGAAAATGGACATACATTCAAAAAAAAAATAGTTGAAATGGTTAAAATAGTCTAAATTCAAAATAAATTTTATGGTAACATAACTAACACACAGATCTACAATATAATGTAACTTGTTTTTATTGATATTCAAGCACAGTGAAACCTAATGGAGAGCGCATACAAAAAAATCAAGCATTTTTTATATGCTTATTGGAAATCACATATAAGACTAGCTTGAAACAACCAAACCTTTGGGTTGGATCTCTAATACAAATCCAATCCTTAGACTTGGTGAATCTGAATGCATTATGAAGCATGTATGCACTATTGTAGGTGAGCGTTATGTAAACAATAGTTTGATCCCCTTGTAGTGCAATCACAATATATAGTGCACATGCTACTAATGACATTTGCATAGGCAAAAGAGAGGGAAAGAGGTAGAGAAGGTGATATGAAGAGAGAGGTAGCAAATGAAAAGTATAAGGAGATAGAGAGAGGATATAATGGAGAGAAAGAAATAAAGTGAAATAGAGAGAGAGTGCACATGTATCTATGATAGAGGAAATATTAAGAGAGAGGATATGGTTAGAGGGAGAGGTAGAGAGAGGAACACAAAATGGATAAGATGGAATGAGAGAGAGAAAGGGGGGATAGAGTGAAGATAGGAAGAGAGAGATTTCAGATAGGATGTAGAGAGAGTGTCCAATAAAGAGAGATAGAGCATAGTATTGATATAGGAAGACAAAGAGAGAGAAGGATGGGATGGAGAGTGATCTAGCAAGGGATATGAATATAGAGAGGGGATGTGAGTTATCTAGTATTGGGGAGAGAGAGAGAGAGAGAGAGAGAGAGAGAGAGAGAGAGAGAGAGAGAGAGAGAGAGAGAGAGAGAGTAGATAATTTATGTAGATTGGAAGAGGGAGTGGATATGATGTAGAGCTCGAGGGGATGGGATGGAGAGAAAGAGCATCTAGGGGATAGGAAGAGAGATGAGATAGGAATGAGAGAGAGTGAGAGAGAATGGTATAGGATAGAGAGAGGGGATATGATGGAGAGAAAGAGAGTAGGGGATAGGAAGAGGGAAAGAGGATAGGAGAGAGAGAGAGAGAGAGAGAGAGAGAGAGAGAGAGAGAGATGGGGGTTATAATATGGAGAGATGAGAGATTGATTGATGGAGAGAGAGAGAGAGAGAGAGTAAGAGATAGGATGCATAGAAGGGGGTAGGAAGAGAGAGGGGATACAATGGAGAGAAGGAGAGTAGGGGATAGGAAGAGAGAGAGGGGATATAATGGTTCTAGAGAGAGTGAGAGAGTTCAGGATATGATGGAGAAAAAGAGAGTGACATATAGTGTGTGTGTGTGTGTGTGTGTGTGTGTGTGTGTGTGTGTGAGAGAGAGAGAGAGAGAGAGAGAGAGAGAGTAGGGGATAAGATACATAGAAGGGTGTAGGAATATCAAGGGGATAGGATGGAGAGAGAGAGTGAGAGAGAATGAGACAAGATAGAGAGAGAGAGAGAGTAGGGGATAGGAAGAGAGAGGGATAATATTGAGAGAGAGAGAGAGAGAGAGAGAGAGAGAGAGAGAGAGAGAGAGAGAGAGAGAGAGAAGGGCATAGGAGGAGAGAAAGGGGTTATGATAGAGAGTTATCATGAGAGAGAATGGGATGAGATAGAGATAGAAGGGGGTAGGAAGAGAGAGGGGATATGATGGAGAGAAAGGGAGTAGGTGATATGAAAAGGGAGAGAGTATATGATGGAGAGAGTGGGAGAGAGCACAATTTATGGAGAAAGGGAGATATTAATTGATGGAGAGAGAGAGAGAGAGAGAGAGAGAGAGAGAGAGAGAGAGAGAGAGAGAGAGAGAGAGAGAGAGAGAGAGAGAGAGGATAAGAAAAATGAGAGGGGATAGGATGGAGAGAGTGAGATTGAGAGTAGGGGATAGGATGTAGAGAAGGGGGTAGAGAGAAAGAGAGAGGGGGGGGGAGGGGGGCTATAGGAAGACCTATAGAGGATAGGATGGAGAGGAAGGGAGAAAAACATGTATTTATGAAGCAGAACCGCACTATGTGAATACAGAAAAATTGCCTAAACAACAATGAGACTATTGGGACAAGCCTACATTCTTCATTCTGTAATATGTTCTATTTTTTTTACAATAGAAACATGAGTTTCATGGTGTTGGAAGTTACAAAGCACTTTTCTTGGTGTTGGAAGTACCAAATTCAATCATTTTCTATACCATTTCAAGTGTGAATCAACATTGCAACATATTTGAGGTTAGTGGTGTACTTTTGAAATGTACATTGTGATTATAGCAACAAATTTTATTTTTATTTGGCAAGTTGTAATATATTCTATTCATAGATATCATTGTGATTCATATGTTTGCGTGATTTGATGTTTAGAAATAATTGTAATTTGTATGTTTGAATGATTTGGCATGTAAAAATCATCATCATGCCAAGGAAGAAAGAAAAAACTCAAACATTGGAAGAGAAGGAGAGGGATTTGGAAATTAAAAGGGATAAAATGAGAGTATTATGTGAACAAAGAAAATTGCAATCAATTAATGAAAATATGGCTTTGAAAGAAGAACATGAACGGAAAGGAAAAGAGAATGAATGAGACTCTTATGCTCAACAAAAAAATGAATTGTAAAGGTACACCATCTACCAATATTGGAGTCACATTGTCATCTCATGTTGAGGATACACCATGTTCTACATTGAAAGGTGTGCACAATCCATCATGTCATGTTGATGACATAACACCAACATACCACATAGGTGATATTCCATCTTTTGCATATTATTGCCAAGGTATATCATCTTTAATTGAAGGTACACAATTGACCCACAATTATATTGATGTTGAAAATAGAGATTAGAACACATTCCACAATTTTTTTTAGAAAGCCAAGATATTTGATTAATATTGATACTAATATTTTACAATCAGTGCTTGATAAGATTCCAAAGTGTACTTGTCAAAGAAAAGTTAATCACGTATGGAGATTATTCTTTGAAAAATAAAATGTGACAAGAAGATGTCAATTGTTTATTGAAATGATGAGGATTTTGAAATTTAGGCCCATCATGAAGATTCTTGGGATAAGAACAATGGATGAGTCAAACGAAAAAAAAAAAAATATATTGTAAACAATCTGATGAGTGTATATGAAAAAGTCAGTTCTAAGTCATGCAACAAAGATAGTAATATCACAAGATGTGTATTTACATCAACAATAGTAAGCACCCAAATGAAGAATTCTCAACTCATTAGAAGTACAAGAAAAATAATCAAAATAGGTAGAGGTACTCTAATGAAAGCCATTAGAAGACAAGAAAGAGTGGAAGATCCAACAAAAAATGAGTTATGGACATTTAGCAGTAGGCTACCATGAAAGGATAAATAAATTAGTGAAGCATTGATATCATTTTTTGAAGATTGTTGGAAGTATAACACACATATTTTGCCTAATCAAAGAGATGTTGTAAGGATGATTGGTAGTAAAAACCATGATTGACATGCGAAACATTTTTTGAATTCAACTGGGACACAATTCTTTGCAAAATTTATTGGTATGTGTTCTCAAATTTAAAGTTGTCAAAGATATTTTAAAATGTGTAAACCTTTTGTGGGAAGATAAATCACACATGCACAACTTGTTTTTGTCGGGTGCATATTGATTTTTCTAACCATTTTGATATTTTTAGGAATATATGTGTATTTTTGCATTCTATTTTAGGAAAGAGGGGATGATCAAATATTATACAAGTTGTCATGCTTGAATGATACATGCCTAATTTGTGGTGGTTTGCAATGTTTATCAACTTATGAACATATGGGTAGTTGTAGACACTTAAAATCGTCCCAAATACTATATTAATTTATTTAATATTTCCCTTGGCATGTTAATTATTTATTTATTTATCAATTATATTTGTCATATTCTTCTACTTATTTAATTCAATTCATTTAATTAAATAGGTTCACTTCCCTAATGTATTTAAATTTAATTTAAATGCATCCCCTCAAATGTGTTAAATTTATTTAATGCATAGTGCTCCATAAATCCCCTTTTAAATAAATCTCAATTTATTTAATTCCCTCCACTTCATTAAATTCTATAATCCTGTGATTAAGTTAAATCCTATTTAATTTAATCCTAATCCCACCTAAAACCTAGTTTACCACCCATCACTCTCATACTTTTAAGTCTACTCACTAGTTAATCCTACTTAATTATCCTAAACACCTTCCTACACACCTTTTAGTCCCTAAGGGTTTGCTCACACATGTGTGAGCAAACCTTGAGCCATCTCTATCACAAAAAGGATTATGTTGACCTTTGCATGGCTTGTCTCCTTAGCCCACATGTCTCCCTTGTGGCACCTATGTGGATGCCACATAGATGCCACCTCCTCAAGGCCTCTCTCAAGACTATAAATAGAGCCCTTGTCTCAAGCATCTTCATCTCCCTCATTTGCATTGTTATCATGCTAGTATAGTTCTAGAGCTCTTAGTAATTTCATGCATTGTTTCTAACCTTTGGTAGTTGCTAGCTTCGTTTCATTTGCATGGTTAACTTAGTTTATTTTCTTGCATCCATATTCAGTATCCTTAAATGCTTTGAGCATGGTTGCATCCATAACCATTGTTTGAACCATTCTCTTTACATCTATTTAGTTTCATACATTTTTGCATTTAATTTCAAATCATTTTGGAATTCATTCAATAATTGTGTCTCAGAGATCACATCCACATACCTCATTATTGAGCCCACTAACAAGGCCTCTTGTGGGTGCCCTTGTTGAACTACTCTGAGGTTGCATGATGACTCTTTCTTTTTAGTTGTATTAAGTTGTAAAACTCAAGCATAGAATCAGTTGTATTTTTCTTTACTTTGAATCTTTGATATACATGTGTAACTAACATTTGCTTTTTTACGTGTGCTCCTGACAGGTTAGGTTTTCTTGTATACAGTGGTACACATGCAATTGGAAATAAAAGAGTAGATTATGAAAAATATAAGACTATGACATTCAATCTAAAAGATGGGAAAGAGGATAAAAGATGTGATTTAATGATTGAAAATATTCTAGCGAATGAGTGCATGAAGATATTTCATGAGAAAAGCATTTACGAGTATGCAAGGCATGCACATAGGGTACAATGGTTAGATTTTTAATTCAAGTTGTACAAGGACACATTTGCATTGGATATCATTGTTTCTATTGTGGACTTCACATAGAACTACACACTACAACCATAAAATGAGGTGCAAGAAAAGTATTATACTTCTTAATAGGTTTCCATATTTGTTTATATAACATTCATGTATTCACCTACAAGTATAAAGGAGGACAAGAATATATTGAGGGAGTACCATTTTTATATTAGTGATGATCAACCACATTCTACAAAGTTTTTACATAGTTTATTTTAATTATTTTATGACAATTTGGATAACAGGGTCATATCATATTGTCAACACATCATTTGGTTAGACAATCATGCATCTAAATTCAAAAATGCATGAATTTTTTGTTGGTTGAGTAGGATGGATAGGTTGACTAGTATTCAATATGTAGAATTTCACAAAGGTTGGTCATGGAAAGGGACAGCACGATGGTGTACGCACATGTATCAAAAGAGCCTTAGCTGGAGAAGAATTAAAGTACAACTAGCAGTTGTACCTATAAGAGGTTCAAGGGATAAGACGATAGAGTATTTTATGAATATTATCATTGTATGAAATTGCATAGATCACTACAATGTTCAACATAATTTTCTTATGATATATAGGATTGTTGGTCATGAAATAATAATGGTTAGGATGGTCCACAAGTGCTTAACAACAAAGGTATTTGTGAAGGTGAATAGTAGTTTATCAATATAATTGTAAATTGCCATTAGAAGCATCCATAATGTTTGATAGATGTATTGTATGTAAGTAAAAGTAAGTGTGCCAAATTTGATAATAGTATGTTTTTGTATGGGTAAAACTTATGAGTCCCTACTTATTTTGATCCAAGTACCACATGTTATAATTAAGGTCAAAGACAAGTTGTAGAAGATTATTTGAAAGTAGGTCTCTGCTTAAAATCCCCAATCTACTAAGACTGTTGCAATCTGAGCAAGAAATATGCTACAAATTTCTATCTAAACTTTTCTGCCATGGAATACATAGATCTCCAAAGGTAGATAATTTAAATGAAAAGGAAATTTTCAAATTTGCATGAGGAATAAATCCACCCCTAGGAAATTGATCTATGCTCCTAAGAAAAAGGGTTGTTCCTTGTACATTTTCTCTACCATGCAGATACTCTTAACTCATCTAAGGTGGAATGTTATAGCAACCTTCCTATTAGGAATATTTGGATTACAAACTTAGAGGAGAGAGGGCTTGTTTATTAGAGATATGGGCATTGATCAACCAATCGCTACTACTTCATCATCAGAAAAAAAAAAAGACTTACTAAGAACTTTACTTATTAGGATGTCAAGAGAACTGTGTCAAATGATTATGGAAAATGATAGCTATTGACTAAATAAGATGATCAAAGATTAGGCTTTACAATGGTTTGGTAATTTAACAATTTAAATTTGTGAAAGAATTATGATTTCCTTTGAGTTAAATTTTTAAAAATTATGAAAAAATCTTAAAATCACAAGTCTGACCTTATTAATTCTTTATTAATTAAATAAAACAAATGAAATGTGATTTTTTTTCCATAATACCTATATGTAAACAATAAAAAAAGATCCCAACACTAATCAACATAAATATGTAAACAATGGACAAATATTAGAACAATAATTTTTATTCCAATAAGAGATCTTGGGCGACAATCAAATATACACCACTGCAAATATTACATCACAAGAGAATGTCAATAAATCTAACTCAAACCTCTATACATTACACATATGTGATAAATTTGAAGCCCAGACAATGAAGTTTGACATAGTAAAGAGACAACAGGGTATATATAGACATGGCCATGTTGGACTTATCTACGTAGATCAATTATAGATCACACAAAGAAAAACATAGCTAAACACCATTTTTGAAACAAATGGACTTCAAATTTTTAGTTGTTTTGTACATTGGTGGATTCGAGCACCTTTTGCTTTGATGTCTTCCATTTGGGCTTCAATCCACACTGCATGACTTGCTTGCACTTACCAACTATCTAAATCACCTCCCACATCACATCTTCCTGGTGTTCTAATGTCCATTCTTTAAAGCTCCTTACCAGAATGCAAGGCAATTTCTCTAAACAATTGGTGATAACATCTATCAAGTAGATATGTAATTCTTTGATATTGATGGGATTGTGTCTTTCAAGTTGTTTGCATACTCTATGCATGCTGTAACTTGGTACAATTTCATTCCAGTCATTTGAATCTTGTGGTGCCTCATACATGAGCCCATCTGCTCTTTCAACATCTTGACCAGTTTCATCAACTTCTAGTAGCTTGTGGTCTCTTAGCTACTTCTCAACTTCTTTCAATTTTTCTTAAGAGACATTTGTAGCATTGTTAGTTCTGGATGCCTCATGCACTCTCCCAAGTTTTTTTAAATTCATTGTTGGCAACTATACTCACCATATTGGCTTCGAAGTTGAAAACTTGAGTCACATCAATACTGTTGGGTTGTTATGTACTTGAACTCTCCACAAATCTCATTAAGTCCCAAGCTTGTTTGTAAGGTTTTATAGCCTCTTTCTTCTGATCATCTCCTTCAAGCTATTCGCTGATGATTTTGAGCAATGATACTACTACCATCTTCCACCAACACTCATTCATTGCAGGAAAATAGTCCTTTCCCAACTTTGCAAGTGGCAAATCTTCATCTGACTTAAGTACAAAACTTTCTAGCCCCTCGCCTCTCTCCCTTTCTTTTTGATACTTTATTTCCCTAAAGCTTGCACCCTTTCTCCCATAGTTTTTGCCTGTAGTTTGCGATATTGAATACACTGCAAGCTTTCATTCACACATGCTCTCTTTTTTTTCTGCAAAAGCTGTGATCTATTATATTTTTTTCAGTAGCTAGACCTATGTAGTGATGGATACACAAAGATTGGAGTATTGGGAAATGAGTGGTTTTCATTGGCATTAGAAAATTGAGATGACAAAGGGAGATCACACATCATCATACCACTTACATAGTTGTGCTTTGTTGCTGATTAACAGAAGACACATTTTCAAATCTCCCCTGTGTAGATGTGTGGAGGAAATGGGGGAATTGTGGAAGAATTGAGAGGAGAAATTGATTGTGCCTTGAGGCTTGCCTTCCTTCCCATCACCCTTCTTTTTTTTGCCTCAGTATTTAATTTAAGATGCATCATGATCAATCAACCTTACAGAAGGAAAAAGCCATTCCTAGCTTTTTCATTAAATAATAAATAGAAAATCAGCACAAATATTTTTTATGTGCTAACTGATGCGTCAGAGACTCAGTGGACAATCGTACACGATGAAAGTGTCATAAATGAAGAATCTTAAGACTTAGTCATTTGTAGAATATTGAATGAGAAAAGGATAACAAGGAGCTAAATAAGGCACAAATAATGGAGAATCACACATGATGTGGAGAATCTCACTCAACATTCATAAGACTGAGTCATTAGTGGACTCAATCTTAAATAATTGCTTGTAAATGACAGGGAATGCGATAAAAAAAAAAACATTCTAATTATTTTTTGTGAAAGACTGCTGACTATGCGTGAGACAAAAATAATAATTTATTTTAGAGCGTTCGCTCCATAGGAGAAGCTTGTTAGCTTAAAGATAGAGCAACATTACTAGATGAAAAAAGTATCATTGAATAGTGTAACATTATAATGGGTCTAAGTAAGGAAGGTGAGTCTATGGTTTGTAGATATTTGTGGTTGATAGATAATACTAACATTTCAACATATGAGGATTGTTGTATATTGAAAAGATTGAGTGAGCTGCACTCTTTTAAAGGCTCTAATGCATGTTCATGGAATATTCACATATAGAAAATGGCATGCTTTTGTTCATCATGTACAAATGAATATTGGGATGGATGTGAGTCGACTAAATGGGTGGACAAATGACATTTACAAGTTTTGATTCCAATCAAAACCTATTGTCCCCCACAAGCACTATAAATGATAGAGACAAAATCATCGATTTATTTTGACCACTTGTCTGATCTATTCCAACCAAGTAATATATTTATATATCAATAGAAATTTAATATGTAACTTTGTTACTTTTAGCTAACTATTTGGTAAATTAATGAACACATTATGTTTTTATCATTGTAGACCATGTTTTTGTTGTGATTGCTCTTGAAGAAAATGAAGAAGGGACAAATCAATATTTGTGTCATTACGTCTAGGCAAAAATAAATTGGATCACTCAGTTGCAGATGGTGAAGGTTTATAATACCCTATAGGTGTAGTGGTGGTAACCAGTAGATGACTTAGTCGATATGGTATGAAGGACCCTAACTTGTGCTTATTTGAGGATTGGCAAATAGATAGGAAAATTCTTCATTATTTGAACCATATCATTGCATTAGATGTCTACTTGATCAAATAAGGAGGAAAACCACACAATAAGACTCTTTGGAAGGTTCGCAAGTCAGACCACAAGACAATACTTAAGACAATAAAGGGTAGAGAAAATCAAACTAGTTCATTGGATTAGATGTAATTACAAAACCATGTGATGTACAACATTTATAAATTTCATATTTTTTTGGGGCAAGACTGATTTTCTCTCCTTTTCTCTTTCCTACCAGTGCCTTAAATAGAGCTAAGCTATAAATCAACATTCATATCATTAATATAAAGAGAGTGGTAGAAAAGTGATGTTAGATGACAATCAAACTCCAAAAAAAATCAAAAATGGTTTAGAGAGCTCAAGAGAGTGACTTGAATTATTAAGAGAGTAACCAAGAGAATAAAAAATAAACTTAAAACTTACTACAATGATTCCCAATATCAATGGACTATCTAGGCATGTGTTACCTTGCACCCAAATTGTAGGTCTAATGCCCCCGTCACCCCCAGTCTTCACATTTATATGACTTGTGTGTGCCATATAGATTTCTTTGAAGTGTGTGCATGTCTTGGACCAAGTAGGTTGTTTTGTCAAAAATTGGACAAGAGAGATATCTTGAACCAAATAGGTTGTTGTTGATCATTATAAATGTATGAGATATGCAAATGTTAGGCATCCACTAATCAACATATAATTGAAATAAACTAAATTTAGCATTTCTATGATTTATAATGGTTTATCTCATTTTAATCTATTTTCTCACGTTACATGTACTTGTAGCCTCTCTCCAACATTAATGTACACGTATTTCAAAAAAAATGTACCATAGAAGATTATATGTTGCTATTGGTCACTAAAATTGCATTTTATCACTTTTATTCAACTCCTCACATTCATTGGTCACCCATATAATATCATTTTGGAAAATAAGGAAGATATATGCTTATAAATTATATATTATTAAATTGGAAGGACTGTCAAAGTCTTACAACTTATAGATTACAATTCTAGAACTAGGAAGTTTAGATTTCCTAAGAGGAGGGGCATTTGAACCCTCACATGCTAACCCTCTAAAGTTGACTTAGTGAATCACATTCAAACAACTCTAGAACATGTGAGAAGACCATACATTCAAACCATTCATGTAGCACTAGACAAAAATTTCAACAAAGAATTCAACCAACATAAAGGTACTAAACTTTGTAAACTATTGATGACTATTGATCTCTAAATGCACAAAAATTCTCATAGGTCTAACACAATATGCATCAAGAAATTTCTTGACTTTACAAAATATTGCATCTTAGAATTCACAATCATCAAATCTCAGCATCCAATCAACTAATCCAAGAACACGAACATCAAATCAAATGTGATAACAAAAACTCAAAGTTTGTTCCATAAGGTAAAATCTTAACATGATTGAGAACAACATCCAATGAACATGCCAATGCATAACCTGTTGGAAATATAGATGAAGTAACTGAGGGGAGGGGTGAATTAGTTACCACAAAAACAATTCCAAAAATACCTTAGATGTCTATAATAGTTACTTATTGCTGATACTCGATAAATAGTGCAGGAATACTGTAACTCGGTAGGTTAACTAGTTATTAATCATCTAGCATTCATAGTAGTTAATATGCATGCAAAAGGTTAAATAAATGAACACAAGAGACACCAGATTTAACATGGAAACCCAATATGGGAAAAACCACCAAGTAATTAGTAACCAATTTTTCACTCTTCTGAAGTGAGCCATGTTAGGAGCCAACCCTATTAAAGGTTACAATACACACAGTTATGTGTGACCTTGTTAGAGGATTTAATCACCCTATTAGGAGTGGCCTAGTTAGAGGTCTTAAGAATAATTCAACTGAACTATCACCTTGTTAGAGGATTTACAAAATGGATGTTAAACCAACTCTGTAAAGAGATTTTGGATTCACTGTTACAATGATTAGAAAGCAATAATGAAGTGACCTGAATGATATGCAACTTATCTTTTGTTGATTATAGATCTCTGTTCTACTTTACTGGATCCTTATTGATCGAATACAACTTTGCAGCTCCTCCAGGATATCTAATCCTTCATCAAAATTTGCTCAATATTCACTTATTCCATCCTCATCCATATATTCACACAACTTTTTTTTTAAATTCACAACTTGAACATCTATATATATACCTTTTAGATTATCAAGTTGGCTCAAATATAAGTTAAAAAAACTGAAAAGATCATTACATCAGTTGGCTACTCTTACTACACAAAACAATTAAACTTATTATCAAAACAATAAAATCCTTCGCTGGCCGACCCAGCTCGGTAACCATTGCTCAGTATGGTTTTCTAGTGTTAACCAAGTGAAGCTTAGTAAACACTGCAAACCTTGCAAAAATCCTTTGGAGATCGAGTGAACTCAGTTACCACTAACCTTCCTTTGCTGACCTTGTGAGCTCGGTAGAAGCTAACTTTCTACCACATTTTCTTTGATGACCGAGTGAGCTTGGTAGAAGCTAACTTTCTACCACATTTCCTTTGATGACCGAGTGAGCTCGGTAGACATTAAATTTTTGCCATATTTCCTTTAACGACTGAGTGAGCTCGGTAGACATTAAATTTTTTCGACATTTCCTTTGATGACCAAGTGATCTCAGTAGACATTAAATTTTCTTCATTAACCTTGGGAGCTTAGTTAACACTAACTTTCTACTACAAAATCCTTTGATGCCCGAGTGAGCTTGGTAAGAACTGACTTTATTCTGTAATGTTTAGGAACATTCGATAAACACTGTAAATTACTTTTCTGATCATCTGAGCTTGGTAGACTCTATCTGATGACTGATATGACATTTGTGTAACATCAAAGACAATACACAATTAAAAATTGTATCCAACAATCTCCCTCTTTGGCATTGATGGCAACACAACATGTCATAGCAGAATGAAATTTGAAAACAAGTCTAACAAGTCTTTTTCTGTCAGAACAACTTTCTCTATTAGATAGAAAACTCTCCCTCTTTTAGTAATCTCCCTCTGTGAAGGAATTACATAGCAAACTCTTCTTCTCAAATTTTTTTTAGAAAGATATGATAGTAAAACTCTCCCTCTTTGACAACACATGCCAAAGACAACACAACTCAAATGAATTTTAATGTACCTTTAGTACTGATTCATATGCAATATTTCCTCATTATGCTACATCAACTGATAGATCTTCAACTTGGTATGCATTAATGCATCACTAAAATTTCATTTTAGTGAACTTCAGATAGGGGAGTGACCCCTGACTTACCTCTTAAATACAAGAATGTATCCTTAGGTAATGGTTTTGTGAATATGTCAGCAATTTGTTCCTTTGTATGGACATATTCCAATCTGATCTCCTTATCTTGCACCAATTCTCTGACAAAATGATATTTTATTGCAATGTGCTTGGTTTTGGAATGCATCACTGGATTCTTAGATATGCTGATTGCACTTGTATTATAACAGAACATAAAAATTGGTTCTTTGATTTCCACCTTCATGCCTTCCAACAACTGTTTAAATCAAACAATATTAGAACAGTTTACTACTACAGCAACATACTCTGCCTCTATTGTAAATTGGGATGTACAATTCTGCTTTTTTCTTGTCCAAGAAACCAACCTCTTTCCAAGAAAGAATGCTCCTCCACTTGTAATTTTTCTGTCATCAAGGTCTCCTGCCCAATCAAAATCAGTAAATACTTTCAAATCCAGATTACCTCCAAATTTGTACCATAAACCATAATCTTCAGTTCCTTTCAAATATCTCATTATTCTTTTGATTGCCATCATGTGATTTTCTCTTGGTTTTGCTAAAAATCTTGCTACAATACCAACTGCAAGGGTAATATCTAGTCTAGTATGAACCACATACTGCAACTTTCCAATCATAGATCTATACAATGTTTGATCTACTTCTTTTGATTCATCTTCCTTGGTAAGTTTTAATTCAGTACACATAGGAGTCCCAACTAGTTTACAATCTTCTATACCAAACTTTTTTAGTATCTCCTTGATGTATTTTGATTGAGTGATGTATATACCATTTTTATTCTACTGAATTTGAAGACCAACAAAGAATTTGATTTCACCAAACATAGACATTTCAAATTCCTTTTTCATTTGCTCTAAAAATTCTTTGCAAAGATCATCATTCCCTGTGAAAATAGTATCATCTACAAATATTTCTGCCAAGACAATCTTATTATCTAGTCCTTCCTTTATATACAAGCTACTGTTATCATTAGTTCTTTGAAAACCAATCTGAATAAGATAGTTATGCAATCTTTCATACCATGCTCTAGGGGCTTGTTTCAGACCATACAATGCCTTGTGTAATTTGCAGACCATGTTCTTCTTATTTGGATCAACAAAACCTTTAGGTTTTTCAATGTAAACTTCTTCATCTAGGATACCATTAAGGAATGCTGACTTGACATCCATATGATAAACTTTGAATCCTTTGCGAGCAGCATATGCTAGTAAAGTTTTGACTCCTTCCAATCTTGCAATAAGAGCAAAAGTTTCTCCATAGTCTATTCCTTCTTCTTAAGCATATCCTTTGCATACTAGTCTAGCTTTGTTTCTTGATACCTTACCATCTTCAATTAACTTGTTTCTGAATACCCACTTAGTTCCAATCACATTTTTATCTTTAGGCCTGGGTACAAGAGTCCATGTCTTGTTTTTCTCTATTTGCTCTATCTCTTCATTCATAGCCTCAATCCAACTATCATTTCCCAATGCATCTTTGATATTTCTAGGTTCAAAATCAGCAAGTAAATAGCTACCTTTCAACTTACTTCTTGTCATGGTTCCTTCAGATTTGTATCCAATGATCTGATCTACTGAATGATGTCTCCTGACATATTTTGCTAATACAGGTTCCTTGCCTTTTGAATGAATTTCATTGTTATCCTCTTACACTTCAACTTCAGGTTCTGGCTGTTCTGGCTCAGTAGATATTGGCTCAGGTGCTTCAGACTTAATAGACACTTTCTCGGTAGCGTTTGAATGTAACTCGTGTTGTTGAAGCTCAGTTTGAACTTCCTATAACTCGGTTACCGATGACTCAAGAGTAGAAAATTCCTGATTGAATAGTATTGTATTAGGTTCAATGAAAACAAACCTTCTATAATCTTCTAGTTTCTTTTTGCTTTCTTCTCCAGTCCTTTCTGTAAACTCATCAACTTTCACATGTGCACTTTCTATGACTTTGTAAGTAGACAAGTTCAAACATCTATATGCTTTACTTTTGCAAGAGTATCCCAAAAATATTCCTTCATCACTTTTCACATCAAATTTTCCTTTTCTAGATTCTTTCAAAATGTAACAATTACTTCCAAATACTTTTAGACAACTTACATTAGGTTTATAGCCATACCATAGCTCATAGGGAGTTTTGAATGAGTCCTTTTTTAGCTATACTCAGTTCAAGGTATGAACTGCAGTGCTGATAGCTTCCTTCCAGTATTTGATAGCAATGCTCTTTTCAATCATTAAGGTTCTTGCACAATCCATGATAGATCTGTTCCTCCCTTCGGCTATTCCATTTTTCTTAGGAGTTATAGGGGCTGATACCTGTCTTTTGATTCCTCTTTCAATGCAAAAGTTATTGAACTCATGTGAAATAAATTCTCCACCTCTGTCTAACCTTAAGCATTTCAATCTTTTCCCTGTTTCCTTTTCTACTCTGGCCAAGTACCATTTGAATTTCTCAAATGCTTCTGATTTGTTCTTTAGATACATGACAATTATCATTCTTGAGTAATCATCAACAAAAAGAATGAACAACTTTTCTCTAGTATAGCTTTCAATTCCAATGGGCCCACATAAATTAGTATGCACAATTTCTAAGATATCTTCAGATTAATAGTTTTTACTTTTAAAACTAGTCTTTTCCATTTTACCAATCTGACAATTCTTGCATAGATTGACCTCAGGTTTCTTTATGTTAGGAATGCCTCTTACTTTCTTGAATTTTCTTATTTTCACCAAATTATCAAAGTTGACATGACACAACCTTTTATGCCATAACCAACTTTCTTCAATTTGAGTAATAAAACATGAACATTCACCTAGTTCAAGATAGAACAAGTTACCTTTAGTTTGAGTGCCCGATCCAATCAGCTTTCCTTTGCCATTAGCAGTCTTGTTTTTTCATGCATGAATTCTACTTTGAATCCATTATTGAGTAGCTGTGCCACACTCAACAAATTATGCTTTAGTCCTTCTACCCAATAGGCATTATCACATATAAGTTCTTTGGTTAGAGAGATTCTTCCTCTTTCTTTTATACAACAAGGTTCATTATTACCAAATCTTACACTGCCACCATCATAGTCTTCAAAGTATTCAAACTTAGTTTTATCACTAGTCATGTGATGAGAACAACCACTATCTATGATCCATGTATCATTTTTTCTCATATGAGAAATGTGTGCCATTTCCTCATCATTATCAAATTCATCTTTCATAGCAACGTAGACAATTTCATCTTCTTCTTCATCATTAGAACCATTAGAATCTTTAGCCATAAAACATGTTTTCTTACCTTTATCCTTGAATGATTTGAAGTCTTTCTTACCATTGTACTTGTAACCTTTCTTCTCATCTTTGTTCTGCTTGTTTGGGCACCTAGCAACAATATGACCAACTTCTTCACATGAAAAATAGATTAGAGGGACTTTACCTTTATATTTTCCTTTACCTCTAGAATATTTTCTTGCTAGTAGAGCTTCAATCACCTCAAGATCACTGTTTGAACTTTGGTCTGATTCATCTTCACCTCCTGAGTAAGATTCCTTTTTCTTTTTTCTTTTCTCCTTGAGTGAAAGCTTGGCTTCAAATGCTGATTCAATGTTTTTTGGAAGCTGGAACATAGTTGTCAAAGTTGTCTAGTTCAAATGCAGTTAATCTTCCAAGTATGGCCTCTAGATTTATCTTATGATTTGTTTCACATCTTTTTTCTTGAATTGTAGAAACTCTGATTGCATAGATGGGAAGTAGAGTTCTAAGGACTTTACTTATTACTGTCTCCTCCTTGATATCTCCTCCAGATGCTTTGATTGCACTGACACATGCTTTGATACCAAGAAGATGAAGATGAAAGGATGTAGAAGATGTGCCAAAGGATCTTAAGTAGATAGACAAAGATCTTGATGATATAGTCTTATTTGTTGAGCACTTCAATCATTGATCTTCAATGGAGGAATGCTTAAATTGATGCTTGAAGGCTTGAATGCTAGAGCTTGTGGATGATATGTCTTGCTATAATTGTGGATGAGAAATAGAGAAAATGGAAGGGTTTATATAGAGATTTGAATTGACTAATTCTTGCAGGCCAAATATTGTAGAAGTGAACACCCAATCATCTAAAATATGAGACCTGGAGAAAAGGGGCCAAAATAGGACCCCATCAGGGGTGTAGTGTGCCCCTAATTATTAGGTGCACAAAGCCTAGGGACAATCTAGGGACCCCAAAATAGGTCTCAAAACCCAAAAATTATGTTTAGATTATGAGGAAAATCCTATTTCAGCATCAACAGTAGATTCCAAGTGGAAAAGATGGATGAATGTAAGGGCCTTAGGAAAATAGATCGTACCCCATGCTTATCACTATGAAATTAGGAGCTTTAAATAGGATCTATTAGGTTTTACCTCAATTCCACCTAGAAGAAAGGACATAAAAGAGAAAAAGAAATGAAAGGGAGAGGTAAATTGATGATCTCACAATAAATATTTGTTAAACCTTCATTGAAATGGAGTGCTTCCAATTTAAGATGGTACAGAAGAATACATATTTTCTTATACTACATCATTAATTTAAAAATTTGGGTACCTTTGTGAATGCAACACTACATCCTTCATTGTACGATGTTGATGTCATAGGTGCAACATTTACCTATTGTACATGTATGTAAATCTATTAGAAATCACATTCATTGGATTCATCTGCAAACTAATGTACTAGAGACATAAAAATTAAAACATAGTAGTACACATATATACATCTAGAGAAAATGAAGTCATCTAAAAGCTAAGTGACCCCAAATCAATATCACCACAACCACTCAGAATTTGCATATGATCATGTAATAAGATAAATCAGTTAGTTATTCATTCATTTCTTAAATAAACATATTCAATTGAACCAAATTAACTTTTAAATAAACATACCTTTGCATGAGTGGTATTACACCCAAGCTCAGAGTCTAATGTGAAAGTTCATGGTCCACCACACAACTAATGCACATGGATAAAAGCTTTTAGTCAACCTTTCATAGGATTACATTATAAATATATGTATTAATTTCAATGAATACATTGAAACATAAGTCAACCTTTCATATGATTACATTATAAATAGATATTAATTTCAATGAATACATTGAAATATACATGTGAATTCATTGATGTGGCATAAAATGAGGCCGAGGGATTAGTACTAGTGCCAACAATAATTTGGCCCTAAATTTTGAATAATGTCTAGACATACTAATTTATTAGTCATTTGTGTACATATGAGATGTGATCAAAATAGTTTAAAATATGGTTATTTATATTTACCTGTGTATCAATGCCAAATGTGGCATTGAGGAATTCGTCTATCAACACCCCATTATTATCATCCTCTCTACTAGAAGCACCAAATGTGCATAGAGTTCCACATTACATGCATAAGTGACTTCCACTAGATTGAGGAGGCTCATTTGCAATCAAAGGAGTGGCAAAATGAATGAGGCTAAGAGTCAAAGCTCTAACAGTGCCTAGTGTGTTAGCCTCTACGTGTTCCTTCACAATAAAAGGAACAATAATATGATCCATCTGGGGCTTACCAACAAGTTCCATAACAACATTAAGGTCATGAACTTCCCTTGACCTATCAAATTATTATCGCCCACCTCTAGTAGGAGAAGGAAGAATATAAAAATAATTGGGGATCTCCCTAAGGACAAACTCACAAAACAATTTCATCAAGAAATACTTCAGACCCACATGATTGTTACAAGGAGGGGCATCAAAAACCATCTACCATCTATCCAAAAGTTATTATTAATATCTTTAATAATGCACCAATGGATAGGGAACCTCTTAGTTGTAGTTCTTAGTGTTTTTTTCTCCTAGATTTTTGAACCAAGCACATATGTCATCTTTTGTAATCTTCTTATTTTTAAAATCTTCACAAGATAATTTATTAGCATAATATATATTTTGATCTTCTCTTTTACTATGCCATAGATTTTACTGACCACTAACACATGTTACCTAACTTGCAATGGTCTCAAGGGATTTTGCTATTTGTGCCCTACCTAGGTTATTTTGAAACAAATTCCTGAGCCTCCTAATAATTATTTCTAACTTAGTTCTCCCTTTTTCAATTTCATTCACCAAATTTTCTTTGGTCCCTAGAGGAGGTCTTTTGATTGGTGGAGGATGTGGACATGATTGTTCTTCATTTTGAGGGTTTCTAGGTTGATTCTGTGGAGGCTAGTAAACCTTGAAAATTCCCATCTCAAACTAAAAATTTTCAATTTCTCCTTAAAAATGTCCTACAAAACATTTTTTTTCCATTTTTGATGAAGAGATTGGAGGTAATTGCCAAATAGAAAAAATTTCCTATTTTGGGTGACACAAGAAGAACACTTTGCAAAGTATAATTCTATTACTATTTCAGACAACTAAGGATTGATAGCCCACAAAGTAGCAATTTTTGTAGGATCGCGCATGCTAATACAAGGTGACCACAAAATGAAAAATTTCACTATTTCAAAGACATACTTGAGATGGGAGTGCAAAGTACCAAATTTCAATGTTTTAGAGGGGGGAAATGAAATGTATAGTGAAATTGAAAAAATGGGATTAATAAACATTTGAAAGAGTAAAATAAGTCATTTTGTGTGCATCAAAGTATGAGTCATTGATGGATGAGTGAAATAGAGAAGTGGCCACTTGTGTCAAATATGTGAAGTCATAAATAAAGAATTAAAAGGTGAATTAAGGCCAAATGTTATTTAAAGAAGTCATTCTCTATGAAATATTATTCCTAGCTGTAGAAGGATTTGGAGAATGAGCTAAGGAGCTATGAAGTTGCATTATCAAGATGAAAAAACCCATAAGCTCAATTCTCTCTGAATTTGAATTCTTGCTCAAATGACACCTAAGAAAGAAGCAACTACTAAGAAGGAAATGATTGGTGAGAAAGATAAAGGTGAGAATATAGAAAAAAACCATACAAAAATAATTCTTAGAGTTATTTCCTAACTCTTTAGCTATTGTTACTTTGTTTATTTTCTTTGATGAGTCTAGTTGATGTAAGGGAAAAATTTTCCAATTTATGGTAGGTCACTATTTTGGTATTTTTATGCAAATAAGGATGAAGAATAACCTAGGAACAATGCTTGGAAACTTGACCTAGGAAAATTATTTTTTTGAATGTATGTGTGGATATAGAACTCATTAATATCCTAGCTAAATGTTATGAACTAGCTATTATAATAGTCAGAATGCCAGATGGGATGCCCTTGCTAGTTATAACTAGGTCTTGTATTGATGGATCTTTTGGATTGAGAACTCAATCCATAACTAAGATAGACAGGGCTCAACATACGGTTGATTATAAAAAATAATGAAGTTTGAACTAACAATGATCACACACTTCATGAATAGGTGCCAAAATAATATATTAATGCTAGTTGAGAACATGGGTCTTCAACTCATTGATAGGCTTATGAATATTTTCAAAAATACTTATTATGGGTGGGCTCATGCATTTGGAGTGTTGACCTTCTGGTCAAACTATTTGTCAATTAGTGCTAAAACACTTAATCATTTTGTTGGTCACATTGCTACCAAGATTCATAGTGTCAACTGAGTTTTGTAGTGTCAACCAAGCAGAAAGTAAGCATTAATTGAGAAAAGTAGAAAGACATTGTCAACTAAGCTAGTCATATTAATTGAGTAGAGCTAAAGTAGTGTTGACCAAGTTGCATTGTCAATCGAGCTCTATAGTGTCAATCGAGTCCTACAATGTTTCTTGAGTCATAAGTGTTAATCGAGTTGACATCTACTCCTGAGTGATCAATGTGGACCAAGCACCAATGTCAATCGAGTGCTAGAGCTTGCTGAGTTCATTGTGTTGCCGAGTGTCAGTATATCACCTGAGTTTTCTTTAGAACCTAAGTATCAACATTGAACTAACTTGGTGAAGATTGTTTAATATGGTATTGTAGCCAACTTCATAATGTAATTATTTCGATTGGTATAAATGTAAGATATCTTGTCATATCCAAATGTGAATTTGTAAAAAGTATGAGCATAAGTATGAATGTGAACTAGAAGGCTAAAGGATTCAAGAATTATAAGGAAAAGTAGAGTCTCATCCATCACATTAAGGTGATAAATTTACATCAAAGGAATCTCATTCAACAAACTAAGTTGTGGAGTAGAGATCAACTCTGGTTCATCCTAACAAGTGCATTAGTCAAATCCTCTAAGAAGGTGGATTTAATAGTCTTATGTAGAATCTCTTAACTGAGTACATACTTCATTGTATTGTATAAATCCTTTTACAAGGTGAACCTAATAGTCCTTATTGCTCCTAATAGGGTAGATCACCATAAGTGATCAATTGTAAGCCTTAACAAGCCAACTTTATACTGCAGTACTAAAGCTTGTGTGTATCATCCCCACCTCAGTTTACTTTCTATTTGGAATATTTTTGGGTTACCAATTATTGTATCAAGTGTTATGAATGTTTTATTGCTTTTAGTCTTTCATGCATGCGATTAGATCATATTAGCCTATAAAGGATTAATTGGTGAATTGAAATAAAAGTTTTATTGGTTCTTGATTCGACCCCCTTAGTCACCTAGCCTATTCTACATTTCCAACAATTGGCATCAGAGCATTGGTTCTCATATTAGAAGTTTAGCAACTTGAGAAAAGATCATAGGCAATGGAAGTGTACAAATTAGAGAAAGCTATTGAAAATGAAAAGTTGGATCTGCAATTGACCATGGAACAATTCAAGAAAATAAAGGAGCAACTCTCTCAATCCTTGCAAAGAAGAAAAGAACCAGCATCACAAATGAATAACAATCTCTACATGGAGGAAGGAATTGAAGACATTTTCCAAGATAGAAGTTTAGCTGAAGTTGATGCAACAATCAAAGATCTACTTGAAAAGAATCTCACTCTACATGAAGAAGTCAAAAAACTAAAAAGAAAGTGAGAAATTTAGTCAATCAAAATGTGTGAAAAAATGGAACAAAAGGACATGGTAGAAGAAGAGAAAATACTGCTAACTAAAAAGATAGAAGAAAAGGATAACGAAATTCAACACTTATCTCTTTAGCAAGTAGATTTGATAAATCATCTCAATTGTGCCAGTAAAGAACTTATCAACTTGAGGATAATGGAAGATTACAAAATGATCTCACATAGAAAGGAAAACCAATGAAAGGATGATGGAATATCAAAAAGGCATGAATCAATTGAATGATAAAACTCAATTCAAACACAAAGGCAAAGCTAGATTAGGCTATACAGATGAAGGTGAGTCATCACAACAAGGAGCTTAGAAGAACAAAAGGCCCATATGTAATCATTGTCAAAAGATAGGGCATACATCAAACAAGTTGGAGCAATGTTAAATTAAAACTTAGTGGAAAATATTACTGTTGTAAGAAACAAGGACATAGAACAAGTGAATACACAAAGAAAACCAAGTTTGAAGGAAAATGTTTCAATTGCAACAAACATGGGCACAAATCTTCAGAATGCAAAACCAAGAGATGGAATCCAATAGAACAAATTGTGAAAGCTATGTTTGGTTGGGATTATAACACATGGTGCAAATCTCACTCATTTGGTGAGTATGGACACATTGGAGAAAATTTTATAAGAACTCACATGAGAAAGAGAAACCCTACAAAGAGATCTTTTTCATGAAAAGAACTTGGACACCTAGCTAGAAAATGAATGAATTGAGCTACAGTTGAAGATGAAAAGAAAGCTAAGGTTGACAATATAAAAAGTCAAATGAGGCAACAATGGATAAAGAAATCTCCAGAGAATGCAAGTCAAAGTGATGTCACCCAAGTCAATGAGTTGGGTGATTTAGCCATTTCAAATTGACTATCCATAGACATCACTGGAACTATGATTCAAGGAAACATCTTATATCGGTTCTACTTAGCAAGCAAGAAGATCCAAATTTTCATTTTAGATGCATTGGGATCATCGAGTTGGATGACCTTACTCAAAAAAGATAGGTTGCATGACCTTACCGAGAAAATTTGGGTTGCATGACCTAACCGAGTTTAGAGTTCTCACCAAGTTTAGATGACATATACCAAGTTTGAGGCATAACCAAGCTTATGCATATTGAGTTGAAGATTGGAGGTATCTTCTGAGTTGAATACTCATTTGAGCGTTTCATGCCTACCAAGTTCAATAGGTTGTCACTAATTTTTCTAGTATGATGCATTTGTGGAAACTTAAATACAAGATTTTGATTAAAAGGAAGAATCAAAAGGTTTCATGTTTCACCATGAATTTCAGAGCGAATAGAGTAGAGCATCCTTGAGCCCCCAAGAAATTTAGAGTGAATTTGTCAAAGTTTATGCTTCCGTCACTGAGCATATGGCATCGTCATCTAGTAACAAGATCAAGAAGGGTTTTGAGATATTGGTAAGGAAGACTATGCATGAAGCCTTGATGTTCAAACTTTGTCCAATGATTGCAGAGGAATTGGACCCAATTGGTGCACATTCACAAATTCCACCAAAAGTAGTCTTGATACATGATATTATATCATTTTATCATTATTCAATTCAAGAATTGGGAACTCTAGAGTTGAATCAAGTTTATGAACCATTGTGTGTGGACGAAAAACCTTAAACCCAACCATAAACACCTAGAAGTGAAGGGTTTGACCCACATTTGCATATGCCGAGGGATTTCCAAATTAAGTAGACTAGGTTTATCTTGAGTTGTGATCACGGCATGAAATTATAGCTCAACCAACCCATCCAAATAAAAAATAAAATGATTCAAAGGGTTACCGAGTTTCCCATGCTTGATAGAACTAAAACAAAAAAAGCCCTAGGTCAGGTTGTGCTAGTAAAGAAGACTCTTGTCAAGTGGGATAGCAAAGGAATGAAGCTAAATGATGTTACTGACATGGAGATTAAGTTCAAAATTTATGTAATTACACAGAAGATATACAGTTCCAACCAACAAAATAGTGTCCCATGTGAAGCTATGGACTTGGCTTTCAAGGTTGTCAAGAACAATCTTTCTTTTGACCTCACCGCGTTGTAGCTGAACCAGTTGAGCAAGAACATGGAGAGCATCTGAGCATCCAAGAGAAATCCATGTAACTTTGGATCATTTATGTCATATTTATTCTTTTATGTTCAATTTTTTTTCCTTCCAAGGGAAATTTAGTATGGAAAAAGGACAAACCCATTATATATTAGATCAATGAATTTATAGCTGAAGTGGGAGAGAATTTTGAGGGCATCATGGATGCATATTTTGAAACTTTCAAGGAAAGGATGCAAAATAGGTTCAGAATACCTAAGCAACTAGTGGATGATTTTGAACAAGACATATGTTTCCTTGTAGACTATGACAAGGTACATATTTAGGTAGCTATGCCTAGAGTTGCATGGGTAACACCTCTTGGCTATGAGGTAAATATTGATGATACTAAGGACATCATTGAGGCTCTTTTCAATGAGCCCGAGGACCCTAAAGAACCTTATTTTGGAACATATGAAGAGGAAAAACCCAGGAATTCTCATTGAAATCAAGATTCCTCATATTTTGAAGAGAGGAAGGAAGAAGGTGGAAAAGATTCTAAAGGAGAATGTGAAATCTAGTTCCCCTCTTCTCCTCACAGAAGGTAAGGGTAATGACATTGAAGAGGAAGAAGAAGAAGCAGAGGAACATGAAGAAGAATAAGAACAAGAAGAGGAACCTCCAAAGAAAAAGGGGAAAGCAAAAATAACAAAAAAAGCTACAAGGTCCTCACCTTCCTTTTTCACCAAGAGGCCTACCAAGTCAAGGAAGAAGCTCAAACTTCAAGACAAAGAAGAAGATGAAGAAGAGTAGCATGTATCTTTTCAAAAGTTCGCTCCTACCTTTGAAGAAAGACTAAGAAGACTCATACAAGGTCGGGGTATGGCATATTTCAAATCTCTTAAATATGAAACAAGAAGTAAGGAAGAGAAAAACTAGATTGAAGAAGCTTAGTGGAAAAGATGGAAAAATGGAAATACTCTCTAAGTGAATTAAAAAGTCAAGTTCTAGATATTATACTTAAGGTAGTAACACATCATTGGGATAATGTTGTAATGGTTTCCAGGATATTTAGGAACAAACCTTGAGGAAGGTTATTCTATTTTTCAGACAAGGAAGTGAATGAAGCATTGACAAAGCATGAAAAATAGCTAACTCCTAAGTTCAATGCATAACTAATTTTGTCAAATGATATTGAATCTATTGTATAATCCAATACAACTACATGGAAACATATTTATGAATTGCATGTTATAAAGACCATTGAGGAAGTTGTGCAAGTAGATGATGTGAATGATGATGAAGAGGACATGGATTGTAGTAGAGGTAATAACCTCCCTCCCTAATTCTCCAAGCAAAGCAATAGTTACATCAAGCTTAGTGGAGACTGCAACTGAGTCATAAATAATTGGTTAAACATTGTTCAAACTAAAATTAAATTGGTTGTTGGAGCTATCTTACCAAGTTTAGTGATGAGTACTCTTACCACTACTTCATCTACCAAGCATCATGCCCCACTTTTCACAACACCAAGCCAGACCAAGTTACAACAAGGAATTGTAAGTACTCCTTCTATTGTTGTTGTTTCTCTAATTAGTAATGTTGTTTCTATTGCAAGTGATTCCATAATAAGTGCAATGACAGTTGAAGTCAAGCCTCAACCGATCACTTAGGATTTAAGTAAAGGTAAGGAAATCATTCCTTCACCTATTACAAAGGAAAAAATGAAAGAGATAGAAGTTTCCATTGATGAAGTTGATATGGATGAAGCCATAGTAATTCCAGATTAGAATCTCTCTAATCTTGCTCCCAATCAGATGAAGACTCTTGGAGAACTTTGGAAGAAAATGGCCAAGCAACACAAACTAAGAGTAGAGAAGAAGAAAAGAAATCAAGTGCTAGAATATATCAAAGGTATATTTATTGATGCACTTAGTATTGAAATTGATGATAATAAATCTACTTTGGATCAACTTGTTGACATAGTTCACAAGTTCAATGAAGGATTGAATGGTCAGCAAAAACTACTACAGAGTGCAAAAATAAAATTTGATAATAGGGTTTTGGAGAAAGTTAGGACTAATCTTAGACAGAAATAACAATTACATGCAAATATAACCAATATCAAAAAATAGTAGATTGCACATTAGAGAACACAAGAAACCAAGATTTAACATGGTTCACTCAATCCTTGGGCTACATCCACCAACAACAAGTCTAGTATTATTATGATCTAGTGATTACAACTTGATTACAATCTATAATCCCTTATAGCTGAAAACTGCCACAACAACCAATTTTTGCATCACACATTATAAAAATCCCTAACCCTAAGCCTTTTTTATACAATTTTTTTGCCACTTACAAAATTAGGGTTAGAATAATAGAAAAATAGTAGTCGATGCCTTTTACAATATAAGGTCATTTTTGGCTTTGAGGGTGTTGCCCCTGAAAAACCTTGTGAGGGTTTTGCCCCTTGACCCCACCCTATATTGCAATAGGAAGTGCACCTAGGGTGTTGCCCAAAGACCCCATAGGGGTGTTTCCCCTTGACCTCTTCTTGGGGGTGTTTCCCCCAAACCCCCATAGAAATAATTTGGAGGGAAACCATGCCGAATAAACCTCTAAGTGTGATTAGGATCCACATCACAACAATCTCCCACTTGGAGATTGATCAGACTCCATAATAATAACCTCCCACTTGGAGACTAATCATAGTACTACTAAACTTGTAGCTCCCACTAGAATATTAAACCACCCTGGACTCTACTATTCTTTTAGTCTATTCAACCTAGAAGACCAACTAAAGCTAAAGAGGAGTTCAACTTCTCTCTTGTCACTACCTTTGTAAACATATCTATTGGATTGTCATTTGTATGTATCTTCTCTAGCTTTAACTGTCCATCATCCAAAACTGACCAAATGAAATGGTATCACAATTGTATGTGTTTTTTCTTTGAATGTAGAACTAAATACTTTACAAGATGAATGACACTCTGGCCATTTGTGAATAAATAATTATCCCTTTGTGGGTGTTCCAATTCTTCCATGAAGAACTAAAGCCATATTATCTCCGTGGTTAATTCTATAGTAGCAACATACTTTGCCTCTATAATGTAAGGAAACTTAGGTTTAGAAACAACTTCCTACACTAATCTCTTAAGGAAAGTATTGTGCAAATTCCTATTTAAAATCCTTACAACTACAGATTCAATATTATGTAAACAATTATATTGTAGCCAACCATGAATACAAAAATAGATAGAAAAAGAAAACACAAACATAGAGATATGTCGGTGGGAAAAAACCTTTCGATAAAAAAACCACACCCTTCCAAAACCTACACAATGTATTATCTTCAACTCAAAGGTTACAACACACTTGTAGTGCAAGCTCTTTTAGGACATGGAAGACTCATCTAGTAGCAACCAACAATACACTACTCACACACTCACACACAACTATCTATGACCCTCAAAGTGCTTATATAATGCACTTAGGGCATCTTCCAAAGATAGCCCTTACGTGTCATAGGAATCCGTTGTAACTGTTTTAGTCATGATTTCCTTACATAATTAAATCTTCAAAAAATAGTTCTTACATGTCATAGGAATCTATCATAACCATTTTAGTCATGATTTCCTTACACATAATTAAATATTCCAAAGATAGCTCTTATGCATCATAGGAATCTGTCATAATTCAAGATGCTAACACATGCAAGTGGAGTGACACATCAACATACCAACTAGACATGTACACTAACACTTAATTACATTATTTGCAAAAAATATATTTACAAAAAAGAAAGAAAGAATAGGAATCATCCAAGGTTGAGACACCTTATTCCTAACATTCTCCCACTTGTCAAACACCTTGTAAGAGCAACAGGAACATAACAAGAACTAACCACTATAGGCCGAAAGGCTCATAGACTTCAAACACCATCTGAACTTCTCTATCCCCACTAGTTTTGTCAATGCATCTGCAATATTCTTTATAGTATCTACCTTATCCAATTTTACCTTTCCATCTTCCTTCATATCTCTCACAAAGTGAAATTGCACATCAATGTGCTTCGTTCTCGCATGGAAAGTCATATTCTTTGCAAGGAAAATAGCACTCTGACTATCACAACAAATAGTAATCTATCTTACATCAACACCAATATCAGAACACAATATCCTAAGCCAAATGGCTTTCTTACAAGCATGAGTAGTAGCCATGTACTCAGCTTCTATAGTGGACAAAGCAACCACAGGTTGTCGCTTACTCATACAATTGATGGCACCACCAAACATAGTGAACACATAAGCATTGGTGGATTTCCTGCTGTCAATATCACCTGCTTAATTTGAATCCACAAACCCACGAATACAAACTAAATGTAGAGCTCTAGAAGAGTTACCATGATAACAAATGGAGTAATTTGATGTACCCCTCAAATATTTGAATACTTGCTAAACTGCATCCCAATGTACTTGTCCAAGATTAGCCATAAACTGGCTTAGAACTCCCACTACTTGGGAAATGTCTAATCTAGTATAGACCATAGCATACATAAGACTACCAACTGCACTAGCATAAGGTACTCTACTCATGTCCTCCACCTTACTAGGATATTTTGGACAATCATCTACAGATAACTTTGTTCCCATAGAAATAGGAACACACAAAGGTCTACAATCTTCTATGTTGAACCTGTCCAACATAGACTTCATATACTTACTCTGACTTAACCAAAGTTTTCTATTAGACCTATCTCTATTGATTTTCATACCTAGGATGTACCTTGCTGCCCCAAAATCTTTCATCTCAAACTGTGCTAACAACTGAGATTTAAAATCAGAAATCATACCCTTAGGCTTCCCAAATAGCAACATATCATCAACATATAATGCAATAATAAGAAGGAGATCATTTTCAACTCTGAAGTAAACACAATGATCTAATTTTGATCTTACAAATCCAATTGACAATACAAAGGCATCAAACTTAAGGTACCACATCCTAGGAGATTTTTTGAAATCATATAGAGACTTCTTTAATTTGCAAAAGAAAGATTCTTTACCTTTAACAAAGTAGTGCTCAGGTTGTGACATATAAATATCTTCCTCCAAATCACCATGAATGAAAGTTGTCTTTACATCCATCTATTCTATCTCTAAATCATATGATGCAGCAAGAGATAATAGAAATCTAATGGATGTCAACTTTGCAAGAAGAGAGAATAATTCACCATAATCTATTCCCTCTACCTGTGAGTACCCCTTTGCAACCAATATTGTTTTGTACCTTTCAACACTACCATCTACACATAATTTCTTCTTGAACACCCATTTTATACCAATAAGTTTATGTCCTTTAGGCAAAGGTATAAGGTCCCAAGTTTTGGTTTTATCCAATGAAGCCATCTCATCATCCATGGCCTCAATCTAGGAAACTACATCTTCCATATCCAAAGCCTCTTTTACAGATCTAGGATCATCAGTGTTAGTAATCAAAGCAAAGGCACAACTGGAATCTAACATAGAATAACCAAACCTTTTCTTACTCTCATGGATACCCTCAAGGGCTAAGGTTGAGGTTGTTCTTCCTCTTCTTCTGAACTGTCAGAGCAACTAGAGCTCTCCTCATCACTAGACCCAACATGGTCTTTCTACTCAGTCTTCTCAGGGGTAGGAGGCAATTGAACAATATCTTCCTTCTTTTCTTTTTCATCTAGTTGTAGCACAATAGGAGAAGATGTTAGCTCTCTAAAAATAACATTTCTACTATACAACACCTTACTAGTCACATGGTCCCAAAGCTTGTATTCCTTTCATACCAACATTGTATCTGATGAAAATATATTTGACAACTTTGTTTTCCAACTTAGATCTTTTCTCCTTTGGAACATGTCCATAAGCTTCACAACCAAAAACATGAAGATCTCTAATTGAAGACTTATTACTAGACCACACCTCTATGGGTGTCTTACCAAAAAGATCTAATGTAACTAGATAGCAAGTAGTGGCCATAGCTTCAGTCCAAAATTGTTGTTCAAGACCAGCTCCACTAAGTATTCTCCTATCCTTCTCCATCAGTGTCCTATTCATTCTTTCTACAACTCCATTTTTTTGTGGGGTATAAGGCATTGTCTTATGCCTCTCAATACCTCATTCTTTATAGAACTATTCAAAATTTGCTAAGAAAAACTCACCACCATTGTCAATTCTCACACACTTAATCTTCTTGCTAGTCTAATTCTCTACAAGGGCTTTAAATTCCTTGAACTAAGCAAAGACTCATGTCTTACTTTTTAGGAAATAAATCCATGTCCTTCTACTATAATCCTCTATGAAAGATACAAAAAATATAGACTTGGAGATTGAAGGAACTTTTACAGGACCAAATATATCAGAATGAATAAGATCCAAAACATTAGAAGATTTGTGAGAACTAGAGTAAAATTGAACACAATTTTTTTTACCATAGACACAATGTTCATAGAAGTTGAACTTGAGATTACAATCATTTAACCCCTCAACAAGGTTCTTGTTCTTTAGGGTTCTAAGACCCTTCTCACCAATGTGGTCAAATCTCATATGCCACAACATTGTCTTTTCTACAAGAAGCTTTCCTTCCAATGTGTTTGTACCCTTAAGTACACATGTTGCACTGCCATCAGAACCAATAACCATAATCTTCTTTATTGCTCATTCAGATGGTGGGGATGAAATGATAGTTGCTCTCTTCTTTGACATAGAAGAACTATTGCACTAAGAAATGTACGCATCAAGTTGAAACATGGTACCTCTCCTAGTACCCTTAGCAAGCACCATAACTCCTCTCATCATCTTACATCCATCTTTAGAAAAAACAAATTGCACACCTACATCATTTAGTATACTTATATATAATAGGTTTCGTCCCAAACTAGGGATGTGCATTACCTCATTGATCCTCTTTACTTATCCATCAGGGAATTTGATAGTGACCCATCCTCATCCAACTATATTTAGGTGAGAATCATCACCCAAGTACACCTTTCCACCATCAAAAACTTCATACTTTGAGATTCAGCTTTGATCAGAGGTCATGTGGAAAGAAGCACCCAAGTCTATCTACGACACATCATCAGATGCATGTGCTGCCAAGGTTGTAATGAAAGCATCGCCATCTTCTTGAAATTTTTTTGAACCTAAATCTATGGCCTTCTTCTTCTTCTTTGGCTCTTTACAGTCTTTATGGAAGTCCCTAGTCTTATCACAGCTCCATCATTTTGCCTTGGACTTTCTAGGAGTCTTTGATTTTCCATGAGATTTGGATCTACAACTTCCTACACTAATCTCTTCAGGAAAGTATTGTGAAAATTCCTATTTAAAATCCTTACAACTACTGATTCAATATTATGTAAACAACAATACTACAACCAACCATGAATACAAAAATAGATAGAGAAAGAAAACACAAACACAGAGATATGTTGGTGGGGAAAAACCTTTCGGTAAAACAACCACACCCCTCCAAAACTTGCACAATGTATTATCTTCAACTCAAAGGTTACAATACACTTGTAGTGCAAGCTCTTTTAGGACATGGAAGACTCATCTAGTAGCGACCAAAAATACACAACTCACACACTCACCCATAACTATCTGGCCCTCAAAGTGCTTATATAATGTGCTTAGGGTATCTTCCAAAGATAGCTCTTATACGTCATAGGAATCTGCCATAACCATTTCAGTCATGATTTCCTTACACACAATTAAATATTCCAAAAATAGTTCTTACATGTCATAGGAATCTATCATAACCATTTTAGTCACGATTTCCTTACACATAATTAAATATTCCAAATATAGCTCTTACGCGTCATAGGAATATAGCATAATTCAAGATGCTAACAGATGCAAGTGGAGTGACACATTAACATGCCAACTAGACATGTACACTCACACTTAATTACATTATTTGTGAAAAATACATTTACAAAAAAAAAAAAGAATAGGAATCATCTAAGGTTGAGACACCTTATTCCTAACACATAATGGATAAAGCATTAACCTACTATAATCGAGAAACCTAGCTCATTGTTGCTCGACCAACAATAAATACACTACTTATAGTACTCTACCTAGTATCAATATCCCCTATCAAATCTGAGTCAACGTATCCCTGTATAGTAGTAGTAGAGCCCCAAAAGTGTAAACACTTATGGATGTTCCTCTAAAATATCTAAGAATTTATTTAATTGCATTCTAATGCTTAGTTCCTAGATGACTCATATACTTGCTAACAACTCCCACTACATGTGCAATATTTGGTCTAGTACATACCATAGAATACATTAAACTTCCTACAACTAAAGAATAGGGTACCTTAGACATCTTGTCCTCCTCTTCTTGTGTCTTGGGACACATCTCCTTAGTGAACTTCAAATGACCAAGTAAATGTGTGCTAACAACTTTAGCATTCTCCCTAGAGAAATGTTGCAACACCTTCTCAATATAATCAGCCTGAGATAATGTCAATTTTCTATTCTTCCTATTTCTAAAAATCTTCATACCAAGTATTTGTTTTGTAGCCCCTAAATCCTTCATAGAAAATGCATGTGCTAATTGGCATTTCAGTCCTTTAATATGATCCATGTTAGACTCAGCTACAAGCATATCATCAACATATAAACATAAAATAATGTAACTGTCATCATCCAACCTCTTAAAATAAACATAATATGCTTTCTATATCCATGCTCATGCATAAACCTATCAAATTTTAGATACCATTACTAAGGTGTTTGTTTTAAGCCATATAAACTTTTCTTCAATCTGCACACTAAGTTCTCCTTACCTTTGACCTCAAATCCCTATGGTTGTTCCATATATATCTCTTCATCCAAATCACCATGAAGGAAGGCTATTTTAACATCAAGTTGCTCTAAATGAAAATCTTCAGTAGCCACAATATATAAAATAGTGTGAATAGAAGTCATTTTAACAACAAGAGAGAATATCTTATCAAAATCAATTCCTTTTTTCTGTGCAAACCCTTTTACAACTAACCTGGCTTTAAATCATTTCTTACCTCCATCCTCTTCTTTTAAGCTATAAACCCATTTATTCTATAAAGCCTTTTTACTTACAGCCAACTTGCATAAATCCCATGTCTTATGAGTCCATTTCATCTTTCATTGCAAACTCCCATTGAATCTTAGTATCCACCTGCACAAATTCATCATAACATTCAAGTTCACTAGCATCAGTAAGTAAAATAGAATACAAGGAAGGAGAAAATCTTTGTAGTGGTCTACTTATCCTTCTTGATCATCTAACATTCACTGGGGTGTGTGGTATTTGTTGTCGTTGTTGCAGATCATGAGGAACTACTAGAACATCAGCTTTTGGAGTATCATCCAACACTACATAATCATTTTCTTTCTTCTCATATTGCTACAATAGATCTTTGTACAACACTTTCTCATTGAATATGACATCCTTGCTTCTTAAAATAAAATGATTTTCAAAATCTCAAAGCCTATAACCAAATTCATTAATTCCATATCCAACAAATACACATTTCTTTGAGTTAGCTTCCAACTTGGTTCTATTTCCAAAATCTATGTGAGCAAATGTTTCACAACCAAAGGTTTTGAGAAAAGAATAACTCACCTTCTTACCAGTCCATGCTACCTCCAGAATACCACAACCCAAAGGAGTAGAGGGACCTCTATTAATCAAATATACAGTAGTATTGATAGCCTTTGCCCAGATGTTTAAGGACAACCTTGCATTCAACCTCATGCTTCTTGCACACTCCATTATAATCCTCTTCATGCATATAGCCACTCCATTTTCCTGTGGAGTCCTTGGAATAGTTTTTTGTCTATGAATACCATTAGTAGCACAATAATCTTTAAATTCATGACTACAATACTCACCACCATTATCAGATCTAAGACATTTTAATTTCTTTCTAGTCTCATTTTCAACCAAGCATTTCCATTTCTTAAAAGTTTGAAATATATCAAATTTTTGTCTAAGGAAATAAACCCATACTTTTCTAGTTGCATCATTAATAGATGTTACATAATAATGAGAGTCACCAAGGGAAGATACCTAAGCTAGTCCCCATACATATGTATGCACAAGCTCTAATCTCTCACTTCTCTTTTCCTTCCCAATCTTCACAAAACTCACTCTCTTTTGTTTTTCATACACAAAACTTTCATAAAAATTCATATTGACACATTTCAAACTTGGTAAAAATTTCTTTGAATGAAGTACTTTTATACCTTTCTCACTCATGTGCCCAAGTCTATTGTCCCATAGTACTGTATCCGAATCTACAACAACTATTTGTTCTCTTGGCTCAGCTGTAGCAACTGTTCTTGAACATTCATTTTTCTTTGAAACAATCAAAGTAAAAGGAAGAATATAATCTATACAAGATATAAGGTGCCTAATTTCACACCTTTTTCTACTACATGGGAACCTTTTGAAATCTTCTTATGCCCTATTTCACCACAGTACCAACAATCTCTCAGTCCTTTGGATTGAGACCTCTTCCCCTTTGACTTTCCTCTTGGTTTCTCATGATTTATGGAATTATTTCCTCTCTTAGCCATTCTACCTCTGCCTTGTGCATTCTAAGAACTTCCTAATGTAGACGCCTCTACGAATTTCCTATGAGTTTCCTCACTCAAAATAACACCGATCACATCATCAAATTTTAGGGTATTAGATCTAGAAATAGAGTTACTCACAGCCATTACCAAGCCATTCTAGCTTTCACGCAAAGAACACAAAATTAAGAGAGCCCTAATTTATTCATCAAATTTAATACTCATAAAAGATAACTGACTAGCAATAATATTAAACACATTTACATGATCTACAATAGATCTACCTTCTACCATTTTCATATTAAATAAATACTTCATGAGAAATACCTTATTTGAGGTAGAGGGCTTTTCATACAATTTTGCTAGGGTTTCCATCAACTCTTCTATCATCTTTTCTTTTGTAATGTTAAATGTCACTGATGGTGCCAAGGATAATTAAATGCTTCCAATTTCCTTTATGTCTAAAATCTCCCAGTCCTCATCTGACATAGTTTCCCATTTCTTGGATTTTCCTTCCAATGGCTTCCATAAGTCCTTTTGATAAAGATAGTCTTCTATTTGCATCTTCAATAATTGAAAGTTCTACCCATTAAACTTCTTCACCTTTAGCTTACCCTCATCTACTATAGCCCCCACTCAACTGTGAGACTCCCACTCAACCATGAGACCTTGTAGAAGATTGCTAAAAAAAAAAAAAAACAATGATGGTTTGGCTAAAAAAATAACAAAATGATGACGATCTAGCTTTGGTGCCACTTGTTATGAATAACCTTAGAAAAAAATAACAATTACATGCAAATATAACCAATATCAAAAAATAGTAGATCGCACATAAGAGAACACAAGACACTAAGATTTAACATGGTTCACCCGCTACATCCACCAACAAGAAGTCCAATATTATTATGATCCAGTGATTACAACCTGATTACAATCTGTAATACCTTATAACTCAATACCATCACAAGAACCAATTTTTACATCACACATTATAAAAATCCCTAACCCTAAGCCTTTTTTATACAAGCTTTTTGTTTCTTACAAAATTAGGGCTAGAATAATAGAAAAATAGTAGCCAATGCCTTTTACAATATAAGGTCATTTTTGTCTTCAAGGGCACTTTCCTTGAAACCCCTTGGGGGCATTGCCCCTCAATCCCACCCTATTCTATGATAGGGAGCTCACCTGGGCAATCCCTGTAGAAATAATCTTGAGGGAAACCATGTTGAATAAACCTCTGAGTCTAATTAGGCTCCACATTACAACAAATTTTCATTGATCAAGTGGAACTATCCACTATTCTTATTTCTTTTAAGAGCACTAAAAATAATATTGTTTCCTTGTTTAATATAAAATTAAGTGATATTACAAAATTTACCAAGGAAACTAAGGATAAGTTGTAAAAAAATGATACTAATTTGAAGGCAAGTGCAAACTAGTTGTCACTTGACCCTAGCACTAGCTCAACACATTTCATCAAGATCAAGTATCTGACAGATTGCAGGTAGAGGTATTGAGAGAAGAAACAATAATTAGGGGTACATTGGTAGAAATACAGAGTATGATAATTCCAAACCTGGATGTAATCTTGAAACACATTGTTCATGGAAAGACATTAATCCATGACAACATCTTTTCTATTTCTGATCATATGATGGAGTTATCAGCTAAAGTATAGATAACTTTGCATACTTCTAAAGTTTTGCAAGGAAATTTAGACAAAATCATGTCTCTAGTTTTGAAGGCACATAATGGTTTCTTCTCACATTTTGGTGTTACCTTGTAATTATGAATTTTTGACATTTATATAAAAAAAAAGGGGAAAATACATAATGTAAAAATGGTGGAATATAACTATGAAGAAATATTGTTGTACAACAAGAATCTATGTATATAGCAAAGAAGCAAAGCTACAAAAACAGTTTTGAAATTTAAAAAATAGAGCCAGTGTCAGTCGAGTATCAACATAGTAGTCAAAACTAAGCTATAGACCCAAGTACATTAGTAGGGGGAGTTTTGACTTATCTTTTTGAATATTCATAATTTTTGGCATGATAAGTGTTTTTGTCACTAATGCCAAAGGGGGAGATTGTTGATCATATGGTCTAACTATTTGTCAATTAGTGCCAAAACACTTAATCATTTGGTTGGTCACATTGCTACCAAGCTTCACAGTGTAAACCAAGATGTTGCAATGTCAACTAAGTAGAAAGTAAGCATTAACAAGTAGAGATGAAAGATAGTGTCAACCAAGCTAGCCATGTTAACCAAGCAGAGCTAAAGTAGTGTTGACTGAGTTGTAGTGTCAACCAAGCTCTACAGTGTCAACTGAGTTCTACAGTGATTGCCGAGTCATCAATATTAATTGAGTTCACACCTACTCTTGAGTGATTAATATGGACCAAGCACCAGTGTCAACTGAGTGCTAGAGCTTTTTGAGTTCATTTTGTTGTCGAGTGTCAGTATATCACTTGAGTGGTCTTCAAAACTGAAATATCAACATTGAGTTGACTTGGTGAAGATAGTTGAATATTATTATAACCAACTTCATAAGGTAATTATTTTGATTGGTATAAATGTAAGATATCTTGTCATATCCAAATGTGAGTGTGTAATAAGTATGAGCATAAGTATGAATGCAAATTAGAAAGCTAAAAGCTACAAGCAGTATAAGGAAAAGTAGAGTCTCATCCATCACATTAAGGTGATAATTCTACATCAAAGGATCTCATTCAACAAATAGAGTTGCAAAGTAGAGATCCTCTAACAAGGTGGACTTAATAGTCTTATGTAGAATCTCCTAACAGAGTATATAAGTTTAATTGTACTATATAAATCCTTTTACAAGGTGGACCTAACAATCCTTATTGCTTCTAATAGGGTAGATCATCAAAAGTGATCAATAATAAGCCCTAACAAACCAACTTTATACTGCAATACTAAAGCTTGTGGGTATCATCCCCACCCTAGTTTTACTTTCTATTTAGAAGGTTTCTGGGTTACTAATTATTGTATCAAGTGTTATGAATGGTTTATTTCTTTTAGTCTTTCATGCATGTAATTAGATCATATTAGCTTATGAAGGATTAATTGGTGAATTGAAGTGAAAGTTTTATTGGTTCCTAATTCACCCCCCCTCTCAGTCACCTAGCCTATTCTACATTTCCAATACGAAGAGGATTATAAAGAGAAAATTAATTTTGATTACATGTGCATGCATATGAGGATTCACAACCCTTGTTCTCATTTAGAGTTTAATTTTCCTAGCAAGATTGAGAGAACCCTTCATATATAATTAGCTAGATGGAAAAATGCTAAATCATTCTACTCCTTGTTGTGCCATCTTTTATTATTTCAAAATCCTGACTAGTTTAGGAGATCTTTGAAATTTACTACCACTAATGAGAAAGGAAATCCATTACCCATTGAGATATGGTGTAAGGCTTGGGACAAACATGGTAGGGATGGAGATTTCAAGACATTTAGGGATGTGTTTATGATATAGATTACTAGATTACTTGGAGGTTCCATCACCATAATCCCTAAATAAAATTAAGGTAGTGCTAAGGCCAAAGGAATACTTATCTAATGGAAAATATGAGTTTAATTTTGGTGACTAGATATGTAAAGCTAATTTCATATTGATTAGGTTGTATGAATGTAGGAAACAACCCCACATATTGCTTCAGTTTACTTTTGAGAGGGTAGGTTTCTTTGAGCTTATCTAGTAGCTGATTTGGATTGAAATTGACATTGCACATCCTAGGAATAAGGGGAATCACATGCCTCATTTCATAAAATTTGATGATTTCATAATAGGCTTCTCAAACATTAAGTAGGTACAAGAGTATATTATGAATAATTTTGGTTTCTAGAGTACAAAGGTAAGATAATATGATGCAAAGGGACATATCAAATATTTTGTTGCAAGACAAGATCATCAGCTCAATTTTGAGGAAGATGTTAAAAGGATCTGTGATCATATTCCTAATATTATGTAGAGGATGAAGAAATGGAGTATTTTGTTAAACATTGAGAAGAAAAAGAAAAATACAAGACTTCCCCATTTTTATGATGAGGTTGAACTAGAAGCCATCAAAGTTGATAAATGTATTCAAAACATTGATGAGATGCATCAAGAGTATACGAAGCAAAAAACAAGGAAAAAGAAGTTGAGAAACCTTCACCCTCACCTACTCAAAAGAAGAGAAAATTGTTAGTAGGAGGTTAATCTTTAGAACCCAAGGCTAATGCGTATGAGGAGAGTAGAACCCCATTGGTCACTTATGAGGATTTAGATGAGGAGAGAGGGTTAGAAGAAGTTTCACATATACTAATTTTTTTGAAATAAAGTACCACAGTTAAAGAGCCACAACCTGCACTAGTGTTCAAAGAGGAGATACATGGGTATCATGCATTAACAATGGAGAATGTCACACCAATTGACAATAAGGATAAGATGGAGGTGTTTTCTCAATGGTTCATTGAATAGGAAGACTTCACTAAGATACAAGACTTTAAGGACTTCTGGATCAAGTACATAATGAAGGAATTTGATGAAAAGAAGAAGGGGCTAGAAGGGATTGATGAATCTCAACATTTTGTTGTGATCCGATAGATGAAAGATGAATTTCAACTTGATGACATAAAATGCATCAAAGAAGATGCTATAGATATTGTACACAAGAGTGATATTGTCACTATCCTTGGTCTTACACTTAAGGAATTATTCCTATTGGACCAAGTAAGGAAGTAGGATGACACTACCTTTCTCATTGAAATTGAAACTTTGGAGAAAATTGAAGGCCTAGGGTTTGATTCAAAAACTAAAACCTTGGCTACTTGGGTCACTTTTATAGGTAATAAATCCAAACTAATTAACATCTCTAGAGGGACACATGGAATGACAGTTGTCCAAACCATTGATAATACTTATCCTTTAGTCTTTGCAAATGAATTGATGCAAAGAGCCATATTCAATTGGGCACATATGAAGCACATGAAGGAGTGAATAGAGGAATTTCATATAATAGAAATAGAAAAGAATGCCATCATTAATAAAATGCACACAAAAATAAGAGGCTGGAGAGTCAATAGGATAACACGCAAAACCTCCTAGCATCTAGAGCCATTATTATTCACCAACCCACAATACCCACCATTGAAATCAAAGAAAAGAAGGTTGAGGAAATCAGAGATGAAAATATATACAAATGATGAAAATATATACAAATAATGCACTTATAGGAACCTTTAAGACATCTTGGCATTTAGGGTCAAGATGATTATGGGAAGATGTAATGAGGTACATGTGGGGTTCCAATGCCTGAACAATATGATTGATTTCTTTAAAAGAAACAAGTATGTATTGCTATAATTGAAAAGGAAGTGGAGGCCATCTCGATTTGAGTTGGGCAAATTAAATGAGGTAACTAAGAGAGATATAGATGCTTCCTAATTGATTAAAGATATAGTAGATATGTTAGAGGCTATACAATGGAACTTGGTCTATATAGAATAGGAGCACTATAAAATTGAATAGAGAATATTGCTCATCTCCTCTATTGAGTATTGCAACATAGCTTCTCTATTGGATGATGATGGCCAAACCAAAAGCTTGGAGGTATGGAAAGGTGAAATGATGACACTACTACAAAGGGCTATGAATCACTTCAAGGAGAAGGAAAGCTTCCAAGTAAATGACTTCCACACTCTATTGGATAAGATCATCATTCTAGATAACAAGTTTACTAAATTCCAAATTGATGTTTGAGTTACTACTAAGAAAGAATGACAAGACATATAGAAATTTATTCATGAGGTCTCCAAATTCACATGGCCTACAAATGAACAAATTTCTTAGTGGATTAGTGAATACATGGTAGTACTAGAACTAGAATAGGTGGAGATAGCAACTAATGAGTAGGAAGAAGTCACTACTGTAGAATGAGATGCAAACAACCTTTGTTAAATTAATTTCTAGTTTATATGCATTAGTAATTAGTTAGTTATAGATAGTTATGAAATTATAAGATCCCAAGATTTGTTGCACCCTTCCATTTTGTATAAGAAAGGGTACTAAGATCTTATTAAAGAACAAGCTATGAAAAAGGAGACATAATCCATACAAGGTATAATACAAAGTTTGATATTTTGAATACTTTTCCATCTCTATGCAATACTATAATGGAATTTGAACTTAAATGTTTGATGCTACTTCAAGATCTATGCAATCTTCATTACTTTATTGTTGTTCCTTATGTCATATAACAATATAAGATACTTTCTCTTGATACTCTATTTAGATATATGGATGTTCAATAACTCATCATTCAATATTGTCCTCTTGAATTTGTATTATTATTTATGGATTTAAATTTATATGCATCTTTTATTATCAAATGTTGCATGCTATGTAATGTGTCTAATTGGTCTCCATCATTGGGTTAAATTCACTTAGACTAGGGTTCATGTTCCATAAATTTCTCTATCTAATAAATGATGGTGTGCACATTTTCATCAAGGGTTTTGATGATACTTTGATTTATAGTTGGACTCTATTTACCTAATGGAAAAGGACTAGTCTAGCTATTGTTAAGTTGATTAATAGTTACAGTTGTTAAGGTTCTCTATCTAATTACTAGCATCACATTAAGTCATTGTTACTATATCCACCATATCTTCACATCTAAAACATTTATTGTAATGACTAGTAAAGCATATAACCTTACATCCTTGACTTATTCTTGGGAATTTCTTGCTATCCCAAGAGAATCAATCAATAAAATCTACGTAAGTTATAGAAAACAATTCCATTAGGTAAACCCACCTAGGTTAAAAGATCTTGAAGTGAATATTTTTTTGTCTCTTAGTTCAAACCCTATTCATTGGCCGAATTGTATTAGATCTCCCAACATTAAGAAATGAAGGCTCATAGGGTTTCCAACCAAAAATTTGAGGAATCAAAAGAGGGTTTGGTAGTGGATTTTTGTGATGGATTTTGTGGTGTATTATTCATAGGAGGATTAGGCAGTGCATTTTCTTCATTACTTGACAATTAAATAATAGAATTGTAAAAACTAAACAAAACCCAAATCAAAATTAATAAAAATCATAGAATTTAGCAAATACAGGAGTTAAGATCTGTACAACTCCCACCAGTTTGGGATTTATGATGAAATGGAGCCATTTTAAAGGTAAATTGGTGTTGAAAATTACTTGGAACTGTGTGTTTGCACTCTTTGGAAAATAGGAACACACCAAATTCACTGAAAAAAAATGGAGAGAAATGAGGTGACACCCTCAGATTTTTTTATTTATAACTTTTCTGAACAATGCTATCATGCTACCTTATTTATAACTTTTTCAAATAGCACGATCACCCTATAGTAAAATTGCACTACCTTTTCAATTTCATGAGCCTAAGGCTCATCCTACCCAAACTATATTGTGATCACACTATGGCATATATAAGAAAATAAATGTGGCATCTTTTTGGTACCGCAACTTTGTGCACTTATGCTATGAAAAGGTTAAATGGAAGTTCTTGTATATTATGCTACACAAGTTAGGATTTAATGAGATATGTATAAGATCATTAAGGGACCAATTAGGACTACTCATTATTTAATTCTTATGAATGACACATCTTGTGGTTTCTTCAAGGTAGAAAAATGCTTGAGCAAGGATACCTACTTTCCCCTTATTTGTTGATCATGTTGGTCAAGGTCCAATGCATAAACTTACTTGATACAGAGGGTCATAAAGCTCTAAGGTATAAAGGTTGTTTCTCCACTCCCTCTTCAAGTCTTTTAGTGGTTTTTTTATGTCACTTTCCTCTTTGGGATATCCTCTATTGTGGAAGCCTAGGAATGGAAGTGAATTCTCAAGAAACAAATTAACTAAGAAAAAAGAAAAATTACTTTTTCCACACCAAGATAGGCCTCCAAATTAATATCAAAGAAATTCCTGATTGTTAGTCTAATGACTTATCAAACACTTACCTAGGTTTACCTTTATAGACAAGGAGGTCACTACTAACTTTTGGAATGCCATAATTGAAAGGGTCCAAAGAGAGCTTGCAGGGCAGAAGGGTAAGATTTTAAGTAATGCACGTAATCTCTAACTCCTTTTTACCTCATTACAAGGCATATAGGTTTTCTTCTTGTCTCTCTAAAAGATTTCAAAGAGAAAAGTTAATGAAATCAAAAAAATACAACATACAATCCAATGTATTGGAATGGAAGAAAAAAAGAGAATGGGACTAGTTAATTGAAATATTATGTGCAAACTCAAATTATTGGGTGGATTGGGGATATGGAAGCTTATGAACCTTAATAAAGCTTTCCTTGCTAAAATGGGCTAGAATTTTGTGTTAGATTTAGTTGATTGGTGCAAAAATATGAAATTAAAATATCTTTATAACATTTTCTTCCATATGTAATGGGGTAAATGAGAAGCAACCCATACATATATAAGAGAAATATCATGATCCCTCTATAAGGGAAACTTGATTGATACAAAGGATAAGTACCGATGTAGATCTTCCTAAATGTAAGAATAATTAAAATTTCATTCCTCCTTTCCCTAAGAGAAGGAATAGTAATGCTATAATGAAAGAGATTTATATGAAACTGATTATGTAATGTAATTTATGAAATGATAAAGGAGAAAATGTACTCACCCAGATAAAAATATTAAAATATACTGTCAAAATAAAGTGAAAAAGTGAAACAAAATAAGATCTATAACCTAAAAGTCTACATCTAAAAACTCCCAAAATATGGAGGTCTTGAGTAAGGGAAAAATTCTAGGGTCAAGGTAGAATCAAGGTAAATCTCAACTTGGGTTAAAGTTGAGAATGACCTCAACCTACTCTACAAAAAAAACCTGAGATCCATTTAGTTTAACAAAAACTAAAACACTAGATCCATGAATTCAATCCAAAAGCATATAAATCCACACTTTCTCAAAAGAGAGGGGAAATATTTTTGGTGGGGAGGAAGATTTCCTTTATCAAGCCCTAGTTTAGAAATAAACCTTAAATAGAAATATATATAAATGAAGGAATGCTAACATGTAGTAAAATTAGGTGTAGCAATGTAGAATATCATAAAAATGTTAGTGCAATTATGTTTAATATGTAAATAAATATATGCTATTGCAATAGACTTGACTCAACACAAAATTAAATTGGATGCTTACAATATTTCCTCAATGATGAATACTTGAATGCATCAAAGTAGATCTTCTTCTTGATGACAAAAATCCACTATGTCCTTGTGATGAAATAAACTAGATCTAGGAGGACAATTTCATGATGGATTATGTAGATTTGGAATGTTTGGATGGTGGAAATGTATGCCTAGATTTCTTTAAAAAAAAAAAAATCATAGAATGCACTGTCCTAATATCTTGAGCACAGATTGCTTATAGAACTTTTGGATTACCAAATGAAATGAGAAGGCCTCCTTTTATACTGATTTCTGGATCAAAATTGAAAGGGGTGACTGTGTAAGGAAGAAAGTGACAATATTTTGCATTCGGCCTAGGAACCAATAAAAAATTATCTCCTATTTTGAGGTTAACCTTGACTGAGAAACCTCGAGTGTTAACTTCTAGGAAAAATTCTTGGATTTGAGAAATATTGCAGGATCGATAGAGTATATTAGAAAAAATAGGGAGAAGTACAAGGAGACATCAATAGAATATTATTTAGCTCTCGATTGGAAATGCCTCAACCATTAATATCATGTCTCAAAAGCTCATGTAAGAGCATAAATAAACACATAAGAAAAGTAAGAGAATCTAAAATGATGATACAAACTCCATGATCTTCTTTATTATGACGAGAGAGATGTGTTTATGTCACCCAATAATATTTTTATGTCTTACCTAAATCACAAAATATATGTTTGAATAGTCTAGCAAGTTTTTGTGCCTAGTAGTCAATACTATAAAATATTTTTACCTTATGCGATATTTGTTATGCATGTATATGTGTGCTCTTCATGAATGAATTTAATTCCCTCCATGATGAGAAAATATGCACTTTATAAATTGATCTATCTAGCACTATAGGGTTTTCCCTCATCTACACTCTTTGTGGATGGATGAGGGCTTTTTGTCTATAGAGACAAGTGCATGTAAATATGAATCCCATGTTGGAACTATAATTGGAATGATTGTTCTGTTGTCATTGATGTCAAACCTTATTGGTAATACAATTTCTATCTGGGTAGAGTGCCATATCAAGATGATTGATGAAGAGGATTTGACAAGGAGACATAGCAAAAGGACCTAGAGGAAAGTTTGAGTTATGAGAAACTACAATGGGCACTTGATTAGTTGGAACTTGACAAGATAATGTGATTGTTTAATCATAACACAAGAGGATAAGATAGTTGTACAAAATCCTAGAATAAGTAATAAATAGAAGACCAAATGCATAGGCTTGATCAAGAAAAGATAATAAGATTAAGGAACTAGAAGTATATGTCAAGTGATGCTAGATTTGATCGAGTGAAATTATAAGCCAAGAAAAATATAGTATTGACTAAGCATTAGTATCGATCAAGTATTAGAAAGTATGCCAAGTAGGACAGTTAGTAACAATCAAGAAATTTGGTGATGATTGAGTATTAGAACCTAATGTTGGATGAGGGACAACATTTAAAAGATTATGAGGAAATTTTACTTCCAACCGATGCAATTGAATTCTTGGAATATGTAAAATATGTTGACGATATGGATGGATGACCTAGAGCATTTAATTGAATAGAAACTATGTTTGAGCATTTCTATGCATGAATTCAAAGTACAGTTTGGAGAAGTTTAGATATAAGAGAAAGGAGGAAATGAAAAGATGGCAGGATTTGATGAATTTGACGAAACCCTATGATCTACGATGATATTTAATTGGAAAAAGATCATAATCAATTATTTAAGGAGGTATAAGGGCTAACCTAATAGAAGTTGGAGTAGTTGTTGGTTTTGTTGATTAGAAAATTTGAGTTGAAGGCTATATAGTGAAGTGTTGAAGAGAAGAGAGATTTCTTGAAGGTTTGGAAAATCAGTGATGGAGATGTTAATGAAGGTCAATCAATGAGTCAACTATCAGACTAAATATGTGATCTATATTTGCAAAGTGAGTTGTATTTATCAAATCAACCTACTATTACTTTCTAACCATTGTATCCGTATTAAAATCCTTTTTATCAAGGTTTACCTAATAGTCATTTGTAAATCCTTTAATCAAGGTGGAATTCTAATTGAATGTTCTAAATATCTCTAACAAGAAAACTCCTAATAGGGTGATTAAATCCTTTAACAAGGTCACATTTAATAGTGTGTTTTGTAACCTGTAATGGGGTTGGTTCCTCAAAGAGCTCACTTCAAAAGAGTGAAAATTGGTAGCATGTTATTGGTAGTTTTCCCAAATTGAGTTTTCACATTGAATCCTAGTGTCATACTTATGTGGATGTTATTTGATATGTTTTACATTATGCAAAGTTTGTTAATATTAGGATAGTGGATTGTAAGTTTTAAGCTGTTGATTATTTGTTATAGAGCCTGAGCTACTAAATGTTTAGATATGAAGTATTTGAAGTGATTAAAATTTGAATTGGTACATCTAGACCTGAGGAAAAATGATTCACCCCCTTCCCCCCTAGTTATTCTAAATCATTCTAACAATTGGTATCATAGCATTGGTGCTTATAGAGAAAAGTTTGAAGGTACTCGAAGCTAAAGTTCAAGATGTACAAAAAGGAGGTACCAAGACTAAACAAGGGGAACTTCCCTGCATGGAAGATTTTGATGAAGTTGCATTTGGTAGGAATTGGAGAAGGTGCAATATGTTGGGGTCCTTTCTAGTAAGGAAAATATTAGGTAGATTTAAACCCAATACCATGAAGCATAAGATAGGGACAAGCCTAAGGATCAGCTAAATCCTATATTCAGTAGGGTTCAATCTTAGTTCTGGGCCAACTTCAACAGAGTCTCTAGGACTCCCTTCACTTTAGGCTCTTTAGGGTCAAGGTGGGCATACCTTAGGGATTGATCTGACTAATTGATATTCTTCTCTCCAAAACTATCCCCTATAGCATAAAATGGTAAATGTTCTCTGGTAATTTTCTTATAAACTTCTTGATCACAGTAGCTAACTATAACCAAAAAAGTAAATTCAAATAAGTAACAACCAACACTATTAGTTCTTCATTACATAAAATGGTAAATTTATTTTGATTGATATATATATTTTGCAATTGTATAAACCATCAACTTGCAACTCAAATTAATTGATCAGTGCCATATCCATTGTTATATAGAGTCAAAACCAGAAATTTTTAGATCTATAACTGTGGACTTTGAGGCTCATTCTTATCATATCCTCCTTACATACCCAAAACCCTACCACTTCCTAAAAGCAATTATGTAGTTCTTTGAACTAAAAGCAAACAATAATTTTTTTACAATTTATCTGATTGTATTAAACTAAAAGAAAATTGTGCATTTCAATCTCAAGATCACAAATATGCAAGGAAGGAGACAAAATTCAAATACAAAGATATGCATAATTTCTTTTTGTATTATTTTCTTTGAAAATAAACACAGTACTAACATAGACTCATAGTATAACTCAAAACTTGGCAAGTTGATCATTCATATTCACTATTCTTTCAAATTCACAAGCCTAAACATATTCATACAGTCACAAATAACTAGACGAATTGTAAAAATAACATAAGACTTAAAATTATACAGAATTTCAACCTCAACTCCACATCTTCAAAATCCTTATATAGGATTGCAACAAGCTATAGATGGGAGGAGGACACATGCCATTACCTTAATGGAAAAGAAAAAAGGAAAGACATAAACAAAAAGATATTCAAAAACATTCTTCTGTATTAGATCCAAAATCAGGAAGGTAGCTGAAAAGTCAGCAAGTGGCACTTTATTGTAACAACTTTAACTTTACTCCTCTTTATCTTCTTCTACCCTCTATTTCCTCAAAAGTCTCAAAATTTGATAGGCATATTTATGAGATATTTATCCTTCTGATGAATGGCTTAGTGTATCTGATCTTATCCTTAATCTCTTGTTGCTTTTAATTTTAATTATTTTTCAGCTACTTCCTTCTAGTAAAGCCTTTGTTTCTCCCATTGCTTCCCAAACATAAATTTCTCACTTGGTGGGCCATTTTATGGTTTTAGCCTCTTCTAGGTCCTTCATGGCCTTTGTCCACCTGACATTCATTGTGGCTTTAGACTCAACTATGAATTTATTCAAATCTATTTCAGCTCTAATCAGGGAGTCAATCAAATTATGGAAAGGGGCATCACTTCTATCTTCAAAATTTTCCACTGTGGCTTCTTGAGTCAATATTGCACTGAATGCATCAGACCAATTATGCCATTCTTTGAACACATTACTATCATCCAAAATTAGTGGTATGCAGGGCTCAATTCTATGAGATAAAACCTTTAGCTTACCTTATATAATTTGTAATTTCCCAGTAAAGATACCAATTAAATCTTTAACTACTTCCAAGCTCTCCTTTACTATGATTATCTTATTAGGAAAATCTAGCTTTTTAGCCATCATCAAAATAAGCCTCTCTAAAAACTTGGTATATGGCCCTCATAGATTGAATGTAAGTGATAGCCATGAAAGTGCCTGATTGCAAAATTTTTCAGCACCTTGTAAAGAAACATAGAATGTATGGGCCTATCATGTTATACTCTTTAGAGTTTTAATGCTATGGCCAATCATACACCTAAGGATAGATGTCCTTACCTCATTTCCTTGCTGAGTTGGTGGAGCATCAATACTCATTCTGCTATGCTCTATTATATTCTCTACCCTCCAACCCATTTATTTGTGTTGGGGCCTCAGTTGTATCCTTAGATGGCTTCTCTTGATTGTCTTGTTCTTTGCTTTTTTTTGTAGGAGCCACTTGCTTTGCACTGGATAATTTCTCTCTGAGAGATGCAACCTCATCCTCTAGCATTTGGACCTTAGCCTCGAGTTCAAAATCCTCTCTTTGTAGACATGGCTCTTCCTGAACCCATCCTCATAGAGCTTTCTTACATTAATATCATCATTTACATATTTGGATAACCTTGTCTCTATATCTTCTACCTTGGCCTCATTCATGAATGAGAAATGCTTCAAGGCCTTTGAGATCTCTATACCTAAAGTTCCTTGAAAAGACTACACAACCATATTACCCTGTTCTGTGCTCTACACATCCATCAGCTTAGGTTTATTTGATGTAGGAGCTATGCTCCAAACTGCCAGAGACTTGGTGTCAATGTTGAACCATGTTCCTCTCTATAGTCAATCAATACCATATGCCTCATATGAAATGGCATTTTCCTATCTTTTGATCAGATCAAGCATGAATGCTTTCTCCAAATCCCACCTGGGTACCAAGAACATCCCACTCCTCTATACAAGATCTCTTGTATCCTCTAGAGTCATGACTTCACTCTCAAGATCATAGGCTTGCAAATTCTCAACCAGTTCTAGCTTTTGTTCATTTGATTCTCCTGGGTTCATCTTGAGCACCAATTCACTCTGTTTTACCTTATACAATTTCTTTTTGAACTCTACTCACTTAATGAATTGATCATTCTCTATAAACTATTGGGCTTGGATGATCCTATCATCGAGCCTTGCTACAACTAGTTCTAAGTCAGTGAGTGTGCTCTCCATTGCATTGATCTCATCTCATAGACAACTTTTCCTTAAGTCAGCAAAGTAATGACTTTTACCAGGTAGGTTTGCAGTGTCTTCTATTGTACTATCTTAGGGATGTGAGAAATATTTTTCCTCTTGTTTCCCTTAGTGACCCATGATGTCCTAGCAAGCTCTTCTTCCTCTTCTTCATCATCTAGAGTCACATCAAGTTTAGATCTATCAAGACATACCCTTTCTTCTTCTCCTATGGTACCCTTGGGCCATAATTTTAGCATGGTTAGTGACCATCTTCCTAATCCTATGAGGATGGGGGAGATCCATATAAAATCCCTTAAGATTGGGATCTACTCTCTTCATTTCCCTTTCTACCCTCATTACATCATCAAGCTTGGACAACTTATCAGGTGCCTCCCCTTCAGCAACAATTTTGGGAATGAGGTCTTCATGGGGCAATTAATTAGTATTAGGAAACACATAGTTTCTAATTTCCTTAAGGGTGTTCCTCATCCAGTTATCAGGATCATACATCCTATATGGGCTAGTTGACAAATTATAATGGTGAAGGAAAGAATGAATTTAGCGTAGGTATTATTTTCCAATTGGGAAGTCCCCCACCTTAAAACACCTACATAGGAATGTGCCTTTGTGCACTTTAGGTCCTAGATGCTCTTTGTTTACCATAAACAATTGCCACATGGATTCTATAATAACCAACCTAGGGGGAATGAATTTTAGCAATATGTGGGGTAGTTGGGGACACAAATATACTCTCATCAGGAAAAAAGTTGAGAATAGGAAAATATCCCTCCAATTGTGATCTAATCTTTTACCCTTAGGGAGCAGGGCTGGTCTCAAGGGACTCTTCAAAATTTTAGGTGCCCTAAAGTAACCTGGGTCTAGCATTTTCATTAGAACAACACTAAAATTATTAAAAAGTGAGACAAAATAAAAGTAATGGTAGGAAATATCCCATACCTATGTCCATAGCTGAATTGGTAGCTCTCCACTTGCATCAGAGGTGTCATCAATGAAATATGGGCTTATGTACCCCACATCCTTGTATAGGATCAGGTGCATCAATAGTGAGCAATAGTGAAATTTGAAATCTTTCATCTCCCCACTCTGGGCCAGTGTAATGTTCCCCTTCATCACCTCCAAAATATACTCTACATAATCATATTCTCCACCATGGTAGGAGTCTTACACATCTCTAGCAACAATAAATTCAGCTCCATACACCATGTCTATTTCATCTTTGCCCACTAGTTTGTGGACACCATATGCTATTTTCACAAAATAATTCTTAAATTTTTTGAGAGGCATCATTTTATCCACTTTCTTAGGGTAGTCATCCACACTCTTTAAGTTCATAGGAATATGCTATAGCAATGATTTCCCTATGTATGCCTTGGTGTTTCTTTCAAATTTCTTCTATAGGTCAACCAGGTCTACAAGCTAACTCATGGCACCATCCAATCCAAAAGCTTCAATAAATGAAGCATGATCTAGTGTACAAAGAATGGTTCCATCTTTCCTATGGAATGATTTGGTGGCCAAATTGTATGATATAATTAGAGCTATTATCAACTCAATGTCAATAAAACCTTTGGAAAAATTAACTTTGCCAAGTTCTTCTTCCATGAATTACATATCCAGATCTGCTTCTCTTTGTTATGATAGAAATACTTGAAAAGCTCAAAACCTGTGACTTTAGGACATGTAGCATCTCTGCATAGAGCATATGGGTCCACAAAAGTATGATCATATGCAACATTAGCATTTAAGGATCCTAGGAAAAGCTTTATCCATTCTTCAACAAACCTATTAGGTTTCCTTTGTCTTGTTTTTCATCCCTTCGTAGTTGAAGTTTTTGCAACCTCCATGTTTGATGCCTAAATCTCTTCTACCTCCTTATCAAACATTCTAACTATATGATGGAAAAAATTGGATAAAACTATGCTTAGGCACTAAAAGCAATAAATTGTGCACACTAAAAACTCTACAATTTCTTAGATTTTCTTCTCTTTGCAAATGATAGATTGTAATTGATCAATAGAATTTCTTTATAATTCAGTCTACAACATCAATGTTCCTTTTGCATTGATTTAAGCTTGCTTGAGCCTTAAACTCAGTTTCTTCTATCACCTTAGGAGAGCGTCACCATTACTATCTAGTGTTACACCTTTTTTACTTTGCTCAAAATCTTATTGGTCAACAATGGCTTGTCATTTCTAGCTCATAAAAGTGAAAAAATCATTTTTAGGTCAAAACTAGGGTTTAGGATCCTATGACTGACTGAGAAGTTAAACACTTTGTAATATCTTAGGTGGGGAGGAAATGCCCTATGATCCTTTGAAATCAAAACCTTATCACACTATTGTAGACCTTGAGAAAAGCCTTTACAATCTTATGAGAGGCAGCTTATACTCGCCAGTGTAGCATCTTATCCCATTTTCCTTTGGCTTATGATTCTATAATCATGGTTTAGCTGACCATTTTGTGACTTCAAGAATCATCTTTCTCATCGCTATGACGTTACGAGAAATCGCTACTATTCCTTATCATAGCATCACTGACATCTACTTTGTCCTTTATGATCTCTTGATACATTGCCTATTGTAGCATCATAACACTTTTTTGCTACCTTTGAGATCTTACAAAACATTGTTTGTCATAAATTAGAGAATGGGATCTGTTATATTGCCATAACTTATGTAAAGACATTTTTGGCCCCACCGGACTGACGTGGCATCCACCTCTTATATGATGTAATTTTGACCAATTAGGATAGAACACATCCATTTTTTGACACTGAATTGCTAGCTTTCTCTATCATTTGATACCTTTCAATCTTACAATTGTCATCCCTATAGCATTATGAGCTTCAAAATCTTCTCCCCCAATCTTATGACTAGGGCCCTAGCATAATGCTGAAAATATTTATAAAGACCACTATGATGCCTCAATCACCCCTTTATCATAGGATCGACAATATTTAGATCACTTTTTCTCTAACATATCCTTGTTATCTTATGACAACCATGTCATCATATCGTCATGAGTCTTCATTTCTTTTTCTACGATCCTATAGTAGCCTTTTTTGTCATAAGTTCGCACACCAAGGTCTAACAACTTTTCATCTAAGTTATGATAGTATGATACAAAGGAATCATAAGATCAAAAAACTCACCTTTTATGTTAGTGATACTACAACCATAACATATCTTAAGATTGGGATATTCAAATTTTAACCCTACGATCAACCGCCAACCCTTTTGATCGTAAGATTGTAAGGGATAATTCAAACAAAAATAATCTCCTATTTAGAAAAATATCTAGGGTTAGGGCTAGATTGTGAATTTTATGAATTTTTTTTGAGAGAGAGAGAAAATGAAAAGACAATGCTAGGGCATTACTTCATCTGAGTAGGGAAAAAATATCCTGTTAGGGCTATCCTTTTGAAAATGTCAATAGATAAAATGTGAACCCCAATCAACATAATACTCTTTCTAAAAAATTCTCACCATAAAATTTGAAAATTTAGCTGAGTGAAAATGAGGGCTATCACAATACACTGTGTAAAACATGCATATGTAGAGATACCAAGACCTTTGACAACTCAGCATATGAAAGAAAAGTAAGAACACAATTAGGAAATGTTGGAGATTGCATCAGCCCTAAGCTATACTAACTTTCATGATATAAAGGAGTGAACTACTACTAAGAAACTATGGGATATGCAGTAGAATATCTATGTATGAGACAAAAATGTTTTGAGAGCAAAGTGAAAAATCTTGAGAGGCAAGTTTGATGAAATAAGAATGATAGAAGGTGAAACCATTGCTCAATATTATGGATGATTCAAAGAGGTGGTGAATGCTATAAGAGGATCAAATGGAAAGATTGATGATGAAACTATAATCAACAAGCTACTAAGAACCCTACTTCCTATTTATGCTATTAGAGTTTCTACAATAAAAGAATTAAGATGTACACCTGGTAACAATCTGACTTTGGAAGGATTAGTTAGTAGACTTGATGCTTTTGAATTGTCAAACTTTGATAATTTTACTCCTTTTCTATTGAATCAACCTTCAAATCTCAATTGGTTCTTGATAAGAAAGGAAAAGGGAAATGTTTGAGTAGTGGCAGTTATATCTTTGATGATGATCTTGATGAGCTTGAAGCATTAATTGCTAAAAAACTTCCAAGAGGCAAAGGAAAATTCAAAGGTAAACTTCTTGTAATATGTTGTTCATGTAACAAAGATTGTCATATTGTTGCAAGGTGTCCTAACAAAGAAGACAAGGATGAAAGGAAGAAAGTCAAGTATAAAGGTAGAAGAGATGACATAGATAATAGAAGAAATAAGGACTAGAAAGACAAAGGAAAGAAAACTTGTTATATTAATGAAGAAGAAACTAACAATGAGTCTGATAGTAATGATGATGAAGTTTTCTATGTTGCTATGAAAGGATATTTTGATGAAGATGAGAAGATTGCATTACTTTCATATGTGATTAAAGGTGATAGATGAATAATTGATAGTGGTTGCTCACATCACATAACTATTGATAAAAGTAAGTTTGAAACCATGGAACAATATAAAGGTAGTTGTGACAAGTTTGGTAATGATGCACCATGTCTTGTGAAAGGTAATTATCTATCAAACTGAGTGATAAGATACATGTGACAATGTTTATTGGGTTCACAGACTTAATTATAACTTGTTGAGTGTTGTACCATTAAACAAATCAGGATACATAGTTGAATTTTGTCACAGGAAGGCCAAGATATTTGATGATACTAGTGAATTAATTAGAAGTGGAGAATAAATAAGAGGTAACTTGTTTTATCTAGATTTATCTGATGAGACTTGCTTGTTTGCAAAATTTGATGATATATGGCAATGGAATAAGAGGCTATGTCATGTGAACTTTGATAATTTGGGAGGCATTAGTCAAATGAAAATAGTAAGAGGATTAGCAAGATTAAGAAAATGTGATAATGCTATGTGTAAAAAATGTCAATTGGGAAAAAATCTTAGCATGAATGCTGATGGTAGTCCTTTGGGGGAGTATCCTAAGAATTGATGAGCATGTGGTAGTATTGACATGTTGCATTCATGAATGTGTTTGTCATTGATGTCAACATAGCAGCAAGTCTATGAAGAGTAATGGAGTAGATGACAAAGATCAAGGTTGTATGGAAAGAGTCTAATATTTTGGTGATGCACGTTAAATAAGTCAAAGGTGTACGGAAGCTATGCCTAATTTAGAGAGGAGTACAAAGATAGAGTAACTATTAAGTAGTTTTTGGGGATTGCATTATATCTTCCAACAAAGATATAATTTGGAGATGCATGGTTAGACAGTGAAAAAAGACAATTTGATGGTGGCATTAGTAAGTGTGCTAGCCCTAGTATCGCATGCATGAGAAGTTATATAGATTATAGGTTGAGAGTGCTATTGTAATTATGAATTAATTAATTATCTAATTATAAATAATTAGGAAAGCCTCAAGGCCGACTCAAGGAATTATTTTGAAGATAGGGTATAAAGAAAAGATGTTTTACTTGTTTGTAATATGTTTGAACAAATATCAAGTGCAAAAAGGAGAAGAGTTTTTGACGAATGCAAGTAAGTGATCCAAGGGATTATTGGATATGAAGTATGTGATTTAGTTGCAAGATCTGAAGGAGCAGAAGTCTGGTTGATAGGACAGAGAAAGAGGAAGGGGAAGTATAGTACAATTCTATTATTTTGCAAGGAATAATAGAAAGAGCATTTAGAAAGTGGGTTCATTGGTGTTGCCCTTGAAGCTATTTGGATAGTGGGTCCATTTGTATTCTACAACTCCTAATAGGGTTAGAATCTTCTAACATGGATTCAAAGTTTCCTAATAGGGACTGATATGTACCGAATGTTGTTATAGACTCCTAATAGGGTTCATCCTCTACCAAGGAATATTTATATTAGTGTTGATTTCGTTATGGTTTTGACAAGGTAGTCAGAAAACACTTAAGTCATTACTTAACATAACTTAGTTTATGCTAGGTAAGTAAGTGTATGCCAAACAATATACATAGTTGGTGTTGAGCACTAGTATGTGCCAAGTAAATGGTATGTGCTTAGTCACTCAAGTGCCTAGTAAGTCATGCATGCCAAGTGATTCAAGTGTGAAGTAAAATAGTGAATGTCAATTCATTTAGGAGCCAAGTGATAAAATTAAGGATATAGTGAATGTCAAGCATTAGAGCTTTCAAGTGTCGAGTAAATAGTTTTTGGCATAGCTATTTGTAATGGCACAAACTCCTATGTAAACCATTTTTGGGCTGACTTAAGGATTGTTTTATGATTCTAGAAGACATATATGAATGTATATTGAGAATCCCTATGTAGTACATGCAACCAATTAGAATAAGGGATGTATTAAGTGGAAAAATGGATGACTCACAATTGTTGATTCCTACCTAACCCTAGCTCACCTAAGTCTTCTTAAGGAGGGAAAATCCTAATGAGTTTGTATGTGCATATGATAAGAGAAGGATGAATGCTAAGTGTAGAGAGAGAGCATTCATGGTGACTATGGAGTCTATAGAAGAGATATGAATTGTAGAATTAGTTAGAGAGAATATAGCAGAGTAGTTAAAGGATAGATGAGACATATATGATTAGGAGGATCAAGGATATACTTGGAAAGAGGAGACATGATATCTAGCAGCAGAGTGCTAACTGAAGGATCATGGTGCTGAATCATTTTAATAGGTGATACAAAGAAAATCTCTTAACATAGTAGTCTTAACAGGATTTTGCTAATCCTTTAACATGGTGCTTACTTTATTGTGAGTTAAAGTCCTCTAACAAGACACACTTTTAGTAGGGCATTGAAATCCTTTAAAAGGGTAAGATTTAACAATCTTTGTAAGCCTTTAACATGGTAGATCATAGTTTATGATCAAAAAATTGTAACTTGAATTGGACATACTTTATAACTATAGTAGTGAAGATTTGTCAGTGTCATCCCCAACCCATTTTTACCTTCTCATTGGAGGGTTTTTGGGTAACAAATTTATTGTGTTATGTGCTATTTGTTTCATGCTATGGATGAACATGTGTAGTTAGCTATTTCAATTTACATGCTAAATTATGAGATGGATTGTGGTGAATGCTTTATGGTTAAAGTTTCGAAGTACTAATTCACCCCCCCTCTTAGAGTTTACTTTCCCATTGTTATTTCCAACAATTGGTATCAGAGCATTGTTCTTTGGAAAGGAAAGCTTTACAACTTTGAGGGAAGATCTTGTAGATGGAAGTCTACAAGTTGGGAAAGAATATCAAGAACTAGAAGATTGAAATCCAGCTTGCCTTACACTAACTGATGGAATAAAGAGAAGAACTACAATATTCATTAAGGAGAAGGAAGGAGATAGCTATTGAGCAAAATAACACTCATTACCAAGAGGAGACACTATTGAATTGTTTGCAAATGCAATCTCAAGTGAGTTTTGATGCAGAAGTTGTAGATCTGATGGAAAAGAATTGTTCTAATGTAGGGAGCTCCCCTTAATACCATAAACTGATAATAGAAACATAAAAACAATAGAAAATGCAAGAACAAAATATGGACTTCTTATTTGCATCACAAATGCAGAATTATAGAATTCATAAGTACAATATGCTAACCCACATGGGTGCCTTTAGTACAATAATTTGTAAGACAAGCTACAAACTATCACCCAGAGTTTTCCTAGACAATGTTTGTGCCTTTCTTAAATAGGTAGTTTTATGCCTCCAAGGAAGGTTCTAGATGCTCAAAATTAATACCTAGGGTCGACAGACCCCAACAATACACATAGAGTTAGCCAAATACATCTTTGACAAATTATTTTCAAAATTTTGGTAGTCCAACTATTGCAAATATTCTAGACTATGCTAAGTTACTGAGAGGGAAGAGGTGAATCAGTAACTTCTAAAACTTCTACAATTTCAACTCTTAATCCAACAGTCCAATTTAGCATTTAATCCTTCTCAAATAATCTGATCCAATTGCATGCATAAGAAATTAAAAAAATGAAAGTATTCATAACACTGTGACAAAAATATTTGGTGGCTAAAAAACCTTCCAAATAGAAAGTAAAACTGGGGTGGGGATGATACCCACAAGCTTTAGTACTACAGTATAAAGTTGGCCTATTAAGGCTTACATTGATCACTTCTGATGATCTTCCCTGTTAGGAGCAATAAGGACTACTAGGTCCACCTTGTGAAAGGATTTACAAACATACAATGGAGTATGCACTTAATAAAGAGATTTACAACAGACTGCTAGGTCTATATTGTTTAAAGGATTTGACTGATCCACCTGTTAGGATGAAACAAAAGCTAATCTCTGATCTACAACTTGATTTGCTAAATGAGATTCCTTTATGTATTAATCACCTTGCTGTAATAGATATGTCTTTGCTGCTCTTTATACTACTATAGCCTTTGTAATTCACTCTTTTATGCTCTTCTCTGGTTATATTTGATTACATTGCATTCACATTCACACACTTGGATATGATATAATTCACTACATATATACCAATCCAATTATGCAAATTACAAAGTTGGCCACAATACAAGTTTACACAAATATTACAAAGTCGGCCTGAATGAAAACACTCAGGTTTTGAAGATTGACTTGGTGAGGTTCTAATACTTGGCATCCACTGTCAATGCTCGATATCATCATGCACTCAATAGATGTAGAAGCTCAATCCATACTAATCACTTCCAAGTAGTCTTGAACTTGGTCTGCACTAGTGACTCAGTTGATAGCATGAAACTCATCATATAAATTGAATCACTTGTTTACCTTTTCATAGATTGGTAAACACTATCACCTCAAGCTCGATATAAACTGAGTCACTTGGTTAACACCGAGTAGCTTGGTTAATACTAGACTCACATCAATAAACTATGAACTCGGTGAACACTGCACAACTTAGTTTGCACTAGTAAAATTGGCATATACTAAGATGCTCAGTTTATACTACTAATCTTCACTATAACTGCAACTACTTGGTAAATGCTAGGATTTGTCCAAAGGACTTGGTAGCAACTGTAGAACTTGATTACAACTAAAATGCTTGGAAAACACTATTAATTGTACAATAAGCTTGGTAGCTATTTACAATTTGAATAAGTGTGTGACACTAATAAAAAACTTGACTGATATGTCAAAAATCTCCCCCTTTGGCATTAGTGAGAAAAATACTTATTAGTCAAAACTGAATTCAAAAAGTTTCTTGAATATCTTTTATCCATCACCTTGTGATACTTGCTCAGTATAGTATATTGTTTTTGAGATTTTTCAAAATTGATTTCGTAAGATATATATTTGTACATGGTAAGGTTCTTTCATATAGTATACTATACATCTTCTTGCTATATACAACATATACTTACTGTACATATCTTCCTCCCCCATTGATTTTACAACTTATTGAATTTTCTCCCCCATAACATATATCTTTCTCCCCCTTTTTGACATTAATGCCAAAGATTTATTCTATTTATTTACATGGTAATGCAAAAATAAAATAAAAATTCTAAATGTACCTTGAGAATGATTGCCAAGGTTTTATCCCAATTTTCTTGTAGGACCTTACATGTGTGAAGTGCAATTTGCACTTCTATTGACAGCTCTATCATATGGTTTTCTATGGAGAAGTTATTGTCATGGATGAGAGTTTTAGAATGTGCAATATATTTCTACAGTGCATCCATGTTGGGAAGAATCATATTATGTATATCTACCAATGTAGCTCTGATCATTGCTTCTTCTCTAAGCAATTCTGTTTGCATATCTATCAAAAATCTTATCTTGTTGAAGTGTGTAGAACTTGAACTAGGGTCAAGTTACAACTGTTGAGTGCTTGACTTGAGATCTTCATCTATTTTGGACAATTTTTCCTTTATTTCCTTGGTAAAATTAGATACATCACATAGCTTACCAAAAAGTGATGATGCATTTGTACAAGATGTTTACAAAGAACCCAAAATTGTAGAAAGTTCTACCTAATAGATAGCTATTTGTTGAGCAATGTGCTCCAACACTTTATTATCAAACTTATTTTCTACTTTCTACACTAGCTTATCCTACCCATCAATATCTTCATTGAACTTTTGGACTACCTCTGCTAGCTAATACAAAACTAGTTGTGAAGAATCAACCTCAATACCTATGGCCTCTGCCAAAATGTTCTTTGCATCCTCAATAATTTTAGATTCCTTATCTCTTTCCTCTCTTAATAGTTGTTGTTTGGATTTCTTCTAGAGGAGTTCACCAAATGACTACATTTGGTCTAGAGTGAGCTTGGAAATGTCCCAATTTGAGATTACAATTTCCTCATCTAGGTTTATTTCTTCCTCCATCTCTTTTCCTTTACCCAAAAATTTTGTGCTTGGTTGAGCCTTGGTCTTAACTATCCTTGCACTTATTGCTTTTGTGCCTAGAATAGAAATAACTGTAGATATACCAGGACTAGTTGTAAAAATTGGTATTACACTAATTGAAAGAATATTAACAGAAATACTAGGAGAATTCAAAATTGATGTAGTAACCACAGATGTGTCCAAAACTATTGTACTCAAAACTGATGTAGCCAACTTGGTAGAAGAGGGAAGAGTCTATAGCTTGGTAGATGAAGTGGAGGTCACTTCAGTCAATGATGTGTTGAGTTGAATTGGAGCAAAGAGTGATTGGATTTTTGGGTTGGCATTGGTGGTCACAATCAATCTTGTTGGGGCTATCTTCATGCTTGATGTTGTCATTGGTTTGCTTGGAGAGTGAGGAAGTGAGGCAATGACTACTACAACTATCTTAACTAGATCAGTTTCCTCATCATCTTGCTTTGCTTCCTTGATAGCCTCTTCATCATCAATGTTGTCAAAATGAGTTGCTTCTTCAATATTTTCCTCTTCATCTTTCTCCTCTTTATCATCATCATCATCATCTTTTACATCAATAGGAAAATCAATCGGTTTATGTAAAAGATAGATATTATTTCATGTGTTAGTTGCATTCCTTACAACATGTTCAATATCTCTCATCAAAATTAGACAAGTGTTGAATTTCAAAGTCAATTTTTCTTCATTTTTCTTTAGTGACTCTTTTATCACTGCATCTAATATGCTCGGTATAAGATGCCTCAAAGTTTGCCCATAGATATCTTTGATAGTTTGCATGGAGAATTACCATATTGGCTTGATTTTCTCCAACAAATCATTACGAATCTAATAAGCAAGCTAGTCTGGTGAGTATTTCCATTTACCCATTTTGTCCATCACTAGATCTTCTATCTCCTTCTGCTCTTCAACTGTCTTGATTTCATACTTTAATAACTTAAAGTTTGTTATACTGGCTGTAGCTTCTAGATCTTTCAATCTATCTTGGAAGGTGGGTGGAGGTTTTTTGAATATGATGCCTCCTCCTTCCTTGTCAAATTTCTTCCTGGAGGATCTTCTTGTAAATATTGCAGTGGATGGCTTTGGTGTCTTGGTGATAATTACCTTACCCTTCTTCTTTAATGGTTCTTCTTCCTCTAAAATCTTCCTCATCCTTTGCTTCCTCATCCTCACCTTTTGCCTTGGTCAACAAAAGGGTAGAACTTGTTTTTAGTTTTGCAATTCTTTTCTTTCCTTTGTTAACTGCCTAAGGGAGCTTTATTTCTAGTTCTATCCTGGCTTTTGCTTCATCATATGTTCCAAAATATGTAGCCTTAGGATCAACTAGTTCATTAACAAGTGCTTCAATTATGTCTTTAGTTTCATCAATATTGACCTCATATCTAAGAGGTTTCACCCATTCCATTCTAGGCTTAACTGCCTGAATGTATACTTTGTCACTATCCACCATGAAATGCATGTCATCCTTATAATCTTTAACAAGTTTCTTGGGGATTCAGTATCTATTGTTCATTTTCTCCTTCAATGTATCAAAAAATTTATCCATAATACTGTTATAGTTTTCACCCATCTCAGCAATATATTCATTGATGCGATAAAGTACAGACACATCTTTTCTCAAAACAACAGTGCCTTTTGAAGTGAAGAATTTTTGAACATAAAAGAAAAGACATGTTAATAGGGACCCAAACTTACATTGATTATTCTTTGATGTTCTAATGCTTTCCATATTCTTGTTGAATTGTCTCAATAGTAGCTCAACAAGGTCGAAAGATAGATTGTTCTTTACTATCTTGTATGCAAGGTCAATTACTTTGCATGACACACTGCTTAACCTGCTCAAGCTGTAAATCCTATGTGCAATAATATGGATTATGAATTTCAACTCTATGTCTATGACACTACTAATCTTCATTCCTCTACCATCCCATTCTATTAGGGTTTTCTTTTCAAGTTCAACTTGACCTAGGGTTTTGGTTTTCTTAGCTTTGGCTAGCATTGGGAGACCAGTGATTTGATGAATCATCTTCTTTGTGATCAATACTAGTTGCTCCAACCACAACTACCCATTATGCACTTGACTTATGATAAACCTAATCCATTTTACTTGAAATTCATGGGGCATGTGAGGGATTTGAGTTAACCCTTTAGTTTCTAGGTGTTGGTGCTCGGGTTTCAAAAATCCATTCACACATAGATTAACTAGGGCATCATCCATTTCCCAAGTGCCAATCTCTTGAATAACACATTTTAATATGAGTTTTTATATCATTGATCAATAGTACCTTTGGAGGGATTTGAGACTACATTCCACTTAGATCTAGGGTTTTGATGATTACAAGAGTGAGCTTGAAGTTCGGTGCCTTCCATTCCACCCCACAAACCAACATGTCTGATCCTTGCTTTGCCTTGCTACTGCTGGATTCCATCTTCACTCAGTAGGGTTTGAGAGAATTCAAAAACTTTCATTGTAAATTTTCTCAAATTGCTTGGATGCTTTGAAGATTGCACTTCGAAATAACTCTCAAAAATTTCAAAGTAAGAATGAATTTGATTCCATGCCTTTTATCAAAATTTTTCCATAAATGCTCAGTTTGAAAGGTAGATGATTGACATCATGTTGACAAACTGTGATCCACTTCTTTGCATTGAACACTTGGTGAAGTCTTCATGACTTGGTAACCATATGCATCTTCATTACTGTCAACCTCACTCAGTAGAGTCTATGACCCAACCTCACTTAGTAGATAAAGTAACTCAGTAGACACTAGTACCCTTTTACTTGGTGATCCCTTTGTATCCTAAATACAGATTTGGATCATTTTGTTCTTGAAATCTAGAACTATTTTGGATGTCTTCTTTGATAGGCTAGTTCTAGTTTCTCCTTTGAGAACTCAAGTAGAAATGGTGGAGTCACCCAATTCTTTGGTGACTTGATCACCATTGCTTGGACTTGTATTCTTAGTAGACTTTGGAACCCATTGCCATCTCATCTATTTTTGGATGTTATTAGCTTTTTCCTTTTTCCCATCTTCAATTCTACCAATATTCATATAGTTCTTGGAAAAATGACCAAGTTCTATACAAATGAAACCTCTTTTAGTACTATCTCTTTTCCTCAAATGATGCTTTACACAATTCATTTCAATGTGTCCAAATTCTCCACAATAATGACATCTACACTAGGTGTTGTATTCCCAACCAAATATGGCTTCCACAATCGACTCTGCTAGATTCAATATCTTGGTTTTTCATTCTAATGATTTGTGCCTATGCTTCTTGCATTTGTGATATTTGCCTTCAAATCTTGGTTTCTCTTTGCATTCATTAGCCTTATGACTATGCTGACTAAAATTGTAGCATATTCCATTGAACTTTTCTTTTCCATTGCTCTAACATTTGTTTGAAGTATGACCTATCTTACCATAGTGATTGCAAGTAGGTTTTTGATTCTTTTGAGCTCCTTGCTTGGATGATTCTCCTTCTTTTGTATATCTAATTCCTACTTTTCCTTTTTGTCTATAGATATTTTGCTCATTCAATTGATTCATGTCTACTTGGGATTTCCTCATTCTTTCATTGATTTTCCTCTCAGAGTTTAGATAATTTTATAATATTTCATTGATTTGCCTTTTAGAATTTAGAGCATTTCATAATGTTTCATTTTCAAATCTTAGGCTCATGATTTCCTCATTTCCATTGGAGATCTGATCAATAAGGTCTTCTTGTTGAAGGGATTGATTCTAGATTTCATTGTTCTTTCCTTCTATCTCTTCTTTTATCTTGTTCTTCTGCTCCATGACTTCACATAGCCTTACTGACTGAATTTCTTGTTCTCTTCTTAGTTTCCTTATTTCTTCTTGCAGGGAACCATTCTTTTCTAGGAGTCCTTTAATTGCATCATTGGCTTCATCTGAATTGCTTGAATGAAGATCTTCAATTCTTTCTTCAATGTAGAGATGATCATTCATTTGAATTGCAAGTTCTTTTCTTCTTTTTAGGGATTGAGAGAGTTGGTTCTTTTCTTTCTTGAGTTGGGCAATAGCCATTTCTAAATCTAGCTTCTCATTGTCAATAGCTTTGTCAAGTCTTAATATCTCCATGGCCTTGATATTTGCTCAAGCTATTAAACTATGCTAAGTTATTGAGAGGGGAGGGGTGAATCAGTAACTTCTAAAACTTCTACAATTTAACTATTAATCCAACAGTTCAATTTAGAATTTAATCCTTCTCATATAATTTGATCTAATTGCATGTATAAGAAACTGAAAATATGAAAGCATTCATAACACTATGACACAAAGATTTGGTGACCAAAAAACTTGCCAAATAGAAAGTAAAACTAGGGTGGGGATGACACCCACAAGATTTAGTATTGTAGTATAAAGTTGGCCTATTAAGGCTTACATTGATCACTTCTAATGATCTACCTTATTAGGAGAAACAAGGACTGCTAGGTCCACCTTTTGAAAGGATTTACAAACATACAATGAAGTATGCACTCGAAAAATAGATTTACAAAAGACTGTTAGATCTACCTTGTTTAAAGGATTTGATTGATCCACCTATTAGGATGAAATAGTAGCTAATCTTTAATCTATAACTTGATTTGCTAAATGAGATTCCTTTGTGTACTAATCACCTTACTATGATAGATATGTCTTTGCTACTCTTTATACTACTGTAGCCTTTGTAATTCACTCTTTTGTACTCTTCTCTGATTATATTTGATTATATTGCATTCACATTCACACACTTGGATATGATACAATTCACTACATGTATACCAATCCAATTATGCAAATTACAAATTCAGCCATAATACAAGTTTACACAAATATTACAAAGTCGGCCCAAATGAAGACACTCAAGTTTTGAAGACTGATTTGGTGAGGTTCTAATACTCGACATCTACTATCAATGCTTGACATCATCATGCGCTCGGTAGATGTAGAAGATTGGTCCAAACTGATCACTTTCAAGTAGTCTTGAAATTGGTTTGCACTAATGACTCGGTAGATAGTGTGAAACTTTTCATATAAATTGAATCACTTGTTTACCTTGGCATAGCTCGGTCCAAACTTCTTCATCTTCAACTTATTATATGTACCCACTGGGAAACACTCCTTTCTCAAATGAACCATGACTTCATCTCCAATCTAAAATTCCTTATATTACCTTTTCACATTTGCCTTAACCTTATACTATGTATTCATCTTTATGATGTGCTTCCTCACCTCCTCATGGATGTTCTTCAAATGTTCAACAAAATCTTTTGCTTCAACACTACTTATCTCTCCTTTATCCAACTACCTTAGTTCAGAATTTTTTTTGAGACTACTCCCATATACAATTTGGAATGGTGATTTACTAGTACTCATATTGATAGATTTTGGCTTATCTCCAACCAAGCATCTCAACAAATTTTCCAAACTGTGATTTATAGCTTCTATCTATCCATCAGTTTGTGGATGATGTGATAAACTAAAATTCAAATCATCTTCAACTTCTTCCATAATGTACGCTAGAAATGCCCACCAAATTTGGTATCTTGATCTGAAACTATAGTCTTTGGTAGACCATGTAATCTCACCACTTCTTTGAAAAACAACTCTACTACATGAACAACATCACTAGTCTTCTTGCAAGGAATAAAATGTGCCATCTTTGAAAACCTATCAACCACCACAAAAATAGAATCATGCCCATTTTGTGTCCTTGGTAATCCAAGAACAAAATCTATGCTGATATCCTCCCATGGCTTCTCTAGTACAGGTAATGGCTGATACAACCTTGTATTCTACTTCACTCCTTTCACCATCTAACATACTCTACAACTTTGTAAAAAATTCATCACATCTTGCTGCAACTATGGCTAGTAGTAATTTTTAGCAACCAAATCTATGGTTTTATCTCTACCAAAATGTCCAGCCAAATTGATAAGATTCTCTCTCATTGAAATTTTGGGAATGCCCAACTAGCTTCGTTTGAACAACATATTATCCTGGACCATGAAATCCAACCACTTTGTCCTATCAAGTGTAACAAGTTTTGTACAAGCCTTCCACACTTCACCAAAATCAAGATCATTTGGATATAATGTATCGAGTTCCTTGAACCCAACCACCTCTATCTACATTTCTGTCAGCAAAAGTTATCTTCTACTAAGAGCATCTACAACTTTTTTAGACTTCCCACTCTTGTGTTTCAAAAAAAATGTATAACTCTACAAAAATTCAACCCACCTTAAATGCCTTTGGTTCAATTTTTCTTGACTATTCAAATATTGCAATGTTTGATGATTAGTATATAAAAAAAAACTCCTTAGGAAGAAGATAGCATCTCCACTTCTTCAATGCTTGAACTATAGCATAAAATTCTTGATCATAAACATAATATTTTCTTTTTGCATCATTCAACTTCTCACCAAAATAAGCAATAGGTCTACCTTCTTGGCTCAAAACAACTCCTATTGCAGTACCACTAGCATCACAGTCTACTTGAAACACCTTCTTAAAATCAAGAAGTGCTAAAATAGGTTGCTCGGTAACTTTTTGTTTCGATAGATTAAAACTCTTATCTACTCCTACAGTCCACTCAAACTCTTTCCTATCCCTTCTCATTATTTCAGTCAAGGGTCCACAAATATTGTAGCCAGTCCATGAAAATATCTTACCTCTATTGCACTCCTTGGAGTAGGCCATTCAAGGATAGCCTTTAGTTTCTCTGGGTCAAATAGTCCATAATACTGTCCATCCTTGGCAATGAAAATCTATACTTTATTGTGATCTTGTTGATAGTGCAAGAATCTGTGCACATCCTCCATTCTCCATTCTTCTTTGGTGCTAATACTACTAGTACAACACATAGACTTAGATTCTCTCAAATCAACCCCTTCTACAACAACTCATGAACTTGCCTATTCAACTCTTCACTTTCTGCTGGTGTCATTCTGTGTGCTACCTTATTTGGCAAACTGGCTCCTAGAGCCAAATCCATCTGGTGACTGATCTTCCTCATTAGGGGCAATCCATTATGTACATTATCTGATACAATATTAGAAAACTCTTCCAACATATCTACAACTTTTGCAGGTACCTCTTCTACTTCTTCTTTACTATCTTTAGGAAATATAGAAAAACACATAGGCTCATGTTTTATACCTTTAAGAAACTCCTTTCCATCAACAAAACATATTCTAGCAGCACTACATAAATTTTCTTCTTTATCCTTCAATGGCTTCAACTTATGTTTCACTCTATCCTTAGTTAGAGTGTAGGTGTTTGCTCACCCATCGTGTACAATGTGCCTGTCAAACTACCATGGCCTACCCATCAACATATGGCATATGTCCATAGGTAGGATATCACATAGTACCTCATCCTGGTAGCTTACAATCTTGAACTTCACTGAGCACTACTCATTGACCATGACCTTGTGGTCATATTGCACCCAAGAAATATGGTATGGACACAAGTGTTTCTACCTCTCCAACTTCAACTTGGTGACCATCATTTCTAACACCAAATTGTTAGTACTTCCACCATCAATGATCACATCACAACACTTATCTTCACATCTAAGCCTTGTGTGAAACAAGCTCCTTCTTTGCTTCGGTTCATTCTCATTGATGAGGCCAAAATATGGTCTATTTTATCATTTCATTTTTAGTTGAATTTGCAAAATTTTGAAAGACTTTGATGTTTAAGAACATGATGTTTATGATAATTTTAGATAGATGTGTGCATAATTAGTTTCTAGGATTAAAATGAATATGCTATGAAATGATATGTTATTTGATTACAAAATAGTGAGAATGATGCTTTTTCTTCCTTAGCTAGGTTGGGTAGTTATCTTGTAGCAATGTGACATAGGATAAACTAATTTAGATGACATATTTTGAATTAGTCTTGATGTATGCTATTGCTTTGGAGGCACCAATAATTTGCAAACTTAAAAGTGAAGTCAACTCAGGTAAGCAAAGTTAGTAGCCTGAGCAAATGGTGGTAGATTTCATTAATGACCTTCTACATCACCAACTATTTCGCCCATAATAGCTAGTACTTATTTTTAGGAAAGCAAGAGTTAAAGTAGTAAATCCAGGGATCGTGATCTCTTAAATTCATGTTCCATTTGACACCAAAGTTAATTCATCTCTTGTAATATTCAATGCCATCCAATGTTTTGGTAGTTGATGGAGTCTAAAATCTAGGAATTCTATTCCTAGTTTGTGCTTAAATAACTGGAAGTTTGTGTTCTAGAGGCACTTTTTATTAATTAGAAGTTTTAAGTAGAAAGAAGAAGTTTTCTAAGTTTTTGAGTACTGAATGTAATCTTGCTATTTATCAGTATGTACATTTATTATTGTTATGAATAAAAAGATCATTTCAGGTTTGCATCTCTGAGTAGTTCTACTTCACTTCTCTATGGGCCCACATAGGGAGTGAACTAATTAGTTAGCATTTGATTTACCTTCAGTTCATTGAACTAGAGTAGACTCTACTATTCCTGCAACCACTAATAGTAGAATTAGTGGATTATTCCTACAACATAGATAGTTAAAGTAGTTCTTAGTTTTATTTTCATGCTTTATTGAAATGGATTTGATTCTCATCTTTAGCATAGATTTCCTATAGAATAATCATTTGAATTTCTGTAGAGTAATTCTTAAATTGAGAGAAGTTTGAAGCATATACTTTGTAGCCACCATTTCAAGTTTATGTCCCTAGTTTGATAAATTAAATGAGTTCAAATGAGTTGGGTTAGAAACATTTAGGATGTTCAATCCTAGATTAAGTAGTCCATTACTATAGGATTTTGACCTTTTTCTTTGGCCAAGCATTTTTGGTGCCATTGTTGGGGATGGTGTTAATTCAAACCAATCTTTGTAGTTGCACTTTTATTCCTTGTAGAATAGAGTTTAGTGTTAAAGAAGCATGTTATGCATAGAAGAAGAGACCACCTTCGGAGATTTCTTCCTTGTGATAATCAGGAAGAACCATCCAATGATGTTCATCCTAAACTAGATGAACCCCAAAGAGAGAACAATGAAGATGAACCTTTTGAAAATTTATTTGCTAATATTCAAGCTGAAATACCTTCTTCATTTTCATAAGAATGACTCCATTTGAATGAACTTTTTGCTGAGCTTGCATATCAAGATAATCTACTACCAATTATTATATATCAAGCACCACCTCTTCCTCTAAGAATGGCTATGCCTACCTTTCATTTTTCTATTCCACCTTAGTAAGGGAATACAAATTTGAAGAACATACCTGCTACTGCCCTTCCAAAATTCTATGGCCTTATTACAAAAGAACCTAAAACCTTTCTTTTTGAGTTTGACATTCTTTGTAGGATCTATGACTACACAACTGATGCCCATAAGTTGAATTTGTTTCCCTCTACACTAAAGGAGGATACTCTAAGGTGGTTCATGGGGTTGGGTGTAAATGTTGTAGCAAACTGGACTTAAATGAGTAATTTGTTTCTTTAAAAATATAAAGAATATATCAGAGGTCAAGATATGAAGGGGGTGACATTTTGAAAATGTCACAAAAGGAAGGTGAAACCTTGGAAGACTACATTTCTAGATTCTTTTTCAATGTGCAATGGAATACACAACATAATCTAAATGAAGAATCTAAGAAGCATCTTTTTCTGAGAGGTGTGTAAGAAGAAAACATGGAAGCCTTGGACCTAATGGATGGAGGAGATGTTACACAAAGGACTTGGAATGAAATCAAGGAGATATGTCAGAACTATTCAAGAGCTACTGTGAAGAAATGTAGAGGACTAAGGAGCCTACCACACAAGACCAATGATGGGTCAAGAGTATCTAAGACAAAGTTATTTAACCTATTTTCTAACTTCAAGTAAGATATCATTAATGATGCCACTACTTAGTTGGATACCATGCAAGCCTAAAGGAAAAAAGGATGAAGCTAATGCTATGCTAACTAAGTTTTGCTCTCATTACAGAGAAAGGAAGAAGAACTACACATGCAAGGCTATTGCAACCATGAATGCACATCCAATGCCCATTAATTTCAAAGCAATTGATGAGGATATAGGAGAAGTGATTTATGTTGCTCAAAGATGACCATGGGCTCATAGACAAGGTATGCCTCAAGACCCTCTAAATAATTTTGGTTACAATAATAATCAGTGGCAAGGCACTATTCCTCCAAATTTCACCCCTCAAGAATAGAATTGGAATAATAATTGGTCCAATCAGTAGCGATAGTATAACCAAGCCTACCAAAAACCACCTTCGTATCCCCAGAAAAATAATCAATGGCCTCAAAAAAATAACCAGTATCCTCAATGGGGCCCTAACCAACAACCTCTCTACCAGGGGAATTAGCAGTAACCACCTTAGTAGGGGCCTAGCCAACCACCTTAGTAGCAAGCCTTGATGCCTTCACCTTAGTAGAAAGTCCTGATGCCTTCACCTCTTGCAGCCAATGCTACCCCATAGAAGCAACCACAACTTCCTACTCAGCCAACACCAAATCCCAACAATAAGCAACATGCTTATTCTTTGTAGATAAATGATATTCATCTAAGGTTTGAAACAAAGTTTCCTACACCTAAATGACCTATAATAACTGAGGTCATTGATAATAAAAATGTTCCAACAAGTCAACTAGCTGATGCTCCAATTGCCTCATCTATATAAGCATTTACTCCTCTATATATGCAAAGGCTAGTTCCTGCAACTCCATCCAAACCAAATCTTGTAGCAACTAATCTCCTAGACCAACTTAACCAAATGACTATCTAGATTCCCTTATTGGATGCATTTAAGGAGATTTCCCTTTATAATAAAGATTTAAAGGAAGCATGTGTCAAGCATTTTGGTAGAAAGAAAAAGGATTCTCTTAATGTCCATTTGTTGGGACAACTTTCAGATCTAATGTTAAGTAAAGCCCTGACACCTAAGTATTCTGACCTAGGAAGTCCTATGGTTTCCATACACATAAATGGCATTTAAATTTAGAATTTTTTGATTGATTTAGGAGCATTAATTAATTTCATAACTAGAGAAGTCTTGTTAAGACTTAGTATTATTGGATTAAGGGACACTCTTACAATACTTTAGTTAGCAAAGAACTCAACTGTCAAGCCTAATGATATGATAGAATATATCATTGTAACCTTGGATTCCCTAGATTTTCCTTTAGACTTTGTTGTGTTGCCACCTAGAGACACCCTTGGAGGATATCCATTAATCTTAGGAAGACCTTGGTTGGCCACTGTAGATGCATGCATTACATGTCAATAAGAAAAATGACAATATTAGATTGTACCAAGACTGAAAAGTTAACTCTATACTCTCCTACACAACTACAACTAGATCTTGACCAAGTTTCTTGGCTAGACCTTGGTGATGATCCTTTAAAAGTTAATTTTGTTCAAAAACTCATGATTCTTGAGAGAAACCCATTTGTTGTATCCCAGGAAGAAGATGATATACTAATTGTAATCCTTACTAATCAGTATGATTATGAGGAGCCCACTTTTGAAAATCCTGCCGGATCCTTAAAAACTATATTGTCTAAATGTGATGCATCTCAATCTCCTATAGTACCTAATTACCTTCATACATTATTACCCCATGAATTTAAATCTGCATCAATATCAAAGGTTTTAATGATGGAAAAGGTAAAGAGAGCTGAGATTGTTGCAAGAAAAGAGCTAAATATCAATAATGACCTTACTGCATCTCAGATGACAAGTCTCATTAAACTATTGCAAGATAGTCAACAAGCCTTTGCATGGGACTATACTAACATGAATGGCTTAGATCCTAGTCTTTGTACATGTAGGATATTTATTAACTCAAAATGTAAGCCAATGAGACAACCCCAAAGGAGAGTAAACCCAACATTAAAAGATATAGTCAAAGTAGAGTTAGAAAAACCTTTTTAGTGCTAGATTTATCTATCTTATTTCTGATAGCTAGTGGGTGTCACCTCTAGTTATTGTTTTAAAGAAGGGAGGAAAATGGAGAGTATGTGTAGACTACAAGGAGCTTAATAAAGCCACTAAAAAGTACCACTTTCCTTTGCCATTTATTAATCAAGTAATGGATAACTTAGTAGGAAGAAGATATTTTTCATTTCTAAATGGTTTCAGTGGATATAATCAAATCCAGATCTCCCCAAAAGATCAAGTTAATACAACAATCACCTATCCATGGGGAGCATTTTCTTACTTTGTCTTACCATTTGGATTATGTAATGCACCTACAACTTTTGAACCAGTAGTACTTAGCATATTTTTTGACATAGCTACTGATTGTGTTGAGATCTATATGGATGATTTCACACTTATGGTGACACATTTGAACAAGCTCATGCCAATTTGGAGAAGGTACTAAAAAGATGTCAAGAATACAACCTTTCTCTTAATAGTGAGAAGTATTATTTCATGATGGAAGGAGTTGTTCTTGGCCACTACCTTTCCTCTTTTGAAATTTAAGTGGACCCTGCAAAGATTGCTGTAATTACTAATCTACCAACACCAACCAAGCAAACATATGTCAAAAGCTTTCTTGGACATGCTGGTTACTACAAGAGGTTCATCAAAGATTTTAGTAAGCTTTCTGCCCCCTTGTACAACTTAATCAAGAAGAAAACTAAATTTTAGTGGACAGAAGACTGTGAAGCAACATTCCATCAATTGAAGGATGTTTTGACTACAAAACCTATTTTTAGAGGACTTGATTGGAAGCTACCTTTCCACATTCATACTGATGCATCTGATACTTCTTTAAGACTAGTTCTAAACAAACAGAAGGTAGTGTTGAGCATGCCATTCACTATATTAGTAAGAATTTGTAGGGTGTTGAGCTAAATTATACTGTCACTAAAAAATAATTGCTTGCTATTATGTATGCACTTAATAAATTTTGGCATCATATCACAAGCTATGAAGTTTTTATCTACATTGATCACTTTGCTATAAAATATTTGATGAACAAACCTACTATTTTTGATAGACTAACTCATTGGCTATTCCTCATGCAAGAGTTTAATGTGAAGATAATAGATAAATCAGGTCAAGCCAATGTAGCAGTAGAATTTCTATCACAACTTCAAGTACCTAATGATCCTATAGCCATAGATGATAGCTTCCCTGATGAGCATATATTTTTAATAGAAAGTAATTTGCATGTACAGAAAATTACCTCACTATAGGAAGAACACCACACACTTTTTAGCCAAGCAGTACCGTCTCTTGGTGGAAAAGAGTTCCAAATTCTCATGAATAGCTAGGTTGATGTTCTACACTGGACTAGATCAAGTAACTCACTAGTGTGTGATGGAAGATGAAACCTATGACATCCTACGGGCATGTCATGATGAACCATGTGGGGGTCATTTTAAAGCAAAGGGAACAACCTACAAGATTTTGACAACTGGAAACTACTTTCACACTCTCTACAAAGATGCAAGAAAGTATACAAGGATATGTGATTGATGCCAATGCATGGGAAGGTCCACTAAATCTGATGAAATGCCCCTATAGCCACAAGTGGTGGTCATGCCTTTTGACAAGTTGGGTATTGGAAAATCATACATCTTAGTATATACTGATTATGCAACTAAATGGGTTGAAGCACAAGCTATGACACATGCCAGAGATGAAAAAGTAGCAAATTTTCTATATGAATGCATGTTTACTAGATTTGGAATACCTATAGAAATTATCACAGATCAAGGAGCTCAATTCACATCTAACCTGATTGCAAAAATCATCAAGAAGTACATGATCCATCATGGTACATCTTCCCTATACCATCCTCAAGCTAATGGTTAAGTAGAAATCACAAACAGAGAGATAGAAGCAATCCTCACCAAAATAGTTGTATTCACAAATAGGATTGGGTTACTCAGCTTCTTGAAACAATTTGGGCTTATAGGACTACATGGAAGAGCACTACTAGGTTTACCCCATTTGAATTACTTTATGGAAAATCTACTTCCATGCCTATAGAATTTGAGCACAAGACTTTGAAACTACTTTAGAGCTAGATGTTGATCTTTCCGAGGCTCAAGAAGATAGGTTACTATAGTTGAATGCCATTAATGAATACTAAAAATCTACCCTACATAATATTGTGATAATCCAATAGTAGCAAAAGAAATGGCGTGATAAGTTCATCCGCAACAAGAAGTTTTCTATTGGAGATTGGGCCCTACTATATGATTCTCATTATTAGAAAACTCCAGGAAAATTCCAAACGCGTTGGCTTGACCCTATGAAATCATTTCTATATTTGTGAATGGTATAGTGCAACTTTTTACCATTGATCCTATTCACTTTAAACTGCTTATTAATGGGTACTGCTTAAAACTCTACCATAAGCCATCTAGTCCTAAAGAGTTCCTGCAACAATTCCAGCCATCTATTGATCCTACAATTCTTGTAGTAAATGTAGACAAGTTTCCCACTCATTTTCCATCCTCTCTCTAAGCACATTTCACTCATCATAACAAACTACTTTCTTAGTGAAAGTATTTTCTTTGTAATAATTCCACCTCACTCCACTCTTTCTTATCTTCCACCTCACCTCATCCTTCATCAACTTGCATGATGGTATCATCTGACAACATGAACTACAAGGTCCATACACATACTCAAGTTAAATATTTTTCTTAATGTGTTGTTCTATTTTTAGTTACCTTTGTCACTAGCAATTGTAGGAGCTATTGTCTAATTTAGTTGGGGGGAGAGGTATTATATTTCATTCATTTTATTTGTGATCATTAAATGTTCATGCTATTCGTTATATGCTGCCACATGATAAAAATAATGATTTGATGTGACAGTTACCTTTATGTTACACATTTTTGTAAAATGGTAAGTATGAGTTCCAACTAAGGTACTTAATGTAGAATTAAGTGATCTTAAATCCTAAAATGCTAGTTACTTAAAACAAGTACTATCACTTATCTTCTCATCTTGTTCCAAGCTTTTCCATTTTAAAAAGTACTCCTATAATCACTCTAAAAGAACAATGGGGGGTGATTTGAGAAGAAGAGAACTAGCTGACCATGCAACATTGGTAGAATACCTAGTTTTCCTACATATATTTTAAGCTAGGGGGTGGAAGAATTACATGTTGAAACTGTCTGCATGGGATGAGGAGCTTACCTTAGAATTTTTGTAGATGTTGAGGGATGGTTTTGCCACAGTCAAATGAATAGGGGTTCTATTTTCACCCAAAATTGTAGCTGAGATAATAGAATTGCCTTTGGTAGGAGAGAAGTTTTCAAATGCATTGGACCTAGTTTCATCCAAAGCCCAACTTACCGTGCACATAGATCTAGAGCTTCAAATAGACCAGAAACAAAGTGTAATCCACACATCTTTATGAGAACTATTTAACCAATGTGCTGTCTATATTGTGTGATATTTTACTTGTGAGGGGAGACATTCATATTTTCATGCCACACATTTCAAATTTTTGAGCTTTTTAAGACATGATGACTTCCCTTTGAATGTTCCTGATTTTATCTATCACATTTTGTTAAAAAGAGTTGCTGTAGTGCAAAAAGGAACCACAAAAGATGTTTCACACCACTATTTTATTAAGCTCATCATAGAAAAAGCCCTCAAGGAACAACTTGGGATATCTTGGGATGATTTTATTTCAAATAATGTGGAAAATCTTGTTAGCAGCCCATAGAGAAAATTGAGGAGGAAAAAGAACCTTAGGAAAATCTTGTAAACCCAACACTAGTTTCTTCCTCGTTTAGACCTAGGAGGTCATAGAGAACCCCAATTTCCACTCATATAGCTTCTACCTCTAGGTTAGGTCCATCATTTGATAAGGGTAAAAGGAAAATTAAAATATCCCCAAATATTGGATCTCCTACAGTTCATAGGGTTTATAAGAAGAAGAAAGGGAATGTACAAGAAACATCTCTAGAACTTCCTGCAGCTTCAAAGGTAGTAGAAGTACCCCTCAGGTATAGAACTCGAAGGAGCCAACCATCTATAAAACCCGATGAGGGTGTGTCATTTGAATCCCTTGTGTGTAAAAATGTAACTATTGAAAAAGAGAAATCCTCTTTTGATGAGGATAAGATCATCATTGAAGATGGTTCAAATGAAGAAAGTGTAGAACATATGCCTGCAGCAATAGGAACATCCTCTGCCTGCCACCCATGATTTCCATAGATTTAGAGAATGATGATAGTGTATCTATCCAAGTTTCAGAATTTCTTCCTATTCTTCTAAGGGAAAATTTTCATGAAAAAGATATTGGAATAAATTTGGATGCAGTTAATACTGTTGTTGAATAGATTCTTTTGCAAGGACTTAATGCTTTATCCTCTACAGCCTAGCAAGTTGTTCCTCTTGATCCTTTACCTATGTCACATGTTACTTACTATCCTAGTTCCAGTATTTCATTATTAAGCATCATTTCATAGTTATTAAATCAGTTAATTTAGGAGAGAGAAGAATGGAAAATAAAGAGAGAGAGAGAGCCTTGACAAAACCATCTTCAATCAAAATCAAGATTTGATTGAAAAGGATGTGAAGATGGAACAATTAAGTGGTAAAATTACAAAAGTCACTACCATGATTCCTGAATTAATGTCTTGTTTCTCTCCATCTATTATTTATGCTCTCTTTTTGAAAGAATAATTTGTCAATTATTAGATGACCTATGTAATGCAAGGTAAAAATTTAACATTGAATACTCCTCAATAATTGTTTTAAACTTTTCATACTGCCCCCTATAGCCATCAATAATTTACTTTATGAACTCTTTTTACATAATCTAGTAGTCCTTGACAATAGAGATTGGAACCCTCTACTTTATGTGGGTGATATTCAAATCAGGGCATTGATTTATTGGATTCAAAATGAAGTTAGCAGAGAAAACTAGGCTCGCTAGTATAGAGAATTAGAGCATGAGATTTCACTTTTTCTCAAGCCTAAAGCCAAGGATGCTAGATCACTGTATTATGATTGGTTGAAATTTTCTCAATCAAAATCTAGAAACCAAATTATTTCTCCTTTAAGGGAGATAGCCTATCAAGAATATATAGCTATGGCAGAAACAAATCTTCTTGCAGGACAACATGGAAATCAATGGCCCTGGATAAGATTGAGCGAAGACTTGTAGAAGAAGGAACCTCATTCTCTATTGAATGTTATCATGGCTACTCGGTGAGAACCTTGTACATTAAAATAGGGGAAGAAAGAAAAAGTGATTTATATCCCTTTAAATTTTTAGCCTCCACTACTATTGTCCCCATTGCTTGCTAATAAACAATATTTAGAGAAATTCGATATGATAGAAGAGCTTCATAGATGGGAAGGGTATAGGAAGAGTAAAGGTTTTTATTGGAATTGTACTATAGGAGGTAAAGGATAGAGTGTTTCCTTAGATTTTAGGATGGCTGTGAGGGTGAAAAATTTCATGTTTCCTTGAGGACAAGTTAAAGTTTCAATTGAGGGGAATGATGAGGCCAGAATATGGTCTATTTTATCATTTCATTTTCAGTTGAATTTACAAAATTTCTAAAGACTTTGATGTTTAAGAACATGATGTTTATGATAATTTTAGACATATGTGTGCATAATTAATTTCTAGGATTAAAATGAATATTCTATTAAATGATATATCATTTGATTACAAAATAGTGAGAATGATGTTTTTTCTTCCTTAGCTAGGTTGGGTAGTTCTCTTGTAGCAATGTGACATAGGGTAAAGTAATTTAGATGACATATTTTGAATTAGTCTTGATGTATGCTATTGCTTTGGAGGCACTAATATTATGTAGACTTAAAGGTGAAGTCAACTCAGCTAAGCGAAGTCAGTAGCCCAAGAAAAAAGTGGTAGATTTCATAAATGACCTTCCACATCACCAACCATTTCACCCATAACAACCAGTACCTATTTTTAGAAAAGTGAGAGTCAAAGTGGGAAATCTAGGGGTCATGAGCTCCTAAATTCATGTTCCATTTGGCACCAAAGTTAATTCATCTCTTGTAATATTTCATGTCATCTAGTGTTTCAATAGTTGATGGAGTCTAAAATCTAGGAATTCTATTCCTAGTTTGTGCTTAAATAATTGGAAGTCTATGATGTAGAGAGGATTTTTATTAATTAGTAGTTTTTAGTAGAAAGAAATTTTCTGAGATTTTAAGTAATTAATGTAATCTTGTTGTTTATCAGTATGTACATTTACTATTGTTATGAATAAAAAGATCATTTCAGGTTTCCATCTCTGAGTAGTTCTACTTCACTTCTCTATGGGGGCCCACATAGGGAGTGAACTAATTACTTAGCATAGGATTTACCTCTAGTTCATAGAACTAGAGTAGACTCTACTATTCCTAGAGCCAATGATAGCAAAATTAGTGGACTTTTCCTGTAGCATAGATAGTTAAAGTAGTTCTTAGTTATATTTTCATGCTTTGTTGAAATGGATTTGATTCTCAGCTTTATCGTAGATTTCCTATAGCATAATCATTTGAATTTTTGTACAATAATTTTTAAATTGAGAGAATTTTGAAGCATATATTTTGCAGACATCATTTCAAGTTTACGTCCCTGGTTGATAAATTATATTATTTCTAATGAGTTGGGTTATAAATATTTGGGATGTCCAATCTTGTATTAAGTAGTTCATTTCTGTAGGATTTTGACGCCTTTCTTTGGCCAAGCACTCACCACTCAACAGGATCCTTTAGTTAACTAGGACCTCTACTCTTTCAACATCTTCAAAATGTGAGGATCTAGCATCTTCATCAACATGTGCAACTTTTTCCTGATTTTTTGTTCTTCAATCTTTCCTTCCTTAGTGCTGGGTACATTCAAATGCTTTATACCCTTCTTCTCTATAGTGAAACCATTTTCCACAGAAGCCTCCTCTTCTAGATCCTTTTCCTCTACCTCTTCCTCTCTGATCTCTATTATTCTGATCATAGAATCAATTGAAATTGTTTCCCCTCTGGTTTTGACTACTACTTCCAACCTCATCCTTTTTCTTTTCATCATCATTATGACTACCATAAGATTGTCCAACAGATCTTTTATTGTGACCTCTTCCACTATTCTGATTGTCAAACTTCTTGCTCAGTTTCTCCTCAACTCTTAGGGAAAATTGGTATGCCTCCTTAATACTACTCATTCAAACTAGACTTAGCTCATCTTGAATGCTAGGCCTTAACCCATTAAGATAACAGACAATTTTTTCCTTATCAGCTTCTACAAGGCCGATTCTAATGAGAACTCAGTAGAACTCTTTGTTATACTCTTGAAAAGGTTTTCTTACTTGCTTTAACCCTTGCATCTTCTTTAATAGATCAAGCTCATAATCCATGGGAATGAATTGTCACTTCAGTTTATCTTTCATCCAATCCCATCTGGTGATTTTTTCTTTCCCCTTCTATTTTGATCCAACTGAACCTTCTGCCACTAGATCTTCACATGTCCTTTTAGTTTTGCCTTCACAACCTTGACCCTCTCAGGATCATCAATATATTCATACTCAAAGTACTCCTCTAGTTCATTGATCCAATTGATCAACTCCTCTGGGTTAAGATTTCCCAAAAATGTGGTAACCTTAAACTTAGGTCTTTTTCCAATCTTGGAGATGGCCCTAAAAGCCTTTCTTCCTCTGGATTAAGAACTGCCTCTACTTCAACATTTTCTTCTACTTCATCCTCATCCTTGCTTTGATCTCTTATAGGAAGATTCATTCCTCTATGCATGTGTTCTTCCAATGCTTTCATTTTTTTTGGAGGGCTCAAAAACCCTTAGGTGTAACACCTACAACTCTTCTACCATGCTCTCTTCGTGGAGGCATTTTCGTGCTTCTCTTGAAACTCTAGTGCAAACTTTCTCACAATTGGCAATCTATCTACATGCTAAGCCCAAACCAAGATCTTGATGTGAACTTCGTTGCAATTGACAATCTGTCCACACACTCAAGAACTCTAGCTCTAATACCACTTGATGCAGGGAGCTCCCCTTAGTACCATAAACTCATACTAGAACCATAGAAACAACAAAAAATGCAAGAACAAAATATGGACTTCTTATTTGCACCTCAAATGAAAAATTACAAAACTTATAAGTACAATATGCTAACCCACAAGGGTGCCTTTAGTACAATAATTTACAAGACAAGCTACGAACTATCACCCAGAGCTATCTTAGACAATGTTCAAACCTTTCTTAAATAGATAGTTTTATGCTGCCCTAGAAGGTTCTAGATGCTCAAACTTAATACCTAAGGCTGACAAACCCTAACAATACACAAAGAGTCATCCAAATACATATTTGACAAATTATTTTAGAAATTTTGGTAGCCCAACTTCCAAAGGCCATAACTTACAAACCGTTGCTTTGATTAGCTATTATACCCACTTTTCAAAAATACCAGCTCTTGATCTGTAGACTTGAAACCATGCTAGCGCCATTTTGTCAAGTTTTAATACCTCATCTAGGAACTCTAAGGCCTCCAATGGTGAGCCTAAAGATTTTTTTTGCAAATTTTTCCACCAAAAATTCACAATAACTTCTCTGATACTAATGCTTGAGCAATGAGATTTTTATGGTAGGTTTACAACTCTAAAATGAACCTTCCTATACAAAATGAGAGCATTCCAAGTTCATGTGATAAACATACTAAAAATAGTAAGTTCCCATAAATAGTAACCACCTTGTCTACTAGTCCTTATTAAAATGGAAATGATTGAAAATAAAATATTTTTGGGTGATGCAAGGTTGCCCTTGCACCTAGGATACTCCTGCATCAAGTGCCCTAACTAAAGAGGTCATAAATCTTAAGATAAAACAAGAAGTGCAATCAATATTGTTGTGTGAGGTGACCGGGGAAAAAAAGAAAGTTGAGGAAGACAAAGTCATGATTGAAGATGACAAAAGAACACTTACCAACATAATAGAAGAGAAGACATCAGAGATACAAAGGATTGCTAGCATGCAACTAGATATAATGAATCAATTAATAATTGCAAACCATGAATTGAATGGAAAGGAAATTGGGATCACAAGCCTGAAGTTACAAAATGAACAACTGAGGAATGAATTGAGAAAAGAAAAGGAATTTGCTAAAAGTTTCAACAAGCCCAATAAAGCCATCAAATACTTTGAGAGACTGATGAGATCTCCTAGATCTAATAATGATACTGCTGGATTAGGATACACTAGTACCGAGGAAGGATAACTATCTAAAAGTGGTGAATAAAGAAATAACAAAGGTAAGAATTAGAAACCCACTTCTCATAATTGTGGAAAGTTAGGTCATACAACAAATGTTTGTAGGAGAAACAATGCAAATCAGAACCCTAAGCAAAAATTCAAGGGTTACCATCATAAGTGCAACAAGAAAGGACATCAGGCCCACATGAATGTAGGACCAAGACCTTAAGCACACAAATATTTGAAGGATATTGCAACAATATTCAGAAGTATGGACATAAAGAATATGAATGTAAATCTAATGCCAAGTGGACATCAAACAAGTAGACAAAAGTACAACAAAATGCAAAATCCTACAATTGGGATTATAACACAAGGTATAGTTGTCACTATTGTCAAGAATATGCACATATTTTTGAGAATTGCATTAGAACACATTTCAGAGGAAACTAAAATAGATGGTTGAGTGAGACTACATGCTTTAGTTGTTTGAAGACTGGGCATATTTGAAGAAACTGTCCAACTAGATCACCAAAGCTGAGTAATTGGTTTGATGCCAACATAGCATGTTTGATGTCTTCTATGGTATCTGATAGAAGAACAATAGAAAGATTAACTTGGTATGGATGACTAATTGAGCATGATAAGCACCCAAGGTTATGAGAGATACTTTTGAGTATTTGGTATATCTAGTTAATGTTAGAAGTAGAAATAAAAAGTTTAGAAGAAGTTATGTAAGTTTTGGTGATGTCTATTCTAAGATAGAGTTACAGAGCCATGTTTTAGTAAACTTGTTATATCTCTTAGAATAGTAGATATCTTAATAATCAAGGTTAAGGACATGAAGATGAAATGTTGAGGATGCCATTGCTTAGATCTCTCATCATAAGATTGCATGTACAAAAATTTATTCAAGTTGCAAGGTGAAAGATTTGTGTTATTGCTAAGTGTAACATGTTCTTAATGAGGTCCTATAATAATTAGTTGGGAAGGACTAACAACCAACTCAAGAATTGTTTTATGAACTTGGTATAAAGGAAGGAAATTTTACTTTATCAACACATATGTTGATATGAGGATATACAAATTTTAAATGTTTGGAAAGTAGAAAAGGGTGCAAAGTTGAGTAGAGTAGTGCAAAACTGAATGAAACTTCATTGTCGAGGTTTTTCTAAGTGATCTAAGGTTTGGTATTTGGATTCGAGGTTCATGACTAGTCTACAAGGTTTGAAAATAATTTGTCCTATCGACAAGATATATGAAAGTATAGAGGAAAGAAGAAGATACTAGTAAATTACTTATTTGAGCAGTGAGCTCTTCTTGTAGATGAAATTGCATGTTTGGATAGTGGGCTCTTCTTGCATATATTATACCACAACTCCTAACAGTGTTGGAATTTTCTAATAGGGATTCAAAATCTCCTAATAGGGACTCATTGTAATAAATGTTGTAATAGACTCCTAACAGGGTCTATCCCTGGTCAACATATCTGGTGTAATTGTCTATGTGCATCTTTCTATAGTTGTTTAATTTGATTGAATGGTTAATTTTGTTTAATGAAGATATGTGGTTTAATTATTGGATAAATGATTCACCCCCCTCTCAGTTATCTTGGTGGACTATTGTTTCTAACAATCAGCATCAGAGCATTAGGTCCTTGAAGAAAAAGTATAACAGCTTTGGGAGATCCATGACAAAAATGTTCAGAAAAGATAGTCTGAAGTTTGATGGAACAAACTATGACAACTTGAAGGTTGTGTATGGTTCTAGGATATTGGATTTTGACAAAATCAGTGAAGACAACCATTGAAGAAAAAGATTCAAAAACTTGCACTGAGATCGAAAGAGATCTCTTCATGTGTGACATGAGAGCTAGAGAAGCACTATTGACCGCACTTCCTGAAATTGAGTACTCTTAGGCAAGATATTAGAAATTAATGTAGGTATTAAAGCTCAAGGAGGAAACAAAGAAGATGATGAGGTTATATGGAAGATATTGAAAACTCTAACAACACCATTCAAGCCAGTAGTTTAGATGATACAGTTGTTGATATCATATACCAAAGATTTCACAAAGGAGACATTACTTGGAAGACTTGAAGTAGTTGAGAATGAACTTAGATAGTTTGGAGAGTTAACTAGAATAGAGATAGCATTCAATGCCTTGAACATTTGACCTAACCTATCAAGAAGCACAAGTTCTAGAGGAAATTTTTCTAGCAATAGCAGATCTGAAGAAGAAAGAAATAATGATGAAGCAATAGCCCTTCTAGTAAGAAGAGAAAAGGGAGGTAAGACAATCTTTAAGTGTTGGACTTGTAATGAATATGGTCATTATGTATCTAAGTTTCCTAAAAGGGAGAAAAAGTATAAGGGAAGTCATAAGCCTAGAAAAGATAGAGATTGTTTATATGCAAATGAAGATAATGATTATGATGATCAAGCATTACATGCTAGTGATGATGAAATTGGATCTGTGGCAATTAAAGAGTAAATTATAGAGAAGATAGCTTTGGTATCATAGGTTGAGAAGAAATCTAATTGGATAATTGACAACGGTTGTTCACATCATATGACTAGTGATATGAACAAGTTTGTTCATTTCAAAAGTTAGGATGGATGAATTGTCAGAGTGGGAAACAATTCAACGTGCCAAGTAAATGTATTACATCTATAACTCTTGATGGTAAAACTAATACTTAGGATGTATACTTTTTTGATGGTTTAAAACGTAATCTTTTGAGTGTTGGACAATTAGTAGACAAAGGTTATTAGTTGTAGTTCATAGAAAAGACATGCATGATTAGAGATGAATATGGAAAGGTAATTGGAATAGGAACCAAATCTATAGGTAATGTGTTTCAATTGAATCCTACTGAAATAACATGTTTGGTTGCAAAGGTAGATGAAAATTGGTTATGGCATAAGAGATTCTATCATCTAAACTTTGATAGTATTGTGAGGAGTCATAAAATATTTACTATTAGATATTTAATAAATATTATAAAGCCTACTAACACAATTTGAAAGTAGCATTTTTTGGTAAAGCATAACAAAACTTCTTTTCCCAGCAAGAAGTTTACCACTACAATGAAGTTCAAGATTGTACACATAGATCTCAGTGGTCCTACAAAGACAAGATGATTCTATGGTGGAAGGTATTTTATGATTCTTGTTGATGATTTTTCTAGAATGATGTGGGTTGCATTTCTTAAAGAGAAATCTAAGGCATTTGACAAGTTTAAGATATTCAAGAATAGAGTTGAGAATGAATTTGGTGTAAAGATTAAATGTTTAAGATTAGGTAGAGGAGGAGAATTTACTTCAAATGAGTTTAACATGTTTTGTGAGGAAAATGGAATAAAAAAACAACTATCACCTCTAAGAACCCCTAAATAGAATGGCATTGCAAAGGGAAGAAACAATTTTGTAATAGAAGCAACTAGAGCTATGTTAGCAGAAAATGATGTATCCAAGACATTTTGGAGAGAAGAAGTAAATACAATAGTCTACACTATGAAAAAAGTTCAAGTTAGGAAGGATACAAAAAAACATCTTATGAACTGTGGTTTGGTCACTCACCTATAGTTAAGTATTTCAGAATATTTGAAAGTAAGTGTTACATTAAGAGAGATGATGACATTGGTAAGTTTGATGCTAGAAGTGATAAAGGTAAGTTTCTTGGTTATTCATTGAAAAGTAAGGCTTATAGATGTTATAACAGAGAACTAAAACTATTATGGAAAGTGCTAATGTAAGAATTGATGAGAAGTTTAGAGTACAAGAGAGAATAATTAATTATAGTTCAGATGATGATGATGTTACTAAGCCAAGGAATGATGAGGTATTTGTTGAGACTAACAATGATTTGTATAATGAAGGAGAGAAAAGGTAGGAACAAATCTTTAAATCTTCAATAGAGCCAAGAGTTGAGATAACAACTCCTACTTTAGGAAAGAACATGATAAAGAATCACCCATCTGAACAGATCATCAGAAGCAATGACAAAGGTGTGATGACAAGAAGTAGAGTTAATGAATAACTATGCTTGATATCTCAAGTTGAACTAAGGAATGCAGATGAAGCATGTAAAGATGATTACTAGAAACAAGTCATGAAAGAGGAATTGGATCAGATAGTAAAGAATGAGACATGGGAATTGGTCCCCAGACTAGCAGATAAGAATGTGATAGGAACCAAATCGGTATTCAGGAACAAGATGAATGAGCAAGAAGCAGTTGTAAGAAAAAAAGAAAGGTTGGTATGTAAAGGTTATTCATAGTAAGAAGGGATAGATTATGATGAGACTTATGCTCTAGTGGCTAGAATAGAAGTTGCAAGATTATTCTAGCCTATGTAGCTAGAAGAAATTCAAAGTATATCAAATGGATGTCAAGTCAACATTTTGAATGGAGAACTTGAAGAAGAGGTATATGTTGAGAAGCTTGAAGTATTTCCTTTGACAGATGACAAGCACATAGTATGCAAACTAAGGAAAGCATTGTATGGATTGAAGTAAGCACCCAGAACCTAGTATGCAAGATTCGATAAGCATCTGAAAAAACTCAGATATAGTAAAGGTATGGAAAATAGCTATCTATATTAGAAAGAAACTAATAATGGTTTGATGATTTTGGTAATATTTGTTGATGATATAATATTTGGAGGAAATGATGAAGAAAGTAAGAAGTTTTCTGTAGAAATGAAGAAAGAATTTAAAATGAGTATGATAGGAGAGATGAAATATTTCCTAGGATTGTAGATAGTACAGAAAAAGAAACAATATTTATTTGGTTTGGAAACATGTAAACCTATGGGAACACCTATGGTAACTAGACACAAGTTAGCTACAAAGGATGAGACACTTACTATTGAGCATAAGAAGTACATATCTATGATCGGAGGTTTGCAATATCTAACTCACACAAGGTTGGATAAAGAAACTATAGTTGGAATTGTTGCAAGATTCTTGGATGATCCCAAGAAGCAAATTATGTAGTAGTGAAAAGAATATTTAGATATTAGAAAGGAACTTTAGAATTTGGATTATGGTATGATAGATCAAATGATTTTACTCTAAGTGCTTATACTGATGCAGATTGGGTAGGCCGTATGGATGATAAAAAGAGCACCGGTGGAGGATATTTCTTTCTTCGAGGAAGATTGGTTTCTTGGTTAAGCAAGAAGTAGGATTGTACATCTCAAAGTAAAGTAGAATTAGAGTATGTCGTAGCAGAAAATAATTGCAATCAAGTAATCTAGATGAAGCAGATGCTAAAGGATATAAGGATAGAAATCAGCAAACCTATTGTTATACATTGTGACAATATGTCTATGAATCCAGTATTGCATTTGAAGACTAAGAACATTTCTATTAAGTATCATATGTTGAGAGAAAAACTTTTACAAAAGGAAATTAGATTGGAGTATGTGAGCACTAAAGAGTAGGTTGCAAATATATTCACTAAGCTTCTTCTGAAAGAGACTTTTGAGTATTTGCGAGGTATGGTTGTGTTGATGTCCCTTCCTACATCAGAGTAAGAAGATGCAAGAGTGCATTAATCTAGGATAATATAGAAACATTGTTTGATGGATAGAGTCACTTGTATTGATGTTGTTGATGTTGTTTTGAATAGTGTCTTTTGACACTTGAGCTTAGCAAGTACCAGTTGTTGTAGAGTTTGATGCAAAGATGTTGACTATAGAAACCTTTGACATTAATGTCAATGGGGGAGAATTTGGGATGAAAAACATTATGCTGAGCATATGGGAGAGTCTAGCATGAATTTTTAATAATAGTTTGGTATAAATTACATTGAGGTATATCAATGGGAAAGTATGATTGATGAAGAGGATTTGAAGAATGCTTATCTCTTGTTGGTATTCTTCGAACTAGATGTTTTTCATCTATGTTTCCATCAATACCAAAGGGGGAGATTATTGGAAGATTGGCAAGATTGGAGAGATTGGTCTGATGATGATATGTTACATTCATGATTGAGTTTGTCTTTGATGTCAACATAGCATGTTTGATGTCTTCTATGGTATTTGACATAACACCAACAAAAATATTAAGTTGGTACGGATTGCTAATTGAGCATGATGACCACACAAGGTTACAAGAGATACTTCTGAGTATCTGGTATATGTAGTTAATGTCAAAAGTAGAAAGGACAAGTGTAGAAGAAGTTATGTAAGTTTTAGTGATGTCTTTTCTGAGATAGATTTTATAAAGACATGTTTTGGTAAACTTGTTATATGTCTTAGAAGATTTGATATCTTAATGATCAAGGTTGAGGACATGAAGATGACATGTTAAGGATGTCATGGCTAAGCTTACTCATCATAATATTATGTGTATGAAAATTTATTCAAGTTGCAAGGCAGAAGATTTGTGTTATCGCTAAGTGTAACATTTTCTTAATAGGTCCTATAATAATTAGTTGAGAAGGACTAATAGCTGACTTAGGAATTATTTTATGGACTCGATATAAAGGAAAGACATTTTCATTTATCATGACATGTGTGGATATGAGGATATGTTAAACATAAATGTTGAGCAGAGTAGTGCGGAAGTGAAGGAAACTTCATTGCTAAGGTTTTTTTGAGTGATCTAAGGTTTGGTATTTGGATCCGAGGTTCGTGACCTAGTCTACAAGGTTTGATAGTGATTGGTCTAGTTGAGAAGATAGAGAAAAGTATAAAGGAAAGAAGAAGATACCAATAAATTACTTATTTGAGCAGTGAGCTCTTCTCGTAGTTGAAATTGCATGTTTGGGTAGTGAGCTCTTCTTGCATACATTATACCACACCTCTTAATAGGGATTCAAAGTCTCCTAATAGGGAATTATTGTACTAAATGTTGTAATAGACTCCTAATAGGGTCTATCCTCTAACAAGGAATATTTATATTAGTACATCATCTTGTGGGCATCATTCCCATCGAGGGTTTCCCTTTGATCAAGTTTTTCCCTAGTCAACATATTTGGTGTAATTGTCTATGTGCAGCTTTGTATGGTTGCTATTTACTTTGGTTGAATGGTTAAGTTTTTTTAATGAAGATAAGTGGTTTAATTATTGGATAACTGATTCACCACCCCTCCCTCACCTTAGTTATCTTGGTGGACTATTGTTTCTAACAATTGTTAGAAATAGGGATTACTGAGGGGGGAGGGGGTGAATCATTAATCTACACACTTTAGTCACCAACTAGATATTATTACTTAGTTTAAACCATGCATAACAAAGCAATTAAGTAATGGTGAATAGTAACAGTAACAATGCACAAAGATAACTCATAACACCATATTTTGTTAACTAGGGAAACTCTGGCCAAGGGAAAACCCTAGTGGGGATGATACCCACTAGATAATATACTGATATATATGTTCCTTGTTAGAGGATAGGCCCTATTAGGAGTCAATGAGAAAATTTAGTATAATAGTCCCTATTTTGAGACTTTGAATCCCTGTTAGGAGATTCCAATCCTATTAGGATTTGTAGTGTAATGTATGCAAGAAGAGCTCACTATCCAAAAATGCAATCTCAAATACATGAAGGGTTCACTACTTAATCAAGTAATCTACTATTATTTTCCTTCCTTCACTAATCTTTGATCTTTAGCTCAATCTCAGATCACTAGATAGTTCATACAAAACTTTGCATATATCACTTTCACAAAAGTTCGCTCACAAGTTTGCACACTTGATACAATAGCATAATCATGAGCACACACTTCTTATTGCAAAAAGTTATTTACATAAGTACCATGCCTTTACATAAAATACTGCTAGGTTAGCTAAGACCACAATTCACTTTTCCAAGTTAGAGTAAACATCTAGGATGTCGGCCCTAATTGGACAAGTAGTTTTTTTGCAACCAAAACAATTCTTTCCTTCTATTCTATTGTCCTACTTCATAAAAAGATGATTAACTCTATTCCATCTAGTCCATACAAACTTATGAGGTTATACACATTATCACCAACATGTATACTATCTCCATGTAACTTTGCTTGTCATACTATGACATCTTCAAGATGTTACAAACAAAACAATACACTACTGTAAACTAAATTCTATACTTAGACAAATTTTTGATAACCAAACACTAAGTATATTTATTTTTGAGCTTTCTTGTCAACATGTACATCATGTGTTTCCATTAATGACAAAAATTACATATCATAATTAGTCAATTGTCAACAATCTCCCCCTTTAGCATTGATGGCAACAAAATAGGAAAAATTGGCTAAGTGACAAAAATAAACTATCAAAATAAACATTACATTTATTACAACTTTACAAATATGCTCCCCCTTACAATATAATTCATACTACACATGTATCTCTCCCTTTTCCTATCCAAATTTTCTTCTTTCCATTTTTCTTTTGGCTTTCTAATTTTCTTCTGCTATTACTCCCCATTTGACATCAATGACAAAGGTCTCAAAATGTGAAGATTCTGTTCAAAACCATCAAAACTGCTTATCCTTTCCTTTATGTTGAAATAATCTTCATACAATCATAAAAACTAGCCTTCAAATTGTCCATACCTTTGTTCCATGTTTCTTTGGTAGACTTTGCTGATGTGAGAATTGCACATAATGCATATGATGCAATCTCAATTACATTTAGATCTGAATATAATAACTTTGTATATGTTTCTTTGGCCTTGCCACATTCTTCTAATTGCTTTTTAGCAAATGATTACTTTAGAGCAATAGATTCTCTAAAATTAGATGTTCTCTTCAATGTCTTCTCTTTTTGAAGTTCCAATTTCCTGATCTTGCTGTGAACACTGGCAACTTGACTCTCAATATCATTAACTTTACTTGATGGGTTCTGATTAGGCTAGATAAAGCCTCTAACTCATTCATCTTTACCTCTAACTAACTATCTAAATCCTTAGTCAGTTTGTATGATAAGGTTCACTTAACATACGAGAATTTCCCTTCCTGTTGACACTTCCAAAGTTCTTTGATGCATGTATTAATGTTGACTAAGTCATTCATGATATTTTGGTAGATGGTGCTAAACAAGTTAGCATAATGGGAAATTTGAGCTTTTTCCTCTACAATATTCAACACATTTGTAAACTCTTCATCAAATTATTTTAGCATTGCTTGTGCTCTCAATTCATGATCTAACTCAGTATGTTGTATTGTCAAAGTATTGTGCAATCTGTTAGTTACTTCCATCAATGATCTCTGCAAACTCTTCACTATCTTATTTTTCTATATGAGTTTGGATAAGGATGAAATCAAATTAGTTTGATTATCATCATCAATAGCCAAACTAGAAAGAGAGAGCAGAGTAGATGAACTAGACGGTTTATTCTCATCCTCCCTCTATTTATTTGTTGCTTCCTTAGCTTTCCTCTCTTCCTCTTCTTTCATTTCCTTTTCCTCTCTTTGTTTCTTCTCTTCTTCTGTAATTCTCCTATTATCTTTATCTTCCTTTCTTTTTCTTTCATCCTCAAGAAATTTCATCTTGGCTTCCTCTATCTTCTACTTTTCAATTTCTATTAGCTTCTTTTCCTCCTTAATTTGTTTCAACTTATCTTCAACATCTTTAGTATCAGGTACATGTGGTTTGGAACCACCAAACAGATTGGTATCATCAGTGTTGATTATAACATTGATTTGATCAATCTTCATAGTATCACCACTAATTGATACTTCTGGGGTTCTAGGAGTTGGAGGAGTTGTTGTCTATGATTCTAACAACATCTGATTGATGGTTGATATTTTCTCCTTCCTCAACTTATCCTTGTCACCAACCATAAATAAGAATAGCCTCAACTTATTTCTCAAGTATGGTGTGAAGTTATTCAACAATCTCTTGGTCTCATCTTCATCATTAGTCTTGCAGATTGTACTTAGCATAGACTTTCAAAGTTCAAGGTCTTCTTCCCTTGCTGGAGTCTTCTTCTTTATAAGTCTCTCATAGACTTTTTGGTTCACTACTCCTTTTATATGCTTCATACTTAAATTATTCACAATGATATGTCTCACAATAGATATATCAATCTAATTCTTCTTAAAATTATTATAGAGATCATAAAATTTGTTCATCTAAAAAAAGTTTCCTTCATTGAAAATTGTTGTGTTAATCTTTTCAATCTTCGGCTTCCATGGTTGCCAAACTTTTCTTACTGCTTGTTTAGGTGGAGTCACATTTTCAACCTTTTTGATTTGCTGTTCCTCAATCTCTTCATCACTACTAGATTCAATTGTCAACAATGATTTCTACTTCTTGCTAGGTCTTGAAGCCATTTGTTTGACTTTCTTAGTCTTTATAGGCATTGCTTTAGCTAATCTTTCTAATTTTCTCTTATCTCCACTAGGCTGAACATCAAATACTACTGCATATGGTATACTTTGTCCCAAAGTTGTCTCTATAATTGAAACAAACAAGGGTTGAATATTCAATACGCCTTGTTTCAATTTCTATCTCAGTGCCTCAGACTCACTTTCTATCATTCCAACCTCAAATTATGCTTTCTTCATAATTGACTCAACTTTCTTGTGAGATGCCTTTTCTAGGGTTGCTTAATGGGAATGCTGTGAAATCTCATCAAATGTGCCAAATATGTATTATGCCTTATATTTCTTATAATTCAACAAAAATATATGTAGCCAACTATAATATCATCACTTAACTCATAGCTCAAAGGATACAAAAATGTTTCCCGAGGTTCTATTTCTTAAATGTATGTATAGTTAGTATCAACAAAAATCCACATGTCTTCCTTGAACCTATCCATAATTGAAGGTAAGATCCCAAACCTTTGTTTCATCTCATTTTGAAATGTTCTCATAATCAAATTTCCACTATCCAATACATTATCTACAGGGTGTCTTCTACATACCTCTAATATCTTCTCCATGGTGCATCTATCACTACTCATTATATCTATTACTGACAAGTAGGGGAATCTCTTAAGCACATGAAAGAATATGTGATTTATCAGTGACTAGAATCTAATACACCATTTTTTTTCCTCTTAATCTTTTCAAGTTTCTCCAAGAGTTGCATTCTTAGAATTTCACTCAAATTCACTTGTTCTTTCTCAACACAAATCTTGTAAGCTGCATATATAAAACCTGTTGAAAGTTCATCTATCTTAGAACTTGCATAAACTGAATAAGCTATTATTTTGCTAAGAAATCTAACATCATCCTATTTGATGGAGCTTATTACCATAGCCTTCCCATTGTAAACTTCCTTAGTGTAGTTTTCTACTTTCTTCTTAACTAGTTTCTCTTATGGGTACACTGCCTTGTTTGCTAAGACCATTTACCTCATGTATAGGGTCGACAGAAATGTCTACTACATTATCTTGTATCCATAGTTTTCCATCATGAATCCTACTCAGTGTGATTTGAGTCCATTCATTTGTATCTAGTTCATGGTAAAATTGATATTTAAATAAGTCGAATTCACTTAAATGTTTAGATCTGACCTTCACTGTCATGTGATGGTTAAAGACCAATTCTGTATCTTTTTTCATATATTCATTGTCAATAGACTCAAACTTTCAATTCAAATAGTTTTCTACATCTTCTAGATAGAATACATTATTCAGGGTGATAGACAATGCAAAATTAGGGTTTCCATCACTAGGTTTTACAGAAACTACCTTAAACTTAGGTCTATCCTCATTCTCAACACTATGAACAACTGACATATCCATAATTCTTATCAATAATATATTTTACTAAACAAATATTGAAGAAAAATGATAGAATACCTCTTTTTGAAAATAGGGTTTTCTTTGAAATTGATCTGAAAAGTTGCTTTAGAATGCTCTTCACTTTGAATATGTTTGTAATAAAGTAAAATTAATTCTGTACTCTATTTATGCATAAGAATTTGAGAAATTTAGTTAGAGATTGAATTAGAGGTAGCAATGCTGGAAAATGGTGTATCCAGTTGTATTTAGATGGTACCTAAGCTCACTTGTGATTCAGAGCTCATCTAAACATGTTATGATGAATTTTAGAGTTACTGGTATTACAGTAAAGGGTAATTTTGTAACAAAAGATTAAAAGTACATTTTTGCAGAGAATTTTGTGATGCAAATTTTTGAGAATGTTTGCGATGATGGAAGGAGGCTATAGTAAACCTTAGATAACATTTTAAGATTAGATAGATTATTTTGGATAGTTATCTAATTACAAAACACAATAGCAACTTTTTTCATATTTGTAAAGTATGTAATTAATGTAGTTATTGTCAGAAGTATAGACATAAAGAATATGAATGCAGATCTGATGCCGAGTGGACATCAAACAAGTAGAAAAAAGGACAAAAAAATGGAAAATCCTAAAATTGGGATTACAACACAAGGTACAATTGTCACTATTGTCAAGAATATGGACACATTCTTGAGAACTTCATTAGAACACATTTTAGAGGCAACTATGATAGATGGTTGAGTGAGACTACATGCTTTAGTTGTTTGAAGATTGGTCATATCTGAAGAAACTATCCAACTAGATTACCAACACTGAGTAATGGAAACAATAAAGGAAAATAAAAGACCAATATTGAGAGGGTCAAAGTGCAAATGAATTAAACATGGAAGAAGAAGGAAGATTGCAACACATCAAGTTTAGATGAGGTCACTTCATCTAATGGATCAGGTGATTACATCACCTCCAACTAAGAAATAAAAGGTATGTGTGGGACTAATATTTCAAAGTTATATTATACACCAATTTCAAGAATCTAAGTTCTAAAAAGACTATATCTACATGAATTAAGATGCAATGTTTTGGTTAGAACTTGGAAGAAATCTATAGTTTTGTTAGTTGTTCATATTATTACTAAGCATGAAAAGTTTCATAGTTGTTACTGAGTGATGAAATTATGCTAGTCATGACCAAGCTTACTATGGTTACCAAGAATAGTGGAAATCATGTATAAGACAAGTGAGTGGGAAATCCTATGATAGCCAAGCTTACAACTGTATAAACATTAAGCATTTATTGCCAAATATCAAGGGTTATATGGTTGATTTTTGACTCATTTCCATTCATCAAAAATCAAAGAGAGCATGAAGAGCACACGGAAAACTATGGAGAAATATTCAAGTGTTTGCAAACTAGATTTAGTTGCTACTCATTATCATTCATAAGATTTGAAAGGTATTTCACTAGTGTCGAGTTACACTGTTTAAATTTTTGGAAATCCTAGTTACATAAAATAGTGTCTAGCTCTTCGGTGAATATTAGGAAGGAAGGATTTTTTTTAAAATCTAAAATTAATTAGTAATGAAGTTAGAAACCACCCTTCTAAGCTATTCCTGAGATAACATATAAGGGAAATCCTTCTGATGTGCTAGCAATGATGCCACAAAAAGTGTTAGTGATACAAGATGTCAGATACTGCTACACTAGAAAGATAGAAGAAATAAGAGACATGGAAATAAGAGATGCATACAAAAAACTATGTGATAATGGATTTTTGAGGGAAGAGTACAAGATTGTTGAACAAAAAGTGTTAAATCATGCCCTAGATTTTCCTCAAGTTTTTAAGAATGATTGCATAAGCATTATTCTTAGCTATATTCATAACAATTTCATTTGGTTGGAAAATGGACCCATTAAGATCACCAAAGGGATCATCCACTAAGTATTAGGGTATCCAACCCTAGCCAAACCTAAAACTATGTAGAGTGATGCAAAGGAGGTAATTGAAAGAAATATAGGGGCAATATGGAATATGAGATGGATGTCCATAGACACAATTTTAGATCCCCTAATTGACTTTGAAATGAGAGTGATTGCTCACAAGTTCTTTCAATCTAGTAGATTGAATAGTGTATCTTGCATGGTTATGGATTTGGGATACAAGATAGTGAAGAAAGATCACACTTATGACTTTGCCAAGTTGCAACTTTAGTAGTTATCAAAAAACTTGGAGGCCGTAAGCAAGACAAAGAGTAGATAATGAAAATTTGGTTCACTACTCATCTGCATATTCCTCTATATGCATAACACTTTACCAACCTTTGGTCAAATAGTGTGGAAGACCAACAGGCTAGTGATATTATAGATTAAAGATCTAATTAATTAGCTTGGAGACAATTTTGAAATAGTAATGACAAGCTACTTTGAAAACTTCAAGAAGTCTATGAAATAGAGGCTAAGGATTCCTATTCACTAGTTGAACAATGCTACAGTGATATTTTCTTTCTAGTTGATGTAGATTACACATATGTGTAGGCAACCATACCTAGGTTCAAATGGTTGAAGCCCTTGCCTTATGAAGTCAATGTAGATGAGGCATCTATAGCTATTACAACTTTACTGGTAGAGCAAGCTAATAAGAGTGCCACCTCATTTAGACATTATGAGGAATCCAAATCAAGAATCACAATTGATTTGAAGATAGCTACTGTGATAAGAAAGAAAAACGAGCTTGTGAAGAAGCTTAAGGATAGATTTGGTGAAGGGGGAGAGGAAGAAGAAGAAGAGGAAAACAAAGGAGCTTATAGTGGAAAAACTAAAGAAATTTGTAAAACATTTACAACAACACCCTGCAACACCAATTACTAGATCTAGCACAAGGGCAACTACAAAGAGAATCAAAGAAGTAGAAATGCCTGACAACAAAAGAGCTATTGCTACTACAGAGGAGAGTAAGCCTCAAAAGCTAAATAAGTTAAGGAGAAAGTACACTAATCCAACTAAATTAGATGAGGAGAGGACAAAATTAGATGACATCATTCAATTTCAGGTGGTAAGGCATAATACCTCATCAGATATAGACAACTTGTGTAAAAATGTTAAGAACAATGCATATTTTTCTAGTTTTGCACATGTTGTATTTGATAAGTTAGGTAAGATCAATCAAAATAAGGTGGAAGAAGAAATATATGAGATGATGGCTACATTTAAGACCACTCCTATAGAGATTGCCAACTCACTACCAAAGAGTCTTTATGACCAAGCTAAGCATAAGTGGTAGTATAGTTTGACAATAGAAAGATAGATTAGGGAGGCTACACTTGCTAGAGTAATACCTGCTTTGGATAAGGAAATGATGATAAAAGCCATGAATAAATTAAATGGGAGATTTGTCCCCAAATATAGAGATTTGAACATTTTGCAAAATAAAGTTGAAGAGGTTGTCAAACATAGCACCCAGATATGGAAAGTCATCTATGGGTTAACAACAAAAAAGCCAAGTGATCAAGTTCCTAAGGAAGTTGGAGATAAAAAAGATGAACATGAACAAGAAGTCCAAGTCAAGGATGGTCATGTGAGGTACTAAAAAAAAAACAACAATAGAGGCCATAGCTAATGATGAGCAACACGATGATTAGAATGTACCAGATGTAAAAGTGTCAAGTGCTATCCCCCTACATGTAGAACAAGTGAGTCACTAGGACTTAATACAAATAAAGGATGTTCCTGAAAACTCTACTCAGAACATCAATCACTTGATGGATGAAGACATATAGAAAATTTTTCTTGACTCCACCACAACAACTAAATTATGTAGCAACCCTAAATTGGTGAGAGTAGATGAGATTGAGAAGGTAAAATTGGCACATACGGGGGATAAATCACTAGAAACATCCAATGTGGTCCCTCAATCTATAGAAGAAAAAGAACATGCAAGTGTCACAATTGAGACACAAATTGAAATGCCCATTGTGGTATATTAGGTGAAGGATGCAATGACACTAGATGTGAACACATTAGTGCAAAATCTTTCAATGCAAGTAGTATTAACCATGGAGAAGGTTGGGATAGTAGTTCACAAAGGTCAGGAACCTAGTTCTGTACCTATCTCACAAATACAAGATGAAGATGGCAATAAAGTGAAGGAGAAGGATAGGACTGAAGTGTTGGTTTTGACTACTAAGCTAGAGGAAAAAATTTCTATAAAAGCCTTGGTGACCTTACCAATTTTTATATCACCTCATACTAGTCAAACTCTTCAATGGCTGAGTATAGATGCTATACCCTTAAAAATATCAAGACCTAGTCCTAGTACATCTAAGTAGGTTGAAGATACAACTTATGGAGATGTAAACTTAGATGAGGTGATTGAATTTCTAAAATTTGATCTTAAAACAATCACCATAGAACAAATGAGCATTCTACAAGAAGTTCTTCAAATGTAGAAATGACAAGAGTTTCTTAGATGAGAGCATAAGAAGAAGCAAGTTCTCCATGACATTAAAGAGATATTTCTTGATGCATTTAGTCTACCAAAGCCAAGTGAGGAAAAACCAATCATTGAGCAACTAGTCAACATAGTTGACAAGATTAGGAATGAAGACCTAAATTATAATGTTAAACTTCTTGAATATTTTGAAAAGAAGTTTCATTCTAAAGTTCTTGAAAATATTTCTGGTGCTATTGCACTAAGACAGGTTGACTTGGCAACCAAAATGGAGGATGTGAAAAAGGTGTTGGAGAATATCTTTTCTCTTTACACAAAGTTTGTAATTGAATTTATTCACATAAGAAGTATAAAAGGGCTATTGACTAGCTACAAGGAGATCTATAGCTCATAGGTTCAACATTGCAACTATCTCCTAGTCAAAGGCAGTCTCATTTTCAGAGACTACTATCTACTCAAGGTAAGCAAGCCATTCTACAAACACAAGATGCAAACATAAGGGCTACCTTGATTAGCATCTAGTCCATGTTGACCCCATACATGGAAGTATTGCATAAGGAACAAGCCTTCACTGAATCATTGATGAAGAAAGATAATCAACTTTCAACACATAATGGCCAAGTTGACCTTGATGCCCAGCTAGATGTTCAATACCAATCTCTAGAGGTAGTATGCAATAATTGGGATACAAAAATGAAAATAACCTTGGAGATACATAATTTTTTTTGGATAAACACATTATTAGTGTACCACCCAAATGACATAAGTGTCAAAAAAGGAGGATTATAAAGTTTTTTGCAATAAAGGGGGAATGAGACAAAAAGTGGGAATGAGAAAGAAGATTGGCAAATGCTTAGTAAAGTTTTGAGTCAGGGGGAGTACTCATATAGAAAAAAGGAACAACAAAAGATCATTTATTTACTTGATAGGAGTACAAAATTTAGTTATAGAAAGGAAATATCAACTTAGGAGGAGTTATAAAATTTTGGTTCAATAAGGTATGATAGTTATGTCATCAGTTTTGCAAATTTTTTAGTCTTGTATGAGAGCTGAGTAACATATACATATTATATGAGTTATGCTTGTAGTTAGGTTGTATATACATGAAAAAGTGTTTTTTCCACTCATGTCAAAGAGGGATATTTTTTAATCTCATTTTGGTTTTGACAAGGCAATCACAAAACACTTAGTCATTAATTAACAAAACTTAGTGCATGCTAAGTAAGTAAGTGTATGCCAAGAAATATACATAGTTAGTGCTGAGCACCAGTATGTGTTGAGTAGATGGTATGTGCTAAGTCACTCAAGTGCCAAAAAAGTCATATATGTTAGAATGAATGTTGATGACACTACATTGGGGTAGTATCCTAAGCATTGGAAAGTATTGACATGTTGCATTCATGATTGTTTTTGTCATTGATGTCAACTTAGCATAGTTTTTGTAAAGATTGGTTGAGTAGCAAACATAGATCTTAGTGGTATGGGAAATAGTTTAATTTTCTAGTGATGCATAGTTATAGATATGTTTGGTACAATGTCCTGATGATGTGGTTAAGTGTGCAGAGTCTGAGTTGAAGATGTACAAAAGTTGTACCTAATTTATAGAGAGCAATTTAGAGACAAAGTATTGGGAGAGTAGTTCCTAATGTTTGTTTGCTATATTACATCTAAGATGCAATAAGAAGATGCATAGTTAAGAAGTGATAGAGGATAGATAGGTTTTGATATTAGTGAGTGCATGAGCCCTAGTATTGCACATGTGAAGTTTTTGTATAGAATGTGAGCCAAAAATGCTATTGTAATTGTAATTAATTAATTATCTTATTATAATTAATTAGATATGGTATAAAAGAAAGATTTTTCCTTGTTTGTAATGTGTTGTGATTTTTGTATGAAGTGTGAAGTGGAAAAAGGAGTAGAGTCCTTACTGAATGCATGTAAGTGATCCAAGGGATTATTGGATGCAAGATTTATAATCTGGTTACAAGATCAGAGGGTGGAGAAGTCTGGTTGATAGGACAAAGAAAGAGGAAGGAATAATATAATATAATTCTATTATTTTGTAGGAAATAATGCATAGATCATTTGGACAGTGGGTTCATTGGTCTTAACCTTGAAATTTTTTGGGCAGTGGGTCAACCTATCTTCCACAACTCCTAATAGGGTTGGCACAACTCCTAAAAGGGTTGGAATCTCCTAATAGGGACTAAAAGTCTCCTAACAGGACTCATATGTACTGAATGTATTCATAGATTCCTAATAGATTTTGTCCTCTAATAAGGAACATTTATATTAGTACATCATCTTGTGGGTACCATCCCCACTGGGGTTTTTCCTCTGATCAAGGGTTTCCCTAGTTAACATATCTGGTGTTATTATTTATGAGTATCTTTTTGTGGTTTCAATTTATATTACTCATATGGTTAAGTTTTTTTAAGGTTGATAATTGTGATAATAGTTGGATAATCGATTCACTCTCCTCCCTCTCATTTATATCAGTGAACTATATATTCTAAAAATATCTATGGAGTGATTCAGGTGCCAAGTAAAATAGTGGATGTTAAGTCATTCAGGAGCTGTATGACACCATTAAGAATATAGTGAATGCCGAGCGTCAAAGCTTTCAAGTGTTGAGTAAACAATTTTTGTGTTGACTTAAGGATTGTTTTACGATTCTAGAAGATATATATGAAGGTATATTGAGAATTCAGATGTAGTACATGCAACCAATTAGAATAAGGGATGTATTAAGTGATAAAATGGATGAATCACAATTGTTGATTCCTACCTAACCCTATCTCACCTAAGTCTTATTAAGGAGGGAAAACCCTAATGAGTTTGTATGTGCATATGAAAAGAGAAGGATGAATGTTAAGTGCAGAGAGAGAGAGAATTCATGGTGACTATGGAGTTTATGGAAGAGATATGAATTGTAGAGTTAGTTAGAGAGAATAGAGTAGAGTAGCTAAAGGATAGAGGAGACATATCTGATTAGGTGGGTCAAGGATATACTTTGAAAGAGGAGATCTAATATCTAGTAGTAGAGTGCTAACCAAAATATCTGGGTGCTGAATCATTTTAATAGGTGATACAGAGAAAATTTCTTAATAGAGTAGTCTTAACAAGAATTTGCTAATTATTTAACAAGGTACTTACTTTATTGTGAGTTAAAGTCATTTAGCAAGACACACTTTTAGCAGGGTGTTGAAATCCTCTTATAAGGTAATATTTAATAGTCTTTGTAAGCCTTTAACAAGGCAGACCTTTCACAGGGTAGATCATATTTTATGATCAAACAATTATAACCTTAATTGGACACACTTTACAACTACAATAGAAAAGATTTTTGGGTGCCATCCCCACCCCAATTTTACCTTCTTATTGGAGGGTTTCTAGGTAACAAATTTATTGTGCTATGTGTGTTGGTTAATAGTTTGTTATCCTATTAGATTTGATAATCCTAACTCTTTGATGCCCAATGTTTTGGAGAAACAAAAGGATATTTACCAACAAATGGGTCAGTGTATGTGTCCTATCACTGCTCTCTAAATTGATTAGGTACAATTCCCTATGATTTGTACAATAATATGCAATGAATATGTCTTTATGTGATTAGAAATGCTTGATATTATAAGCTCTTAACCTGAGAGTAGTAAAGGATAACCAAATTATTTGTAGGCACAAAAAATTCAGCCAAGAAGTATATGAATAACCTATCACACTCAATAGAATTATTGTAGTAGATTATCTTGATATCCTCCAACTTCTAATTCTATTCTAAATGCATTTACCCATCTATATACAAAATTTGGAAAAGAAAAGAATTATACATATGAAGACAAGTGGAATTTATTTATCTGCTAGTGTTGAATGAAATGGAATTCAACAAGTATCTAATAGATTCACATACATTATCCTTCGACTTATAATGCATGTATAAAACTATCAAGAGAACAAAAAAAATTATATATGAAAAAAAATTGGAATTACTGAAGTACAAATATCAAAATAAAGTGGAATCCATCTAATTATTTACATAATCATACACAGGTATCTTTCATCTTTAAGCGAAAAACTATCTAATGCATGGACCAAAAAATATGAAAATCAAATACTATAAATGGAATTACAAAAACATTCACTCTCAATTTTTCTGACCCTTGTAATGTCAAATGAGATTGCATTTATAGTCTACTATTATCTTTTTCTAATTCTGGTAGAGCAACAATCACAATATAAAAGGGAATAAATTTGAAAATATCTAATCATATGAACATGTGGCATCTTCTCCATAAGTGCTTCTAGATCCATGGTTCTTCTAAAACACTCGATGACCATTTGACTTCCTACAATACTATAAAATCCCATAGAAAATCAATGTCTCTTCACTTTTTTATTGTTTCACACCAAACCCATGCATTTCATATTCCAACAATCATTAGAACTTTTATTTCCAAACATTGATCTCAAATTGATGGTCAAGATTAAAACATTATAAATTTCCTTTATAACTTCCTCAACAATTCCACCGTTCCACGTGTTGAATTTTTGCTTTCTCGCATTGTCTAAACTTTACACAACTTCAAAAAGCAAAAAAGTGAGCATTGTAGATCAAATGAGATCAGATGACCCTACAAAACTAACTCATCCCTATTGTTGTTAGAGAATCTAACAAATCATAACATGTCACCTTGGCCTCTATAATTCTCTTTTATGGCTCACAATTGAATTTGGGCCCATGGATCCATGTGTTAGACCGTTGCTTCCCCACATTGTCTATACTTTATGCAAATTTGGAAAGTGAAAAAGAAATGGATGTTGATCTTGTAAGATCTAATAGTTGAATGCATTCTCTTTTTGTTTAATATTTTAATGGGACCCAATCTGATAGGTAAGCACTTGAGTTTTCAACTTGGTGACGTGGATAATTAGATGTGCTTGATTTGTCAAATTGATTCCAACTTTGGTCTTCACCACCTTTTACCATGTTCTTCACCATTTCTGCATTTTTAAATGTCCATTCTGTAGTCAAATAATCTAATCTTTCTTTTGATTTGTGCTCATGATCTATATATTAATCTTTAACCTTAGTCTTTGATGTCCTCTACTGCACTTTCTTTGTATATGCTCGTGATAATGTATCCTTCTCTAGATATAGATCTTTAACCATGGAATTAGAAACTTTTAGAGATGAAGAACTACTTCTCAACATGAATCTTCATCTTAGACATGATTAGGAACAAGGAATTATGAATCATTAGAAACATCTAAACCTTCTTCTGATCAAGAAAATGCATAACAAACCCTCCCAAAGCCTAATCACCTAGCCATGGACTGGGAATTTTCTCATATGATTTCCTACATCAATTAGGTCCAAGGAAAGATGAGAATAAAGGCCATCTTATGCGAAATCTATACTTAGACTCAAAACATTGACACTTGAATTAACTTCAAACCCTAAAGTAAAAAATGATATGACTAAAACTTGGGCAACAACTGGCTCTGTCTAGGGATTTAAGCATGATAATGCTTGAAATAATCCAATAAATCTCTGGTTTCACACAAAGGGTGACAACTTAGGAACTAAAAGAATAAGCTAAACTAAGAAAGCAACAAGAAATATCTAGGAAAGCAAGCAACTTAGACTAAGAAAAATGCATGAAATGGAAAACGTACCTAGCTCTCTACTACATAAGGGTTACTTGTTTTCAATTTTGCATTTGATACAACTTTAGATCCTACCCATTATAAGAACATGGAAGGGTTTCTCTAGTTGGATATGACAATTTGAAAGAATTATTTTGATTCACCTATATGATCTAAAAAGGTTCTTTCCACAAAGAATAGAACTTTGAATGCATACCCCTTGGCTCATGCCTCTTATTCCATAGCAATATCGAGTCACCTTCAAATTTTTTTAAGGCCTTGTTCTTTTATCAAATAGTTTATTTGTCCTTCCTTGATGTTCAATAATCTTGTCAATGATCTCTTCTCTTTATTCTTGCAACTTGGTGAAAGATAAGATCTTCTTCTCTAACCCATGCTGGAAGGCATCATCTCCAATTGTAGTTTTCAATTTACAAGTAGCTAGTTCTAATGGCAGTGGCAAATTAGCTTCTGTTCCATATACCAATTCAAAAGGTGAGATTCCAATATCCCTTTAGGTGTGGTCCTATCATCCCATAAAGCATCATGAATTTTTTTATGCTAACCTTTTTGATTGTTTGAGAACAATTTCTTCAAAATACTAATTAGATTTTTTTTACTAGATTTAGCCTACCATTTCCTTGAGGAAAATAATCAAAAGAATGCCCAACTTGAATACCATGATCATAACAAAATTCAATGATCTATGATGAGGAAAATTAAGATGCATTATCAATTACTAACTTCATAGGGACTCCAAATCTGATAAGAATATGTTCTTTGACAAATTTACTTACCACTTGTGAGGAAATCTTCTTCATTGGCTTTGCCTCTACCCATTTTCTGAAATAATCTATGGTAGTTAATATATATATGAGTGTTATTGACTAGAAGGAGGATTGATTGGGCCTATAAAATCTAAACCCCATTGATGGAATGGAGCTTCAAGTATTATTGGCCTAAGAGGTAAGGCAAAAAGCTAGGTTTACTAGTAAACATCTTACACTCCTCACAATTAGCAACCCATTTATAGGCATCTTTAAACATGCCAGGCTAATAATAACATTGTCTCAAAATCTTGAAAGTTTTAACAGTAGAAGAAAAGTTCCCTCCACATTCTTCATTATGAAAAGATGTCAACAATTTTACCTACTTCTCTTTATCCACATATCTTAAAAATATTCCATCAATAGCTCTTTTATATAAGACATCATCATGGATCACATATTTCAAGGCCTTTGTTTTGAGATCTCTCTTTTTCTTAGTAGTCAATCCATCAAGGCATTCACCATATGTCAGAAAATAGGCAATGTTTGAGAACCAGGGATCTTGAAGACTCACCATAAGAACTTTTGGAGTATCTTCTTTGAATTTTTGATCCTATACCAAGGCTTTATAGATTGCATTACCTCTTACAAGTTTATTTGGCTTAATTTCTATATCATATTCTTGAACTTTGGCTATCCACACTCCTCTATTATTACAACCAACTTCTTGTTGTGTCAGAATACTTTTTACTATAGGATTTGGCACATATATTACTGAATGAGAATGCAACACATAAAATCTGCAATTCTTGAGGGCTCTCACCATTGCATATGCATGTTTTTCCATTTGAGAATATCTTGGTTCTTGATTTTTCAATGGTATACTCATGAAAGTTATTGGGGCTTGTATTTTCTTTTTATTTTCTTGCATCAATATAGATGACATGGTATGCTTTGAAGCATAAAAATAGATGATGAAATATTTGGTGTAATTAGGATGAACAAGTATAGGGGCTTTGAAAATGGCATCCTTGATATCTTCAAAACTCTTTTTCTCAACATCACTCCATTTGAAAGTTTTATTTCCTTTCATCATATCAACTATACATTTAACTATTTTAGAGAAATTAGGAACAAATCTTCTCAAGAAATTTACTTGGCCAAAGAAGGGCTTCACTCTAGTTTTACTCAATGGTAGATTTAATTTCTAAATAGCTTTAACCCTATTTTTATCAATCTTCACTCCTTCTTGAGATACAATATGACCAAACAACTTGCCTTCTGTAACACAAAGTACTAATTTCTTTGGGTTTAGAGAGATACCATTCTCTTTGCATCTTTGTAACACCTTTCCTAGATCCTTGATATGATCTTTTCTCTTCTTAGAAAAACCTATCAAATCATCAAGATATATGACAATAATTCTATCTTTCAAACCTTCAAAAGCCAAATTCATTCTATGCTAAAAATTTGCTCTTGCATTGATTAAGGAAAAAGTCATTCTATTATATGTAAATGTACCCCATGGTGTGATAAATGCAATCTTGAAGTGATCTACTTCATTTACCTAAATTTTATTATATCCTAAAAATCCATCCAACATGGACATCATCTTTGATCCTATAACAGTCTATAAAAGATGATCCATATTAGGGAGAGAAAAATTATCATTCGGTGAGGCTTGATTTAAGTTTCTAAAATCTACACAAATTCTTATTTCTCCATTATTTTTCCTCATTGGTACAATATTAGCCACCTATGTGGAATGATGAATATGATATATAATCCTAGCCTACAACATTTTGTCAATTTCCTTGAAGATTACCCCTTCAACTATAGGATTATAATTTCTCTACTTTTTCCTGAATGGTGTTCCATCTAGTTTAAGAGGTATTTCATGTTTGAACTTCCCACCCATGAAATTCTTTAGATCTTCATAACTCCATGCAAAAATATCTTGAAATTCAATAAGTAATTTCTTGATCTCTACCCTTGAATTTGGTGTGCAACATTTTTCTATGTTTATCATCTTGGAGCTAATTTCTATCGCTATGGTAATTCCATCATATTCACCATAGGTCTTTTCCCTCTTATCTCTTTCTCTCTTTATATATGTATCATGCCTATTGATAGGCCAACACTGGGGAAAATAATTAATAAATAATTAATAATTTATGATGAAGTTAGGTTGGTCTATATGTGTGAATCCAAGAGTGTAAGCTTTCAGAAGGTGTTTGAGCAGTATGCCATCAAGGGGTGCTAGTTGTGATTTGAGAAATTATGGATGCAACTAGAACACATGAAAATGAACCTATAGAAAATTGAAATAAAACTAGTGATAGGAACTCAATTGAAACCTACTAAAATAATAAAACCATAAAAAATGAAAATGTCTCTTCAAATAGAAATAATGAGACAAATTAAAATCATTCCAAAAATCACTGATAATTCCAAAGAACACTAATCGCTAAGCAATACAAAAATGTCACATGTGAATAGTTTAATAACACACCAATATTCGAAAAGAAAATCTTATTTAATAATTTAAATATGATAGGAACTAATAATAATGTATTGAATAATCAAAAATTAGAAATCAACAATGGAAGTTTATTTTGTTGAATGAATATCAAATAAGATAAAGCATTAATTATCATATTCCTCAAAAATATTGGTAATGCAAATAAAACTGTTAATTTAAATAAAAAATTATGCTATTGAAAATTCAAACACACCCTAATGAAATAAAATGTTACAGGAAATGCACCAGAAATTCCAAGAAGTGGGCCCCCTCCTCAATTTGTCAGGTGGTGAGATGGAAAAATGTTGAACATGAGATCAATCAACAGAATTGATTATCTTTATTTCTTAGGAATAATATAGGATTGTCTCCTATGTATTCATGTTACATTGCTTATATAGGAAGTATGTAAAAACTACATATAATAGTAGATGTTCTATGTTTGGCTAGAGGTAAAAAAACCAATGACCTATGTAGATTGAAACCACTAATATAAAACTAAGATTTACAGTAGTTTTTCTATTTTGTATAAAGGAGCATATTTAGGCATGTAATGGTTTGCACATTTTGCATTATATAGAAAAACCATCTGCCCTCCTTTATTTACATATAAAAGGAGTTATAAAACTTTGGAAGTAACAACTCCCTTGAATCTCATGGCAATAATACTTTACAGATTTCTTACCCATAAACTAAGATGGTAAAATCATCTTTTAATGGTAAATAAGCTGATAAATGCAACTATGTAGATGATTTTGATGATACATTAATGAACATAGTCATGAACCAAGATAAGGTGGTTAATAGAAATGATTATTTAGTGATCAACCACATACATTGGTTCCCATCCAAATTGCAATAGGAAGAGTGTGTAAAATATGTGATAGGAAGATCTGTAGTTGATAGGAAGATCTATTCCACATATCAACATACTATCATAGTAATCAATAATGATTTTTCTATATTTTAATCCCAAAATAATATTAAACACTACTTATATATATTAAATCATATGCAACATAAAATAGTAAAATGGGTCAAAATGGGATGGAAATGGAATATTGAAACGAGTATGAAACTAAGTGAAATAGATTAAAATATGGCATTAAATAGGTTGTAATTGGCTCTCATCACCTATCAAAAAATTTCTCTAAAGAGATCAAATGAGATGGAACTTATTATCTTTCAAATGAATTGCATTAGATCTTGTCTTCTTTTCATCTCCTTCCATTGAATCATCGCCTTTTGCATTAGTGCTTCCTTCATAATACAAACATTCAAAAATATCTTCTCCTTTGATCAATTTGAGTATTTTTTTATCATCTTCAAATACCTACCATGAATATTCATTATTAGGGACATTATGCCTAAATAGAACTTCTACATTATAAACCTAGTCTTTGAATTTAGGATGAGGTAAGAGCAATGATGCAAAGGCTGCTAGTGAATCAACTCTTGACTTGAATTCTCTAGGCACTAAAAAAATTAAGAAAGCATCCAAACTCTCAATTTCATCCCACACCTTATCATGGTAGTCCTTCAATCTTGAATTCTTAACTGCATACTGATTTTTGACTTGTCTTACTACCAACTTTGCATCTCCTTGTGCTTTAAGCAACTTGACTCCCTTTTGTTTTTTTTCCATTATACCAAGAAGAAGAGCTTCATATTGTGAAATATTATTAGTGTTTTTTAAGTCCAATTTATAAGAAAAATAAGTCATTTCTCCATTAAGTGATATCAACACCACACCTACACCTAAACCAACATTTGCACGATTGCTATCAAATTCTAGGGTCCACAATTGATCACCTTTATTTTGCTTTGATTCTTCTAAGATCTTAGGGGTATCAAAGAAAAACATATAATTTCCAAACTACATTTCATGATGCAAGATCTAAGATCTAGGATCATCTAATTTCAAAATAGTGAATTTTTCTTTCTCCTCTAGTTCTAGCTTCACCTTTTTGTCTCCAACTTGTATATTGGCACTAGATCAATCTAATTTCATTTCTCCCCCCATGTCTTTGCAAAATCTTCTACTCAAGAGAATTCCATAGCTTGTAGGGATGTCTACTACTAGAATGGTAAGCTTCAATCTCTTAGAGGAGTAAGTAGTAAGGGCAACTTGAGAATCTTTAATTTGTCCTAGTAATGGCACTTGTTTGGCATCCATTGAGTAGCATCTACCAAAATTTTTAGTCATGGGAGTCCTAAAGCTTTTGCAATAGAAGTAGACATCACATTATCAAAGGCTCCTAAATCTATGATGCAATTACTCAATCTATTTCCACTAATGAACAAAGAAATATAAAAAGGATTTGGATTTTGATTTGGGCAAGTAGCTAACTCTTCTTGAAACAACTTAGGGAGTAGAAAATCTTCATCAATTAAAGAAAATCCAATAGTACTAGCTTTATTGAGATAATCAATATTAGCATTAATATGTTATTTATATTTATCATAATGCTCAACTAACCTTTTCACTTGATCAAGATTAGCTTTTAGGTAATCTAGTGGAGAAATTTGCATTCTTGTCTCTTCACAGTATTGCATTATGTCAAAAGAATTAGATGATTTACCTTTGTGTTCCTTTTGTGAAGTTGAAATTACCATGCCTTTATCTTTATCAGTTTTATTTGATGGTGCATTATTTTTGACAGGGATTGAATTGTTGATCTAATTTCTATTCTTCTAACCTCTAGTCATTACTATTAATTGAGAGCCTTCTAAAGTTGTAAAGCTATCACCTCTTGTCTCTAATCTGATTCATACTCTAAGAAATAATTTTTAGAGTTTCCACAAGGAGCATGATCATCCTCAATTTCAAGATATTCAATTGTTTGTTCTTTGTTATCCACCATTTGTCTATATCTGATCATATTAGCACATGTATCTCCATCATGGTCTTCCCTTAAGTGAAAATAACACATATTTTGTCTTTTGGGAGTACCTTTAATTGTTAATCTTTTTTCAATAGGTGGTATTTGAAATACTTTGTACCTCCATTTGGATTTCTATAACCTTCTTGATGAGGTTGATGAAAAGAATTAATAGGCCTATTCATTTGTTTCTTTAATGAAATGAGCTCATTGGATAATTTTTGAAGTATGTATTTTGTATTATTAGAAGTACTATCTATATTGCTCATGGTTCTAGATTGAAATTCTCTCTTCCATTTACTGAAAGAAATCATATCATCTTCCATCTCCACAACTGGTGTCTAAGCAGCTTGCAAGTTTGCTACATTGGTTCTTCTAATTTGATATCCCAAATCAGGAGGCATAGAACTAATGTAGAAAGTATTCTTATTGTCATTTGTAGGTGCACTTGCAATAGGTATTCTTTTGACAAGTTTATTGAATCTTGCATTAAAATATCTCATGGAAATTGATGATTCTTTCTTAATCTATGCCAATTATAGCAACAATACTTATGCATCCTCTATACTTTTATAACATTCCTCAAATCTCTATTTCATAGTGTCCCAATCTATGATGCATCTTGTAGGTAGGTTTTCAAACCAATCATCAACATTGTCTACAAGTGTATCAACAAAAATTATAATAGCTACATCCACATGTTGAGGATTTACTATGCCACAAGCATTATAGAAAGCACTTAAGTGTTGTTTTGTAGAGATGGTACTGTCACCATTAAATCTTGGAAAGTTCTTCCTTGATGCTCTTTGCAAATCATTGTTAGCCTTGAGGGTAAGAGGACCAATATCATTTCCTCATGGTTTTGCCATAACTGCTACTACAGTGATTTGATTTGTTTGAAAAGTAAAAGAAATAGGGAGAGTAGTACCAATCAACAAAAAAGCATAAAAAATAGAAAGAATAGAATTTCTGAAAATAGGAGGAGCATAATATTGACCTCTCTGTGTTCTATTTAGAGGAACAATTGTAGACAATAGAGTATCTTGAAGTTGTTTGGTTACATATACCCTTACATGTGTTCTTCCCCTTCTGTAAAGGTCTTCTAGGATAGGAAAGTTAGCCTTCTTGATCTCTTCGTAGATTAGGTCAATCTTTCCTTTCTCTTTGGTACTCCTAGTATATTTGGAATCCAAAGTGTATCAAATGTTCAAATAAATGGTGTTTATCAAATTTATCTTACAAGTCTTCAACTTTGAATTTTCTCCACTTCTTCGATAGGTTGAGGCTATCAAACTAGTATCAAGTTCTTATGGAAAACACCTAAATACCACAAGTCCTTTCTTGCAAATCAAATATATATTTTAGGGTGTAATTAATTATGGAGAGAAATTATTTAGAATTTTCATTTGAAATCTCCCCAATAGAGTCACCAAAAATTTTTGGTTAAGAGTTTGTTCTGCTATTAGATTTGATAATCTTGACTCTTTGATATCTAATGTTTTTGATTTGGAAAATAGGCTTTACAGGGATCCTAAAACCAAAAGTTTTACAGCAATAAACAACTTAAACACATAAAAGTTTGAAAAAACAAGAAAAACCACAAAAGGCCAGAAACAAAAAGGCCTGAAACCAGGGAAGCAAAGGCCAGGAATAGAGCCAGGCGGGCAGACTAGTGCCCCTTCTTCTCCATTGCTTGTAGGATTTCTGCAGCTTCGCTTTCCTTCTAGATGGCTTCCTCCTCCTAGGTCGCAGGGGGGAAATGCTTCTGGTCCCCCTGGCTTTCCTGGATTCCAGTCTCTTTCTGAGGATCCTCCCAGATGGTTTCATTCTCTGTACTCTGCTCCATGTTCCCCACAAGATTGGCATTGGTCAGATAGTCCCCTAGATTGACAATGTTTTCATTCAAGGTATGGAGGGTATCCACAATCTGTTTAGTCACAACTTGGTGAACAGAATCCAGCCTTTGGACCTTTTGCTCGAGCCGAGTGATTCTATCCTCCTGATTGTCACTAGGGTCCTTGCTTCTATCTTTTTCTTGGCTGCCCACCTGGTCTTTACTGCCTCTGGCCTCATGATCCTTGACTTCCCCCCTGTTGTTGGTCTGGTTGGACCTGTCCTTCAGAGTCTCAATTTTCTTTCAAAGTCTCAATTTCCTAAAAGAGCCACTTGATATCTAATGTTTTAGAGAAACAAAAGGATATTTACCAACAGATGGGTTAGTGTATGTATCCTATCACTACCCTCTAAATTGATTAGGTGCAATTCCCTATGATTCTTGGAATAATATGCAATGAATATGTCTTTATGTGATAAAAAATTCTTGATATTATTAGCTCTTAACTTGAGAGCAGTAAAGGATAACCAAATTGTTTATAGGCACAAATAATTCAGGTAAGAAGTATATGAATAAACTATCACACTCAATAGAATGATTGCAGTAGATTATCTTGATATCCTCCAACTTCTAATTCTATTCTAAATGTATTTACCCATCTATATGCTAAATTTTGAAAAGAAAATAATCATACATATGAAGGAAAGTGGAATTGCTTTATCTATTAGCCTTGAATGAAATGGAATTCAACAAGTATCTAATAGATTCACATACATTATCCTTTAATTTCCAATGGATTATCTAACATGTATGAAACTATCAAGAGAAGAAACATAATTATATATGAAACAACAACTATAATTACTAAACTGTAAATATCAAAATGAAGTGGAATTCATCTGATTATTTACAAAATCATACACAATTCTCTTTCAACTCTAAATGCAAAACTATCTAATACATGGAACAAAAAACATGAAAATAAAATACTATAAATGGAATTATAGAACCATTCACTTTGAAGTTTGTCGACTCTTGTAATGTCAAATGAGATTAAATTTATAGTCTGCTATTATCTTTTTCTAATTCTAGTAGAGCAACAATCATAATATAAAAGAGAATAGATGTGAAAATATCTAATCATATGAACATGTGGCATCTTCTGCATATGTGCTTCTAGATCCATGGTGCTTCTAAAACACTTGATGACTATTTGGCTTCCTACAATACTATAAAATCCTATAGAAAATCACTGTTTCTTCATTTTCTATTGTTTCACACCAAACCCATGCATTTCATATTGCAATGGTCATCATAACTTTGAATTCCAAATGTTGATCTCAAATTAATAATTAAGATTAAAACATATAACTTTCCTTTATAACTTCCTCACCAAGTCTGCCATTCCACGTGTCCATTTGTCACTTTCCTGCATTGTCTAAACTTTGCACAACTTCAGAAAGTGAAAATGCAATCATCATAGTTTAATTAGATTGGACAAACCTACAAAATTAACTCACCTCTATCATTGTTAGAGAATCTAACCAATCATAACAAGCCACCCTGACCTCTATAGTTCTCTTTTGTGGCTCACAACTAAATCTGGCCACACAGCCCCATGTGTCAAACCGTCCCTTCCTTGCATTGTCTAAACTTCACACAACTTCAGAAATCAAAAAAGAGAAAAACATCAATCTTGTAATATTTGATGGTAAAATATATTCTCTTTTCATTTAATATTTTAATGGGACCCAATTTGATAGGTAAGCACTTTACTTTTCAACTTGGTGATGTGGACAATTAGATGTGCTTGATTTGTCAAATTGATTCCAACTTTGGTTTTTGCCACCTTTTACCATGTTCTTCACCATTTCTACATTTTTAAATGTTCATTCTAGAGTCAAATCAACTGATCTTGTTTTTTATTTGTGCTCGTGATCTATACATTAATTTTTAGCCTCAATCTTTGATGTCCTCTACTACATTTTTACTATATATTCTTGTGATAATGTATCCTTCCCTAGATATAGATATTTGACCATGGAATTAGACACTTTTAAAGATGAAGATCTACTTCTCAACATGAATCTTTTTCTTAGACATGATTAGGCACAAGGAATTATGAATCATTAGAAACATCCAAACCTTCTTCTAATCAGGAAAATGCATAATAAACCCTCCCAAAACCTAATCGCCTAGACATGGACTGGGAATTTTCTCATATGATTTCCCACATCAATTAGCTCAAAGGAAAGATGAGAAGAAAGGCCATCCTATGGGAAATCTATACTCAGACTCAAAACATTGACACTTGACTTAACTTCAAACCCTAAAGTAAAAAATGATATGACTAAAACTTGGGCAACAATGTGCTATTTTTTTCATGCTATGGATGAACATGTGTAGTTAGCTATTTTAGTTTACATGCTAAATTATGAGATTGATGTGTGGTGAAAATTTTATGGCTAAAGTTTTTAAGTACTAATTTATCCCCCTCTTAGAGTTTACTTTCCCATTTTTATTTCCAATAATTAGTACATTATCTTGTGGGTACCATTCCCATTGGAGTTTTCCCTCTAATCAATAGTTTCCCTAGTTAACATATCTATGTTATTGTGCATGAGTATTGTGTTGTGGTTTTTGGTTAAATTATTCATATGGTTAAGTTTTATTAAGGTGTATAATTGTCATAATTGGTATCAAAGCATTAGGTCCTTGAAGTAAAAGATTAACAACTTTGCAAGATCAATGGCGAGTCATTTTAGAAAGGATGGTCCTAAATTTGGTGGAGTCAACTATGACAGCTGGAAGGATAAGATTTTAGAATTAGATATGTTTGTTTCAAGATTCTAAGATGATGAAAGATGAACTAGTAAGAAGATATGTTGGTAGAATATCTAACATTGTTGTAGGAATCAAGTCATATGGTGGAACCAAAGAAGAAGATGAGGTTGTGTGGAAGATATTGAAAACCTTGACACCAACATTCAAGCAAGTAGCATAGATGATCAAATTATTGATACCCTATATGGAGAAGTTCACCAGGGGAACTTTTCTTGGAAGATTAGAAGTAACAAAAGAAGGTTTGAGATAGTTTGGAGAATTGACAAGAGTTGAAACAACTTTCAGTGCCTTAAGTGTTCAACCAAGTTTGTCTAGAAGTGTGAGCACATGAAGATTTTACTAGTAGCATTAGAACCAAATTTGATGAAGATAAGAAGATTGACGAAGGTATATCCCTTCTTGTAAGAAGAGAAATAGATGACAAGAATTTATTTAAATGTTGGACTTTTAATGAATTTGGTCATTACGCATCTAAATGTCCTAAGAGAGAGAAAAAGTATAAAGGAATGTTTAAGCCTAGAAGACAAAGAAATTGTTTGTGTGAAAATGAAGATGAGGAATTTGATGGAAAAGTTTAGAGTGAAAGTGATGATGAGATAGGATTCATATCCATTATAGAAGATGATCCTGACAAATAAATTAGAGAAGAAAAAGCTCTAGTTTTCCAAGTTGAAAATAAATTTGATTAGCTAATAGATAGTTGATGTTCACATCACATGACTTGTGATATGAAAAAGTTTGTTAAATTCACAAATCATGATGGAGGTATTGTTAGAGTTGGTAACAATGCAACCTATCACATTAAAATGATAAGATCTATTACTCTTGATGGAAAGACTAACACTAATGGTGTCTATTTTGTTGATGGATTCAGGCATAACTTGTTGAGTGCTAGACAATTACTAGATGAAGGTTATCAATTGCTATTCATAGAAAAGACTTGCATTATGAAAGATACATTTGGTAAGCTAATTGGAATAGGAAAAAGGTCAGAGGTAATGTATTCTAGTTGAATCCCATTGAGATGACATTTTTGGTTGCAAAAGTGGATAACATTTGGTTATGACATGGGAGGTTTTGTCATATAAACTTTGATAACATTGTGAAGGTTAGTAGCACATATTTAGTTAGAGATCAATCCAAGATAATAAAACCTACTAATATTATTTGCAAATAATGTATTTTGGCTAAGCAGATGAAGGTATCCTTTCCCAGTAAGAAGTTCACTACTAGAGAGAAGATGGAGATTTTTCACATAGATTTAAGTGGCCATACTAGGACAAAAGGATTCTATAGAGAGATGTACTTTATGATTTTTGTTGATGATTTCACTAGAATAATGTGGGTAACATTTCTTAAAGAGAAATCTGAATCTTTTGAGAAGTTTAAGATACTTAAGAATAGAGTTGAAAATGAATTTTGTGTAAAGATAAAATATTTGATATTAGATAGAGGAGGAGAGTTCACCTCTAGAGATTTTAACATGTTTTGTGAAGAGAACGGAATCAAGAGATAGTTGTCTTCACACAAGACCCATGAGAAGAATGGGAATCAAACTTAGTCTAGAGAAGAAGAAAGAATTAAGTTAAAAACTTCTAGCAGAAGTATATCAAAGCATCATCCTCCTAAACAGATCAATGGGAACATAAACAATAATAAGGTAAATAAAGAAGTATGTGAATTATGTTTGATTTCTCAAGTTGATCCTAAAATTATAGATGAATCATGTAAAGATGATCATTGGATTCAAGCAATGAAGGAAGAACTAGATCAAATTATGAAGAATGACACATGGGAGCTAGTTCCTAGACCTAAAGATAAGAATGTTATTGGAACCAAATGGGTATTCAAAAACAAGATGAATGAACAAGGTGAAGTTGTAAGAAATAAGGTCAAAATTATGCACAAAAAACGTTCATAGAAAGAAGGAATAGATAATGAGGAAACATATGCCCTATAGCAAAAATGGAAGCAGTGATAATGTTTATGGTGTATGTAGCAAGTAAGAAATTCAATGTATATCAGTTGGATGTCAAATCAGCCTTCTTGAATGGAGAACTTGAACAAGAGGTTTATATTGAGTAGCCTAAAGGTTTCCCTCTGATAGAAGAAAAATATATAGTATGCAAACTGAATAAAGCTCTATATGATTTGGAGCAAGAACCTAGAACCTAGTATGCAATGTTGGACAAGCATTTGGAAAAACTTGGATTTGCTAAAGGTATGATAGATAGTAACTTGTATTTGAGAGAAATTTAGAATGAGTTGTTGATAATAGTAATATTTATTGATGATATAATATTTGGAGGCAATGATGAAGCAAGTGATAAGTTTTCCAAAGAAATTAAGAATGAGTTCGAAATGAGTATGATACGAGATAAGAAGTTTTTCCTAGGTTTGCATATTGTAAATAATAATGATGGAATTCTTATTTGACAAGAAAAGTATTTGAAGGACTTGTTAAAAATATTTGGCTTGGAAAGTTGTAAGAATGTTGGTACACCAATGATAACTAGTCATAAGCTATCTAGAAAATACAAGAAACCTACAGTTGAGAAGAAGTACAAATCCATGATTGGAGGTTTACAATATTTGACTTACATCAAACTAGATATAAAAATGCAATTGGGATTGTAGCTAGATTTCAAGCTGATCCTAATGAGTATCATTATGCATAAGTAAAATGGATATTTAGATATTTGAAAGGAACATATGATTATAGGATATGGTATGAAAAATCAAGTGATTTCACTCTATGTACTTTTACTGATGCAGATTGGGTAGGAAGTATGGATGATAGAAAGATTACCAATGGTGGAGAATTATTTCTTAGAGGAAGATTGGCTTTTTGGTTGAGCAAGAAAGAAGATTGTATTTCACAGAATATAGTTGAGGTAGAGTATGTAGGAGTAACAAATAACTATAATCAAGTTCTATGGATGAAGAAGATGCTAAAGGATATTGGTATATAATTTTTAGAGCTTGTAATCATATACTATGATAACACAAGTATAGTAAGTATGTCTAAGAATCATGTATTGCATTCTAATACCAAGCATATATCTTTTATGTATCATGTCTTGAGAGAGAAGGCCGTAGAAATGGAGATTAGATTGGAGTATGTGAGTACTAAAGATCAAATTAAAGATATCTTTATGAAGCCCTTACCTAAAGATACATTTGAGTACTTGAAAGGTATGTAGGTATGCTTGGGGTTATGCCCCTACCTACTTTAGAGTAGATGATATAGAGATTGCATTAGTCCAGTGGTATAAATCACTATTGTTTGACTGGATTGGATGTTGATGCTTCCTATTGGGGGAGTATTTGTGATGAGAAAAGTCAATGAGGACTCTTGGTATTTGGTATTTGGTATTGAACAATGTCTTTGGAAACTTGAGCTAGTTGTAGACTTGGAGGCCTTTTTCATTGATGTCAATGGAGGAGAAGTGTGCATGAAAAAAATCTCCTAAGCATGACTGGGAAGAGATAATTATTAGGGAGATCTAGAAAAATTCATGAATGCTAAAGGGAAGATAAGAGTACCACTGAAGGGGGGAGAAGCTAAGAATTTTTTAGTGAACAACTCATGGTTCCAATTTAAAAGATGTAGAATAGAGCAGTGTTCAAGAGCATGTCAGATTTGATTTATGAAGAGGATTTGAAAAGATGAGAACAAAAACAATAACACAATATTGTTGGTATTCTTGGAACTTAGATATTTTTAACCTATGTTGTCATCAATGCCAAAGGGGGAGGTTGTTAGCATGAATGCTGATGGTATTCCTTTGGCGGAGTATCCTAAGCATTGATGAGCATGTGGTAGTATTGACATGTTTTATTGATGACTGTGTTTGTCATTGATGTCAATATAGAAATAAGTTTGTGAACACTATCAGAGTAACATATAGAAGTTGAAGGTTATACAAAAAGAGGTCTAATGTTCTAGTGATGTGTAGATAAGGACATGTTCCAAACTGTGTCTTGATGATAAGGTTCAATGTGTGTTAAATAAGTCAAAGATGTATGAAAAATATGTATGATTCATAGAGAGCAATATAGAGATAGAGTATTTGTTAAGAAATTTCTAGCAATTGCATTATATCTTCTAACAAAGATATAATCTAAAGATGCACAGTTAGACAATGATAAAAAATATTCTAATGATGATGTCAGCAAGTGCACAAGCCCTAGTATCACAAGTGTGAGAAGTTATATAAACTGTAAGCTAGTAGAGCTATTGTAATTGTAAATTAATTAATTATCATATTATAATTATTTGGGAAAGCCTCAAGGATGACTCAAGGAATTATTTTCAAGATAGGGTATAAAGGAAAAATATTTTCCTTGTTTGTAATATGGTTGAACAATTATCAAGTGTGAAAAGGAGTAGAGTGTTCAGTGAATGTGAGTAAGTGATCCAAGGGATTATTAGATGTGATGTGTGTGATCTGGTTACAAGATCCAAAGGAGCATAAATCTAGATGATAGGATAGAAAAAGAGGAGTAGTACAATATCATTCTACTATTCTACAAGGAATAATAAAGAGATCCATTTTATAAGGAATAATAAGGAGATCATTTGGATAATGAGTTCATTGGTCTTGTCATTGAAACTATTTGGACAGTGGGTCCATCTACCTTCAACAACTCCTAATAGGATTGACACAACGCCTAATAGGTTTGGAATTTCTTAATAAGGATTCAAAGTCTACTAACAAGGATTGATATGTATTGAATGTTGTTATAGACTCCTAACAGGGTCCATCCTCTAATAAGGAATATTTATATTAGTACATCATCTTGTGGGTACTATCACCACCGAAGTTTTCCCTCTAATCAAGGGTTTCCCTAGTTAACATATCTAGTGTTATTGTGCATGAGTATCATTTTGTGGTTTCTGATTATATTACTCATATGTTTAAGTTTTATTAAGGTTGACAATTGTGATAATAGTTGGATAAATGATTCAAACCCACCCCCCCCTCTCTTAGTTATATTGGTGGACTATATATTCTAAAAAATTGATAAACTCTAGTTTCAACAACAAAACCTATTCATCCAATGATATTTTGGAATTGGTTCATACTGACCTTTGTGGACCTATTGGAGTGCAAATATACCATGGAGATAAATATTTCATTTTATTTATCAATGATTACTCTAGAATGATGATTATGATGTTTCTTAAAGAAAAATTTGATGTTTTTCAAATGTTTAAGTGGTATTTAGCAAGAGTTGAAAAGGAAATTGGTAAAAATCTAAAGTTCTTGAGATTTGATAGAGGAGGAGAGTTTATCTCTAATGAATTCAACATATTTAGCAATGATAGAGGAATCAAGAGCCAGGACCCCTCCCCAAAATGTAATAGCTGAAAGACAGAACATATTAATCATGGATTGAGCTAGAGCATTGATAATGGAGAATAATGTATCACATAAATACTAGAGAGAAGTTGTAAGTACAATAGTCTACACTTTGAATCAAGTAAAAGTCAAGAAAGGTACAATTGTTACATCCTTTGAGTTATGGTATGGGTATGTAACTAATGTGAAATATTTTTAAGTCTTTGGAAGAAAATGTTATATATTGAAGGATAATAGAAATGGAAAAAATGATGCTAAAAGTGATGAAAGAATATTCCTAGGATATTCCATAAAGAGAAAAGCTTATAAGTGTTTGAATTCTAACACTAACAAAGTTGTGAAAAAGTACAAATGTGAAAGTTGAATGCAAGACATAACCTAAATATTACAACACATTCATAAATGTCAATGAAGGTGTGCCCTACACCTTACTTGAGCCAGAGCACAAGGTTACCAAAAAACAACAAATTATGAATGTTGAGATGCAGTAGCGCATTGCCGAGCAACAAAATGTAGGTGTCGAGTGTTAGCAAAGTGATGCTGAGATATAAGAAGAAGCTATCAAACACTAGGAAGCCAATGCAAAGAAACCAAAAATACAAGTAGGGATACAAAATGAACTTGATTTTTTTTTTCAAGATGAACCTAAAAAATAAGAAAGAAGAAAATAACCTACACTAGAAAAACATGTGAGAAGACATCATGTACCTAAAAAAAAATTGGAAACAAGGACTCTAGAGTCATTACAAGGAAAATATTAAGAAGTTACACATGTTTACTTTGTGACTTTATGCCTAAATTAGTAAATGATTCTTTGGATAATGAATATTGGATTTAGGTAATGAATGAAGAAATTGAACAAATAGAGAAAAACAAAACTTCATCACTAGTACCTAGACCAAAGGACAATAAAATTATTGGAACAAAGTGGGTATTTAGGAACAAGCTAAATGAGAAAGGAGAAGTCACAAGGATCAAAGCTAGATTGGTATGCAAAGGATATGCATAAGAAGAAGGCATTGACCATGGGGAAACATTTGCCCCAGTTGCAAGTTTGGAAGGAGTTAGAACTCTACTTGCATATTCTTCTTACAAAGGATTTAAAGTTTATCAAATGGATGTCAAATCCACATTTCTTAATGGAATACTAGAAGAAGAAGTTTACACTGAAAAAATAGAAGGATTTTTTGATCCTAGCAAGAAGAACATGGTATGTAAACTATATAAAGCTCTATATGGGCTAAAACAAGCTCCTAGAGCATGGTATGAAAGCCTACATAATTATTTGGTAAAGATTTGTTTTGCAAGGACTAATGATAACAATAATCTATACTTAAAAATTGAAGGTGGTAAAGGGATACTATTAGTTAAAATATTTATGGAGGGCATCATATTTGGAGGATAATATGCATTATGAAAATCATTTGCTAATGAGATGTAAAAGAAATTTGAAATATCTATGTTTGGGGAAATCAAATTCTTTGTTGGTTTACAAGTTTATTAGATGAAGAAAGGTATCTACATTACTCAATCCAAATATATCAAGGAGATATTGAAAACTTTTGGGATGGAGGATTCAATGTCAATCAACATGCCTATGGCTACTGGACATAAACTTTCTAAAAATGATGATTCTACTAATGTGAACTAGACATTGTATAGGTCAATGATTGTGAAGCTAAAATATGTTGTTCATAATGGACCAGATATTGTATTATTTTTTGGGATTGTTGCAATTTTTTTTAAATCCTAAGGAAAATCATATGATGGCAGTAAAGAGAATACAAAAATATCTAAAAGGAATAGAGAACTATGGCTTATATAACAAGAAGAATGACAATTTTGAACTGAAAGTGTACATAGATGTTGATTAGGAAAGAAATGTAGATGATAGAAATAGAATAAGTGTTGGAGATTTCTTTCTAGGAAGGAGACTAGTTTCATGGACAAGTAGTAAGAAGAACTATATTTCACAATGAATAATAGAAGATGAATATGTAGGAGGAATAATGAATTGTTATACCATTGTGTGGATCAAGTAATTATTAAAAATAATGAAGGAAGAGTTCATCGATCTAGTTGTTATCTACTATGATAACACAAGTTATATAAATATATCAAAGGACCCTGTGATGCACACAAAAACTAAGCATATTTCTATCAAGTATCATTACTTGAGAGAGCTAGTTCAAGATAAAGAAGTAAGATTAGAGTACATGAACACCAAGGAGAAAATATATAATAGTTTATGAAGGCTTTACCTAAGGATGCACATGAGTATCTAAGAGGTAAATTGGGGGTGATTCCCCTAGCTAAGGCTACTTAAGCTCATATGGAGCTCTGCATCAAATGTTTTGATCAAAATATTTTACAAGTTGATGCAAAAATTATACTTTAGGAGCTACATAAAGTAGTGAAGAGAGAAGCACAAGATGTTATATCTGTCATAAGATACATGATAGTTGGAGAACCAAATTTAGAATAGTGACATGAAGATGTCTACATGGTAAAGATGTATGAGGAAGATGAATTGTCTTTGACATTGGTGTCAAAGAGGGAGATAATATACAATCCATATGAAAAGAGAAATATTCATGAAGAACTACCATTGATGAAATAGTAAGAGATGTTGCAAAGAGGGAGAATGCATTAACAAAGATAAATCAATGAATGCTCTAGCTAGCAATCAAGAAACTTAGAAGTTTAGAAGTTGTATATCAAAAGAAGGAATTGATAAATTTCAAGATTTGATATAATAGTGAGAATCTATGTGCTACGTATCAAAGCTACATGAATGAGATTCATAATGAAACTAAAAAGGGAGATTGTTGGACACTGAGATGAGAATTAGAATGAAACTAAGGATATTAATAAATATTTGATACTAAACATAGAGAGAGCTGCTCAAAGAAATTACATATTTTTGGATTGCATGGTAACTATAGGTGTTTCCATCAATGCCAAAGATTGAGATTGTTAGAACTAAAATCAAAACAATTTGTATCTTGTCATTGATGTCAAACCTTATTTGTAAGATATTTTCTATCTAAGTAGAGTACCATATCAACATGATTTATGAAGAGGATTTGAGAAGGATACATAACAAAAGGACCTAGAGAAAAGGTTGAGTTATGAGAAACTAAAATTGGCACTTGATCAATTGGATCTTGACAAGATAATGTGATTGTTTAATAATAATACAAGAGGAGAAGATATTTATAGTGAAGCCTAGAAGAATTAATAAATAGAAGAAAAAATGCATAAGCTTGACCAAGAAAAGAGTAGAAGATTAAGGAACTAGAAGTATATGATGAGTGATGCTAGAGTTGATCGACTGAAAGTATAAGCCAAGAAAAATACAATATTGACTGAGAATCAATATCAACCAAGATCAAAAACTATGTCAAGTAGAGTAGTTAGTAACAATCAAGAAATTTAGTGATGAACGAGTGTTAGAACCCAGTGTTGGTCAAGGGACAACATTTGATAGATTATGAGGAAATCTTGATTTCTAGCTAACACAATTGAATTCTTGGAATATGTAAAATGTATTGAAGATAATGATGGATAACCTAAAAAAATTAATCCAAGGGGAACTATGTTTAAGAATTTCTATGCACGAATTTAAAGAGAAGTTTCTAGAAGTTTCTAGAAGAGAAAGGAGGAAATCAAAAGATGGAAGAATTCGATGAATTTGACCAAAACCTAAGATCTACAATGGTGTTTAAGTGGAAAAAGATAAAAATTACTTATTCAAGGAGTCACAAGGTCTAACCTAATAGAGGTTAGAGTAGTTGTGGATTCTATTGATTGGAAAACTTGAGTTGAAGGGTGAACAATGAAGTGTTGAGGAGAACAGTGATTTCTTGAAGGGTTGCCAAGAGAATCAATGACGGAAATATTAATGAAGGTTAGTCAATGAATCAACTATTGGAACAAATTTGTGTTTTGTATTTTCAAAGTGAGTTGTATTTATTGGATCAACCTATTGTTACTTTCTAACCATTTTATTAGTATTGAAATCCTTTTATCAAGGTTAACCTAATAGTCACTTGTAAATCCTTTAATTAAGATGCCATTCTAATGGAATGTTCTAAAGTCCTCTAACAAGGCCACTCCTAAAAGAGTGATTAAATCTTTTAACAATGTCACATTTAACAATGGTTGTCGCCTCACATATCTCACTTTAGAAGAGTGAAAATTGGTAGCATGTTACTAGCAGTTTTCCCAAATTGGGTTTCCATGTTAAATCCTAGTGTCATACTTATGTGGATTTTACTTGAGATGTTTTACTACTAATGTTATACATTATACAAAGCTTAACTATTAAGATAGTGGACTACAAGTTTTATGTTGTTGATTATTAGCTATAGAGACCAAGCTACTAAATGTTTAGATCTAAAGTATTTGAAGTGATTAAAAGTTGAATTGGTACATCTAGACTTGAGATAATTGATTCACATCCCCCCTCATCCTTTCAACTATTATAAATAATTCTAACTATCCCATTGATGAACAAGGGCCATTTATACCCATCAAGGTTCATTTGAAAAAAAGAGAGTAAAAATACAAAGTATAATATGAGGGAGGTTGTATGTACGCCCCTTCCTTATGATGACTATGTATGTATATAGGAATCATGCATAGAAGAGAATCACTAATACCTACTTCCATCAACAAGGAGATACCTATAAACAATAATTTATACCAAGATCTTAAAGAGTGTTGACTTCTATAAGATAAGATAATTGTGAAAGGATATGTCTCCTATGAGAAGAGATCGCTAAAAGGAAGAGATCTTGTTTACAAGATGACTACCTTCTTTTGGCATAAATAATTAATGATGTTGATTGAAATAGTTATTTGATAATGGATATTTGGCCAATTATAATGATGATTTAGTAAATTCTAGAACATAATTTTATGACAAGACAATCAATCTTATTATTGTCATTAATTTCAAACTATTTGACCAAGTGTTTTGACATGTTACCATGTATTCATAAGAGAAAAGAATAAGTTGCATAATGAGTTAAGAGTTTCTATCATACAATAATTTTAAGAAATATATTTAAATACTAAGTGTATAATAGTACCCATCTATGGGAAGAATTCAATAAGTTATGAAGACAAGAATCAAATCAGCTAACTGGTGAGATAGTCAATGATGAGAAGTTTAATGATTTGAATATTTCTTCTTATTTATAAAGGAATTATTTGGATATGATATTGAATGTGATTCATGATGATGTTAAGGTGATGTGATTAAGATACCACCCTATAATGTTTACAAGTAAAGGTGATTAGATAAATTGGAAGTGATACAGACAGGAAAATTTAAAAAAGTGAATTAGATAGATGGATAGGTAAACTTAGTCTTATTGGTAAACTAGAAAGTAAATTGATTAACTGGGCCAATAGATACAAAGGAATACTTCATAAATAAATAAATAGAGAAGCCTTATCAGTGAATGAAGAATATTTAGTGAAGATTTGAGGCATGATCATAAGATTTGAATCAATATTGAAAATGATGATTTGTATTAGATAGTTATAAGGATGATGAATAATTTAAGGAAGGAATTGATGACACAAAGGTCAAGGTAATAAATTTGAGGAATATCCTTCAAGAATTTTATAAAAGGTTAATACAACTTACAGAGTTGGAAATGATTTTGAGGTAAAGATCAAATATAAGGTTAACACAGTCAGAGGAAAATAAAGAGTGAATAGTTAGATACATTATGGTTAATCTAGATTGTTGGATTTAAGTTTAGGTTTTTTGATTCAAATGATACAAATTAATAAGAAAACTAGAAAAAGTTCTATTATAGTGGAGAAGATTGTTGGAGAAGGTTGTGATTACAAAAGAAGATACAATGTTGAGTGTGATTAGTACAAAGAATCAAGTATGGTATGTTGATGTGTTATATAGATTTATTGGATCTAATATAGAAAAGGTAGTACAAATTATAGATCATTTATTATCTTTTACTTTCTAACCATTATAGTAGAAAAAATACCTTAATTGGATGATCTTAATAGGTCTTTGTAAAATCCTCTAACAAGGTTACTCCTACTAGGTTACAATATTCTAATAGGTCTCTATGGAAATACCTTAAACAAGTAACACCTAATAGTGTTGTTGTAACCCTTAATTAGGAAGGCTCCTAACAGAGCATATTCCAAAAGAGTACAAATATTTGTGAACATCATTCTCACGCTATGATTTTCACCTTGATTGGGTTTTTGCAAGATATATATGGTGTTATACTTGTGTGAATGTTTTTTCATGTGTTGTATGTTAAATTAAGTTATATTTACCTATTGTTCTAATAGAAAGTTTTAGAGGTAAAAGGTTAATTACTTTGACAAGTTTTATTGGGCTTGGAGTTTTCTTGGGTTGGTGATTAATGGTTCACCCCCCTCCCCCCTGTTAGTAATCAATAAAATACTAAAAATTGGTATTAGATATTTCTTCATTGCTTTAGAAGGCTTAAATAGATAAGGGAAAATATCTCATTATGTATCAAAAGAATGCACCTAAGCTCATAAAAGCTAAAGATGATTTTAACACATAGGTGAGAAGGTTGAAGTTGCACCTATCTAGACTTTTAGATATATTTTTTAGATACCTTACAACAAGATATGTACCACCTACATGAGACTATAGATAATGAAAGAGAATAATTGGTTCACAAATTACTATTGATACAGATTACAAGTCCTTTGAATGACATAGAGTATGCTAACATCTCATATAGGAGCATCCTGAGTGTAAGAGCAATCTTGCATCACCAAAAAATATTTCATTTTAGTTGTTTGAATAAGGGTTTCCTTAATATAGAGTTGTTGTCTATGGAGGCTTGCTACTTAGTAAGTCAATCATACAAGCTCAGAATGTCCTAATTTCAGAGGTGCATATTCATCTTGGATATATCAACCTACCAGTTGAGGTTCAGTGCCATATCATGCATATTCATGGATTTATTATAGATTTTTCATTTGCAATTTTGGTATATAAATTTTAGGCTCACTATTGGAGGCCTTAAAGTTCCTAAAATAGGCTCAAAAACTTGATGGATGGGTGCTTGCACTGATCCAAACCTGTAGATCAGGAGCCGAGGTTTCCAAAAAGTGGTTATAATAGGCAATCAAAGCAACAATTTTAGAGTTTTGGTCTTCATAAGTTGGGCCAACCAAAACCTCCAAAATAAATGTCAAAGGTGTATTTGACTAACTTAATATGTATTGTTAGGGTCTGTCAGCCCTAGGTATTAAGTTTGAGTATCTAGAACCTTCCAAAGCCACATAAAATATCCTACTTAAGAAATGCCCAAACATTGTCTAGGATAGCTCTAGGTGATAGTTCACATCTTTGTCTTGCAGTTTATTGTAATGAAGGTACCCTTGTGGGTTAGCATATTGTAATTCTAAATTCTATAATTCCACATTTGTGAAAATAATAACAAGCCCTTATTTTCTTCTCACAATTTTTTTTTATTTCTTTGTTTCTTTTATGTGTTTATGATATTAAGGGAGCACCCTTCATTAAATGGTATTAGAGATGGAGTCGCTGAGTGTATGGAAAGATTACTGACTATGAGGTAGTTCACACCAGGACCATGGTTTGGGCTAAGTGTGTAGAAAAATCATCAATTGTGAGGTAATTTGCACCAGGGTTTCAGTAGAATCATGAAAATGTCTCCATGAAGAGAGTGTGGTGGAAGAGTTAAAGGTATTACACCTAAGGATTTTAGAACCCTCTAGAGACAAATGCATGCAATGAAAGAATAGATGAGCAGAGGAATGAATCTTTCCATAGGAGATGATGAAAGTAAGAATGAAAGAGAAGAATAAAGAAACACAAACCAAGCCATAATAGAGGAAGTTCTTAACCCAAAGGAGGTGACACTTTTCAAGGCTATTTATAGTATTGGAAAAAGACCTAAGTTTGATGTTCCCAGTTTTTTGGGAAATCTCAACCCATAGGAATTGATTGACTAGATCAATGAATTGAAAGAGTACTTTGAATATGAAGATATTGAAGATCTAGATAGGGTCAAGTTTGTGAAGGCCAAATTGAAGGGTCATGAAAAGAAATGGTGGCAAGAGATCTAGTTGAATCAAAATAAAAGAGGAAAGGAAAAAATCACCAGATGGGATCAGATGGTAGTTAAAATAAAGTGATAGTTCATTACTATGGATTATGAGCTTGATGTCTTGAAGAAAATGCAAGGGTTGAAGCAAGTGAGAAAATTTGTTCAAGAGTATACTGAAGATTTCTATTGAGTTCTCATTAGAACTGACCATGGAAAAGCTGATAAGGAGAAAGTGGCCTATTATATTAATGGATTAAGGCCAAGCATTCAAGAGGAGATGAGTTTTTTTTCAAGTGACCAATATTGAGAAGGCGTATCAATTTTTATTAAGAGTTGAGGATAAGCTAAGAAAAAAGTTTGATAACAAGAATAGTGGTAGAGGTCACAGTGGAAGATTTGGTGGACAATATTATAGAGGCCAAAATGATGATCAAAAGAATAAAGATGAAGCTAGAAGTGGTAGTCATAACTAGAGGGGAAATAATTCCAATCATTTCTATAACCAAAATAATAGATATGAAAGAGAAAGATGAAGAGGGAAAGGATCTAGAAGAGGAGGTTTTCATAGAAAATGCTTTCACTATAGAGAAAAGGGCATAGAGCATTTGAATGTTCCCAATACCAAGGAAGGATCAACCAAAGAATAAAAGACCATGCTAGAGTTGCAAATGTTGATGAAGATGTTAGATCATCACATTCTAAGATGCTTAAAGAGGAAAAGTCTTAGTTAATAGAAGAGTCATGCTAAGTGGTGAGAACAAACATGATAAAAGGAGGGGTTTGTTTCACACTAGGTTCAAATGTGAAGATACATGTTGTGATGTTATAATTGACAGTGGAAGTACTGACAATATAGTGTCATAAATGATTGTCACAGATTTGAAGCTAAAGAGGTAGAAACACTTGCATCCATACTATATTTCCTGGGTACAAGATGACTACAAGGTCATGGTCAGTGAGCAATGCTCAGTGAAGTTCAAGATTGGAAGCTACCAAGATGAGGTACTTTGTGATATAATACCTATGGACATATGTCATATGTTGATGGGTAGGCCATGGAAATTTGATAGACATGCTATACATGATGGGTAATCAAATACCTACACTCTAACCAAGGATGGAGTGAAACATAAGTTGAAGCCATTAAAGGAGAATGAAGAAAAGGTATGTAGTGTTGCCAGGATATGTTTTGTTGATGAAAAGGAGTTTCTCCAAAGTATGAAGCATGAACATATGTGTTTTTATATAATTCCAAAAGATGGTTAACAAGAAGTAGAGGAAGTACCTATAGAAGTTGTAGATATGTTGGAATATTTTTTGATATTGTGTCAAATAATGTACCTAATGGATTACCCCTAGGGAGGAAGATTAGTCACTAGATGGGTTTGGTTCTAGGAGCCAATTCTACAAACAACACTACATATATAATGACGCTAGCAAAAAGTGAAGAGTTAAACAAATAAGTTCATGAGTTGTTGCAGAAAGGATTTATTTGAAAGAGTTTGAGTCCATGTGTTGTACCAATGGTATTGGCACCAAAGAAGAATGGAGAATGGAGGATGTGCACATATTCTCATGCTATTAACAAGATCACAATCAAGTACACATTTCCATATCCAAGGATGGATGATATGATGGACTATTTGAGGGGAGCTATGTATTTCACAAAGATAGATCTGAAGAGTGGATACCATCAGATTCACATTAGAGAAGGTGATGAGTGAAAGACTACTTTGAAGACAAGGGAAGGATTGTATAGGTGGTTAGTCATGCCTTTTGGGCCAACCAATGCACCAAGCACTTTCATGAGGCTCATGAATGGAGTACTGAAGAAGTTTCTAGGCAAGTTTGTCATTGTTTACCTATATGATATTTTTATCCTTAGTAAGATATTAGAGGAGAATTTGATACATTTTTGAAAGCTATTTGATAAGTTGAGGGAAGAAAACTTGATAAACCTAAAGAATTACAATTTTGTGAAGGAGTTGGGGTACCTCAAATTTGTAGTCTCAGTAGAAGGTTTGAAAATGGACCTAGAGAAAGTGAAGGCTATACTTGAATGACCTACTCCAAAGAGTGCTATAGAGAGTTATACATTTTTTTTGAAACACAAGAGTGGGATGTATACTACTATTGTAGAAGCTCTTAGTAGAAGTCAACTTTTGCTGACAAAAATGAAGATTGAGGTGGTTGGGTTTAAGTAAGTTAGTAATTTGTGTCTAGAGGATCCTAATATTGGTGAAGCTTGGTAGGCATGTACATAACCTGATACTCTTGATAGGATGAAGTGGTTGGATTTCATAATCCAAGATGGTATGTTTTTCAAAGGAAGTTAGTTGTGTATTCCAAGAAGTTCAATGAGAGACAATCTCATCAAGATGAAGCATAGTGGAGCATTGGTTGGATACTTTGGTAGAGATAAAACCATTGCTTTAGTTGCCAAGAACTATTATTGGCCATAGTTGCAGCAAGATGTGAAGATTTTTTTACAGAGTTATAGAGTATATTAGATGGCAAAAGGAGTGAAGTAGACTACAGGGTTGTATTAGCCAATACTTGTACTAGAGAAGTTGTGGGAGGATGTTAGCATGGATTTTGTTCTTAGATTACCATGACTCAATGAGGGCATGATTCTTTTTTTATGTTTCTTGATAGGTTTTCAAAGATGATACATTTCATTCCTTGCAAGAAGACTAGTGATGTTATTCACATGGTAGAGTTGTTTTTTAGAGAAGTGGTGAGACTACATGGTCTACCAAAGAGTATAGTTTTAGATCAAGATGCCAAATTAGTTGGGCATTTTTGGTGTACATTATGGAAGAAATTGAGGAAAAATTTGAAGTTCAATTCATCACATCATCCACAAATTTATGGGCAGACTAAAGTTGTGAATCATAGTTTGGGAAACTTGCTGAGATGCTTGGTTGGAGATAAACCAAAAGGATGGAATACAATTTTACCATAGGCAGAATTTTCATACAATAACTCTATAAACAAGAGCACTAGTAAATCACTATTTTAGGTTGTATATGGGAGTAGTCCCAAAAATGCTTCCAAATTGAGGCAGTTGGATAAGGGAGAGATAAGTAGTGCCGAACCAGAAGAATTCGCCGAACATTTGAAGAACATCTAGAAGGAGGTAAGGACACAAATTACAAAGAAGAATACATAGTACAAAGCTAAGGTAGATGTGAAAAGGAGGTATAAGGAATTTTAGATTGGGGATGAAGTCATGGTTCATTTTGAAAAAGAGCATTTTCTAGGGGGTACATATAATAGGCTAAAAATGAAGAAGTTTGGATCATGCAAGATAGTAAAAGGCATAACTCTGGAAATGCCTATGAAGTGGAGTTGCCTGCTGAATTGAATATTTCACTAGTATTCAAAATTTTAGATTTGACAAAGTATCATGAAGGAGGTGATGTTGAAAGAGTTGCAAAAGCATAGTGGAGTATTCCAATAGCTAGTTCAACTACAAAGGAGATTGAGGAGATACTAGATAGTAATGCTAGAAAAATTACAAGGAACAAAACTTATGAAGAATACCTAGTCAAGTGGAGAGGGAGGCCAATAGAAGATTCATCATCGCTAGCAAGAGAGAAGATTAACCATCTTGGTTTTCCTCTAAATACTTGAGACATGACGCAGTCACTTCTCAAATTAACCTGGCTATCTAATGTAGGAGTATCCTAGGTGTAAGAGAGATATTGCATCACCCAAAAATATTTCATTTGAGTTGTTTTGATAAGGGTTTCCTTAATGAAAAGTTGTTGTTTATGGAGGCTTGCTACTTAGTAAATTAGTCATATGAGCTCAAAATGTCTTAATTTTAGAGGTGGATATTCATCTTGGATATATTAGCCTACAAGTTGAGGTTCAATGTCATATCATGTTTATTCATGGATTTATTGTGGTTTTTTGGTTTACAAATTTGGTATATAAACTTCAAGCTCACTATTGGAAACCTTAGAGTTCCTAGATGGGGCTCAAAAACTTGATAGATGGGTGCTTGCAACATCCAAGCCTGCAAATTAGGAGCCAAGGTTTCCAAACCATAGTTATAATAGGCAAACAAAGCAATGGTTCGAGAATTATGGTCTTCAAAAGTTGGGCCAACGAAAATGTCCAAAACAAATGTCAAACGTGTATTTGGACAACTTTGTATGTAGTGTTAGGGTTTTTTGGCCCTAGTATTAAATTTGAGTATCTAGAACCTTCCTGAACAACATAATATTGCCTATTTAAGAAATGCCTGAACATTGTCTAGGACAACTCTGTCTTGCAATTTAATATAATGAAGGTGCCCATGTGGGTTAGCATATTGAAATCTAAATTATGTAATTTCACATTTATGGCAATAATAAGAAGTCCTTATTGTGTTGTCACAAATTTCTATTACTTCTTTGTTTATGTTATGTGTTTATGGTATTAAGGGGATAACCTTTCATTAATATCAAAGGAATCAACAAAGATAATGACATTTGGGAAAAATTGTTAAAAGTACATGGAGGTGATGAACATGTATTGAAGGAAAAGGTTGACAGTCTCTAAAGCAAGCATAATGAAATGAAGATTTGGGATGGTGAAGGCATTACTAATTATAGTATGGTGAAGGCATTACTAATATGTTATTGTTGCACTCAGAAGAGCTAGAGGAGAAGATGATGAAGCTGTAAGTAAAGTACTTAGATCTCTTACATCTAGGTATGTAATCAGATTTTTTTAAATTCAAGAGCTAAGAACAATTTATCCTAATAAAGTTACATTAGATTCAGTAATCAAAAAATTAATTGCATTTGAATTGAGTAATTATGGTAATAATCTTCCTATTGTTGAACTTCCAATTTCACATTTGTAGTGATAACAACAAGCCCTTATTTTTTTCACACAAATTTCTATTGTTTCTTTGTTTATGTTATGTGTCTATGGTATTAAGGGGAGCAAGTTTCATTAACATCAAAGGAATGAACAATGATAATGACATTTAGTAAAAATTGTTGAAATTACATGGAGGTGATGAACATGTATTGAAGGAAAAGGTTGACAATCTTTAAGGCAAGCATGATGAAATGAAGATTTGGGATGGTGAAGGCAGTACTAATTATAGTATGGTGAAGGCATTACTTATATGTTATTGTTGCAGTTAGACGAGGTAGAGGAAAATTAGAAGATGATGAAGTTTTAAGTGAAGTACTTAGATCCCTTACATCTACGTATGTAATTAGATTTTTTTTAAAAATTCAAGAGCTAAGATCAATTTATCCTAATAAAGTTACATTGGATTCAGTAGTCGAAAAGTTAACTACATTTGAATTGGGTAATTATGGTAATAATCTACCTATGATTGAAACTTCTTTTCAAGATACTCTCAACATTGGAATTAGAAGCACCTCAATTTAATGGTGATTTATTACCCATTTACTATGACTTAATCAATCATTTGCATCTCTCTTCTTTTTATTCCCTTTTATTCTCCTTTTTCATAGGTGAAATTGGGGTAATACATAATAGATCCTCTTTAAAGCTCCTATTTTCATAACATAAATCTCAAGGTAGTATCTAACCACCTAGGTCCTCCCTTTCCTTCATCCATTCTCTCTAGATATATTATCCACATTATCCACATTTAAATGACTATATCTTGAGTTATGTACCTTATTTTTAGGATCCAAGACATGTTTCAAGATACTGAGGGAATCCCAAAGGTTCCGACCCCTGGTTGATAGAGACATAATGTACCCTTGTCTAATCAGGAAAATAGCACAACCCTCATAGTATAATTAGAAACATAGTGCATCCTTGTTTGGGCCCATTTTGGGTCTATTATTTAGGTCCTATATCTAGATTGTTTCAAGGTGTTAGCTCCTAGGTAGGCTAGCCTATGAGAGTTAGTCAATTCCAAGCCCTTTATAAGATCATTCCTTTACTCCATTTCTCATCCATAAAGTTCATGTTCAGGAATCCATTATGTGCTCAAACTCTCAGGTTCTCAAAGTTTCTTCAAGCATTCAAGGCATTCAAGCAATCTCTCCATTTAATATTAAGGATTCATGAATTCAAGTCATTGAAGGAGTTTATTCTAGCTCTTCTATTACATATTGAGCATTCAATATCTCTCTTTTATACATTCAAGATCATTTCTTTCATTTTTTACACTCATCCTTTCAAGATTTACATTCATCTACATTCACTCATAAGACATATTTCAAGCACACACATTCATGAGGGTTTTGGTTTCAATTTGATTTCCTTTCTAGGGATTTTTAAGTTTAGTTAAGGCTATTGCACCTACATACTTGATTACATCCTAAATTCAAGAGATAATCATATGTTTATATTGCTTCATGTTAGATCTATTAGTACTACTTTCTAGCATTCTATCTTTATTTTAATTAAAGGTTAATTCCTAAACTTGGGTTTGACTGAGGCAACCCCCACAAATAATAAAAATATTTATTTTGTAGATTTTTGATCTTGGATTGGTAAACAAGTTGCAAATTTAGATATCCTTTTTTTCATTTGTCAAAACTACAAAATCAAAATTAGGGACGCACTATGTCCCTATTTCAAGAGAAAGTCACTCTCACATAGAAGTCACCCAAGATCAAGAGAAAGTAAATGTTGTTAGATCACTGAATGATTTTTGGGCTTTGTCCATATCATAGTTTACATCCTACATGTAAGGGATTCAACCCTTTTAAAGGTCATTTGAGAATCCATTTTTAGTTTTTTATTTCATATGGTATATCATTTTGTCTTTTCTATCTCAATATAATTTATAATCTTATCATATCTTTATATTTTGGGTTCGGGTCGAGAACAACCTCAACCTTCTCTACACAAAAAATCTAATATATAGATAGTTTATTAGAAACTAAAACCTTAGATCCATGAATTCAATCCAAAAACCTATAAAGTCACACTTTCAAAAAAGAGAGGGCAATTTTTTTAGTATGGAGGGGCTTGCCTTAGTCAAGCCCTAGTTCAAGAATCAACCTTAAATAAATAAATAAATAAATAAATAAATAAATAAATATATATATATATATATATATAGTGAAGGAATGTTAACATGTAGTAGAATTAGACATAACAATGTAGAATAGCATAGAAATATTAATGTGAAAACTCCACTATATTCAATGATGAAATAAACTAGATCTAGGAGGAGATTCACATGATGAATGATGTAGATCTTGAATGTTTGGATAGTGTAAATGGATGCCTTGATTGATTTATTAAAATATCCTTGAATGCACTTCGTTAATTTCTTGAGCTTGAATTGCTTACAAAACTTTTGGATTACCAAATGAAGTGAGAAAGCCTCCTTTTATACCAATTTCAGGATCATAATTGAAAGGGACAACTGAATAAGGTAGAAAAATGATAATATTTTGTATTAGGCCTAGGAAGGTCAATAACAAATTATATCCTAGTTTGAGGTCAATCTTGGCCGAGCAACCTCGAGGTGTTAACTTCTAGGAAAACATATTGGACTTGAGAAATACTGTAGGATCAATAGAGTATATTAAAAAAAAATAGAGAGAAAACATTTAAAGCATTATTTTCATCATTAGAGTAGTGAATAAAAAGCCAAGCATATAAATTGTTTCAACCTAAAGTTTTAAGATTGGACGAAGAAAAAAGACCTTTATTTCTTAAATGCAATAAGAGGTCTTAATATACCAAACTATACTAAGGAGGCCTAAAAGGCCTTAAAAAGTGAGTTCTCACTTTCTAAGACAATACATTTATCCCCCACTTTAGTCTGAGTATGCTGCAAGTCATACTCATAGTAAAGGAAGAGAGTGAAAAAGAGATAGATGATGAATGAGGTGAATTACAAAGAGATAGGCCATCACTAAGTCTAAGGACATAGGCCCCCAAAATAAAAATTCCAACTACACATCCATGCACAAGGGAAAAAAAACAAGCAAGAAGAAATGGCAAAAGAAAAAGAGACACATGAAGGGGTTAATGTACTAAAACATACTCGAAATCAACTTGTAAAACATGAATTGGCTAGAAATGCCTCATCCATTAATATCACATCTAAAAATCTATTGTAAGAGCATTCATGAACACATAAGAAAAATAAGAGTTTAGAAAATGATGATACAAACTCCATGATCTAATATATTACCACGAGAGAGAGAGAAAGAGACGTGTTTACCTCACCTAGTAAGATTTTTATGTCTTATTATGAATTAAAGAGATACAATTGAATAGTCTAGTAGGTTTGTGTTCCTAGTAGTCAATCCTATAAAATATTTTTACGTTATGGGAGATTTTCATGCATGCATATATGTGCTCTTCATGAATGGATTGGACACCCTACATAAAGAATGTATGCACCCTATGAGTTGATGTATCTAGCATTATAGGATTTTCCTTAATCTACACTCTTTGTGGATGGATAAGAATTTGTTGTCTATAGAGACAAGTACATGTAAATGTGAATCTTAGTTATGAAAAAGGGCCTCTTATACCCATCAAGGATCATTTGAAAAATATATATATATATATAAGTATAATATGAGGGAGGTCATATGTATGCCCCCTCCTTATGAAAAATATGTATGTATATAGCCACAAAATATGGAAGAGAATCAAGGAGGCCTACTATAATGGTTTTAGTGCACACCCCATTTTGGACTCAAAATAGGGACACCCCCCCTCCCCCTCACCTTTTGCAAAGTGTGAGATCCCTTTCAAAGAACCCAGTTACGAGCCTCAATGGATCAATATCTCTCTTTGAGTTTAGGTCAGTTTATATATCAAGTCAGTTGAGTCTATGTAGTAACAAGTGGTAAAGGGAAATTTTTTGGGTAAGAGAATGAAAAAAATAGGTGTGCACCAAACATACCATACACACATGTGCATGTGCACAACATGCACTTTCACCTTAAACTATGGAGGTGCACATGTGAAGGTGCACACCTTTTGATGTATGTGTCCATGTTGCACACATGCACATGTGTGTCATGTGCACAAAATGCACATTTTAAGACTATGCATTTTCACAAATTCTCACTAGGCATGCATTGTGCACTAGTATGCAAGGTGCACACATGCACATTTTAGACAATTGTTAGATTTTTCAATTAGTTTCATCAGTCTTTCACTAGTTGAGTCATGTTTTTTAGGTCATCTTAGGTTTTCCTCTTTAATGATACTCACCTTATTCCCATTTGCATAAATATATGATGTTGTCTTCATCTTCTATGGTCATAAAGATTGCACCTAAACCAGTTCCCTTAAAGTATGAAAGAGCACCCAATAAATATAGATTTGGAGATGAGCACTTAGAAATCTAAGACATAGAGCTAGGGCACATCAATTGTGCACCATTCACACATGTGCATGTGTGCCATGTGCGCAGGGTGCACACATGCAAAATTTAGACAATTGTTAGGTTTTTCGGTCAGTTTCATCAATCTTTCACCAATTGGGTCATATTTGTCAAGTCATCTTAGGTTTTCCTCTTTAATGATACTCACCTTATTCTCATTTGTGTAAATATATGATGTATTCATCTTCTATGGCCATAAAGATTGCACCTAAACTAGTTCCCTTCAAATATGAAGGTGTGCCCAATAAATCTAGATTTAGAGATAAGTACTTAGAAATCTGAAACATAGAGCTAGGGCACATCTATTGGAATGCCTTCCTATTACTATGAAACAAGATTAGGGAAAGATCAACTATGGTGTCTATGTTGATTAGTAGTGGACTAGTGAACATGACCTCTCATCTTGTGTTGGTCTAGTCAATAGAGCTGATTATGATTCTAGAACACCACTATCTACTAGAAGAGAAAGTGGTTAAAAGTATGACCAAGGAAATCATCTTATAAATTTGGCCTTGAAAATTTGAGAAGCTCTTCCATCTACCACAAGTAGATCAATAATTATAGATCACTTATGACATGGTAGATAGGTGGTACAGAGAAAATGAGTCAAAAGAAAAGGAGCTTGTACAAGAGAAGTACCTTATTGATAGTCACCATTGAACCAAAGAGGTGGAAAGGTTGATATGACCCAAGGTTACATGATAGATGACACTGGTCACCTTATAGTCCTTTTGAGGAGAGCCATGGGCCTCCCTTTTGAGTAGAGCCATGGGCCTCCCTGCAGCTAGGCACCAAAAAACATGGCTGGTACATTTCATAGAGACCATTAGAATAGGGAAGATGCCTATTGATTTATTGATAATATAGATGAGAAACTCATTTTATTAAAGAATGACCCCTACTTATACATGAACCCTTACATTGTATGTCTTCTAGTGGCAAGACTAATAGATTTCCTGGGGTTGGTCAGGAAGGGAAGTATGTAGGATGCAAATGTTTGGCCGTATAAAGTCTATCCTCAACTTGTGAAGAAGAACCTTCCCTTTATGAGCCCTCAATATAGGCTATTCAATGATGGATTCATCATTTCAATCATGCCATTTTTAGAAGGATACTATGCCAAGAGAATATTGGTAGAATCGACGACACAGATAACACATGTAGGGGCATTTTTCATATAGTTCAAAACATTTTCCTATATCCATGTAGTAGGTACCCTCCTATGTGCAAAGAATCTCCCTAGATATCCATTAGATAGATTGTTTCTATTAGAGATAGCAAGGCAATTAGTCTCTGCTTACAATAGAGTGCAGAAACAAAATAAGAAGATATGGGTCTAGCTAATCACCATTGGGGATTTTGAGGTCAAATAGAAGCAGGACATTGCTACTTTTGACTCAAAATGAGATCAATACCCCTTGAAAGATTATCAATCACCTTACCTATAATTCAATAACATCAAGATGGTATAATATTTAGTAGGGAAGAGATTTATACCTGGTATATTAATTGAGGATCATTGCATGAATTGTGTAGATGACTATGAGGTTTGGATCATAGACTACCATAGAATGAGTCTACAACTCATCAAAAGGGTGCTTAACCTAGATATACCCCTCAAAGAATGGAAAAAGGATTCCCTTGAGGTGTTGGATCCCTTATACAATAGGGATTAGATATACGGGCAACCCATCATGAATCCAAAAATTGGTTGAGAAGAGAATGATGATATTCATCACAGGGCCCAACATGTTATGGAATTAACAAGGGAATGGGTTAGGAAACCTTTTCATTTTTACCTAGTTCCTCAAGACCCAAGCTTACAAGCCACTTCTCAACCTAAAAAAAGAAAAGGAACAAAGGTCATAGTTCCTACTATAATAAACCCTTTTTGGGGGGTCATTCTTTTATTTACAACTTTTTATTTTATTTGTATCCTTTTGCCATATTTTCTTTGATGATGTATTCCCTATTTGTGAGCTTAATCATATGTGTTTTATTTACTAAATAATGTTGTTGTACAACTGAGAGAGAGTGGGTTGAATGAATTAATAATTCAATGTTTTAGTGCAACATGTGTTATCTGTACTGGATTTCTGCTATATGTCTCTTATTATGTCTCTCACCTAGAGGCTTCTAATGTGATGGTAAGAAATGTCTATTGTAAATAAACAAGCCTAATCTAATTTGATTAATACATGCTTTGCCCGTTAGGATGTCAATTTACTGTCAAACATCTGGAAGGGAATGTGGGACCATGCAATACTACTAATCCCTTGATACAACCTTGATATATATTCTCTTATTAGAATCTATAATAGGGGACATCACAAAAAACTATTATTATCTTACCTTATGAGTCGAACATCTCCTTACATTAGTCCAACTATCCTTCCTGTTCTCCTAATATGGGGGAACTCTATGCACTCATGATCAGTGAGAAGGGTTGTTTCCTCCCCAAGCCTTGATTGAGGTGGGGCCCAATGGCTATACTTTTCTCCAATATTATTTATGTGGATTGCAATCTCCTTGTATTAATACACATCTACATATCATGCATATCCACATTGAATATATAAGGTAGTGTTTGTTGTAATTCAATATGTGGTTATATTCCCTATTGGCGGTGGCATTAACTGGCAATCAAGTTCACTTGTGCTTAGTTGATGCCTTAAATATTATTTAATGGAATGTTGCCTCCTTGATTAGTTTACATGATTTTAAAGTCTTCACACCATCTTCAATCTGCGATGCCTTTTCATTTCCTTAGTCATATTCCTATCTTTAGCATCCCAAGTCTTGTCTATATCCACATGGATAAACCTTCTTAATCTCTGACATGTTTATTTTTTTGTCTATACTCCTCTTAATCCTTTATCTTCACCTTATTTTTATTGGATAGAAGGTTTTCAACGTTGTTATGATCAAAGTAATTTATAAAGGATGAGATGGTAACACCCCGGTTTTATCAAATGTTGGATTACCCTCCGTTGAAGATGGTTCCAAAACATTCCCTTGTTATACTTGGTTTGATGAATCAATGCATCTCAAGAGACATATCGTTGTGTTGATCACCTAATATGAAGACAAATCTTTTAATAATTCTGATTGATGGTTTAACCCACAATTATTAAGATTTCTTTGTAATGATTATTTCTTATATTAATGTTTTTTTAATTTTATCATATTATGACTATCTAATTATTTATATTATAATAATAATAGTAGTTCATTATATTATCATAGTATTATTATATTGATTATAATAATAGATTATTATTATATTGATTATAATAATAGATTATTATTATATTATATTAATATAATGTCATTATTATATCAATATGTTGATATATATATATATATATATATATATATATATATATATATATATATATATATATATATAAATTACATTATACTATGGTAACATATATAACCGTATATCATACTTAATGAATTTATTATATTTCTTTATCATTATATCAATAGTTAATAGCAATGTATTTTTTTTAATTATTATCAATCAATCATATTATATTGTATTATTTCTATACATTTATTATATCAATAATAATAATATATTATATAAACTATATATGGTATATTTAACAATTATTATATTTTTTTATCAGTTATAATCAAAATATTTATTTGTTATTTATTTATTTAACTCATTAATATTATAATGGTAATATAATATTTTATATTACAATTATGCTATAATCTTATACATTATTTTATTTTTATATTGTCAAATATATCACTATTATATAATAGATTATAATATATTTTACTTTAATATTATTATTCTTAATTATTATCATTAGATAATATGTTATTGAATATTCATATATCTTTTTAATTTGGGCTCATGACACCTACATACCTTGCTAAGTCACCGATGAGGCTAGAAATAGTAAATCAACATGAATGGGATGTAGCATAATTTTAAACAAAAAGGGTGAAGAGCAAGAAGAGAAAGAGGGTCACTGGAGGGAGAGACCAACAAGAGTATGCCCAAGAAAAGCTAACCATACAAGAAGAAGCTTAGGTAAAGAAAGAAGAGGCTAAACCCACATAAGAAGGGATATCAATATAAGAAGAGCCTATAACCCTGACATAGGCCACCCTATAAGTGCCTAAAAGAGCTCTAATCGAGATGATGATGGTAGGTGAGAAGAGAATGAATTTAAAGAAGAAACACAATCCATCACCTCAGGTTCAAGAAACCATCCTTAAGGAACAAGACAAGGAAGAGAGGGAGAAAATAAAATATGTCCCACTCAACAAGAGATCCCACTTACTGAGGGCTATAGAAGAAGAAAGGAGGAGGAGTTTAACCAAAGCACCACCTTCTATTCCCCAAGAGTCCATCCATGCAGAGGCCTTAGAAGAAGAACAAGAGAGATGGATAGAAGAGTTGGGAGGTGAAGGAACTCATGTCTTTGACATTTTAGACTTTGATTTCATGTTGATAGGTAAAAAAATAGTAGGGGAGAAGATACATGATATCCCTTAGAATGAGTCATTAGGAGAAGATTGGGAAAAATTACCTCTTTTAGTTAAAGAGACCCTTGGTATACCTCCTCTACTATCAAAAGATCTTTCATCCATGCCTCCTGATTTAGAACAAAAAGCAACTGCTCCACCTTCTCTAATAGTGGATCCTATAAACTAGGCCATAGAGGAAGGAGAATATGTCCAATTACACACAGATAAAATATCAAAAGAAGGAAAAATTGTAGACAAAGGAGAACAAGCTCTTACCAAGAAAAATTATAGATGAAGGGGAATAAGGTCATCCTAGAATAGATACTAGGTCTTTAGCTCACATAGATATAGAAGCTTAGTCTGTAGTCCTCTCTCAACACAAGAATATTCTAGAACAAGGTGATAAAGGGAAAGGACCAACATCAAAACCTACATCTTCTGCACAATCTATGTCACCTATGGGAACTACTCTAACATGGTTAAAAAGAGAGGTCTTAACTTGATAGAGGAGACATATGGAGTTTATCAAAGAGGAGGGAATCATAGAGTTGACAAAAGCATCTAATATGCTAGAACATCATAAGGAGGATGCTAAAAAATTAGGTTTTATTATGAAGAAACAAAATAAATATCTTTTGGCCCATATTGCAATTCTCCCTCCCCACACTGATATAGAAGAAGAAACTTCAAAGAATTACCAAATAAAGGAGATAGTGTTGAGTAAACCCATAGTTGAAGTTGTAAAGGTTTTGATCCTAATGATACTTAAGTAAGCATTTTCACACTTAGACAAAGGCTAATCCAAAATATTGGTTTTGAGGAAATAGAATAAGCTATTGAGGTGATACCTGAATCAAATAGCGGGTTCGATAGAACCCCATCATCCAAAGATTGCTCTAGAGGCTACTTTAAAGAGAAAAGAGATTAGACAAGTTGCAGGAGAAACTGATTAGTATTTGGACTCTTACAAAAGGTGGTGTCATAGTTTTGAAGATATAGGGGTGCAAATAATAGAGGAAAATTTGAATCTCATGCACAACATTCAGAATAATGTCAACAAATTGGTTATAATGATAAACCAAGATTTTGGGCTAATGGATGAAGTGCATACCTGGGCCAACAATCTAGAAGCACTAAAAGCTATCAAAGGTGTAGAGGTACTAGATGTTGATGGAAGTATATACAAAAAAAGAGTTGGATAAGATAGATGATTGGATAGAGAAGGTGTTGATAGGTAGTAAAGTTATGGAAGGATTATACGAGGATATTTAGGAGATAAAGAATACAAGTTAGAGTTAGTTTTTGGAAGTAGATAAATATTATAATGCCACTAGCCTAGATAATTTTTTGGAAAAATTAAGGACTCAAATTTCTTTAGTACAAACATTTATGTAGCAATTCAAAGCACTATTTAAATCTGCTTCATCATGAGATGATGTTAGATGAATCTTCAAGACAAAATAATAATTACTAAAGTTAGATTCCAAATTGGAAGATTTTGTGGATATTAGGTTAGAGGTTGGTAATTACCACTAGGTCTTGTGTAATAAGTATGAGTCATTGGATTTGACAAAAGATGAGGAAATCATGAAAATTATTGAAAATTTTAAGAAAAAACATCTAAACATCATTTTGGTCCAAAGGAAGAAATTCAAAATGCTGGAAATTAAGTTTTGATATTGAACAATATCCTAGTAAATTTTGATTCTATTAGAAGGTGCACTTTTCTAGAGGTATGCTTTCCCAAAGGTGTGCCAAACCAAGAGGTGCACTTTTCATATGGTGCACCAAACCAAAAGATGCACTGACAATTTTGGAAGATGAAGTAGTGTGTCCATAGTTAAGTGGTAGTTATTATTTTTTAGAATTTCATGCATCAAAACCATGTTTTGACAATATTTTAACTCCTAGAAATATCTTGAGAAGGTTGAGTTTGCATTTTTAGAAGTTCAAATGACTCCTAGACTATCTCATGAGTTCTCTCTTTTCTTTTATTGTTTTAAATTCATCTAAAGGCTCATGCACCCATTAATTGATATAAACAAGGTTGGAGAACTACCTAACAACATTTTAGAGAGTTAGTTTTTATATAATTATTTTTTAGCATGAGTTTTCATTAGAAGATCTCTCACTCTTAGCGCAAAAGGAGGAGTGGGTTTCTTATAAATACATGGATGTAATATGTACTCCATGCTGATATTTTAATGCAATAATAAATGCTATTGGTGCTCTCATTCTGAGTGTAGTATATCTTGCCAGAGTGTGTTATTTTTTTGTGAATTCATGTTCATGAATGATAATGGAGATAATGATTTTATTGTGTTATTATAGCTATGTGATCTTCTAATTCTAGTAGTTGCCTCATGTTAATAAATTCCACTGTTGTGATGAATTGTGTCATGCCTGACCACTACTTGGTTTACTGCATTTTAGGATTTTGTTGTTTTAAGAACCTTTCAGATGATATTTTCTTGTGATCTGATGAACTTGGGTTTTATATGTCTTTTGGACATGTGTTTATGTCTGAACATTTTGTTATGTCTAGATTTTAATATGATTACTTTGGTCTTAATGATATTTCTGTTATGCAATCATTTTTATTAAAAGGGATTATGATTTAAGGTGTATATGTTTATGACATAGGGTAAGGAATGAGGTTATTTACTTTAAATAATCTAAGAAATCCTAAATTGTTTGTTAACCTAGTATATAATATTTTGAATTAATTCAAGGGCAAACTACCCTAAAGTCAATATCATGTATTTTTTTAAAGTATTGTTATTAAAATTTTGGTTTGAATTTTTAAAAACCCTAATGGGCTTTGCATGTGATATTATTTGTTTTGACCATGCCAAATGGCAGTGATCATGGCTGAAGTAATGCCAATTCTATGCTAAGTTACAGATAATTTAATGAAAGCTTTTATGAAGCTCATAGTGGCATTGAGTTTGGTCGGCCATTCTATGTAGTTGGAGTTCTTGTGGAAGCAATGCCGAATTCAGGGCTATTGTTGCTTGGGGAAAACATTACACTTGTGATGAGTAACTAGAGCTTCAGCATATTTGGGGCTTTCAGTTGGAACAAAATTCTGGCTTGTGCAGTTAAGTATGGGAGTTATTTCGCCAAAGTTTGTTTGTTGTTTTGGTATTTGGTTTTCATCAGTTTATCTCTGTTGCTATAGCTGTTTGTGAGCTAGATCAGTGTTGGCTTCATGGGCTTTGGGCTATGAGCATCATCGCAGAGCATCATTTGTCTTCAAAATTGAGTAGGGGGCCTTTCTTAACCCTATCCTTCTCAATTTTATGTTATTTTGTTTGAATAAGAGAAAAATTTATATGTTAAGGTTTGATTGTTAAGGTTTGATTGTTATAATCTCCCAAGCGTGGGTGTATGCAGGGCTCGACAGTCAAATGCTGAACTCTGTGTACATCCAGACTTGTGTGATGATATAAATTTGTTGTTTGTTATCATTATACACTTTGAATGTGAGTTTTGTTGGCTTTTAATTATTGAAAAGAAAGTTGGGAATTACAAAAGTTATCGGCTTCTGAGAATACCGTATCATGTTAAAATATTATTTTGTAAATTCGAACAGTTTAGAGTGAATTGGGCAATAGCTATTCATTAAAGTTTGGAAGTGAGGGAATATTGTTATGTTTCAAGTTCTATTTGTTCACTGTGATTGTTTAAAAATGTATTAAATCAGAGATTATTTAAAAGGGTTACGGTGTCTTTAGTTTTAAATAACTATAAGTGATATCGCCATTTCATCATGCATATAATAGACATTGCAAGACACAATTGCAATACGGATTTAGATTTGAGTTTGAGGCTTTAGTTTTTTTTGAATTATTTTGAAATATCGATGGATAAAACTTTGAAGATTGAAATCTCGATGAACAAAACTTAGAAGACTAAAATATATTTATGAACAGAACGTAGACGTTATAACAAACAGTTGTCTTGTAACCTAAGAGAAACGTTCTTTTCTAGCTACAGTTCAATTTTGATTGGTTTGAGAATGAAATATGCTATGAGGATTAACGAAATCGTGGAAAGGCATAAATTAGATGTAAACTGTTTTAGTCCAAACAAAAAGGAAGATAACGTTTTGAAATGATGTTTACCTTGATTATTCGAGTAATCATTCAGTTTGAAAATCTAATTTGTTAGTATTTCTTGAAAAGAGAGTATTAATCAATAAGTCACTGTTGTAGATTATGTTTTTTGATTTGATTATTGATTGAAATTTGGGAACTATTAGAAATGAATCATTTGTAGGAAGTATTTCAATGTGATTTTATAATTTTGAAAAGAAATAAAGTTCAGTATTTCTTAAGTTGTATTATGTTGCTTAGTTGTAATCTGAACTATATTTTGTTTATCTTGGATATGGAAATTGATTTCAAATTATAAATTAATATGATACATATTGGTGTAGATTCCTTGCTTATAGTAAGAATAACATATGTATTTTGATCTGAATATGTTTTTTAATTCGAAGGGAATGTTTAGATTATTATGTCAGTAGGGGTAAAGTATAATGTTAAGATATGTAATTTCGTTAAATTGGAGTTATAGCTTAGTAAAATTACTAGATCTTACTATTATATTCTTATTCTTATTGATATAGTGACTTAAGCAATACTTTTGAGGATGACAGAAGAAGATGAGTTTTAATTAGATGAGGAATGTAGTATCATGTTGCATGTGCATTCTAAGAATATCTATTTGATGTGTATTTTAAGAATAATTGTGATGAGCATATGTTGAGGTGGCTGAATATGGTTAATCCTATTCAGTATTTAATTCAGTAAAAATGTTAAAATAAACCGGGTGGGTTAAATTTATAAGTAAAGATAAATGGCCTTACCTAAGACTTGAACCTAAACGGTTGAGTACGAAGAACAGGGCAATACTCTATTACATCATTTGATGAGTATATAGAGAATTATGCTATGTGTTGACTATGAGCATGTCATAACTTGGATACAGAACCATAGCACTATAGTGATGACACCTCAATATATGTATGATTCATTTATAGGTTATTCTTAGTGCGAGTTTAATTGTGCATTGTTAAGTAGCTATTTAATTCATGCATGTTAATTACTAAATTGCACTCTGTCATGTGAATTAGATATCTACATTATAGATTTATATATGATTATCTATCACGTATGCAGGTGGATTATTCATTTGATTCAGTGTGTACTGAGCCCTCTTGTTTTTTGTTGCATTCTTTTATGTGATCACTTTCAGGTGCTTTGTAATGGCTAATAGGTATCTGAGGATTACTGTTGAAGTTTACTTTATTCAGAAAACTATTCATGGAAGAATACTTGGAGGGAACTTGATAATATATTTAAAAGGATGAATATGTATCTCATTCTTATTTTGAACTCCATATGTATTTGTGTTTCTATGGAGATGTGTGTAGATGGAATTCTTTATTATTAAGAAGTTTTCGCTTTAAGTGTGGATAGATCAATGTATGGACACATATATTATGTTGAGTAATAATTTTTTTTTTTTTTTGTGTTTTTCTTTCTAGTTTTCTTTCATTATTTTATTCTTTATGCTTGGGTGGTCATTACATTTGGTATCAGAGCCCAGTTTTAGATTAACTAGGACTCTTGGGTTTTAGGGTTTTTCTTGTCTTCGTTGCATTATTAATAGTTAATTGTTTTAGGTTGTCACCATGCCTCCTGTCACTAGAGGAACTCGAGGTCGTGGTGTTCCTGAAGATAACCTTGCTGGCAGAGGTAGTGGTAGAGGCAGGGGCCATGGTAGAGGTCCTAGGCACCAAGGAAATGTTGGGGATGATCAGTTTGATTAGAATGCTGGGATTGGAAACAATCTAGAGAATCAGGCAGATCAAGCTATGGTACTTCAACAGATACTGGAACATCTCGATAATATTGAGACTAATAACCAGATTCCTAGTGGGGGTGCAAATGTGCGAGTACCTCTGGTGTAGGGTATTAACCTTCCTGTTGAGGAAAATCCTATGGAAAGAGCTCAGCTCAAGGATCTTTCCAAGATGAAAGGGCCATTATTCTATGGTACGAAATAGGGTACAGCGGCAGAAGCTTGGCTACTGAACATTGAGCAATGCTTTGTCTTACATCTTTACTTGAGTAACGTGAAGGTAAGATGGATAGTTATGCATTTGAGAGGATTTGGTTCCTTGTGGTGGGAGAAAGAGTTGGAGAAGTTGGGCATTGATATCTCTTTAGTTACTTGGGAGCTCTTTGTAGAGTGATTCAAGGAGAGGTTTATGTTAGAATATTGGCGACAGGCTCGTGCAGAGGAGTTCTTTCAGATTATGCAGTTTGGATCTACAGTGGAAGCTTATGAACGTAGATTCTACGATCTTAAGAAGTTTTTGGTTGGGCAAAAAATGATAAAGCCATGATTTAACATTTCATTAGGGGGATTATGCCCAAGATCGGGGAGGAAGTGAGAACTTTCAGACCTGTGTCTATGCAGGAAGCTTCAGAACGAGCAAAGCTGATTGAGATGAATTCTGGGTATCATGGGGCTTCTTACAAAACCAACATGAATCCACCTACTCTGGATGTCAGTAGAAATCAAAAGCCTCCACAAGGCAGTTCAAAATTAGGATTTTTAGGTGGAAAATTCAAGAAGATAAAATTTGGTAAGTATTCCAAGGTTTCAGAAAGCCTAAATCATCTCAACCACCTCTTAGTGTGCAGAGTAATAACCCATCTCCTAACCTTTCTAGTCAGAATATGGGATTTCAAAAATCTGTTGAGTGTTATCATTGTGGTCAGATAGGTCATTACCAGTCTTAGTGCCCTGATTGGGACAAGCCGAAGGTTGGACCTAAGCTAGCTAGGTCTGAAGCAACAGTTGGTGATTCTACCAAAAACCACTGTGTTTTTGCTACCCTGGATCAGAAGCAAGCAGAACATTAGAACACGATTATTGAAGCTCAAGGTAATATCCAAGGTATGAAAATATCTATTTTATTTGACTCTGGAGCTACAGATTCCTTTATTTCTTCTACTTTAGTTGCATATAGTGGAATTCCTATGGTTAAGGCAAGGAATAGATGGCATGTGGAGTTAGCATCAGGTTCTAGGGTGAATGCTGATATAGTGGCTCTTGATTGTAAGATTCAAATGAAACCATTTACTACTTCAACGAACCTTAGGGTTATACCTTTAGGATCGTATGACATCGTTTTGGGAATGGATTGGTTAGAACAACATCAAGCTGTTTTGGATTGCAAGGATAAGTTAATCACTTGTTTAGATGATGTTGGATCAGCTAGAGTTATTGCTAGAATCAAGAGACCCATCTCTTTGTAGACAATTTCTACCAAGCATTTGGCAAGGTGTGCTCGAAAAGGTTGTAGTTTTTTTTCCATGTCGGTAAAAAACTTAAATGATATCATGGATAAGGATTCTTCTCTCGATCATCCAGTCTTGCAGAAATTTTTTGGATGTTTTTGTTGAAGAGATTCCGAGAATACCCCTAAGAAGAGAAGTTGATTTTTAGATCGAATTAGTGCCAAGAATGGAACCAATTTCCAAGACTCCTTACAGAATGATAGCTCAAGAGCTAATTGAACTTAAATTTCAATTGGAAGAGCTTTTGGAGAAAGGTTTGATTTGACCTAGCATTTCACTTTGGGGTGTTACGGTAATCTTTGTCAAGAAGAAAGATGGTTCATTAAGACTTTGTATAGACTATAGATAGTTAAACAAGGTCACTGTTAAGAATAGGTATCCTTTGCCTAGAATTGATGACTTGTTTGATCAAGTCAAGGGTGCCTGAGTCTTTTCGAAGATTGATTTGAAATCCGGATATCATCAACTTAGAATCTAGGAAGCGGATAATCATAAGACAGCTTTTCGCACTAGGTATGGGCATTATGAATTCACGGTAGTACCATTTGGGTTAACTAATGCACCTTCTATTTTTATGAGCCTTATGCTTAGTGTGCTTAGAACTTTCCTTGATAAGTTCGTAGTGGTTTTTCTGGATGATATTTTGGTTTATTCTAGCTCTGTAGAGGAGCATGATCGACATTTAGAGAAAATTTTGGAGTGCCTTTGTAGGAATAAACTATTTGCCAATCCTTTAAAGTGCAAATTCTTTAAGTCTGAGATTTTTTACTTAGGTCATATCATTTTTGGGGATGGAATTTTTGTTGATCCATCCAAAATTCAAGCTATTGTCGATTGGCCAGTACCTTCTAATGTTTCTGAGGTTCGAAGTTTTATGGGTTTAGCAAGCTATTACCGCAAATTTGTGTCAAACTTTTCCAAAATAGTGCATCCTATCATGTCTCTTTAGAGAAAAGGGAAGAAATTTGTCTCGACAAAGGAGTGCGAGATAGCATTTCAAAAACTTAAGGATTGTTTGACTAGTGCACCCATTTTGGCAGTTCTTGATTCAGCTAAAGAGTTCATGGTTTGCATTGATGCATCTTTGGGTCGCTTAGGGGTAGTGTTGATGCAGGAAGGATGTCTTATAGCTTTTGAATCTACAAAGCTCAAGATTCATGAGGTGAACTACCCTACTCATGATCTCAAACTTGCAACGATAATGCATGCTTTGACCAAGTGGTAGCATTTTCTTTTGGGACAACGATTTGAGTTGCATACTAATCACCGAGGCCTTCAGTATCTTTTCACACAACTAGACCTCAATGCTAGGTAGTGAAGATGGATGGAGTTCTTGTGTGAATATGGATTTGGGATTAAGTATGTGCAAGGGAAGGAGAACATTGTTGCTGATGCACTTAGCAGAAGGTGACATGAATTATCTTCTTTGATCTTAACAATGGACCTTAGGGATAAGATTCTTCAGAATCTTTGGTTTCAGGATGTTAAGGTTGTTATTGATAGTGATAGCATCTTGGATGGGTTTTTTGAGGGGTATTCAGTAAATTTTGAAGGTTTACTGCTTTTTAGAGGGAGCGTCTACGTTCCTAATTCGGGTGATTTGAGAAATTTGGTTATGTTCGAGGCTCACAAAGCACCATATTCAGCTCATCCGCGAGTCAAAAAAATGCATGCTAACCTTAAGTGACATTATTATTGGCCAGGAATGAAGAGAGACACAACAGATTTTATGGCTCAATGCTTGGAGTGTCAGCGGGTTAAGGTTGAACATTAGCACCCTGCGGGACTATTGCAACCACATGATGTTCTAGAATGGAAATGGGACACCATTTCTATAGATTTTATTTTTGGAATCCCTATTATAGCTCGTAGGCATGATGCTATTATGGTGGTAGTGGACCATTTGTCTAAAGTTGCCCACTTTATTCTAGTTAGATCATCCTATAATGCAACAACGGTTGCCAAGGTATATATGGAACAGGTAGTTAAGTTGCATGAAATTCCTAAAAAGATTATATCTGATAGAGATCCAATGTTTACTTCATCTCTTTGGATATCCATGCAGTGAGAGTTAGGTACTCAGCTGAATTTTAGTTCAACTTATCACCCAAAGACAGACGGACAAACTGAACATGTCAATCAGATTCTAGAAGACATGCTTAGGATGTACGTAATGGATAGACAGAATAAATGGGAGGAGTATCTACATTTGGTAGAGTTCGCTTATAATAATGGATATCACAGTTCCATAGGTATGGCACCATTTCAAGCATTATATGGTAGACCTTGTAGGATGCCTCTCAGTTGGGATAATTTGGAGGACATGACTCTATTAGGACCTGATATGTTGCTAGATTTGGAGCAGCAAGTTAAAAGGATTAGAGAACACCTTATTACTGCTCAAGATAGACAAAAGAAATATGCTGATAAACATAGAATTGACCATCAATTCTTGGTGGGTGATAAAGTGTTTCTCTGGGTAAGACCGCGTAAAAGTCCAATTTGGTATGGAAAGGGATCCAAGTTAGCACATCGATTTGTGGGTCCATTTGAAATTTTGGAGTGGGTTGGACCAGTTGCCTATAAACTTGCTTTGCCATTGAGTCTTTCACACATTCATAATGTATTCCATGTTTCAGTTCTACGTAAGTATATACCTGATATTGCTCACGTTCTTGATTGGAAAAATTTGCAGATTATGGATGGAAAAATCATGCTGGAACTAGTGCAGATCATTCAAAGCAGAACTATGAATTTAAGAGGGAGAGAAATAAAGCAGGTAAAGGTCCTATGGGACCCCGATGATGTAACATCTACTACCTGGGAAGATGCTGATTTGATGAGAGCAGCTCATCCACACTTGTTTGATGACTTCTAGGAGTAAGTCGAAGCCTAGTGGGGGAGGGTGTCATGCCTGACCACTACTTGGTTTACTGCATTTTAGGATTTTGTTGTTTTAAGAACCTCTCAGATGATATGTTCCTGTGATCTAATGAACTTGGGTTTTATATGTCTTTTGGACATGTGTTTATGTCTGAACATTTTGTTATGTCTAGATTTTAATATGATTACTTTGGTCTTAATGATATTTCTGTTATGAAATCATTTGTATTAAAAGGGATTATGATTTAAGGTGTATATGTTTATGACATAGGGTAAGGAATGAGGTTATTTACTTTAAATAATCTAAGAAATCCTAAATTGTTTGTTAACCTAGTATATAATATTTTGAATTAATTCAAGGGAAAACTACCCTAAAGTCAATATCATGTATTTTGTTTAAGTATTGTTATTAACATTTTGGTTTGAATTAAAAAAAACCCTAATGGGCTTTGCATGCGATATTATCTATTTTGACCATGCCAAATGGCAGTGATTGTGGCTAAAAAATGCCAATTCTGTGCTAAGTTACAGATAATTTAATGAAAGCTTTTATGAAGCTCATAGTGGCATTGAATTTGGTCGGCCATTCTGTGTAGTTGGAATTTTTGTGGAAGCAATACCAAATTCAGGGCTATTGTTTCTTGGGGAAAACATTACGCTTGTGATGAGTAACTGGAGCTTCGGCATGTTTGGGGCTTTCAGTTGGAACAAAATTCTGGCTTGTGCAGTTAAGTATGGGAGTTATTTTGCCAAAGTTTGTTTGTTGTTTTGGTATCTCATTTTCGTTGGTTTATCTCCGTTGCTGTAGCTGTTTGTGAGCTAGATCAGTGTTGGCTTCGTGGGCTTTGGGCTGTGAACATCATCACAGAACATCATTTGTCTTCAAAATTGAGTAGGGGGCCTTTCTTAACCCTATCCTTCTCGATTTTATGTTATTTTGTTTGAATAAGAGCAAAATTTATATGTTAAGGTTTGATTGTTAAGGTGTAGATTGTTATCATCTCCCAAGTGTGGGTGTATGCAGGGCTCGGCAGTCAAATGCTGAACTCTGTGTACATCCAGACTTGCGTGATGATATAAATTTGTTGTTTGTTATCATTACACACTTTGAATGTGAGTTTTCTTGGCTTTTAATTATTGAAAAGAAAGTTGGGAATTACAAAAGTTATCGGCTTCTAAGAATATCGTATCATGTTAAAATATTGTTTTGTAAATTTGAACAGTTTAGAGTGAATTGGGCAATAGCTATCCATTAAAGTTTGGAAGTGAGGGAATATTTCTATGTTTCGAGTTCTATTTGTTCACTGTGATTGTTTAAAAACATATTAAAATTAGAGATTATTTAAAAGGGTTACGACGTCTTTAGTTTTAAATCACTGTAAGTGATATCGACATTTTGTCATGCATATAACAGACATTGCAAGACACAGTTGCAATAAGGATTTAGATTTGAGTTTGAGGCTTGAGTTTTGTTTTAATTAGTTTGAAATATCGATGGATAAAACTTTGAAGATTGAAATCTCGATGAACAAAACTTAGAAGACTAAAATATATTGATGAACAAAATGTAGACATTATAACAAATAGTTGTCTTGTAACCTAAGAGAACCGTTCTTTTCTGGCTACAGTTCAGTTTTGATTGGTTTGAGAATGAAATATGCTATGAGGATTAACGAAATCATGGAAAGGCATAAATCAGATGTAAACTATTTTAGTCCAAACAAAAAGGAAGAAAACATTTTGAAATGGTGTTTACCTTGTTTATTCGAGTAATCATTCAGTTTGAAAATCTAATTTGTTAGTATTTCTTGAAAAGAGAGTATTAATCAATAAGTCACTGTTGTAGATTATGTTTTCTGATTTGATTATTGATTGAAATTTGAGAACTATCAGAAACGAATCATTTGTAGGAAGTATTTCAATGTGATTTTATAATTTTGAAAAGAAATAAAGTTCAGTATTTCTTAAGTTGTATTATGTTGCTTAATTGTAATCTGAACTATATTTTGTTTATCTTGGATATGGAATTTGATTTCAAATTATAAATTAATATGATACATATTGGTGTAGATTCCTTGCTTACAGTAAGAATAACATATGTATTTTGATCTTAATATCTTTGTTAATTCGAAGGGAATGTTTAGATTATTATGTCAGTAGGGGTAAAGTATAATGTTAATATATGTAATTTCGTTAAACTGGACTTATAGCTTAGTAAAATTACTAGATCTTATTGTTATATTCTTATTCTTATTGATATAGTGACTTAAGCAATACTTTCGAGGATGATAGAAGAAGATGAGTTTTAATTAGATGAGGAATGTAGTATCATGTTGCATGTGCATTCTAAGAATATCTGTTTGATGTGTATTTTGTGAATAATTGTGATGAGCATATGTTGAGGTGGCTGAATATGGTTAATCCTATTCAGTATTTAATTTAGTGAAAATGTTAAGATAAACTAGGTGGGTTAAAGTTAAAATTAAAGATAAATGGCCTTACCTAAGACTTGAACCTAAACGGTTGAGTACGGAGAACAGGGCAAAACTCTATTAGATCGTTTGATGAGTATATAGAGAATTCCACTATGTGTTGACTATGAGCATATCATAACTTGGATGCAGAACCATAGTACTATAGTGATGACACCTCAGTAAATTCACGATTCATTTATAGGTTATTCTTAGTGCGAGTTTAATTGTGAATTGTTAAGTAGCTATTTAATTCATGCATGTTAATTACTGAACTGCACTTTGTCATGTGAATTAGATATCTACATTATGGATTTATATATGATTATCTATCACGTATGCAGGTGGATTATTCATTTGATTCAGTGTGTACTGAGCCCTCTTGTTTTGTGTTGCATTCTTTTATGTGATCACTTTTAGGTGCTTTGTAATGGCTAATAGGTATCTGAGGATTACTGTTGAAGTTTACTTTATTTAGAAAACTATTCGTGGAAGAATACTCGGAGGGAAATTGATAATATATTTAAAAGGATGAATATGTATCTCATTCTTATTTTGAACTCCATATGTATTTGTGTTTCTATGGAGATGTGTGTAGATGGAATTCTTTATTATTAAGAATTTTTCGCTTTAAGTGTGGATAGATCAATGTATGGACACATATATTATGTTGAGGAATAAAAAAAAAAAATTGTTGTGTTTTTCTTTCTAGTTTTGTTTCATTATTTTCTTCTTTATGCTTGGGTGGTCATTACAAATTGGAGAAAGGATTAGTATTGTTCTTACATAACTTTTTGTCTCATGTGATTGCACTTTCGTGGCCACATGATTTGATGAATCATGAAGCATATTTAAATTTTCATTAAAGTTCCCATTGATGAATGCATCAGTGGAGTTGAGGAAGCACTACTCCTAATTTCATTGGTCTCCTACAAGATCCTTTTGATAATTTAATTCATAGTTGTGTTGTTACTTTGGCTTATTTCTATGAGGTATTCCCCTTATAGTAATTTAATTTGATCTCTTGTTACTATATCTTCATTATTTTCTTTTCAAATGTATGGTTAAAATTAGAATTCATATAGTTCTAACGAGTAGAAATTGAATTCATTAAAAACATAAAATACAATTTTTTTACATTGTGGTTACATTTTAGAAAAGTTGTGCAAAATTGGTAGATACTAGAAAAGGCCTTCTCATGAACATTCAAATTTATCTTTGATTGAGCTATCCAATTGGTTGATAAACAACCATCTAGAACCTTGAAGTTGGTCATTGATCATCTTTTCAAGAAAGAGATTCAAAAGATTTTTTCCCACCAGCATTGTACAAAATAACCACCCAACACCTACTTCCATCAACAAAGAGATACTTGTAAACAATAATGTATACCACCATATTATCTTAGAGTGTTGGCTTCTATAATCATGAAAGGATATTTCTCTTATGAGAAGAGATCCCTGAAGGGAAGAGATATTTTTTACAAGATGACTACCTTCTGTTGGTGTAAATAATTAATAAGGTTAATTGAAATAGCTATTTGTTGATGGATATTTTTAGCCAATGATAATGATGATTTAGTAAATGCTAGAGCATAATTTGATTAAAAGACAACCAATTATATTATTTTCATTGATGTCAAACTACTTGACCATTTGTTTTGACATGTTACCACATATTCAAATGAGAAAAGAGTAAGTTTTAGAATGATTTAAGAGTTTCTATCATATAGGAATGTGAAATGTGATTAAATGCTAAGTCTATAATAGTACCCATCTATGTGGACATTTGAGTAAGTCATGAAGAAAATAATCAAATTAGCTAACTAGTGAAATAGTCAATGATGAACAACTAAATGATTTGAATGTTTCTTCAAATTTGTAAAGGAATTATTTGAATATACTATTGAATATGATTCATGATGATGTTAAGGTGATATGTTTAAGATAGCACCCTATAATGTTTATAGGTAAAGGTGATTTGATAAATTACAAGTGATGTAGATAGGAAAAGTTAAATAGGTCAGCTAGACAAATGAATAGGTAAACTAAGTCTTATTAGTAAACTAGAAAGTAAATTAGTAAACTAGATGAACACATACAAATGAATAATAGGTAAACCAGTAAACAAAGAAGTCTTATCAGCAAATGAAGAACAATTAGTGAAGATTTGAGGCATGGTCATAAGATTTGAATCAGTATTGAAAATGATGATTCGTATTAAACAATTGTAAGGGTGATATGTGATTTAAGGAAGAAATTGATGAGACAAAGATCAAGGTAATAAATTTGAGTAATATTCTTCAAGAATTTTCTACAAGGTTAATACAACTTATGGTGTTGTAAATAATTTTGAGGTAAAGTTCAAATATAAGGTTGACATGTTCAGAGAAAAAGAAATAATGAATAGTTAGATCTATTAAGGTTAATGTAGATTATTGTATTTAGGTTTAGGTTTTTTTATTTAAATGATCCTACTTAGTTAAGAAAAATAGAAAAAATTCTTATCATAATGGAGAAGATTTTTGGAGAAGGTTGCAATTACAGAGGAAGACATAGTGCTGAGTGTGATCAGTATAGAGGATCAACTACAGTATGTTGATGTGTTATATAGATTTATTAGATCCAATCTAGTAGAGGTAGTGCAAAATATAGATCATTTCTTATCTCTTACTTTCTAACCATCATAGTAGACAAATCCCTTAATTAGATGATCTTAATAGATCTTTATAAAATCCTCTAACGAGGTGATAGTTTTAAAAGAGTGTCCATTATCCTCTAACAAGGTTACTCCTTATAGGCTACAATACTCTAATAGGCTTCTAAGGAAATCCATTAACTAGGTAACACCTAATAGTGTTTTTGTAACCCTTAACTAGGAAGGCTCCTAACAGAGTATATTCCAGAAGAGTACAAATATTTGTGATCATCATTCTCATACTATGGCTTTCACCCTGATTGGGTTTCGACAATATATATTTTTTGTTATACCTATGTGATATTTTTTTCATGTGTTTTATTTTACTTTATGTTTTCTTGAACTATTCTACTGATAGAAAGTTTAAGAGGTGAAAGATCAATCAATTTAACAAGTTTTATTAGGCATAAAGTTTTATTCGATTGGTGATTGATGGTTCACCCCCTCTCCCCTTCTCAAAAAATAATCCTATACTAAAAATTGATATCAATTATTGGTTCCTTTCTTTAGGAGGCTTAAATAGATATCAAGATGATCAAGTGACCAAAAAAGGTGTCTCGCAAGGTTCTTCATTACATCTCCATTATTTCATGTATTAAACGATTATTCAAGTGTAGTAGCTTGGGACAATTTATGGATTACCATGAACATAATAGAATTCAAGATGACATTATCTAAATACCTATGGACGATTCAAAATTTATGGACATAGAGGAAAAGTGACCACACTTTAATGAAGAACCTCAAAATCTCAGACTTTCTCTGGAAACTAACAGTGTCAATCCATTTGGAGAGATGAGATCTATTTACTTAGTGTGGCCTATTTTTGTTATCAACAATGTCAATAAAGAGGGAGCACATTATGTTAGCAATTATTGTTCCAAGAATTTTATTATTTTATTGTTATCTACATGTAATTATAAGTCTTGGAGTGAAATGACCACAATAATTTTCTAATGTTATTCATTCAACTAGGTAAGTACCAAGTGAAAGATATGAATGTATATATTGCAACTCTTATCAACAAGTTGCAAGTGTTATGGAATGGATTCACTATGTATGATATCTCTAGAACAATTAGAGAAAAATAGTTTCAATTCCATGCAATTCTTGTATGGACCATTCATGATGCCCCAGGATTGACACATTTTTGGGATATATTATGCTGAAATCTAGTTGTATGCAATAATATTAATTCCAAAAATGAACATATTGAATCCAATTGTATCATTATCTTGTAGATCTTTATCAAAAGAGAAAATTCATATGTCTAATGTGTGGTCCAAAGATGAAATATCATCATTCCAAAAGTTTAAGAAAGAAGGTGTTTGAGGAGAATAGGCACTTCCTCCACATAAATCATAAGTATCGAAGTGTGGAAAAACATATTTTCAATGGGAAAGAAGACACTACATAAAAACAATGAGGAATGACACCTCACCTGTAGTAGTTGGAATATAATAGAATTTGAGGTAGTATCACTCCACCTAATAGTTTATGTTTGGAAATTATATATTTTGATTCTGTTTTATTGGCTAATTAAATAAATTGATGATCATGAAGGTCGTCAAGACATCATTGACCTTCTAAAGTGACTAAAATGTTATCCTAGACAATTTAGTAGATTGCCCTACTACGAGTAGCTACAAATTGTGAATTTGTTTGATACTATACATATTGGAAAGAAAATAATAGAGACACTATGGAAAATATTGGATGGAAGGTGTGACAAAGAAAAAATTGCCAAAATTTGTAGTGACATTCATGGTTTCAATCATGCAATGAAAAATATCATTGAATCAAATAACAATGGAGACTAGATTAATGCAAGTGCCCTTCCTTGGTTAATAACAGAGGAACAAAGTAATTCCATAAAAGAAGTCACATGAAAAATTTGATTTCCTACAAGATTTGTTGTGAATATAAGAAATCTCATATCCAAGAAAAGTGAATTTGGGCTAGGGCTGAAAATGCATGATTGGCATGCCTTCATCAAGGTAAGTCATAGTTTTTAGTATGTGCAATATATTTGTGAAACAATTTTCATTGAATTGCATTAGAAAAGAATGAAATGATGATTTGACAATTGTTGCAGTATGTGCTACCCCTATCACTCCCAAACAACTTTGACAATAATGTCAAACAAGTAATATATGATCTTGGAAAATACATGAGGTAAGCAATGATATTTATTCAATATATGAAAAACGTAATATATTGTAAAGTCTCATATTTATATGTTTTTGTGTCTTGAATTCCTTGTAGGTGATTATCATCTAAAGAAATCAATAAAGAAGATATAAAAATATTAGAAGAAAAGAATTCATTTACTAATGTGCAAAATGAAAAAGTGTTTGCCTTCAATTTTTTTCAATACACAAGAACACTACCTCTTATAACAAGTTGAGGAGATTGAATTACGTAGACTTGTACAACCTAGGTCAATGTGGATGGTTGAGAGACACTTGTAATTTTTGAGGGGTTTGGTTTGACAAAGAGAATGTCCTAAGTGTCATATAATTGAGGGATATATGGTATAATAGATGATGGTGTACATTACTCAATATCTTCCTAATCTTGCAGTAAAGACTGATATAAATTACATTTGGGATCGTGACTCCATTAAAAAATTCAAAGGGGAGTACTTGGCAAGGAATGGTAGATTTAGGAAAGTGAAAGGTAATAAATTCTTAATCTTTAAAATAAATCTGTTGTAAGTCATCAATTTACTTTTGTACAACTACTAAAGAGTGGGATGAAATACATTTGTTTATTGCATTCAATCAAGATTGGATGACTGTACATATTGAACAATGTCAAGATTTTGGTTATAGATTAAAATGGGAATCCATGTCTTTTAAGGTTAAACAAGGTCATTGTAATGGAGATCCCAATGTTACACAAAATGAAATAGATTTTGCATATGGTTTAAGAGATCTCTAGGTACTTGTAAGTTTGATAATCAATTGTATGTTTTTGAACTCATGATGCAATAATTTATACATGTTTGACATTATTCTAGGTGAAACACTACAAGGCTATGTTATGCAATGGTTATAAATTTTGTACCAAATATTTTGATGACACAAAGAGAACTTGTGATTCTGGGATAAGTGAAGTCTTCCAGGTGAACAATATTTTATCTAGAAATGACTTTCATCCTCGACAATCTAAAAATTGATACTATGAAACTTTGGTTGATATACTTGATTGAGACATAAATTCCTTCAAATTAATTCTATTCGTCATGAAATTGTACAAAATAGAACTATTATTGAGCATGAGAATGGATTTCCAATGATTAATACAAGGTTGTTTGAGTGCTAGTTGAGGATGAGCCCTATGTTCTTCCAACCGAATGTGAGAAGGTATTTTACTTATAGGTTCCACATAGACTATGTTGGTAATTTTTTGTTAGAAATGATCCAAGAGGAAGGTCAATAAAGTATAATGTGATGGAAGAAGAAGATACCAAGGAAGAGGAAGAAGTGGATCTTAATTAGGAGTTAGTCTATGATGCTCCTGATGCAAATGATACTGCTAATGATGATGATGATGATGCTTCTACTCATGATGATGATGATGATGATGACGATGATGACAACAATAGTGGTAGTGACAATGTCAACAACGATGATGATCCTAGTGATGAGATGGATGAAGAATAATATCAATGATGGAGGGGGGTTGATTATCTAACATTGGATGGATTTTTGATTATCAATAAGAAGAATAAAATGTATAGTTATGTGATAAATGCCTATGCTATTCAATATTTAGTTCTTGATAGATCAATGATTAATTTGTTTAACTTGTCATGTACCTTTTATTATTTATAATTCATATGTGATGCTAATATTTCATGTAATTTTGAGTATATGTATCACGATTTTTTTGTATAACATAAGACAATTAATTTACTATTACTGAAACCTGAAGCCTTACGCAATCATCACACAGTCTCATGGATCATCAAGTATAAGTCAGTACACCCTGTAGAGATTAATGTGTTTTACCATTTGTATAAAATCTCTCGCATTGCCACCTATCTCTCTTATTCGATGAAGCACAAGTACTAGAAAATAGGTTTTTTTCATATTTTTATTCCTCAAGTGAGGAAAATGTAGGAATGGAAGAAGAAATTAAGACATTTAGTATGTATAAATTAAGGAGATTGACACGTGGTCAAAAAATGAGAAAGAAATTCAATAAGCACATGATATTTTTCCTTGCTCAAGGGGGTTCATGTTCTTATGATGATGAGAGTGAAGGTAACTCCAATGTTCCTTTTAGATACAAACATCTATAGAAACAATGGGTCGCTAATGAAGTTCCTCTAATAAACACTAATTTTTTTGTTGGAGAGGATATATCGCATAGTTGAAAATCTTAGATTGGTTTTGACATATGAGTGTCTACACACTTAAGTCATTTACAAGTTAGAACTCAGTTCATGTCTAACAAGTAATGCATGTCAAGAATAACATGTTAGATAGTGCATGCCGAGTGAGATACTTAGTATGTGCTGAGTAAATAATTTGTATCAAGTCACTCAAGTGCTGAGTAGACATATGATGTCGAGTGATTCAGATGTTGAGTAGCCAATAGATGCCAAGTCATTTAGATGTCGAGTTACAACATTGAAGTTATCATTGATGTCGAGCATCAAGGACTTCAATTTTTGAGTAATACAATTTTGACATAGTTAGTTGTAGTGGCACAAACTACTATGTAAACCATTTTGGAGCCAAATTGAGGATTATTTTGTGATCCTAGATGATAAGAACAAATATTTATTAAGAATCCCTATGCAATACATGAAACCAATCAGTTAAAGGGAAGGATTAAGTAGCTAGATGGATAAATTACAATCGCTAATTCATACCTAACACTAGGTTACCTAGGTCTTCTTTAGGAGGACAAACTCTAAATTTTTTATGAATGTAGAAGGAGAAAAGAGAGAAGTTTGCATGTGAAAATAGAGCATTCATCGTGACTAAGGTATTGTGAAATGAGATACATTGAAGAATAAATTAGAGGAGAATAGAGAAAAGAGGTTAGAGGATAGAAGAGATACATCTGATCGATGAGGATCAAGTACACATTAGGAAAGAGGTGATATGTTATCTAGTAGTAGAGTACTAATGATTGGATCATTGCCGAGACATTCTAACAAGTAAATTAGTTTAATCTCTTAGTAGAGTAGTCTTAACAGGTTATTGCAAATCCTTTAATAGGGTGGTTACTTCATTGTAAGTTAAAGTCCTTTTACTAGGCAAACTTCTAATAGGGTGTTAACATCCTTTAAAAGAGTAAGATCTAACAATGTTGTAAGCCTTTAACAAGGTAGATCATGTTTCATGATCAAACATTGTAACCTTCATTGGATACGCATTATTACTTCAGTAGTAAAGATTTGTGGGTGTCATCCCCACCCCAGTTTTACCTTCTTATTAGAGGGTTTCTTGGTAACCAAATATCTTGTGTCGTATATGTGTTGAATATTATTTTCTTTCATACCATAGATGAATATTTTTAGCTAGCTATTTTAGTTTACATGAAAATTGTGAGATGGATGTGTGGTAAATGAATTTATGGTTAAAGTTTTGAAGTACTGATTCACCCCACCCTACCCCCCCTTCCCCACTATGAGTATACTTTTCCTATTGTATTTCCAACAATTGGTATCAGAGCAAAGGTTGTATGGAAAGGAAAGCCTTGAAATTTTGAGGAAAGATCTTGAAGATGGAAGTCTACAAGTTGGAAAAGACTATTGATAACTAGAATATTGAAATATAGCTTGCCCTATATTAGTTGAATGAAGAAAGAGATGAGTTGAAGCAATAATTGAAGAGAAGAAAAGATATAGCTATTAAAGAGAATGACACACACTACAAAGAGATTGACACTATCAAAATATTTGTAGATGGAAAAAAAAAGTGAATTTGATGCAACAGTTGTAGATTTGACGAAAAAGAATGGAGCCCTAACTGAAGAGGTAAAAAATCTCAAGATAGAACAAGAAGTCCAATCAATATTGCTATGTGAGGTGACCGAGCAAAAAAATAAAGTTGAAGAAGACAAAGTCATGACTGAAGATGACAAAAGGATACTAACCAATAGATTAGAAGAGAAGACATCATAGGTAAATAAGATTTCTCACATGCAACTAGAAACATTGAATCAAATGATGATTGCAAATCATGAATTGAATGGAAAAGACATTGAGATCACAACACTAAAGTTACAGAATGAACAACTATGAAATGATCTGAAAAGAGAAAAATAATTTGCTAAAAGTTTCAATAGACCTAGTAAAGCCATCAAGTAAATTTTGAGCAATTGATGAGATCTCCTAGATCCAATAGTGATACTACTGAAATGGGTTACACTAGTACTAAAGAATGAGAATCATCTAAAAGTGGTGAACAATGGAGTATCAATTATGAGAACTCTAAACCTACTTATCATAATATTGGTAACATAGGTCATACTTGTAATGTTTGTAGGAGACAGATTGCAAATCAGAATCCTAAGAAGAAGTTCATTGGTCACTGCCACAAGTGCAACAAGTAAGGACATCAGGTACATGAATGCAGAACCAAAAGATCAAGCACACAAATATTTGAAGGTCACTACTATAATTTTTAGATCAAAGCCTAACTAGTCACCAAACAAGCAAGCTAAGGTAAACTATACTGGCAGATCCTACAATTGGGACTACAATACAAGGTATAGTTTTCACTATTGTCAAGAGCATGGACATGTTTTTGAAAATTGCATTAGAACACATTTCATAAGTGACTACAAAAGATGATTGAGTCAAACTATGTGTTTTAATTGTTTGAAGACTGGTCACATAAGTAGAAATTGTCTAACAAGGTCAAAAGCACCTAGAAGTGAGTTCAATAAAGGCAAAGGAAAGGTTGATGTTGAAGAAGTCAAAGTGCAGATGAACAAGACATGGAAGAAGAAGGAAGATAACAACACACCAAGTTCAGATAGGATCACTTCATCCAATGGATTAGGTGATCACACCATCCCCAACTAGGCAATTAAGAGGTATGTATGTGGTTGATATTTCAAAGTTAAATTATACATAAGTTCTGTTGGGACTCAAAAATTGCCTTCCTAGTTTGAGTACCATTCCAAGCTTTTGAGCTTTTTAAAGTACATTTAACACATGTGTACTCAGCTTTCCTTTTGAGGCATAAGATGTGTTTGATGTTTCTAACACCTTGCATTCAACATATCTACTCATACCATAAAGATATATTTCCATTTTGAGTCATTCTATGAAGTTCCATTTTGAGCAATGTCCAAATATACATTTTTGCTTAAGTGTCAAACAATGACAGGAGGCCTAGTTTGCATTTGAATATCTTGCATCCGATAACATTTCATGACTCACCACTATGGGAAAGCTTAATATCCATACAAAAGAACCAATGTTTTAGATTTTGAGTCGTTTCAACATGTTTTGACTAGGTTTTGAATCCCTCAAAATTGGTTGTTTATTGTTGTCATGCTAATGTGAACTATTTAGAATTTTGGAAAGCCTTGTTTGACCAATTATAACTTTGACCCAATTAACCAAAATGAGAAAAATCCTTTTACATTGAATTCTAGAGGTCAAATAATTACTATGTTTCAATTTTGAGTTTATGAAAAATTTGTTTGATCAGTTTTCAAATGTGATTCCAAATGCAATTTGTAAAGTTTTACTAGTGCCATAAAGTACAGATTGATCGGTACCCCTATTTGGGATGTTGTAACTCTAAATCTGTGATAGGTGAGATCAAATGGATTGTACCATTGCATTCTACTCTATTTTTTTAAAAAGTGTGCTAGTCTTCAAATCTTAATGAATTTGTCTGCATACTTTCCTAAGTCCATTTTGTTTGCAAAAATCACTTTTTTGCCAGTGTTTCCAATTTTGCAAATATGAGTAGCCCACTTTAATTGCTCTTCAAATGTGCTTTGTTATTTTTCATGAGCCAAAATCTTAGATTTATATTCTCCTTGTAATAGTTAACCAATGCCCCAATTTTTGTGCCCCCATGCGTTAGTTTGACCTATTTTTGAAGCCAAAACTGAATGCATTTTATTGTTTTCTGACATGTTCGCTTGCAGATAGTTTTGGAAAGGCAACTTTGATGGTCAATATCTTTTGACCTATGTATCATCATGACACAAGATTTGGCAAGTTTCAAGAATGTGGAACAAAGAATCAATATGCTTGATTTTAGAGCTTAGTAAAGTGTTTTGGTTAGTTTTTAAGGCCAGTCAAAGGACCCTATGGCATGAAGTTGGTAGTTGGCAGAAAGGGGGGTAAAGTGTTTTTGAATTATCAATTAATGCTCATTATTGTTATAGATCAAATCTAGTTGGTTCAAGAAGCTCAACTAATGATTTCCAGAGGTTAGGTGTCTTAATTTGATTTCTTTTTAGCTGGACCTACTTTGGGGCTGAATTATTCTCATCAAATTGCAAAGTCATATTAGTGGAGTAAAAATTTCTTGAGGAAATAGAATGACTATAGTATTCAAAGGCATTTGTTATGAAATGTGAAAATAAATGTATGTATTTAGTTGCATGATGAGCACACTAAAATCTTTCAAGTGTTTATATTTTGAAAAAATAACTACACAACACTTTGGGCATGAAGTGAAATGAAAAAAGTTATTCAATAGTGTCATCAGAATTACATTTGGTTGAAGCTTTAAATGGAACACTATTGGCATAAGAGAACAAGAGTGGTAATGAGTGATTACATAGTCCATCATTTTGTTTTTTAGAAAGAGAGCCTCATATCCTAGTGCATGGGCACATGTCAATAGAGATTTAAATTCAATGAGACCTACACTATAGAATTTCAAAAGGGGAGAGTGCACGGGATGGAATTTCAAAAAAGAAATATATACACACTCTTCCTCCAGGGGGAAAGTGACAATAATGTAAAGCATAATAACACTAGGCATGTGAATGGGAGAAGAGCCACATGCAAAAGAATTAAAGTGATAACTTAGAGGATGCCATTTATTCTAGAAGTGGATAGTCTAATTATATTTTTCATGTTTGACATTCTTCAATATTGATCTTCCTTTTGTCTCACACAAAGTCATAGTTTTCATAATAGATAAGAGCTATTGAGATTAGAAAATATATGATAGGAGAGGAGCAGTCAATGTAGTCAGAGTAGAGCTACTCAAAGGGTGATGTAAAGACACTGTGGTGCAAGAGAAACAATGAGGTTAATATTGAGGCAATGACATTGGGAAAGGAAGAAAGAGTGCCCATGACAAAGAGTAAAAAAATTGCCTCCCATTCCTCTTCCCATCCACCTGTAATGAAGGCACAAGGCAAAGCATCACAACTAGAAAGAGGAAGCTTGGGATTGAGACCAGACATCATCTCTAGCTCATGATGGAGGTAGTCTTCATAATTTTAATGGATGTTTTGGTCTTTTTAGATAGAGGTATCATTTATAAAAAAAAAACTTATACAAAGGTATTTACCTGATAATCCAATTCCACCCCACATGTAGCCATCAACTAGAGTTTGAATGTTCCTTCATTTTTATGCACAAAACCCATGATGTTATGGGTCAAGATTCTACCATAAAATGAATGGTATGTGGTTTTAGAGAGACAAGAGGATAGAGGATGGACCATTCAAAACTAAAAAAATAAAATCCTAATTCCAGATAACTCATGACACATGAAGGAGCAAAGCACATTAAAGAGAGAAAGAATGATCACCCAAATTACCATGTGATGAGACCATGTGGTGAAATAAGACTTGAAGAAGAGATGGATCTGCCATGGGAGAACCTGCAACATAGAGTGGAGAAAAAATGGTTTTAGTCTTATTCTCACATTGCCCATGTTAGGAGCTTTCTCATTGTTTTTATATCAAAGCACTTATCCATTAAGTGTCTTTAAGATGTATGCTTTTGAAAGCCTTAACATTGTGCGTGGGGTCCCACATGGCCAATCGGAGGAACTAGAAGTTAAAATTTGAATGTTGTATCCCATATGAAAGTGATGAAATTATTAGACAACCAAATAAATGAAAATATGACACATGTCACTAGGTAGCTAAACTACAAAATGACATGTTACAAAGACCCTCTGACTAAGCATGCTTCCTAAGGTACTGATGTGGCACAAAATTCCACACGTCACAAAGGTACATTCATGCATGTGACATAGCAGTTGATGACTATGCATGTGGGAAAGTGCCTAGCTAACATGTGGTAGTGTGCCCCTGGTCAGTAGTGACATGGCATGTGTAGTGATCTAGCCGATGATGAAGTGCCACATGGTAGTGATGTGGTAGGCTCTAGATAGAGGATGATGTAGTAGTGATTGGGCATTTGGACAACTAATGAGATATTGACACGTGGTAGTATTTCAAGGATAAATCATAGGGTGCCACATGGCTACTAGGTGGAAAGTGACATGGCAGATTCTGTCCAATGGCATACTTCCATGTGGCATAGATGGTCAAGCCTAGTTTGACCTAAAATTACATAAATGGAGGAAAAATTCAAGAGTGGGAAAAATAATTTTTAAATGTTTCCTTAAAATTCACATGTAGGCTATTTTTAAAATAAAAAAGAGTTTTATATTAAAGTTGGAACTTTAGAATATGTTCAAAATTTGCATAAAATTTAAAAGCAAGTGCAAACCAGAAAGCCATGCCAAGGACCTAAACTTCAAAATGGGATTCTAGGCATCTCTATATGCAGATATAGGACTATTATATATCATCAGAACTAGGAGGAAGCAAATTTTCCATTTTTGGGGTTTTTTTTTGCACAAGAAGCCACTAGTTCAAGTTATTCAAGGTTTTGTCTTAGGTATTCATTTTCTAGTTTCATTAAGTTAGGATAGTTCAAATTTGATTTCTAGTGAAATGATGAACTGGGTGAATGCTAAAGATAGTATGAATGCTGTTAGGGGAGGATTTCATCATCTCCAAGTTAGTTAAATGAAAATTTTATCAGCATTTTAGATATTTTGGCAAAACTAGGGTTTTCATCATTGAGGAAGAGATATTTCAAGTTTGTTACATAAAAATGATTAGAATCATATCAGATTTTAGGGGTAGAAAGATGACAGATGCTTTACAATAGCAAGGAATGAAGATTCAAGTGGACACATGTCACTTCTAGATTAGATCTAGAATTTCATTCTTTTACTATATCTTTCTCTTTCTAATTCATTATAAGGGTTTCAGTTTTTCTAGTGAGGGCATAAGAGTTCTAGTTTTGAAAAAAAAAATCTTATTGTTGTGATACCATGGGGGTTCCAATCTTGAGTTTTCTCAAATTTATGAGAGCAAGGTTCTAGTTGATGTGTTTTCATTACTATGATACCATTATCTTTAGCATATTTCTCTTGTATGAAGTGCACCAGTTAAGCTAATATAGGTAGTTCTGATCTATTTAGTGGTTTCATGAGTTGTTTGTATGCATCTGAATGTATGTTTCAAAGGAATGAATACAAATGAACAAGAATATTCTTATTTTCATTCTAATTCTTGTCTCCTATCTCTATAATCTACAATGTTGTGTGGTTTACGAACAAGGAGCTAAGACCCATTTGCATCCCCTTAAGGTTGTATGTCTAATATATTTTTTCATCGGAACAAAGGGCCAAGTAAATGCTTGATATATTTGACAGGGTTGCTAGTTATTTGAGAAGGATATGTCATGAAAATGAGGTCTTTATGAACACTGATGTCTAATTCACAAAGTGATAAGATAGTTTTGATATCTTTAGGTATGGAATATGTCAATGGTACCATAGAAATATGTGTGTGATTCATGGAATTTCCCAATAGATAAGGCACTAATAGCTATAGGATCAACTTGTTCTTACTGCTGCATATTTGAGAATTTTTTGAAATCAAATTTAATCAATCATCCATTTCTCTTTCCATGGAAGAGCTGAAATGTAATGCTCTCACTTAGCTTATCAATTTCTTAGGTTATGTCATTAGCTATTTCATGTTTGGGATCTTTGCATAAGTGTTAGAAGAATACTAATTTTATCTACTTTGTTAGATTCAAGTGTATGTTTTAGCACTGGTACCATATAAGTGAATTTGAGGTCCACCCACCTAGGTTTTGCAGCGATTGAAGTAGAAGAAGGGTCTAGCCTTATAGTTGGCCCGATGTCTAAAAGGATATATTGAGGATGGGAAGTAGCTACCCCTAGATGTATTTTGTTCTCAATAGGGTAATTGGAAACTAGGATGTTTGAAAACACCAAAAAAATGGTGACTCTATTGGGGAAAGACACAAGGAAAGTAATACTGTAGTGAGGAATTGTGGTGTTTTTTCCATATCATTGGTAAATTTTATCTTTCCCATTTATGTCTTATTCTTGATAGTAGTAACTTTGAAGGTTAGTGGTGAATAATGTTTCTAAGATCACTTGTGAGTTCTCATGTTTAAACTCAAGTGACCATGAAGTGTTGGTAAAAAATTTAAGAATCAAGAATATAAGTTTCTTTCACTTTGTCAAGAGTGTGAAATTCCAAGGTCGTTCTACACAGTTTTTGAAATACCTGTTGTAAATTTTGGACCAGCTCGTAATGTTTTGCAAGTTAGAAAAATATTTTCTCACTAAGTGAGTGGCAACTCAAAGTTATATCTCTATACATGTGCATTGTGAAGTTGAAAGTATTGTGAAGGATACAATAGTTGGAATGCAAATTTGATGAAGTGATCTCAAGTTCTTGGCAATGTTTAGAAAGATTATGTGAGATGCTATGCAAAAATTACTAAATCAAGATAAGATCTAAATTTTTTATTTTTTAGCATTGAAGTTGTTTGTAGGAATCAACATTAGAAGGTATTTTTCACTTTCATGAGATTTCTTTTCCATGAAAGTAAGTTTTACAAAAGCTTCCTCATCAAGTGGTATTTTTAGTACTAAATAGGAGAGTTGTATGATGCATCCCAACATACTTTATAAAGGATAGATTTAGAAAATCTGTTTGCATATTGAAGTGTGTTAGAGAGTGGATTGGTAGAAGACTTTTTAGATTTTCTTCAAGTTACAAACTCTAAAAGTAAGCTTGGTGAATGAGTTGTAAGTTTGTTAGAAATGGAAAATTTGTTTTCACTTGGTATGTAGTCCATGGATAAGAATTATCAATCTATCTTTGCCAAAAGGTATTTTTCATAACTCTTCGATGACATTCATGGTTTCCCAAGAACTATGTCGTATGATCTCAAAAAGAATTTTCCTAGGTTTATTGGGAAGCATTTGGATTCAACCAATCATCATGTTCAGATGTTCAGTGATTTGATTAGTGATTTCAAGATTGGTCATGAAGACGTGCATATGAAGTTGTTTATTCAAAATTTAGAAGGTGATGCTAGAGATTGGTTTTCCTTTCTATTGGCATGTTCTATTTCATCTTGGAATGAATTACATTCAAGCTTCATAAAGCAGTTCAGGGAAAGAATAAGCATCTTTGGTTCTTTTGAGAATTTCTTGAAGATCCAGATCAGGAATGGTGAATTAGTTCTTGAATATAATATTAGATTTGCAAGAGTTTTAAATGAGATTCCTAAAAGTAGTAAGCTATATGATCAAGTGTGTTTAGTGGTTTATCTTGATGTATTTGATAAAAAGATGAGTTATCAGTTGAGAGATAAAGAGCCCTAGACTTTACATCAGGAATTCATAACAACAATAGAGATTCAAAAAAACATAAAACATGGCCTAACTAGAAGTCATTTCTCTAGAAATGTTTACCAAAAAGATGAGGCTTAATGGAGAAATCAATGTCATGAAAAGTTTTCAATTTTAGATCAGCATGTAGGTACTACTACTATTGTTAACAATCTTGTTGAAAATTTAGAAGTAAAAACATGTGAAAATGAATTTATTTTGCTGCAAAGAAGAGTTGATCCTTTTCTTTCTAGATATGGTGAACATGTTTGTACTATCACAATAGTGGATGATAGAATTAGTTCACTTGATCAATTACATATGCATGAAGTAATTTTAGTTGTGGCTTATCCTATTGATGATTTTCCTTCTATTGAGAATATTAATAATCATAAAGCTGGAAGACATTCATCTCAATATGAGGATAAAGAGGCTGAGAGTCATGTTTCAAGTGATGAAGGAAAGATTTCTATTCTGATATGTTATTAACAAGCATCATATGAAGACAATGATGAGAGTGGTTACTCAAGTCAAGAGGAGGATAGTGTTAACACATGTTCATCTTCATATGAATTTGATATAAATTGGGAAGAAGAAACCAATGATAAAAGTGAGTACTCTTATGGGAGGAAAGGTATGAGTTCTTTTTCTAAATTTGAAAATGAAGTTCCATTTTAGAATTATACAAATTAGCTTGATGTTGAAAGTTGTGAAGAAGATTTGTTTACACAATATGAGGATAAGGAGATCATTTATAAGGACAAATTGCTTAGTTTTGTAGATGAATATTGTAAGGTTGTGTGTAGTAGTAATAAAAAATACATGAGTGATTATAAAATTAATGCATCAACACCTATTGATAAGCTAAATGATGATTGGTTTTCAAGACATTTGAATCATCTTAGAGAAGACAATGAAAGTAACATGGATTTATATTCTATGTGCTTCATTGATGGAGTGGATGGTGTGTCTTTGTGTGATGATTCTAATTTTTCTTCTTCATATGCTGAAGGTGTTCATGAGAATGATGTTAGAAATAGCTTCAAGGTCTTCACTAATATGTTATATGGTGAAGAGTTGGATGTTGATCAACACATCACTTGTTATAACGTCTACAAGGTAGATTTGCATAGAGTTATCAACCCACTTTTTGAAGAGCACATGGAATGTTCAGATTTGATTAATTCTAATCTAAATGATGATACACTATCCTACTACTATAAGAGGTCAGATTTTTCTTTTCTAAGTGTGATAGTGAAAGTGATAATGAGATTGTATCTCATGATGTTGATAACAAGGTGTTTGACAAAGTTGTTATTGAAGATCAACATGCACCTTGCACTAATTTTTATGGTGAATATTGCTAATGTGATGGATAATCTATTTTTTGATTGAAAAGAATCATTGGAGGACTCCATATTAGTTTTAGACATTGACATTGATGACATTTGTGAGTATGAATCTGATTGTTCATTCAAGTACCATTTGGTTATACATAAGGATACGCAATTTCAAGGTATGTGTATCTTTTTCCCCAAGCTGAATATGAATCTTTCATATTCAAGATTGATAGAATACATTATTCATTCAATGAAAAATAGTTTCAGTTTGAGTTTGATATGTTTGAGCATGCTGATTAGTACTTTCATAATGAGCAAGTTATAGAGAATGGATCTAGTTTTTATGTGTTATGAAAGTGAAGATGTATATTTTATTTTGCCAAGTGAGTTGATTCAGAATACTAATTTTATTCATGGAACTAATGGAAGTTATAATGTCAATTTTCCTCATGAAAATTCAAATCAAAATTAGATCTACAATAGGGGTAAAAGTTTTTTTTGAAGTTCGGTGGCTTGGGTCCATCATTTGTATAGTATAAGAGTATTTGTTTTTGCTTTCAATAAGTTGTTCGAGAGAATTTTTTTCTATCAAGTGTGTGGTTTGCTTCTTCTAGTTATTCTAAGATCCTTTCCATGCCCATAAGGGACATGCATCCTCAGACAGAGCCATTGTTGGGACTCAAAAATTACCTTCTCAATTTGAGTACCATTCCAAGCTTTTGAGCCTTTTAAAGCACATTTAATGCATGTGTACCTGGCTATCATTTTGAGGCATAAGAGGTGTTTAATATTTCTAACACCTTGCATTTAGAATATCCACTCATCCCATAAATATATATTTCCATTCTAAGTCATTCTATGAAGTTCTATTTTGAGCAATGTCCAAATCTTCTTTTTTTCCTAAGTGTCAAACAATGAGAGCATAGTTTGCATTTGAATATCTTGTACCTGGAAATGTTTCATGACTCAAAAATTTGGAAGTGTTTAATATCCATATTAGAGTGCCTATGTTTCAGATATTGAGTTATTTTGATATGTTTTGACTAGGTTTTGAATCCATCAAAGTCGGTTGTTTATTGTTGTCATGTTGATGTAAACTGTTCAAAATTCTGGGAAGCCCTGTTTGACCAGTTATAACTTTGACCCAATTGACCAAAATGAGAAAATTCCTTTTGCATTGCATTCTATAGGTTAGAGAATTTTCATGTTTAAATTTTTAGCTTATGAAAAATCCATTTGATTAATTTTTGAATGCGATTCCAAATGCAATTTGTAAAGTTTTACTAGTGTCAAAGTGCAGATTGATCACTACCCCTATTCAGGATGTTATAACTCTAAATATGTGATAGGTGAGATCAAGTGGATTGTACCATTGAATTCTAATCTAAAACTTTTTTAAGTGTTCCAATTTGCAAATCTTGATGAATCTGTCTATACACTTTGCCAGGTCCATTCTGTTTGCAAAAATCACTTTTTTGCCAATGTTTCCAATTTTGTGAATCTAAGTAGCCCATTTTGATCACTAGTCAGATGCGCCCTATTATTTTTCATGAGCCAAAATCCTAGATCTATACTCTCCTGATGATAGTGAACCAATGCCCTAGTTTTTGTGCCCCCAAGTGTCAGTTTGACCTATTTTTGAAGCCGAAATGAATTCATTTTATTATTTTCTAACATGTTTGCTTGCAAGGAGTTTTGAGAAGGAAAATTTGATGGTCAATATCTTTTGACTCAGGTATCTTCATGACATGATATTTGGTAGGTTTCATGAATGTGGAATAGAGAATCAGTAGGTTTGATTTCAGAGTTCAATCAATGTTATGGTTAATTTTTAAGGCCAGTCAAAGGACCCTATAGTAGAAAGTTGGTAGTTGACAAAAAGGGGGATAAAGTGTTTTAAAATGATCGATTAACACCTGTTCTTGATAAAGATCAAATCCAATCAATTCAAGAAGCTCAACTAATGGTTTCCAAAAGATAGGTGTTTTAGTTCAAAAATTATTTTAGCTAGACCCACTTTGGGCCTCAACTATTCTAATCAAATTGCAAAATCATATTAGCAGAGTAAAAATGTGTTGAGGAAATAGAATGACTATATTCTTCAAAGGAAGTTGTTATGCAATGTGCAAATAAGTGTATGTATTTAGTCACATAATGAGCACACTAAAAGCTTTCAAGTGTTTATATTTTGAAAGAATAACTACACAAGGCTTCAGGGATGAAATGAAATGAAATAAGTTATTCAGCAGTGTCATCAAAATTGCATTTGGTTGAAGCTTGAATGGAGTACTATTGGCATAAGACTACAAGAGTGGTAATGAGTGATTACATACTGCATTATTTTTATTTTTTATAAGAGAGCCTCATATCCTAGTGCATGGTCACATGTAAATAGAGATTTAAATTCAATGGGACCTATACTACAGACTTTAAAAAGGGCAGAGTGCAGGGGATGGCATTTCAGACAATAAATACATACATACTCTTCCTACCAGCTCATTCAGATTCGAGTTTTCTTCCTCTCAATGTGGAAGGAAGAAAACTTCCTCCAGGGGGAAGGGTCAATGTCGTAAAACATAACAACACCAAACACGTGTATGGGAGAAGAACCACATGCAAAAGAATTAAAGTGATAACTTGGATGATGCCATTTATTCCAGAAGTGGATAGTCTAATTATCTTTTTCATGTTTGATATTCTTCAATATCGATCTTCCTTGTGTCTCACACAAAGTCACATTTTTCAAAATAGATAAGTGTTGTTCAAGTTGGAAAATATGCGATAGGGAGGAGTAGTCAATGTAGTTGGAGTAGAGCTAGTTAAAGGGTGATGTAACAACACTGTGGTGTGAGAACAACAATGAGGTTAATATGGAGGTAGGGGCATTGGGAAAGGAAGAAAGAGTGCCCATGACAAAGAACAAAAAACCACCTCCCATTCCTCCCTCCATCCACTTGTGGTGAAGGCATGAGGCAGAGCATCACAACTAGAAAGAGGAATCTTGGGATCAAGGTATTTTTTAGTGGCTAATATTCATAAATTGGCTAATTTTAGAAAAAAATTGCTAGTAATTTGGCTAATAATTTAAGATTCAAAGCAACCTAAATTGTGACATTTTTATTAAATTTAGTTCTAAAATATTTAAAATCAGTCAATAATTTATTTTATTAAAAAATTTAAACTCAAAGATTTGCCACAATATTTGATACATGATTAGATTTGATTCACCTAAGTATTATATATTATCAAAGAAATTAAAATTAATTCACCAATAATGATCAAAATTTCTAGTTACTTTAGGGATATAACACCAATATTTAGTTTTCACTATTGATTTAAAATATAATTTAATTGTCCTCATAATTTGCATGAGATAAAACTGTTGGAAATGATTGAAAAGATCATGAGGAAAGTTGTTGGAATGATATATGGAAATGGTAAAGAATGCTCTCAATCATTTTTTTGTCATTGATGTCAAACTTGCTAGTTACAGGAATGACAATTGCTTTAGTGATCCAAATACTATCAATTAGTTGATTGTCAAGGAGGAGGCAATCAATAAGATGTAAATAGAACACCTAGAGAAAGGTTGAAGTTATGATGTTGTAATGAAGTACAAGGATCAACTAAGCCATTGATGAAAAAGTGTATTTGATGACATACTATAAGATACAAAGAATGGGCACACTGATACATATCAAAGATGTAAGGTTTTAGCTAAGACATTTTTAACGCTCAACCAAGTTCAAGTGTCGAGCAAGTTCAAATGTCAAGCATCAGTAAAACCAATAGTGTCGAGTAATATAGAGATGCTGAGCATCAGTAAAACCAATAGTGCCGAGTAACACAGAGATGCCGAGCACCAGTAAATCAATAATGCCGAGTTGCTGCATTATTTTGAAAATCGAAGATTCACTAGATCTAAGCCGACAAGGTTGTTATCTAGAAGTTTGTGAATTAAAATGGAAGATAAGAATGATGAGCTTGTGGCATAGAACACCATGTAAAACATTTTTAAGAATACAACTGATGAAGTTTGAAGATAAGAACAAGATATGAGGTAGATACATTGTATCCCACCTAATCCATTCAAAACCCTAAAATTGGAAAGGGAGAAATGAGCAGCAAAGGAAAATCAGATTTCTATTTAAGGAGTCATAAGTTAATGAAAAAAAGAAGAGAGAGAGGCGGTCAAGCATGAAAGCATGAAATGGTGAAGGAGGTGCTAAGGAGATAAGAGAGCATAGTTACTCTATTTCAGTAAGAAGACCCCTGATATGGATGCATTGGTACAATGAGTTAGAAGACTCAAGGAGATAAAGCTTGAGAAGAAGTCAAGCAGTCAGAGTTGAAGTGATTGAAGGCAAGCATTAGGATTGAACTGAAAGTGTGATCTGAAATCTGCAAAGTATGTTGTAAGTTAAATCAGATCAAAAGACCATTATTCTTACTTTCTAGCAATTGTAACAGTTAGTTTAAATCCTATGGAATTAGGTTGGTTTAATAGCCATGAGATAAATCCTTTAACAGGGTGACATTCCAAGTGAATTTTCTAAAGTCCTTTAACCAGGCCCATTCCTAACAGTTTGGTGAAATCCTCTAACAAGGTCACATTTAACAGTGTGTTGTAAGCCTTTAACAGGGCATCACTTTAGAAGAGTGAGAATCAAGTAGCATGTTACTGGTGGTTTTTCCCAAATTGGGTTTCCACGTAAATAATTGTGTCATGTGTTGATCTTGCATGTTTTATCTTTGCATGTTGATTTACTGTAACTTGCTAATATGGTTGATTTAAATTTTGGATGGATGAAAAGTGTATGGATTCATTAAAAGTAGTGAAGAAGTATTAATAGGGCATTTGGACCTTGGATAACTGATTCACCCCCCCTCTCAATTATTCTAAAAAATTCTAAAAAAAACATGTTCAATTTTGATTTGTAATATTCCATGACAATTAGCGAACTTCCTATTATTATTTAGATTTGTGAATATTTTCTACTCAAAAGTTATGATTCCAAAATAATTGCCAATATAATTAATATTTAAAATTAAAAAATTGAGAGATTCGCCAATTAAAATAACTTGGTTTTTCAAAATAATGGAAGATTTGCCAATATTTTATATCTTGTTCTGGAGGGGGTTTTCTTAAAGTTTACCTTGCTTGGGATTGAGGCTAGACATCATCTCCAACTCATGATGGAGATAGTCTTCATCATTCTGATGGATGTTTTGGTCTTGTTAGATAGGGGCATTAGTTAAAAAAAAAACTTATGCAAAGGCATTTGCTTGATAATCCAATTCGACCCCACCCACAGCCATCAACCAAAGTTTGAATGTTCCTTCATTTATTTGCAAAATTTTTCATGTTGTGGGTTAGGTTGCTGCTGTAAAATGAATGGTATGTATTTTTAGAGAAATAAGAGAATGAAGAATGAGCCATCTAGAATTGAATAGATAGAACCCCAATTCTAGATAACTCATGACACATGAAGGAGAAAAATGAATTAAAGAGAGAAATTATGATTACCTAAATTAGTGTCTGATGAGACCGCGTAGTGAAATAAGACTTGAAGTAGAGGTGGAGCTACCATGGGAGAACCTAAAACATAGAGAGGAGAACAAATAGTTTTAGTTTTGCTCCCACATTTCCTGTGTTAGTGGCTTTCTCATTTTTTCTATATCAAAGCACTTATCCATTAAGTGTCTTTAAGATGGAAGCATTTGAAAACCTTAACATTGTGTTGGGGTCCCACATGGCTAGCTGAAGGAACTAAAAGTTAAATTTTGAATGACTTGTCACATATGGAAGTGATGATATCATCAGATAGTCAGACAAATGAAAACATGACATGTGTTGCCAGGTAGATGAACTATAAAATGACATGTGGCAAAGACCTTCTAACTAAGCATACTTCCTAAGGTGCTAACATGGCATAGAATGCCACATGTTGCAAAGGCACATTCCCACATGCAACATGACAGTTGCTGACTATGCATGTGGGAAAGCACCTAGCTGACATGGTAGCGAGCCCTAGGTTAGCAGTGACATTGCATGTGTAGTGATTTGGCTAATGATGAAGTGCCATGTGGCAGCGATGTGGCAAGTGCTAGATAGAGGATGATGTGACAATTACCAGACAATTGGAGAGCTAATGAGATATCTACACATGGTAGTGTTTCAAGGACAAATCAAAGGGTACCACATGGTGCTTAAGTGGTAAGTAACATGGCAGATGCTAACCAATGGCGTGCTACCATGTGGCATAGATGGTCAAACTAGTTTTACCTAAAATTGCATAGATGGAGGAAAAATTCAAAAGTGGTAAAAAATAATTTTTAAATGTTTCCTTCAAATTCATGTGAAGGTTGTTTTTAAAATCAAAAAGAGTTTTATATTAAAGTTTGAACTTTAGAATATGTTCAAATTTTGCATAAAATTTAAAAAGAAAGTGCAGACCAAAATGCCATGCTAGGGACCTAAACTTCAAAATGTGATTCTAGGCATCTCTGATATGTAGGTATAAGACCATTATATATTGTTGAAAGTGGGAGAAAGAAATTTTCCATTTTTGGGGTTTATTTTTGCATAGGAAGCCACTTGTTCAAGTTGTTCAAGCTTTTGTCTTAGGTATCCATTTTCTAGTTTCATTCAGTTATGGCAGTTTAGATTTGATTTCCAGTGAAATGATGAACTATGTGAATGCTAGATGCAATATGAATGTAGTTTACGGAGGATTTTTCCATCTCCAAGTTAGTTAAATGAAGATTTTATCAAAATTTCAGATATTTTTGGAAAACAAGGGTTTTCATCATTGAGGAAGAGATATTTTAGGTTTTTTACATAAAAATGATGAGAATCATATTAGATTTCAGGGTTGGAAAGATGAGAGATGCTTTACAATAGCAAGGAAAGATGATTCAAGTGGACACATGTCACTTCCAGATCAAATCTAGGATTTCATTCTTTTCCTATATCTTTCTCTTTTTGATTCATTGTAACGGTTCCAATTTTTATGGTGAGACCATAGGGGTTCTAGTTCTAAAAAAAATTCTGATTGTTGTGATACCATGGGGGTTCCAATCTTGAGGTTTCCTAGATTTGTGAGACCAAGTTTCTAGTTGATGTGTTCTCATTTCTCTAATACCATTTGCTTTAGCATATTTCTCTTGTATGAACAACAATAGTTAAGCTAATATCGATAGTTCTGATCTATTTAGTGGTTTCAAGAGTTGTTTGTATGCATTTGAATGTATAGTTTGAAAGAAATGAATACAAATGAGAAATAATATTCTTAGTTTCATTTTGATTCTCATCTCCTATCTCTATAATATGTAATGTTATGTGGTTTAGGGACAAAGAACTGAGACCCATTTGTATCCCCTTAAGGTTGTATGTCTGATATATTCTACTATTGGAACAAAGGGCTAAGGAAATGCTTGATATATTTGATAGGGTTGCTAGTTATTTGAGAAGGATACTTCATGAGAATGAGGTCTTTATGAACATTGATTCCTAATTCAAAAAGTGATAAAATAGATCTGATATCTTGGTGTACAAAATATGTCAACGGTATCATAGATGTATGTGTGTGATTCATCGAATTGTCCAACAGATAAGGCATTGATTAGCTATAGGATCAACTTATTCTTACGACTACATATTTGAGGTTTTTTTGAAATCAAATTTAATCAATCATCCATTTCCCTTTCCATTTAAGAGCTGAAATGTGATGCCCTCACTTGGCTTATCAATTTCTTAGGTCGTGTCATTAGCTATTTCATGTCTAGAATCTTTGCATAAGTGTTAGAAGAATAAGGATTTTATCTACTTTGTTAGATTCAAGTGTATGTTTTAGCACTAGTACCATACAAGTGAATTTGAGGTCCACCCACCTAGGTTTTGTAGAGCCTGAAATAGAAGAAGGGTCTAGCCTTATAGTTGTCCCAGTGTCTAAAAGGATATGTTGAGAATGGGAAGTAGCTACCCCTAGATGTATTTTTTTTCTCATTGGGGTAATTTGAAACTAGGATGTTTCAAAACACCAAGAAGTTCCATGGATTGAGTTATGAAAAGATCATATATGTATGAATTAAGATGAAAAGTATTTGTTGGAACTTTGAAGAAATCTATAAGTTTTCATGTCACTGCTGAGCATGAAAAGTTTCACTGTGGTTGCCAAGTGAAAGTTAGTTGATGCTAAGCTATCAAAGGTGATAGTGTTGGCTGACCTTTTAGTGGTTATCAAGCATGAAGAAAACTACATGGAAGTCAAGTGAGTTAGAATTTCTATTATAGTTGAGCTTACAACTATGTAAGAACTAATCCTTAATTGTGAAGTTTTGAGGGCTATATGGTAAATTTTTTGATTCATTTGACATCATTCAAATTTTGAGAGAGCACAAAGACATTAAGGAAAATTGGAGAGATTTTTCCAAGAATGTGTAGACTAAATTCAACCACTGTTCAACACCATTCATTATATTTGTGAAGGTATTTATTATGTGTCAAGCTACATTTTTGAATTTGTGCAAATCCTAGGTATCAAATATGGCATCTAGTTCTTCTGCTTCTAAAGTTCAAGAGGGAAAGTAAGTTTTGAATGTTCAATTATTTAGTAATGAGATCAAACAACTGAAATTTAAAGAAACTCTTGACATTGCATACAAATAAGACATGTCTAGTGCATTATCCATGATACCACCACAAGTTTTAATGATTTAAGATGTAAGATGTTGTTACACATGTAAGGTTGGTAGCATAGGTGACATGAAGATAAGAGATGTTTATGGAAAATTGTGTGAGAATGGTGTATTGAAAGAAGAATTCAAGGTTGTAGAGAGAAGGGTTAACTCATGCCCTAGATTTTCCAAACCTGTTCAAAATAGAATGGATTAAGATTGTTCATAGTAGAATTCATGACAATTTTGTATGGTTGGAGGATGACCCTATAAAAATTACCAAGAGGATTGTGTAGAGGATAATAGGGTATCCAACCCTAGATAGACTTAAGACCATGATAAGTGATGCAAAAGAGGTTATTGAGAAAAATAGAGGGGCACTATGGAATAAGAGAGGAATGACAATTGACACCATCACAGATACCCTAATTACTTTTGCAATAAGGATAATTGTACATAAATTCTTTCAATCTAGTAGATTGAAAAGTGTACCATGCATTGTTGTTGATGTTGGCTACAAAATAGTCAAGAAGGATCATTATTATGACCTTGCCAAGCTACAATTATAACAGTCATCCAAAAACTTAGGAGCCATAGGGAAAACCAAGAGTGTATAGTGCAAGTTTTCTTCAATACCTACATGTATATTTTTGTATGTGTAGAACACATTCCCTTCTTTTGGTAAAGTTGCATAGAAAACAAATAGATCTATTGTAGTATACATAGGAGAATGCATTAAGAAACTTGGAGAAAACTTTGAGTCTATAATGACTAGCTACTTTGAAGAATTTGAGAAGTCAATGAAACAAAGACATAGGATTCTAATGTCAGTAGTCAAGAAGCAATTCAATGATGTTTTCTTTCTAGTTGATACTAATTTCACATATGTACAGGCTGCAGTTCCAAGGGTGAGATGGTTAAAGCCTCTAGGTAATGAGATAAATGTGGATGAGGAATCTGCAACAGTTACTACTTTACTGGCTAAAGAAGTAGATAAAGAAGCTACAACTTTTGGTAATTATGATGTAGCCAAGTCAAAGATAACCATAGATTTGAAGACAACCTCTATAATAAGGAAAAAGAGAAAAATTGTTAAGAATCTTAAAGAAAAATTTGGTGAAGGGGCAGACGAAGATCATGATGAGGAAGGTGAAAATATACTAGCCCAAGAACTACTATCCATTACTCAAGGTCAAGGAGAAGACCAAGGTGAATAGGAAGTTAAGCTTGATGAAGGTTTCAAGGGAGAAGAAGCCAATGAAGCACATATAGCCAATGAAAAGAGGAAAATAAAAAACTAAAGCTCCATTAGTTAGTAAACCAAAGAAGGTTGTAAAACCTACACAACCTAAGCTTGTAGTTCCTTCCACCAGGGCCAACACAAGGGCTACTACTAAGAAGGTTCAAGAAGTGAAAAAGTCAAAAGGGAAGAGAACTAGGACAACTACATAGGAAGATGAGTATAAGAAGAGACAAAGGAGAAAGTACATTTCTCTAGTCGAGTTAGATGAAGATAGGATATAATCTAATGACTACAATCAATTTAAAGTGGTAAGTAATAGTCCTTTTTCTGATTTGAACAAGCTGTGTGAAAATATAAAAATAATGATGACTTATCTAGATTCACACATGTTGAGTTGGAAAGATTGAGATTAACCAAGTATAAGAGTCAATATATGCCACAATGGCAATATACCTAAAATTTTATATACAAAAGTTGAGAAAAAATGGCAATATAGTCTTACTATAGAAAGGCAAATCAAAGAGACTGCACTTGCTCTTGTGATGCAAAAATTGGATAAGGCCACAATTTTAAAGGCCATTAAAAAATATAAAGGGATATTTTCTCCTAAATATAGATCATTTAGTATTTTGCAAAAGGACATTGAGGGTGTTGTTGAGAAGTCCACTCAGATATGGAAGTCAATATATGGACTGACAACTAACTAAGGAAATTGAGAAAACACCTGTTGAGGTAGGTGAGGAAAAAGGTGACTAAGAAGTAACTGATGTTACTCAAGATAAAATTGAGAAAGATTCACATGTGGAAGGCACTAAGATAAATGTAGATATGTAGGCAATAACTGAAGATGAGCAGTAAATAGAACATAGTATACCAGATATACAAATGTTGAGTACCAGTCAACAACATGTGATAGATGGAAATACAAATGCAGTAAAGGTCAAGGATGTTTTTGATACTATAGCTCATAACATCAATCCCCTAATAGAGTAGAACACAAAGAAGATATTGTTAGACACCAACACCAAGGAACATTTATGTAGTCATCATGTATTGGTGAGTGTAGATGAAATTGAGAAGGAAAAAAAAGACATCTGAAGAGGAAGGAAATCAAGCCATAACTCAAACTCCTCAATTTACTTTGGTACAACCTACAATGCCCATCGTTGTGTACCAAAGGAAAGAGACAACAATGTATTAACACAATGGTGCAAATTGTGTCAGTAAAAGAAGTTGCTACAGAAGCATAGGAAGGGAGAAAAGTTCAAATAGGTTAGGAAGATATTTTTATACCTACAACACAAACTCAAGGTGCACATGGGATTGAAAAGCAAGAAATGAATAGGAATGAAGAGTTAGTCTTGATTACCAAGCCTAAGGAGCAATTAGCAATAAAAATACTAGTTACTTTTCTAGAAATTGCTACTCCTCTAAGTCAAGCTCCTCATAGGTTGAGTGTAAAAGCTACACCACTAAAGTCATCAAGGCCTAGTCCTAGCACATCAAAGGTAGATGAAGTTACATCATATGGTGATGTCAACTTGGATGAGGTGATTCTGTTGCCAAAATTTGATTTTTCAATAATCACTATTGAAAACATGAGCATACTTCAGGATGCTCTTGCAAAGAAAAAGCACCAAGAGCTACTTAGAAGGGAGCATAGGTAGAAGAAAGCATTGCAAGATATCAAGGAAATACTTCTTGATGCATTCAACCTGCCTACACTTGTAGAACACAAGTCTATCATGAAGAAGTTGGCAAATATAGTAGAGTAGGTAAATGATACAAAGCTAGAATCAAATGTTAAATTTACTTGAATAGTTTGAGAGGAAATTTCAAAACCAAGTCAATGAAAAGATATCAATTGCCATTGCACTTAATCAGGTTGAGTTAGAAACAAAGATTAATAGTGCAAAGAAAGTTTTAGAGAACATTTTCTCACTTTACATCAAGTTATGTGATACAACCCTATTCACATAAGAAATACAACATCGTATTGCAAATATAGAGGGAGATATGAAGCTAACAGGTACTACTCTACCCATTTCTCCAACTTAGTGTCAAAAGAATTTTAGGAATTTGATGAATGCTCAAGGTCATTTGGCAGCCCTATATGCTCAAGATGCAAATATTCAGGCCACATTAATAAGCATCCAATCCATGCTGACCCCACACATGGACATATAAGGAGCTAGCCTTTGCAAAAAATGTGATGAAGAAAGATCCTAATCTTTCTACACATGAAGACTTAGTTCACCTTGCTTTAGCCAAGTCAGATGAAGAAAGGATAGAATCTAATGACAATAACCAATTTAAAGTGGTAAGTCATCATCCTTCTTCTAATTTGGACAACATATGGGAAAATATAAAGAATAATGTTGACTTATCTAGATTCACACATGTGGCATTTGACAAACTTGGAAAGATTGAGATGAACCAAGTAGAAGAGTCAATATATGGCATGATGACAACATTCAAGAAGACTCAAATTGATCTTTCCAACTCTCTACCTAAAAGTTTATATGCAAAAGTTCAATAAAAATGGCAAAATAGTCTAACTACAAAAAGACAAATCAGAGAGACTGCACTTGCTAAAGTGATGCCAAAATTGGATAAGGCCACAATGTCAAAGGCCATTATTAAATATAAAAGAAGTTTTTCTCCTAAATATAGAGCATTTAGTATTTTGTAAAAGGACATTGAGGGTGTTCTCAAGGAGTCCACTTAGAGATAGAAGTTAATATATGGACTGACAACACCTAAGGAAATTGAGCAAATACCTGTTGAGGTAGGTGAAGAAAAAGGTGAACAAGAAGTAACTAAGATTACTAAAGATGAAACTAAGAAAGATGCACATGTGGAAGGCACTGAGATAAATGCAAATACATAGGCAACAATTGAAGATGACAAACAAATAGAATAGATTATACTAGATCTACAAATGTTAAGTGCTAGTGCACAACATGTGCCATATGCCAGTATAGCTACAATAAAGATCAAGGATGTTTCTAATACTATAGCTCAGAATATCAATCCCCTAATAGAGGAGAACATGAAGAATATATTTTTAGACACTACCATCATGAAACAATTATGCAGTCATCATGTATTGGTGAGTGTAGATGAAATTGAGAAGGTAGAAAAGACATTTGTAGAGGAAGGAAATCAAACCATAACTCAAACACAATTTATTATGGTACAGCCTATGATGCCCATTTTTGTGTACCAAAGGAAAGAGACAACAATGGAAAATATCAGCACAATGGTGAAAAATGTGTTAGTAAAAGAAGTTGCTATAGAAGCATAGGAAGGGAGACAAGCTCAAATAGGTCAAGAAGATACTTCTGTACCCACAACAAAAACTCAAGGTACACTTGAGATTGAAAAGAAAGAAAAGAATAGAACTAAAAAGTCAGTGTTGACTACCAAGCTTGAGGAGCAATTAGCAATACAAACACTAGTTACTTTTCTAGAAACTACTACTGATCCAAGTCAAGGTCTTCACAAGACAAGTGTAGAAGCTACACCATTAAAGTCATCAAGGCCTAGTCCTAGGACACCCGAGGTAGATGAAGTTACATCATATGGTGATGTCAACTTGGATGAGGCGATTGTTGCCAAAATTTGATCTTGCAACAATCACTATTGAAAAGATGAGCATACTTTAGGGTGCTCTTGCAAAGAAATAGAACCAAGAGCTGCTTAGAAGGGAGCATTGGCAGAAGCAAGCATTGCAAGATATTAAGGAAATATTTCTTGATGCATCCAACATACATGCACTTGCAGAAGACAAGCCTATCATGGAGCAATTGGTGAATATATTAGAGTAGGTAAATGATATAGAGCTAGATTCAAATGTTAAATTACTTGAAGGGTCTAAGAGGAAATTTCAAAACCAATTCAATGAAAAGATATCAAGTGCAATTACACTTAATCAGGTTGAGTTAGTAACCAAGCTTAACAGTGTAAATAAAGTTTTAGAGAATATTTTCTCACTTTACACCAAGTTGTGTGATTCAACCTTGTTCACACAAGAAGTGCAATGCCATATTGCAAATCTGGAGGGAGATATGAAGCTAATAGGTACTACTCTACCCATTTTTGTAGCTTAGAGTCAAAAGCATTTCAAGAATTTGATGAATTCTCAAGGTTAGTTGGCAACTCTCTATGCTCAAGATACAAATATTTGGGCCACACTAATAAGCATCGAATCCATGCTAACCCCACATATAGATGTATTACATAAGGAACTAGCCTTTGTAGAAATAATGATGCAAAAAGATCCCCATCTTTCTAAACATGAAGGCTTAGTTCACCTTGCTCTAGTATAGTTAGCTAAAGAGAGGACAAAATTTGATGACAACAACCAATTTAAAGTGGTAAGTCATAGTCCTTCTTTTGATTTGGACAACATGTATGAAAATATAAAGAATAATGTTGACTTATCTAGATTCACACATGTTGATTTTGATAAAATTGGAAAGATTGAGATGAACCAAGTGGAAGAGTCAATATATGCCATGATGACAACATTCAAAAAGACTCCAATTGAGCTTGTCAACTCTATATCTAAAAGTCTATATGCAAGAGTTGAGAAAAAATGGCAATATAGTCTCACTATAGAAAGACAAATCAGAGAGACTACACTTGTTCAAGTGATGCCAAAACTAGATAAGGCCACAATGTCAAAGGCCATTAGTAGATATAAAGGGATATTTTCTCCTAAATATAAAGCATTCAATATTTTGCAAAAGGATATTGAGGGCATTTTTTAGAAGTCCACTTAGATATGGAAGCAATATATGGACTGACAATACCTAAGGCAATTAAGAAAATACCTATTGAGGTAGGTGAAGAAAAATGTGAACAAGAAGTACAACTGAGGTTACTAAAGATAAAATTGAAAAATATGCATATGTGCAAGGCATTGAGATCAATGTAGATACATAGGAAACAACTAAAGATGAGCAACAAATAGAACTAAGTATACTAGATATACAAATGTTGAGTGCCGGTCCACAACATGTGATAGATGCCAATACATATACTATAAAGATCAAGGATGTTTCAAATACTTTAGCTCTGAACATCGATCCCCTAACAAAGGATGACATGAAGAAGATATTGTTAAACACCACCAGCAAGGAACAATTATGTAGTCATCATGTATTGGTGAGTGTAGATGAAATTGAGAAGGTAGAAAAGACATCTACAAAGGAAAGAAATCAAGTCATAACTCAAACTCATCAATTTACTATGGTACAACCTACAATGGCCATTGTTGTTACCAAAGGAAAGAGATAAAAATGGAAAATATCAACACAATGGTGCAAAATGTGTCAGTAAAAGACAAAAATAGAGCATAGTACAATTCAACATATGAATGTTTACTTACCAAAAGCATAGGTTTAGATTCATAGCAACACAATCAACCCAGGGGGAGTTATAAGATTTTAAGGTATGATTGTTAAATCAATTTTTTTTTGTACATATGTTGAATAGAGATAGTGAGTATCTAAGTAATGCTCATAAGTTAAGATCATTCATTCATGACCAAGTGTTTTTGCCACTTATGTCAAAGGGGAAAATTTTTAATCTCATATTGGCTTTGACGTATGATTGTCTATACACTTAAATCATTTACAAGTAAGAACTCAATTCATGCCAAAGAAGTAATGCATGATGAGCATAACATATTAGATAGTGCATGTCGAGTGAGATACTTAGTATGTGTCGAGTAAATAGTTTATGTTAAGTCATTCAATTGCTGAGTAGATAGATGATGCCAAGTGATTCAAATGTTGAGTAACCAATGGATGTCAATTCATTTAGATGTTGAGTTACAACATTGAAGTTGTAGTTGATGCTCACCATCAAGGACTTCAAGTGTTGAGTAATACAGTTTTGACATACTTGTTTGTAGTGTCACAAACTACTATGTAAACCATTTTGGAGCTGACTTGAGGTTTGTTTTCAATCCTCAATGATAAGAAAAAATCTTTATTGAGAATCCTTATGTAGTACATACAACCAATCAATTAAAGGGAAGCATTAAGCGGCTAGATGGATGAATTACAGCCATTGATTCATACCTAACCCTAAGTCACTTTGGTCTTCTTAAGGAGGAAAAACCCTAAAATTTCTATGACTGTAGAAGAAGAGAAGATAGAAGTTGCATGCATAAACATAGCATTTATGGTGACTAAGGTATTGTGAATTGAGTTACATTGTAGAATTAATTAAAGAAGAACATAAAAAAAAGTTAGAGGATAGAAGAGATACATTTGATCAATGAGGATCAAGTACACATCAAGAAAGAGGTGATCTATTATCTGTTGTGGTTCCACAATGCATGCCCCATTTTAATTAGAAAATGGGGACCCCCTACTTTATTTTTGCACTTTTGTCTAGTATTTGAGCCAATTTTGAGATCCTACCTATCCCTATGTTCACGTCTCAGGTCCTATTTGAGAAACTACAAAAGTTAAGAAAAGTCAAAAGTCAAAAAATAATAATTTAACTTTTGTGCACACTGGTGCACCTACTCTATTGCGCAAGTGAACATCCCACCTTTGGTAGTACACCTTTGGTAGTACACTGATGCACTACCAAAGGTGTGGTGGGGATATATAAACCCCCACCCCCTCTTGCTTGCTCACCTTAAAACATTCTTCTTTCCTCCATAGTGAAAAGTTATTTCTTCATAGCCTCTGCTCCTGATGAACTCCACAACTCTTGAACTTTGCACTTCTACACCAGTCTAGGTGCACTAAAAATTCATCTCCCACTCCCACCAACCTCGACAACTCCAATTGAGTGTGAACTTGCACACCATTTTGGATGCACTAGTGCAAACCTCAATTGGGAATTCAAAAAAAAATGACAAAAACACAAGACAAACACAAAAGCCTCAAAGGACTAGGTGTGCACTGGTGCACTTGGGAAGGTGTGCACACCTTTGAAAAAGAGTTAAAACTTCAAAAACAACAGACTCAAAACATAACACCCATAATGGTGCATGATCATGCACTTGATTTTGTGTGCCATTAAACACCCCACACACTGAAGAACACAAAAACTCTACACAAGAAGCGTTAAAAAATGAAATTATTGGTGCACATTTGCACACCTAATCTGGTGTGCAAGTGCCCACCCATAACAAGACATCAAATGTCAAAGAAGGTGAGCACTTGCACACCTAATTTGGTGCACAAGTGCACACCTTATAATTAAAAAAAATTTTTTGGAGGAAAAAAGGGGGTATAGGGTGTTTTTTTTAATGCATTTAACTTTTGGGTTTTGTCTAGGATGAGACTAAGTTTTATTGTAACCTTGTTATTCTTGATTTTTTTGAACTAATGATTTTTTTTTTGGTCATGCAGATACAATGGAATCTTCATCTGGTGAGAAAATGGCACCAAAGCTCATTGTATTCAAGTTCCAAGGTGTGCCATCGAAGTCAAGATTCTAGGATGATTACTCAGAAATTAAGGATACAGACTTGGGCCACCCTGATCTAGGAGAGATTGGCTTTGGCATCTATATTAATTTGATTAGGGTTGGTGAATGTAGCTTCACACCTAACATCAATACAATGCTAAAAGTGAATCATGACACTAGCACAACACTTTGTTCCTAAGGAAAGGGTGGTGAAGACCATGACTGGAGAAGTTTTCTTTGACCTTCAACCTAACAACATTGAAAGGGTCTTTCATCTCCCTAGGGTAGATCTATTCATATGACTCACTTATGAGGTAGTAGAAAGGTGGTATAGGGAACACCTAAAAGAGGTGATAGATATCATTCAATCTTCCTATCTTATTGAAAAGACTCCTCTAGGAAACATAACTACGAAGGTGGATATGACAAGGGGTATATGAATGAAGATATTGGATACTCTATCATTCTTTTGAGGAGAGTGATGGGTTTACTAGTAGCTAGGAACTTGAATGTTTTCATGGTAAATTTTATTGAGACTATCAAGATGACAAGGATGTCATTTGACGGGGCCACCACATTGAGTGAAAACTTATGTGAATAGTTGGAGGCAGTCAAGGATAGGAGGAAGTTCTACATGACTTCATATTTGGTATCTCTGTTAGCTACTAGGTTGAGAATTTATCCCAAATTGTGTAGGAAGGGTAGCATGCAGGATCCCAATGCTTGGTTGTACATCATCTACCCTCAATTGGTGAAGAGGAAGCTCTCAAGATAGAGCAAAGAATATGGAATCATAAATGATGTGTTCATATTTTCTATCATCTGATTCATAGAGGGAGACTATGCAAAAAGATTATCTGATGATGAAGTAGCATAGATAACAGCTCTCGAGGCTTATTACATTTAGTTCAAAAAATTCACATATCTTAGGGTAGTTGGTGCCATTTTCAACCCAAAGAAGCTCCCTAGATATCCTAGTGATAGACTTTTCCTATTGGAGATTGCATGGTAGATTGAATCTGCATATGAGAATGAAGACCATGCTGGACATGGTCCTTGGTAATAGGACCATATCAAGTGAAGCAGAAACAAGATATTCCATCTTTTAAATAGGAGTGGGAACAATATCCCCTTGAAGAGTAAAATTCTCCCAGGCCTTGTTTTGACAATATTGGGAAAGTTTAGAGTTTGGTGGGCAGGGAATTTCAAAATGAAGAGGCCATTGAAGATCATTGGATGAATGCAAAAAATGACTACAATGTCTATATTAGGGACTATTGTAGGATGAATTTGTATTTAATTGAAAAGTATTTAAAGGTTTAGATTCCTAATGAAATATTGAAGCAAGACTTAGGGGAGCTACTAGACCCTCTATTCAACATGGAAAAAATTGGAGAGGGACCCATAATGAATGCTGAGGTTGATAGAGAGGAGAGTGATGATATAAATCATAAGGTGAGGCACATCATTAGGATGATGCAAGATTGGATCAAGAAGCCATTAAAACTTGATCCAATACCTAACACAGTGTTTTTTCATGTACAAGCCTACCTAGACAAAGGTAGAGGGAAGAAGGTTACTATTCCTACCTTTGCAGCCCCGTGACTAATAAGGCCAGAAATAGTAAACCAACTAGGATGCCCAGTTGGATACTATCACCCCCTAGAGAGGAAAAGAAAGGGCAAAAGAAAGAGGAGTTCTCCTCAAAGGGCTGAAATAGAAGAGGGTGAAGTACATGCACCTCCTCAACAATAGGAAGAAAGTTTGCAAGGGTTAGAAGATACTGGAGCTACTCAAGTCTAGGCAAATCCTCAATTGCCACTAGTTGTGTTCAGCCAAGTAGAAGATGAAATCCAACAAGTCTCTCCTCCTCTGCAGGTAGAACCAACATCCCCTTTCACCTCTAAGAAAAAAAGAAGAACAAGATTCTAATGAAGAAGAGGAAAAGTGTGATTAAAAGAATAGTTCCTTTCCCATTTGTACTAGAACCTATTTCTAAGGGAGGAGAAGAAAAAGAAGAGGAAGGTAAGGAGGAGGATGTGCCCATAAAAAGAAGAACCTAGTTGGCTAGAGCCATGCAAAAAGAAAGGAGGAGATGTTGCATGATGAAACTTCCATCCACCCTAGAGGAACCTTTGGAAGTAAGTTCTTCAAAGGATGAAGTACAATAATTGGTGGCTATGAAGAGTAAAGAGGGCGATGAAATATTCAAGATGTTATATTTTGATTTTATGCCCATAGGGATGGAGTTAATTGGGGATAAGATCAAGGACACTCTGATAGGTGAACCCTAATAGGAGGAATGGATGCAGATGCTGCAAGAATCATAGGGTCTTGATCTTACTCCTTCATCCATAGTATAGGTTCCAGTGGTGGATAAAGGTTTCATTACCCCTCTAACTCCATGTCCTAAAGAAGAATAGGTTCAAAAGGATCCTTCACAAGAGGAGGAGCCACAAAAAATGGCAACCAATGAAGTGTCGAAAGAGGGAAAAATGGTTGAATATTATCAGCAAGCCTCCCAAGACACTGAGGTGCAAACCACAAGTTCCAAGGAAATGAAGACCATAAAAGGGCAAAGATATAGGATTTTGGTAGATGTGTATACAACAAAAGAGTTAGATTTGATTGATGATTAGATTGAGAAGATATTGGAAAGTAATAAAGTAATGGAGATATTACATGTGAAGATCCATCGGCTCAAGGACCACGCCCAAGAGCAAATTTTGGAGGTAGAGAGGCATTATAGTGATGTGTGTCTAGAGATTTTTGAGGATGAGGAATGGGAGAAGTTAATACCTATAGAGGTAGTAGTGAAGAAATTTAGGAAGATTTTTGAGGAAGCTTCTAATGATGAGGATATCCATTATTCCTTTAGGATAGAGGAATCCTTATTAGAGTTGGATGCCAAACTCGAGGATTTTGCTAAGACTCGAATTGAGGTAGACAACTATAGACAAAAGGTTAAAGAAAAACATGAGGCTTTAGATTTACTAGACACGATGAAGATTACTGAGATTATAGAGAAATTCAAGGGAAAACATCCAAACATAGCTTTGGGATGAAGGGCAACAAAACCCAGAAGCCAGAATTTCAATTTTGACACTAAGTAAAATTTTGAGATTTTGGACCCTTTTGAGGTGTGCAAGTCCACAGGTGCACTTTTCCAAAGGTGCATTGATAGTTAATTACTAGTTCCAAAAATAGAGCTTTCCATGCTTCAAAAACACATTCCAATGATAGTTTAAGTCTGATAGACGCCCAGTGAAGGATCAACTTCCATTTTTGGCACTTCTAGACACTTCTACTTCGGGTGAAGGCTTCCTTATTATTTCTCCTCTCATAAACTCTTTGTTTTATGACATGTGAAGGCTCATGCATCCAATTAATGAATATAAAAATGGATGGAGTCCTACTAAGCACCAAGTAGATGGTTAGTTTGTATATAATTAGTTTATTTTATTAATTTAAAAGCATATTATTGCATGAATATATTCTCACTCTCAACACAAATTGAGGAGATGATTTATTATAAATACTCCATTATAATACATAATTGAGGCTGCCATTATTTTCCAATAAAATTATGCTTTTGGTGCTCACATTTGGAATGTAGTGATTCTTTCCTAAATGTGTCATATTTTTGTGAATGTATGTTCATGGAATGTGATTGAGCCAAAAGTTTATTGCTTTGTTTCTAGTTGTGCGATTCATTAATTCTAGTGTTTGCTATGATTTTATGAATTCCACTGATGTATCTAGCTCAAAAAGAAATCATCAAATTGTACCTACATAAATTTTCATCTCGCATTAGCACACTTTCCATTTTCCTTGTGATTTGGTGAAGAGTGAAATATCATAGGATTACTAAGTTTCTCACTGATGATTGCATCAGTGGAATCAAGGAAGCGTTACTCCTTCTTTCATTAGTTACCCACTAATTTCTTTGAAATATTAACTAGTAGACATTTTGTTTTCTATAGCTTGTGTCTATTAGGATTTCAATTTCATGTTGTTTTCTTTAAAATATTGTTATATGCTTTATTAACCCCCTTGTTAGAATAGGACTTCACACTAGTTGCATTATTAAACTGCATTCATAAAAAACATAAAAATACAAAAGCATAGTTCTTTTTTTTTGCATGTTTTATTTTGAAGTAGTGTGTAGATTCCACATCTTATTTGAAATCAAATGAACTAGCAAAGGCCTCCTTGTGAACAATTACATTTATCTTCAACTGAATGGATTCTAGTAGGTCACAAGATCACCTAAAACCTTGGAGTTGATTTACAAGATCAAATTTTCAAGAGAGGAGTTCACAAGAATTCCTACCATTTACCATCATGCATAATGACAGTTCAACAAAAGTGGTGCTAGGAGGGCTGGACTTTTGATTCTAAAAAAAAGTGGAAATTTTTTTGCCAAAGTTTCAAAATTATGCACTTTTGCAAAAATTTGTGCTCTCCATAAGTTCAGAATTTTTTTTGAGTTTTTGAGAAATTTAGGTGTGCAAGTGCACAACTTCGTAGATCTACAGGTCTGTAGATCCGCGAGTGTGTAAGTGCACAGGTGCACAAAATTTTGTGGTGCACCCAATTTGTGATAAAGTATAATTCTGTAGAGGTGCACTTTTTCTAGAGTTGGTGCAAATTGGAGGGTTTTGATCTAGAATCCCCATTTCAATGAGCTATAAGATCTTCACCAAGTACACACAACTTTCTTGAGCTTACCCACTTCCAAAAACCATGCAGTGGTAAAGGAATACCCGAAATTCAACCACTTTCATTCAAATTTTCATCATCTTCTTCAACTCCACCTCCAATCCAATGACCTAGTGGACCACCATATATTCCAATAGTTCCACCTCAACAACCACCTTTAGGTCTGCTAAATCCTCTAATGGCCTTTTTCACAAATGCTATAGACTCACCAATAAACTTGAAAGGTGCACTACATAACCTCGCCAAAAATCCTGAGAAGTTTTGCCCAAGGTTTATTTATGGAGAAACATGAACTACTAAAGATGACATTAAAGTATTCAAAGAAATTTGCAACCAAAAAATGATTGTGAACAAGGATGTGGTCCTTTGTTTATTCCTCTACTCTTTGGGGGAAGTTGCTTACAATTGGTACATCAATTTTCCACCTAGATGTATTGAAAATTGGGATAGCTTTAAGAAATTGTTCCTAGAACAATTTAAAACTTTTGTCAACCCAGCAATGATACATCAAAAATTCATATCGTTCAAAAGGGATCTAGCTAAGAAAATTTTGTGCTTCAATCATCACTTCCATATGGCATATCGTAGGTTGGATACACAATATACTATATCGGTTGAAGTAGCTATTCAGATTTATCTAAATGCTATGGAACCTCTTACTACTATCTTTCTAAGAAGGCTTCCTATAGAAAATATTTATACATTGGACAAGGTCTTCGTAGAAGCAATAACTTTTACTAAGCAAGCCAATCCTAACAGAGGAGGATTGATGCTTCTAGCCCAAGCTATCACAACAATACCAACATACACTGTCAGAGTACCCAACATGCCTAGTCAATTCATACCTATGAATCCAATTCCATTATAATAGGCACCTTCTCCACAAAATCCCACTCTAACATATCTAGGATATGAACCTTCGAAAGCTGCCTTCTTTGAGAAAAAGGTAGTAGTTCTCGCTGAAGAAGAAAATAGCTTTATTTCCAAATTTGTTTAGATGAAAAAGATTATGTCACAAATGAACAATGAATTGACTCATCTTAGGTTGTTACAAGGATAGAGTAACAACTTCCAAAGAAATAGTGCAAGTCCTTACAACAAAAATTATGGCTAAAATTACAATAGGAACTTTAATGGAAATAACAACAATGTAGGAAACAATAATGGAGGAAACAACTTCAATCCTCTTGATTGAAATAATGGCTTCTAGAGATAGAACCAAAAATGGAACACCTTCTTGAATAATGGAAGTATTTATACAAATAATAACAATAACAACATTTAGTATGCAGATATTAATCAATATGATGATGGTCACAATGGACCTAACAAAGATGGTCCATACTATAATGGAAATCAAGAGATAGCTCAAAGCTAACAAGCAAATGACAATACTTCTCTTGTGAAATTTAACACTATGATGTTAGAATCCTATGATTTTATGTAGAACGCATAGGTAGAATAGTTAGTTGATGAAGAGTTCTCGTTTCCATTCAGCCAAGAACTTGACTTTCAACATGAAGAGATGTTTGCTTTTCACAATGACAATCGAAATATGTACAACTTGAGAAGTAGAAAGGAACCTTTGATAGATGGAATTCCCCTAGCACTACAACCAAATCCTCTTGATCCAAGGACAAGTTACAATTCAGCATCGACTAAACCACCATTTGGATGACAACAAAATCAAAACCAAGTGAATGTACCAATAATATTGAAAAATCTGGCTTGGTCTACTAAAAAATATAGTGTAGTGGAGGACTTGAAATGAACAAAGGTCAATATGTCCATGTTTGACATGTTGCAAAACTATCCACAACCATGATAGGCACTCATGAAGACCCTAGATCATATGAAGACTTCCCACAATGTGAATACTACTCCTCAAAAGACAGTGTCACAACAAGTTAACATTGCAAAGGTATTACCCACTATGTTTAATGACAAGGTATAGGTGCCCCCATTTTTTCTCAATATTAGAATATACAGGAAGAATCTTCATAATTTCCTTATTGATTCTAGAGCTTCATGCTGTTATCCATAGCAAAAAATTTAGGGGTGAACCCTCAACCTACCAATTGGATAGTGATACAATTGGACAAAACAGAGGTGAAGGTTATAGGTGTATCCAAGGATGTGCATATACAGTTAACAATCAACCCAAAAATTCAAGACATCATTGATATACATGTGGTTGATATCCCAGAGACATATGGATTACTCCTCAATAAAGAATGGATGAAGTGTCTAAGGGGATGATTTTCCATAGATTTCACTCAACTTTGGTTACCATGGATAGATCTAAATAATCAAATCAAAATAGATGCAGAGCCAAAGTTAAAAAAGATGATCAAAGATTACAATGCTCCTAATGAGGTAGCCTTCTTACAAATAGATTTAGGCTCCTACAAGGTGATGGTTTTTTATACAACTTTAACCAGAAAACTAGATGATCATGATATGGACTCCATGATTTCAACCCCAAAAGATGAGGTCATAACACAATTCATAAACCATATGATGACTAATTTACAATGTCTAGGAGAAGAAGATGATCCCAATATCATGTCATGTAGTTGCTAAGGTATTAACAAAAATGGTGGGATTAAAGAAAGTCGATGACCCAGAAAATGAACCTATTGAAAACCAAAGTCTTACAAATATATCTAATGTTCTTGAAGAGATTGAAGGGGAAACTAAAGATCTAAATTCATCATATAGTGATTCCTCTTTAGATAGTGGAGGTTTGTCTTCTCCTCCACCTAGAATGATCAAAGTACAAAGAAGAAGATGGTACATAAAAGGCTAGGGATGGACTTCAGTGGTTATTCGTCCTCTACCTAAAGTTGAAGAAATTCAAGAACTGATCAGGGAAATTCATGACAAACAAGAAAAGGACACACCTCCTCTATTGAGAATTCAAAATAGAGAGTCATCAAGTCTGCCTCCTAGAAAATTACAATGGGTTCCTAAGAAAAAATCCTTTAAAGCTCAGGTAGAAGAGGAATTAAGGAAAAATAAGCATAAGGTTAGAAAACCCAAGGAAAGCCCAATTTGGACACTTCACTTCGATGGTTCCAAATGAAAATTAAGAGCTGGTGTAGGTATTGAGTTAATTGGTCCAAAAGGTAAGTCTTTCTACACAACATATCAATTGCAATTTGGATGTACTAACAATGTTGTAGAGTATGAAGCATTGATTTGAGGACTTTTCTTTGCATTGGAGAAAGGAGTTACAACTCTCATCGTCGAAGGAGATTCTCAATTGGTTGTCCAAAAAGTGAAATTACTATATTCTTATAATGATAAGAGATTGCTTGCCTATAGGAAAAGGGCATGGGATCTATTAGATGATTTTGAAGCTTTGAACATAAAGTCTATTCCAAGAAGGAAAAAATGGTAGTAGACACCCTTGCTATTTCAGCAAGCGCACTATAGCCAGTTGAAAGAACAAACTTGAAATTTTTTTTAGTTGAATTGGTTGCTACTCCATCTATTCCTGACAATATCACAAACTTCCAAGTTTTTTAGGATGATCCCAAGATGGTAAGGATTGGGAAAGCATGTAGTTTACAAGAAAGAGAAGACATGCTCAAATTGCTAATAGAACATAAGGATGTTATCACCTGGAGCTATGAAGAACTAAAGATGTATGATCCTCAAATTATTATGCATGATATTCCACTCAAACCTAATGCCAAACCTTTTCAACAAAGGAAAAGACCTATCAACCCCATCCTCGAGCCTCTGATAATGAAGGAAGTCAAGAAATTGCTAGATGCAAAAATTATTTTCCTTGTGCATCACTCTAGATGGGTGGCTAATTTAGTTCCTATACAAAAGAAGACCAGAGAGATTCAACTTTGCATAGATTTTCACAATTTGAACTTGGCATCTCAAAAGGACAATTATCCATTTCCCTCACTGAATGAGGTCTTACGAATTGTAAATGGTTCAAAAATAATGTCTTTCTTGGAGGGATATTTAGGCTATAATTAGGTAATGGTAGAAGAAGGAGATAGACTAAGGACCACCTTTATGACTAAATAGGGAACCTTCGCCTATAGGAGAATTCCATTTGGATTGATTCATGTAGGGGCTACATTTTAGTAGGCCATGGATGAAGCTTTTAAGGGATTGATTAATAGATGTATAGTTATCTATATGGATGACTTGACTATCTTTTTAAAGGTTTGAACTACTCACATTGTTGATCTAAGACAAGTGTTCAATAGGTGTCATAAATATGGCATATCTCTCAATCCCAAGAAATGTTCACTTGGGGTCACTAAAGGAAAAATCCTTGGTTATGTCATTTCCAAAGCTGGCATCTCCATTGATCCTGATAGACTTGAAGCCATTTTGAAGTTATCACCCCCCAGCAGTTGGAAGGAACTCAAGTCTTTCTTTGGAAAGATAATTTTTTTTCAAAAATTCATAAGCAAATTTGTAGAGATTGTGCATCCTCTTAATGATTTTCTCAGGAAGGGAGCTAAAATGAAATGGGTTTCTAAGGTAAATAAATAATTTGAGGATATTAAGGTAGCCATTTCCATGACCCTAGTATTTGTAAGCCCTGATTACAACCTTCCCTTTAAGATATATTCCTTCACTTCAGAGCGTTCATGCACAGGGATCTTAACCCAAAAGAAGGAGAAGGAATATGAAAGACCTATTTCTTTTATGAGTTGCGTGTTGAGAGATGCCGAGTTGAATTATTCTAACCTCAAAAAATAATATTTTTCCTTGATTAAAGTGATAAAGAAGTTCCACCATTACATATTGAGGAGTAAGGTGTATGCTATTGTACCTAACCCAATAGTAAAAAAAATCTTGATGAAAAATGAACTTGGTAAAAGGTGCAGTAAATGGATGGTGATACTTCAAGAGTTTGACCTAGAGATCCAACCTATGAAATTAGTCAAAGGTCAAGGATATTCAAGAATGATAGCTAATAACCAAATTGGTGATGAAAAGAAGTTTAAGTTTGAGAAAGAAATAAATACTAAAGATCAAAAGAAAATGATAGTATCTCAAGTTGACATTGGTCAAGTTGTTGTAATAGATGTTTGGTACTAGGATATTGTTTACTATCTCCTACATAATTAGTGCCCTAGTTGGATGAATAGTTCACAATTCAGAGGACTTAAAATGAAGTGTGAATCCTATATATTGCAAGACAACAATTTGTACAAAAGGAACTATGAAGGGATATACTTAAAATATTTAGGGCATGAGGAAGAAAAGGAAGTTCTAGAACAATTTCATGACAAGTATGATATAGTACGTGGTTCGGTAGAAGAGATGACTCATGATTTTAAGGTCGGGTTATTTTTGGCCCATAATATTTAAGGATACTTTTGAGCACATGTGCTCTTGTCATTTTTTCCAAACTAGTGCTAATAAAGAAAGACACCCGATAATGCCATTATAACTAGTATATGAAGTGTGACCCTTTGTGAAGTGGGCGTTGGATTTCATTGGTCTAGTCAATCCACCATCATCAATTGGACACACTTACATTCTTACAACCACTAATTATTATACAAGATGGATAGAAGCAAAAACTTTAAAAAATTGTACTGCCAAGGAGGTAACAGATTTCTTGGAGGAACACATTGTTACTAGATTCAGAATGCCATTTTCTCTAATGTGCGATAATGGGTCAGCTTTTGCATTGATATTCTTGACTCAATGGACATTTAAGAATCAGGTCTTTCTCAAGTTCTCTTCAAATTATTACTGACAAGAAAATTGGGTAGTAGAATCTAATAACAAGAACTTGATCACAGTAATAAGACAATTATTGAAGGAGAATCCTAAAGGTTTGCATACACAACTCAAATATGCTTTATGGACATATCAAGTAAGGGTCAAGAATTCTTTGGGGGCTTCTCCATATCTAGTTGTCTACAAACAAGAAATAGAAATAGTATTCTCGCTCAACCTTAGGATTCTTGTTTTGAAATTCATGAGTGGATATGCTGAAGATGCTGACAAAGTACAAATTAGATTGATGAATCTTTTAGAGATGGATGAGAAATAGGTAGCTGCATTGGAGCACATGGCTAAACATCAAGTTATCATGAAGAGATGGTTCAAAAAGAGAGCCAAGATAAACTCCTTTAGGATTTCTAACCTTTTTCTACTTTGGGATAAGGCAAAAGAAAAAATGGGTAGCCATACCAAGTTTCAACACTTGTGGACTACTCCTTATCAGATCATGAAAATTCTAAGAGAAAACACTTTTAGGCTTAGTTCCTTATAGGGGGAATTTCTTCCCTTACCAGTAAATGGACAATTTTTGAAACATTATTTTGAGGCCTAAAAGATCCAAAAATAAAAATAAAAAAATTTAGATTTTATTTTTGTAATTAGTTAGATTTTATTTCTGCAAGTGTGTTTTTTTTTGCAAGTGTGTTTTCTTTCAGTTATGTGTTTGCTTCCAGTTGTGTGTTTTCTTTCAAAGTCATGTCAATCCATGGGGGTAAGGTGCACTTGAGATTTTATCTTGAGATATTTTACTAACTTCTCTTTTGGTTCCAATTTTAGGAAGAGGTATTTCTTTGTTAAAATATTTGGAGAATTATATGTCTTATATCAACTAAGGAACATAAGTTGCTTGCAGAAATAGGTAGACTTTCAGTCTTAAAATCAGGATTCTAAACCAAAAAGCTCTCAAAACTTTGTGAACTTAAAAAATTGCCTCAATTGTTGTTGAATTGAGGTTGAAAACAACAAGGGATGATTCAAACCCCAATTGGTTAAAATAGGAGGGATCTTCTCGAAGGGTTGCTAAGATCATTGTTTAGCGTGAGGGTTTCTAAAAAGTTCTAAAAGAGGAAGGCAAGGGATGTTAATAAAAGATCAAATCTAAGAAATGATACTAATGTCCTAACTACACAGTCTTAGCATTGTTATGGTACAAAAAAAAAAGGAAAAAGAAAATAAAAGAAAAGAACGATGTTAAGACTGAAGGATTCCAAAAGATCTGAAATGGAAAAAGATACATTTTCAAAATGAAGTATCTCGTGCTAAAATATTGCTTCATCGAATAGTGACACTATGAACTAAATGGATCAATTATTCAAAATTTGCTAGAAAATTAAAAGAAAGTGACAACTTGCTAAGAGCCCTCAAACTAATTCTCTCATCTAGTCAAGCAAGCGATCAATAAATAACATTCATGGATATTCTTAATGGATGAGCCAACAGGGGTGGAAGATTGTTTTTGACTTGTCAGAAAACTTTGATAGTTGCATCCTTAGATGTTGAAGGGAATGAATACATAAATCACATACTAAGCTTTAAGGTTTTGGATCCTTAAGTTTTGATTGTGAAGTCATTCAAAATTTTCTTGGAATGTTTAGGTTTCAGTTGGTGTTTGACACATGTTGAAAGGATACTTTCTGGTAAAGAAATGCCTTTGTCATTTCTTCCTTTTTGTCAGGGCTATTTGTTGTGTTTCCACAATGCATGTCCCATTTCAATTAGGAAATGGGGACCCCCTACTTTATTTTTGCGCTTTTGTTCAAGATTTGAGCCAATTTTGAGATCCTACCTATCCCTAAGTTCACTCTCGGGTCCTAGTCGAGAAACTACAAAATTCAAGAAAAGTCAAAAGTCAAAAATAAAAAATAAAAAATAAAAAATAAAATAAATAAATTTAACTTTTGTTCACACTAGAGCACCTGCTCTACTGTGCAAGTGCAAATCTGACCTGTGGTGGTATGTCAATGTGTAGCTATGTGTTGGGTGTTCATTTTGCACAAGGTCAATGGTAGGAATCCATAGTGTAATTCCTCTCTTGAAATTTTTTTTTTTTTAAAGATCCACTCCAAGGTTCAGTCTTTGTCTTGCGACATACCAAAATCCACTTAGTAGAAGATAAATATGAATGTTCACGAGGAGGCCTTTGCTGGTTCCAAAAACTCTTTTACCTTGGAATCAAGTAAAATCTGTTTGCTATCTCAAAATATCACACCAAAAGAACAATATTTTTGTATTTTCTATTTTTCAATAAATGCAACTCTAACAATGTAGCTAGTGCGAGGTCCTAATCTAACAGGGGGGTTAGCAAAGAAAATAATGAAACTAAAAGAAAATAACATGAAATCAAATAACTTGAAATTGAAATTCCTAAACGGACATAAGGTACAAAACACAACACACTGCGAGTTAAAGCTTCAAAGAAATTGGTAGGAAACCAATGAAAACAAGAGAGCAGGGCTTCCTAGAATCCATTGATGCAATTGTTAATGAGAATCTTTAACAAATTGAATGATGTTTCACTCTTCATCAAATCACAAGGCCATAAAAAGTGCACTCATGCGAGACAATAAGCTATGTAGACACAATCGGGTGATTTCTTCTCAAGCTTGTTACGTCAACGAAATTCATATATCTGTAGCAAACACCAAAACTAAAAGATCACACAACCAAAAATAATGCAATAAACCTTTGTCTCAATCACAATCTTATGAATAAAATTCACAAAATAATGACACATTCAGGTAAGAATAACTACACTTCAAATGCTAGCACCAAAAGCATAACTTTATTGCATAATAATAGTAGCCCTTTTTACATTTTACAATGGAGTATTTTTAAGAAATCATCTCCTCAATTTGTGTTGAGAGTGAGAGATATCTTGATGCAATAAAATGCTTTTAAAACATTAAAACAAACTAAATATATACAAATTGGTAATCTAACTGGTGCTTAGAGGGACTCCATCCATATTTTATTTATTAATTGGATGCATGAGCCCTTTACATGTCAAAAACAATGAAAGCATGAGAGAGAAAGTAGGAGGAGGCCATCAATCAAAGTAGAAGTGTAGGGAGACACCAAAAATAGAAGCTGGCCCTTCACTTGATGTGTGTTAGAGTTAACTTGCCATCAAAATGCATTTCCAATGCATGGAAAGTGTTATTTTTGGAACTAGCAGTCAACTATCGGCACACCTCTAAATTGCGGAGCTATGGACCTTGACTGGGTCAAAATCTTAAAATTTTACTAAGTGTCAAAATTGAAATTTTGGCATTTGGGTTTTGGTCATCTTTATCCTAAAGATATGTTTGGATGTTTTCCCTTTAATTTCTCTATAATCTCAATAATCTTAGCAACATTGAGAAGATCCAAAGCCTCATACTTATCTTTGACCTTCTGTCTATAGTTATCCACCTCAATTCGAGTTTCTGCAAAATCTCTGAGTTTGGTATCCAACTCTAACAATGCTTCTTCTATCCTGAAGGCTTATCTGATGTCTTAATCATTGGATGCTTCCTCTAAAGTCATTCTAAAATTTTCTACAACTACATCAACTGGTAAAAGCTTCTCTTGTTCTTCATCTTCAAAAATATCCAAGCATGCATCACTATATAACTTTTTTGCTTCCAAAATTTTCTCTTCGGCTTGGTCCTTGAGCCTATGTATCTCATCATGCAATGTTTCCATCACTTTATTTCCCTCTATAATATTTTCTATCCAATCATCTATCATGTCTAGCTCTTCTCTGGTATATACATCAATCAGAATGCGGTACCTTTGTCCTTTTATGGCTTGTACAATTTGCAAATCCTTGCTCCAAACCTGTACATCATCCATAATACTGAAGTCTTGCCTCAAAATTGGAATGATCTTATCAACATTGTCTTGTGTAGCATTTAATAACTTCAGACTTCCTATAATTATAGTGAGACCCCTATCCTCAAGGTTGTCTCGCAAATCCTGACAAGCTCTCAAGAATGGACTGAGCCGTACACCTTCCCCTTCTTTAAGAATGGTAGTCAAAGTCTCCTCATGACATTCAGAATAAAGAGGACCAATAACTTTAGGTAGATATCCTTTCAAGATCTCAACTTGCCTTCGAAGTGCTCTGATTTCAATCTCATCACGTTCGATATGGTTAAGAACCTCTTTGACTCCCATAGTCATCATCTATCTAGAAGTATCCCGTGTAGGCTTCCCTAACATGATATGCTTCACTTCATAGTCCTAAAGGCTGACAACTTCTTCATCTGTACCTTTCAGAGGGTGAGCCACTTGTGCAAATAAGTCCTAGTTTTGAGTAGTGGTAATGAAAGTGAATGGTGTTGCATCTTGTAATGGAGAGTTAGGCTTGTTCAAAATCTCTGCAATGTCACAAATATCATCCTCTAAAGCAAGGAATTGATGCTTAGAACTTCTCATTATTCCTTTCAAAACCATCTCAAGATATGTCTTTCTGTAACCTTGGCTCTAGATGATGAACAGATGTGTTCAACTACCTTCTTCCCTTTGTCTCTCTTGCTTGGAGTCTCCTATTGTGAGGGTTCTTCTTCTGTAGTCTCAATTTTTGTAGATCTCGTAGGTTGATCCTCAACTTCTTGGGAAGGTTGTTGTATACATTACATTACCTATGCCTCTTTTGATGGCTCACTAGTAGCCCTTGGTTTTAGTTCTCCTTGTAATGATGATTCCTTCTAAACATGTTCCTCTAAACTCAAAGGTGGAGGTGTCACTAAAACCTTATCTACCATCATAACCTAAGGTGAAGATGGGGGAGTTGGATGAGGACCTTGTGTCTCAAGTGGCATTTACGTCTAATCTTGCTGTTGAAATTCACCTTTAGGAGTATCTCTAATCTTATCTCCAACCAATTCTATACCCACTGGCATGAAATCAAAATTTGGAATGGAGAGAATATCATCACCTAGCTCCCTTTGCTCATTCACCCACCATTGTACTTCATCTTCCAAAGAATAGAGCTCTACCATTTCAGCTTGGGTCGGTGGTGGGGTATTTGTGACATTCTTCTTTCTTTCCAATTCTGTAGCTTTGTCTAGTCTAGTTCTCCCTTGTAGAGGCACTTGCTCTTCTTCCCCATCTAACTCTGTTTCATCCTCATCTGATTCTTCCTTGAGAATGGTTTCAAGAATAGATGGATTAGGCACTAATCTTTTACGAACTCTCTACCTCTTGTTCATTCTAACCTTAACCCTCCTTTTCTTCTATGGAACCATAGGAGAAGAAAGCTCTTCATGCATTGGATGAATGGATGTCTTTGGAATCTCTCCCTCTTCTTGTTGGCTTGACAAAGTAGGAGGCAATGGAAAATCAATCTAGATATGAGAAATTCTAGGGTCTTGAGGGTCTTGGGGAGTAGATTCATGTTGCTACATAGGGGCCTATTCTTCAACATAATCTATCTGGATCCTTTGAGGAGAGGCTCTCTTCCTCTTTTCTTTCTTCTTCTTTGAAGGATGGTAGTATCCCACTGGGCGATCAAGATGGTAGACTATTTTTGGCCTGATAGGAGACTGAAGCGCAAAGATAGAGACTGTGACTTTCCTCCCCTTTACACTTTTTGGGTGAGCATGTTCATGGAATATCACTAAGTTAGGAATTGGATCAAGTGGAAAGGGTTTCTTGATCCAACTCTTTGTCATTCTAATGACATGTCTTGCTCGATGATTAATATCATCTCCTTCCTCTCTATCAATTTTTGCATTTAGGATAGGCCTTTTACCAACTTTATCCATATTGAATAAGGGATCTAGTAGCTCCTATGAATCCTGTAACCTTATCTCATCTAGGATGGTCAAATGGAGAGCCTTCTCTACTAAATAGAAATTCATTCTACAATAGTCCCTGATATGGACATCATAGTCATTTGTGGCATTCATCCAATGATCTTCAATGGCATCCTCGTGGTAGAATTCTTTTCCTACCAAATTTTCCACTTTACCAACATTGTCAATGAATGATTGGAGAGAGTTATATTTTTCGAGAGGATAGTTCTCTCATTCCCACTTGAAATTTGGGATATCCTACTTTCGCTTTACTTGGTATGCTCCTATTATAAATGGCTAATCTCAAAAAGGCCTTCGTTGTTTCTTGATCCTCTCATAAGTTGACTCAATCTGCTAAGAAATTTCCTTTAGAACCAACTTGTCACTTGGTGGGAGCTTCTTTGGATGAATGGATGCATCACCAACCCGAATGTATGTGAATGTCTGGAACAGGATGAAATATGCACCAAGAGTTGTGATCTGTGCCTTAGCCTCATCAGACAATCTCTTTCCATAATCTCCTTTGATGAATCGAATGATGGCAAAGATGAAGGCATCATTCACAATCCTGTACTCTTTTCTTTGTAGTGAGAGCTTCTTCTTAACTAGCTGAGGATAAACTATATACCACCATGTGTTAGGATCCTACATACTGCCCTTTTTGTACAACCCGGGATAGTTGGTGGCTCTTACTACAAGTAGATATACCACATAAGAAGTCATATAGAACTTCTTCTTGTCCTTTACTATCTGCAACTAATCACACATGTTATCACTAAGTGTGGTGGTGTAATCTAGTGGCATCTTTGCATGTCTAATGGTCTTAATGAAGTTAACCATGAATGAAGCGAGATGACCCGCTGTAGGCAATCCCATAACTCTGATCATGGGAATGATTGAATATCCAATGTCATCCTTCATGTATCCTTGAGCCATATCTACTTTACTGATTGTCTTTCCCTGAGATGGCTTCTCAATGAAGTATGAGGAATATATGATGTCGATGGCCTCCTAGTGATGATCCTTATGCAACCTCTCAGCTGCTTCATATGAAAGCCTGATAAATTGATAAGCTCTAGGTAAGTGAAAAACTCTTTCGATATTATCAAGTCATAGATCTAAGACCACTTTGCGAATGATGCTCTTTACCACCCTTTCCTCAGGAACAAAATGTCAAGATAAGGTCATAATCAATTCAGTTGACTAAATGGTCCTAGGATGTGATGCTACATTTACCAATCGATACCGAATTAAGGTAGATCTCAAAGAAGATCTTCTAGTTGGGTTGTTACAAATGGTCAAAAACTCTCCCAAGTCCGTGTGTCTTTGATCTCAGAGTGTTCATCGTGCAATCATGACTTTGAGGTTACGCCTTGGAACTTGTACACAACTGGCTTTGTCGTTGATCTAGATGTGGATGCCATTTGATTATATTACCTACATGTGACAAAGAAAAAGAATTATTAATTACCGGATACATATAAAACAATAAAAAAAAAATGATATTCTAGAACTTATTTTATTTGTTGTGATTTTTTTATTTTTTATTTAAAATTTTTTTTTGGTTTTTTTTAACTCTAACTTATTTAACTGAGATTTCTTCTCCCGACTCCTGAACTATGAGTCTGAGAGTCAAAAAAAGTAGGGGGTCCCTATTCCTAGTGAGGAATGGGGTGTGTGTTGTGAATACCACAATAAAGAGCTTGGAAAAAAGGAAGAAATGATCAAGGCATTTCTTCATCAGCAAACATTCTTCCACTATGTGTCAAACACCAACCGAACTTTGAACACCTTGAGCATATCTTAGATAACCTTGCAATCCAAATTTTTGAAGTCTAAACCTTCAAACTTAGTGTGTGCATTGTGTATTCATTCTCTTTGATGTATTGGGATGTCATCAATCAAAGTCCTCTATCAACTTGAAAGAATCTTCCACCCTTCCCAGTTCATTCATTCAGAATTTCCATGAAGGCTCTTTGTCAATCAATTGCTTGACCAGATAAGAGAATTAGTTCAAGGGCTCTTGGTGCGATGTCATGTTCTTTTACTTTTAGGCCTTTTGTATAATTTCTCCATATCATTTAAAACATTACTTTTGATGAAACAATACTTTTGACTGCAAGGTACTTTGTTTTGTAACGCATCTGTAGCCATTTTAGATCCACCATCTCTCTATTTTTTATTTATTTAAAATTTCTATATCTTGACTACACTTAGATTGTGTAGCCAAAAAGTCAATGTCATTTCTTGAATTCAATCTCTTATGAAAATCCCTTGCATTCCTCTTTGAGAACTTTTTAGGAAACTCTTATGTCGAACAATGATCTTAGCAACCTTTCGAGGAGACCCCTCCTGTTTGAACTAGTTAGAATTTGGATCATTTTTCATCATCTTTGACTTGAAATTGAACAACACCTAACACAATTAGATCTTTAAATTTGCAAAGTGTTGAGAGTTTGTTAGTCTAGGCTTCTGATTTCTAGACTGAAAGTCCCTTTAATTCCACAAGGCATGTCTGTTGCTTGGTTGGTATAAAATACACAATCGTCCACATGTTTTGAAAAAGAAATACCTCCTCTTGAAATCGGGACCAAAGAGTGGTTAGTGAAATCTCGAGAAAAATTCTCAAGTACACCTTACCCCCTAGGATTGACCTAACTTTAAAAGAAAACACATGACTGAAAGAAAACACACAACTTAGAAAAAAGGAAACACACTTGCGGAAGTAAACACTCTTGTAAAAATGAAAATTTAATCTACATGCAGAAATGAAACCTAACTAATTTTTTTTTAGGCTTCAAAATAATGTTTCAGAAATTGCCCATTTACAAGCAAAGGTAGAAACTCCCCCTATAAGGAACTTAGCCTAAATGTGTTTTCTCCGAGAATTTTCACAATCTGATATAGGCCTATCCACAAGTGTTGAAATTTGGTATGGCTTCCTAGCTTTTCTTTCACCTTATCCCAAAGTAGGATTAGGTCAAAAATCTTGAAGGATTTTATCGTGGCTCTCTTGTCAAAAAATCTCTTAACCATGGCCTAATGTTTAGCCATGTGTTCTAATGTAGTTGTTGATTTCTCATCCATTTTTAGAAGATTCATTAGTCATTGTTGATTTCTCATCCATTTTTAGAAGATTCATTAGTCAGATATGTACTTTATCAGTGTCATCAACATACCCATTAATGAATTTTTAAATAGGAATCTTGAGATTGAGTGAGAATACCGGTTCTTGCCCGTAAACAAGTAGATAGGGAGAAGTATCCAAGGCCTTTTTCACTCTGACCCGATCTATCCACAAGGCATTTTTCAATTATGTATGCCAATCCCTAGGGTTCTCCTTTAGTAGTCATTTTATCACAGTGATTAAATTCTTGTTTGTAGACTCCACTACCCCATTTCCTTGTAGGTAGTAATTTGAAGAGAATCTGATGATGACTTTGTTTTCAAATGCCCATTGTTTCAAAAATGCAGATGCAAATGCAGATCCATTGTCACATACAAGAGAAAATGGCATTCCAAATCTAGTAACAATATGTTCTTCTAAAAAGTCTGTCACCACCTTAGCCATGCAATTTTTGAAAGTCTCTGCCTCCATCCATCATGTGCAGTAATTTGTAGCTGTAAGGATGAATGTGTGTCCAGTTGATGATGGTGGGTTTACTGGGCCAGTGAAATCTAGTCCCCACTTTCCAAAAGGGCGCACCTCATATACCGATTGCAGTGGCATTTTTGGGTGCCTCTCTTTGTTAGCACTAGTTTGGCATGTATGACAGGAACACACATGTTCAAAAGTATCTTTGAATATTGAGGGCCAAAAAAAACCCGACCTTAAAATCATGTGAGCTGTTGCTTCTGTTGAACTATGTCCTGTACCATACTTATCATGAAAATGTTCCAAGACGTCCTTAGCTTCTTCACTTCCTAAGCATTTCAAATAAATCCCTTCATAGTTCCTTTGATACAACTTGTTACCAAGTAACTTGTAAGACTTGCATTTCATCTTAAGTCCTCTACATTGTGAACTGTTCATCTATTTGGGGTATTGATCTTGTAGGAGATAATAGACAATATCCTGGTACCACACATCTATCACCACACCTTGATTGATATCAACTTGTGATACAACCATCTTCTTGTGATCATCTTCATCAGTTTCATCACCAAATTTGAATTCCTTATAATTTCCTTCTTGGTTTTCAGTGATCATTTTGGATAATCCTTGGCCTTTGACTAGTTGAATAGGTTGAATCTCTAGATCAAATTCTTGAAGTATCGCCATCCACTTTCCTCTTCTTTCACCAAGTTCATTTTGCATCAAAAGTGTCTTTACTACCAGGTCAGGTACAATTGCATACACCTTACTTCTGAGTATGTAGTGATAGAACTTCTTTATTTCCTTGATTAATGCAAAGGACTATTTATCAAGATTTGAATAGTTCAACTTAGCATTCTTTAGAGGATAACTCATGAAAGCAATGGATCGCTCATCTTCCTTGTCTCTTTTTTCATCAAGATCCCTGCACAAGAATGTTCAGAAGCAAAGGAATAGATCTTGAATGGTAACTCGTAATCTGGACTTACCAAAATTGGGGTTGTTGAAATGGAAACCTTGATATCTTGGAAGGATTTCTTTATTTCTAGTACCCATTCTATTTTAGCCCCCTTTCTGAGTAAATCATTGAGGGGGCAGACTATCTTCACAAAACCACTTATGAATTTGCATACAAAGTTTATCTTTCCAAAGAAATATTTCAATTCCTTCCAATTGTGAGTAGGCGCTAACTTATAAATATACTCAACTCTATCTGGATTAGTGGAAATTCCAACTTTTAAAATGACATGTCCCAGGAGTTTTCCTTAGTAACACTGAATGAACATTTCTTGGGATTGAGCGATATGTCATACCTATGACATCTATTGAATACCTGCCTTAGATTAGCAATATGAGTACTTTGATCTTTTGAAAAGATAGTCAAGTCAGCCATGTAGATGACTATACACCTATTTATCAATCCTTTGAAAGCTTCATCCATTGATTATTGAAATGTAGCTCCCACATTAATCAACCTAAAAGGCATCCTTCTGTAGGAAAATTTTCCCCACTTGGTTATGAAAGTAGTCTTTAGACTATCTTCTTCATCGACCATCACCTAGTTATATCTTGAGTAACCATCCAAGAATGACATCATCTTTAAACCATTAGCAATTTGTAACACCTCATCTAATGAGGGTAGAGGGTAGTTATCCTTCTAAGATGCCAAATTCAAGTTACAAAAATCAACACAAAGGTGAATCTCTCCAATATTTTTCTGTATAGGGACCAAATTTACTACCCAGGTGGAATGATGGATAGGAAATATGATCTTAGCATCTAGTAGCTTCTTAACTTTCTTCATAATCAGTGGTTCTATTATCAAATTTACCAGTCGTTGTCTTTGTTGGAAAGGTTTAGCATCTGGTTTCAACTGGATGTCATGTGTGATAATCTTAGGATCATAATTCTTTAACTCTTCATAGCTCCAAGCAATAACATCTTTATACTCAGTAAGCAATTTGAGAATGTCATCCCTTTCCTTTTGGTTGCATGCTTTCCCTATTTGCACCATTTTTGGTTTTTCATCAGTACCTAAATTGTACGAGTCACATTCTTTGATTCCTTTCTCTTGAGTTTCCCTTCTATTGAGTGCTGATTCGTCACGGTCGAAGATGCATTCAAGTTCAACCATCCCTTTTAGAATGCTATTGGTTTTCAAATTAAGGATTCCATCATCATCCTCAAGCTCATCATCTTTGAGCTTGTCTTTAGGTGTATCATCAATGTATTGTCCTTGGAAATGGTGAGTGCACATAATAAACTCGAGTATATGTTGATCATCTTGAAAGACTTGAAAGTTTGTGATATTTTCGGGAATGGCAAGAATGGCAACTAATTCAACTGAGAATCTTTTCAACTTTGTTCTTTCTACTGGTTGCCAAGCACTGGCTGAAATAGCAAGGGTGTCTGCTACCACATTCTTTCTTCTTGGAATGGATTTGATGTTCAAAGCTTCAAAGTCATCCATTATATCCCATACCCTTTTCCTGTAAGTGATTAATCTTTTGTTGTTGCATGAGTATATGGATTTTACTTGTCTTATCACTAGTTGAGAATCCCCTTCAATTATAAGAGCAGTGACTCCCTTTTCCAATGCAAAGAGAAGTCCTTGAATCAAGGCTTCGTATTATGCACCATTATCAGTACATCTAAACTGCAATCATTATGTGGCATAGAAAGACCTACCTTTTGGGTTGATTAGTTCGATACCTACATCGGCTCCTAATTTGCATCTGGAACCATTGAAGTGGAATGTCCAAACTGCATTTTCCTTAGATTTTTTAACTTTGTGCTTATCCATTCTTAACTTTTCTTTTACTTGAACCTTGAACGACTATTTCTTGGGAACCCATTGTAACTTTTCTCGTGTAGGGCTTGATGAATCTCCTTCATACCCCATGGGTAGAGGAAGAGTGCATTTTTCTTGCTTCTCCTAAATCTCCCCTATTATCTCACTAATTTGTTCAACTTTAGGTTCATGATGAATGACTACTAAAGTCCATCCTTTACCTTTGACATATCATCTTCTTCTCTGAACTTTAATCATCCCAGGAGGAGGAGAATATAAACCTCCACCATCTGAAGAGGTACTATTGTATGATACATTTAGGTCTTCACTTTCCTCTTTAGTTTTTTCAATAAGGTTAGATGAATTCACTAAATCTTGACTTTGAATAATTTCATCACTTGAGGTCTTTGTACTCTTGTTTTCCATTATTTGTGTCAAAACCTTTGCTACTACTTCTTGGCATGCTAAACATTCTAACTCTAAATGACTAACTTTGTGAAATCGGCAAAATCTTGGAAGGAGGAGGATAATGGGGTCAGATTCCTCTCCTAAACACTATAGATTAGTCACCATACTTTCTATGAATTGTTTCACAGTCTCACTTTTGGGTATCGACACCTTAGGTTCTTCAATTTGGTCTTGAGATGTCTTGTTTAGAACCATGTTCAATGCCATTACTTTGTACGAACCCAAGTCAGATTGTAAGAATGCTACCTCATTCGAGGTGTTGTAATCTATGATTGTTGTTTTTAGTTTGGGTTGGGCATCTATCCTAATTTGATTGTTCAAACCTTTCCATAGCAACCATAATTGAGTGAAATCTGTAGAGAACCATCCTCTAAGACATTTTGTCCATTCTCTGCTCAGGAGTAATCCGTATGTTTTTGGGATGTCAACCACACGTATGTCAACAGTATTCTAGATCCAAGGATCAACTATTAGTTGTATTCATGCATCTTTCAATACTCCAATGACTTTTACCTCTATTTTATCCAACTATATTACCACTCAGTTAGAGGGTTGAGGATTAACTCCTAGCCTTTGAGCTATTGATAATGGCATCACATTACATGAAGCTCCTGAATCAATAAGAAAATTGTCAAGATTCTTCCCATATATCCTTATGCTCAACAAAAATGGGGGTACCTCGACTTTGTCCTTGAACATGGTGGGAATTGCTTCTGTAGCATTTACTTGTTGTGGCACCATCTTTTGAGGGACATTATTCATATTATGGGGAACCTTTTTATTATCCAGTGTCTTCATGAGTGCTTCTCTTTGTTGTGGACAATTTTGCAACATGTCTAACATGGACATATTTGCTTTCGTTTTCTTCAGGTCTTCAACTACATTATATTTTTCAGTAGACCAAGGAGGGTTCTTCAGTATTGTTGATATGTTCACTTGATTTTGATACTGTGGTCCTCCTTGGGCTGGCCTTACCGGTGGTGGATTGTTGATCACTTTAGGATTAGGTGGATTTGGTTGCAACCTAGGAGGAATTCCATCAGTTAAGGGATCCTTTTTGTTTCTAAGATTATATGTGTTTTGATTATCATTTCGAAAGGCAAACATCTCATCATGTTGAAGATCGGGTTCTTGACTGAAAGGCAATGAGAATTCTTCACTTTCCTATTGTTCCACTTGTACATTCTGTGTATAATCATAAGATTCTAATAGCATTGCATTGAATTGAACAGGAGGAGGATTATCATTTAGTTGTGGGTTTTGATTCATATCTTGATTACCATTATAATACGTACCATCATTGCTAGGCATATTTTGGCCATCATTGTACTAATTAATATCAACATACTCAATGTTGTTGTTATTAGTAGGAATACTTCCATTATTTGGCTAAGTGTTCCATTGTCGATTTTGTCTTTGGAAGCAATTGTTGTGATCAAGAGGGTTGAAGTTGTTTCCTCTGTCATTGTTTCCTGCATTGTTGTTACCATTATTGTTGAAGTTCCTGTTGTAATTCTGACCAAAATTGTTGTTGTAGGGGCTAGCATCATTTCTTTGGAAGTTGTTACTTTTTCCTTGAGACAATCTAAGACAAGTCAATTCATTCCTATTTTTTGATATGGTTTTCTTCATCTGACCAACTTTTGAAAGGAGATTGTTATCTGCTTCCATAGGGGGGCTCATACCTTGGATATGTTATCACTTGTGTTTGTGGAGGGAGTACCTACTGCAATGGAATTGGGTTCATAGGTATGAACTGACTAGGCACGATGGGTGCTCCCATGGGAACCATCAAAATTGTAGGGATTGTTTGCATAGGAAGCATCATTCCTCCTCCATTAGGATTAGCTTGCTTTGTGAATGTGATTGCTTCTGCAAAGACTTTGTCCAATGTGTCAATATTTTCTGCAAGAAGTCTTCTCAGAAAAATCATAGTAAGAGGATCCATGGCATTGAAATAAACTTGGATGGTAGCTTCAATGAGAATTGTGTACAGTGTTTCCAACTTGTGGTAGGCCATATGAAAACGATGATTGAAGTGTGAAACTATTTCAGTTGGGTCCATTTTTATTGATATGAATTGTTGATGTATCACTGCTGGATTGATGAATGTTTTGAATTGTTCCAAAAATGATTTTTTGAAAGTGTCCTAGTCTCCAATAAATCCTAATGGTAGGTTCACGTACCAATTTAAGGCAATTTCCCCCAAAGAGTAGGGAAATAAATGAAGAACCACATGTTCATTAGCAATTTTCTTTTGGTTGCAAATTTCCTTAAAAATCTTGACATGATCTTCAACGGTTCTTGTTTCTCTGTAAATAAATCTTGGAAAAAATTTCTCAGGATTCTTAGGGAGGTCATGGAGGGCACCTCTCAAGCTAAGGGGTGAATTAACTATGTTTCTAAAAAAGGCCATCAGAGGATTTTGTGGACCTAAAGGTGGCTAGAATGGTGATGGGAGTGTTGGAATATGTGGAGGTCCACCTGGTGGTTGAATGGGTGGTGGAGTAGAAGAAGATGATGAAATGTCGAATGGAAGTGGTTGAATTCTGGGTATTCCTTTATCACTACGTGGCTTATGAAAATGAGTAAGCTCTAGAAATTCTTGGGCACTTGGTGAAGATCTTAATGCTCACCGAAATGGGGATCTAGGATCAATATCTTCCATCTTGTATCATTTTTTGGAAAAGTGCACCTCTACAGAAGTACACTTCCTCACTTCTTCTAAATTTTACGGACCACAGAGTTCTGCAGAGCTGTGGACCTGTGGACCCACAAACTTGCAGACCTGTGAACCTGTGGAGCTGTAAACCTGCGAAGCTGAATTTTTGAAAATTTTAGAAGTGATTCTTGAACTTTTTACATAGTGTAGTTTATTGCAAGGATGCAAAATTTTTGAAACTTGATCAAATCTTTCTTGTTTCTAATAATAGGTTGTTTGTATTTGCCCTCCTTCTAGCGCCACTTATGTTGGGCATTCATTTTGCATGAGGGCAATAGTAGGAATCCATAGTGTAGTTCCTCTCTTGAAAACAAAATATTTTTAAGGATCCACTCCAAGGTTCAGTGTTTTTCTTGCAATGTACACAAATCCACTCAGTAGAAGATAAATGTGAATGTTCACGAGGAGGCCTTTGCTGGTTCCAAAAATTCTTTTACCTTGGAATCAAGTAAAATCTATTTGCTGTCTTAAAATATCACACCAAAAGAAAAATATTTTTGTATTTTCTATTTTTCGATGAATGCAACTCTAACAATGCAGCTAGTATGAGGTCCTAATCTAACAGGGGGGTTAGCAAAGAAAATAACAAAACTGAAAGCAAATAACATGAAATCAAATAACTTGACATTGAAATTCCTAAATGGACATAAGCTACATAACACAACATACTGCAAGTTAAACCTTCGAAGAAATCGGTAGGAAACCAACAAAAATAGGAGCAGCACTTTCTAGAATCCACTGATGCAATCATCGGTGAGAATCTTTAACAAATCAAATGATGTTTCACTCTTCATCAAATTGAAAGGCCACACAAAGAGCGCTCATGTGAGACAAAAAGCTATGTAGACACAATCGGGTGATTTCTTCTCAAGCTTGTTATGCCAAAAAAATTCATATATCTATAGCAAACACTAGAACTAAAAGATCACACAACTAGAAACAATGCAATAAACCTTTGGCTCAATCACAATCTTATGAATAAAATTCACAAAATAATGACACATTTAGGCAAGAATAACTACACTCCAAATGCTAGCACCAAAAGCATAACTTTATTGCATAATAATGGCAGCCCTTTTTACATTTTATAGTGGGGTATTTATAAGAAATCATCTCCTCAATTTGTGTTGAGAGTGAGAGATATCTTGATGCAATAAAATGCTTTTAAAACATTAAAACAAACTAAATATATACAAAATGGTAATCTAACTGGTGCTTAGAGGGACTCCATCCATATTTTATTCATTAATTGGATGCATGATCCCTTTACATGTCAAAAATAATGAAAGCATGAGAGAGAAAGTAGGAGGAAGCCATTAGTCAAAGTATAAGTGTAGGGAAACACCAAAAATAGAAGCTGGCCCTTCACTTGATGTGTGTCAGAGTTAACTTGCCATCAAAATGCATTTCCAATACATGGAAAGTGCTATTTTTGGAACTAGTAGTCAACTATCGGTGTACCTCTGAATTACGGAGCTACGGATCTCGACTGGGTCAAAATCTCAAAATTTTACTAAGTGTCAAAATTGAAATTCTGGCATCTGGGTTTTGCTCATCTTTATCCTAAAGATATGTTTGGATGTTTTCCCTTGAATTTTTTTATAATCTCAGTAATTTTAGCAGCATTGGGAAGTTCCAAAGACTCATACTTATCTTTGACCTTCTATCTGTAGTTATCCACCTCAATTCAGGTTTCTGCAAAATCTTCGAGTTTGGTATCCAACTCTAACAATGCTTCTTCTATCCTGAAGGCTTGTCTGATGTCTTCATCATTGGATGCTTCCTCTAAAGTCTTTTTGAAGTTTTCTACAACTACCTCAACTAGTAAAAGCTTCTCTCATTCTTCATCTTCAAAAATATCCAAGCATGCATCACTATATAACTTTTCTGCTTCCAAAATTCACTCTTGAGCTTGGTCCTTGAGCCTATGTATCTCATCATGCAATGTTTCCATCACTTTATTTCCCTCTACAATATTTTCTATCCAATCATCTATCATGTCTAGCTCTTCTCTAGTATATACATCAATCAGAATGCGGTACCTTTGTCCTTTTATGGCCTGTAGAATTTGCAAATACTTGCTCCAAACTCGTACCTCATCCATAATATTGAGGTCTTGCCTAAAAATTGCCATGATCTTATCAACATTTTCTTGTGTAGCATGTAATAACTTCAGACTTCCTGTAATTATAGTGACACCCCTATCCTCAAGGTTATCTCACCAATCCTAACAAGCTCTTAAGAATGGACTGAGCAGTACACCTTCCCCTTCTTTAAGAATGGTAGTCAAAGTCTCCTTAGGGCATTCAGAATCAAGAGGACCAATAACTTTACCTAGATATCCTTTCAAGATCTCAACTTGCCTTCAAAGTGCTTTGATTTCAATCTCATCACATTCCATATGGTTAAGAACCTCTTTGACTCCCATAGTCATCATCTATCAAGAAGTATCCTATGTAGGCTTCCCTAACATGATATCCTTCACTTCATAGTCTTGAAGGCTAACAAATTCTTCATCTATACCTTTCGGAGGGTGAGCCACTTGTGCAAATAAGTCCTGGTTTCGAGTAGTGGTAATGAATGCAAATGGTGTTGCATCCTATAATGGAGAGTTAGGCTTGTTCAAAATCTCTGCAATGTCACAAATATCATCCTCTGAAGCAAAGAATTGATGCATAGAATTTCTCATTATTTCCTTTCGAAACCATCTGGGGATATGTCTTTCTATAACCTTGGCTCTAGATGATGAAGGGATGTGTTCAACTACCTCCTTCCCTTTGTCACTCTTGCTTGGAGTCTCTTGTTGTGAGGGTTCTTCTTCTATAGTCTCAATTTTAATAGATCCTGTTGTTTGATCCTCAACTTCTTGGGAAGGTTGTTGTATACATTCTGTTACTTGTGCCTCTTTTGATGGCTCACTAGTAGCCCTTGGTTTTGGTTCTCCTTGTAATGATGATTCCTTCTAAACATGTTCCTTTGAACTCAAAGGTGGAGGTGTCACTAAAACCTTATCTACCATCATAACCTGAGGTGAAGATGGGGGAGTTGGATGAGGACCTTGTGTCTCAGGTGGCATCTTCGTCCAATCTTACTGTTGAAATTCACCTGTAGGAGTATCTCTAATCTTATCTGCAACCAATTCTTTAGCCATTGGCATGAAATCAAAATTTGGAATGGAGAGAATATCATCACCTAGCTCCCTTTTCTCATTCACCCATCATTGTACTTCATCTTCCAAAGAATAGAGCTCTACCATTTCAGCTTGGGTCAGTGGTGGGGTATTTGTGACATTCTTCTTTCTTTCGAATTCTGTGGCTTTGGCCAGTTGAGTTCTCCCTTGTAGAGGCACTTGCTCTTCTTCCCCATTTGACTTTGTTTCATCCTCATCTAATTCTTTATTGAGAACGGTTTCAGGAACAGATGGATTAGGCACTAATCTTTTACGAACTCTCTGCCTCTTGTTCATTCTAACCTTAACCCTCCTTTGCTTTTGTGGAACCATAGGAGAAGTGAGCTCTTCATGCATCAGATGAATGGATATCTCTAGAATTTGTCCCTCTTCTTGTTGGCTTGACAAAATAGGAGGCAATGGAAAATCAACCTAGATATGAGAAATTGTAGGGTCTCAGGGGTCCTGGGGAGTAGATTCATGTTGTTGCAAAGGGGCCTATTCTTCAACATGCTTTGTCTAGATCCTCTAAGGAGAGGCTCTCTTCCTCTTTTCTTTCTTCTTCTCTGAAGGATGGTAGTATCCCACTGAGCGATCAAGTTGGTAGACTATTTCTGGCCTGATAGGAGACTAGAGCACAAAGATAGGGACTGTGACTTTCCTCCCCTTTACCCTTTCTAGGTGAGCATGTGCATGGAATATCACTAAGTTGGGAATTGGATCAAGTGGAAAGGGTTTCTTGATCCAACTCTTTGTCATTCTAATGTCATGTCTTGCTTGATGATTAATATCATCTCCTTCCTCTCTATCAATTTTTGCATTTAGGAGTGGCCTTTCACCAACTTTATCTGTATTGAATAAGGGATCTAGTAGCTCCTATGAATCCTATAACCTTATCATCTGGGATGGTCAAATGGAGAGCGTTCAATGCTAAATACAAAGTCATTCTACAATAGTCCCTGATACAGACATCATAGTCATTTGTGGCATTCATCCAATGATCTTCAATGGCATCCTCATGGTAGAATTCTTTTCCTATAAAATTTTCCACTTTACTAACATTGTCAAAGAACAGCTGGGGAGAGTTATATTCTTTGAGAGGATAGTTCTCCCATTGCCACTCAAAAGTTGGGATATCCTGATTTCTCTTTACCTAGTATGCTCGTATTATAAATGGCCAATCCCAACAAGGCCTTCATTTTTTCTTGATCCTCTCATATGCTGACTCAATTTGCCAAGAAATTTCCATTAGAACCAACTTATCACTTGGGTACCTTGGGAGCTTCTTTGGAAGAATGGATGCACCACCAACCCAAATGTATGTGAATGTCTGAAACTAGATGAAATATACACCAAGAGCTATAATCTATGCCTTGGCCTCATCAGACAATCTCTTCCCATAATCTCCTTTGATGAATCAAATGATGGAAAAGATGAAGGCATCATTCACAATCCTGTACTCTTTTATTTGTTGTGAGAGCTTCTTCTTAACTAGCTGAGGATAAACTATATATGGCCATGCATTAGGATCCTGCATACTGCCCTTTTTGTACAACTCGAGATAGTCGGTGGCTCTTGCTACAAGTAGATATACCACATAAGAAGTCATATAGAACTTCTTCTTGTCCTTTACTATCCACAACTGATCACACACATTCTCACTATGTGTGGTGGCCCAATCCAGTGGCATCTTTGCGTGTCTGATGGTCTCAATGAAGTTAACCATGAATGGAGCAAAATGACCTGCTGCATCTAATCCCATAACTTTCCTTAGGAGAATGATTGAATATCCAATGTCATCCTTCATGTATCCTCAAGCCATATCTACTTTATTGATTGTCTTTTGCCGAGATGGCTTCTCAATGAAGTATGAGGAATATATGATGTCGATGGCCTCTTGGTGATGATCCTTATGCCACGTCTGAGCTACTTCATATGAAATCCTAATAAACTAATCAGCTCTAGGTAAGTGAAAAAATCTATCGATAGTATTAGGTCGTAGATCTAAGACCACTTCCCTAGTGATGCTCTTTACCACCCTTTCCTCAAGAACAAAATGTCGAGATAAGGTCATTATCAATTCAGCTAATTGAATGGTCCTAGGATGTGATGTTGCATTTACCAATCTAGACTAGATTAAGGTAGATCTCAAAGAAGATCTTTCAGTTGTGTTGTTACTAACACTCAAAAACTCTCCCAAGTTTGTGTGTCCAAGTTTTGTGTCTTTGATCTCAAAGTCTTCATCATGTAATCGTGACTTTGAGGTTACACCTTGGAACTTGTACACAAATGGCTTTGCTATTGATCTAGATGTGGATGCCATTTGATTATATTACCTCCACGTCACAAAGAAAGAGAATGATTAATTACTGGATACATATAAAACATTTTTCTAGAACTTATTTTTTTTGTTGTGATTTTTTTTATTTTTATTTTTTTAATTTTGGTTTTTTTTTTTTTTTTTTTGACTCTAACTTATTTAACCAAGATTTATTCTCCTAACTCCAGAACTATGAGTTCGAGAGTCAAAAAAAGTAGGGGGTCCCTATTCCTAGTGAGGAATTGGGCTTGTGTTGTGAATACCACAACAAATAGCCCAGAAAAAAGGAAGAAATGACCAAGGCATTTCTTCATCAGCAAACATTCTTCCACTGTGTGTCAAACACTGACCAAACTTTGAACACCTCAAGCATATCTTAGATGACCTTGCAATCCAAATTTCCAATGTCTAAACCTTCAAACTCAGTGTGTACATTATGTAGCCTCTTCTTTCAACAAACTCCACACCTCATAGACTCCACACTTCTACACTAGTCTAGGTGCACTAAAACTTCATCTCCTGCTCCCACCAACCTCATCAACTTGAATTGAGTGAGCACTTGTGTGCTAGTCTAGGTGTGCTAGTGCACACCTCAATTGGTAATTCAAACCAAAAAAACAAGATCATAAGACAAACACAAAAGCCTCAAAGGATTAGGTGTGCACTAGCGCACTTGGGAAGGTGCACTAGTGTGCACCTTTGAAAAAGAGTTAAAACTTAAAAAACAAGAGACTCAAAACATAACAGCCATAAGGGTGCATAGTCACACACCTAGTTTGGTGCACTACTATGCATCCCACACACTAAAGAACACAAAACCTCTACACAAGAAGTGTTAAAAAATGAAACCATTGGTGTGCATTTTCTCACCTAATCTAGTGCACAAGTGTGCACCCATAACAAGACATCAAATGTCTAACAAGGTGCACACCTACACACTTGATCTAGTGTGCAAGTGTGAACCTTACATTTAGAAAACTTTGTTTTTAGGAAAAAAGGGGGTATAGGGTGTTTTTTTCATGCATTGAACTTTTTTGTTTTGTCTAGGATGAGACTAAGTTTTATTGTAACCTTGTCATTCTTGATTTTTTTTGAACTAATGAACATTTTTTTGGTCATACAAATACAAAAACATCTTCTTTTAGTGAGAAAATGGGACCAAAGCCTGTTGTATTCAAGTTCCAAGGTGTGTTGTTGAAGTCAAGATTCCAGGATGATCACTCAAAAATTAAGGATATAGACTTGGGGCATACTAATATGGGAGAGTTCCTCAAGATATACAACAAGCCCAAGGATAGATCAGCTTTGGTATTTGCATTCATCCAATCATAGTTGGTGAACACAGATTCATCCCAACATTAGTACAATCCTCAAAGTTAATCATAACACTAGCACAACACTTTGTTTGTGAGGAAAGGGTAGTGAAGAGTGTGAATGGAAAAGTTGTCCTTGACCTCCAACCCAACAATATTGAAAGGGTCTTTCATCTCCCTAGGGTAGATCACTTCATCAGACTCACTTATGAGGTAGCAAAAAGGTGGTATAGGGAACACCTAAAAAATTCAACAAATATCATTCAATCTTCCTATCTCATTGAGAAGACTCCTCTAGGCAAGCTAACCAGGAAGGTGGATATGACAAGGGAGTATATGAAGGGAGATATTGGATACGCAATCATTATATTGAGTAGAGTGATGGGTTTACCAGTAGTTGGGCACTTGAATTGTTTCATGGTAAATTTTATTGAGACTATGAAGATGATAAAGATGCTAGTTGACTAGGCCACCACATTGAGCAAAAACTTATGTGAATAGTTGGAGGCAATCAAGGACAGGAAGAAGTTCTACATGACTTCATATTTGGTATATCTATTAGCTTTCAGGGTGAAAAACTATCTTGGATTATATAGGAAGGGTAGCATGCAGGATCGCAAAGCTTGGTCATACATCATCTACCCTCAATTGGTGAAGAAGAAGCTCTCAGGAAAGAGCAAAAAATACAAAATCATGAATGATGCATTCATATTTGCTATCATCTAATTCATAGAGGGAGACTATGCAAAAAGATTATTTGGTGATGTAGTAGCATAGATAATAGCATAGATTAACTGATGATGTAGTAGCATAGATAATAGCTCTGGGGGCTTATTACATTCAGTTCAAAACATTCACATATCTAAGGGTAGCTAGTGCTACTGTCAACCCAAAGAAGCTCCCTAGATATCCTAGTGATAGACTTTTTCTATTAGAGATTGCATGACAGATTGAATCTATATATGATAGGGTCAGGAGATAGCAAAGACCATGTTGGACATGGCCCTTGGTCATAGGACCCTATCAAGTGAAGCAAAAATAAGATATTCCATCTTTTGAATGGGAGTGGGAACAATATTCCCTTGAGGACTACAATTCTCCCAAGTCTTTTTTTGACAATATTGGGAAAGTTCATAGTCTGGTGGGTAGGGAATTTCAACATGAAGAGGCCATTGAAGATTATTGGATGAATGGAACAAATGAATATGATGTCTATATCAAGGGCTATTGTAGGATGACTTTGTATTTGGCTAAAAAGGTTGTAAAGGTTTAGATTCTTGAGGAAATATTGAAGAAAGATTCAAGGGAGCTACTGGACCCTCTATTCAACATAGACAAAATTGGAGAGAGACCCATAATGAACACCGAGGTAGAAAGAGAGGAGAGTGATGATATAAATCATAGGGTGAGGCACATCATGAGGATGATGTAGGATTGGATCAAGAAGGCATTCCAACTTGATCCAATACATAACACTATGGTTTTTCATGTAGAAGCCCACCCAGACAAAGGTAGAGGGAAGAGGGTTACTATTCCTACCTTTGTGGCCCAGTCACCAATAAGGCCAAAAATAGTATACCAACTAGACTGCCTAGTTGGATAATATCACCCTATGGAGAGGAAAGGAAATGACAAAAGAAAGAGGAGTTATCCTCAAAGGGCTGAAATAGAAGAGGGTGAAGTACAAACACCTCCTTAGCAATAGGAAGAAAGTGTGCAAGGGTCAGAAGATACTAGAGCTACTGAAGTCTAGGAAGATCCTCAATTGCCACTAGTTGCACCTAGCCATGAAAAAGGTGAAATCCAACAAGTCTCTCCTCCTCTACAAGTAGAACAAACATCTCCTTTTGCCTCTAAGAAATAGAAGAAGATCAAGATTTTGATGAAGAAGAGGCAAAGGGTGATTAAAAGAATGGTTCCTTTCCCATCTGTCCTGGAACCTATTCTTGAGGGAGAAGAAGAAGAAGAGGAAGGTGAGGAGGTGGATGTACCCATACAAAGAAGAACCTGGCTAGCTAGTGCCATGGAACAAGAAAGGAGGAGAAGTTCCATAATGACACTACCATCCACCCTAGAGGAACCTTTGGAAGTAACTTCTTTAGAGGATGAAGTACAATAATGGGTGGATGAGTAGAGTAAAGAGGGTGATGACATATTGAAGATGTTAGATTTTGATTTTATTCCCATAGGGATGGAGTTGATTGGGGATTAGATCAGGGGCACCCCAATAGGTGAACCCCAACAGGAAGACTAGATGAAAATGCCACTATAATTGTAGCATCCTTATCTTAATCCACCCCTAGTACAGGTTCCAATGGTGGATAAATGTTCTGTTAATCCTCCACCTCCAAGTTTTTAAGAAGAATAGGTTCAAAAGGAGCCTTTACAAGAGGAGGAGCCACAAAGAATGACAACTGATGAAGTGTCAAAAGAGGGACAAATAGTTGAATATTCTCAACAAGCCTCCCAAGACACTAAGGTGCAGACCATAGGTTCCATGAAAATGCAGACCACAGAAGAAGAGCCTTTGCAAAGAGAAAGAACTCTAGGGAGGAGCGATAAGGGAAAGGAGGTAGTTGAACATACTCCTTCATCCTTGAGAGGTAGGCCTTTAGTTGAACAAATTCCAAGGTGGTTGAGGAAAGAAATGATGACAAACATGAAACCACAATTTGGTGTAGATCAGGAGGATATCATTGAATTGGCCAAGGTCTTGAATAAACCTGAGTCCCCATCATATGAAGCAAGACTGTTGGAATTTATCAACAACACTCAAGATCAAGATTTGTTTGTTCAAGTGGCTATCACTCCTCTTGATGCATATTTAGAAAGCTTAAGCCCATATGATTATCAAATCAAAGAGGTCATTCTTGGGAAGCCCACATTGGATATGGTCAAATTGATGGTGACCATGGGAATAAAATAAAATTTTAGACGCCTGGACCAGGAAGGAGCCAAACTCAGAACACTTTGCAAGCATATTGAAATACTAAGAGGATATTTAGGTAAATTTTTTGGTCCCCTAGATCCTTATCACCCTAAGGAGACTCTAAATGTTGTACTCAAAGAGGGGAGGGGTGTGCATCAGGACCCATTTTTGAAAGCCTATCAACAATGGCAGGAAAGTTTTGAAGAAAAAGGGTGTCTTAATCATCCAAGGGAATCTAAAGTTATTGCATGCTACTTAGGAGAATGTAAATTAGATGGTAGCAATTTTGAAATAGGATTTCAATATAATGGATGAAGTGTGGGCATGGAGTAAGGATTTATAGGTTTTGCAAGCCATAAAAGGGAAGAGATATAGGATTTTGGTAGATGTGTATACAATAGAAGAGTTAGATTTGATTGATGATTGGATTGAGAAGATATTGGATAGTAATAGAGTAATGGAGATATTACATGTGGAGATCCATTGGCTCAAGGACCAAGCCTAAGAGTGAATTTTGGAGGTAGAGAGGCATTATAGTGATGCGTGTGTAGATATTTTTGAGGATGAGGAATGGGAGAAGTTAATGCCCATAGAGGTAGTAGTGGAGAAATTTAGGAAGATTTACTCTATATCACCTATTAGAATGATTCAACACCATGATCCTTCAGTTAGAACCTCACTTCTTAATGTCATATCTTCTCTTTACTTATAAATTCTTGATCCTTTTGATCACATATGTCTCCTCTATTATTTCTCTTCTTTTCTCTATTCTCTCTAACTAATTCTACAATTTATAACATTTTCATAACCTCCATAGCCATAATTAATTCTCTCTCTGTACTTAGCATTCATCTCTCATTCAATCTCCAAACTCTTTAGGGTTTGTCCTATAAATAAACATAGGTGGAATGGGCTAGGTTAGAATCAATGGCTGTGGTTGATCCATGTTGCCACCTAAAACATCCCTTAATATGATTGGTTGCATGTACTACATAGGGATTCACAATATGATTCAATCCTTATCTTCTATAATTTCAAAATAATGTTTATTTCTATCCACAAATGGTTTACATAGCACTTTGTGCCATTACAATCAACTATGTCTATGCCTAGTTACTCAACATCCAAAGACTCTAATGCTCGACTGACATTTTGCTATCAATGTTGTAACTTGGATTCTTAATAGTGTAGCACTCACTATTTACTTGGCACTTGAATCACTTGGCACATACTAACTTGCTCAACTCCTAAATGACTTGACACACATAGAATTCTCAGCACCTACTAGTGCTTAACACTAACTAGTCATATTTATCGGCATGTATTTTATGAAAACTTATGCTCAACATGCTTTGATCACTTGGCTTGCACTGATTGCTTGGCTCACTTTGGTCACTCAACATGCACTATTCACTTGGATTGCACTATAATTTTTCTAGAGAATAACTAAGTGTTTTGTTACTACTTTTTCAAAACCAAAATGAGATAAAAAAATATCCCCCTTTGTCATGAGTGTAAAAAACACTTTGTCATTCATACACAAGCTTATTGTGAGCATAAATTAGACAATATATATTCGTGACTCGGCTCCCATATGAAATTTTGGAAACTTCAAAATTTTCAAAATTTTGTCAATCAGTCATACCTAATGATTTCATTACTCCTCCTTAGTAAATATTTCATTTTTGTTTCTACTTCTACTTCTGTTACTCCCCCTGCGTAAATATATCTTATGCCTTATCAAAACTTCATTATCTAAAAACTCCATATTCCCCCCTTTTTTGACAATTATGTCATTTGGGTTGTACACTTATAGTGTGTTTATTTAAAAAAAATTTGTGGATCTCCACAATAATCTTCAGTGCTACATCCCAATTGTTGTTGGGTGCCTCTAGAGATTGATATTGAATGTCTAGCTGGGCAGCAAGGTCAACTAAACCATCATGAGTACAAAGTTGGGAACCTTTCTTCATCGATGTCTCTAAAGAGGCTAGTTCCTTGTGCAACACTTCCATGTGTGGAGTCAACATGGATTGGATATTGATCTAGGTGAATATGATATTTGCAGCCTGTACTTACAGCTTGACAAACCTAAAGTGGGCAGTAACATCTGAAAGTGTGCTTGACTTTCACCAGGATATAATTTTAATGTAGTGCCTATAAGTTGTAGATCTCCTTGTAGCTAGTCAATATCCCTTTGAAATTCCTTTGTGAAAATATTAACATCACATAGCTTAGTATATAAAGAAAAAATCTCTAACACCTTCTTCACACTTTCCATTTTGGTTGCTAGGTCAACTTGTCTAAGTGCAATTGCACTAGATATATTTTTGAAGACCTTTGTATGAAATTTTCTTTCTAACCATTCTAAGAGTTTAACATTAGAATCCAGTTCTTCATCCTCTATCTTATCAATAATATTGACAAGTTTCTCAATGATAGGTTTGTCTTTAATTGATTCTAGGAGGCTAAAAGCATCAATGAATATGTATTTTATCTCATGCAATACCTTTTTTTACTTGTGCTCCCTTCTAAGAAATTCTTTTCTCTTCTTCCTTTGTAGAGCTTCCTAAAGAATGCTCATTTCCTTAATAGTGATTGTATGATCTATACATATATCACCATATGATGTATGATCTATACTCTGTGATGTACTTGGACTATGCCTTGATATTTCTAGAGGTGTTGCATCTATAATCAGCCTCTGAAGGGTTTGACCACTAATAGGAGTGGTAGAAACTAGAAATGTTACTAGAGCCTATATTGCAAGTTTCTCCTTAGGTGTAGTAGCCAACTTTAGCTCTTTAGTTCTATCACTTTCCTTCACTTCCTTTTGAGCTTCACCTTGTGATTGTGGAATAGGTACATGACTTTATTTTTGACCTGTATGCACTCTAGTTCCATCTTTATCAACAATAACTAATACTAGAAAATTGGAACTATTTAGGCTAGGCACTAATGTACCTATTTGTTGTGCTTTTGCCTCTTTAATCTTGAATACAACTATGGGCATTGTAAATAGTGTCTTAGTTGTAGCAACTGTCTGTACTAGGTTTGCACATTGATTTGTTTGAAGATCCTGTGTTTCTTTCTCTTTTACCTCTATGGATTCAGGGGGCACATTAGATTTTTCTTGTGGTTTATCCTCTATAGATGCAAGTTCTACCTTCTCAATCTCATCTACTCTCACCAATATAGGATTAGTGCATAGTTGTGTTGCTGTGGTAGAGTCTATCAATATTTTCTTTAAATCCTCCTCAATCAAAGGATTAACATTTTGAGGTGTGGTTTCAAGAACATCTTTGATGAGCACTAAGTCATGTTGACTCACTTGGTCTATGTGTAGAGGACTAACACTTGACACTTGTACATCCTATATATCTTATTGCTCTTCTTCAATTGTAGCCTCTTTTGTTGTCTTCTTAGTACCATCAAAATTACCATCTTTTTCTTGGACCTATTTCTCTTATGTACCTCTCTCCTCTTCACCTTTCTCAAGTTCCTATTCCTTATCATCTCCTTTCTTTTTTGTATCCTTAGTGGATAACCCATAAATGTCTTTCCAAAGAAATGTGCTTTGAGTCACTACCTCTTCAATCTAATTTCTCAAAATTTTAAAGGCTCTATACTTGGGGGAAAATCTCCCCTTATATTTATTCATAGATTTAAGCATCATCTTCTTATCCAAAGAATTCATCACTTGGGCTAATTGAGCCTCTCATATTTATTTCTCAGTAGTCAAACTATATTACTAGCTTTGCTCAACTAGTCAAATAGACTTTTAGATAAAGAATACACAATCTCTAGTGGAGTAGACTTGAAAGTAGCCATCATAACATAAATACACTCCTGAACCTTATTTTTATATATACTCCCTAGCTTATCAAAATCAACACGTGTGAAACTAGAAAAATCTACACTGGTTTTGACATTTTCACACAAGTTATCAATATCAGAAGAGGGATTGTGACTTACCACCTTAAATTGGCTCAAGTAATCTAACTCTATCTTCTCCCCATCTGAATCTTCCTTCTTTTGCTTCTTTCTCAACCTCCTATGGGTCTTCCTAGTAGGCTAGCTTGACTTTGCTATAGCAATTTTCCTTTTGCCCTTAGGCTTAGCAACCTTAATAGTCTATAGAGTGGCTACCCTAGTGCTTGACCTAGTTAAAGGTACAACATGCTTTGGTTGTGGCTACTTCACAATATTCTTAGGTTTATCCACTACTTTCTCCTTTTCTTTTCTCTTTTTCTCTTCTTCCTTAGGTGCTTCCTTAGCTTCTTCTACCTTGAAACCTTTTGCATCTTCTTATATATCTTCACCTAGGCCTTGAGTTAGTTCTAGTGGGGCTTGGCCTTGATCTTCTTACTCTTCATCATCATCTTCTTCTTCTTCTCCTTCACCAAATTTCTCCTTTAGCTTCTTCACAAGTTTTTTCTTCTTCCTAATCACTGAATCTATCTTCAAGTTAATTTTTATTCTAGACTTGGCTTCCTAATACTTTCCAAAGGATGTTGCGTACCTATCGATTTCCTTTGCAACTATAGCAATAATTACTATAGAGGCCTCATCAACATTGATCTCATATGAAAAGGGTTTCAACCATCTCACCCTAGGTAACACTGCTTGCACATATGTATAATCTGCATCCACTAGGAAACATCCATCACTATAATGTTGTTTCACTAGTGATACAAGAATCCTCATTCTCTATTTCATGGATTTCTTAAAATCTTCAAAATAACTAGTCATTATTGACTCAAAGTTATCACCTACTTACTCTATGAGGTCTACAATTTTCTATGTTACTAGCCTATTTTTCTTCCACACTACTTTTCCAAAGGTAGGAAGTGTATTTTGCACATAGAATAATATACAAACAATTAAGGATCCAAACTTGCATGATGCAATTTTGGCTTTCCTAATGGATTCCAAGAATTCTAATAACTAGTACAGTTGCAACTTGGCAAGGTCATAAGAATGATCTTTTTTAATAATCTTATAACCCAAATCTACTGCCATACATGAAACACTATTCAGTCAGCTTGACTGGAAGACGTTGTGAGCTATCACTCTCATTGTAAAGGAAACAAGGCAATTTGAAATGGTGTATATTGTCATCCCTCTCTTTTTCCATATGATACCTATATTTCTTTCAATGACTTCCTTAGCATCACTACACATGCTCTTAGGTCTATCTAGGGTAGGGTACCCTAATATTCTATTTACAATCCTCTTAGTGATTATGATTGGTCCATTTTCTAACCAAATATGATTATCATGTATCTTTCTCATGTAACCTTTGATATTCAACTTTATTGCTCAGTGCTTACACAATTATAAGCTTAGCTAATCTAAGATTCTCAACTTACTTAGCTAATACATGATTCCTAGTATGCTTAGCTAACATAACGAGCTTGACCAATAGTAGCCAGAATCCATTGCTCGGCTATAACTACAATTCCCTTTATGATCAACAACAATTGTAAAACTTTCCATGCTTGGTAACAACATAGAAAATAACAAAAGTATGGATTTTCTCTAGGTTCCAGTCATTCTATTGCATCTTAATTCATGCATATACAATCTTTTCAGATTTTAGATTCTTAGAATTGATGCATAATATAAATTTTGAAATGTCAGTCCCACACATACATCTTGGTTGCCTTGTTGGGGGTGATGTGATCACTTGATCCATTGGATGAAGTGATCTCATATTCACTTGATGTACTCCAATCTTCCATCCATTTCCATGTCTTCCTCATTTACACCTTTACCTTTTCAACATCAACCTTTTCTTTTCCCTTGTTGAATCCATTTCTCGGTGAAGGTGACCTTGTTGGACAATTTTTGCTAACATGACTAGTCTTCAAACAACTAAATCATACAATCTCATTTTGACATATGTTGTAGTTGCCTTTGAAATGTGTTCTAATGCAATTTTAAAGAATGTGACCATACTCTTGACAATAGTGACAATTGTACCTTATGTTATAATCCCAATCATATGAATTTCCATTAGGGTTTCACTTTGTTTTCTTGTTTGATGTCCACTTGGATTTGGATCTACATTCATATGCCTTGTGCCCATATTTCTAATAGTTGTAACAACAATCTTCAAATATTTGTGTGTTGGTAGTCTTCGTCATACATTCATGTCCTTGCTTCTAGCATTTGTAATAGTGACCTCTGAATTTTTTCTTAGGGTTTTGATTTCTAGTTTTTCTCTTGCAAACATTTTTTGTGTGTCTCAATTTTCCATAGTGATGATAAGTGGATGGAATTTGTTTCCCTTATCATACCTTTGTTCACCACTTTTAGACAATTCTTCTTTTTGAGATGTGGAATAGCCTAAACTAGTAGTTTCATCGCTTGATCTTGGTGGTTCCATCAAAGTTTCAAAGTACTTGTTGGCTTTACTAGGTTTGTTAAATTTTTCTTTCTCAGCCTTCAATTCATTTTGCAATAGGGTATCCTGTGATTTCATTTTTTTAATCTCAATGTCTTTCCTATTTAGTTCTTGATTTTCAATCATCAATTGATTCATTGTATCCAATTGCATGTTTGCAAGGTTTCACACATCTAATGTCTTCTCTCCAAGTCTTTTTGGTAGAAGTCTTTTTTCTTCTTCAATCATGGTGCTATCTTCTTCATGTTTCTTTTTCAATTCAATTATCTCACACAATAGTATTTATTGTGCTTCTTGTTCCCTTTTGAGATTTATGACTTCTTCATTTCGGGCACCATTCTTTTCCATAAGACCTACAATATTGCTTCATTAAACTCTCAAGAGTTTCCATCCTCAAATAGTCTAGTAGTATTTCTTTATATTGAGTTTCATCTTTTTGAATAGCTATCTCTTTCCTTCTCTTTAATGAATGTTTTTGCTCATCTCTTTCCTCATTGAGTTGATGTAGGGCAAGTTGTATTTCAGTCTTCTAGTTCTCAATAGTCTTTCCCCATTTTTAGACTTCCATCTTCAAGATCTTACCTCCAAAGCTTTCAAAATTTCCTTTAAGAGAACTAAGCTCTAATACCAATTATTGGAAATAACAATGGGAAAGTGAGTTCTTAGAGGGGGGTAGGGGAGGGGTGGGTTAAATCAGTACTTCAAATTTTTGCCCCTAAAACATGTCATCAACATCCATCTCATAGATTAACATATAAACTGAAATAACTTAACCATGCATCACATTCATAACGTAAAGTAAATGACACATAACACAATAAATTGGTTACCCACAAACCATCCAATGAGAAGGTAAAACTGGGGTGGGGATGACACCCACAAATATTCACTACTATAGTTGTAAAGTGTGACCAATTATGGTTACAATGTGTTTGATCATAAAATATGATCTACCTTGTGAGGGCTCTACCCTATCAAAGGCTAACAAAGATTGTTAGGTCTCACCTTGCTAGGAGGATTTAAACTCACAATTAAGTAAGCACTTGGTTAAGAGATTTACAAAATCTTGTTCAGATTATAAAACCTATTAATATTACTCTATTAGGAGATTTACTTTGTATCACATGTTAGAATTATTCAAAATTATGATCCTTCTATTAGTACCTCATTGCTTAATATTAGATCTTTTGTTTACTAATAAATCCTTGATCCTTTTGATTAGATATGTCTCCTTTGTCCTTTACCTAATTTTCTCTATTCTCTCTATCTAATTCTACAATTCATAACATTGTCATAACCTCCATAACCACCATTATTTGTCTCTCTAAACTTAGCATTTGTCTCTCATGCATTCTCGAAACTCTTTAGGGTTTGTCTCCATAAATAAACATAGTTAGAATGAGATGGTTAGAATCAACAACTGTGGTTGATCCATATTACCACCTAAAACATCCCTTGATATGATTGGTTGAATGTCCTACATAGTGATTCACCATATGACTCAATCCTTATCTTCTACAATCATAAAATAATGTTTATGTCAGCCCAAAAATGATTTACATAGTAGTTTGTGCTATTACAAATAACTGTCCATGATTGGTTACTTGGCATCCAAGGACTCTGATGCTTGGCCAACACTATTCTCTCAATGTTGTAACTCAACTTTTGAATATCTTGGCACTCACTATTTACACAACACCTAAATCACTTGGTACATACTAACTTTCTCGACTCTTGAATGACTCAGCACACATAGACTACTTGACACCTAATAGTTCTTAGAACTAACTAGTCATATTGTTCAACATGTATTCTCTAGAAACTTATGCTCAAAATGGATTGATCACTCAGCTTGTACTGATATCTTGGCTAGCTCTAATCACTCAGAAGACATTTTATTCTACTAGAGAATGACTAAGTGTTTTGTCACGACCTTGTCAAAACCAAAATGAGATCAACATCTGCAACAATATAGGGAAGGACAAACAAAGAAAAAACAAGAAGAATTGATTCAAGTGAACTTATGTAATGTATTTGAAAATGACTAATGTTTGTGTCTAGATGTTTTATTTATGTTCTATTAAATATTCATGTGAATTTTCTAATGAATCTTATGTTTTACTGTTAATGTGAATGTTCTAATGAAACTTATGTGTTAATGAATGCTATCATGTGATAACTCATGAATGTTAAATTTTATTAATAAAATGAATGAATTTTAAATGTTAATAGGGAATTTAGATGTTGGGGGGAGGGGATGGGTGGGGCCAAATTAGCTTCCACCTTCATGTGGTTGGCCCTGATTAGTAAAGAATATTAAACTATTCTAGAATACTTGTATATTATTGAAAAATGACTCCACAATGGATATTTTGTTTGCTATGATATCCAACAACCTTAATCTCTAAGTCTTCTCTATGTTGACTATACATGGTGCATCCTAGTGGGTATGTACTTATTTTGAGCATTTCTAATGATTTTATGTTTTCTAAACCTTCCATCTTCTTCAATTTGTAGTATTTTTCCAATTGAAAATATTTTAGAGATGTCATTTCAATGAGACTTGAAACCTTATCCAATTTGGAACAATCACTTAATGTTAGTTGCTTTAATGATTTCAAATTATTTCAAATGTTTCCAATATTTTACAAATCATACCAGCTATAACTTTACCTATGAACTTGAACTTCTCTTAGATCTCAAAAGACATCTTGAATCTTCACCATCTTATTTTACCTTGCTAATTTCATCCACTAATCTTGCTAACTAACTCTGTCCTTATCTTAGAATCTCCTAGAATAGTCTAGATATTTTGCCGATGTCATCCTTTACTCGATCTTCCACAAATCACTCTTCTTTACTCAATCATGATCTTGCATCATTGAACACCTACATCACTTGGTTAACATCATGCACAGTTAATACTATGCTCTCTTGGTAACATCTTATGCTATAGAACATTTTCTCCAAATGAATATAATTTACTTAACCTTCCTTCCTCTTATTTTATTCACCATTATTTCTAGCTTGAACTACAACATTAGAGGCTATTTTGTGATGCCAATTTTTAGTGGCAATTGTATTTCAATGCAAATTTTGATTTGTTTTGACATATCTCTTGTAAGGTGCCTTCTAAAGTACCCTATTATTAATCTTAATAACACAAATATTATTAGAGCTAGGAAGAATAAGGAGATGAGATGTCATGTTTTGTCTCTTGTGTATAGAATGTGAAATATATAATGTTACCATATGTCTTATGATAGAAAAATGGTAAGAAGGTTTTGGGATCTAAGTACATCATGATTGAAATTTTTCTCATCAATAATGAACCTCAGATCTTATTGACACTGATATATATTTTAATTATTGCTATGCTAAGTACAATATTCAAAATTACACAAGGTTGATATGTTGAGACCCTATAGAATAAAGGTTCAAGATGTCATAAATCTGAAAGTATGTTGATGGATTCATGCTATTTTATGGCCTATTAGGATAATTGAATTAGATGGTTATTATGGAATGATGAATCAACATCCACCCTTGTGATTATTACTAATAGTCACAAATGAAAATTATTATCAAAATTGGATAAGGTTCTACATGGTAGAACTTAGTATGATGTAATGTAAAAAGTCAATTATTGTGCAAGTAGTATTAGGTGGATATGTTTTCATTCATGAGGACAAGCTTTATGGCCAAATAAAATGTAATGGATTTTTTATATGATTGATTTTGAAACTATGTGACACAAATATGCAAACATCCTGATTACCTAACATAATTCATACAACTTATGATTTAGTATCTCATAATGGTAAATAGATACTGATAGTAATCACACTATATTTAATTGAATCAAAGGATACTAGTTATGATGTTTACATTTTGGTTATTCTCACCTAAGAAATGTATTCGGAAATAGTTTTCATGTTGGCTGATTTAATAGTTGTAAATTCAGTATTTCATTATTATGATAGGAATTGGAATATGTTTTAATTCATGATATAAACTTGATCATGTTAGGGAAAGATTAGTGTTGATATGAAGATTTTGATATATCAATGTTTTGAATGATTTTTGAATGAAAATGATTAGGAAAAAAGAAGTTATTTATGAAAATTGAATATGTTAATTTATGTGAATCATGTGATGTTGAAATTCTCATGCACCTATATACATGTATTTTAATATGATTTTCATTGGACTACTAATGCTTGAGTTTAGTGTGTAGGAGATTGAACCATGGAAATTAATCAAGGAAACAAGGCCCATACTTATGTGGACATAATATAGCCATGGTGAATCTTTGTAAAATTCAAAGCCTCATTGTGATGTGTTTATTTTGTAAATGTGAGTTTGCATTAGTGTAATAAATTTAAATTCACGAGTAAAGTAGCAAAATGTCATCGTAATGTGTAATGTATTTTAATGTGTTGTTTTTGACACTTGTAATTGTTTATGTGTTGATGATATTCACTAGGGTTTTGGTCATGGTTACACTTAACCTTATACTAATTACCTTTCATAAGATTAAGTAAATCTACTTAGAGAAATGATAGGATGGGTCACCATCAAGGAAAATTCAAATTTAAACCTGACTCACCACTAAATTGGCTTACCACCTTCATTGGCTTAGGTAATCTAACTCTATCTTCTCCTCATATAAATCTTCCTTCTTTTACTTCTTTCTCAACCTCCTAAAGGTCTTCTTAGTAGGCTATGTCGACTCTACTATAGCAATTTTTCTTTGGCCTTTAGGCTTAACAACCTCAATAGTTTGTATAGTAGCTGCCCTAGTGCTTGACCTAGTTAAAGGTACAACAAGCTTTGGCTATGACTATTTCACATTCTTATTAGGTCTCTCCACTACTTTCTCCTTTTCTTTAGTCTTTTTCTTTTCTTCCTTAAGTGCTTCCTGAACTTCTTCTCCCTTGAAACCTTCTGCATCTTCTTATCTATCTTTACCTAGGCCTTGAGTTAGTTCTAATGGGGCTTAGCCTTGATCTTCTTACTCTTCATCTCCTTCACCAAATCTCTCCTTTAGTTTCTTCATTGGTTTTTTCTTCTTCCTAATCACTAAATCTATCTTTAAGTTGATTGTTATTCTAGACTTGGCTTCCTCATAGTTTCCAAAGGATGTTGCATCCTTATCAATTTCCTCTACAAGTAGAGCAATAATTTCTATAGAGGCCTCATCAACATTGATTTCATATGGAAAGGGTTTCAAACATTTCACCCTAGGTAATGTTGCTTGCACATATGTATAATCTACATCCACTAGGAAACATACATCATTGAAATGTTGTTCCACTAGTGATATAGGAATCCTCATCTTCCATTTCATGGATTTCTTAAGATCTTCAAAATAACTAGTCATTATTGACTCAAAGTTATCACCTACTTTCTCTATGAGGTCTAAAATTTGTTGTGTTGCTAGCTTATTTGTCTTCTATACTACTTTTCCAAAGGTAGGAAGTATATTTTGTACATAGAAGAATATGCAAAAAATTAATGATCCAAACTTGCATGATGCACTTTTGGCTTTCCTAATGGTCTCCAAGTTTTCTGATAACTGCTATAGTTGCAAATTGGCAAGGTCATAGGAATGATCTTTCTTAAAAATCTTATAATGCAAATCTACTACCATACATGAAACACTATTTATTTGGCTTGACTGAAATAACTTGTGAGCTATCACTCTCATTGTAAAGGAACCAAGGCAATCTGAAATGGTGTCTATTGTCATCCCTCTCTTGTTCCGTGTGACACCTATATTTCTTTCAATGACTTTCTTAGCATCACTACACATGCTCTTAGGTCTATCTAGGGTAGGGTACCCTAATACTCTATTCAAAATCCTCTTAGTGATTATGATTGGTCCATTTTCTAACCAAATATGATTATCATGTATGTTTCTTAGTATGATTTTAATCAATTTAGTTTTAAAAACTTGTCAGAAATCTAGGGCATGCATTAACCCTTTTTCATTCCAAAACATTGTTTTCTTCCTTTAAAACACTATTCTCACATAGTTTGATGTAATTTCCCTAATTTCCATGTCACCAACTTCACCAATTTTGCATGTATAGAAACAACACACATCCTCAATCATGAGAACATTTAATGGTATCATCGATAGTGCACCAAAAAGGTCTCCCTTCTATGCAATCTTAGGGATGACATGAAATGGGAGTTGCCTAACATCATTACTTATTAGCTAAACATTGAAAGCCTCCTTCCCCTTTTTTCTAACAATAGACAAAGAACTTGCTTCTATTTTAACTTCCTAGAGTTTGCAAAAACCAAACAATATAACTTGACACTAGTTAAATACCTCTTGAATCTGTAGGATGATGTCAAGTAATATTTGAATCAATTTGAAAACACTTGAAAGCTCTTTTTTCCAATCACCTTCATGTTCTTCGTACTCTACAATCACTAGTGAATGCAAATGATTCAAAAATTGACTATGTAAAATTTGATATTCGACATTTATTACTCAGTGCTTGCACAATTGTAAGCTCAACCAATATACGATTCTCAACTCATTTAGCTCAGACATGATTCCCAGTATGCTTGGCTAATATAATGAGCTTGACCAATATTAACACAACTTCATTGCTTGGCTATAACTACAATTCTATTTATGCTCAACAACAACCATAAAACTTTCCATGCTTGGAAACAACATAGAAAATTAAAAAAATATGGATTTTCTCTAGGTTCTAATAATTCTATTGCATCTTAATTCATGCATATGTAATCTTTTTAGATCTTAAATTCTTGGAATTGATGCATAATATAAATTTTCAAATATTAGTTCCACACATACCTCTTGATTGCCTAGTTATGGGTGTTGTGATCACCTGATCCATTGGATGAAATGATCTCATCTTCACTTGATGTACTACAATCCTCCTTCATTTTCCATGTCTTTCTCATATGCACTTTTACCTTTTCAACATCAACCTTTTCTTTTCCCTTGTTGAATTCATTTCTTGGCAAATCTGACCTTGTTGGATAGTTTCTACTGACATGATCAGTCTTCAAACAACTAAATCATACAATCTCATTTTTCCATCTATTGGAGTTGCCTCTAAAATGTATTCTAATGAAGTTTTCAAGAATGTGACCATACTCTTGGAAATAGTGACAATTGTACCTTGTGTTATAATCCCAATCATATGAATTTCCATTATGGTTTCACTTTGTTTTCTTGTTTGATGTCCACTTGGATTTAGTTCTACATTCATATGCCTTGTGTCCATATTTCTAACAATTATAATAATAGTCTTCAAATATTTGTGTCTTGGTAGTTTTTTTCCTTCATTCATGTGCCTAATGTCCTTTCTTCTTTCATTTGTAATATTGACCTTTGAATTTCTACTCAAGGTTCTAATTTCTAGTTTTGCTCCTATAAACATTTGTTGTGTATCCCAATTTTCCGTAGTGATGACAAGTGGGCTTGATTTTCTTTCCCTTATCATTACTTTGTTTAGCACTTTTAGATGATTCTTCTTTTTTCAGATGTAGAATAGCCTAAACTAGTAGTGTCATCACTTGATCTAGGTGATTCCATAAATTTTTCAAAGCACTTGTTGGCTTTACTAGGTTTTTAAAGATTTTCTTTCTTAGCCTTCAATTCATTTTACAATAAGGTATTTTGTGATTGTAAAGTTGTAATCTCATTGTCTTTCCTATTTAGTTCTTGATTTTCAATCATCAATTGATTCATTATATTCAATTGCATGTTCACAAGATTTTCACACATCTAATGTCTTCTCTTCAAGTCTGTTAGCTAGAAGTCTTTTGTATTCTTCAATAATGGCTCTATCTTCTTTAAGTTTCTTTTTCAATTCAATTGTCTCACACAATAGTATTTATTGTGCTTCTTGTTCACTTTTGAGATTTATGACTTCTTCATTTTAGGTACCATTCTTTTCCATAAGATCTGCAATTGCTTCATCAAGCTTTCTAGGGTTTCCATCCTCAAATATTCTAGTAGTATCTTCTTCTTGATATCAATTGTCATATTTTTGAATAGCTATTTCTTTCCTTCTCTTTTATGAACATTGCAGGTCATCTCTTTCCTCATTGAGTCGATGTAGGGAAAGTAGTATTTCAATCTTCTATTTCTCAATAGTCTTTCCTAATTTTTAGACTTCTATCTTCAAGATCTTGCCTCTGAAGCTTTGAAACTTTCCTTTGATAGAACTAAGATTTGATACCAATTTTTGGAAATAATAATGGGAAAGTGAGTTCTAAAAGGGGGGAGTGGGGGGGAGGGGTGGGGTGAATTAATACTTCAAATTTTTGCCTCTAAAACATATCACCAACATCCATCTGACAAATTAACATATAAACTAAACCAACTTAACCATGAATAACATTTATAACATAAAGTAAATAACACATAACATAATAAATTGGTTACCCATAACCACTCCAATGAGAATTTAAAACTGGTGTGGGGATTAAACCACAAATATTCACTACTAGAGTTATAAAGTGTGACTAATTATGGTAACAACGTGTTTGATCATAAACTATGATCTACCTTGTGAGGGGTCTACCCTATCAAAGGCTTAAAAAGACTATTAGGTCTCACCTTGCTAGAGGATTTAAACTCACAACTAAGTAAGCACTTGGTTAAGAGATTTACAAAATCTTGTTAAGAATACTATCTTAGGAGATTTACTTTGTATCACATGTTAGAGTGATTCAACATCATGATCCTTTGGTTGGCACCTCACTGCTTAATGTTAGATCTTGTCTTTATGGATAAATCCTTGATCCTTTTGATTAGGTATGTCTCATCTATCCTTTCTCTTCTTTTCTCTATTCTCTCTAACTGATTCTATAATTCATAACACTATCATAGCTGCCATAGCCACCATTAATCCTCTCTCTACACTTAGTATTTGTCTCTAATGTATTCTCCAAACTCTTTAGGGTTTGTCTCCATAAATAAACATATGTGGAATGGGATAGGTTAGAATCAACAACTATGGTTGATCCATATTGCCACCTAAAACATCCCTTGATATGATTGGTTGCATGTACTACATAGGGATTCACAATATGACTTAATCATTATCTTCTACAATTGTAAAATAATGTTTATGTTAGCCCAAAAATAGTTTACATAGTAGTTTGTGCCATTACAAATAACTTTATCCATGCCTGGTTAGTTGGCATCCAAAGAATTTGATGCTTGACCTACACTATTATCTTGATGATATAACTTGGCTTTTGAATAGCTTGGCACTCTCTATTTACTCGACACCTAAATCACTCAGTACATACTAAATTTCTCAGCTCTTGAATGACTTGGCACACATAAATTGCTTGACACTTACTAGGTCTTAGGACTAAATAGTCATATTGTTTGGCATGTATTGTCTAGCAACTTATGCTCAACATGGTTTGATCACTTAGCTTGCATCGATATCTTGGCTCACTCTAATCACTCGACTTGCACTATAATTCTGCTAGAGAATGACTAAGTGTTTTGTCACTACCTTTTCAAAACCAAAACAAGATCAACATTTGCAACAATATAGGGAAGGACAAAAAAAGGAAAAAAAGAAAAAAGAAATGATTCATGTGAATTTTCTATTGAATCTTATGTTTTATTGTCAATGTGAATGTTCTAATGAAACTTATGTGTTAATGAATTCTATCATGTGATAATTCATGAATATTAAATTTTATTAATAAAATGAATGAATTTTAAATTTTAATAGGGAATTTAGATGTTGGCGGGGGAGGGGGGCGTGTGGTGAGGGGGGAGAGGGGTGTGGCCAAATGAGCTTCCACCTTCACAATGTTGGCCTTAATTAGTAGAGAATATTAAACTATTCTCAAAACCAAGTGAAGCTCAACATTAATGTATGATTTCATAACAATTAACTATGTGAATCTCTTGGTTTCAAGCAATCCAGAAGGATGCCATAGTTCGATATGCAATATCAATTCATATGCGTATGACATCAAGTGGAGCTAAAAAACCCAACAAGTTTGAATTTTTGTTAGAGGTCTTTAATTAGGTATTTTAAGTTAAAATGATTCATGAGAATATAAAAATATAAATAATTCTAATTCAACTATTCTAAAATACATGTATGTTATTGACAAATGACTCCATAGTGAATATTTTTTTTGCTATGACATCCAGCAACCATAATCTCCAAGTTTTCTCTATGATAACTATACATGGTGCATTCTAGTGGGTATGTACTTATTTTGAGCATTTCTAATGATTTTATGTTTTCTAAACCTTCCATTTTCTTCAATTTCTAGCATTTTTCCAATTGAAAATATTTTAGAGATGTCATTTCAATGAGACTTGAAAGCTTATCCAATTTTGAACAATCACTTAACGTTAGCTACTTTAATGATTTCAAATTATTTCAAATGTTTCTAATATTTTACACATCATACTAGCTATAACTTTACCTATGAACTTGAACTTCTCTTAGATCTCAAAACATATCTTGAATCTTCACCATCTGATTTTACCTTGCTAATTTCATCCACTGATCTTGCTAACTAACTCTATCCTTATCTTAGAATCTTCTAGAATAGTCTAGATATTTTCCTAATGTCATCCTTTACTTGCTCTTCAACAAAATACTCTTCTTTACTCAATCATACTCTTGCATCATCGAACACCTTCATCAACTAGTTAACATCATGCTCAGTTAATACTATGCTCTCTTTCTAACATCTTATACTCTATAACATTTTTCTCCAAATGAATCTAATTACTTAACCTTCCTTCCTCTTATTTTATTGACCACTATTTCTAGTGTGAACTACAACATTAGAGGCCATTTTGTGATGCCAATTTGTAATGGCAACCATATTTCAATGTAAATTTTGAACTTTTTTTGACATATCCCTTGTAAGGCCCCTTCCTTAGTACCCTATTATAAATCTTAATAACACAAATATTGTTAGAGATAGGAAGAATAAGGATATGGGATGTCATGTTTTTGTCTCTTGTGTATAGAATGTGAATTATATAATGTTACCATATGTCTTATGATAGAATAATGGTAAGAAGGTTTTGGGATCTAAGTACATCATGATTGAAATTTTTCTCATCAATAATGAACCTGAGATCTTATTGAGACTGATATATATTTTAGTTATTGCTATGCTAAGTAGCCTATTTGAAATTACATTAGGTTGATCAGCGGAGACCCTATGGAATAAAGGCCCAAGATGTCATAGATTAGAAACTATGTCAATGGGTTCATCCTATTTTATGACCTATTAGGAGAATTGAATTAGATGGTTATTATGGAATGATGAATCAACACCCACCCTTGTGAATATTACTAATAGTCACAAATGAAAATTGTTATCAAAATTTGATAAGGGTCTACACAGTAGAACTCAGTATGATGTAATGTAATAATTCAATTATAGTGCAAGTAGTATTAGGTGCATATGTTGACATTCATAATGACAAATTTAATGGCCCAATAAAATTTAATGGATTTATTCTATGATTGATTTTGAAACTATGTGACACAATTATGCAAACATCTTGATTGCCTATCATAATTGATACACCTTATGTTTTATTATCTCATAATGGTAATGAAATATTGATAGTAATCACACTAGATTTAATTGAATCAAAGGATACTAGTTATGATTTTTACATTTTGGTGATTCACACTTAAGAAATGTATTCGAAACTAATCTTTGTTTTGGCTGATTTAATATTTCATTATTATGATAGGAATTGGAATATGTTGTGATTCATAATAAAAACTTAATCGTGTTAAGAAAAGATTAATGTTGATATGAAGATTTTGATATCTTAATGTTTTGAATGATTTTTATATGAAAATGATTAGAAAAAGAAGAAGTTATTTATGAAAATTGAATATGTTAATTTATGTGAATCATGTGATATTAAAATTCTCATGCACCTATATACATGTATTTTAATATGATTTTCATTGGACCACTAATGTTCGAGTTTATTGTGCAGGAAATTAAACCATGGAAATTAGTTAGGGAAATGAAACAAAAACTTATATGGACATAGTATAGCCAAGGAGAATCTTTGGAAAATTCAAAGCCTCATTGTGATGTGTTTATTTTGTAAATGTGAGTTTCCATGTGTGTAATAAATTTAAATTCATGAGTAAAGTAGGGACATGCCATTGTGATCTGTAATGTGTTTTGATGTGTTGTGATTGACGCTTGTAATTTGATGACATGCCACCTAGGGTTTTGGTCATGGTTACACTTGTAATCACCTAAAAATGGTCATCTAGACTATTAGCCCCCTTCTCAGCATTTTGGCTAAATTAATTTAATCATTTACCTAGACCAAATTGCTAATAATCAATTTATTTGATTATAACCTATAGTTTGACTATGCTATCCTAAGTTCATTATTTGATTAAAAGAACATGTCCCCTTTTAATTAAATAAAAGACTCCATTCTTCTAACCCACTTAAAGTGCACACATAAAGTCCTTTTTCTATTTTGCAATTAAAAGAAAAGGCTTTGTGACTTTTGTCTTATATGACAAGTCAACTTATATTCTATTGGTTGATTTGTGTGTGCACATGGATCACTCCTATTTTTGAATTCAACCGTTGATCATCCACCATCTTCATCTTGATCTCCACCGTCCATACATCTTTAAAAGGGAGAGAGCTTTCCCCCTCAATCCATCTTTTGAATATTGTTATGCTGCAGGTTTTCTAACAGGTTTCTTTGGAGCTTTGTGGAGAACTTCTATTTCTTGTCTACATTCTCTCATACCATAGCATTTTAGCTTAGATTCATGTTGCATGTTAGTTTAGCTTTTATTTTGCAATAATCTATCTCACATAGCTTATTAATGGTATTGCAACACTCTCATCCATGCTTAGAATAGCTGCATTTTTCATATTCATTCTAGTTTAATCTTTAGTTGCATTGCGTTCTTGAGGAACTCCTTGGGACATTTGCATTCTTGCATCTTGTCTTTGGAACCTCCCATTGCATGGTTTACTAGCAAGAAGAGTATCTCTAAGGCTCATCTGAGAGCCTTCTTATTCTTAAAATATACTCTCTTGCACTCCATGGATAGGGAGCTCTAAGCCGGCATCTAAACATTCCAATCCCACGGTGGGCGCCAAAAATGTACACTCGAAAGTGTCCCACTCTAAACCCTTCTATCCAAACGATTCCATGAGATTGGAATGTTCAGATGCCAGCTTAGAGCTCCCTATCCACGGAGTGCAAGAGAGTATATTTTAGGAATAAGAAGGCTCTCAGATGAGCCTTAGAGATACTCTTCTTGCTAGTAAACCATGCAATGGGAGGTTCCAAAGACAAGATGCAAGAATGCAAATGTCCCAAGGAGTTCCTCAAGGATGCAAATGCAAATATGAAGACTACACTAGAATGAATATGCAAAGTGCAACTATTTTAAGCATGGATGAGAGTGTTATAATCCAAATATTAAGCTATGTGAGAGATTATTGAAAAATAGAAGCTAAACTAACATGCAACATGAATCTAAGCTAAAATGCCATGGATGAGAGAATGTAGACAAGGAAGAGAAGTTCTCCACAAAGCTCCAAAGAAAACCTATTAGAAAACCTGCAGCATAACAATGTTCAAAAGATGGATTCATGGATGGGGAAAGCTCTCTCCCTTTTAAAGATGTATGGACAGTGGAGATCAAGATGAAGATGGTGGATGATCAACGGTGGAATTCGAAAATAGGAGTGATCCATGTGCACACACAAATCAACCAATAGAATATAAGTTGACTTGTCATATAAGACAAAAGTCACAAAGCCTTTTCTTTTAATTGCAAAATAGAAAAAGGACTTTATGTGTGCACTTTAAGTGAGTTAGAAGAATGGGGTCTTTTATTATAATTAAAAGGGGACATGTTCTTTTAATCAAATAATGAACTTAGGATAGCATAGTCAAACTATAGGTTATAATCAAATAAATTGATTATTAGCAATTTGGCTTAGGTAAGTGATTAAATTAATTTAGCCAAAATGTTGAAAAGGGGGCTAATAGTCTAGATGACCATTTTTAGGTGATTAAATTTTCCCCTCTTTGACTAATGCGTGATCGATCTGGGAACACATTATGTCAAAGAAAATCGAAGCCAAGTAGGCGATGATAGATATAGATGTCTAATTCCGAAGAGTGAAATGCAGAAATAGATAGCAAGTCCTAAATGCACAGCCTGATAGCAGTAGTACTGAACACTAGGAAGAGATGATGTCAGAATTCAAGAAGAATACTAACACTTAGAAAAGTAGATAGAGTGAGAGCAAGTGAGAAGATCAAACAAATTCTCCTAAGCAGTGATAGAGTATTTCTGCCCCCTCGGGATCGAAATTGAAATGAGGTAAGTGGATGCAAAAACTGGCTAGAAATGAGAAAAATAGAATATAGCAATGTCCAAGATGACAGATAGATGATTAGAACCCAAGAATGACTATAAGAAACTGATAAAATGCCCCAGTTTAACTAGAGTTGACCTTGAAGGATATAGCATAAAATTAGGTCAAATCTAGTAGAAAGATGATTTAGATGTGAAAGAGTGAATTGAAGTAGATATGAAGTATGGAAATGATGAAGACACGAAGAAATGAAGATGCCCCAGTGATGATTCAGAGATTAGACCTCAAAAGGTCAGCTAACTGCTCAGAAGAAAGTAGAATTTTAAAAGACAATTTTGACCATCAAGATGAACTCGAATTTGGATTTCGATCCCGAAAATGAATCCAGGATGTTGAAATTATTTAAGAGGTCAAAACTTTATATAATGTGATGATAAGATAGAAAAGTGATGAAGCGAAAGATTAAGAAGGTGAAAAGACATGAACAAGAAGAAAGTAAAGAAATATATGAAAGAAGTTAGCTGATATGTCCACAAAAAGATGAAGAGAGAGCTCTCCCCATATGCAAGAATGCAAGACTAAGCTAGAAAATGAACTTAAAATGCAAGCTAATATGCAAAGTGGTTTACCAGCAAGAAGTGCATAACATTTAGACTCTTAATTTCATCATTGAGCATTTATTAGGGACATCATGAGATCATACAACCATCACTAGTATAACTATGAGGATATGAATATGATCGATATTAGATAGGTATGTGGAAATCCAATCTAAGCATCAGAGACATGTAAGTCAAGATAACTACATGATTAGATTCCCTAAGTTTAATTTAGCAAGATTACACCTGTATCAAGGCATAAGCGCCAGGATAAACCCTAAGTGCGGTCTTGCAAAACAGCCAAGGATGATACATTTGTAAGTCAACGTGTTGAATAGGACCAGCATAAATGCTTACAACACTATAGAAAAACAAAAGTATACCCACAAGCAGAAATCAAGAAAATATGTCCCATGCCCCCAGTCTTCTAGTCAATGACATCCTTGAAAGACTATTAGGGAGGGAACACATGGCAAAGAAATCATCATAGACAGCACACAAAGTAGATAAAGATCAGCATAGCTCAGTCGTTTAGGTGTTAAAGTGTGTGTGTGTAAGTCATTTGGCCATTTCTTCCAGACTTGATTCTGATAGTGAGAAATATCACGACATCAGAGACCGTAGGTAAACTATCTATAAAGTGTTGAAAAACACTTGATGTCAAAGTGGGGGAAGTGTTGAGAAACACTATTTTGTGAGTTGTCAAAGAAACCCTAATGCACAAGAATACCTCAATAGGCTAAGTAGCTATGCCCCCAAGATGAGGACAAGAAACAATTCCAAGCTAGGAAATGTGTAGCGAAGTGGATGATTGAGATTGATAGACATAGTTGCAAGGGTTTCAAGTAGTGCCTATTTCCAGATTTTCACCGCTTGACAGATTTTATTTTTATTTTTTTATTTGACATTTTTTTGATTTTTTTGGTGATACATCAAAGTTCCTATTGCTAGGTTTTCACTAAGAAAATCTTTTTTTCAGGACATTTTCTAATTTTTAGGATTTTTTCAGCATCATATATGATTTTTTGGATTTTTTAGAAGGTTTTAGAGATCACTAGTTCTCAACCAAGATCACATCATTTTCTCCCAATGTCTAGTAGGTATAGGATATGATGGAGCAACGAGCCAGTGGATAAGCAAAGATGGATGAAAAAAGAGTATGAAGCAAGTGAAAGTGATCCTCAACGACTGACTCCTCAAGAGTACCCAAGCTACGAAAAGAGGTGAAATAGTCATATGAAGCATATTTTGGATAAGCAATGGAAGTAATGAGAAAGATATCATGTAGGATAAGCAATGAAGCCAACAAGTGAGATAGCATGAAGATAAGCGATGGAAGCTAATGAGAAAGATAGCATGTAGGATAAGTGGTGAAGCCAACAAGTGAGATAGCATGAAGTGTGTAGTCCAAAAGAGTAGCCATGTCAAGAGACCTATGAGAACCATGTTTCATTTATTATGATCAAGACCAAGGGGTCAACTAGATAGTATAGCAATGGGATAGAGCAATAATAATAAAGCTCAAGATAGAGGCTATGAGTGAATGGGAGAGCACAATAGAAAATCTCATGGATAAGATAGCCAATATGCAAAGATAGCTCAACATTGTCAAGATCAAAGAGAGAAGGGATAGATGGATGATGGAAGAATTACGCATGATGCCTATTTGCCAGGTTTTCATCATGGTACTTATCCAAGGTGCCACAAGAAGTAGTTTTCACCATAGGATGCATTTATTTCTCTTTACTTTTGCAACCAAGGTGCCACAAGAAGTGGTTTTCACCAAGGCACATTTTCATTTTTTCAATTTTTTTTTTTTTTTTCTCTTTTAGAAAGAGCTCAAGCTTTTTGAATGTAGATAGTGCTTCGATAGAAAAGATAAGTCATGATAAGCCAAGACCATAGAAAGGTATGCTCAAAGATGTTGATAGGGTGATGAAAGAGAAATGGTATTAGGAAGAGTATATGGAGGATAAGAGTTCATGTATAGAAAGTTAGTGTAAGCTTTAGAGGATTTCATGAGGGTAGTTGAAATATTGGACAAGATCAACATTAACACACACCTTGAAGGGTATTGGAACAATGGAGGAATCATAGATGGAGTAGCTTGAGGTTTAGATGTATGAGGTGGTAGAAGAGATTTGGAAAAAAGTGGAGTTGAAGGATTTGAAATAGTTTTAGGAAGATGTTTGGAAGAAGATGAAGTGGAAGCCTTTGGAAGCTTGAATGACAACTTTGATTTGTTTTCAATATTCAAACCTTTCAAAAGAGACTTGGGAATCCATATAGCTTTAGATTTTTCTTTTTCTTTGGATGCTTGAGATTGCATTTCTTCAATGATGGATTTAGGAACCCACATTTTTTTTGATTTAGCTCTCTTAATAGTGGACCTTTGCGGTCTCTTTTGTGCATTCTCTTTCTTAGCATTCATATGTCGATTAGATGGGACATAGTGATCTTTCTTTTTCAATGGATTCTTATGTTTAATCTCACTTCCAAAGGACTTGGGATTTGTGGATGAATAAGGATGATATGACTGGTTTAGATGTATAGATGGGTGAAAAGTCATCAAGGATGAGTGTCTTTGTTGATCTTGAGGTAATATAGAAGAGCTAGGGAATGAGCTATGAGTAAATGTAGGAGATGGAGGAACATAGGGCCCCAATATGGATGGAAGGTTTGAAGGCTTTAGCTTTGATGGATAAGGACCAAGGATAGACTTAGGAGATGCAAATGGATGGTTAAAAGGGACATCAACATCTTTAGAGTGAGCAACGTGGTCAAAGCCATCAATAGACTCATGAGTAGCTTTGATAGGAGCAACATTTTTAATAGGAGCACTTGAAGCTTGAACAAAATTTTGAAGTGGATATGGAGAAGTAGAACATGAGGGGATGCTTTGATCTTGACAAGTAGCTTTGGATAGCATATGAAGAGAACTTTTCTCATAATTTTCAGTAAGCTCAAGGGAGATAATGGAAGTGGTGTCTTCATCATACTTAGGAGGTGGATAAGACATAGGATATGGAGGAGTGACATTTTGAAAGAGATGAAAGGGTGTTTGATCTTGATCTTTCTTGACATTTATAGCTTTTTCTTTTTGAGAGTCCTCTTGACATGCAGCCACTTCTAAGGACAAGGGAGAATGAAGAGTGAATGGAGTAGTGCTTAGATTAGGCAGTATAGTGCATGAAGGTTGAGGATGTTTAGGATTAGTAGCATGGAAAAGGTTTGCAGCCAAGTGAAGGTTAGCTTGAGTTTCTTTTAGAGGTAGCCCTTGAGGATACACGTAGTCAATGTGGAAAGCATTAGGTTCTTTATTTGATGGAGGCATGTTGGAAAGATTTGAAGTGTTGGGAGATGCACGAGTGTTGGAAGAAGTGGAAGATGTAATGGAGCCGCTACTAGACATAGGTTCATTAATGTAATCTTGCTCAAGAGAAGTATCCTCAGCACATGAGTCACTAGAGGTATCAATAATTCCATTATCAATAAGATCTTGGATTTTATGTTTTAGCTCAATGCAATCTGAAGTACTATGCTCATTATGTTGATGATAAGCACAATAGTTATCCAAGAATGGGTTTCCATATGAGCTAGACTTAGGTAACATGATGATCTTATTGCCAAGAAGTTTTCTCAAAATGTCATCATAAGAATTCTCCAAGGGAGTAAAATTTATCTCAAAAGTATGTCTAGAGTCCTTTGGTTGTTTCTCAAGTGAATAGAATGCATCCATGTCTTCATTATTAACTTTGTCAAAGATAGGTCCATCATGAAATTTTGGCATAGGCTCAAAGGAGGTATCACTTGCTTGTTCTCTAAAGAGGTCTTTAGATCTAGAAGATGAAGACATTTGATGTCTTGAAGTAGAGCATGTAGACCTAGAAGAAGAGGATGACCTTAAAGAAGGTGATTCACATGCATGTTTTGACAAAATAAATCTCTAGAGCGCAAATGAAGATACTTTTTCAAATTTCTTGCATTTTTGGAAATCTCTTTGATTTTTAATAGGGGTATCTTCTTTTCATTTTTATTTTTGGATACAAAATCATAGCAAACAAGTCCAATCTTGTTGACTAGGTCAAAACCAAAGAGTAAAAATGAGAGCATTTGTGATTAACTTGCACTTTCTTTGCATGCACTTGGTTGGAAGATAAATTGGATTTTTGAGGCAACTCACCACTTTTTATTGCAAATTTTTATATTATTTCACACTAACTTTTGTTGCTAACAAGTTGTGATTTCAGGTTGCCATCCTTGTGAAAAAAATTAAAACATTGCATAAAAAGAACACATGTCAAAGCTTCAAATGCACAAGGGCTACTAACGATTGTTTGCAGGGCTGCCCAAAGCATAAAAACTCAAATTTCTTGCTTTTTTGTTTTCATGTGTCGCATTGAATAATTTTTCATTTTTCATAGGCACATAAAACTTGTGATTGGAGTCTTTTGGTAATAGGAGAGTATGCTCTTCACCCTTGTGGTGAATCAGAAATCTTGACTTGCCATTTGGTTTCAAAAGCAAGAGGTAACTGAATCTTCTTGGCGTGTTTGGGAGAAAATGATTGGAATAGGAGAGTATGCTCTTCACCCTTGTGGTGAACCAGAAATCTTGACTTCCAAAATTTGATCCACTTTGTGTAGTTAGAATCCTTTAGAGGGCCTGCTCTCGGACAACCTGAGAGGAACGACCCAAGTGGGGACAAGCTGATTACCTGGCTCTTCCAACCCACTATAAACTCAAGGCTATCAAGGACATAAAACCTTGGTAGATGTAGTGTTTATCTTCGTCTAGTGTGATCGCTTATGGGATTTCGACCATAAGGAGATCACTAGGCAAGAATGCTTAAGGTACTCTTGTGATCGCGAGATCGGTTACTCATCGCAAGGTGAGGTGTCCTGTAATTGGGAGCAAGAGGAACACTATGAACGGAAGCCCGATCTAAAAACTCTAAGTTAGTAACTACCTTTTTTTTAGCCGCTCAACTTCTTGGTGCAAGGATTGATCCTAGTGGACTACCCGGATCACCCCAAGATTTTACACTCACCATATGTGTTCCCTTAGTTGTGCTTATGGCACTTCTATGACAAAGCCAATATCTCTTGTGGGAAACCACTTGGTGTGAGGCAAAGGAGCATCAAGTGTGGGCCAAGTTGTTGAGTAATGAACCATGACTTCTAGGTAGATATTGCTTGATGTGTTCTCGAATGTGGTATACTTGTGAAAATCTTTTGAACATACACATGACGATAATTCTAGGGAATTCTTTTGAGACGTCACATATGCTTGTATCATGCAAGGTTGCTTTGTCCCTTGCTTGATTGTTTGAAGACTACTCCATGTGTCACTATCTTGCTTGGAAAGAAATTGCTTTTGAACATCAAACTTGCTATGCTATCAACTATTGTCAAACTTTGTCAACCAAGTCAAAGCATCAAGTCTTAACATTTTTCTTGTGTTGCTTGCTAAGGGGAGTCGCATCATTTGATTTTGATTTTCTATGTCTCTAGTTCTTGAACATGCTTAAAGTGACTCTTTGGTCTTAGTGCTCTTGGTCTTTTTGTCTTCATGGTCTATGCCTACTTGCTAGTTATCCTTTTGCTGAAATGGTTGCCTTGATTTCTTGACTACACTCTTGGGTTGGAGAGTTGTTCACTTGTCACCCTGCTTGCTCTATCTATTTGGCTATTTGGGCATCTTGCCTAGCTATTGACTTGAGTCATTCATGTCGTAAGTTTCTTGGACATATTGTTTGACAAGTCACTTTAATCTCTCTCTACTATTTTAGCAAGTGAACACTCTACCTCCTATAGTTTCAACATCAAGTTATCTTCTAGACTACTTTATGCTTGGCTTTGCATCTAAAACTATGGGATCTAAACCTTGTACTACCAAACTTCAACAAAATCTAGATGATCATGATATCCTCCATGTCACTAAAGAGTTTCAAGATCTATATGCACAATACAAAGAAATGGAAGAGACAAATGATCTTTCTTACCTTCGTCTCTCTAAGCGCATGATGGAAATGAAATCTAAACTTGAGAAAAGGTTGGAGGAGAAGATTGCATCATTACATGAATCTTCCTTAAGGTCTTTACATGCATGTAAGTCACCTTCTTTGAGGTCATCCTCTTCTTCTAGGTCTACATGCTATACTTCAAGACATCAAATGTCTTCATCTTCTAGATCTAAAGACCTCTTTAGAGGACAAGCAAGTGATACCTTCTTTGAGCCTATGCCAAAATTTCATGATGGACCTATCTTTGACAAAGATAATGATGAAGACATGAATTCATATCATTCACTTGAGAAACAACAAGAAGATCCTAGACATACTTCTAATAGAACTTTTGCTCCCTTGGAAGATTCTTATGATGACACTTTGCAAAAACTTCTTGAAACTGAGCTCATCATGTTGCCTAAGTCTAGCTCCTATGGAAATCCTTTCTTGGATGATTATTGTGCTTATCATCAATCTAATGACCATGCTACTTTTGATTGTATAAAGCTGAAACATAAAATCCAAGATCTCATTGATGATGAGATTGTTGATCTTAGAACCTCTAGTGACTCATGTGCTGAGGATACTTCTCTGGAGCAAGATTACATTGATGAACCTATGTCTAGTAGTGGCTCCATTACATCTTCCAATTATTCCAAAACTCATGCATCTCCCAATGCTTCAAAGCTTTCCAACATGCCTCTATCAAATAAAGAACCTAATGCTTTCTACATTGACTACATGTATCCTCAAGGGCTACCTCTAAAAGAAACTCAAGCTAACCTTCACTTGGATGCAAACCTTTTCCATGCTACTAATACTAAACATCCTCAACCTTCATGCACTACTATGCCTAATCCAAGCACTACTCCATTCACTCTTCATTCTCCCTTGTCCTTAGAAGTGGCTCCATGTCAAGAGGACTCTCAAAAAGAAAAAGCTATAAATGTCAAGAAAGATCGAGATCAAGCACCCTTTCATCTCTTTCAAGATTTTTCCCCTTCATATCGTATATCTTGTCCACCTCCTAAGTATGATGAAGATAGCACTTCCATTATCTCCCTTGAGCTTACTGAAAATTATGAGAAAAGTTCTCTTCCTATGCTATCCAAAGCTACTTGTCAAGATCAAAGCATCCCCTCATGTTCTACTTCTCCATATCCACTTCAAAATTTTACTCAAGCTTCAAGTGCTCTTATTAAAAATGTTGCTCCTGTCAAAGCTACTCATGAGTCTATTGATGGCTTTGACCACGTTGCTCACTCTAAAGATGTTGATGTCCCTTTTCACTATCCATTTTCATCTTCTAAATCTATCCTTGGTCCTTATCCATCAAAGCTAAAGTCTTCAAACCTTCCATCTATATTGGAACCTTATGTTCCTCCATCTCCTACATTCACTCCTAGCTCATTCCCTAGCTCTCCTATAATACCTCAAGATCAACAAAGACACTCATCCTTGATGACTTTTCACCCATCTATACATCGAAACCAGTCATATCATCCTTATTCATCCACAAATCCCAAGTCCCTTGGAAGTGAGAATAAACATAAGAATCCATTGAAAAAGAAATATCACTATGTCCCATCTAATTGACATGTGAATGCTAAGAAGGAAAATGCACAAAAGAGACTACAAAGGTCCACTATTAAGAGAGCTAAATCAAAGAAAATGTGGGTTCCTAAATCCATCATTGAAGAAATGCACTCTCAAGCACCCAAAGAATGAGGAAAATCTAAAGCTATGTGGATTCCCAAGTCTCTTTTAAAATACTTGAATATTGAAAATACTTCAAAGTTGACATTCAAGCTTCCAAAGGCTTCTATTCCATCTTCTTCCAAAAATCTTCCTAAAAAATTCCAAAGCCTTCCACTCCACTTTTTTACAAATCTTTTCTACCACCTCATACATCTAAACCTCAAGCTACTTCATCCATGATTCCTCCATTGTTCCAATACCCTTCAAGGTGTGTGTTAATGTTGATCTTGTCCAATATTTCAACTACCCTCATGAAATCCTCTAAAGCTTACACTAACTTTCTATACATGAACTATTATCCTCCATATACTCTTCCTACTACCATTTCTCTTTCATCACCTTATCAACATCTTTGAGCATACCTTTCTATGGTCTTGTCTTATCATGGCTTATCTTTCCTATAGGAGCACTATCTAAATTCAAAAAGCTTGAGCTCTTTCTAAAAATTCAAAAAAAAAAAAATGAAAAAAATTGAAAATGTGCCTTGGTGAAAACCACTTCTTGTGGCACCTTGGTAGCAAAAGTAAAGAGAAATAAATCCATCCTATGGTGAAAACTACTTCTTGTGGCACCTTGGATAAGTACCATGATGAAAACCTGGCAAATAGGCATCATGCGTAATTCTTCCATCATCCATCTATCCCCTCTTCTCTCTTTGATCTTGACAATGTTGAGCTATCTTTGCATATTGGCTATCTTATCCATGAGATTTTCTATTGTGCTCTCCCATTCCCTCATAGCCTCCATCTTGAGCTTTATTTTTATTGCTCTATCCCATCACTATCCTATCTAGTTGACCCCTTGGTCTTGATCATAACAAATGAAACATGGTTCTCATAGGTCTCTTGACATGGTTACTCTTTTAGACTATACACTTCATACTATCTCACTCATTGGATTCACTACTTATTCTACATGCTATCTTTCTCATTACTTCCATTGCTTATCCAAAACATGCTTCATATGACTATTTCACCTCTTTCCCTAGCTTGGGTACTCTTGAGGAGTCAGTCCTTGAGGATCACTTTCACTTGCTTCATACTCTTTTTTCATCCATCTTTGCTTATCCACTAGCTCGTTGCTCCATCATATCCTATACCTTGCTAAAAATTAGGAAAAAATGATGTGATCTTGCTCAAGAACTAGTAATCTCTAAATTATTCTAAAAAATCCAAAAAAATCATATATGATCTTGAAAAAAATCCTAGAAATTGAAAAAAGTCCTGAAAAAATTTGTCAAGTGGTGAAAACCTGGAAACAGGTGCTACTTGAAACCCTTGCACCTATGTCTATCAAACTCAATCATCCACTTCGCTACACATTTCCTAGCTTGGAATTGTTTCTTGTCCTCATCTTGGGGGCACAACTACTTAGCCTATTGAGGTATTCTTGTGCATTAGGGTTTCTTTGACAACTCACAAAATAGTGTTTCTCAACACTTCCCCCTCTTTGACATCAAGTGTTTTTCAACACTTTACAGATAGTTTACCTACGGTCTCTGATGTCGTGGTATTTCTCACTATCAGAATCAAGTCTGGAAGAAATGGCCAAGTGACTTACACACACGCACTTTAACACCTAAACGACTGAGGTATGCTGATATTTATCTACTTTGTGTGTTGTCTATGATGATTTCTTTGCCAGGTGTTCCCTCCCTAATAGTCTTTCAAGGATGTCATTGACTAGAAGACTGGGGGCATGGGACATATTTTCTTGATTTCTGCTTGTGGGTATACTTTTGTTTGTCTATAGTGTTGTAAGCATTCATGCTTGTCCTATTCAACAATTTGACTTATAAATGTATCATCCTTGATTGTTTTGCAAGACCGCACTCAGGGTTTATCCTGGCGCTTATGCCTTGATACAGGTGTAATCTTGCTAAATTAAACTTAGGGAATCTAATCGTGTAGTTATCTTGACTTACATGTCTCTGATGCTTAGATTGGATTTCCACATACCTATCTAATATCGATCATATTCATATCCTCATAGTTATACTAGTGATGGTTGTATGATCTCATGATGTCCCTAATAAATGCTCAATGATGAAATTAAGAGTCTAAATGTTATGCACTTCTTGCTGGTAAACCACTTTGCATATTAGCTTGCATTTTAGGCTCATTTTCTAGCTTAGTCTTGCATTCTTGCATATGGGGAGAGCTCTCTTTCTTCATCTTTTTGTGGACATATCAGCTAACTCCTTTCATATATTTCTTTACTTTCTTCTTGTTCATGTCTTTTCACCTTCTTAATCTTTCGCTTCATCTCTTTTCTATATTATCATCACATTATATAAAGTTTTGACCTCTTAAATAATTTCAACATCCTAGATTCATTTTCGGGATCGAAATCCAAATTCGAGTTCATCTTGATGGTCAAAATTGTCTTCTAAAATTTTACCTTCTTCTGAGCAGTTAGCTGACCTTTTGAGGTCTAATCTCTAAATCATCACTGGGGCATCTTCATTTCTTCATGTCTTCATCATTTCCATTCTTCATATCTACTTGAATTCACTGTTTCATGTCTAAAATCACCTTTCTACTCAATTTGACCTAATTTTTATGCTATATCCTTCAAGATCAACTCTAGTCAAACTGGGGCATTTTATCAATTTCTTATAGTCATTCTTGGGTTCTAATCATCTATCTGTCATCTTGGACATTGCTATATTCTAATTTTCTCATTTCTAGCCAGTTTTTGCATCCCCTTACCTCATTTCAATTTCGATCCCGAGGGGGCATAAATACTCTATCACTACTTAGGAGCATTTTTTTGATCTTTTCACTTGTTCTCGATCTATCTACTTTGCTAAGTGTTAGCATTCTTCTTGAATTCTGACATCATCTTTTCCTAGTGTTCAGTACTACTGCTATCAGGCTGTGCATTCAGGACTTGCTATCTATTTCTGCATTTCACTCTTTGGAATTAGACATCTATATCTATCATTGCCTACTTGGCTTCGATTTTCTTTGACATAATGTGTTCCCAGATCGATCACGCATTAGTCAAAGAGGGGCAAATGTAATCACCTAAAAATGGTCATCTAGACTATTAGCCCCCTTCTCAGCATTTTGGCTAAATTAATTTAATCATTTACCTAGACCAAATTGCTAATAATCAATTTATTTGATTATAACCTATAGTTTGACTATGCTATCCTAAGTTCATTATTTGATTAAAAGAACATGTCCCCTTTTAATTAAATAAAAGACTCCATTCTTCTAACCCACTTAAAGTGCACACATAAAGTCCTTTTTCTATTTTGCAATTAAAAGAAAAGGCTTTGTGACTTTTGTCTTATATGACAAGTCAACTTATATTCTATTGGTTGATTTGTGTGTGCACATGGATCACTCCTATTTTTGAATTCAACCGTTGATCATCCACCATCTTCATCTTGATCTCCACCGTCCATACATCTTTAAAAGGGAGAGAGCTTTCCCCCTCAATCCATCTTTTGAATATTGTTATGCTGTAGGTTTTCTAACAGGTTTCTTTGGAGCTTTGTAGAGAACTTCTATTTCTTGTCTACATTCTCTCATACCATAGCATTTTAGCTTAGATTCATGTTGCATGTTAGTTTAGCTTTTATTTTGCAATAATCTATCTCACATAGCCTATTAATGGTATTGTAACACTCTCATCCATGCTTAGAATAGCTGCATTTTTCATATTCATTCTAGTTTAATCTTTAGTTGCATTGCGTTCTTGAGGAACTCCTTGGGACATTTGCATTCTTGCATCTTGTCTTTGGAACCTCCCATTGCATGGTTTACTAGCAAGAAGAGTATCTCTAAGGCTCATCTGAGAGCCTTCTTATTCTTAAAATATACTCTCTTGCACTCCATGGATAGGGAGCTCTAAGCCGGCATCTGAACATTCCAATCTCATGGAATCGTTTGGATAGAAGGGTTTAGAGTGGGACACTTTCGAGTGTACAACACTTAACCTTATACTAATTACCTTTCATAAGATGAAGTACATCCAGTTGGGGAAAGGAAAGGATGGGTCATCATCAAGGAAAATTTGAATTTAAACTTGACAAGGATTTTTAAGAGTCAGTAAATGGTCGCAAAGTACCATTTTTGTGATAATAAGCCACTCATATGTTAGCATAACATGTTAGGGGCCTAAATTTGACCATTTTAATGCTTAGCTAGCCTAGGGGACCCCCTAACCAATTCATTCTTCCACTAATGAGTTGATCCTCATCTTTCCACTTAGTCAAAGGTAGCAAATTTGGTAGGGACAAAATGTTAGAAACAATAGTCAACCGGTATTATTGAGAGACATGGGTGAATCAGTTATATGAAAATATAAAACATTTATCTTCTTAAACAATCTTGATCATTCAACCAAATTAAGAAACAACCATAAAGAGATGCACATAAACTATTATACTAGATATGTTGAATAGGGAAACCGTTGATCCGAGGGAAAACCCCAGTGGAAATGATGCCCAAAAAATGATGTAGTAATATGAATATTCATTGTTAGGGGATGGACCTTGTTAGGAGGCTCTTACAACATTTAGTAGAAAGAGTCCCTATTCAAAGACTTTGAATTGCTATTAGGAGCTATAGAAGGCAACAGAACCCACTGTCCACACAACTTCAAGATCATATCAATGAACCCATAGTCTAATTGACCTCGGTACAATTCCTTTTAGAATAATAGACGTGTAACAATATTTTACTTCTTTGTCTATCCAGTATGTCAGACTCCTTCACCTTCAGATCATGCAATCAGATCTAGAAATCTAAACTTAGTAATAATAACCCTTAACATCACTTACACACATAGGTAGGTTGCTCTACTTTTGTATTGCTTTTCTGCTTAGTAATTTATAAGTCTTCTCTAGTCACTCTCTATAAAACATGAAAAACATCTTTCCTTTATACCATGCTCAATAATAAATCCTCGAGTTACTTTCCACATGTTAATTAAATGAAATACACATTTAATTAATTCTTTTGGCTCATAGTTATACACAAAATTTCACGTGTGACTTCCATACATGCACACTCTCTAACATCATCAATGGTCAATATACTATCTCTAGTTTATTGTGCAACCCTTCACTACAATTGTAAAGAACCATAGCAATCATACAATAAGAACTACTTTCTTAATACTCTATTTCCATGCTTTTCTCTCTAGATCAACCATATCTTCTGTACATTGTTACATTAGGTTCCATGCACTTGCCCTTGTAACAAATACACAATGTAGTATACGCTAGTAACTATGCATCATCAGATAAGTAATATAATGTTCTCAATATAGAAATCATAGTCTGCTACTCTGTCAGTCTTTTACAGACTTATTACTATGTTTTCATCAATGAAAAACATAGTTATAAATACATCATATCAATGTTCTATAATGCTCCCCCATAGCATCAACATTCATGCTAACAATCTCTGCCTTTGGCATTAATGACAACATAGATGAAAAATATCCAAGTTCCAAAAATACCATCGTGTTCTACTTTTTTCTCAATTGAACTACATAGAATATTTTTCAGGTCACTTTCTCCCCCGTTGTCATAAATGTCAAAGATAATACACAAATGGTTTAGTTTCTTGAACATACAATAATTTATTAGCATGACAACAAGCCGGTTTGTTGCTTTAAAACTTTTGTATATAAATGCATAGACAAGTCAAGTATCTAAAGACACTATTGCATACTAATTACCAATTACCAAGAGTCCCTTACTAACTCTATTTTATCATAGATACTCCCCCATTGAGGAAGCATTAGGATTTAGTCTAGTCTAACAATGATGCTATGTACCTTGGACTGATGCATTTTTGCATCTTCTATTCAGAAGAAGGCAGAGGCATAACCACAAGCATACCTCTTAGATACTCAAATGTGTCCTTTGGTAAGGCCTTTGTGAAAATGTCTACAATATGTTCCTTAGTATTAATATATTCCAATCAGATTTCTTTCTCTAAAACTTTTTCTCTCAACACATGATACTTTATAGAGATATGCTTAGTCTTAGAATGCAAAATAAGATTCTTAGACATGTTTACTGTACTTGTGTTATCACAGTAAATAATATTTGGTTATTTTTATGTAATTCCAATTTCCTTCACCATCTACTTAATCCATATAACTTGATTACAATTGTTTTCTATGGCAAGATATTCTTCCTCTATAGTACTTTGTGAAGTGCAATCTTGTATCTTGCTAAGCCAAGAAACTAGCCTTCCACCAAGAAAGAATGCTCCTCCACTGGTTCTTTTTCTATCATCCATATCTCCAACCAAATCAATATATGTATAAGTAAAAAGGGTAAAATCATTTCTTCCATCATACCAAATGCCATAATCAAATTTCCCTTTTAGATATCTAAATATCCCTTTTACAGCTGCGTAGTGATATTCTGTAGGATCAGCCTGAATCTTGCCACAATTTTAACTGCATTAGCTATATCTACTCTACTATGAGTTAGATACTACAATCCTCCAATCATAGATCTATACTTCTTTTTTTCAATAGTAGGTGTCTCATCCTTGCTTGATAACTTGCGACCAGTTACCATAGGAGTTGCAACACATTTACAATTTTCTAGTCCAAATCTTTCTAGCAAATCTTTCAAATACTTGGTTTGAGAAATAAAGATACCTTATTTGTTTTGAACAATTTGCAATCCTAAGAAAAATTTCATTTCTCCTATCATGCTCATCTCAAATTCATTCTTCATATCTTCTGAGAATTTTTTACTGGCTTCATCATTTCCTCCAAAAATGATATCATCAACAAATACAATGATTATCAACAAACCATTTTCTATTTATCTCAAATATAAGTTGTTATCTATTGTTCCTTTAGAAAAACCAAGTTTTGCTAGGTATTTATCCAACCCTACATACCAAGTTCTAGGTGCTTGCTTTAATTCATACAAGGCTTTCTTTAATATATAAACCATATCCTTCTCTACTATCAAAGGAAAACCTTCTAGTTGCTCAATGTAAACTTTTTCTTCAAGTTCTCCATTCAAGAATTCTGACTTAACACCCATTTGATATACCTTGAATTATTTTTTTTTGGATATGCCAAGAACATTTTGACTATTTCCATTCTTTCTATAGGTACATATCTTACCTCATAGTCAATTCCTTCTTGTTAAGAGTAGCCTTTGCATACCAGTCTTCCTTTATTTCTTATTACTTCTCCTTAGTCATTCATTCTATTTTTCAATACACATTTTGTGCCAATCACATTTTTGTCGTTGGATCTAGGAAATAATTCTCATGTGTCATTTTTTATTATCTATTGAAGTTCTTCCTCCATTTCCTTTATCAATGATCATCCTTGATTGCTTCATCTGTGCTTTTTGGTTCTACTTGAGATATTAGGCATAGTTCTTCATTGAATCTGCTTCCTGTCATTATTCCTTTTTCTGTACTTCCTATTATCTAATCAGCAGGATGATTTCTTATCAAATTATTGTTTGGGGTAAGAGTTGCTACTTCAACTCTTATTTTAGGTACTACACTCTATTCTTCTCTTTCTTCTTCAGTTTGCACATTATTCTACAAGTCATTGTTAGTCTTGAGAAATAATTCATTAAATCTATTGGTCATCCTAGAATAATTATCTTCATCATAGTTATAATCCATCATTTTCTATTTAGTACTAAAATTTTCATCTATTCTCACATTTTTGTACTCTACTATAGTTTTTGTTCTATAGTTGAAACACATGTAAGCTTTACTTTTTAATGAATAGCCAAGAAAAATACCTTCATTGCTCCATGGATCAAACTTACCAATATCATCATCTCTTTTGATGTAGCATTTGCTTCCAAATATTTTGAAATATTTGACTGATGGTGAGTAACCAAACGATAACTCATAAGGTGTTTTCTCGATATCTTTTCTAATTTGTACTCTATTTAGTGTGTACACTATTGTGTTGATTGCTTCTCTCCAAAATGTCTTTGGTACATCATTCTCAAATAACATAGCTCTTGCTACTTCAACAATTGATCTATTTATTCTTTTAGCAATCCCATTCTACTCAAGTGAATGGGGTGAAGATAGCTATCTCCTGATTCCATGTTCTTCATAGTAGGTATTGAATTCTTTAGAAGTGAATTATCTCCTCTATTAGATCTTAAGCTCTTGATTTTAACTCCAAATTCATTCTCTACTTTGTTCTTGAATATCCTAAATTTCTCAAATGCCTCTAATTTTTCTTTAAGAAAAGCTACCCACATCATTCTAGTAAAATCATCAACAAAAATCATAAAATACCTCTCTCCATAGAATCCTCTTGTTCTTACAAGACCACTCAAATATGTATGAACCAATTCTAGCTTTTGTGTAGTACCAAACTGGTTGCTAGAAAATGAAACTTTCTTCTACTTAGGCAAGATACATTCCATACAAACAATTCTAGTGGGCTTAGTCATCTTAGGTAAATCTCTCACAACAAGTGTATTACTAGCTTTCACAATGTTATCAAAGTTTATGTGACAAAATTTTCTATGCCATAACCAACTGTTGTCAACTTTAGCTAGTAAACATGTTATTTTAGTGGTGTTTAAGTGAAATACATTACCTTTAGTTCTTGTTCTAGTACTAAGAAATTTTCCTTTCTTGTCCTTGATGATGCATGTGTCATTACCAAATTGTAATTGGTAACCTTTATCCATAAGTTGTCCAACACTTAACAAGTTATGTTTCAGTCCATCAACAAAATAAACATCATCAGTATTTGTTTTACCATCAAGTGAGATAGATCCAATTCCTGTAATGTGACAGGTTGCATTGTTCCCTACTCTAACAATTCCTCCATTATGGCTTCTAAATTTGACAAATTTTCTCATATCACTAGTCATGTGATGTGAACAACCACTATCAATGATCCAATCTTTCCTTTCAACTTGTGAAATCAATGTGCTTATTTCTTTAATCTCTCTATCAAGATCATCCTCCTTTATAGCTATGAATCCTAATTCATCTTCAATTTTTTTTTTATTAGATTCTTCTTCTTCTTCTTCTTCATTACCATATAAACAATTTCTAGGTCTTCTAGATTTGAATCTTCCCTTATACTTCCTTTCTCTTTTAGGACACTTAGATGCATAATGATCATATTCATTTCATGTCCAACATTTAAAGATATTCTTACCATCTTTTTCTCTTTCCACAAGAAGAGCCACTCCTTCCTGGATCTTTTCCTCAATAGACTTGTTGCTGTTAGCAATGTCTCCTTGCACTTTTGTGTTCCTTGCTAGACCAGGTTTAATATTTAATGCACTACATGTTGTCTAAACTTTTTCCAATTCTCTAGATGTTTTTGATTGAATTCTTCAATTTCTAATCTACCAAGCAATGTTTCTTTGGTGAAATTAGTACTGTAGAGTATCATCACCTGAATCATCTGTGTTATTATGTTGAAAAGTGGTGCCATACTTTTCAAGATCTTCCATATTACTTCATCATTAGATTTATTTCCACCAATAGATGTGATTCCTGCAACAATCTTAGATATTCTACCAATATAGCTTCTTACAGATTCATCTTCCATCATTGTAGTATCTTAGAATGTGAAGTGTAGATTTTGTAATCTAACTCTTTTTATATGTATATCACACTCATAATTAGCTTCTAAGGTTTTCCAAATTTCATAAGATGTTTTGAGTTGTTTTACCTGGCTATACTCACGTTTAGGTAGAGCTAACAATATTTCTTCTCTTGCCCTTATGTTGCACATAAATAATTCTCTTTGTTCCTTGGTACAACTTTCAAGATCGATGCCTTGGTTACAACCCAATATCTTGGACCCATGCACAAAAGATGATTCTTCATTTTATGCTTCTAGCTATTGTAATTTGTGCCATCAAATCTCAAACTTTCCTTTCTGAACATGTTTTCCATGTATCTCCCAAAGTTGTTAAACTCTTTCTTTAAGGACCTAAGGCTCTGATACCAATTGTTAGAATTAATAGTCCACTAGTATAACTTGGGGGGGGGGGGGGGGGGTGTGAATTAGTTATATATGACAATTTAAAATATTTATCTTCTTAAACAATCTTGACCATTCAACCAAAGTAAACAACAACCATAAAGAGACGCACATAAACAATTACACCAGATATGTTGACTAGGGAAACCCTTGATCAGAGGGAAAACCCTAGTGGGAATGATACCCACAAAATGATGTACTAATATGAATATTCTTTATTAGAGGATGGATCCTGTTAGGAGTCTATTAGAACATTTAGTACAAAGAGTCCCTATTAGGAGACTTTAAATTCTTGTTAGGAGATCCCAACCCTATTAGGAGTTGCGAAAGGTAGTTGAACCCATTGTCCAAATAGCTTTAGGATCAGATCAATGATTTTAGAATAATAGATGTGTAACAAGCTTTTACTTCTTCCTCTATCCAATATGTTAGACTCCTTCACCTTTAGAGCATGCAATCAGATCTAGAACTCTGAACTCACTAACTATAACCCTTAAGGTCACTTACACACATAGGTAGGTTACTTTGCTTTTGTATCACTTTTTTGCTTAGTAATTTGCAAGTCTTTCGTGGTCACTCTCTATAAAACATGAAAAAAATCTTTCCTTTATACTTATGCTCAATAATAAATCATTGAGTTAGCTTTCCACATGTAATTAAATGAAATACACATTTATTTAATGTCGTTAGCTCATAATTATACACAAACTTTCACATGTGTGACTTCTATATATATGCATTCTCTGACATCATCAATAGTTAGTATGCTATCACCATTTCACTATGCAACCCTTCACTACAATTGTAATGAACTATAGCAATTGTATAATAGGAACTGCTTTCTTAATACTTTGTTTCCATATAGTTCTTTGTAGATCAATGATATCTTCTATACATTGTTACATTAGGTTTTGTCCACTTTCCCTTGTAACAAATGCACAATGTAGTGTGCACTGGTAATTGTACATCATGAGATAAGTAATATAATGTTCTCAATACATAAATCATATTCTTCTACTCTATCAGTCTTTTATAAACTTATTACTATGTTGTCATCAATGACAAACATAGTTATAAATACATCATATCAATGTTCTGCAATGCTCCCCCATAGCATCAACATTCAAGCTAACACAAAATTGTAAGAGATAGTGTCTTGATGTTTTTTTCAAAAAGAGATAGAGGGATAGTCTTTTTATTGCACTTGGAAAAACTAGTGGGGTCTTCACCCACTCTTTAATTTTAGAGACAAATAGGGTTTTGAAAGGAGAAAGACTAAGGAGAAGGAAGCTCTTTATCAACTATCATTTTACTTTAGCTTGGATAAAGGTTGGTATTCTTTCCATGGCCTTCATTGAAATTTCTTAATGGCGTTGAATTCTTGTTCATATGGTGGTAGAAACATGTAATGTGTGTGGTGTTGAGTGGATTGTTATGTGCTATTGCTGTGATGGATTTCCCTTGAAAAAAATTCTTTGGTTTTGTGAGTATGAATGTTAATGTGTGTGAAGGATTCACTCATCCTTGGGAGGGAAGAGAGCCTTGGGTGAAGGGGTTAGTTGGGCTCAACATTGAAGTTGAGAGATTTTCCTCTTGGAGAGGGTTTTGTTGTTCATTGATTATGGGGGCCATTGAAGCTAGATGCCTTTTTTGTTATTATGGGAGGTATAAGTGTATTGATGTAATGAGGAGGACTTATTTTGATAGCCTTGAAGAGACATTATGCAATTGTATATGTATATGTGTATATGAATATGGCATTCTCCTCTTTGGAAAGCCCACCTTCACCCATTATTTAATGATTCCAATGGTAAATCATTGTGTTAAGCCTTAGAGGGATTGCATATGTATTGTGATGTTATGTGTATGCATTATTAGCTACTTGAGTGTAACCAATTTGAGTCTTATTTCCCTAGCTTAGTGTGTGGCTTCTTAGAAGCCTAAGATGGTAGGGAGCCTCCATTGTTCTTGGTTTTATGTTATTTTTTGCAAGGTTCTAAGAATGGGATCTATGAAGAAATTAGGATTCTTCCCTTGGCATTGTTGGAAAATAAGTGTTGTGAAGAAATTAATCATTTCCATGTCATTTTGTAATGTGTTATGATAGTGAAATCTCCATTTTATGCTTTCTGAAATGTGAGAGGGATTTATGCCATATTGTATACCATTGTGAATGTATAAAATGTGATTGATGCTATTCATATAGTTGGCATTTTAAGAGAAAGATTGTAACTTTTTCATTGTTGCATAGGAAGGAAATAAATAGTTCATGTAAATGAATATCCATTATTATGGAATTCGTGTTGAAGTTAGGTGATTAAGCTCTTATACATATGCACATTCATGTATTAAATCTATAGTTAAACCTTGTGGAATTTTCATGTGAGAGAATTAATGTAATAATTATTAAACGGAGATTGAGTAAATTCATTGTAAGGTTTCATGTTATGTGATTTGATAGAAATTAAAGTTCTTGTATTGCAATTGTTCATATATACACATGGAAAATGGTTCAATATGTTTCAATAATAAGCATTGCCAAATCTAGTTTTACCATAATTTGGAAACATATAGTTGATTTTGTGCAAATTGCATCTTGTGTGTTAATCTTTGATTTTTGAAAATCATTAATGATCATATAGTCTAGAAGGATGTAAGAGTGAAACATAAAATGTATCATTTAAAAAGAATAAGTTACATTAGACATCACTAAACCCACAATCATAAATATCCTAAAATAAGGAGAAAGAATGAAAGCATAAAATCAATAGTGAAACATATTTGTACATGCTTATTTACTCTCTAGAATTTGAATGGGAGAGGAAATTAAATCCCCTCCCAATTACAGACCAATATTTTATTCCAAGGGATATTCCTTAGAATCTCCCCTATATAAACTTTATAATCTAAACTTCCCAATTAAGTCAAATAGTAATACAAAGACAATAAAAAAATGATAATAAAAAGGCCCTAGAAAGATAAACCTATCCTAAGGAGTGTCCATCACACTCAACTATACACTAAACCCAAAACATGGTCAAGGACATGTCAATTATTTTGTAAGGAAACATAACAAAAAATGAAAATCAATAACTAATACAAAGAAAGGAATTCAGGTCCCATCTTGGCAAGTAAATTCTACTCCTTAAGAGAAAAATACATTACCCTTGGAAGATGTGTAAAAAGGGAAGTTGAGGTAAGGTAAAGTAAGCTTGTTTTCCCCAAAATAAAGTGCAGACAATACTCCTTAGAACCTAGGGAGGAGTGCTACAAAAGGGGGCCAAATGAAAAGATAAATGTCCCCTCATGTGTGTCACGTGAGCCATGAGAGGGCCAAATTTTTATTAAGGAAAGGGGTTAGGTGATTAGGGGAGGGTATTAGGAAGAAGGGTTAGATAGTATAGAATTTAGGCTTTTTTAAAAAGTATTCTTGGGTAATGGTTGGGAATTAGTTAGTAAAGTAAGATATTTATGTAGTTAGGGGGTAAATTATAGGATGTAATAAAGTTAACACCAAGGGATTAGTTAATCAGGGTTAGTACTACATTTTCATGATTAAGGAGTGTGTTAGTAGATAAAGTTAGGGTTTGTTAATAGGATATCTTATTAAGTAGAAAAAATAATTTGGTTATGGTTTATAAATAGTTTTAAAAGAGATGTGTTAGAAAATAAGTAAGTTTAATAAAATTAGTAAAAGTGTTAGCATTTAAAGGTTGAATAAATATTTTACATTTGGTGAATTATGAGTGTAGGAATATGGCATTTTATAATTAGAAAATAGGTGGGCTTAGGAAATTAGTAAGTTCATGAATGACAATATGAAAATGGGTCCACATTGTTATTATGAATTAGTAAGGATGTCAGGTTAGACAGTTAATATGTTAGATTTTATAAGTGGGATGGGTTGTAAATGATGATGTTCATAGGTTATCTCACATTTTCTAGGATACATATGTGCATAGTTTATGTGTTATTGATTTACTATAATATCTTATAGTTAGAGAATAAAATTTGACTATACCCATTTTTTACAATGAACATTAAAAAGAATATATAATTGTATAAGAATTAATATAACATTAATAAAAGGAGTCAACAATATTTTTGAATGCATAAATATATGCTCATAGATTTGGGATATACCTATCTTATGTAAACCATAACTATGTTATCACTATAAGAGGATGAACCCAATGGAGAAATTTCCATAAGAGAATAGTGAGAGTGATCGAATAGTACACACTTGAAGGAAATACCTTAAGTATGTCCACCCTTTGAAATACTCAACCTACCATCATCTAGTTGCAATTATAAAATTTTGTTATGTATTATTAAACTAAATTCATCTTGTGTTATTCAAAGTTTGAAACATCCTAGGTTTCTTTCAAAAAATAAAAAATTGTAGTTGTGTTTTGCCTTGTAAAATTTGGGCACGACATCCTCAACATCATCAATTTTAGAATGGAGTTGTCAATATTGTCATGGTGTCAGCTTTATAAGTTAAAAAATAATAATGAATCATTTGAACATCATGGAAAATATTTCATTCCCAAATTAGAGTGTGTAAGAACTAGGGAGAAGAGAATTTTGGCAAGGCAAATATGCAACCAATTCTAGTGAAAGATTAGCGATTTCTTATTTTTTGCCATTTATTCTCTTCAAAATAAATTTCCTTTAGATTAATTTAGCTATTCTAATAGGATTCTAGAGTGAATATATATTTTTTCTCTTGTTGTGTCCTTGTGATCTACATCTCAGAGTGAATATATATTTTGTCTCCTATTGTGCCCTTGTCATCCATGTCTCTATAGTATAGGTTTCATAATTTAGTGGCTAATATTCATAAATTGGCTAATTTTAGAACTTTTTGGCTAGTAATTTGGCTAATAATTTAAGATTTGATACAACCTAAATCACCATAGTTATATAAAATTTAGTTCTAGAATATTTAAAATCTCTCAATAATTTATTTTATTAAAAAAATTCAACTCAAATATTCGCCACAATATTCATTACATGAATAGATTTGAGTTACCAAAATATAATATATTATTGGAGAAATTAAATTAAAATGACCAATAATTATCATAATTATTAGTTACTTTATGTATATATCACCAATATTTATTTTTCACTATGGATTTGAAGTACATGTAATGATTCTCATAATATTCCACGAGGTAAAAAAAAGTTCAATTTTGATTTGTAATATTCCATGGTGATTAATGAACTTCCTATTATTATTGAGATTCACCAATATTTTAAACAAAAAAATTATGATTCAAAAATAATCACCAATATTAATCATATTTAGAATAAAAAATTGAGAAATTCGCCAATAGAAATATTTTTTTTTTCCAGAATAATGAAAGATTCGCCAATATTTTATATCTTTTTTTGGAGGTAGCTTTCTTAAATTTTACCTTGGTGTAGAAGGAAATAAGGAAAAATGATCATGTGAGTTATAAAACACATCAAATTTTTGTACAATAAGGAACAACACTATTCAATCCCTAGTCATTCACAATTATTTATTTTCTGATCCACCTTGGAAAAATTTGTAAATCAAAAACCTACAAACCAAAATTTAAAAATAAAATAAAAAAATCAGGATATGAAATGAAATGACATAGCTTTTAGATGATCATATGAAATGAAATTGGCATGTGAGTAGAAATAAACTAATAATACATTGTGTATATATAGATTAAGGTATGTAATGGATGATTTTGAGGTACTTGATACAAACACTCAACATTTAGTATGCATATATCGTCATCTAGGATGATGCAACCTCTCACTAGTCCTATTGGCCACCAATATGGTTACATGGAAACCACTTGTACTGCCCTTTGTACACTAAACCTTTCATTTTTCTTTTCCCTTTCTTCCTTCTCCATAGAAAGGAGTTTATGTAGATTTAGCTAAGATTGATAAAGGATTTTTTGGATTGTCTATTACATGATGATATAATGAGAACAAATAGGCCTAGGACTATATATTATTTATGATCATACTATAGCCTACCTCTATATAGTATAGTGTGGTATAGTTAGTAATATTACTACTATTATTGCCACTACAACTGATTGACCTAGCCTCTTGCTAGCCACTAATGTGGTTGTATTAAGCTACTGATACTACATTGTGTATGCAGGACCCTTCATTTTCCTTTTCCCTTTCTTCCTTCTCCATTTAAAAAGATAACTATAGAGACATAGACCACACGGACACAACAAGAGATAAAATATATTTTCAATGCTAAATCCTAAATGAATGAATGAATATATGGAAAGACTAGGTGGCAGTATAATTTATAACATAGTCAATCAAAGTTTGATTACTAACATATTTTGTATCCTATTGCTCCCTTGTGAGCTACATCTCATACCCTCATCTTTACAAAATATATTTCTAGTTTCTTTCTACTCACATGACCATTTCATTTGATATGATCATCTAATAATTGTGTCTTGTTGTGTAATCATTTGATCTTCCCCATCTAATTTTTCAATTCATTCATTCATTTAGGATTTAGTAGTGAATATATATTTTGTTTCTCATTGTGCCATTGTTATCTATGTCAATTCAATGATATTTTTTTAGGGGAGAAGGAAGATTTGTATGCTCAAAACCACATGGGACCAAAATTGCACAAATTGATATTTGATCTTCAAGGAAAATACATAAGTGGTGGGTTTTAAATTATGCAAGGCTTTATCATAGTGAAAAGAAAAAAATCTTAGTTAAAATTAAAAACTTAACTTTTTCTTTACAATGGTTAAACAAGTTCTATTTACAAGAGTCTATACAACTCACAAACAAACTACGAGATTTCTACATTTAATTATTCCAACTTTCTTTGTTCCAATCCATATTCTAGACCAGCTCAAAGGTTCTTAAGATACAATCATTTCTTGACATAACAATTCCATGCTTTGGTGAATTTTCTTTTCCTTAAAAATAATTTGTAGTTTTGTTTGGTTTGTCAAATTGCTCCACTATTAATATTTTAGCTCATAGTATGAATAATTTGAGGATATAATCCTTAAGTAACTAGGAATTGTAATTGTAACTACTCTGTTTCTATATCAAGTAATAGGAATATATGCAAATTATAATTTCTTATGTTGTTATATTTTTATGATGTTGGTGTAATGTCTAGGTATTTTACCTTAGTTAATCATCACTTGGTATAGCACACATATTAATTTGATAGAGACCTTGCCTATAATATTATCTTCATGCAAATCAAGTGATTTGAGTTTCTTTCTACTCATCACATGTCCATTTCATTTCATACATGATCATATGAAAATTATGTCAATCTAAGCTATTAATACATAAATTCATTTATTTATCCAATTGGCACTCAAGAGTGAATATATATTTGGTCTCTTGATGTGCCCTTCTTATCTATGTCTTTGCAATGATCTTTCTTAGTGGAGAAGTGAAGGTATCAATATCTAGCCTACCTTCTACCTTGATTAAGACCCTATGAGGTTTGTAACATATTATGTGTACTAAATTTTGACCTTCTAATGTGTATCAACAAATTGTTAAAAATTGTATGTAACAGTTAATATTGTCCTTTGAATTGATTCAATATTGAATGTTATAATTTTTATTGTTTTTCAACAAGTCTTATTTATTTTTATGTAGCTCAACTCTAAATTTATTCATAAATGGCTGGCATTAGGAGTTGTTGTACTCTTCTTGAAGTATGTTAACTCATTGGTTCATTACTGTAGACACCTAAATTTGATTACACCACTTTGGTAATCTAATTTAGCCATCTCTAAAGGCATCATTAATTAAATTCTTATTTAATTAATCCTTTGCCATCCCTAGCTGATTAATTTAATTAATCATCTATAGTCCTAATTGATAAATCAAATAACCTATTATTTATCAATTAAATCCTATTCTTCTATCTAATTCCAAAAATCCCCATTTATTAAATAAATCTATTTGATAAATAAAATCCTCAAATCTGAAAACCCCTAACCTATCTCTAATCCTCCATTTAGCCTAATCCACCCCATCCACCCATACTAACCAAGCTTAGCCACTAACTCACCCACCTTCATTAATGCCATCCACTTGCACATCTCTAACATCCCTAATCTAATCCTAAACCCAAGCCTAATCCACCCCCTAATGTTGTCACATTCCATAAACAAGTTTAAGACTTTCCTAAACCAAATCAAAGTCTCCCCTCAAAAATCCCAACCACCAAGTCATGAGTGCTCTTACAAACCATAAAAGAATCTTACAAGCCCACTCATGACTCTTACATCCATCTTCCACACTCTTCCCTCTTCCACACTCATTCCTCTTACATCTCTCTTACATACTCAACCCCACTCATCATGCCTTTAACCAACCCTTTACCCTACCCTCTCACACTCATCCTACTTGTGACAAGTGTCACCTTCCCATTGGTGCTAAACAAGCACAATCCATGTGCTTTCTTTTGAGTGCATCCTATCCCTCCTTAAGCCTTCATCTCTCCTTGCATCTTATCCCTCCATCCCTCAAGCCCTTAGCCTATAAATTGAATCCCCTCCCAAGCCATTTCAACAAAAATCCTTGAGCTAAAGTTATCATGCCCTTTTGAGAGACAAAATCCATACCCATACCCTTATAATGCCAAATTGAGAGCTCACAAAGCTACCAATTTTTCATTACCCATCTCCATTGAAGTAGCTTTGAGCATCTTGAGCATACATCCACACCAAAGGACACATCTAGAAAATCAAGAAAGCATGGAGTGTTTTCTCTTTTGAAGTTTTCACTTCTTGTTTGCTTTTCTTTGTCTAAACATATATGTGAATTTAGTTTTGGTTTGTGAATGTTTACTTTATTGTTAATGTTCTTTGCATACTAAATCTTGTTCTACAATTACAACTATTGAAAGGAAAAAATATTAATTTTTTTAGAAAATTCTTAATATCCCTCTTATATTGAAAACAATTATTGAATTGTATATTGTTTTTTTATGATACAAAAAATTTCAAGCCTTTACCAAGTAGTTAGTGATAACCAAGCTCACTCAGGCATCAAAGGTAGTTTCCTATATGTGTTGAGCATTCAATTATCACCAAGTTTAGAGATAGTATTAACGAGCTTAGTTGGCTAATGAAGCTAAGTCTATATTGACTAAGTTTAGTCAGTTATCAAAGGAAAGTTAGCATGAAGTATGTTCTAACTGAGTTGGGTTAGTTTAACAACAAAACTCTTATTATAATTTAGTTGGTCAACAAATGAAGGAGTCCTCTATGTTAACTGAGTACTCAATTTTGTATTGGTTGACTATTAGCATATTAAGTTTGATAAATTTATTGGTTAATACAAGCTAACTTAAGGGATGATAATTGTTTTATTAAAAGAGTATCCAAGCCTACTTAAGAAGGTGAATCATATAAATGAAAGGTCAAGTTGAGGATTAAAATGTGGAATTGAAGAAGATGAATTAAGGAATCAAATTTGGAATTGAAGAAGATGAATTAAGGAATCAAATTTGGAAGGATATCTGTAGGAGTGCAGAGTATCCAAGTTGACTGAGCTGCAAAGAACATTCTAATCAAGGAGGATAAAGTAATCAATTCATAATAGAGATCTAAATCAGAAAATTTAGTCACATCAACAATTAGGTCAAGTCATTGTTACTATCTAATAATTGTAGCAGTGAATCAAATCTCCTAATAGAGTTAGCCTAGCAACTATTTAGAAAATCCTCTAACAAGGTATCATTTCTAGATTGAAGTGTCTAAAGGACTCTAAAAAGGCCACTCCTAGTAGGGTGAATTAAATCCTCTAATACAGTCACACCTAACAGTGTGTTTTGTAACCTTTAACAGGGTCAGCTCCTAACAGTCCTCACTTCAAAAGAGTAAAAAACTATAACTAGCTGCAATTGGTGGTTTTCCCAAATTGGGTTTCCACATTAAATCTTAGTGTCTCTTGTGTGAACTCATTTTATTTCATTTATTATTTATAAACTAAGCTAATAAATGCTAATCACATTAAATATCTTAAGATCTGATTGTCTCTATGTTAACCGAGTAACAATAGAATATTCAATGTTAACCAAGTTTCAACAAGGATTTGGTTTAAAGTTGTGATGAAATCTTAAGAGACTAGGATTTATTTTTTTAGTAACTAATTCACTCCTCCCCTCTTAGTTACTCCTTTCCATTTCTAATATCTTTTAAATTAGAACTCAAAAATTCATAGTCTAACACACCCATATGAAATAATTTTATATTACCCTTGAGTGTAGCTTCTTTTAACCCATCATTATAATAGTAATCTTTTCTATGTTTATTCCAAACTTATTCCAAATTATGCATTATTTTGATAGACACCTTTAGATAAACAAGTTAAAATGGTATGTGTTTCTTTTGAATCTATTTCATACTCCTTTTTATCGTCATGCACAATAATATGATTGTGTGTCTCCACAATTTCTCACCACATTTTTCATACAATCATACCCAATTTTATATGAGAAGAGACTTTAATAAATATTACATGTAATAGATTAGTTTTTAATAGTTGTGAAACCTTTCTAAATTGAGATACTCCAAGAGTTTTATCTTCTTAAAAGAATATGGAAATTCATCCAACTTGGTGCATCTTCTCAAATTTAGGTGTTGTAATTCTGTCAACTTGCCAAAATTACTGGGCAATAGTGACAAAATTTGGTAGTATCTCAACTCCAAGTGTTCCAAATATTGGAGATTACAAAATTCTTTAGGGAGGTCCCTGAATGCATCACATCTTTTATAATCATCATCATTTATTACTATCTTTTGCAAATTATTGAGGCATCCAATTGAGCTTGGAAATCCTGCAAAATATTTGCATCTTTGGACAACTAACTCTCTTAACTACAAAAGAGCTTTCAACCCATTTTTGGTATAGTTAACATAGAATAATAATAATAAAATATTAAAAAAATCCATTTTTAAAACCAAGCCATAAAAGAAAGATACTTACATCTTAATCAGTTGCCTACAAATGAAGCTCTTAGATTTGTAAAGAGATAAAATTCTTAAGTTTTCCAATCCAAGCCATGGTGGAAGATTTTTATGCTCAATGTTATTACACTGAAGCTAGATGAGATCTTTGGATATCTTGCTAAAGTTTCCACTTAAAATTTGTCCATTTTCAACAAAAATATTCAATCCAAGTAGGGAGGTTACGAGGCTTTTCTGTCCTTGGTTTGTGGTGTTTATTATGAGCTCCCCATTTAAATTGTAACAATTATCACCAACTCCAATTGTTATTCCTCTAACTCACATTACTTCCTAAATTATCAAAGTAAACATAAGAATTATTTTAGAGCTCATTATAACTAGAGAAGTTGGGTACCCTATCAATAATTATTAAATCCATAAAAATAAGGCATTGACTTCACCTATTGAGGACTATCTCAAGACCAAAGGTAGAACCATGCCATGACTAATAAATACATACAAGAAGGCAATGACTTCACCTCAAAAATTTTCTTTATAGATCAAAGGCTATATGGTGGCTGTCCATTTGCAATGTCCCTCCCCATGTCCCTCAAGTGATTTTTCATTTTTATCTAACCATCTTTGTCCTCGTCAATAAGACATCTATTGAAAAGAGGTCCCCAACCAAGTGTTCCACAAAACTCAGTGTCCTATGCTACATTGGTCGCACTTCTTCTTTCTCCAATGAAGAAACATGTTGCATCTAGGAACATCCCCTTCTCTTGCTTCCCTAAAATATCACAACTAACTTTGAGCCTCTTTGTGATGTTCTCATGAGGAATTTTGGAATACTTATTTAACATCTTCTACCAATTTTTTTTTAATACTTTGGAAAGCCATCGTAATTGTGATGACTTGTTCTGATGGATAGTCATCACTCCCATAACATTGCTTTCACATATCTATCATAATTATGACAAACTATTCTGATGGATAGCCATCAGTCCCACAATATAGCTATCATATACCCCTCGCACCTATGATGGCCTAGTCCAATGGATAGTTGTCAATCCTATAGCAAATCCATTGCAATTGCAATGACAAACTGAAATCTTAAGCCATCATATTTGTGATAGCCTACTATCACAATAGGGATGACATGAAGATGAAATATTTCCCTTTCCTTCTTCCAAGTTATGAAAACTTTATCTGTCACAATTGCAATAGACACCCTTTTCATCATAATTTGTGACAATAAAAGTCTAACAATCATTTGATAGGGGCCAATTCATAGTACTATCACTTGGGTGATGACCTACCATTGAAATTTGGGGCCAAATGTAGTAGTGGGTGAGATATTTCCATCAATGCCAAAGACAAAGATTATTGGAAACTTACAATTGGAACATTTTTTGTTTTGCCATTGATGTGAAATCTACTAATAAGACATATTTCTACCTAATCTAAATGTCATATCTATTTGATTGATGAAGAGGATTTGTGAAATTTCTCATAAAAATAACACATAGAGGAAAGGTTGAGTTATGAAAAAGAAGCTACAATGGACATTCAATTGGCTAAATACAAATATGAAAATGCTGTCATTAAGCAACTCATGATGTACATACTTGTAGTAAACCTGGAAAATAAAGATACTTAGCTTTTTGGTACTCAGAAAATTGTATAAGTATGAAAATGTTTTATAGTAGTACATTGTTTTATATGTTAAATGTTTCTGATGTCATATTATTACTAGCAAGGTTAGATGGAAATAGTATACATGTTGGAGATGACATGTATAACCTAACAGATCAATACAATAGTATGGAAGAATGATAATTAAGATTTACAAGACATCAGAATGAAAGATAAAGGAATTATTTTGTTTACAAAAAATTACTTGACCAATTAGGACCAACATCCTAGATGTTTACTCTAAGTTGGAAAAGTATATAGTGGTCAGAGCCGACCTAGCAAAAATTTATGAAAAGGCATGGTATTTATGCAAAGGATATCTTGCGAGATTAATTGTACATTTTTATGTGAAAAGTGATATGTGAACATTTTGTGAAGTGATATATGTGAATTTTTTGAAAACTTAATTTTGTGATCTGAGATCGAGCTAAGGTTAGAGTTCAACTAAGAAAAAGTTATAGCATCTATATATCTATATTTGAGAAACTTAAATTTTAATTACTTGTTTGGGAAGTAAGCTCTTCTTGTAATTGAAAGTGCATGTTTGAGAAGTGAGCTCTTCTTGCATACTTTATTTGACAACTACTGACAGGGTTGGAATCTCCTAACAGGGACACCACATACTAAATTTTCTTATTGACTCTTAATAGGATCCATCCTCCAACAAGGAACATATATATTAGTATATCTTTGTGGGCATCATTCCCACCAAGGTTTTCCCCTAACTAAGGTTTCCCTAGTTTAAAAAAATGGTGTTATGAGTTCTCCTTGTGTATGGTTACTTTTACTATTCAACATTGTTTGTTTACTTTCTTATGCATCATTCAAAGTGATTAATAATATCCAATTGGTGAAAAAAGTTTGTAGAATACTAATTCACACCCCCTCTTAGTATTCACTATTTATAACATGATTAGTTAGACTTTTATAAGAAAAGGTGATTATTTATATCAAGGATGTAAAGCCAAGCTGAGCAATAGAGTAAAAGGTTAAGGAATGTCGAGTTATGCTAGTGTCAAATGAGCCACAGTAAGTGCTAAGTAAATCTAGTGGTGATCAAGAAATATAGTTGATAACAAGCCATAAGGTTTATAGTGACCAAGTGATTAAGAGATGATTAAGTGTCAAAACTTAGTGATTCCAAAGTATATATGTTGAGAATGGATTTGAGGAAATCATGATTTATAGCTGAAAGTTGTAAACTATGTTCAAGATAAGACTGATGTGTTGGATCATTAAATTCAAGGAGAGGATTAGGTATAATGTTGGTAAAGAGATTTGTTCTTTTTGATTGCTAACTCTTAAATGCCCAAACTATGAACAATATCTGATTACTGATAGTTGAAAAGTTTCTTCTAAAGGCTAACTTTTCTCTAATTTAATAGGTAAAAATCCCTATTATGGATGTGAAATGAATTATGTTTTGTTCCTAAAACTCATATGGGGTGTGTTCTTGACCTAAGAATAGGAGAGGTAAAATTGAGCTAGGCCTAAACAGGATCTAACTCAAGCAAGAAGTAATTTCTAAACAATTGGTTAAGTTCATGAACCCACACATCCTATGAAATCATGAAGCTTAATAATTGAAAATGTTATAATAGGTAATACTATCTAATTCAATTAAAATCTAAGCTATAGGGAAAGAAAAATTAACTAGAAGGAAACACATCTAAGAGGCTTCTCTTTGAACATGCCATAACACTACTTATCACATTTTTTCACTACTTCATTTGTTCACTTCATTCCTTGCTTCAACTTAGATTAAAGAGAAAAAATGTAAGTAACAACTAACAAAAATGGAACAGAGAATAATTGATGCAAAATACCATTCAATTGACTCCACAGCATCAAGTGCTTTACACCTAACATTAGTCGACCTTTTATTAATCTTTCAATTTCATACATATAGGATTTTGAGATGACTATTACAATAGAAGTTCAATTGATTCATCTCCTTAAAATAATGACAAATGGCAAGAAACCAATTTGGCTTGTTAACATAATTACATCAGAAAGTAAAAGAGACAAAATATGAATCACTTTTCCTTCTTTCCCTTTTCAACTTTTTCCCTATATGCCTTACCAGTGACAATGATTGGGATTAGCTCTTCATGCCTAGGCATGTGTATTTTGGTGTATCTCAAGAGCCACTTAGAATGGTCCCTAGCTAACTCTTTCACAACATTCGATCGATCTTGTAGTTCCTCCATGGCCACATGTATGCATCTGCTGAGTTTCTGGAGTTCTACAACTCTATTTTGATTACTAGAGGATATATCTATCAAATTATCTATGAATTTGGAGAAATTATCCTACATGATGGTTATTCCAATGAGCCTTTTCCCTTGGTCACTAGTTTGTGAATCTATATGCAATCCCCTCATGAGCTCAAAATTTTTATCTTGGTCCTTCCTTACCTTCTCCTCTACTTCCTTGAGTCCTTTCTCTACTAATAGGATCATTTTTTTATTTGAACTACATGCTTTGAAGTCATTCAGATAGAGGTTCATGTCCCTTTGGCAAGATCTTTTCTTCGACAACTTCTTTTGCCTTCATTTGAATAATCATCTTTAGAAGAGGGATACATTCATCATTCTTCACTCTTTCTTCGGCCAAAGTATTTCTATTTGTTGAGATGTTATCCTTCTCTATTTCTAATCTCAAGATAACATTTCCAATTTGCTCTATTATGGAAACTCCTTCCAATTTGAGCTTTCTAGTTCAGTTCTTACTAATTTGACAAAAGTGCCTATCTTCCTAAAGCTGAGAGATAAGGGCTTGAACCTCGATCATAGTGGGATTACCTATTACTGACATTCTAGACATACTTGCCAGTGGAGTGACCAATTGTCTAATAAATCTATTTAATTCCTCTATCTCTGCCTTCATCCTCACCTTTTAGTTTGTGTAGGAGAACTAGAATTACTACAATCTTGGGTTTGAGGTTAGTACCGAATAGAGTTTTGGGGACCTTACTTTTGGTGCTCCATGGATTTTGAAATGAAGACTACATAATCTCATTCCTCCAGACCATCTTCTTTGTGGAGAACTCAAAAACTACTCTTCCCACTATCAACTCTAAAAACTCCTCCCATTCTGGAACTCAGAGGCAATTCACCATAGTTTGCCTATTAATAAAGATCAATACTATATCATTTGGTAACACAATCTATCTGGTATCCAGATTATAATGATTTATGCATTCATAAATCAATTCTATAGCTTAGACTACCACCAAGAAACTAACTACTTCCACTAGCCCACATCCCTGGAGCTTTTTAGTTATGGGATGAATCGGCTCAGGTTTCAGCCTCTTTTGGAAATCTTGCATATCATAAAAATGGACTGAGGTATCCATGAAATTTTGCAATGTGGACTTCATTCCATTCAATCCATCAAAACCCACAAACCCGATTGCCATTCTATCTGGTAATGAAATGAATTGAAATTTAAAATCTAGAAGAAGAACTGAATATTGAATTTTTAATTACAGATTGTTTGAAAAAGTTGTGCAATTTAACAGAATAATAGCTCAAGGAAAAGTGGTAGTTTAAATAACTATTATGTTTCCATCTATGTAGCAATTTCAATTCACCCATTGATCTTTAGGTTTCATGCCACACAAATGAATTAAAGGATGAATCTATTGAAACAGTAAATGCGGGAGCTATAATGGATATTTTGGTGCCTTTTTACTATTTTTGTTGGCCCAATGGTAACTTTCCATTCTTTCATACTTACTTTTCCATTTCTCTTTAAGTTTCAAAAAATTATGAATAGAATATCCTATAAGGAAATATCTGCCAAGTTGAATTTTGCTCAATACACCTTTCCCACAATGGTTAGATTGTTTCCATTATCATCTTAAGATATTATTTGTACAACTTGTGGGTCCAATCTACCTACAAAGTTTATTTTATTTTAAATATGGAAAATTGACTTGATGGGTTGAAAACTTGCCAAGGAGAAGATGATTTTCAATTCTCCACCCAAGCTTTCTTTTAAGCTTTATCCTTCGAGTGAATATTTCCTTTGGCTTCTGAGAAGTTTAAAAGGAATGTGAAATTTGAAGGGGACCCACTTCCTTACTTGTTTTCCTTTACAATTTCTTTTGGCAAAAAATGAACTTCATGGGTTGAAAACCTACCGAGGAGAAGTTAGGAGAAGTCAGTTTTGAGTTTTCTAGTTAAGATGATTTTGAGCATTGTGATGAATCCTGAGTGCTTCCCAAGGTAGTATATCAAAGTGAAAATAGTAATTTTCCATAAGATATCTCATTATTTTATTACGTGGATTCATAAGCATCATTTATTGCTCTTCGCAAAAAATCACCTTCATGGGTCAAAAACCCACAGAGGAGAAGGCAAAGCTCATTTTTTTGCAAGTTTCTCCTTTTCATTGCAAATATGATAATCCACAAGCAAGATCAGCTTTGTGAATAATATTTTCATGTTGCAAGAATCTCCATTAGGTTAGGTACTAAACTACCTATAAGACTCACAATATAAAGGAAAACCACCTAGCTATGAAATGTGAGGGAAGGAAAAGATGAAAACCTTGATGAAGAAACTTACTCTATAAGGTGACTTAGAACTAGACTCAGACACACCTTGGCTTGACTAAGACACAAATTTTTCCACCTTTGAAAAATGGTCATAGGGTGAAAAGTGGGGCAACAACTGGCTCTAACTAGGGAGTTGGGTAGACTATACCCAAGAAAGGAATCCAAGATCTCTGGTTTCACAAAAATAAAGGGGGGCTACACCACAAAAATAAAGTGGGAAAAATAAGGAAGCAAAAGCAAGAAAGGAAAACTAACTAGGAAAACATGAAAAGGAACTAAACATAAATATATTACAATACAGGGGTTACCTATTTTCAGTTTGAAATTTGATAAAGTTTTAGATCCTAACCATTGTAGGTCAAAGGTAGCACTTCACCATCTTGATAAGCCAATTCAAATGAATTATTCTCGAATGCCTAATGAATTATGAATGGGCGTTTCCACAAAGTATCAATTTTTTTATGCATACCCTTTGGAGCTCTTTGGTTATCCCATAGTAACATGTTGTCTCCTACCATGAATTTCCATGGTCTCACCCTCTTATTGAACAAACTCTTTACTCACATCTTCTGTTGTGTGATGTGACCCATGATTTCTTTTCTTTCCTCTTCAAGCTTGTTGTGTGATGTGATCCATAATTTCTTTTCTTTCCTCTTCAAGCTTTCTCAAGTACAAAATGTTCTTTTCTAAGCCATATTTATAGATATCATCTTTGATTACTATTCTAAGTTTGTTCATAGCTAATTCCAAAGGTAAAGGGATATTAGCCTTAGTTCCATAAACCAATTCAAAAGGAGATATACCAATCACCCTCTTAGGTGTTACCCTATCTACCCACAGTGCCTCATGAATTTTTTTGTGCCAAGTTTTCTAATTATCTGACACCAATTTCTTGACAATATTCATCAAATTCTTATTACTAGACTCGACTTGACCATTTCCCTATGGGAAATAATTAGACAAATGATTGACTATGATTCAATGCTTAAAGAAAAAATTGGTAATCTCAATTGAAGAGAAATATGCTACATTGTCCATCACCAATTTTATGGGAAGACCAAACCTAACTGGTATGTTTTCTTTAATGAATTCACATACTACTTGAGAAGAAGTTTTCTTAGTTGCTTTGGCTTCCACCCACTTAGTGAAATAATCAATTGCAGTTATCACATACTAGTGACCAACACTGGATATTGGGTTAATTAGACCAATGAAATCAAGATCCCATTGTTGAAAAGGCCCCTCGATAATGATAGGCTTGAGTGTAGCATGACTAATTGAGGATATCCAACAAACATCTTACATTTTTTACATTTAGCCACCCAGGAATAGGCATCCTTGAACATTCCCAGCCAATAGTAACATTGTCTTAATATTTTAAAAGTCATGACTGAGGGTGAGAAATGCACTCCACATGCCTCATCATGAAATGTTTTCAACAACTTTTCTTGTTGTTGTTTGTCTACACATTTGTGGAAAGTGCCATCTATGGCTTTTAAAAATAATTTGCCATCCCAAATTACATATTTAACTGCTTTCAATTTAAGATCTCTCCTTTTTTTTTCAATTAGACCCTATGGACATTCTCCATATGTTAGCAGATAAGTAATATCCTCAAACCAAGGATCATGTAGACTTATAGCCAAAACTAAGTGCTTTTCTCCCAATTCTTCTAGTTCTTTAGTGATCTTGTTTTCTGCAATCACTTTGCATAAGGCATTACCCCTTACTAGCTTGGTAGGTTTAATTTCTATATCATACTCTTGTATCTTGGCTATCCATGTTCCTCTGGAATTACACCCTATATGCTACTATGTAACACACTTTTTATTGCTACATGTGGGACATAGACCACAAAAGGCAAATGCAAGATGTAAAATCTAAAATTTTTAAGTGCTTTAACTACTGCAAAACCATGTTTCTCAATTTGTGAGTACTTCAACTCATGATTTTTTAGAGGTATGTTCATGAAAGCTATTGTGGCTTGTATCCCTTCATCATTATCTTGCATAAGTATTTCCAATAAAGTATGTTCAAAGGCATAATAGTAAATGATGAAGTCTCGCTTATAATTTAGGTGGCATAATACTGGAGCATTAGCAATAGCAGTTTTTATATTTTGAAAAGCTTGTTTTCCCACCTGATTCCATTTAAAATTTGAATTTCATTTCATCATGTCTATGATATACTTAGTGGTTTATGCAAATTTTGGTACAAACCTTTTGAGGAAATTCACTTTCCTGAAGAATGATTTAACTCCCATTTTATTTGATGGTAAGTTCAATCTTCAAATGGCTTCAGAGAAACTATATAACCAAGGAGCTTTCCCTCTATGACACAAAAAAAAAAGGATCTTTTGGGATTAAGTGAGATTCCATGTTCCCGACACCTTTGCAATACTTTCCTCAAATCCTCTATGTGATCTTTTCTCTTTTCTAAAAACACGGTAAGGTCATCTAGACATATAACTATAATCCAGTCCTTTAGATCAAAAAATGTTTTACTCATACACCTTTGAAATGTAGCACCTACATTAATGAGCCTAAAGGGAATTCTATGATATGAAAACATACCACATGGGGTGGTGAATGTTGTTTTATGTTGATCCTTTTCTTCCACTTCAACTTGATTGCAACCTGAGAATTCGTTAAGTATGGACATCATTTCAGCTCTAGCCACTATTTGTAGTAAGTAATCCATATTGGGGAGAGTGAAATTATCCTTCAGTGATGCCTAGTTCAAATTTTGGAAATCAACACATATCCTTATTTCTTTGTTCTTCTTTCTAATTGGTACTATCTTAGCTATCCAAGTAGAGTGATGGATGGGATAGATGATTTTTGCCTTCAGCATCTTGTCAAATTCCAAAAATATAGCATCTACTACCTTAGGATTGTAATTCCTTTGTTTCTTTCGTAAAGGGACTACATCAAGTTTGAGGGGAATCTAATGTTTTATCTTCTCGCCTCTATAGCTTTTCAAATCTTTGTAACTCTAGGGAAAAACATCTCGATATTCTATGAAGAGTTGTTTTGTAGCTTCTTTCTCTTTAGGCAAACAACATTTCCCAATTAATCATTTTGGGATCATGAGTATCTCCAATATTCACCCCTTCATACCCACCAATAGTAGGACCTTTTTCTATCCTCCTTTTTTTTTTATGTAAGCATCATTTCTATTGAATAGTTTTTCTAAAGATACAGAGTATGGGGGAATGATATTAACTCATAGTTGGACTTCATCATTTTGATTACTTTTCTGCTTGACATCAAAGTTTTCATGATTATCATTATTTGATTCATGTCGAGAACTAGATTTGTTATTTTCTAGGAACAATTGCAAACTTCTATCATCCTCAAAGACTTGCCAAGACTTCACATTTTCAAGGATAGAGGCTCAGCATATGATTTCTACCTAATACTTCTTAGCTTTGAATTTTGAATGAGGTAGCAATAGAGAACTAGAAACTACTAATGAATCAGCTTTGATATTCATTTTCCTTAGTATTGATTCGATTGAAAATTTGTCAAGACATTTTATTTGATCCCAAACCCTATTTCTATAATTCTTTAACTTGTGATTCTTCATAGATTATTGCCCCTCAATTTGTCTTACAATGAGCTCTACATTACCTCAAGATTTCAATATTTTTATTCCTTTTCCTTTTGCAGCCACTATCCCTAGAAGCAGGGCTTCATATTCTACAATGTTGTTTGTATTTCAAAACTCCAACTTGAAAGCCATGGGTTCGAATTCTCCTTTAGGGGGTTATTAACACTACACCTGCACTAGATCCTGACAAGGAACAACTTCCATTGAATTCCAATGTCCATATAGATGATGACTCATTCTCTTCACTTAAGACTTTCATTTTTGAGCCTTCAGTTTCTTTCTCATTCAAAGTGTCTTTAGTAAACAACATGTAATTTCCAAACTCTAGCTCTTGATAGCTAATTTGAGCTTTAGGATCATCTAATTTTAGCACAGTGAATTTTTCTTTTTCTTCAGGTTCTAGTTTAACTTTCTTATTCCCTATAGGTATGGATACTTGGGATAGGTCTAGTTTTATTTCTCCACCTAAGTCTTGGTGAAAAATCCTACTTAAGAGAAGCCCATAACTTGTTGGAATATTTTCCACTAGAATAGTCAATAAGAGTTTCTTTTCTGGATGAGAAGCTAAGGCTACTTGAGCATCTTTAATTTTTCTGAGCAAAGGAACCTATTTGGCATCCATAGAATAACATCTTTCATGCACCTTAGTAAGGTTGAGACCCAGGGCCTCAGCTACAGAAAAAGGCATAACATTGTTTGACACACCTGAATCTATTATGCAATTGCTTAGCTTACATCCATTGATATACAATGAAATATAGAATGGGTCAATTTTTTCCCCAAGAGAGGTTGCTAGAACATTAGAATCCTCTTGATTGAAAAAATTTGATGTCAAAGTTTCATCTCTTTCTACCACAGTCACATTATGATTTAAATCTATAGTATTCCCTTTACAACAATCTACCACCCTTTTCAACTCAGAGGGATGAGACTTCAAATAATCTATGGGGGAAATTTGGATTTTTGATTCTTCATAGAATTAAATGAAATCAAAGGGCATTTTTTCCTTACCTATTTGAGATGCAGATACTCCTTGATCAACATGAACATTACTCACTGAAGGATTGGGATCATTCTTATGAGCATGACTGGAGGATTGATTCTTTTTCCTTTGACCTCGAGTGAATACTATGTATGAAGTTCCATCAATAGTTGCATATCATTCACCCTTTGGTTTAGAATCTGACTCATACTCCAAAAATAAATATCCAAAGTCACCATTTGAGTATGAATTCAACTCACAACAAGGAGTTGCAATGTTCAACTCATTGGTGGACAACAACCACATCATACAAGCATTTTCCAAACAACTCTCACTATCATGATCTGTTGTCAAATGAAACACATACATATTTCCTTTTTTTGGTGCCACTTTAATTGCTAATCTTGGTTTTGAACATGTAGGGTGTGGAATTTTTTCATCATTATTCCTTCTTGATGGGTTTTGATAATTATGTTGGTAAGAATTACTAAATCTAGGTAATTGCTTTTTTACTGCTACCAACTCATTTGACATTTTCTGAATCATTTCATTAGTTGATGTGGTGTTACTAGAACTTCCTTTGGTTTGAAGTTCTCACTTCCATTTTCCCATGGAAATCAAATCATCTTCAAATTCAAGTGCTTTCTTTTGTGCATCTACTAAATCTGTGGGGTGTGCCCTTCTTAAGTCATAATTAATATCTAGGGGCATCACACTTACGAAAAAGGTTTTTAGATTATTGAAAGTGGGTCTATCAGTAGTTAGAATTCTACTAGTAATCTTATTGAAAGTAGCAAAAAAATCCCTCATACTCATGGTAGGTTGATTTCAAATAGATGTCAACTATGTTAACAAGACATGTTCATCTTTCGCAATTTTAAATCTTGTCTCAAAGGCCATTCACATTGTATCTCGATTAGTGATTGAGCCATCATCTAGATGATAAAACTAGTCTATTGCACTTTCTATCAAGGTTTTTACAAATAATCTTACAGTGACATCCTCACGTGCAACTCCTAAGATGTGAGTAGCTGCAAAGAAGGCCTTAGTGTGTTCATCTATGGTAATCTTCCCATCACCTAAAAATTTAGGGAAATTCTTCCTTGAACCAGCTAGGAGTGGGTGATAAGATGTTAGTGCTAATGGTCCTGTTTCTATAGCCCATGGAGTAGCCATAATTTTTTTGGCAAGGTATGGCAGGAAATTGACAACTGGGGGAGCAGTGATTCTATGCAGGGCCAATACCTAGTAGGTAGTATGTGAAGTGCTTTGATTCCTAATAGGTGAAGGTGGTCTACTTTGGGTCTTCTTTTCACCTTTCCATTTCAAAATGTCTAGGATGGGAAAACCAAGCCCTATAAGTTTATAAAAAATAGGGTCTTGCCCACCCTGTTGCTTGGTACTTTTGAGGAACCTTGTTTGTTCCAGGATGCTAGGTTAGTTTTGTCTTTGAGCTTCACATCTCAATTTTCTTTCTGTTCTTTGGATTTTCCTCCTTTGAATAGATCTTTCTAAAGCTTTGGTTCTTCTTTCTTCCTCTTCTAATACTTGGCTAGCATTCCTATAATGTTCAGCATTCCTCCTATGTCTCCAAACAAATGTATTAAGGGATGAAATTATGTTTTCTTGGTTGTCTTGAGAACCAAGGTTAGGTTGGACCACTGGAAAATTATTCTAATGAGGTAGTACCATATTCCCTCATGATATAGGATTATTAGTCAAGTTACTATTTGTGTCCCAAGTAGAGTCACCAAAAATCTATTGGTAAACATATTTGTTCCTTCTAACTACTAACTGTTAAATGCCCAAACTATGAACAATATCTGATTATTACCAGTTGAAAAGTTTCTTCTAAAGGTTAAATTTTCTTTTAATGAATAGGTACAAATCCCTATTATAGATTTGTAAGAAATTATGTTTTCTTTCTAAAACTGATACGGGGTGTGTTCTTGACCTTAGAATAGGAGAGGTAAAACTGAGCTAGGCCTAAATAGGATCTAACTCAGGCAAGAAGTAATTTCTAAAAAATTGGTTAAGTTCATGAACCCACACATCCTATGAACTCACAAATCTTAATAATAGAAAATGTATAACATCTAATACTATTTGATTCAATTAAAATATAAGCTATAGGGAAAGAAAAATTAACTGGAAGGAAATACATCTAAGAAGTTTCTCTTTGGACATGCCATGACACTACTTATTGTGTGCTAAAATGTTGTCACACTTCTATGAATCATTACATGTAAGAAAAATCAAGAATGAGCCCTCAAAAATTGATCCATAGCTCTCTACTCATAGAGTGCAAGGGTTTGCAATGGAGGCCCTCAGTTTGACCTATTTTTGTGCCCATTCAAGTACACCATGAGATGAGAGATTCAAAGAGGAAAAGCAAGAATGCTAGTCTCCATGATCTTCAAATATGCATGAAAATAAGATCTAATCTACGAAAGAAAAATCTAATCTATAAATGCAAGATCTAAGCTAAAAGGCCATGATGGGTGCAAGAGAGAAAAAGACAAGAAAATAGAAGTTCTCCACAAAAAGCTTTTGTATTCAAACTCCTTCAAAAATTGGTCTTCAAACCTGCAGCATAACGATAGCATAATCATGGGTGTCTAAAATGAGGAGAGGGCTCTCCCTTATAAAGGAAATTATGGAGGTGAGAGGCTTCTCACAACCAATATGGGATAATAGAGCTTGATCCATGTGAGACAAAATTCCACCAATGAGAAAAGAGGAGTGGTTGAGAAGAAAGTGGTGATCCATGTGAGACAAGATTCCACCATTTAGAAAAGAGGAGTGGTTGAGGAGAAAGTGAAAAGATAAATCCCACTTAGATCACATTTTTAAGTGTAGAGAAATTAAATAAAAAGAATTTATTTTATTTCCTTTTTTCATCAAAAGAGATATTTAAGTGGAATTTTTATTTAATTAAAAGGGAGCAAGTTCTTTTTAATTAAATAGAAGATATTTAATTAAATTAAAAGAGAGGTTTTCTTTTAATTAAATGGAGATTTTATTTTATTTAATTAAAAGAGAAGATTTTCTTTTAATTAAATAAGACTTGGAATAAAATGATCAATCTTAGAAATGAAATAAATCGAATTTGATCAAGGAAATTGATTTGAATATATTACAAACCATTGATTCAAAAAATTTGATAAATTGATAAATTTAATAATGGGGGCCCATAGTCTAGGCGACCATTTTTGGGTGCATACATTGTGTTCTTGACCTTAGAATAGGAGAAGTAAAACTGAGCTAGGCCTAAATAGGATCTAACTCAGGCAAGAAGTAATTTCTAAAAAATTGGTTAAGTTCATGAACCCACACATCCTATGAACTCACAAAGATTAATAATAGAAAATGTATAACATCTAATACTATTTGATTCAATTAAAATCTAAGCTATAGGGAAAGAAAAATTAACTGGAAGGAAATACATCCAAGAAGTTTCTCTTTGGATATGCCATGGCACTACTTATCACATCCATTCACTACTTTGAAATAGGGGAATGAAACTCTGCTTGTTCCTTGCTTCAACTTAGATTAAAGAGAAAACATGTAATTAACAACTAACAGAAATGGAATAGATAATAATTGATACAAAATACCATTCAATTGACTCTTCAACAACAAGTACTTCACACCAAAAATTAGCCAACCTTTTATTAATCTTTCAATTTCATAAACATAGTATTCTGAGATTTTCATTACAATAGAAATTCAATTGGTTCATCTCCTCAAAAGAATGAAAAATGGAAAGAAACCAGTTTGTCATATTACAATGATTACATCAAAAAGTAAAAGAGGAAAAATATGAATCACTTTTCATTCTTTCCCTTTTCAACTTTTTCTCTATATGCCTTAGTAGTGATAATGATTAGGATTAGCTCTTCATGCCTAAGCATGTGTATGTTGGTGTATCTCAAGAGCCACTTAGAATGCTCCTTGGCTAATTCCTTCACATCATTCAATTGATCATGTAGTTGTTCCATAGCGACATGTATGTATCCACTAAGTTTCTTGAGTTCTACAACTCTATTTTGATTACTAGAGGATATATCTATTAGACTATCTATGAATTTGGAGAAATTCTCCTACATGATGGTTATTCCAATGAGCCTTTTCCCTGGGCTGCTAGTGTATGAATCTATATGCAGTCCCCTCATGAGCTCAAAACTTTTATCTTGGTCCTTCCTTACCTTCTCCTCTATTTCCTTAAGTCCTTTCTCTATTAATAGGATCATTTCTTATTTGAATTTCATGCATTGAAGCCATTTGAATAGAGTTTCATCTCCCTTTGGCAAGATCTTTTCTTTGATAGCTTCCTTTGCCTTCATTTGAATAATCATCTTCAAAAGAGAGATACATTCATCACTCTTCACTCTTTCTCTAGCCAAAGTATTTCTATTTTCTGAAATGTTATCCTTCCCTATTTCTAATCTCAAGATAACATTGCCAATTTGGTCTATAATGGAAACTGCATCCACTTTAAGCTTTCCAATCCAGTCCTTACTGATTTGACCAAAGTGCCTATCTTCCTAAAGCTGAGATATAAGGGCTTGAACCTTGGTAGCACTAGGATTACCTATTACCAACATTCCAAAGATACTTTCCAGTGGAGTGACCAATTGTCTAATAAATCTATTCAATTCCTCTATCTTTACCTTCATCCTCACCTTTTAGTCTATCTAGGAGAACTAGAATATATACAATCTCGAGTTTGAGATTAGTACCAAATAGAGTTTTCGGGACGTTACTTGTGGTGCTCTATGGCTTTTGAAACTAGGACTACTTAATCTCCTTCCTCTAGACCAACTTCTTTGTAGAGAACTCAAAAATTGCTCCTCCCACTATCAAATTCAAAAACTCCTCTTGTTCTAGAACTCGGAGGCAACTCACCATAGTTTTCCTATTAATGGAGATCAATACTATATCATTTGGTAACACAATCTATCTGGTATCAAGATTATAATGATTTATACATTCATAAATCAATTCTCAAGCTTGGACTACCACCAGGAAACCAACTACTTCCACTAGCCCACATCCCTGGAGCTTTTTAGTTATGGGGTGAATTGGCTCCAATTTCAACCTCTTTTGGAAGTCTTGTATATCATAAAAATGGAGTGAGGTATTTGTGAAATTTTGTAATGTGGATTGATTCCATTCAATCCATCAAAACCTATAAACCTGGTTGCCATTCTATTTGGTAATGAAATGAATTGAAAATTTTAATCTAGAAGAAGAATCGAATATTGAATTCACAATTCTAGGTTGTTTGAAAAGGTTTTGCAATTTGAAAGAATAAGAGTTCAAGGAAAAGAAGTAGTTTGAATAATTATTATGTTTCCATCTATATAGGAGCTTAAATTCACTTGTTGATCTTTAGGATTCACACCACACAAATGAATTAAAGGATGAATCTATTGAAACAATAAATGCTTGAGCTCTAACAGATCTTTTGGTGTCTTTTCACTATTTCTATTGGCCTAATGATAACTTTCCATTCTTTCACACTTACTTTTTCGTTTCCCTCTAAGTTTCAAAAAATTATGAATAGAGTACCCTATAAGAAAATATCTGCCAAGTCAAATTTTTCTCAATATACCTTTCCCGTAATGGTTATATTGTTTCCATTATCATCTTAAGATTTTTTTGTACAACTAATGGGTCCAATCTGCTTACAAAGTTGATTTTCCTTTAAATGCAAAAAATCATCCTCATGGGTTGAAAACTCACCGAGGAGAAGATGATTTTCAATTCTCTGCCCAAGCTTTCTTGTAAGCTTTATCCTTTGAGTGAATATTTCCTTTGGTTTTAGAGAAGTTTAAAAAGACTTCAAAAGTTGAAAGGGACCCACGTCCTTGCTTCTTTTCCTTTACAATTGTCTTTTGTGGAAAACAGACTTCATGGGTTGAAAACCCATCGAGGAGAAGTCAGTTTTGAGTTTTCTACTTAAGATGATTATGAACATTGTGATGAATCCTGAGTGCTTCCCAAGGTAGTATATCAAAGTGAAAATAGGAATTTTCCATAAGATATCTCATTATTTTATTACATGGATTCATGAGCATCATTTATTGCTCTTCATGAAAAATTTCCTTCATGGGTCAAAAACTCGTAGAGGAGAAGGTGAAGCTCAATTTTTTGGAAGCTTCCCCTTTTCATTGCACATATGATAATCTATGAGCAAGCTCAACTTAGGGAATAATTTTTTCATGTTGCAAGAATCTCCATCGAGTTAGGTATTAAACTACTTGTAAGACTCACAATATAAAAGAAAACCATCCAGCTATGAAATGTGAGGGAAGGAAAAGATGAAAAACCTAATGAAGACACTTATTTCCTAAGGGAACTTAAAACTAGACTTAGACATACATAGGCTTGACTGAGACACAAAATTTTCCACCTTTGCAAAATGGTCACAAGGTGAAAAGTGGGGCAACATATAATGTATATGATATAATTTGATGGATGAGAAGATTATAGAAAAGAAGGAATATGATCAGATATAATGAATTGTTAGAAATAGATAATATTGAGAGGGTGGGTTGAAGTAGTATTCTACAAAATTTTGTCCACATTTGGATATTATTAATTACTTTGCAACATGCATAGGAAAGTAAACCAATAATGTTGAACAATAAATTAAACCATACACAAAGAGGACTCATAACACCATTATTTGTTAACTAGGGAAACCTTGGCCAAGGGAAAACCTCGATGGGGATGGTACCCACAAAATGATCCACTAAATAAAAGAATCATGTTAAGGATATTGATCTTGTTAGGAGTCCATGCATTATAGATAGTGTCTCGGTCCATGCTAGAGGACCAGGCCTTGTTAAAAGCCTCAACCCTGTTAGGATTTGCTTCAACCCTGTTAGGAGTTGATATTATAATTATAGCTATATGCAAGAAGAGCCCACTACCCTAACATGCAATTATACAATATAATGCCTTTATACAAAAGAGATAGATACAAAAATCTCTGTATTTTTGATTGATGTACTTTGTATAGCTTGACATGACATCAAAATTTGCATCAAATATTTCTCATATAAGTTTACGTGTCATTTGCATAGTTTTCATTCTTATCATATACTTCACATTCACATATATCAACATATCACACTTACATATTTACTTCACACAAAACAATCTTTTACTTATACTCTTTTTGTTCACAAAAATTTGTGTAGTTAGCTTGATGCAATTACATGTTCTGTTAACTAAGGGTAAACATCTAGGATGTCAACCCAACAAAAATAAGTACTTATTTCATAAGAAAAATAATTCCTTAACACTTTATACCTTTTTTCTACTGTACTCTATTATGTTGTGCATATTGTCTTTACTGGTATTTGGCCTATAACTATGTCCATACTAATCTACACACTTAGGTATGTCATCATCACACTCTAATATACTTTCCCTTAACTTCACACATGCCAAATATTTTTTTAGTCTTCACTATATAAAAAATAATCTTTGCACTACTAGTGAAATTGTCTAACACTTAGATAATTTCCTATCTTTGATTGTAGAATCTTCAACAATATATTTTTCCATATTATATTAAGATATATGTTTCCATAAATGAAAATCCTAATTAACCCTACCTAGCCATATTTCTAACATGAACCTGATGAACCAGATCATAAACCTTAAGATCTATGGTGATCATGGAAAATGACAAAGGGACCAAACTCAAAAAATGGAGGCATACTACAAAAAGGTGAATCCAAGATGCACAAGGGTGAACAAAAGTTTCTAAGATTAAAAGTGAAGAAAAAGGAGATCTTTTGTACACATGTTGTTGATATTGATAAGTGAATATGAGCATATAGCTTATGTTTTGTTTAAAGGAGAAGATTGATTGCTTGAAGAATTTCTAAGTGAATCAAGAACATAGATGAAAATGGGGATCTTATCAGTGAATCAAAAAATGAACCAAACAATAATCTAAACATTCAAAGTGAGTTGTAATTATACATATTGAAACCCTACTATTTTCTTTCTAATCATTGTAAATAGCTTGTATTGAAATCCTTTTAACAAAGGTTGACCTTACAATTATTTAAAATACTTAACCATCTAAGTAAATCCTTTAACAAGGTGACATTCTAGATGGAATGATAAAAGTCCTCTGACAAGGTCTCTCCTAATAGGGTGATTAAATCCTCTATCCAAGTCACATATAATAGTGTGTATTGTAACCTTTAATAGGGTTGGCTCCTAATAGTGCTCACTTTGAAAGAGTGAAAAACTAGTGCATGTTGCTTGTGGTTTTTCCCAAATTTGGTTTCCACATAAAAATCTAGTGGAAAACTTGTGTTGAATTCTTTATATGTTTTACAATTGATAAAGTTTATATTTAACAAAGTATGTTATTTTTGGGATAGTAATTTTATCAGTATAGTAGAGATCAAAATTTTTTAGGACAAATGGAACATTGAATGTTTTGATTTTTGATTTCTCAAATGGTACTTATCAACCTTGAGTAAGTGATTCACCCCCCTCCTTAATTATTCTAAAAATTTCTAACAAAAAGAAGCTATTGGAGTTATCAAAGGAGCTAGACAAAAAATGGAAGATGACGAAGTTATAAGTAAAGTACTTAGAACCCTTACACATAAATATGTAATTAGAGTTTCTAATATTAAAGAGCTAAGATCAATTGATCCTAATAAAGTTACATTTGATTCATGAGTCAAAAAGTGGATTGCATTTAAATTGAGTAATTATTATAATAATCTACCTATTCTTTAAACCTTCATCTCTATTCATTTTTTTCATTTTCTTATCCTTTCTCTTAGGTGAAATTGGGGTAGGACCTAATGGATCCTTTTTAAGGCTCCTATTTTTTAATCATAAAGATCAAGGTAGAATCTAACAACCTAGATCCTCCTTTTCCTTCATCTAATTTCTCTATATCTCTTATCCACACTAAAACAACTATGTCTTGAGTTTTGTACCTAATTTTTGGGATCCAAGAACTATTTTGGGTCCCCAAGGGAATCTCAAAGGTTTTAGGCCCAGGTTGACAAGGATGCAATGAAACCCTATGCAATTAGGGACAAAGTAAAAACCTAATGGGATAATCATAAATTAACAATATCCTTGCTTTGGACCTATTTTGGGTCTATTATTTGGGTTCCATTGTAGACACTTGAAAATGGTTCGCATCTATGGTTTTATCACATTTTCATACTAACTCATCCCATTTTATCATTACACTAATTCTAATCTTTTGACCGACTTGATTGTATCTCAGTAGTGTCCTACAATTGGTGAACCCAACATGAACATGCTTAACTAATTTGGGTTTCTTGTTGTTTGTGCTTGTAGATGCTAGGAAGGAGTTCACTTGGAAGGATATAATGACTATCTGCACTTTCTTATCTCATGTAGATTAATTAAGGGGACTAGTAACATGGTTATATGCTCTCATTTTATGCATTCTATTAGCTTATTGTCCTAGGGTGCACTCTTCTCTATCAAGGCACACTTGGGACCTCTAAGAAGTAGTTTTATTGGCCTAGGAGCTACCATAACCCCCATCTACTATTCACACCTGACTAACTACACTTAGAAACAACCAACTATGCCCTTATGGGATCCAACTACACCATGGGTGTAGTCTGCATTGTTTGGGTGCACTTGGTAAGGTAGAGTTCAAAATTTAGTTTTTTAGGTCTTGTTTAGGCACCATTTTACCACAATCTACAACTAGCCTCCCAAATGCACCTAGAAACTAACAACTGCACCCTTCTAGGACCTAACTGCACCATGGGCACAATTAGCATTGTCTAAGTACACTTAGGGACATCCTAAGCCATTCTGGCCTTTTGAAGCATAGTCTTCTCTATTAGAGTGTAGTTGGTTCACAGAAAGCACATATTTCACTTAGCATCTACATCTAGGATTTTTGTTTACCTCTATGACCTAGATTAGATGTTTTTGTGTTACTAATGGTATATTTGTAGCATGTGATGATCATTATATGAAGACCTAATCATTACAAACTACTAATACTTGTTTGTAGGATGTTGTTGAAGACCCTATGTGTGTAGATTTCCTAGATTAAATAACACTTTGTTTGGTGCTTTAAAATGAACTTTTTCTATTCTAGTTGGTCTGTCTATGGTGTTTAAAACCCTAGGAGTTACATGGACATATCCTCTCCCCTTTCCATTCATGGATCTTGGGTGTAAGAGAAATTCATGTGACTTCTATAGAGAAGCTTGCCTTGGATGAAGATACCTAATATTAGGTATGCTAGGGGAAAACTTCAAAGTAGTAACTAGCCAAAGCTAGGTCAAAATCCAACTATTATATAAAACTTGATATGGTTAATGTCATGTTGGTGGTATTTTTGTGTGATAGCTCTCCTCTAGTACCCTTATAGTGTGTCAAACCCTGGTTCTCAAGATTGGGAGACCTTTTGAGGAAGTTTATCATTCACTTGCCAAATAGAATGTGCTTACTAAAATCCCTTTTTTAGTGGCCAAAAACATTTCTATCCACTAGCTCAAGGGGTTACCCATTCCCATGAATACATCCCACATTCTTGTAGTCCTTAGTAGAGACAATAGTCTCTTGGGAGGTCATACCCCTTGGGAAGTAGATCTTGGTATCCTTGAGAAGTGAGTGGATTGTAAGGGGGAACCTATGGTGCCAATATTCTAAGTTTTTCACTCTGGATAAGCATGGATAAACTTTGGTTAAAGTGGGAATTCAATGGATAGAGTCCTAAAGCCTAGGTTGTGGTGTGTCTTTTCACTTTAACAACAACTATTCTTGTCTTATTGTGTCTTGTGTGTGTAAAAAATTTATCAAGATAAAAACCAACTTGCAAATCTACACCTTGGATACTATTCAAAAAATTTCAAAGCTTCAAACATTGTCAAAACATTACAAACTTTGCCAAAACTTTGCAAACTTTGGTCCAAAACATTCAAGACTTGGAAAACATGGCAACTTGTGATCCTGGATGTGCTTGGCATAACCTAGATTTCATTTTTGTATAGAATCCACTTGCATTCAACATAGTTTGAGCCTTGTACTTTCATCATCTAGGCTTTATCTTGCATCTTCTAGTCCTCATTGTGCATCCCTCATATTTCATATTGCATCCATTAGGGTTTAGTTGGCATTCCTTAGCTTTGCATTTCAACCTCAAAATCTGCATCTTGCATCTCCCATTTGCATTTTTGCATTACCCAAACTCTATATTGCATAATTTAACCATAATTTTGAGTGTCATAAACATCATTCTAAACCTTTATTCTGGTCTTATAACTATCCTCTACCATTTAGCTCACTATCACATCAATCTAGAAACCTGAGCACCTAAAATCACCTTAGTTTCAACCCAGTTTACCAATTGTGCTCTAAAAATACCAACTACACCCAAACTATCCCCAACTACACCATAGGTTTATTTGGTACTTTTTTAGGAAACTTGGATAGTTTGAGAACCTAGTTTGTACATCCAGGTAAAATTTTGAGGCTTCAACAGTGTCCTTAGGTATCTGGACAGGCCCGCCATCCCAGCATGTCCTAGTCTACATTCTATATGTCCTAGCCATCATGGTCATCACTTAGGGCTTCATTCCTTAGGTCATAAACTTCATTATAAATCTCCTATCCAATCATAACATCAACCCCAACATCCTAGCTCTCTAGTATAGCAACTTAGCCATCACCCAGCTTAGAAACAACAAACATTCAACCCAGCCTACCCACTGTGCCATGAAACTACTAATTGCATCCAAACTAGCCCCAAGTGCACCATAGATGTAGTTGGTGATATTGAATCACACTAGTTACTATCAAAGAACACTTAGGTACCTACATGACCATTTTGGGCCTCCAAACTGTATTTTGAGACCTTAAAATTGCATTTAGATGTCATTGTAGGTCCTCAATCTGCATCTCACCTAAAATAGCATCTAGCACCCAAAACTTCATTTTTAATTATAGGACCTTTTCATATTGCATATCCAATTAGACTGACCATCATTTTGAGCCCCCTAAATGTCATTTTGAACCCAAGACCTTTGAATTTAATCAAAAATCTAAACAAAAGTATAGACCCTAAAGTATTGCATTGTGCCAATGGATAATGGATCTTGACCATGGTGATATTTTCATCTTCTCTTATCATTTTCTTTGGTAAAACTCTATCTATTTCAAGATGGATTTAATTTTTTCATTTTGATCATTTCAATTTTATCTTTTTTTTTTCAAGATCCAAAGTCTATTGTCATAACATTAAACTCTTGGGTTAATAGCTTTCAAATATTTCACCTAAATTTAAAACTGTACAAACACCATTCTCATTAGCATTATCATATTCCTAGTCTCCCTAAACATCATTTTGACTTACCCTAGTGGTATATCCCCATCATCTTGCATTTTTCAAAACCCATGCATCATTTCCACTATCAAACCCTATCACCTTGTCTATCAACCAATGTGCCTCTTTGATCACTTATCCTCATATTGCATATCCCAAATGTCATTATCAACCTTAGCACACCATACATTGCATAGTCCATCTTGCATACATCAACTTCTAACATCATTCCTAAGACCAAATTCTAATCCTAATCATCATTTTACATACCATAGAGTCATTTTCATGTCCTTTAATCAAATTCCAAAATGTCATTCACATTTGCATTTGCATAGTTTCTCTAGAACATTTGCACCTTGCATATCAAAAAAATAGTTCATTTTGCACCTCTTTAGATTTCATAACATCCATAAACACCTAAAAAATCCACAAAGTACTCATATATTGCATACCCACATGCTAACTATCAAATTTTGACATGTTTTACCAACTGCACACTTCAGGTGCATAGTTGGTAGTTTTAGTGCAAACTTAGTAGTTTTAGAGTAAATTTGTTAATTAGAGATTTCATTCTATGTCCTAGAACCCTAATCTACACTTCCATCACTTTCATTACATCCTTAAACCTTGGAAAACACTCAAAATCACTCAAACCATTCACATTTTGCATTTATTCACCCTAACACCTTTGTTTACTAACTGCATACCTTCCACTTACTAACTACTTACCTTTAGGGCCCCAAGTGCACCAAGGGTTCATTTAGAATTTATTGAGCATATTTGGTAGTTTAGGTGCACACTTGGGAGGCAGAGAGTCCATTTAGGTTTTCCTCCATTGCATCTGCATCTTTAGGTACCATGTCAACACTTATAAGGACACAATCAACTTAAAGACCCAAAGAACTTTATCAAACCTTGTTTTTTGAGGTACAAATGCAACAAAAACCTCATCTAAGACCAAATAAGAGAAAGAAAACCCAACAAACATTTTATGAAGACCAAATCGAAGCATCACAACCCTTACTTGTGGACCCCTTAAGCATGTATCCAAAAGATCACAAAAATCAAGGGATGACACAAAAAACCCTAAGCAACACACCTACCATGGGATTTCTATCAAACATTTCTCCTACACATGGAATAGTTCAATGGAGCCCTAACTTTGAACCTATATTCATACCAATACCACCCAGAGGTGGAAGTGTACTCACTACACCTGAGGATGAACAAACACACTCCTTCAAATTCAGCAAACCCAACAAGAGTACCTTCAAGCCTAACACATCAAACACACAACAATTTATTGTACACCTAAGTGATAACTCTATCACTAATTATGGCATCACTGATGAAGAAATGGCTAGGGCTTACCAAGAAAAGACTTTCCACAAAAACTTTAAACTTTTGGCAGCCAAAGAAATTGTCAAATTCAACCCAAACTTGGAGGGGCCTAAGTCTAAACATCAAGATGTTCCCACATTTGAACACATCAAACCTATGATCAATTTAGACTTAGAAAAGGGTAAACAATTTTTGGAATTCTCAAACACAATGATGACACCTTTAAGATCCCATCATGAATCAATGATTGAAATCCTCCAAAGCATGTTTGAACACATCAACATCAATCCCTTGTTTGACGAACCTCCATCTATCAATGGAAACAAGACTCTTCCTAAATACCCCAAAAGGATGTTAAGGCTTGATCTCAATCAGATAACTCAAAAAAAAAATGTGCCTAAAGGGACTTGTATTCCAGGAATGCCAAACATACCTCCTTTAGAGGAAAATAAACAAAGTTCATCCTTGCTCCTAACTTTACCAAATGTTAAGACATCAAATCTTATGGAGCCTCCCATGAGTACACCATGTGGAACATCAATTGGAACAACCCCTATTGACATACAAAGGAAAAGACTTATTGATATTTCACCCATTCCCAAAAGGAACATGTCTCATTGCCAAATCAATATGATGTCCCAAGGAGAACCATCTAACATTGACATAATCAACTCCCATGAAAATGTCAACCTATACTAGTACAAGGACTTAACACTTCCAATCCACAACCAAGATTAAATCCACTCAACACACATTTAACATATCAATAGAAACATCAACCACAACAAAAAAAACCTTAGGTTGTGAAAGAATCCAACACCCCTAATATAAAATCCAATGTAAATCCACTTGACCTACACAATATGTACCAACAAAAATTCCAACAACAACAAGCCATGTTTTCTAAACAACAAGAACAACTCAAACAACAATTGGAATACCAAAGATACCTTGAGAAAAAAATTACTTATCAGCAATACTTGTTGTAGCAACAACATGTACCACAACAACCTCAACAGATACCTCTACAACAATAGTCACATGTGTGGTCTCACATGCAACCAATAGAGGTATCTCAATAACAACCACAAAAAATGGCACAACAACTACCACAACAAGTGATGCAACTACAACATATGGTACAACAATCATAGTTGATACCACAATAAGTACCATAGAAAATACCACATCAAGTACCCCAACATGTACCACAACTAGGACCCTTTTGTCTTCAAGGTGCCAACATACCTCCACCACCTAGTGACACATCACCCGACTCTTCCAATATAGAAATGTCAGAACCGAGTAGACATAGTTCTCCCCATAGAAAAAATCTACTCATAGACACAAAATATTTGAAGAGAAGACTACCATGCAAAACCCTAATGAAGGATTATTAAAAAAATTCAAACAAATTTCCAAACAAGTTGAGACATTGGGAGTCTAGAAGAAACAAGCTCTATTTATAGAAAGAGACTTACAACCTAATCCATTTGATAAAAGTTTGTATATGCCTCCATTCCCAAAACACTTTGAGACTCCAAAATTCAAAAAATATGGAGGAAAAGGAAACCCCATTGATCACATGAGGAGATTTTGTGCCTCTTTTACCATACTTAGTGATGAGCCCACCTACCTCATGAGATTGTTCCCTCATTCTCTAGGTGGTCTGACACTTGAATGGTACTTCAAACATCCTGGTACTATGAAATCTTGGTTAGAGCTAGTAGAAAAATTCATCTCCCACTCTGCCTTCAACATTATAAATGAGGTGACACTTTCTAATTTGTGCTCAACTAAATAGAAGATAGGAGAACCATTTATCACATTCTTACTATGTTGGAGAATCTTAGTCAGTTAATGCTCATTAAACATTCTTGAAGAACAACAAGTTAACCTATGCATGGAAAACCTAGTCCCCAACTTAATGTATGAACTCAAGATCAAAAGTCCAAGCACCATTTCCAAATTGATGAAAAAGGGGAGCTTTAGTATTGAAGATTCTCCTATCCATAAGGGAATCCTCAATTCGAATAAGGAAAACAAAAAAACCAACTCATCTAATGACAAGGAAAAAAATTTCTCCAAAAACAAGAATGTGACCAATGATGGCATTGTTAATGCATGTACAATTATCATAGCACAACCTCAACTAACTTTGAAAGGTGCAAACCCTACAAATTCACAAACTCCCAATCAAACACCACCTCCAAAATAGAAAACTGAGACTTTCCTATAGGGTGGAACTCAAAGACATCATAGAACCAAAGATAGAATTTTCACACCCTTGGGGATACCTCTTGAGAGTGCACTTTAACAATTATCCAGTAACAACTTCCCATAGTTACCCCCAATCAAAGATGAACCACTAACTAAAGCTTCTTGGTGGGATGACAAAAAATTATGTGATTACCACCACACCAAAGGATATAAGACCTCATCATGTTTTCAGATAAAACATGCAATAAAAGACCCTATTGATGATGGTGTGATCAAAATTGATCCATCATTGCTAGCATCCAACTCTGATCACACTATTTTTAAATATCCTTTGGGTAATCCCGACAAAGAGAAGGCTTCCAATTCAAACTCAAAATCACAAGCCAATGTGAATTATACATGCACTAGATATGACTACACCATCAACTATTTCAATGAGTTTGATTCTTGCATATCCACATTCACCTTAAAAGTTGAAGACCCTCATTGCACTGTCACTACATGCCATACCAAGATTACTCTACCTAGAGCTCCTTCTAGACCTATTACCTCTACTAGACTTGCACCCCCTAGTAGACCTAATGCTCCTAATTCATCTGATTATAGCCTTGTTGAACCACTTGACAAGACCCCTTGCACAAATATCTATCTTGGACCTACTACATGCATCCCCCCAACATCAAAAGATCTTAGATCAAGCCCTTAAAGAGTCAGTAGTCTCAGATAACATTGATGTTGTCTAGTTCTAGGCCATGGTTGGGAACCTATCTGCCTCATAACATATCAACTTTTCCACTCAGGATATTCCTAAGCATAGACCCAATCACAATGACCCCCTTCATCTTGAAGTCTTTATCCATAATGCCAAGGTCAAATGTGTCTTAATAGATAGAGGAGCAGGACTGAACATCTTTACTCTTAAGGTTGTCAAGGGTTTGGGTTATTTTGAGGATAATATGGATCCCTCTCAAAGAATCACAATGAAAGCCTATGATGATGGTGAATACTTCTCCAAGGGCATCATCATATTACCTATTAGAGTTGGTCCAACCATTGAGAATACATTGTTCCAAGTCCTAGATATTGAAATGAATTGCAACATGATGCTAGGATTCCCTTGGATCCATGCTATGAAAGCGGTGACATCTACATATTAAAATTTCTTAAAATTTTCCTATAACAATGTAGAGGTCACCATCCTTGGTGATCTAGATCCATTCCAATTCTATGCCAATATTAGAGGAACCACTATATACCTAGTCCTAAAAAACCATATAGTAAATCCACTCAAGTCCTTGAAGTATATTGATCCTTCTGTGCTCACATTGGAATTCAAAGGAAAGCTCAAAATTGAAGACCAAGGTTGCAGTGAGTACTCCATGTCACATGCCTTTTACATTGGGAAACTTACTCTCTCTCCCAAGTCATATGGTAAACCATAGCTCATGTAGAACAAGCCTAAGCTCACATTTTAAAAGAAACCTTTTATGACTTTCACTAGTGGAGGTGGACTACACGAAGAACATGTCTATGAAAATATATCTACATGGATTGAAAAGGCTAAAGAAGAACAAGAACCTATGCCTATATCCTCCAACAAGTATGGATCTAGATTCCCATCATGTAGAAAAAGGGATATGATGGATGTACTGGCCTTGGACCTCAAAAGAAAGGCATTATTTATCCCATTACTACATCAGGACAACCTCATAGCTTGGGACTTGGATTCAAACCATTTGTTTTGGGTCTCCCTAATATTGAGTCCTCATCTAAGAATGTGAATGCTTCAAACAATGAAAAGGCATCTGAGGATACCCTACCTGAAACTAATAGTTCTGATAGTCCTTATGCACTTGACCATATCTTTGCTTACCCTAATAGCCTATCCATGGAGGATAAACATATAACTCCACCTATCACTCAAACCAATTCTACACCTTGGATCAAAACATTCTAGGATCCAAATCCTCCTTCTTCTAAACATGATTTCAATGATAATAATAAACTATATATCCATATATATTTATTTGACCAAAGATTATTTAATACTGATGATGGCATTTCCCTAGTTTACCCTAAAATTATTGATTGGGACCAATAAGGACCACCAACATTTGACTAGTTTGAAAATGATGACACCATCATAGAATTCTTTAATCTCTATGACTACTAACCACAATGAGATCACAATTCAAGATTTTCCATCAACCTAGACATCATGGCATATTTTCGAGAGTCAACTCCATCTTCCAGTCACAAAATTTCAAAAATAGCAAAAAAAGACAAAATCAGGTCTCTTAGTGAAAATTGAAAGGCACCACTAGACCATGAAAAAGTAAAAATAAAGGATATATCCAAGGGTGAAAAAACCTCTCTGAGGTGCCCGAGGATGGAAGATTGGACATACCCCCATTGAAGGAAAGATCAACATTACTTATGGAAATGATAAAAGAGATAAATCTGGGAACACCTAACAACACCAAGATCATACATTATGTAGCATCATTATCACCAGAGGAAAAATATGAATTTATCATATTCTTTCTAGAGAGGTAGATTAACTTTTCCTAGTCTTATGTAGACATGTCTAGCCTAGATCCTAAGCTAGTCCTTTATCACTTGTCATTAAAACTAGGAGTGAAGCCAACAAAGAAAAAGTTGAGAAAGATGCATCCTCAAGTTCCTCTCCTTGTCAAAGTTGAATTGAAGAAATTATTGGATGTTAGCTTCATAAGATCCATTGATTATGCAGAGTGGATATCTAATCTATTACTAGTAAGCAAACACTCTAGGGGCATCTGGATATGCATTGAATTTTGTGATCTTAATAAAACATGTCCCAAGGATGACTTCCCATTTCCAAATATAGACATCTTTGTAGACATGACAACTAGATATGAGATGTTATCATTAATGGATGACTTTTCTAACTACAATCAGATAAGAATAGCTCCTAAAGATCAACACAAAACAACTTTTACATGTCCTTAGGGAACATACTATTGGAATGTCATGCCTTTTGGCCTTAAAAATGCTTGCAGAACATATCAAAGAGTAATGACTACCATCTTTCATGATTTCATGCACATCCTCATGGAAGACCATGTCAATGATTTACTTTGTAAATTGCCCAAAAGAAATCATCATTTGGGCATCCTAGATCAAATATTGAACATAATGGAAAGCTATAAACTCTAATTGAATCCAAAAAAGTGTGTATTTGGAGTTGTTTCTAGAAAGCCCCTAGGATACATCATTTCTCAATGAGGCATTGAAGTGGATCCTAAGAAAGTAAAAGCAATACTTGAATGCCTACTCTAACAAATCTAAAAACATTAAGAAGTCTACAAGGGAGATTACAGTCTATCTATAGATTCATTGCACAACTAGTAGGTAAGTGTCACTCCTTTCAACACCTATTACGTAAGGGAGTATCCTTTCAATGGAAAAACCAATGTGAAGAGTCTTTCCAATAGCATAAAGATTATCTTCTACATCCACCAAGTTTAATGGCTCCTATTTTAGGAAAACCATTCATTCTATACATATCTAATACCAATATAGCATTAAGAGCTCTCTTAGCACAAAATGATGAACAAGAAAGAGAATGAGCCATTTACTACATCAGTAGAACACTTGTGGGGTATGAATTGAATTATTCAGTCATTGAATGAGCTTGTCTTGCTGTTGTCTTTGTAGCCCAAAAGTTGAGGCATTATATGCTCCATTAGAAAACAATGCTCATCTCTAAGATTGACTCACTAAAGTATCTCCTAAGCAAGGCCACTCTCATAGGACACTTAGCCAAATGGGTCATGATCCTTAGTAAATTTGACATAGAATATGTAGACAAAAAGCTAATCAAAGGGCAAGTGATAGTAGATCAATTAGTAGAAGTACCTATGATGGATGATCATCTCATGTTGATAAAATTTCCAAATGAAGCCATATTTAACATGGATATAGCTAATGAATGGAAGATTTACTTTGACAGATCACATATAAGAAATAGTTTAGGAGCTGGCATTATGTTTATCACTCCCCAAGGATACATAATACCCAAGTTATACTAGATAACATTCAACTAAATGAGGAAATGATCATAGGACTCAAGATAGTTATTCAATGGAACATTCAACATTTATAGGTTTTTGGTGATTCCAAGTTAGTCATCCACCAAGTCAAAGATGACTATGAAACCAAAGATGATAAGTTAATGCCTTACAAGTAGATAGTAGACTTTCTTAAATCTAAATTTGTCACAATCTCTTTTCATTAGCTACCAAGGATACACAACAAGAAAGCCAATGCTATGGCTACCATTGCTTCTATGATTGATATGCGTTAAAATGTGGAGCATTGTGAGTTCCTTGTTGAGAAACTTTTGATTCTAGAATTTGAACTCTCTCAATCTATGTTTGTATGTGAACTTGTTGGTCCTAATTCTCCTTGGTATCAAGAAATTTATGATTGTACACATTCCCAAATCCTACCCCCTAAGTTATCCAAAAATGAATGTCAAGCCTTTATCCGCCAATCCCCTATATATATCATCATGAGTGACACCCTTTACAAGAGATCCTTTGACAAAACTCTTCTCAAATGCCTTAAATCAAAAGATGCTGAAACTACCTTACATGAGTTTTATGAAGGTATATGTGGAGGTCATTTCAATGGTTTGAGTCTAGCTAAGAAACTTGTTAGAGCTGAATATTATTGGCCCACCATGGAACAAGCTGCTCTTGATTTTTCCAAAACATATCATAAGTGCAAGAATTACAACCACTCATATCCTCATGGCCATTTTCACAATGGGAAATTGATCTTATTGGAGCTATTTCTCCTCCTTCGTTTGATGGTCATAAGTTCATCATCATAGTAATAGAATATTTTACCAAGTGGGTTGAAGTTGTCCCTCTAACTTTCACCACTAGAAATCAAATTTCAAGGTTTATTCTAAACTACATCATATGTTGGTATGGAGTCCCCTTGGATATTATTACTGATCATGGACATTCTTTTCAAAACAAAGATGTGGATAAGCTCTAAAAGAAGTACAAAATATACCATGGATGCTCTAGTATTTTCCATCCACATGGCAATGGCCAAGTAGAAGCGTCTAATAAGACTATTGTTAAGATTCTCCAAAAGACTGTCAATGATTCTAGTTGAGACTAGCACTTACAACTAAATCTAGCTCTTTGGGCCTATCAAACAAGTGTGTGTGCTTCTACCAGTGCAACACCATATTCTCTTGTCTATCAAATTGAGGCTATACTTCTCATTGAAATTGAAATTCCATCATTAAGAGTATCCCTACAAGATGTTGTTGATGATGAAAAATATAGAATATTTTGACTCCATGAACTTGAAATGCTTGATGAGCAGAGACAAGTTGTCTTAACACATTTGTAAGCTTATCAAAACTGACTCAAATGAAGCTATAATAAAAAAATTCCAAGCTCATCATTTTGAGATTCCTAATCTAGTCCTGAAGATGAACTACAAGACTTAGTAGCATAGAGAGAAACTAGGCAAATTTGAATCAAATTGGGAAGGACCTTATGTAGTTACTGTGGCATTTGGGTCTGGGGTATATCAACTTGCAACTCCAAAGGGTGAACCACTACCATGGACAACATGCATCTCCACAAGTATTACACTTGATTCTGTCTAAAAGTCCTAAAAAATAGCAAAAAAATAGCAAAAAGTCATGAAAAAAAGTAAAGAAAAAAGTGGAAAAAGTCACGAAAAAATGGATACCTTGATGAAAACCTAACAAACAGGCATCTTGGGATGAAGATTTGCGTCAAGAGAAAAAATTTCCACAAATGAAAACCTAGAAAATAGGCACTTTGGGTAGGTACCAAGGTGAAAACCTGGCAAATAGGTGCTATGTGTAATTAGTTGTTGCTCCTCCATCTATTAGAATTCCATCTAGTTTTTCCCCATTTTTTCATTTCCTGATCATATCCTTCATATTGCAAGACATCCCTAGTCCTCAATCATGGCCTATGAACTAGTTAATGTCCATTGTTATCTTACCTAAGCATCAACTGTTTATACATACTCTTTCTTTGGCTTTTGTACATAGTTTGTGTCTTTTCTAGGGGCATATTACTTAAATGGTGCATGAGTTTAAACTTGAACTAGGGGCATAGCCCTAAGCACTTTTTATTCATTAGACTTATCGCATAATGGGTTGGAGCTAACACTTGTATATGGTTTTACAATCCTATAAAAATCCTAAAAATTCAAATATGATCCTAAAAAAATCAAACATGATCCTAAAAAAATTCATAATAATCATAAAATGTCCTAAAAAAACACTAAAAATCATAAAATGTCCTAAAGAAAACCTTAAAAAATTGTACAATGTCTTGAAGAAACTAGTAACACAAAAACATCAAATATCCTCAAAAGCCCCAAAAATCACAAAACCCACCAAAAAATTGTAATAAATCTTGTACATAATCACCCCTTTTACATAAACACTTGCACTTTCATAGACTGAAACACAAAGTACCACATTTCAATGACAATCACACTATCTTAGCAATGTGAACCGACAATCAATCCAATGTGTCACTATGAACCTATCAATTGAATCCACATACAAAACCATCACCTAATCAACCTATTAAACACTATCTAAAGAATCAAAACACTAAAATGAAAGTAATAATGGAAAATAATAGTTGTTGGCTCACGCTTTTTAGTGATTGATTTATCTTTGCTTTATTTTTCTTTGATCATGTTCCTATGCCACTCGATTATATAAACTAATCTATGAGAGTGGCTAGGATGGTTCATGGTCATCTTTTGTTTTCTATCTATTAAAATGTACCTTTGAAATTCTAGGGCATGTATATATGCCTTAGGAAGGACATGTTCATTTTCTATCTGCATCGTGCTTGTTTACGCAAAAGGTTTGCATTAGCACTCTGGCCCTTTATGCCATGATGCATTACATTCTACTTGCCATATCAAAATAAAGCTCCAGTAACATATAGTACACTTTATAAAAACAAAAGTCCTCACCTCATACTAACTATTCCTCTCATCTCCTCTATCTTCTATGTCTCCTTCATCCACCACCCTGGTCTCATACTTTGATACATCAAAAGCATTGTCATCCTACATTCCTGCATCTGTCAAAAACCCAAAAAGACCCAAAGAAATACATCTTTGTTTACACATGGCATTTATATTATTTTACATTTCATTTGAATTCATTACATATGATGTTAAATTTCATTAAATCATTCATTCATGAGAAAAACATATGGAAAAACTAAATATGTCATTTCCTATGCATAACATGTGATAACCCAATGCATGATGCTCTCTACTCTCTGCCCTAGTGACAGTACCCTCCCGTATTGATCCCTCAGTACTATGTCTCCATATGTGCCCTAGTCTTCATCATAGCCATCTCTCAGAAGTTCAAATCTTTGATGTTGCTAATGAACTCTTGGGACTCCTACACAACCCTCTCTACCCTATGCACTGCAACATCCCTCCCTACCATAGCCTAATCTGTCTCTTCCATAGCCTAATCTCTTTGTGCTATCACTACATCCCTCTCTCCTATCACTATAGCCCTCTTTGCTACAACCCAATCCAACTAACTCTAGAGACCTCTGATCACCTCCATAAGCTCTAACTGGCTAGGCCTTGCCTGTACAGCTACTAGTGTACCCAAAGTATCTAATTGATGCCAAAAGTACCACATGTACCCTAGCAGTCCTCATGCCAGTATGCCTCTATAACTATATGAATATGACATGTCCTCCACTAATTCTCTCTCTATGAGTGGCTAGAATACTACGATATTCTCATATGCCTAGATATGTAACAATGTACCCCTAGTACTAAATGTTAGACCACCTTTATATGCTACCTGATGTAGATAGTAGTACAACATCCCTAACATGCATGTGCCCCAAGAAAACATAGTCCCGTCCATGATCATCCTCTCTAGTACTTGACCCCATCTAATAGGGAATCCATGTCCATAGCTGTCAGGTATCAATAGTCCACTAATCACCCAGTAGATCATAGAGATAAGTCACTGATGGCATTCGACCAATAGGTCCCATCCAATCTCACAATCTTAGATCCATAGCTCTGCATCTGCACATTTGAATAATCATTATAGTGTCACTCACCCAATAATTGAGTCATACACAACTAACTCCCCATGAATCAAAATCCTAAGGATGTGCCATACATCCTCCAAGGTCACAAAAGCCTCCCCCATTGGTAAATGGAATGAACTAGTCTCCGAGTGCCATCTCTTTGTTAATGATATTAGTAGGGCTCTGTTCCCTCTCACCTCTAGCATAAATGTAATATGATATAAACCAAGATCAGCCAAGATCGCTCACTCACCAACCATCATTTGATGATGTAACATAAGGCTTTAAAACCTATGTCCATATGTCTACAATAGGAGAAAATCCTCCTGCATAGCCATGTAGCCTATGTCAACCTTCTATGGCTTTGTATCCAGTTTAACCTACTTTTGACCCAAGTTTAAACTAGTTTGACTCTAGTTTGACTAAGTTTGACTTTTTCTAAGCATTTTTGACTAATTTACCTAATGTTTTGAACTCTTTCTAGGGTTTTGAACATTTCTACCAAGTTTTGGGTCATTTTGAGCTCATTTGCATGATTTTGATTCTCTGCTTATCTATTTGTCAAATTTTCCCTCCATCTAAGCTAGGTTTGACTAGTTTGACTTTTTTGACCATGTGGGCCTATGCCAAGCTATGTTTTTAACTCTCTCTAGGGTTATAAACACATGCTCCAAGTTTCAGGTCATTTTGCATCTATTTGCACCAATTTGACCACCTTTGAATAAGTCTTAACCCTTTTTTGACATCATCCTAGGGTCTTGCTACTGTACTCCCAAGTTTGGGTCGATCTGAACTCATCTGAACCCCGTTTGGAGCCCTAGACCATCCTAGGGTGGAATTTGGGCCCCCAACTGTGCCCATGGTGCACTTGGTCATACCGAGTGCACTTAGTGCACACTTGGGGATGCCAAGTGTTTCTACTATGTAGTTGGTTTCATTTTGGGTGCAGTTGGGGCATTTTGATTCCCTAAATTGGCCCTTAGGCCCTATTTGACCTTGTTTGATCCCTAACTAACTCCTAAGTGCCTAAAAAACATGGAAAAGCACAAAGATAGTCTCAATGTACTCATCGAAGGTCCTACATCTACACATCATTAGTAAGTGTGCACTTGTTCACCATTGTGTTGCTCCTTGGGTAACTAATCCATTTTGCTAGCTCCAAAGCTCTTTTCTACCAAATGTGAGGGTGAAAATGACTTTCAAAACCCTCTCCAAGCCCTTTTATAGTTTTTTTCTACCTAGATGGATATGCAAGAGGCCTAATCTATGTTGGTCATGATGCCTTTTTGCACTCTAAAGCCCATAACTTTCAAATTTTAGCTCTAATTTGTGATATGTTAGTTGCTATGGTTTTGTCTTCTTGTTGTCGATGAAATCAACCTATCATATGGATATATCGATCATTTTCTCAAGGGGGCACCAATATATACCACCATTACTAGGGCATGCTTTTATGACTTTTCATCAGCATTCTTTGACCCAATTCTCTAAATCACATTGTGTCAAAGAGGGGAAAAATATAGATGCTCAAAAATGGTTTGCACCTATGGTTTCATCACATTTTCATACTAACTCATCCCATTTTCTCATTCCACTAATTTTGATCTTTTGGCCAATTTTATTGCATCTCAGTAGTGTCTATTATCATTTGTATCCTCTTTCACATCAATTGCAAATCATTTTAGAACCATTTCAAATCAACTCAAAATCATATCAAATCTACCCAAAATCAACCATAATCATCACAAAATATGTTAGACATCCCACATCAATTGTCATATGTCCAATCCTAGGCATTGTTGTGGCTTTGAGTGTCTTGGAAAACTATCAATCTATCAAAATCTTATCAGTCTAACCTTAGTATTATTATGGCTCTTAGTGCTAGGTCAAATTTTCATTCACATCATTCAATCTTCAACATTGTCAAGTCTCTTAGTCTTGGATCATGGTATCAACCATTTAATAACATTGATAGTGTTTATCGATGTTATTATGATCAACCCTATCAACCAATCTCAATCCTGTAGCATTTTATAATTTTAGTTAAATGTTACATATCTTTAATTCATGTCATGTATCCTTGGAATGTTATCAATTTCAATCAATCAATCAATTTGACCACGGCTTTGGTCTATCTGTCATGATCCTAGTCAATCTACATTATCATCACATTTCATCAAAGGATACTATCCTACTTATTTAATCAAATTGGCCAATCATCTACTAATTTTCTCTATAGGATTAAATAACCCATAATTTAATCCTATGTCATAAAAACTAACCTTCTCAATTAATTAATGTTATTAATTAATTGATTCTGTAACACCCCACCAAGGGATCCAAAAGAATTAACCTAAAGTTTTACTAAGTTTGCTAAACATTTTCTTTTTTCTTTTTTAAAGTAAGAATGTATAACATACACATCAAACACATAGTAGAGGAAGCAATAACATGTAATCATCAACAAACATACATAATAGGTTACATTCCTTAAGGATCCCAAGACGTTGAGTCACATTTAAATTTAATTAATTCTAAGTCTAACAACTACCACATCCACATGAAAGAATAATAATAATGTCCAATGTCCATAATATACATTTGCTCCGAATGCCTCTTGGCAAATTATTTCGGAATGCTCAATCATCCACTGTACATGTCATAGGGTATGAAAGGCTTAAAAGAATATACATATGTAAAAATAGATATACATCATCCTCAAATCCATATATACAAGGTACAGTAAAATAAATAAAATCATTCACCATACATGATACATCCATACATCCATAATGATAAAACATCCATCATAAAATCTAACCATCCATCATAATAATCCATGAATAGAATGAAGGTAAATGACAACCAAGAAAGCTCCAGCCATGGTGACCACGAACAGATCTCAATGGTAAGAGTAAAAGCACTACCACCTGACTGCGTGGAACCTAAATGATCCACTCCCACCACGCTGAGGAGATAGTCTCAAGTCCCAAACAAGGTATCAAAACACAAAACACAAGTACTCTCTAAGTCTGGGAAATCCTAAAAGTACACTAACTCAAAGGTTCCAACATAAATAGACATCTAGACCTAGAGGTGCCACAAGACACATAGGAAACCTAATATGTAAGCAGAAAAGTGTCATCACATGAATCACATTGGAAGTTACCCGAGCAATCCCTCAAGAATCTCGGGTCCCCAGTAATCCTGTAGCCACTAGTATCCTCTCGTATTGATGAGGCATACTATGGAATGCAAGGTCGCAACCAAGCATTCTCTCTACCCCATCCTAGTCTGTACTAGCACTCAAGGCATGGGAGAGAACATACAGTTATCTTATTAGGTTCATTTAAGTCAATATTTAGGTGAGATGTTTTCACTTATTAAAAAAAACAACTTACAAAGAGTCATCCCCAAAGCCACTTTGGGTCTCCCGTCCCTCATTGCAAGCCACTTCTTGACACTACACATAGATAACCTACCCTAGGCTCATGAAATCACAAAATACAAACTCACCTCAGTCCTATACAAGCGACTAGAAAGCATCAAAAGATAAACCACAATAGTCACATCAGTTCTCCATGAGAAACTGGAAAGCATCAAATAATAATCATAATGATCACAACAGTTCTCTATCAGCAACTGAAGGCATCAATGATAAGTCACAATATCCATCGGTTGTTAGCAGGCAACTAGAAAAACTATCCCAAAATAAAACACAATACTGATCGAAGACTCCAAAATGGTTAAGTCAAAACATGTCACAACATGACATCATCAAAACAATCACTTAAAACACCTCAACTTCACACAAGGAAACTGGAAAGCAATAATAGACAGTAAAAACATCCATCAAAGAGCACTCTAATCACATCATCATGGTTGGGTTTAAAAGATCAAGAACAAATCATCATAATACCACAATCGCATAATCCCCGAGCCTCTAGCAACAACCTAAACTGGTCAACTTAATCAACCCCAACCATAATAGCATAAAGAAAATAGAACAGTACAGTACAGTTCATAGTTTGGGTTTGTTTCCATAATACACACTAAGGTTTAAGTTGAAATTTTCAGTTTGAGTTTCAATGAACGTTTTTAATGTGAAGGTTTCTCACTATTACCCTTATAATTTAACCCAATTATTTATTCATGAATATACAAGTATTCTCAAATTTAAAGTCAAATTCCATAAGATAAATCAATTTAGAATAATCTTTATTTTATTAAGTTATAAAAATAATCAATAATGATTTTAAATAAAATCACTATGATTTTATTAAAATTAATTATTTAATCTTCATTTGATAATAACTACTTTACTATTAACAGAAATTACTCTAACCATATTTGATTAAATAAATTAATATTTTATTTAAATATAAAAAAAACATTTATTATAATAAAATTATTAACAATTTTTTAATAATTTAAAAAATTATTAAAGCAAAATTTAACCTTATTAATACCTATTAACAAATTCATACTTTTTAAACATTGATAAAATAAAATAAAATAAATTAAAAAAAAAGGTCATGTCTGATATACTGGCACCTTTTTTTATAAAGAGTCGTGCGGCCCTCCTCACAGGGTACCACAGGCTTTAAAGGTCGTGCGGTCCCCTGCTAACGAAGGTCACCGTCGACAATTTCAAATGGGTTCGGGGGGGCAAAAAGGTAAGACCCCTCCCCATTATATTGTATATACATTTGTTTTTATGCAAACTTTTCAATTTAATAAAAACCGCCTCCTCAATTAATATTAAAATTTAATAATATATGTTTATTTTTATTATATATATATATTTTATAAATAATTATTTATAATTATTTTATTTTATATATATATATATATATATATATATTTTAAACATTCACAAATATAATCTGATAGAGAAAATAATATTAACCATTTGAATTTCAATCTGCAATTTTTTTTAATTTTTAAGTTAAAAAATTTAACCCTTCCCCGATTAAATCTAGATTTCTTTAATATATCAAAAAGAATTCCTGATCACTCTTCTAATTTTTCCATATGCCGAATATATTGACAAGCATTTAATAATTTACAATATTGAAATATTTAAGCTTTCATCACAGAGAATTTAGATATACAATCCATAGGCATGAAGAAGACAAGAAAGGATAATTGCATAATTAATCGATGATCAAAACACAAGACCCTACCTGAGCCCGATGCTATTATGCAATCCCCAAAAACTGTAAGAGAATTTGCTACTCTTCAATAACCTTCTTCTGAAAATCTTTCTTAGAATTTGCCTTCTGAAATTTGCTTCCAAAAGTTGTCTCCCAAAATTTCTGTCTCCCCAAAATTCACTATCCAAATTCGTGTCCCTCAAAAATGAACCCCCAAAGTTGTGATAAGGAGTTTTCTCCTCAAATCGGGGCACTAATTGTGCGTTCACCCGAGAGGACTCCTTGCTCAACTGAGTTAACTCTAAAATTAACTTTATTTATCTTTGCTTTATCTTGTAATGCACATTAAATGAATTATTAAATAAATTTATTTAATATTCCACTTGACTTCTATTTTTAATCTTTATTACTTTTAAACCCATGCACACTTTATAAAATTAAAATAACATTATTATTTCCACTTATTTTATCTTTTAACTTATTTCTTTTATTTTCAACTCAAGCTCACATCATGCGATCTAGAAACTTTAATAATTTAATATCTTTCAACTTTTAATTTATTTTAGAAACTTAATTGATAAAATATTTAATTAATTTAAATAACAATAATATTTAGCATTTATTTAAAAATGAACTCTAAATATATTATTATTAAATTAAATAAATATTATCATGTTCTAAATTTATCCTTAAACTTTAATCTCCAAACTTTAATTCTTTTTATTTAATTAATTTCTAAATTAATTAAATATAATTAAATATTAAAATTTCATAATAATTCAGATTAAATTAAATCATTAATTTAATTTTTTTAATTAAACTTAATTAATAGAAAATACATCAAGGACTCATAAAGCAACATATGAAAACCCATCATAGAAAAACACATACTAAATCAAACAAAAAGGGTTATAATCATGAAATTACATCATTTGATGCATTCAGAGGGTACTTAACTCAGATACTTGTCCTAATTATCAATTAGGACAATTGGCTAAAGGGTTTAGGATTTGGACTTAAGAGTTTATCTCCCCTCTCTTACCATTGAGATAATGCGATAGGGTATGCTCATCCTGGCAATTCAGGGAAGTCAATACCTGGTACCTGCAACTTTCATAAAATCCACGCATGTACAAACATAATATTCTAAGCTTAACAGACAATGGCAAGAAGTGGTGCATCATGTAGATCTCGACTAGCAGGTGACTACGACTCCCTTCCTTAACCACATCAGAAACATCATACATAAAGAAAACAAACATGCACACCATACACATGCAGTATGGGGTAAGTATCCATAAGAAAGCACATGTGATGATAAACCATCTAACTAATCATCATGGATAACTGAAAACATTGAATAATCATCATACATGCATGAAATATGGAGTACCAAGTAATCTCATCATATAATCAACTAAGTCTGAAATAATATCTGAAAATCTAAAAGTAATACTACTAAATATCAAGTATAAAACTGGCCTAAAAGAGTTTGGCAAGGATGACTGAAATGCGACTTAGGGGCAGGCACTACAGATTCATCACTCACAAACCATGGAAATTCTTAATTTCTTGAGTCATATTTTCCACCATTAATTCCATTTTTTACTAATTTCAATTTGTGTGGAATAATGGATTTTTTATTTCAAATATTCCACATGATATTGACATCATCATGATACATGGGCATGACACATCATGGATTCTCCATCTATAGCTGGCTAAGAATTGTCATAATCCATATATTCTTATTCCTTACGCATATCTATATTTGGCTTCCATTGTCATAGATTATTGGCTTTAAGTGGGTTTGAGGTGTCACATGACACATCATAGATCCTCTTCCATTTTTAGCCATGTTTGACTCCCAAGTGTCATACAATCCTACATTTGGCATCTTCTGTCATATGCATCATGGATTCTCGAAGGAATCGCTTGCCAAGTCGCATATCCAAGGTGTTAAGTCCAATGCTCTCATCTTGTGTGTTGATTATAAATTGAGCATTCTTCCACTTATTTTTGGTTGCTAGGTTCTAAGTCTTTGGTCTTCGGATCTCTCAAACTTAAATCACATCTTCTAGTATTCTCATAGCATTATCATTCATAAGCTTTTGCTTCCAAATTGTGTGCATTATAGGCAATTGGAGCTATATCACATGGAGAAGAAAGAAGGGAATGGGAGCTACAAGTGAAAGAGGGAATTTTAACTTCATGTTCTTCCTTTTATTTATTTGGCTTTCATGGTAGACTAGAGGGTATCAATGTATGCTTATTGAATTTGTGATTTTCTGATAGTATGTTAGATATTAGCCCATTTTTTGGTCCTACATCCATGTGTAGATTATTTTAGGGTGTTAATTCCTAGGTAGGTTGGCCTAGGAGATTTAGTCAATTCCAATACCTTTATAAGCCCATCGCTTTGCTCCATTTCCATCCATAATGTTCATGTTCAAGAATCTACTATGTGCTCAAGCTCTCAAGTTCTCAAGCTCAATTCAAGAATTCAAGGCATTCAAGCAATCGACTCCAAATTAAATATCAAGGATTCATTTATTCAAGTCATTAAAGGATTTTATGCTAGATCTTCTATTTTATTTTCAACATTCAAGATCATTTAGTATATCTTCTACACTCATCCTCACAAGATTTACATTCATCTATACTTACTCATAAGGAATATTTAAAGCACATTCATTCGTGAAGGTTTTGGTTTCATTTTGATTTTCTTTCTAGGGTTTGGGAAGTTTAGTCAAGGCTATTACATCTACATACATGATTACATTCTAAATTAAAGAGCATATTCATAGATTTACATTTTTTCATGTTATATTTATCACTACTACTTGCTATAATTCTATCTTTATTTCAATAAAAGGTTAATTCATAAATTGGGGTTTAAATGAGGCACCCCACACCCCCAAACAAAAAGAAACATTTATTTTTTAGGTTTTAGATCTTGGATTGGAGAATAGGTTTCAAATTTGGATACACTTTTCATCATTTGTTAGAATTACAAAATTGAAATTAAAGATGCATTGCATCCCTATTTCTAGAGAAAGTCACTCCAACATAAAAGTCACCTCTGATTAGGAGAAAGCCAAACTTGTCAGATCTCCAAATGATTTTTGGGTTTTGTCTATCTCGTAGTTTGCATCCCAAACATAAGGGATTCAACCCATTCAAAGGTAGTTTGAGAATCTATTTTGAGGTTTTTATTTCATATGGTATGTCATTTTTCCCGTTTCCATTTCAATATACTTTATCATCTTATCATATCTTTATATCTTGGCTCTATATTGAATATCTTATTTCTTAAACCCTCTTAAGGTGGAGGTGAGAGGGAAATAAATATGATTTTTTCACTCCTTTTTTATTAAGTCATGAATTTATACTTCATTTTGTGTGGATTGAATCTAAATCAAAGGGTGGATCTTGGTCTTCCTCCTTTTAAATGTGTTGAGGTGGCCTATTCCATTTTACCCCTACACATTTTGGTGAACCCAACAAACATGCATCTCTTATTTGATTTAGACTTAGATTTTCATTTTGGAGTATCTTGATATACTTTTCATGCCATTATTTTTATTGGTAGTATTTAGATCTCCTTTTGCATTTCATTTAATATATTTTCATTTTGAAAACATAAAGTAATAGCATCTAGTTTCTTTTAGTGCAATACAATGGGTTTCTTTTCTTTATTTTCAAGTTTCCTTCATGATATTTAAGATGTTTCTTTTCATGCATATGATAAAAATTTAGTTTTTCCTTGCATTGTTTCTCATTCCCCTTCAAAGGTAAATATTTTTAAAGATTATGTTCATCAACCTTAGTGATTAATGATGTTCCTAACCTTGATAGTGCTACTATTTGAGATGATCCCTCACAAGGAATATTGACTATTCTTTTCCTCATGAAAATTATTTGAGTCATGATTTTTCTTCCTCTAATATGTTTTTTCTTCTTTCTTTGGATACTCTTACTATTTTAGATGAACTGCCAGATAAGGATATGCATTTACTCTCTTCCTCATGAGACAACTTTTACACACTTTGATGATACTATCATTTCTCTTAATGCTCAACCTCTTTCTATGAATTTAATTGATATTCCTTCTATAGATGAGGCCTGATGAGTTTTGTTTCCCCTTCTCCTAAGAGTTCCTTAGACATAGAAGACCACACCCTAGATTCTTCTTCTTGTTTCTTTTAATACACCTTTCCAATCAATTTAGGTCTTGTTGCACATGATAATCATTATGACCTTATTTTCATCAATCCAACCTTATATCATAATGATACTATTAATATTAATCATATAAGTAGCTTCTTAACTCTTCAAGATTGGAAACTTAAAATTTCACACCAACATCATACATTCTTGACTTTGTGAATCAAACACCTTTATTCAATGAGTACATGCATGCTAATTTTTCCTCTTTACATTTTCTTTCTCTATTCTCTCTAGTGTTTGTTATCCTTTTCTTGTTCCTTTAATGATAAATTATTAGGCTTATCATCATATCCTTTCATCACTATATTTTTTTTTCTATATAGATTTATATTTTTTATGAAATATTCTTATCTATGGGTATGTATTGCTTTATTACATGCATGACCACGTGTTTTTGCATAGAAAATGTCTTTTGACACATTTGATTTTAATTCTTCTTATTCAATAATCATCTATATTTTACTTCATATGTGATATCTTTTTTAGTATTAAATGGATTTTCTTATGATGTTTCATTTTTTTTATAATACTTCTTTTTGACGATGGGATGTTTGTGTTTTGGGCATGGCTATCATTTTTTTCTTATGACTTATCCTTATAACTTCCAAGATTTTGTTATATCATCCACCATAGATTTCATTTTCTTGTCTCATGCTTGGGGATCAAGAAGCTTTGTATATTCTTTACCTCTTTTTCTAAGGATCTAATTTCCTTAGGTTTAAGTGGAACTTGTTTGTTAAGGGACATAATTTTACTTTATGAAGAATTGTGTCTTGACTATGTATTCTCTCTTTTTCAAATAGGTGTATATCCTATGTCATCACCTCTTCTTTATCAAGATTAGTTATGCCCATTATATACACATTTCCTTGCTTGGATATTGTTATCCTTCATCATAGAGAGCTTTTAGGGTGGAAGAATAAGATATTAAATAATTCATATAAGCTCTAACTCTTTTCTACCTCATAACAAGAAATATTGGTTTACTTCTAGTTTCTCATCTAATTTTCAAAGAGAATAGTTAATAAACTCCAAAATATACAACATACGGTCCTATGGATTTGAATGGAAGGAAAAAAGAGAATGGGCCTAATTAATTGGAGTATTGTGTGCAAACTCAAATCATTGGGTGGATTAGGTATATAGAAGCTTATGAACCTTAATAGAGCTTTCCTTGCTAAAGTGGGCTAGAACTTTGTGTTAGATTCAATTGATTGGTGAAAAAATATGAAAGAAAACTATCTTACTAATATTTTCTTCCATATGTAATGGGGTGAATGGGAAGAAACCAACTACAGATATAAGATATATGTTAAGATACCTCCACAAGGGAAACCTCATTGATACAAAGGAGATGTACCAATGTGTGATCTGCCTAAATGTAAGGATAATTTGAATATCATTCTTCCTTCCCTAAGAGAAGGAATCATAATGCTATGATGAAATAAATTATGAAACTGATTATATAATCTAATTTATGAAAGAAAAAGATATGAAATTGATGGAAATGTAAATGGGAGAGTAAGTTCTAAGAGAGTGGGGAGGGGGTGAATCAAAACTTAAAACTTTTACCATAAAAACAATTTCACCATACATCCATCTCATAACTTAACATGTAAACTAAAATAAACAACCATGCATCACATCCAAAGCATAATGTAAATGAACACATAAAACATAAGATTTTGGTTACCCCTAAACCCTCCAAAGAGAAGGTGAAACTAGGGTGGAGATGACACCCACAAATCTTCACTACTACAGCAATAAAGTGTTGCCAATTATGGCTACAAAGTTTTGATCATAAACTATGATCTACCCTATTAAAGGCTTAAAAGACTATTAGGTATCACCTTGACTAAAGGATTTAAAACTCATAATTAAGTGAGCACTCTTTTAGGAAGTTACTCTGTTAAGAGATTTACTCTATGTCACTTGTCAAAATGATTTAGCACCTAATACTTTGGTTAGAACTTTTCAGCTTGATGTCAGATCTCCTATTTATTGGTTATCTCTTTACTCTCTTGATCAGATCTATCTTCTCTATCCTTTCACTACTTATCTATGTTCTTCTCAAATTGATTCTTCATTTTAGTTCCATAACTTAGCCATCATTTACTCTGTGAAATGCTCTCTATTGTCTTAGCATTCCTCTCCTTGTGCATGTATTACCTAAATAGGGTTTACGTCCTTAAATAGGCATTGTGGAGATGGGCTTGGTCAAAATCAATGATTGAGGTTGATCCTATTGCCACCTAATTGTTTCTTTTATCTAATTGGTTACATGTATTGGCTTAGGGATTCATAATATGACTAGATCCTTAGCTCTTCATATCAAAAAATAATGTTCATGTTAGCCAAAAATGGTTCACATAGAAGTTTGAGCCATAACAAAAATTTGTGTTAAAGATTGGTAACTCAACATCAATAGACCCTAATGCTTGGCCTTCACTATGCTTTGTCTGTGTTAACTCAACTTCTAAATGGCTCAAAACTTAATCTTTCTTGACACCTGAATCACTCAGCACACACTATTTACTCAACACCTTCTATTTGCTCAAAACTTGAGTGACTCAACACACACTAACTTCTTGGAACTTACTAGTGCTTGCCACTAATTGTCATATTACTCAACATGTGTTGTCTGGAGGCTTATGCTTGACATATACTATGCACTTGGTTTGCACTATTATTTTCTAGATAATGACAAAGCGTTTTGTCACTACTTTGTCAAAACCAAAATGAGATCAACAATCTCCCCCTTTGACATGAGTGGAAAAATACAATGTCATGGCATACATAATCTTATCTCATGCTAAGTTAGACAATATATAAACTCTTCTACTCAGTCTCTATACAAAATTTCAAAATCTCAAAACTTGCAACAAATGTTGTCTCTCATACCTTGTTACCACCCCCCCCCCCCCCCCCCCCCCCCCCCCTCGAGTAAATACTTCATTTAATTTCTATAATTCCTTGTAAGTAGATCTCTGCCTTGACAAAATTTTCCAAAATTTACAAAATCCCTATTTTTTGACATTTATGTTATTTGGGTAGTACACTTATAGTGCATTTGTCCAAAAATGGCTTATGTAGTTCCATTATGATTCCCAATGCAAAATCCCAATTATCATTGGGTGCACCTAAAGATTGAATCTATATTTCTAGATTTGTTGCCATATCTACTAGACCTTCTTGTGTAGAAAACTGAGAATCTTTCTTAATCAATGTTTATGCAAAGGCTAGTTCCTTCTACAAAAATTCCATGTGTGGGGTCAACGTGGACTATATAGTGATTAGAGTTGATCTTATATTTGCATCCTTTTCTTGCGACTTGACAAGCCTACTCCATGTCAGCAATAATCTCTAAAAATGAACTTGACTACTGCCATGAGATTGCCTCAATGTAGTACTTTTTAATTGTAAATCTCCTTTTAACTGGTTAATTGACTATTGAGTTTCTTTAGTAAAGATAGCAATATCACATAATTTTCTATTCAAAGAGAAAATGTTATCCAGAACTTTCTTCACACTCTCCATCTTAGTTGATAGATAAACTTGTCTTAGTGCAATAACACTAGATATCTTGTCCATAACCTTAATGTGAAATATTTTCTTAGACCATTCCAATAATTTAACATTTGACTCTATATCCTCATCCTTTATCTTATCAACTATATGTACAAGTTTCTCTATAATAGGCTTATTGGAAAATGAATCTAAAATATCAAAAGCATTTACAAAATATATCTAATGCCATGTAGAACCTATTTTTTCTTATGCTCCTTCTCAAAATTTCTTGCCTTGATTTCTTGTATAGAGCTATTTAAAGATCTACTATTTCTTCAAGTGTGATTGTTGTTGGATGAAACTAGGGAAAAACAATCACTTCAACTAAACTCACATCCTCAAATTATGTAGTCTCAACCCTCTTAGGTGTACTTGTACTCGACCTTGATATCTACAATGGTGTAGCTTGAGTACTTGTCCTTTGAAGAGTCTAGCTACTAGAAGGAGGTGTAGTGACTAGAAAAGTGACCAATGTCTATATGGATACCTGTTCCTTTATCTAAGTAGTTGTCTTATCCTCTTCTTTTTGTTCAACCTCCTTCTGATCTTCAATGGGTTTCAGTGAGGTGTAGGATTCTCTTCCTTATCCTCTTTCTCTTCATTACCCTCTTGGTCAATTACAACAATTGCTGATAATCCTAAACTTTGTAGACTTAGTAGTAATGTATTTGGTGTTCCTGCCTCTTTCTCTTTCATCTTAATGACAAATGTTTGCACTAAAGATGGTTTTTGGTTAAGTTCACCTTTCTATTCTAGGGTTACACTTTGATCTATTATTTTTTCATGTGATCCCTTCTCCTTAACTTCTGCAACATGTGATAGAATTGTAGATGTGTCTTGTTGTTGTTCCTAAGTGGATGTAATCTCATCCTTTTGAGATTCATCAATCCTCACCAATATAGGATTTGTGCATGGAACAATAGTATTGGTGGAATCTTGTTGCAGTTTCTTTATATCTTCCTCACTCAATAGATTTACATTCTATGTAGATTTATTAGATATGTCCTCAATAGTCACTGAGTCATGTTAACTATCTTTCTCTCCATGTGGAGGACTAGTGCTCAACACAATTACAATATATGCATCTTCCTAAATTGTGCCATCCTTTTCTTCCACTGTATCTTTGTTAGTTGTTTCATCCTTCTCTTGTTCTCCTTTTTCTTCTGTAACTATTATGGTCAACCCATATTTCCATAGTAAGGTACTCTAGGTTACCACCTCTTCAACTTTTTTACTCAAAATGTGAAAGGCTCTCTATTTAGGGGAAAATATCCCTTTATACTTCTCAACAAATTTAGAAATCATCTACTTATCCAAAGAAGGCATAATTTGGGCTAAAGTAGCCTCTCTAATTTTCCTTTCAGTTTTCAAACTAAGCTTCCACTTCTATTCAACTCTTTTATATAATCGTTTGGGAATAGAGTTAGAAATCTCCAATGGAGTAGCCTTAAATTTTGTTGTCATATCATAAATGGTCTCTTTAATATTATTTTTATCTCCACTTCCTAACTGATCAAAATCAACATATGAAAACCTAAAAAATCTGCATTATTCTTTATATTGTCACATATGTTTTCAATATCAGATGAAGGATTGTGGCTTACCAATTTGAATTGATTGATTTCATTAGATTCAGTCTTCTTATCATATGATTCCTCTTGGGGCTAGAACTCCCTCTTCATTGTTTTAGCAGGCATACTCAACTTTGTTGTATCATCCTTCCTTTTACCTTTTGCTTATTGAGCTTCCTTGGCTTGTGTAGTGAAAACCCTTGTACATGACCTTGTCAAAGGTGTATCTGGATTTTTTTGTTACTTCTTTCCCACTTTCTTTGGTTTCTCTACTTTCTTTTGTTGTGCCTTCCTCTTCTTTCTATTTTTATTAGGTTCTTGCTCAACTTCCTTTTCATCCTCTGAAGCTTGATCTTCACCTTTTCCTTATGTTAGTTAAAAAAGTCCTTGACCTTCTTCTTCTCCTCCTCCTCCTTCTCATTTGCCAAAATTTTCTTTCAATTTCTTCACCATTTTGTTCTTCTTTCTGATGGTGGTGGTAGTTTACAAGTTTATAGTTATCCTTGATTTGGCTTCATCATAATTCCCAAAGGATGTAGCATCCTTTTCAATCTCTTCTACCAATAGTACAATGATGGTTGTTGATGCCTCATCAACATTTATCTCATGCAATAATGGTCTCAATCATCTAACCCTTGGAATAGCTAGTTGTACATAGGTATAGTCAACATCTACTAGGGAACAAACATCATTATAATGTTTCTCCACTAGAGACACATGAATTCTTGATCTACGCTTCATTGATTTCTTGAAATCTTCAAAATAACTAGTCATTATTGAATCAAAAATTTATCCTAATTACTCAATGAAGTCACCTATATGTTGGGTAATTGACTAACTAGTCTTCCATACTACCTTGCCAAATGTAGGAAAAGTGTTTTTTACATAGAAGAATATGAAAAAAAAAAAGTGAACCAAACTTACATGAAGAACTCTTTTCTTTTCTGACAACTTCTAGATTTCTTGATAGTTGTTTAAGTTGTAGCTTAGCTAGGTCATAGGAATGATCTTTCTTTATGATCTTATAGCCTAGGTCAATAGAAATGTATGGCACATTGTTGAGTCAACTTGAATGGTATAATATATGTGCTATCACTCTCACTATAAATTTAATGATAGGGTGTTCAATTTTATTAATTGGCATTCCCCTCTTGTTCCATACGATTCTAGTATTCTTCTCAATTACTTCTTTGACATCACTCCTCAATATCTTCAGCCTGTCTAGGGTAGGATATCCTATCAATCTATGAATAATCCTCTTTGATATTCGTATAGGTCCATTTTCTAACCATATCTAATTCTCATATATTTAGCTTAATACAATCTTTATCCACTCTATTTTGAAAACTTGGGGAGAATCTAGGGGTTGTGTTAACCCTTTTTGCTCTATGATTTTGTTTTCTTCCCTTAAAACTCCATTTTCACACAACCTCTAATAGGCATCTCTAATCTCTAGATCTCCAACCTATCCAACCTTGCATAAATAACATCTCATGTCCTAGATCATAAAAACCTTGGGTGGAATAGTTGACAATGCACTAGATGGATCTCCTTTGTATGCAATCAAAGGAATTGCTCAAAATAGTGGTTAATGAACATCATTATAGATCAATTTTACATTGGTAATCTCTTTACCTTCTTTCCTAACTCCCATAGATGAAAATTTTGCCATTTTCACTTTCTAGCATTTGCAAAATGTGAAACAATGTAACTCGGCACAAGTGAAATACCTATCAATTTGATGTAAAATGCCATCTAGCAGTTGAATCTAGTATGCAGTAACTAGAATCACTTTCTGAAATCACCTTCATGCTCTTAAATTTTTAGGTAAGTGTAAATGACTAAAAAAATTGAGGATATAGTCTTCAAAACCTTGCAATTAATGCTTAGTACATATACATTTGTAAGCTTGGTCACTATAGGATCTTCAATTAACTTGGCCATTAAAGCTAACTTGACAGTCACTAAAGTACCTCATTACTTGACACTTACTACAATACTTCCAATACTCAGCAACAACATAGAAAAAACAAATGATATATTTTCCCTTTCTTCCAATCACTTCATTGCATCTTAATATATGTTGATAGATCCTTTTCATTACTTGAATGCTTGGAACTAATGCAAAATATATCTTTTCAAATGTCATTTTCACACATACATTTGATTTCCTAGTTGGGGGTGATGTGATCACTTGATCCATTGGATAAAGTGACCTATCAAGACTTGATGTATTGAAATATTCCTTCTTTTTTCATGTCTTGTTCATCTACTCTTTACTTTCTCAACATATACATTTCCTTTACCTTTTCTGAATTCACTGCTTGGTGCAAGTGACTGAGTTAGATAATTTTTGCTTACATGACCGGTCTTAAGACCAATAAAGCATACATTCTCATTCAACCATCTATTGTAATTACCTTTGATGTGTGTCCTAATGCAATTTTTAGGGATATGACCATATTCTTGGCAATAGTGACAACTGTACCTTGTATTATAGCCCTAATTATAAGAATTTTCATTATAATGTACCTTTGTTTTCTTGTTTAATGTCCACTTAGGTTTGGATCTACATTCACATGCCTTGTGCCCATACTTCTGATAGTTGTAATAGTATCCTTCAAATATATGAGTTTTGATGGTCTTAGTCCTACATTCATGTACCTGATGTTCTTACTTCTTGTAGTTATGACAGTGTCCGTTGAATTTTTCATTAGGGTTTTGATTTCTAGTGTTGCTCTTGCAGACATTTTCTATATGAGCCAATTTTCCACAGTGATGACAAGTGGGCTTTATTTTATTTCCTTTATTTATCCTTTGTTCACCACTCCTAGATGATTATACTTTCTCAGTAGTGGAATATCCCAAACCAATAGTACCATTGTTTGATCTTGGTGCTTTCATCAATTTTTCAAAGTACTTTATGGCTTCACTAGGTTAGTTAAGCTTTTCATTTTTCTATCTTCAATTCATTCTACAATAGGGTATTCTTTGTTTCCAGATTTGTAATCTCAATGCATTTCCTACTCAGTTATTTATTTGCAAGCATCAATTGATTCATCAAATCTATTTGAATGCTTGACAACTTTTTCACATTTGATGACTTTTCCTCAAGTCTATTAGCCATTAGTATTTTTCTTCATCAATCATGACTCTATCTTCTTCAACTTTATTTTTGAGTTCAATTGTCTCACATAATAATACTAACTAAATTTCATGTTCCCTTTTTAGATTCCAAACTTCTTCATTTAGGACACTATTCTTTTCCATTAGATCTGCAATTGCTACATCAAATTTATTTTAGTTCCTATCCTCAAACAATCTAGTGGTGTCTTCTTCTTGATATTGAGTGTCATTTTGTTGGATGGTCAATTCATTTCTTTTCTTCAATGAACCATGTAGTTCATCTCTTGTCTCCTTAAGTTGATGTAGGGAAAGTTTTATTTCAATCATCTATTTCTCAATAGTCTTTCCCAATTTGTAGATTTACATCTTCAAGATCTTACCTCCAAAGCTATCAAACTTTCCTTTATAGAGAACAAATCTCTGATACCAATTGGTGGAAATGTAAATGGGAAAGAAAGTTCTTAGAGGGGGGTGAATCAACACCTAAAACTTTCACCATAAAAAAAATTCACCATACATCCATCTATAACTTAAAATGTAAACTTAAATAAGTAACCATGCATCACATTCGAAGCATAATGTAAATCAACACATAACACATAAGATTTTGGTTACCTAGAAACCCTCCAAAGAGAAGGTCAAACTAGGGTGGGGATGACACCCACAAATATTTACTACTATAGAAATAAAGTGTGACCAATTATGGCTATAAGGTTTTGAACATCAACTATGATCTTCCTTATCAAATGTCTATCATGTTAAAGGATTACAAGACTATTAGATCTCACCTTGACTAAAGGATTTCAAAATCAAAATTAAGTAAGAACTCTGTTAGGAGATTTACAAAAGTCTATTAGGACTACTCTATTATGAGATTTATTCTAGATGACCTATCAAAATGATTCAACACCTAATCCTTTGGTTACTACCTTGCTGCTTGATGTCAGATCTCCTCTTTACAGGTTATCTCTTGATCCTCCTAATTAGATCTATCTTCTCTATCCTTTCACTACTTATATCTATTCTTCTCAAACTGATTCTACATTTTAGTTCCATAACTTAGCCATCATTTCCACCATGAAATACTCTCTACTTAGAATTCCTCTCCTTGTATATGTATTCTTCTTTAGGGTTTACCTCCTTAAATAGGCATTGTGGAGATAGGCTAGGTCAAAATCAATGGTTGAGGTTGATCCTTATTGCTACCTAACTCTTCCCTTTATTTGATTGGCTACATTTATTGGTATAGGGATTCATAATATGATTGGATCTTTATCTGTTCATATCAAAAAATAATGTTCATATTAGCCAAAAATAGTTTAAATAGCACTTTATACCATAACAAAAATCTATGTCAAACACTAGTAACTTGACATCAATAAACTCTAATTCTTGTCCTTCATTATGCTCTATCTACTGTAACTTAGCTTCTAAATGGCTTGACACTTACGCTTACTCAATAATTGAACAACTCAACACACACTATTTACTCAACATCTTTTGTTTGCTTGACACTTGAGTGACTCAACACACATTGACTGCTTGGAATTTACTAGTGCTCGACACTAAATATCATATCACTTGGCATGTCTTGTTTGGAGACTTATGCTTGACATATACTATGCATTCAGCTTGTACTATTCTTTTCTAGATAATGACTAAGTTTTTTTCACTACTTTGTCAAAATAGAAATGAGATCAATAGAAATGACAAAGGGGATAAGATACTCACCAAGATACAAATATGAAAATAAATTATCAAACTAAAATGAAAAACTAACACAAAATGAGATCTACAATATAAAAGTCCAAATCTAACAAGCCAAAAAATATGGAGGTCTCAAGTAAGGGACAACTTCTAGGGTCAAGGTTAACTTGAGGTTAATCTCAACTTGGGTTTAGGTTGAGAATGACCTCAACCTACTCTACACAAAAAACCTGAGATCCATTTAGTTTAACAAAACTAAAATACTAGATCCATGAATTCAGTCCAATAATGTATAAATCCACACTTGCACAAAAGAGGGGAAATATTTTGGTGGGGAGGGTCTTGCTTTGGTCAATCCCTAGGTTTGGAATCAACCTTTAATAGAAATAGATATAAATGAAGGAACTCAACATGTAGTAGAATTAGATATAATAATGTAGTTATCATAGCATTATTAATGTAATTGTATTTAATATGTAAAATATACATTAATGAAATAGCCTTGACTCAAGACAAAATGAGATTGGATGCTTGCAATTTTTCCTCAATGATGAATAGTTGAATGCATGAAAGTAGATGTCCTTCTTGATGGAGAAAATAAACTATGTCTAATGATGAAATAAACTAGACCTAGGAGGAGAATTACATGATCGATTATGTAGATCTTAAATTTTTTGATGGTGGAAATTGATGCATTGATTTCTTTATTAAAAACTCCTTGAATGCACTGATTTCTTAATTTCGTAAGCTCATATTGCTTATAGAAATTTGGGATTATCAAATGAAGTGAGAAGGCCTCCTTTTATACCAATTTCAGGATCAAAATTGAAAGAGACAACTGCATAAGTTGAATAAAAATAACAATATTTTTTATTAGGCCTAGAATCCAATAAAAAATTATCTCTTGGTTTGAGGTCAATCATGATCGACAAACCCCAAGGATTTAACTTCTAGGAAAACTTCTTGGACCTAAGAAATATTGTAGGATTGGTAGAGTATATTAGAAACAATAGGGAGAAATAAATTTAAAACATGATTTTCATCATTGGAGTAGTGAATGGAAAGCCAAGCATATAAATTCAATCCAACCTAAAGTTTTGAGCAAGATTGGAGAAAGAAAAAAGACCTTTATTTAAGTAATGAAATTAAATAAGAGGTCTTACTATACCAAAGCACATTGAGGAGGGCTAAAAAGCCTTACAAAGTGAGTTCTCACTTTCTAAGACATACATTTAGCCTCTACTTTAGTGTGAGTATGAGGCAATTCATACTCATAGTAAAGGAAGAGAGTGAAAAAGAGAAAGATGAAGAATGAGGAAAATTGCAAATAGATAGGAAATCACTAAGTCTAAGGGCATAAGCTCCCAAACTAAATATTCCAATTACACATCAATACACTAGGGAGAAAAAAAAAACAAGAAGAGAAGCCAAAAGAAAAAGAGACACACAAAAGGGTTAGTGTACTAAAACACTCCAAATTAACTAGCAAAATAAGACTCAACTAGAAATGCCTCATCCATTAATATCATGTCTAAAAATTCATTGTAAGGTCATAAATGACCACATAAGAAAAATTAGATGTTAAAAAATGATGATACAAACTACATGATCTAATTTATTGCCATGAGAATAGGGAAGAAAACATTCACACAGTTAATTTTATTTTCCCTTCTTCTATTATGTTAATTTTTCTTTCTATTTTGTTTCTTTTTGTTTTCTCTTTTTCTGCATAGCACTTTATTTATTTATTTTTTTCCACAATAGATCTAACCAACATCCTATGAGAACCAATCATATATGGGAAACCAATTAATTATGGTTATAGAAATGTTAGTGCTAAAAACATCCAAAAGAAAGTTCTTCTTCTTCTTTATTTAGTTTAGATCCTCTCTCATCTCACAAATATAAATATTTAAAGCAATATGATAATAACAATTCATAAATTCAACATTATACACACACACACACACACACACAAGCTCAACAACAATACCATAAAGTCATTTCTTCTTCATACTTAGATTCTCAAACATAAACCAAGTTCCAACAACATCCAAAATTAGAGTACACACTACCTATGATTAGACTAATGAAATAATGGCTATTTTGGAAATATTGGCCCATGATGGGATTTTTATATAAATACTTGATTTCTATTCTACAAATTATGATCTAATAAATGCATATCTGAATTCACAATGTTATTGCTCACTATATAACTATTCTAAATCTATGAAATTCAATTTTTGGTATTGTTGATTAGAAGAGAAAAATGCATATATCAATTTTGATGATTATCTTCTTGGTATTATTTCACATATATATTCAATCCAAAAGAAAAAAAGGGCATACATAACTATTAACCATATGCCTCTTGGTGAAGAGACATGAATATAGTTCATAATCTCTCTTTAATAGATTCAATGCTAATTAGGTATGATTAGTTAATTTATAAGTCCTTAATATATCTTTAGATCTACTTAATGTAAAGGATCACAATGATAGAATATAATAACCACATATATGTGAGTGTATGCATATTAGTTCACAATGAACCGATACACACACACACACACACGCGCATGTAGAATTGTATTAAAAAACTTATTGTTGTATTTGACCGAAGCTATCATAAATTAATAGGGTAAGAACTTCCTTATCACATGAGAAATAAGGTTTGTTTCCAAAGGTATATGACACTCCATGTTTAGACTTTTATGATATAATCTACTAAATTTATTTCTTTGTCATTAAAAGAACTCCTTTTTCTATTGCAATGCTGATAGAATGGATTTTGAGGATGCAACCAGATGCAAGAAGGCTCTTTCTTCTAACATAGCTTATGAACAATCTTTCTTGACCCTCAATAGTTTGAATAGTAAAGTAAGTATAGTTCAAATTTTCTTGCATCTTGTTAATAAGTAATGAAACTATTTCTTTGTCATATTAAGTTTTTTCACATCAAAATTTGCATGGAGAGAAATTTGTGTCTTATGAAAATGCCTCATATTCTTGTCCTATTAGGTTTTGAATATGGTGATAGGTATGAGAAATTGATGCTACAACACTTGGTTCCCATAAAAGGTATCATGACTTAGAATGATCTTGGAATAGAAGAAGATGTGGCTGATATGCTCATTAAGGAAATATACATCATTGTCAATCAACTATTTGTGTTCATTGTTTGTGCACCCACAATTAGAGTTATGTAACTTTACCACTTGTAAGTTGTAGCTATAATTTCCAAACACTACATGCTCATTCAATTCATTAAACAACATAATTTACCTTTTACTATCAATAAATAAAATGAATAACCCTATGATATGATTTAAATCTTTGGTAATTTATTTCCTTTTGTACCTTCTAAAACACTTCAAAGTTGTGGTTGAGCACATTTTTATACCATTAAATAAATTTATTTTTTTTAAATTTTAGTTTGTAATTAAATTTTACATTTCAAATCACTACTTTAATGCCTTTGCATTGAATTATGGATAAGGTAGCTTTAACATTGGAGAATGTGAAATTATCGATAAGACAACTCACACTGTGATATATATTAGAATGTGAGATTATCTTTTTTTACTGCCTTTTTCTTCTACATTAAATTTTATACCATCTACATTGGCTATCAAAGATGAACAAAGAGAAATGTTTATAGCCTCTGGTGTATGGAGTAAAAAATGCTATAAAATTCATGGAAAATTCCATGATAAATGATGTTTTAATGGATTTCCCTCTTTTTTCAAAGTTATGCTCCTTTCTTTTCTTTTCTTATTGTTATTATTCTTAAGAAATATGGTTTATGGAGGATGCTTATTCACTATATGGTCTTGTAACAAAACCTATAGGAATCTTTCATTTATTTTTCAGTTGTCTTTCATTTTTTTAAAGGCATTGCATGTATATGTTTCTTGATTATCATTTTATACTTCCTATTTTTTTAGATTATGCTTTTATACCATATAAATTGGTTGTAATGCCTTGCCAAGAGATCCTTGGAATAAGGATAAATAAAAGCTAAGATTTTTTATTTTTTTTTCAAAAACAAGTATGGATGCACACAAAAATCAACATACAAGGATCACAAATACCACAATGGAAGACTAAAAAAATTCAAACACCAAAAAATCTCCAAGTGCCACTACTGACCAAAAATGACAAAACTATGGAGGTCAAAAACACGTTTGAATGTGAAACATCCCATATTCAAAAGGTCTAACAAAAGGGTTCAAAAACTCCATAAAGGCTATCCAAATCACTTCTTGAAACCTTTCAGTCAAGTCAAAAAGTTTCTGTTGGTCACTCGAGTAGGTTTTCTCACAAGGTTGTGCAATGTTTCCAAACAACCATGTGATACTTTACCAGTATCATATGACATTTCTTAATCAGTCATGTGATAATTTAGGATCTAGGCAATAAAGTTTCTAAAGTCATGCGATATCTTCTAGTATCATATGCCATTTCTCCAATGGGATTGCGATACTTTCCAGTATTGCACAACATTTTTCCTTTGTGCATGTGATGCATTTAAGTATCGCATGACATTTTTCCTTTGTGCATGCAATACTTTCTAGTATCACTCAATGCTAGAGTAGTATCACCTAGAAAACCAAGAAACATGCCAACAAATGAATATAAGGAAGAGAAAGAGTTAGAACCTCTACACTGGGGAGTATCAGATCCACAAATCAAGGCTTGGAGACTCGAACACAAGAGAAACAAGATAAAAACATAATTAACCAACTAAACCATAATAGAAAATAAAATGTATTGAAAGCAACATCGCAATGAATAAACACAACTAAATCCTTGCATGGTTCCTCCCAACCATAATAGCATCATCAGACCTCAAAGGCCCTATCCATCCCCTATGCATAACATCCCAAATTTTCAACTAGATATTCAAAGTTGTCTTATGAGGATGTCACTACTACAATGTAATAACATCATAAGAATAAGAAGATCTAACATGGTAAACCAATAAAGCAATATATAGTCCAAGTAAGTGAATCACATCATCTAGTCATATGTTAAACCTCATAATAAAGGAATGTTTCAAGTAAACTAACATCATATAAAAATGATATCCAAGCATCCCACTAAAAGCATAAGTCACAAGATAACATACTAAAGAACCCAAAGTATCAAGTAAAACATCAAGTAGTGGTCACACTATAGAAATAGACCATCTCTGTACACCGGTCTTTGGCAGTGGTATAGGTAGCTACACCTCCCAACCACATGAAACCTATAGGTCCACTCTCATCATGCTAATGGAGATAATGATCCAACCAAAAATACACATAAAGAAACATCCATGGCTAATACTCACGCTAGACAGTAAAGAGGGTTGCAACCAAGATCATGAGATAATGCAAGTGGATCAAATCCTAGTCAGACACTCTATGGGTCACTATGTAGGGGCTATAATGGAGAGTAGTATACTTGGGACTCCCAAGCTAGCCTAGTGCATAAAAACTCTCAAGGGACTCCCTTGGAGGCCATCACACTAGTGCAAAAACACTCACAAGGGACTCCCTTGGAGGCCATCACTAAGTGTTCTCAAAATCAAACCATAAGAAACTTTCCCTCAGATAAACCAAATAGGTATCTCATTTTATTATCTTAATTTTATTACCAAGTAATTAATTAGTTATCACTTATTTAGAACTTCTTCATCCCAACCCTCTGGGATATAGTCACTAGGTTTTGAGAGAAGGCCCTCCACTACCTACCCTAGATACCCGTGCTCATTACAAGATGACTGCCCATAGGTATGCATATTCTCAACCCAACCCAAATGAACAAAAATCCACCAAAATAAAACCAAGAGTTTGGGCCTTGCAAGTCACCCAAAAAATGCACATGTGCACATGCTCATGTGTGGCACACCACCATCATGAAGATCATAAAATAAGGGCTGGATGAGAACAAAAGCAAAATAACACTCAACTAAATACAAGCTTGGGACTATAGATGTGACACACATCCCAATGCAACATAAAAGTGAAATAGTGGTCTAAATGACATCCTACAAATAAGCCAAGACCATGACCAACATCATGCCAAGAAAAATTGATAAAACTAGGTAGTACACAAATCAAGGTGAAAAATCTCAAAACTCAAAACTTTCAAAATTAAAACCCATTTGGTCTTAGGGCACAAAAGCCATGAAAATCCAATAAAATTTAGGTTTGAACATTGTATACAAAAATGGCTAGCATAATGGTGTGAAAGCCTAAACCCTCATCCCAAAAAATTAGGAAAACATTCGTACCTATCCAAACGGGTAGAACTAGGAATTAGAAATGAAGGGGAACACTAGATCTCAGCCTCCTAACACACAACTACTAGAAATGGAAGTAAAAATGGAGCTAAGACATAAAATTAGGAGAGCCCTACCTAATAACCAAAAGCAAAAAAGGAATCAACCAAATAAAATAAATATCCTATGGAAGTTGCCAAAAGTCACGACAATCCAAGGTCTCTCTGAGTTGGATCCAATGAGACCGATCTTGTGAATATTCCACTCCTGTAGTTCCTACAAAAGACAAAAACACAATCCTCCAGAAGAAAATTTGGAAAAAAGATCTCAATTTTCTTATTTCAAAAAGTGAGAAGTGAGGAATAACATTCCTCTTTGGATACTTATTCACTTTTCGAGTGAATAATCAATTAGGGTAATAACTAAGTAACCTAGTTAAACCATGTATCAACCCACACTAAAATAGGCTATCCCAAGTAATTGGAATTCATCTACAACAAAGCTGCTAGGAATTCAAAGTAATTAAAATAAAACCCAAAAACCCTTAAATTGAAATCACATAAAACCTTACAAACTTTCATGACAAAAGAGAACCTCTAAATCCATAGACACATTCACATGTCCAGTCACATAATGAAAATGAGTCTAGATTTAATAACTCAATGAAAGGTATAATATAAAGAATTAAATAGGATAAAATAATTATGCATGGATTACATTGGTTAAATATGAATATCTAAATCACTAACTCCATGTGCCACTGCCAAGGATATAATTCCTACTTATTGAAACATGTGATCAAGTACAATTTCATCTAATAACATAGCCAAAGTAATAAATGCATTAAATAACCTAATTTAACCATTTATTTTATTATATTTAATTAATCCATTAACATTACTCACATTCACATAAAGCATAACAAAGAAAAAATGAAGTAAATAACCATATTATTAAATCCAACATAAAATGTAATCAAAGAATATGTCCAAATACTGAATAAACAAGATATCACCATAAAATACACTGTCATCTCATAATGACATCATCATGCATATATGATCAACTAAACAACATTGTAATCTAACATCTATGATACTAGAAATCAAAGTATAACATCTAACCATTAGGTCATCTCAATTGTACAAATAATATGAGTAACAAGTATCTCACAAATCAAAATATAACAAGGTACATATGACAAACATGAGAGGCACTACATTGGCCATTGAAGATGAATTCTTATTTTAGGTGTTTACTATGCCAATCTCTTGGTTTTACTCAATGCAGCAGTGAATCTAGTTCAATATCAAAGATCAATAGTGGTCTTTCTTAGGTTATTTTTCTTTCACTATCACATGCATACATGGTACTTTTGAGGAAGCAAGTATGGGATAATTAAAACCTCAATCCATAAGCATGGATAATAGGTGGAGCTTTAAAACATAATTTTCAGCACATGTTTACATGTTTGTTAGATATGTCTATAGATTTTTTAAGTTATAAACTCTGGCAGATGTCATAATTTTGACTCGTATGGGTGAGGTAATGCCCTCAAAGAGAAAGAAAGGTGAAATAGCTAAAAGACCAAAAGTTTTCTAATCAAAATAGCTAAGAACTTTGCTATTTAAAACTCAAAAAGGAGTTCTAACAATCAACAATTTTTTGAATATCTTCATGATATACAACCTTCACTTACATATTAGAGTTTATCAAAGAAGGTATATGCACATATGATTGTTGGAATAATTTATAATAACTAAGAGGAGGGTGAATTAGTTATCTAATGTCCAAATGTACAAACAAAACTTAGTACTCAACAAACATATATGTGCATGCATTGATTAGATAATCCAATATCTTCAAAACTTTGTAGGTTATTATCCTAGGTCAAGTGAAATTTTTAGAAATGTGAACATGAAACATCACAAACTCAATCATAGATTTTAACACAAGGATTTAATATGGAAACCCAATTTGGGAAAAACTACCAATAACATGCTACCAATTTTCACTCTTTTAAAGTGAGCTCTATGAGGAGCGAACCCTATTAAAGGTTACAATGTACACTATTAAATGTGACCTTGATTAAATGATTTAAATTACCCTATTAGGAGAGAGCCTTGTTAGAGATCTTTAGAAAATTCCATTATAATGTCTCCTGGTTAAAGGATTTACTCATGATTGTTAGGTCAATATTAATCCAAAGGATTTATCTAGACTAATACAATTGTTAGAAAGTAGTAGGAAGACTTGATTTGATAACAAAACAACTCACTTGTAGATTCTAGATCTCAAATTTAGCTCTCCATTCTACTTGGCATTTGTTCTCCTTGATCTTTGATTTCTTGTTCACCCTTCAAGAATTTACCTCCTTAAGCCTTCATGCTTAGTATGCAAACAAAATGTTCCTTCCTTTAGCCACCATATCAAGAAAAACCTCTAGACTTCTTGTCTTTCTCTAGCTCGCACTTTGACATTTTTATTTTGGCCTTGTATCCCCTTAAATAGATAATTTTTATCTTTTACCACTTAATCACAATTGTCCATCTTAGGGTTAGGTTAGATTCATCCCTCTTTGGCATTGATGGAAAACTAATACCAACAACAATACGAAAAAGAAACTTAATACCTTTTATTGAAATCTCTCCCTATATTAGTATCTATCCTTCTTCTATATAGGTTAATGTTTTCTTTGTAATCTATCTTCTTCTACAATGAAATTCTCTCTTCAAGATATTAAATGTAAGATCTCTCTGATAAACTCTTCCTTGGCATAACTCTCCCTCTTAGTTCTAGTAAACTCTCCTTTGACAATAATGCCAAATAATTGTCATTTATTCATGCAAGTATTATCAATTTAGGTTCTCCCTCTGTTACCTTTCTTGTGACTGCAAATCTTCTATTTCAACTCCTTCCCTATTTTAGGCAGTTCCTAAAGTAAGATCCATTGCATCAAGTTGTAAAGTATGCCATTCAACTCAATTGATGTTGGGCACTACTCTTACTTCTTTCATTGGCTTGAGATAGGGCTATCACCCCTAGCTTACCTCTAAGATATTCATGTGCATCCTTATATCAAGCCTTTGTGAATATATCAGCTATCTATTCCTTTGTATTCACATATTCCATTCTTACTTCTTTGTCCTAAACCAATTCTCTGAAATAATGATATTGATTGCAATGTGCTTTGTCTTTGTGTGCATCACAAGATTCTTAGATATGTTTATAACACTTGTATTATCACAGTAGATTACCATAGGTTCAATTATTTCCTCCTTCATTCCTTTAAGTAATTGTTTAATCCATACCATATTTGTACAATTTATTATAGGAGCCACATATTTAGCTTCAATAGTAGATTGTGAAATATAACTGTATTTTTTACTAGTCTATGAGACTAATCTTTTCCATAAGAAAAATTCTCCACCACTTGTACTTTTCCTATCATCATTGTTACCAGCCCAATCAACATCTATATATACTCTAAATTCAACCTTGTTATTCTTTTTGTAGTATAGACCATAGTCTTCTATCCCTTTTAGATCTATCATAATCCTATTAACAACCATTAAGTGATTCTCCTTAGGATTTGTAGAAAACCTTGCAACAATCCTAATAGCTAGTGCAATATTAGGTCTACTCTGAACTACATATTGCAACTTCCTAATCATAGACCTATACAATGTTTAACTTACCTTAGAAGAATCATTAGTTTTGGATAATTTATGACCTATCACCATGGGAGTGCTAACTAGTTTTGAATCTTCCATACAAAACATCTTCAAGATTTCCTTTACATACTTGGATTAAGTAATGTAAATACCATATTTCACCTGATATACTTGTAATCCAACAAATAACTTTATCTCTCCAAACATAGACATCTCAAATTATTTTATCATTTCATTTGCAAATGTCTTACACAATGTATTTTTTCCTCCAAATATGATATCATCAATAAATATTTCAGCTTACCTTCTTCTATATTCAAGTATAGATTGTTGTTGTCATCAGTCCTCTAAAAACTAGTCTTCACAAGATAGTTGTGCAGTCTTTCATATCATGCTCTAGGAGCTTGCTTTAAACCATATAAAGCTTTGTACAATCGACATATCATGTTTCTATTGTTTGGATCAACAAATCCTTTAGGTTTTTTAATGTAAACCTCCTCTTCCATTATACCATTCAAAAATGTTGACTTAACATCCATTTGATAAAAATTGAAACCTTTATAAACATAATAAGATAGCAGAGTTCTTACTCCTTCCAATCTTGTAACTAGGGAAATTTTCTCTCCATAGTAAATTCCCTCTTATTGTGCATAACCTTTGAAAACTAATATTGCTTTATTCCTTGTCACTTTACAATTCTCATCCAATTTGTTTCTATATACCACTTTGTTCCAATAACATTCTTGTCCTCTGGTCTCAGTACTAGTGTCCAAGTTTTGTCCTTCTCAATCTTATCAATTTCTTCATTTGTGGATTGAATCTAGTTGTCATTCTCTAGTACATCCTTCACTAGTTTAGGTTCATGTATGCTTTTAAAAAAAAATTCATTTATCAATCTACTCCTTGTCATTGGTCCATCTTCTATGATTTGTTCAGCAAGATGATGTATCCTAACATATTTTGATACTCTTGGCTATGTTCTTCTTTCTTCAACAATAGGTCATTCATGAAGTTCTATTTCAGGTTCACTATGTACTTCTCTATTAGGTAACTCAACATTCCTTTCTTGTAGACTAATCTCATCATCATAATGTATCTTAACTTCTAACTACAATTTGACATCTAGTGTATGTGACTCGACAGTCACTGATTCTTGTTTATTAACATATTAGATTTTAGAATCATCAACATTAGTAGACATGCCTTCATATTAGTACACAAAGGTTTTGTAATCTTCAGGTTCCTTCTTTTATTCATCTTCATGTATTTATGTATATTCATTAATTTTTGCATTTGCAATTTCCACAACTTTTTTACTGATAGTATTTAAACACTTATAAGATTTACTTCTTATGGAATATACCTTCTTTACCTTTAGCATCAAGTTTACCTTTTTTTTTTCCTTTAGAATGTAACACTTGCTTCCAAATACCTTAAAATATTTGACATTGGGTGAGTATCCATATCATAATTCAAAAGGTGTGATACTTGTACCTTTCTTCACTTGTGCTCAATTCAAGGTATAGCCAATTGTACTGAGAGTTCCTCCCAATATTTGAAAGCAATATTCTTCTCAATCATCAGTGTCCTTGCACATTCTATAATAGACATATTTCTTCTTTTAGCTATCCCATTTTGTGGAGGGGTCTTTGGTGTAGAAGTTTGTCTCTTGATTCCTCTATTATTACAAAAATTGTTGAACTCATTTGATGTAAACTCTCCATCTCTGTTAGATCTCAAAAATTTTAAAATTTTTCCAGTTTCCTTTTCAACTCTTGTGAGATAGCACTTAAACATTTGAAACCCATCAATTTTTTCTATCTAAAACATCACTGTCATCATTCTAGTATAATCATCAATAAATAGAATGAAATAATTGTCACCTTTGTAACTTTTCACATCAATTGGTCCACATAGATCAATATGAACTAGTCTCAAAATTTCATTTGAAGTATGAGTCTTACTCTTAAAACTAGACTTTCTCATCTTGCCTAACTGACATTGTTTGCAAATCACATTATTAGGTTTCTTCAATTTTAGAAAACTTCTGAATCTCTTCATCTTACTAATACTAACCAAGTTGTCAAAATTTACATGAAATAATCATTTGTGCCATAGCCACACATCATCAAAATGTACAAAAAGACAAGTTACTTCACTCATGTCAAGATAAAATAGATTACTTCTAGTCCAATCACTACTTCCAATGAGTTCACCATCAACATCATAGATCTTATCCTTCTTGTGTTCAAATTCAACTCTGCATATTGAACTATTAAATTGTGATACACTCAACAAATTATAGTTACATCCTTTCACATCATAAGCATTGTCACATTTGATCTTGTTTGTCAATTTTATTGATCCTTTACCTTTTATTAGATAGGGTGCATCATTACCAAATATAAAACTATTTCCATTATAATGCTTAAGAGATTTGAAATTACTTTTGTCACCAATCATGTGATCAAAAAATCCACTATTAATGATCCATTTGCCACTTTTGTTGACATAAGATACTAATGCAATTGCCCCATCTTCTTCAGAATCATCTTTCATAGCAACATAGATACAATGTATCTACCCCATATCTTGTCCTTTTTGGAAACTTCTCCTAGAATCCATTTGAATTCACCTCCAAAATAGTTTACATAAGATTCTGTGCCTCCAGTTCATCAATCTTATCTTCTTCCTAATTCATAAGTTCCAGGAAAAAAAATTGTTGGCTTTTAATTGGCGAATCTTTGATCTTTTTCATAATGCAGCAGCTTGACATTATCAATTTACTGATGTTCGACACATACTGTGTTACTCGACATCTACTGTAAAATCACTTGGCATCAACTAGATTTTACTGGTGCTCTACATCAACTAAAAATCACTCAGCATCTATTAGTTAGCTTGACATCCACTAGAAATTACTTTCACTCAGCTCCAACTGAATTTTTTTGCTCGGCTTGCACTAACTTTGCTCAACACCTTCTATCAACTTGGTCAAGCTTAGAAAATGATCTTTGTCCAACCTTTTTCTTCTAAACTTTCTATGTGTATCCAATCATTTTGTAACCTCAAAGTAGATCTTCAATACATTACATTATCACTATCTTAACTAATTCTTACACTTCAATACATAATCATAAATCAACCTTTCCTCTAGGTACTTTTGTTACATCTTGTCGATCAAATCCTCCTCATCAATTAGCTAAGTGATAGTGCTTGAAACATATCAGCAATTGTCTTACCAACATGTAGCAGGTTTGACATCAATGACAAAAAAATGATTGAAAACACTTCTTCAATAGCTCTCTTACTCAAATAACCCTTTCAATCATATATCAACAATCTCCCTCTTTGGCATTGATGGTAAACCAAACTGATCAACCAGTCAAACAAATGATGAACATCTCATTCTATCAAACTAATTAGGTTAAAACAATAAGGAAATACAAAAAAGAAATCTTGTGAATCAAACTTTTCCCTCTATCAGCATCTCCTTCTTAGGTTACAAAATATAACTCAAGACTTTTCCCTCTGAGTTCCTTCTTATCTACTTCTCTTTTGTCATGGATCATCAAAATATCTAAATATCTCACCTTTTCTTTCTAATTTCTCCCTCTTTATTGCTTTCAATCTTCTGATCTTCTAATGATGTACTCTTCTTTCATTTCTCTTCTAGTGCATTGTGCTTTCTATATACATTCTCCCTTGATTTTTTTCTTTGATCATCTCCCTCTTGATCAATATCCACTTGAACAGTTTACTATACATTCACTCTCTTTGACAACAATGCCAAAGCCATATACTCAACACTTGACATTTTGATAAATGTAGATATAAGATTTTGCAGGCTCTTCAATTTTCTCCCTCTGATACCTTGCTTGTGACTAATTTGAGATTCTATCTCTTTTGATTACTTTAGGTAATTTCCTAAAGTAAAATCTACTGCACCAATTTGTATGAAATGAGCGTCAGCTTGTTTGATGTAGGGTACTCCCTTTATCTTTTACATAGCCTTTGATAGGGGTATCGCCCCTAATTTACCTCTCAAATACTCATAAGTATCCTTAGGTAATTCCTTGGTGAACATATCAACAATTTGCTCCTTTGTGTTAATATATTCCATCTTCACCTCTTTGTCTTGAACCAACTCCCTTACATAATGATACTTTATTGCAATGTTATTTGTCTTTGTATGCATTACATGATTCTTTGATATATTTATAGCACTTGTATTATCACAATAAAGTGTCACTAGTTCAGTGATTTCTTCCTTCATTCCTTTTAGTAGTTGGTTGATCCATACAATGTTTGTGCAATTAATAGGAACAGCAACATACTCTGCTTTAGTAGTAGATTGGGAAGTACAACTCTACTTCTTACTTGTCCATGTAACAAGACTTCTATCTAAGAAAAATGCTCTCCCATTGGTGCTCTTTCTACCATCAATATTTCCAACCCAATTAGCATCAGTGTAGGCTTTCACTTCAAACTTTTCATTCTTCTTATAGTATAAGCCATACTCTTTTGTTCCTTTCAAGTATCTCATTATTCTTTTCACAACCATCAAATGATTCTCTCTAGGGTTAGCAGAGAATCTAGAAACTATTCCCACAACTAATGTAATATCAGGTCTTCTATGTACTACATATTGTAATTTGCCAATCATGGATCTGTATAATGTTTGATTGACCTTAGTTGAATCATCATTCTTTGATAGCTTGAGTGTTGTTACCATATGTGTACATACTAGTTTTGAATCCTCAAGTCTAAATGTCTTCAATATCTCCTTGACATATTTTGACTGAGTGATATATACACCATACTTCATTTGATAGACTTGTAATCCCACAAAGAATTTGATCTCACCAAACATTGACATTTCAAACTCCTACTTCATTTGATTTGCAAAATCTTTACACAAAACATCTTGACCTCCAAATATTATGTCATCAACAAATATTTTAGATAAAAGTATACCTTTTTTTTAAATCTTTCTTCATGTACAAATTGTTATTATCATCTATCCTTTCAAATCCAATCTTAACAAGATAAGTATGAAGTCTCTCATACCATGCTCTCAGTGCTTGTTTCAATCCATATAGTGCTTTGTGCAGTATACATACCATGTTCTTATTTTTTATATCCACAAATCCATCTAGCTATTCTATGTAGACCTCTTCTTCTAATATGTGATTCAAAAATTTAGACTTAACATCCATCTGATAAACTTTGAAACCTTTGTATGTAGCATAAGCAAGCAAAATTCTTACTCCTTCCATTCTTGCAACAAGGGAAAATGTTTCACCATAGTCAATTCCTTCTTCTTGTCCAATGCCTTTACAAACTAGTCTTTCTTTTTTTCTTGTCACTTCACCATTCTCATCTAACTTGTTCCTGAATACCCATTTTGTACCAAGTGCATTCTTATCTTTTGGTCTAGGAACTAGGCTCCAAGTCTTGTTCTTTTCTATTTGCTGAATTTCCTCTTCCATAATCTTGTACAAATCATCATCTTCCAATGCATCTCTTACTATCTTAGGTTCCTTCATGCTTACCAAACATGACTCACCTCTTAACCTATTTCTTATAATTGGCCTTGTGTATTTGTCTCCAATGATTTGATCTGTAGGATGGTGTCTTTTGACATAGTTGGATAATCTTGGTTTAGTTCTTGTGGCTACATTCTATCTCTCAGCCTCAATATCACTATGTGCATCTCTGTCAAGTATTTCAACATCTCTTTCATCTATGCTAATCTGAGAATTAAATTGTGCATTCTCCTCATTCTGCAATTTGACATTCATAGGATGTGACTCGACAGTTGTTGAAACTTGTTGTAGGTTTGCTATCTGATTTGTAGCATCTTCTTTAGTAGGCATTCCTTCATAATAATATACAAATGTCTTGTAATCTTCTAATTCTTTTGTAGTTTTAGCCTCATGTGCTTCTACAAACTCATCAAAATTCACATTTGCACTTTCATAATTTTGTTAGTGTTAGTAATTAAACACTTGTATAACCAAGGAATATACCTTCTTCACTCTTTCCATCAAACTTTCCACTCCTAACATCTTTAATAATAGAGCATTTGCTTCCAAATACCTTAAAGTATTTCACATTAGGTGGATGATCATATCATAGTTCAAAAGGTGTTGAGTGAGTACCTTTCTTTACTTGCACATGGTTCAAGGTGTATATTGTAGTGCTTATCTTCTCTCTAGAAGTTTCGAGCAACATTTTTCTCCATCATGAGTGTTCTAGCATAGTCTATTATTGACCTGTTTCTTCTTTCAAAAATTCCATTTTGTGGAGGGGTCCTAGGAGCTAATGTTTGTCTCTTGATTCCTCTGTCATTGTAGAATATCTCAAACTCATGTGAAATGAATTCACCTCCTCTGTCTGATCTCAAAAATTTCAATCTTTTACTTATTTCTTTCTCAACTCTTGCCAAGTACCATTTAAACTTTTGAAAAGCATCTAATTTTTGTTTTAGAAACATGACTATCATCATTCTAGAGTAATCATCAACAAGTAACATTATATACCTATCTCCTTTGTAGATTTTCACTTCAATAGGTCCACACAAGTTAGTACAAACAATTTCAAGTATTTCCTCAGAGGTATAAGCTTTACTTTTAAAGCTTGACTTTGTCATCTTGCCTAGCTGACATTGTTTGCACAATATATTTTCTGGTTTCTTCAACTTAGGAAAACCTCTAAAAATTTTCATGTTTCTAATACTAATTATATTATCAAAGTTAACATGACATAATATCTTGTGCCAAAGCCATACATCATAAAATTTTGCAATAAGACAAGTGGCATCTTCTATATCCAAATAGAATAGATTACTCTTAGTTTGATCACCTTTTCCAATCAAATTTCCATTTGTGTCATATATCTTGGTTGATTTGTTTTCAAACTCAACTTTGTACCCCAAATTATTCAATTGTGACACACTTAAAAAGTTATAATTTAATCCTTCAACATAATAATTATTGTCACATGAAATTTTGTCTATGAGTTTGATGGATCCTTTTCCTTTTATTGAGCATGCTCCATCATTACCAAATCTTACACTATTTCCATCATAACAAGTTAAGGTAATGAACTTACTTTTTTCCTTAGTCATGTGATGTTAGCATCCACTGTCAATGATCCATTCGTCATTTTTGTTCACACAAGTCATAAGTGTAGTAGCTTCATCCTCATCTGATTCATCCTTCATTGCAACATATACCACTTCATCATCATTTTCATCAAAGTTCTATTCATCAACAATGTAGCATGACTTCTCGCCTTTATTTGTGTAGTCTATTCCATCATCTTTTATTCAATTTTTGTGCTTTTTCCCTTCTCTAAAGTTCTTCTTGTGTGTACATCTTGCTGCAATATGGCCAACTTCATTGTAATTGAAATAAATGATAGCCATCTTACCTTTGAATTTACCTTTTCCTCTATGAAATCTTCTTTCCGACAATGCTTCCAATTGTTGAATGTCTTCCTCATCTGTACTGATATCATTGGATGCATACTTTATCTTTCTTTTCTTATTCTTTGGCTTCACCTTCTCAAAATCCTTCAATAGCAATTTTTCTTTGAAAGCTAATTCAATACTCTTTGGTCTGTAGTTGTCTAAATTAGATAACTCAAAAGTAGTGAGTCTCCCTACCAAACCTTCAAAGGTTAGATCATTTCCCAACATACATCTTAACTCTTGGATTGTAGACACTCTAATGGCATACATAGGCAATAATGTTCTCAAAACTTTACTCAACACGATATCATCATCTATCTTACCAGTAGCATCTTTTATTGCACTAACAAATTCTTTTATTTTAGCAACATATTGAGCAATGTTCTCACCTTCTTCCATTATAATGTCATCAAACTTACCTCTAAGGCTCTATAACTTGGCTCTTTGAATATTTTTGTCTCCTCCATAGATGGTGTCTAGGGCATTCCACATCTACTTTGCACTTTTAAGGCCTTTGATATCATCAAACTCGACATAGTTTAGGGTAGAGGCAATCTCCAACATCACCTGATTGTGCTCTTTCTTTTTCTTCAAATCTTTAGCAGTTAGGGCTCCTACTAGATAAACATGTTCTACTAAAATGCAAGATTGTACATAATCTCCAAGTCCTCCAAGGTGTAGCTTCATCAAACTTTGCCATGTAGGAAATTTATCTCTATTTAGCTTGGGTACCTCTCTTTTTGACATCTTGATCTTTATGCTTTTAGTACCTTAAAACTAATCCTCTTAAAAAACTACACTCTGATACCAATTGTTGGAATTCTTTAAGAATAATTGAGAGGGAGGGAGGGGGGGCTGGCTGAATTAGTTATTCAAGGTCCAAATTTACAAAATAAAATTTTTCATAATTTAGTGAACCCTTAAAAATTTCTCAACCATGCATGCATTCATTGTGTGTTAACCAAAATTGATATGTTACTGTAACATTATCATGTAGAAATGTAAAGCATAAAACACAACATAACCATTAGTACACTTGACACAATGATTTAACATGGAAACCCAATTTGGGAAAAACCACCAGTAACATGCTACTCCTTTTTCACTCTTCTGAAGTGATGCCCTATTAAAGGCCAACCCTATTAAAGGTTACAATACACACTGTTAAATGTAACCTAGTTAAGGGATTTCAATCAGCCTATTAAAAGTGAGCCTTGTTAGAGGACTTTAGGCCATTCACTTAGAATGCCACCCTATTAAAGGATTTTCCAATGACTGTTAAGTCAACCTTTTTCCAAAGGATTTATCCTAATCTAATACAATTGTTAGAAAGTAACAATAGAGCTTTGATCTAATACAACTTACAACCTTACTTTTAGATTACATATCACTATTTAGTCTTCAACTCTATTTGGCTTTCAATATTTGCAACTCTAACAACTTGTTCACCCTTCAAGCATTCATCCTCTTTAAGCCTTCTTGCTTAGTTCGCCATTGTAGACTTCTTCTCTTGGGTCACTTGATGAAGCAAACCCACTTCCTTCTTCTTGTCAAATTTTTGCTTCCAAGACTCTCTAACCTCTATCCAACATTTCTCCATGACCGACCATCCCTACATATAGGGAATTATAACTCTTTTCCTGCCCATTATCCATCTCAAAAATTAGTGTTTCAATAGATTAGGTAAGATACAATGTATCTACCCCATATCTTATCTTTTCTAGAAACTTCTCCTAGAATCCATTTGAATTTGCTTCCAAAATAGTTTACATAAGATTTTGTGCCTCCAGCTCATCCATCTTATCTTCCTCCTAATTCAAAAGTTCCAAGAAAACAAACTTGTTGGATTTTAATTGGCAAATCTTTGATCTTTTTCATAATGTATCAACTCAACATTATCAATTTACTAATGCTCGACACATACTGTGTTACTCAGCATCTACTATAAAATCACTTAGCATTAGCTAGATTTTATTGGTGCTCACCATCAACTAAAAATCACTCAGCATCTACTAACTTGCTCAACATTTATAAGTTAGCTCGACATCGACTAGAAATTTCTTTCACTCAGCTTCAACTAACTTTCTTGCTCGGCTTGCACTAACATTGCTCAACACCTTCTATGAACTTGGTCAAGCTTAGCAAATGATCTTTGTCTAACCTTTTTCTTCTAAACTTTCTAAGTGTAGCCAATCATTTTATAACCTCAAAGTAGATCATAAATACAATATTTTATCATTGTCTTAACTAATTCTTACACTTCAATACATAATCATAACTCAACCTTTCATCTAGGTACTTTTGTTACATCTTGTTGATCAAATCCTCCTCATCAATCAGCTAAGTGATATTGCTTGAAACACATAAGAAATTGTCTTACCAACATCTAGAAAGTTTGACATTAATGAAAAAACAATGATTGAAAGAACTTCTTCAACAATTCTCTTACTCAAATGATCATTTCAATCATATATCAACAATCACTTCTACAAATTCAATGGTCACACTTGACATTGAAAAATCTCCAAGTCCTCCTAGATGTAGCTTCAAAAAAAAATTTCATGCACTAAATTTTTTCTTGTTTAGCTTAGGCGTCTCCTTTCTGTACATCTTGATTTCTAGCTTCAAGTACCTTCAAACTATTTCCTCATAAGCACCAATAACTCTGATGCCAATTGTTGGAATAATTTAGAATAAGTAAGAGGGGGGCGAATCATTTATCCAAGGTCCAAATGTACAAATAAAAATTTTCAATACTCAATAAACATATATGTTCATGCATAGATTAGATCATCCAATGTCTTCAAAACTTTGTAGGTTACTATCCTAGGTCAAATGAACTTTGCAGAAATGTAAACATGAAACATCACAAACTCAATCACATAATTTGACACATGGATTTAATGTGGAAATCGAATTTGGGAAAAACTACTAGTAACATGCTACCAATTTTTACCTTTCTGAAGTAAGCTCTATGAGGAGCCAACCCTGTTAAAGGTTACAATGCACACTGTTAAATGGGACCTTGATTAATGGATTTAAATCACCATATTAGGAGTGATCCTTGTTATAGGACTTGAGAACATTCTATTAGAATGTAACCCAGCTAAAGGATTTACTCATGACTATTAGGTAAACCTTAATCCAAAGGATTTATCCAAACTGATATAATTATTAGAAATTAGTAGGAGGACTTGATCTCATAACAAAAAAAATCACTTCTAAATTCTAGATATTAGATTTAGCTCTCCATTCTACTTGGCATTCATTCTCCTTCATCTCTAATTTCTTGTTCACCCTTCAAGAATTGACCTCCTTAATCCTTCATGCTTAGTATGCCAATAATAGGTTCCTTGCTTTAGCCACCATATGAAGAAACACCTATAGAATTCTTGTCTTTCTCTGGCTTGCACTCTGACATTTTTCTTCTAGCCTTGTAGCCCTTAAATAGAGAATTTTGATCTTTTTCACTCAATCAAAATCATTCATCTTAGGGTTAGGTTATATTCATTAAATCCTTCCTTCTTTCCATTATGTTCCCTCTAGAAACTTCTCTTACAATCCTCATTAGATTCATCTCAAAATGATTTACCTTTAATTTTTTGCCACAAGCTCATCATACTTATCTTCAACATGCTTCACACAATTCAAGAAATCAGCTTTTTCATCTCAGATTCATCAAATCTTTGATCAAACTCTTTATTTTTCACTCGACAATAACATATTGTTACTCAACAATAACAATCTTCTATTGCTCGGTCAACACTAGGTTGCTTAGGATGACCTTAGTCTACACTTGATCACAACTGCCATTCTCTAATGCTTAGCAGATATTTTATTTTACTTTTTCTTGGTCATAACTAACTTTATACTTGGCATGAACTAAGTACTTAGTTTGCACTTTGTGCTTGGCAGACACATTTTATTGCAAACTCTTCTTTTTGTCTTTACTTTAGTAACCTTTCACTGTAGCCTTAAGTAGATAAAAATAAACTATATCATCAAAGTCTTATATCATCTTAGTCCTCCTTTTATACACCATATAGCTCAACCTTTCTCTAAGTACTCTCATTATCCTTTCTTTTAAAACCCTCTTCGTCAATAAATCAAATGATAGAATTCATACCAAAGTAGCAATTGTCTTACCAGTAAGTAGCAGGTTTGATATTAGTGACAAAATAATTATTGTTCCATGATAGGTTCCTACACTTCAACAATCTTCTTTTTCAACAATGCTAAGTCACATAATTTTCCAGAGCATTGTTGGGAGATGGCCCAACCACAAATGTAGTAGTGATATATCCAAATCTTACAAAATCGTCACTAGTACATTGGGGGTTGGGTCAATATATTATCAATGCTTTGACAAATATGTGAGTTCATCACCTGTGCATATACCTTCTTTGAGAAAATCTTATATGGAAAGATAAATTTTGTATATGTAATGCCTACCCATAGTTTTCTTTTCTATTTTGGTTGCCAAACTCTTTAGGCCTATTTTCATCTAGATGTTAGCTTTAGAGATATTTGATTTACAGTTATATGACATTATTTCATGACATGATTAGATATCCATATTGATTACATAGTTGATTCATTTCTTGTGTTATTTGATGAGGTTTATTTTATCTTCATGATGATAATATATTTATGTCAGAATATTATGTCATTTATATTTAGGATTTATTATTATACTTACCCCATACTTGCATGTGTATGGTGAGTGTATCTATTTTACATTTATATTTGACGTGTCTGATGTGGTTGAGGGAGGGAGCCCTAGTCACCTATTAGTCAAAATCTACACAATGTACCACTCCCTACCATTACATGTGTAGCTTAGGTATATATACACGTATACATGCTCATATTTTATGTAGATTGTAGGTATCGGGCATTGGCTTCCTTGAATTGCAAGGATGAGCGTGCCTTATGGAAATAACTTAATTGTAAGAATGGGGAGATAATGATCATGTCAAAGCCCAACTATATCCTAATTACTTGTCCTGAGAAGGAGGACTCGTATCAAACTGTCTACCCTTTTTAAATCTAAGTTTATCTTTGCATGTGTTGTTTGATTGTGGTTTCTGGTTAATTTTTCTATGTGATTTACTTAGTAAATGAGTTAATTATGATGCTTAGATTAATCTTATGATATTTGGATTATTAAATAATATTTGATTTAAGAAGAAAAATGTTAAAATATGAGGATATTTAATTAATTAGGAATTAATTAAATACGTGCTTTGAATTAAAAGATTTAATTTAAAATTCTAATTTGAAAATAAAAGATAAAAAGAGATTTAAAATATTAAAAGATTTAATATTGCTTTATTGCAATTATTTAATTTATAATGAGCAAATTAGAGTTGCATTTAAATAATAAGCTCTAAGTATTATTTTTTATTTAAATCAATATTGATTTAGATAGTTTGGATTTGCGTGCATTCACAAATTGTCTCAAATTTTAGTTGTTGTTTTGATGTAGGGTTTGAAATCTTGTTGTAGAATTTTAATGAAAGATCAATTTACTTCATGTCTTCTTGGGTGCTTGCGTAATGCTTATTCATTTACTGTATTGATTTTTTGATGAAGAATTATGTTGTAAATTTTGGAAAGAAAAACTTATTGATCAAGAAAACATGATCGAGGAAAACTATAAAAAAATATAGAAAATTATTATGACTCTTATTCTTTTAAAACCCTTTCTAATATTGGGAAAATTCAATGTTAGAAAATTGGATAAAAACAACAAATTGAACTAAGGTTTCAACTTAATTTTTTTCCATTAGAACCATGTATTTATCCCTAATTTTCTAAATAAAGATACATATTCTTCTTATATCTGAAATAATTTAGTTGCAAAATTTATTGACAAACAAATGGTTATTTAGAGAAAAGAATGTTGTAACTAAACTTACACATGCATGTGAGAACAAATATACTAAAGATAGAAAACTAATTATATTATGCTTGCATGATTTGAGAGATCATAGGCAAGTGAAAATAATAATTACATGTTTATTTTTATTTAAATAATAATAATTTAATTTTTAAATTAAAAAAAATATTATTATTATTAATTATTAAATATAAATTATGATTTTTTTTTATAAAAATGTTTTTAAAAAATTTTTTTTTTTTAAATAAATAAAATATTTATTTTAATTTTATAATTGGAGTTTCAAAAAAAGTTCTATTCATGCAAGGTTATTTAAACCAATGGCTAAATATAACTATGATCTAGTTATATTATAAGAGAAGTTATAGTGGAGCTCACTATATAGTTATTTAATTATAAATATAATTACAAGTTTGAGTTATTTATAGTTGCATTACGAATTAAAGAAAAAGTAAATATTAATATTGGACTTAATTAGAAATCATAGTAATATTCTAGTATTGATATAAATATTTAATCTAATAATATACATTTATATTATTAATTAAACCATTTATGATTTAAGATTATTTGAATTAATAACATGATAATATTGCATGCCATTTTATATGCACAAAGAGATTTGAAATTTAAATATTTATTTATTTAAATAAGCATATTAGCATTACAATTTATATTGACATACATATTCTTATTTTACTGTTCAACACATCTTTATGGCCCAAACTAAATAATATAAAATGATGGAATTAAATCATATAAATGAAAACTATGTGTTTCTTTATATTTTATTTATGGTCTTGTGATGGCTTTATGTGACTTGTATTATTAATCAAATTAGGATGTACACCAAAGACTTTTGAGATTTCAATTATGATGATTATTTGATTGGATGTCATGATATATTTTATTATTCAAATTGAGATTTATATTTATGGGATTTATCTTTGATGAGCATTTATGACAACTTGGATTTGAGAACCAATACATTTTTGGGTTGCTTGTTAATGAACTAAATTTGATTATAATTGTTTTGTGAAACAGAGCACAAATGTACTTTTGAACTTAGGAAAGGTTATCTAGGTGCATGTCTTAGGGAGTGGTTAGTACTAGGGTAACCTATTACAAACTGTGTAGTAAATGTTAATCTAATAATCAATATTTGGGAAATGCATTAAAAAGATAAATAGAGACATTATCTCACCCGTGCCTTAAGTGCTTCTATAGGCTAAGGATGGGAATGCAATGATACCTTGTGAGAGTTTTGACTAGTTTTACTCATTTTCATGAGAGAGTATTCTAGTTTCACATGTATCATGTTGAGGATCTAGGGTCCAAAGTGTTCAGTCCAAGGTAAATCAATACTTAAGGTCTAGGGTCTAGTGAGCTAGAGAGACTAATCCAAGGTAACTCAAGTAGTTTTATTATATGGTAACACTCCCTATTATCTAGCTTGAGTATTATTCATAGATTTTTTATTTACCTCTATCAGTGCACTTGTTGGATATTAGTTTTGGTGGTTGTTATTTATTTTGATTTTGTGTTTTATTGTCGGTGATTATTTATTATTGGTGATTTAATTTTATTGATGACAATTGAGTATCTATTGGTTATCATTCATTTTGACATTTGGCTTTTGATTTGAAAGTGGATATTCTTTAAGTGTTATATCTCTTTAATTTTATAATTGACTTATACTTGATATCCGATGTTGACTTTGGTATGTGTTATGTGAATCAATTGAGTATCTTTTTTACTTTGGTTATTTTTATTTATCAATAGTTTGTGTACCCTTGAGATAGATTCATCTATTAGGTTTCCCTTCCTAGGATTATTTTATGATTTGATTATCTATGTGTGGATTTTTTATTGTCTCCTATGTAGGCTAGGAGTGGGAGCCTGATGAGGTGACCAAGTGATTGGGAGGTAGTGACTTCTTACCATTTGGGTTCCCCCGCAAGTTGGTAGTTGGGTATGTGCAGATCATGGTGGGCCAAAAAGTGGTGATACAAAAGGAAACAAGTCTAAAAAAATCCAAAACTAATTTAGAATTTGTGTTGACTTTTTCCCCCAATCCTAATACCAAATCCAAAAAACCATCACCTAAGAAAATTAGATACCCATTATATTGGGTATCCAATATATTGAATACCCATTCTAATATATTGAGTACCCATTATATCAAGTACCTAATATATTGAGTATCCAATCCTTTATCGCTCGTACTAGAGGAATCTCACAAAAATTGGAGGGTTTGGATTCAAACTTAGTGAGAGGTTGAGATTCTCTCCTCCTTGATCCATATAATTAAAATTATATTGGTCAACTTTATTCCTTTTTGGTTGTTATAAATTGAGACAAATAAACAAATTTATCTTTTAATTCTCTTTTTAATTATAATTTGTACATTTATTTAATATTATGAGTTTATAACATATACTATATATGATAGTATTATAATATATAGGATAGTATTGTATTATATTATATAGTATATAGGATATAGAATATTGTATATTACAATATACAGTATATATTTTAACATACATAATAATTATATAGGAAAAATATAATATAATATATATAAATATTATATAATATATAATATTAATTATAATATATATTTAATTATAGTGTATATATTATAGTATATATTAAATTATATATACTATATTATAGTAATTATAACTTAGTAATTATATAGTATATATTCTAATAATTATATAGGGACATATCTCATTTGTTCAAATGGATCAAAAGGGGTCCTGCATCCCCAAGGACATATATAATGGATGGAATGGTTCAAAAGGGATCATAGGAAAACCTATGACCCCTTTCGACCCATTTGATGATAGCATATGTCTATAGTGGTCATAGGACCCCTAGCAAAATTTTCACATGTTAAAAATAGCTGAAAGGGGTCATAGGTTTTGACCCATTCGATGATAACTTATGTCCCTAAGGGTCCTAATACCCATAGGGATATATCTCACATGTTTAAAAGGGTTAAAAGGGGACATAGAACAACCTATGAGCTCTTTCAATCCATATGATGATAACATATGTTCGTAGGGGCCCTAGGACTTGTAGGGACATATTTTTTAGTTTGAAAGCATTGAAATGGATCATAGGGTAGTCTATGGCCCTTTTTGGCTCATTCAATGACAACATATGTCTCTAGGGATCCTAGGACTTGTAGGGACATATCTCATATGTTTGAATGGATCAAAAGGGGTCATAAGGTATAGTATGACCCCTTTCAAGATATTTCCTAACAATATATGTGCTTAGAGGTCCTAGGACCCATAGGAGCATATTTCATTTATTTATATGGGTCAAGAAAACCTATGACCCCTTTTGACACATTTCATAACAACATGTGTCCATAGGGTTCTAGGACCCCTAGAAACATATTTTATTTGCTCATATGGGTTATGACCCCATTTGACACATTTCATGACAACATATCGCCCTAGGGGTCCTAAGACCCCTAAGGACATATTTCATTTATTCATATGGGTCGAAAGGGGTCATAGGATAATCTATCACCTCTTTTGACACATTTTGTGATATCATATGTCCCCAAGGTTCCAAGGACCCCTAGGGACATGTTTTATTTGTTCAAATGGGCTGAAAAGGATCATAAGATAACTTATGACCTTTTTTAACACATGTCATGAAAACATATGTCCCTAGGAGTCCTAGGGACATATTTTATTTGTTCATATAGCTCAAAAGGGGTCATAAGATTACCTATGACCCCTTTTGACACATTTCATGACAACATATGTCCCTAGGAGCCCTAAGACCCCTAAGGACATATTTAATTTGTTCATATGGGTCAAAAGGAGTCATAGGATAACCTATCACCCATTGTGACACATTTCATGAAAACATATGTCCCTTAGGGTCCTATGATCTATTGGGTTATATTTCATTTATTCATATAAGTCAAAATGGGTCATAGCATAACCTATGACCCCTTTTGATACATTTCATGACAACATATGTCCCTAGAGGTCCTAAGACCCTAGGGACTTAATTCATTTTTTCATATGTGTTGAAAGGGGTCATAGGATAACCTAAGACCTCTTTCAACACATTTCTTTACAACATATGTCCCTAGAGTTCCTAGGACCCCCATGGACATATATCATTTGTTCTTATGGGTGGAAAGGGGTCATAACATAACTTTTGACCTCTTTCAACATATTTCATGACAACATATGTGCCTAAGGGTCCTAGGATCTATAGGGACATATTTAATTTTCTTAAATACATCAAAATGGGTTATAGGATAACCTATCACCTCTTTTGACACATTTCAAAGACAACATATACTCCTCGGGGACATGTTTCATTTGTTTATATGGGCTAAAAGGGGTCATAGGATAACCTATGACTCCTTTTGACACATTTTGTCACAACATATGTCCTTAAGGGCCTATAACCCCTAGGAAAATAATTTATTTGTCCATATGGGTCGAAAGGGGTCATAGGATAACCTATGAGTTCTTTTGACATATTTCATGATAACATATGTCCGCAGGCATCCTAAGACCCCTAGGGACATATTTCATTTGTTCATATTGCTCAAAAGGGGTCATAAGATAACCTATGACCCCTTTTCACATATTTCATGACATCATATGTCATTAGGGGTCCTAATACCCATAGAGACATATTTCATTTGTTTGTATGGGTCAAAAGGTCCTTTCAACACATTTGATGACAACATATGTCTCTAGGGGTCCTATGACCCTTAGGGACATATTTCATTTCTTCATATGGGTTGAAAGGTGTTATAGGATAACCTATGATCCCTTTCAACATATTTTATGACAACATATGAGAACCCCCACAAACATAATTCATTTGTTCATATGGGTCAAAAGGGGTCATAGGGTAACCTATGACCCCTTTTGACACATTTTATGACAACATATGTCTCTAGAGGTCCTAGCATCCCTAGAGAAATATCTCATTTGTTCAAATGGGTCAAAATTCCAACACATTTCATGACAACATGTGTCTAGGAGTCCTAGGACCCCTAGGGATATATTTCATTTGTTCATATGGGTTGAAAGGAGTAATCAAATAATTTATGACCCCTTTCAACATACTTTATGACAACATATGTTTCTAGGGGTCCTTGGACCCCTAGGGACATATCACACATGCTCAAAATGATTAAAAGGGGTCATAGGGAAATATATGACCCTTTTCAATCCATTCAATGATAACATATGTCCATAGTAGTCTAAGGACATAGCTACCATGTTCAAATGGGTCCAAAGGAGTCATAAGGAAATCTATGATCCCTTTCAACCTATTCAATGATAACATATGTCCCTAGGTGTCCTAGCACCTCTAAGGACATATCTTATATGTTCAAATAGGTTGAAATGTGTCATTGAGAAATCTATGACCCCTTTCAACCCATTCAATGAAAACATATGTCCCTAGGGATCTAGGACCCCTAAAGACATATCCCATATCTTTCAATGGGTCTAAAGGGTTCATAGGGTAACCTATGACCCTTTTCAATCCATTATGCAACAATGTATGTCCCTAAGGGTTATAGTACCCCTAGTGACATATCTCATATGTTTGAGTGGGTTAAAAGGGGTCATAGGATAACCTATCACCCATTTCAACTCATTCGATGACAACATATGTTCCTAGGGGTCTTAGGCCCCTATAAAATATATCTCATATGTTTGAATGGGTCAAAAAGGGTCATAGGGTACATTGTTATTCCTTTGGACCTTTAAGTACATAGATAATATTGTCCAATGGAAAAAAAGGGGTCATAGTGTACCAAATGACCCCTTTTGACTCATTCAATCACATTATGTATGCTTAAGAATTGTAAGACCCCCAAAAATGTAGATAATGTGTTTGACAAGGTCAAAAGAGGTCATAGGGTACTCTATGACCCCTTTTGACCCTTTCGATCCTAGGACCCCTAAGGACATAGATAATGTGTTTGAATGGTCCAAAGGGATCATAGGGTGCCCTTTGACCCTTTTCAATCTTTTTGAACCATTATATGTGTGGTTAAGGGTCCCAAGATACTATGATAAATACATATTAAGGGTCCTTAAAAGAGGTCATAAGTAATATTATTAAAAAATATATAAATACTTTTTTATGAGGAAAAATGGGTATCTGATCTATCAGGTATTCAATATATCCCAAACCCGATTTTGGCATTGTAGTGCTTTGGATACCAAGCCTACACGGTCAGCACCAAAAATGTCCCAAAAATGTGTTTTTACCCTATTTCTTTGAGTTTTTGACTTTGAGCATGTAGTTGATGACTTGTTTTCTCACCTGTATTCAGTGAAATGAAAATGGTTTCTTAATAATGTTCTAATCATTGCATCAATGTAATTGTAATGTCTACCAAATTACAAGTTCAGTAAGTATTTTTCACTTATTTTCTAATGGAGTTAGCCATAAAGTGTTGATTGACATACTGATTAAAAAATAACTAAACTTTAAAACTGCAAAATATTTTTGAAATCTGAATGATGCATCACATTCTATGCTTTGTCCACTAAAATAAAAATAAATAAATTTGATAAATTTTTGAATTAGTTAATGTGGTCAGACATGCAAACTTTTTTTTCTAAAAATATTGTAGTAGAAAATTCATAATTAATTATTTTATTGGAATACAAATACCCAAAAATGTGTGTCACATCTGGGCATAAGTCTACTTCTTATATCTAGAATCTTTATAAAAAAAAATTACTATTTGATTGTGGTTAAGGTGGTCAAACATACACCAACTTCTTATTTTTATCCTGTAATTTTTGTACTACAACATTAAAATAAGAAATTTTGACCAAGTATATTAAATTCTTTTTAGATATGACCTAGTAGTTTAGAAACTATAACATTCAATTTCCTACAATTTCTATGTTTACAACTTTTGAATATGAAATTCATAGCTAGTTCAAAATTGCACATCAAGTTGACATAAACCTAATTTGTTGATTTTACACTACCACTTAAGGATATAGTTTGGAACACCATGATCCTACACATACCTAGTTATTTGATGTTCATTGATGTAGTTGTACCTTTATCAATCTTGTTGTTGTCTTGGAGACTTCTATTCATTTGATGTATCATGTATTTTGAGATCCTCTAGAATGTTATATTTTATATTGATGTACTTGCATTTATTATTGCATACCCTGTGACATGTGCAATGGACGATCTTATCCAAGAATGACTTTAAGAAACCCTTTGGAAAAATGTATAAAATTTTGGTTAGTTCAGAGGAAAACAATTAATTTCTATTGGAAAATTATTATTTTTGAGTGGAAAATTTTTAATTTTATTGTTGATTTTTCAACTATATGAAAATTCTATAAAATCATGGTGAATCTTTTATTATTGATGAAAATCATGGACAAATACCTAGAAACCATGATTTTAATATTATTATTATATTGATCCTAATTGATTATCAAACTTGAAGGTTAAAATTATCGCACTTTTATCATTATAGTTTCTCTCCAAATTATTGAATGGTGGTATGGAGGCAACATGCCTATTATTTATGATTTTTGGAGGATCCTAAATCTATGGCCTAAATCCTATTTTGGGCCAAACTTTTAAAAGGATGTCGAGTTTTAAAGAAAGTTCCAAAAGTAAAGGAAGATGTTACCAATCAAATCTATTTTGGTCCAAAGTGAGAAAGGATAAGGAGTTTCATGGAACGTCTCTAGAATAGAGACACATGCCAAATCTACATACTTAAAGTGTAACTCAACTTTAGTTTTTACAAAATATTGGCTAATATGTCATTGATTAACATAAGAATTGGAAATTGTAGGCAAATATGTATGATTTACTGTGTGGAAAAAATAGATTGGCGAATTCATCACTAAAATAAAAATACTTATGTATTATTTTTGGTTATTGGCCTAAGCATGGGTCCCAATCTTTGTAAAATGGAGGCAACATGTCCACTTTAAAAGTGAAAAAAAAAGCCAAATTTGGGGTCCCTAATTTGTGAAATTAGCCAATTGGAAAATATTAGCCACTAAATTTATCCTTGATCTTATCCAGATGTACTTTATCATATTAGTTGTTCAAGAAAGAGATGTGTATTTGTTTATTCATTTTATGATAATGGACATTGTACATAAGAAATAGACTTGTTAATAAAACTTCTTAAAAATGACCCAATGTGACAGAACCCTTGAGGAATGCAATATGTATTGTAATTGTATATGTGTAATTGTTATTTTTGTGTGAATTTCTTTCTCATTGTTTTTGATATAAAAGGTAGCCAAAATAAGGAGGTTGGCCCTTTACAACAGTGGCAAAACTACTAGCAAAAAACCAACAAACAACCAAACAAACCCCTTAATGATTTACATAAAAAATAGTAGTACCATAATAGTAAATAAAAGTACTAAGGATCATGCACTTAACACTAACAAATTTTAACACATTAACAAAAGGAATGTGGGTGGTCAGTGCATCGTACCACCCACAACCCATACCCAAGTTCAATAGAAAAAAAAAAACCATCTAAACTAGATATAAAGAAACAACCAGCCAAGAACCCACAAAAAAACACCAGGCATAGGAACAAAGGACTGCTAATTGGCAACCTTCTTCTTGCTTTTCTTGGCCAAAAGAACTTTGGCCTAGTCCTACACAAGTAAGTTATAGAAAAACTTTGAATCTTCATTCCCAAGGCCCTCTTCCTCCTTCTCCTAAGCTAGAAGGTGGAGGTAGGTCACAACTGCATGGGTCACCTTTAGAGTGAACTTGGAGAATAAGGTGAATCCTTCCTCCAGTACATTACACCAATCCTTTAGTGCCTGGAAGTCTTTAAGAGTAAAAACTACCTCCTCTATTTTACTCAAACTTACTGCCTTGCTACAATTCACCAATGACTTCCTCTTATCCTTCACATCCAATATTTTAGTGGGAGCCCTTAAGATTTCCATACCATCATTCCTTATGGTGGAAGAAATAGTGTTAGGGGAAGCTTTATCAAATTTGGGGTCTTCCTAATTAGCAATGGACAACAGGTTGAAAGTGGCAGAAATATGAGTGGGTCTTGGGATGGATCCTTGGTAGGGTTATCCACCTCAAAATCCTAGGTGCCTTCAATAGTGTCATCCCACTTCTCCTCTTCTTTTTTTGAGTATCATCCTTCAACTTCTCCTTACCATCCCCTAAAATCTTAATGCTCTCCTCTAAGTTAGTATCTTCCTCTTCATCCTACTATAAGTGTCTAGCCATTTGTTTGAATCTACCCTTGGTTTTGGAAAGCCTACCTTATCTTCTTCTATTCCTATAGATCTCTTCATCTGAGTCCCCAATATCCACCTCCACCGTGTTTTTAGTTTTAAATTTTTATTAGCAACCAACTCCAAGACCTAGGGTTTGTTCTTCCTACTCTTAACTAGGGTTTAGCTAGGTGAGGGTTATAGAGTAGGGGCATAACTACCACCCACAAACTCTAGATGAAGGGGCTTCAATAGTGGGGAGGAAATTATCAATGGAAATCACCATGGGAGGGGATAACAATAGGTGGAACTAGAATAAATGAAACATGAGCTTGGTATAAAATAGTAAAATTAAGCCCCTTCTATTTTTTTTTCCCTAACATCCATAACTATCTCTTCTAGGGTATGCATTAGAAAGAAGGGAACACAAACTAACTCCCTATTACAAAAGTAACTAAGAAAAGGGAAATGGTAGAAATAGAACACACCATATCTACCTTCTAGGTTGAGATACTTCATTATGATTAGGCACACATCATCCTAGGGCTCCAGTAACTTATCCCTCCAAAATATACCATTATACCAATTTGGGGCTTTGTTTCCTCTAAAATAACTAGATAGGCTAGATTTTTTTTCACCTTCATGATCTTTTTCTACTTTCTACTAGTTATTTCAAGGCCTGTCACCATAGCTATGGACTCCTCATTCATCTAGAAAGTGATAATATTGATAATGACTCTCCTATCTTTCTAGGTATTGATGAATTGTTGAGAAAATTTCTCATCATAACTAGCTATGATCTACATGTAAGGGAAAAAAAACTTCCTTCCTTAAACATTATCCAAGCTACCTTCCTTTTGGAGAAATCCTCCATCTTTGTGGGCTCTAGTCTATTAAGGTCCCCACCCATGGAATTGTGCTCCTTAATGATATCACTTTCAATAAGCTTGGTAATTTTCATTTGCAAGAAGAACACCACCCAAATTTTCATAGAACCAGGCATAAAAATACTATTTTTAGCAATTGAAGTAGCTTCTTCATTACACTTTATGGGGATGCAATATATAGAATGTTCATGTAGTCTTAAAACATCATTATGAGGAGTGAAAATGATCCGAACGAAATCCCTTAGTGATCTAACAATAATAATAATGATAACTTTTTTTTATAATCAACCAATGCCATAAAAAAATGATGGCTCATTTTTTAAAGTTGGGGTTATCAATGCCTTTCCTCTATTCATGTCCTTGCATGATGAAATCCACATAATTGAGCTTCACAAAATGTCTTCTCAAATTTAAGGAATTCTCAACCATCATAGTAATAAAACTAGAAAGGCTGCCAAAATTGTTATTTCTCCAAATTTGAATATTCATCAAACATAGTTTAGAGGGTTCTTTTACCTACTAATGAGGTAATTAATATAGTTTGGTAGCATTTCCATGTTCCTCCATCTTTTTAGGCTACCTAAATCAAATCCCAAGCCCACCATAGCATCTACCACCACATTGCCTTCCTTGTAAGTGTGCTACAATTCATAGTGATCAAGGGTCATTAGGAATTGCCAGATGTCCCCCAATATGCTATGTATAGTCCAAACTAGTTAGGCCCATCCTTGGATAGAGTCAATGATGATTCTAGAATAACCTTCTATGCTTAGCTTCTTAGACCTCATCTCCATAGAAAATTTTAGACCCCAAAGTAAGGTAGTGGCATCAACTGCAGTATTGGTTCCCTATCCCAAATTGCACAAGTAGGCTAACAACACTTCTCCCCTATCATTTTTGTAGCACACCACCAACTGCCACCAAACCATCTCTCACTGCACCATCAAAGTTGAGCTTGATAGTAGACATGGTGGGAGGGATCCAACAAGTTCTTTTTCTTGCTAAAATTTTTGAGTTGTCAAAGTTCTAGAAGTTGGAGAGAATGTTACAATTTATACTAATCTCCCCATCCTTCATGCTCAGTGGTTCCTATGGTGCTTTAAACTTAGGGATCATAACATTCTTTATAACAAGCTTCCTCAATATCTCCCCCACAACCTCATCACCACTTTCTTCATCCTTAAAAATTCTATTATTCCTATCCTTCTAGACACCCCAATAGACATGTAAGGGGAGGATATTCCAAAGAATTTTGAGCCAAGGGTGGTAGAAGGGGAAATTTCAGCTATCCAAAAATTATTCCATTCCTCTGTTCATGACCTAAACCAGTGGAAATTTGTTCCAAATGTAGGACCATAGCTTTAAAGTATAGGGGCATTCAAGAAAGAGGTGCACGATGCTTTCCTCTCCCTCCTTGCAAAGATACCATCTATTAGTAATCAATATTCCTTTCCTCCTTAGGTTTTTAGTAGTTAAGATCTTGTCATGCATGATAGTCCACTAGAAGAAATTAACTTTCAAAAATAGTTGACTATTCTAGATCTTTCTTTAGTTGATAGGGGTCTGATCCTTATCAAATATAAGGAGGAAGGAAGATTTAACTGAGAATTGACCATTATTCCTCTTATCTCAAACCACCTTATCAGGCTGAGCATGCAAGGGAATTTTGTGGTATGTAAGCATATCCTCCAACTCTTTAACCAGAGGGTCATCCCTATTAGGAATACCAGTAGTGGATAAGCACTTCCATTTCCTTTGGGAATCAATAGAGGCCACCACCTTCTCACCCACCATTCTTTTTAAAGGTTCTTGAAGATTGTTGAACTTGCCATAGATTAGTGGTTCCCCCCCAGCTAGTTTTCCTCCTAGAATCATATTTTGTTACCATTTCTTACCAAACATTTCACCCCTTTCCTCAAAAGGAAGCTAGTATTAAGGATACTATTCCAAACCTTAGAACCACCCAAGAGGTCATTATTGAGGAGATTATACTAGAATTGGGCAAGATATTTAGCCCTTATGATTCTTCCCCACCTTGTCTTGTTTTCCAACAATCTCCACCCCATTTTAGTGAGTAGAGCTTTATTTAGGTTAGTAATTCTTCTTATTAACCTCCCTATCTTTGGGTTTACAAATAGTCTCCCAATTGACAAGGTTCAATTTGTTTCTCTCTTCCATGCCTGACCATAGGAAGTTCCTTTGTAGTTTTTCAAGTTTTTTAGCCATACTCTAATTAATCTTGAGGATGGAATGAAAGTAGATAGGTATTTCATGTAGAGCTATCACCAGTAGTTGGAGTTTCCCCACATTGCTAAGGGTTTTATCTTTCCACCCAGCAAGCTTCTTTTGCATCCTTTCTAGAATAGTGTTCCAAAAGGTGCTAGAGACATGCTTTATCATTTGGGGTAGACCAAGGTAGTTGTCTGGGAGGTCTGATAAGTGGCATCCTAGTATATTTTTAACTTTAACCTACAAGACCTTAGGAGTGTTAAAAAAATAGACTTTACTTTTGACTAGGTTTATTTGCTAACCTAAACAATCCTCATAGTTGGTGAGAAGATTCCTCTAAGCTCTAGTCTCTTGGATAGAGGAATTTCCAAATAGGAAAGTGTTGTCCACAAATTGTTGTATTACCTTGGGAGATAGTATGGTAGCAGGTTGGACACCTTTTAAATCTCCCAATGTAGCCAACTTAGTAACCAACCTATCCAACACTTCTACCAACATAATGAATAGGGAAGGGGATAAAGGGTCACCTTGTCTCATGCCTCTACTAGCTTTAAAACTTCCCCAGTGGGTCCTATTGAGAAACATCTTGTATTATGCAGTTTCCACCATATTTGATATGACATTCACTACATCCTCTCTAAACCCCACTTGTTCCAATGCATCATATAGGAAGGTCCAATTGACTCTATCATAAGCCTTTGAAATATCTAATTTAAGGGCCATTCTTTATCGTCTACTTTTTTCCATGGAGTGAATGATTTCATGGGTGGTAATCATAGTGTCCAGGATTTGTTGACTAGGGACAAACCCCTTTTGTAGGTTCCTAATAACCTTTTCTAGAAAAGGTTTTATCTTATTGACCATTACCTTGGAGAAGACTTTATATATGGTATTATAAAGGTTGATTGGTCTAAAATCCCTTATGTTTCTGACTGTCTAGATCTTAGGCCCAAGAACAATAAAGGTTTTATTGATCCTTTTTAGCATTTTCCTAGTTTTGATCATGTCCCTAGTGGCCCAAACAACTAATTTTTAATCACTTCCCATAAGTGCTAAAAGAAGGCCAGAGGGAGGCCATCAGGGCCTAGTGCCTTGAAAACCTTCATGGAAGACACAACTTTCTTCACCTCCTCTTCAGAGACTTTCTCCCTTAGTTTGTCATTTTCCCCATTTCTCAACATAGTTGGTGTGGTATTGAGCATAATTTTTCTAATCATATTGTTGTTCCTCTTGTCTTCCCTTTTGTAGGAATTTGCAAAGAATTCAACCACATATTTCCCCATATCCTCATGTTCCTTCTAGGTTCTTCCTCCTTCCTCTTCAAGGCAAGTAATGGTGTTTCATTTTCTGTGCTTTAAAGTTGATCTATGGAAGAAAGAGGTATTCCTATCACCTTAAGAAATCCATGAAATTCACGATCTTTGCTTCCAGAAGACCTCATTTTTACTAGTTTCCTTCCACTTCTCCCTACAATGCTCCTCCTCTTGGGTGGTAGCCTCCATGTCATCCCCAGTTGTCATGGCTACTTGTAACCTTTTAAGTTCCTCTTCAACTTCCCTTTAGATTTTAAACACATACCCAAAAATATCTCTTTCCCCATTCCTTTACATTCCTCCTAACATTATCCAATTTTTGGGTAAGCCTAAACATTGCAGTCCCATCCACTCTAATGTTCCACCATTCTTCCACCTTATTTCTAAAGTGTGGATGAGATTGCCACATAATTTCATACCTAAAAGGCTTAGGTCCACTTATTAGACCATTCACCCAATTGAACATAATCAAGGAATGGTCAGAAATATTTCTTCAAAGGTTAACTAGGGAAGAGGGGATGAGGTGTGGCTAGTCCCCTGAGACTAGGAGTCTATCTAATCTAACTAGGATCAAATCTTTTCCCATCTTATTATTGGTCCAAGTAAAAGGGTTACCCTATAGTTCAACATCCATGAGATGATAGGTTTTAATAAAATCTAAGAGATTTTCACATTTTTCAAGAATTCATTATTCCCTCCAGCTTTTTTGGGGTATATGGGGCTATTAAAGTCCCCCATGCACATAATATTTTTATCCTTCATATTTCTCAATACTTCTCCTACCCTCCTCCAAGCTTCACATCTGCCAACCTTGGCATTCAAAGCATAAATGTTCACTAGGTTCCACAACATTTTTCCATTGCTAAGCTTCGTAATCATGAAGTTATTTTCCTTATGGACATTCCTGCCTATCAAGACATTGGGATTCCATGTAGTTTCTAAGTTCTTCCTCATTGTTAGTTTCATGTTCTTTAAAGTTTAATAAAAATACTTCAGTAAAATTTATAATATATTAGGTTTATTTCGTATGAGTTCTCGAGTGATGTGTTACAGTATTTGTTGAGGATATTTAGAAAATTATTGGTGGTTAGAACTTCTTTGTTGTTTTTTAATAATTGAGTTCATAGTTGTTTTGATTAGCAATCTTCTAGTCTATTAATTTATTTTTTTATTTCACCAAATTGTTGGGCGCATTCATTTTCTTATAAAAGTCAAAATTCTAACATCCACAACAATCTACAACCTAAAAAACCTATCCATCTCTAACAAAAATACACATGTGTGTTGGAAATTATGGTTTTTTTAGCTTTTCTCATTGTCCATGCATATGGATTGTGGTTTTATTTTCCTTGAATTACCATTTGTAGGTTATTGGAGTTCTAATGTAGTATCATAAAATAACTTCTAATAGAAAATCTAACATTTTTCGTTAGATAACCAACAAAAAATCAAAATCATCTCTAACATGGATGCTATACACATAATGGTAAGCATGTTGCATAGATTGTTGCGTTTTCAATGAGCATACATCGACACAAGCCCAATCAAATGTTTCTCATTGTTATTCTATTTTGATGCCTTTGGCATGGGCAATGCGACATGAGTTTCCATAGGATGTGTGATTGATGAATAAATTCTCACACATTTTGATGCTCATCTAGTGATGACATGTTTATTTAGGCATCTAACAAAGCTTTGTCAGCTATTGTTACAAATTCTCATAAAAAATTAATGCAAAATATAGTAATGATAAAATAATATCATGCCCAAAATCCAAGTCAAAAACACACCAACAATTTTTTTTCTCCTAAAGGTTAGACTAGATTTACAACATACACAACTTAACTAATCTTCAACTATGTTGATAATTCAATTAATGTTCTAAGTTTACTAACTAAAAGTCTACATTTATCCCATTTAGGTTTCAAGCTTTTGTTGAAATTTTACTAGCTAAGAGTTATGGCTAAATGTTAACACCAAGACAAGGTTGAAGTTCATTAAAGAGCATTATATTAGTTCACTAATTAATATGCTATAGGTCTAATTCTCTATAAGGTCACTTATGTTGGTGATATTTCATCATTAACCTGCTATCATGTGGGTGTTTACCCTTTTCACAAAAATCATCATAGGACTCTATAGATCAATGTTTACTAATTCCTAGTTTGCTTGACTAATTTTAACATCGATATTTAATAATTAAACTATTAATTAATTCCATGTCTAATAAATAAGATGCTTGTGAGACTACATTGGTGTATTAGACAAGCTTGTTTCAAAACATATATCCACATTAAGGATATAATATTATAAAAATAAGTCTATCTTTACTAATCAAAATAATTTTGAATAAAAAAACATATATCCCTAATATGAATGAATACATATATTATTAGTTTTAAAATGATATATTTTATTAACATTAATATGTTATATATTATAATATTGAAATAATATTATAATTTTAAAATAATAAAATAATATACATTACTAGTATTTAAATAAATACATTACTATATCAAAAAAAAACTTTCATTATTAGTTAGGATTAAATATATTGCTAATCTTCAAACATTTCATATATTATAATATTAAATATCATGTAATACTAATATATAATAAATTTTATATATGTTAATTATAAAATATAATAATTTATATATATATATATACAAAATATTTATATATTAATAAATTGAATTAAACATGAGAAAAAGAATCAAACTTACCTTTAATTCATATAACCCCCACATTGAGGAGTAGCGACAAGTGGGGTACTTGCCTTGGCAGGGCCCACACCTGTCACAACAAGTGTGTAGACGTATCAACATAGGTATCATCATGTGTGGATAGGTGCACTCGGGGAAGATTAGACCCTTCCCTTTGTCATTATTTTAATTTCATTTTTAATGAGTGGGGCCTATGGATATGAGTGGCTTTGGCCCCAAAACATTAAAAAATATTTTTTCTAAAAAATAAACACACACAAGGGGTATACACCCCTCTCAACACTTTATATATATATATATATATATATATATATATATATATATATATATATATATATATATATATATATATATATATATATAATATAATTATTTTGTAATATATTTTATTGTAAATGTACAAATTTCAAGCAAGGAAGATGCCTTCAATTTTTTAAATATTTGGTTTAGTGGGAGTGCATCTCTTCCAAAAAAGGTCACCATATATATATAATTTCAAGCAAGGAAGATGCCTTCAAATCTTTAAATATTTGGTTTAGTGGGAGTGCATCTTTTCCAAAAAAGGTCACCATATATATATATATATATATATATATATAACTCTTCAATTTTTTAGCATGGGGCCCACTTTCTTTTTCACATGACTCATTCATTTTATTTTTTATTTTTATTTTCAGGTGGACCTAATGCATATCACTTCTTTTTCTTGAGTTCCTTTTTAATTTCCTCTATTATTTAACTATTTACATTTTTGTTTTAAAAAGAAATATTTTGTAGGGATCTATATTGGAATATTTAATATTTGTGTCACTTTTTATGATAGTGGGAATTAACTTGTTCCCCATACCTTTTCTAGAGAGCAAATGTGCTCTCCTAGAAAAGCCTTTTATTTTTGTCAACATTTTTTTGTTTATCCACTTTTTTTTTTCTTTTCTAGAACCTACTTGATTTATCCACCTTATGAGTTTAGATTTAAGACCTTGATTTTTACTAAAGGCTAAATTTATTAAGACCTATTGTGGTCATTTATTTGATTGAATAGACTATTGAAACTATTGAAGACTTAAGAATTTACTTAGGAAATGAAGCACACTATTTAACTTGAGGACTAATATAGCTATTTATAGTTTGCAAAATAACAAGATCTTGATGCAAATCAATTCTATTCCTTTCCTCATTAACACAAGTAAACTTGAATACAATTATAAAATTTTAGAGCCAAATATGTACTAAACCCAATACATTTTTATTTATTTCAAGAACTATTGAATACAGTCAAAGAAATATTTTGGAGTGATACTTCAATACTTTGCAACTTAAATTTCTTAATGAAATCAATTCTTCATTTCTTTTAGAATACATGTGCATTTTTAAAAATAGTTCAATATATTTCAAATGAAACTAAATCCCTTCTTCCATTACAAGCTTTATAACAATGCAATGCAATAAATATGAACAAGCTGGAGGATTCCCCATTACAATTAAGACAATGATTCATATTTCTTCGCAACAACACCAACATGGAGATGATTCCCAAACCTTTTTCTACTTGAACTTTTATGCAAAAATCTGATAATACAATAAGAATAACTATGGAGTACTCACCTCCCAACCTAGGTCTTTATGAGACCACCCTTGAGCTTGGAGAACCAAGGTAAATTGGATATACACAAATCAATTTCATAAATTTATAAACATCACAACTACAATGTTAAATTCCCTCATCCATGAGCTTCACAATGGATCACCTATGCATCCATGAAAAAAGGGTGAAGGTGGGCCTCGTCAAGGAGGATATGCCATACAAGATAACAATGCCAAGTAATTTTATGCATCTTCAAGGCTTCACATACATAATTTTCTTCACACAATATCCTTCCTTATCACCCCTAAAATGTAAGAACAATACAATACCAAACATGGGCTCATACACCATGCCTTCCTACTTCTCTAAGAGAAGAGACTCTACGCTAAAATGAGAGGCCCAACTAACCCCTTCACCCAAGGTCACTACTTCCCTCCCAAGGGTGAGTGATGCCTTGTACACCCAAGAACAACATATATTTCAAAATCACAAAGAAGAAAACAAATGAAAAAATCCATCATATACAATACTTACAAAGATATGAACAATGCAATTTGCATAACAAAACTACATATTTATTTCCTACATCAGCACAATACAACTAGAAAATGTAACTCTTCCATGGTAAGAGAACCAATCTTTTTCCAAAGAAAATAAAAAATGAAGTTTGAGAAGATCCCATTTCCTTTTCCCTTATCTTTTTCCAACTCCAAAACTTTAGGTGTCTTTTAAATTAGAGATTGGGTGAACACTCACTAACTCTTCCAAAGTTCTCTAAAAGGGCCTCCAAGCCTACTACCAAAACCCTAACTAAAACTGGTAGTGACAAAAGTTTCTACTTTCATCCACTATTATTTGAGTAGGTGAAAATTTAAGCGATTATGACCTCTCCACTTTTGCCACTTTTTAAAAATGGCTTATTTGAAGAGTCATAAAAGTGTTCTAGATATTCTAATGGGTAAAAATAAGTCCCTAACTCATGGTACCACTATATAGGTTGGTTATTTTCACTAAAATGGCATCCTATAGTTACTTTTTAGACCTCAAAAGTTTGAATTCAAAATTCAACTTGATGGGACCTCACATAATATCTATTAACAAGTGTTATTTACTTAGGTATGCTATTATGTTTAGTCTTACACTAGGTGTTTCTTGCAAAACCCTAATTAAGATGTCACTTCATTATAGATACCACAAGCCTCAAGTGGCACTAGTAAAATATATTACACATTACAAGTGACATATCTAATTACAAAATGAATTTAATCTAATAACATACAATCAAATTATATTTACAAATAAAATACATCACAATGAGGCTTTAATCTCTTTAATAGATTTTCTAGAGTAATAAAGTTATTTTCTTATTAATTAAATCATATTGATTTAATTATCAAGTCACTTATTATCTCTAGTTTACTTTAGCTAAACATTGGGCATATAATAATTAATTCTTTTATTAATTGTTATCATGCAACCTAGGTTAGTTACCTGTTATGGTTTTGATCTCCTTTATAAGGATGATCTCTCTTTGTAACATTCATTCACTTTTTATGATACCAATTTTTCTTTTTGCTTATCAAGAATGTCTCACCTATGGATCTGGAAATTTCAACCTCCATAGCTTTTACTTTTCTCTTTCCGTGATAGGTGTTTGCATGAAGGTGATTCTTGGGAGCTGTGGGGTTGATCTTTCATCAACTTCAACATGATACTAAAGCTCCAGATCTTCATGCCTCTATCCTAATTGTGAGAGATTTGGCATCATTTTTCATGTTAGTGTCTTTCAAAGGATTTTGTATTGGATCTAGAGAGAACCTATTTTTTGGAGCACTTTGAGCCCAAAAAGACATTAGCATTGAGCTCAAAGCACTCAAAACACTCATTTCCATATAAGATACGTCTAGTTTAGAAATTGTTGAAATCACAAGCAAAAAAATTTTGTACCTAGGTCATATTGAATTGGGCACAAAATCCAATTCTTAGGCAATTTTTTTATAATAAAAAAATTGTAGTCAAAATTTTTTCCTCATATATTTTACTATGCATGGTTTTTTGACAAAACAAATCATTTTAAAAAGTCATGGCTTTGATGGAAAAGCACCTTTTTGGAGGCGCATGTGAGTTTTATACAATCAATGCATCATCCTTTTGAGCCTTCTTATTGGCTTTTTTTAAGTCCCCGTGTGCAAGAGTTGGTACAAGCCCCAACGCATGGTCCATCACGTCAAAATAATGCCTTTGGAAATTAGGCATCCCCAAAGTAGCAACATGGTGTTGCTCTTCAACAAGTATACAAACCTCAAGGCATGATAAGATGGGCATTTCTTTTGGAGATTTTGTTATTTTCTAGGGTCTGATAGGTGTAGTCAATTCCCCATCTAAGCCTCTTTTGGAGTCTATGATTCCCTTCTCTGGTAGTTGGTCCAACTTAGACCCCTACACATGATTTGAGCTACTTTACTATGACCTTTGAGTGGACTAATGGTCATCCTCTATACCACTATAACACACATGCACTTTACTTTGACTGGCCTTGGAGTTGCACCTTTTCTTTAGGCATTGATTTCTATATGTTCAACACCTATTGATGGAGAGAACACTATAGTTTGCATGACCTCTATGGGTTATTTTTCACTTATCCATGTATTGACATGTGCAACTAGCATGTTAGTATGTCCAATCATATGTGCTTTGTTATACACATATACACATGCCAATCAAAGGAGTGCATAATTTTTTCAATTTTTTTTTACCTGGGCTTGTGTCAGCACCCATGTCAACATTTTATTATTATTGGAAATTGTTGCACTTTCACTAGAATTAGTGCCAAATTAGTGACACTCTTTTGGAAATCCACACTTTCTTCAATGGATTGAATATACACTCTTCACATTACATGGTGAGTCTCATTGCCACAATTTTTGGTGATATTTATCACTTCCAATGATTTTTTTTGGGCACTATGTATTTTTGTGGATTCTATTTCCAACATGGAAATTTTTTTAGCTGCTAGATTTTAATTTGAGTGTGGATTGTTTGATCTGACATAGTATTCCCAATGATCGGATATTTTTTGAGAGGGGTCATTTTCTAGTTTTTTTCCTTGACAACCATTTTCCTATCAATTTTATGATCATCACTTGGTCATGTTAGCATTGCATTAGCACTCTTTTCACCTCTTCAAGCCTTCTTTGGACCAATATTTGGTGTTTATCACATATCTTGGGTATATGGACCTCATTTTCTATAAACAAGATATCATTAGAAAGCTAGTTCTGAGCCTATTCTAGTGGTGCAAGTTATTATTAGTTTTGGTTTTTTTTATTATGGTTGTTATTTGTATCAAAGTCAAAAGTTATATTTTACACTATGGGAGACATATCTTGAGAATCCAATCTCTAATTTGGGAATTGTTTATATCATTGGAAAGGTCTCTCAGAGCTCTTTCTAGTGATGCTAGTTTTTTTTCAAGATTCTACTCTGAGCACATTCTATTTATTCTTTAGCATTTTTGCATTCTAGTGGATATCTTGGTTGTTTTAAGCTTGAGTATAAATTTTGTTGCTTTAGATGACTCACCATGGATTGTAATATCTATTGTATCAGCCTTATGTCTCTTCTAGTCTATTTAGACATCATTTGTATGCATTCTTGCAAACACACTAAGATAAAGTGTCATATTCTATCTGTATGTTTGTTTTAGTTGTTTTTCTTTATTTATCATTTTGAATCAAGTAGTGTCATATAAGAAATCTCATACAAATTATTTTATTCTTAGAATTCACCATATCTTTTGCCTTATTGTACATGAACTACTCTAATTAAAGTGCCATGGGGGGTTTGATGTTTTGCCTTTTTTTTCCATCTTCCTTTGTCCAGTGAGTTTTCCTTTTGTGACATTAGCCACATGATATGTTTGAGATTGATCGCCTTAATACAAACATGTATTCTTTTGTGCATCTTGATAATGGCTCCTTGACATGCACTTCTTTTGGCCCAAATTTTCTAGTTTCCTATCACCTCACCCTTGTTTGCATTATGGGGCATTCTTTTACTATTTCCCATGCTTCTTGGTTTGATGGAGTGAGCTATATATTCAATTTCTATTCATATGTACTAGGCAAATGCAGTGGCTAGGTACCTATGCATTTTGGTGAGATGGATCATTTACCATATATACACTCTTTATTTCATTCCTACTTTGGTTGTAGTCTTCCATTTTTTATCGATAAACTCTTCTAGATTTTGTTTTCCTTTGTGTGCCTCCTAATTTAATGCAAATTATAGTATTCTCTACCTAGATAGGTTATATTTTAGTGGAGGTTCTTTATATCAATAGTTACTTTTGGTAGAGCTTTGCAACTTCTACATACTTTAGTGGTGTTTTGCATGATCATCTTTTGTTCCTATATTCTGAGGAAATTCCCTAGTTTGGAGGTTTCTTCAATCCTTCACTAGTTATTTTCATCATTAGTTCCATCTCATTTTGGAGTAAGGTTATTCCCATGTGGTTTTCTCTATTTTCTTGTTCTTGGGTACCTCATTAGGCTTTGTTGTTGAGACCCAAATTTACCTTTAGTAGTAGTTTCTAGGTTTTTAGCTACTCCCTAATTTTATCTTAAGGGGGGATCTTAGAGTAATAAAGTTTTTTCTTATTAATTAAATCATATTGATTTAATTATTAAGTCGCTTATTATCTCTAGTTTACTTAAGCTAAACTTTAGGCATATAATAATTAATTCTTTTATTAATTGTTATCATGCAACCTAGGTTAGTTACCTATTAGGGTTTTGATCTCCTTTATAAGGATGATCTCTCTTTGTAACATTCATTCACTTTTGATAATAGCATTTTTTTTTCTCATCAAGAATGTCTCATCTATGGATTTGAGAAATCAACCTTCTATAGCTTTTATTTATCTTTTTTTGTGATAGGTGTTTGTATGCAAGTGAATCTTAGGAGCTATGGGGTTGATCTTTTTATCAACTTCAAAAAGAATAAACCTTATATTTTATAGATTAAACATATGTTTATCCCTCATTCTCCAATTAATACCATGGTTACTTCCCTATACACTAAACTCAAGTATAATAGTGTTGTGGTTTCACAATGCACACGCCATTTATCTTAGAAATGGGAACCCCCTAGTAAATTTTTTATCTCCCAAACCCCTAGTCTAGTGCCTAGGTCATTTTGAAACTCTTCACAAGTTTGGGTCAAGTCTTAGTCTCTAACTAGGAAAGTCTGAAGTGTTATAACTAGAGAGAAAAGTGAGGTTTTAAGTGTTTTCAGTGCAAAAGTGTGCACTAGTGCACATGCACACTAAGTCAAGGTGCACAGTTGCACTTAGTGTGCCAATGTGCACTCATCTCCCTCTAGAGATGTGCAATGCACTTTTGTGCATGTGCACATCTTCAAGGGTATGCACCTACAAAAGAGAGCACTTGGGGTTCTAGGGTCTATATAAGTCCCAAAGCCTCCCTTGTCTCTCCATTCTTCTTCATGCTTGACACACTCCTACACATCATCAACTATTCTCCTACTTCTTGCAAACACAAAACCAACACTCCACATAAACAAGGTCACTCTCTACTATGGTTCTTAATTGAGAGTTGCTAACTTTAGATGATGAGCTCTATTAGGGTTTGTATGGCCTCCATTTGAATCCTTGCTGGTTTCCACTATTTTTCATACCATATTTATTGTGTGAATAAGATTTTATTTATAATTATTTCAGCCTTCTCCAACCCAGTAGTTGATGCTAGTGTTGGAGTTGCTATTGCTACTAGAGATAATGGCTCCACCGACCAAATGCCTATGCAAGTTCATTCCCAAGGTGTTTCATGAGGTAATTCCTCTCGTGATATTATTTTGAATTTTAAGGCTTTTATAGTGCATGCACATGGCTAGAACAAAAAACCCTCATTGGGTATTTTTTGGGTCATACTCCTTCTGAAAACACACAGCAAGAATGGGTTTCCAAGGTTTGGACACCTCAATGTGTTCACTTTTAAGGCATTCAAAGCCTTACCAAAGGCCTTTTTATTTTTCACTTTAGCAATGTGAGCCAAGCTAAACATGTTTTTGTGTGAGGCCCTTGGATTGTCAGGTCCTACCTCTTGGTTTTTCAATGCTGGTCATGAGATTTTTCTATTTTAGATTATCAAAAGCTTAAGGTACCCATTTTGGTGGAGTTCCTTAGGCTTCTCATTCCTTGCTAGTATTTTTAACTTGCTATTGCACAAACCGTTAGCAAGGTTGTGTGCCTTGAACTAGACAAAATTTTCAATGCTTATCTCCAACATAAGGTTTGTGTGGAGGTCAACTTGTCTAGGGACCTAAAGGATATAGTAGTAATTCAAATAGGTGGTACCACCTCTACTCAAAAGGTACTTTACCTTAACCTTCCAAATAATTTTTATCGGTTTTAGTTAGTTGAGCATAAGATTGGGGATTATCCCTTGTTAGACTGTAACCACCCCTCTGCATTGGAAACTAATCCCGCTACAACTACCAATAAAGATGAATGGACTACAATGGTGAAAAAGGGAAGGGTTCAGCTACGGCTAAGGTGAGCTCTTTTCCTATGGATCATGGTAAATCTAGGTCAATCTAGATACCCATAGAATCCTCAGTTCCATTGTTCCCTCTACTTCCTATTTCAAACCCTAGAGGCTAGCGAATAGTGGGTGTTCATACCTTAGATCCATGCCCTCTTTGGACTCAAGTGTCACAAGTAGTGTCGATGATTTTCCAACAAAAGCTATGCGAGTCTTGTAGCCCAAATGGCCATGATGATTTATTTGATAATGGGGAGAAGCTTCGAAGGGTAATTTTTCTTTATGAACCCTCTTTTGAGCCTCCCTCTTTTTTGCACAAAAACTTCTCCTCTCTAGGGGATGAAGACGGCAGGCAAGCTGGGTTACCATTAATTTCCTTTTATGGAATGTGTGGGGCTAATATACCTCCCTATAAAATATTATGTTCATGATACCAAGCATTGGTTTGATCTTGATGTGCTTTGTCTCTATTAAGTTAAAGTTGTTGGGTTTCTTCTTACCTTAGCTTGTTGTGTTATTTAGCTAGATAGTGCCATTTTTTATTCTCAACATGAAGTTGGTCAAGGTGGTGTTGTTACTCTTCTCTCCCCTTGTTTAATTTCCTTTGTTATTTTGCATTGTTCTAACCCTTTGCATAGGGTGGTTTAGATTTTGTTGTCTTTTCATAATCATTCTTTTGGTGTCATTAACATTTATGCTCCCAATGAAATGTTGAGTTTTCACACCTATGGTGTTGGTTGGTAGATCATTTACCACCTACAACATGGATTTTTTGTGGGGATTTTAATATGGTTGAGTTTCCCTCTGACAAGGAAGGCCTTCTACCCTTTAGATGGGCAGTTGGTGAATGAAAGACCTCATCTTACATGTAGAACAAATTAGGAATTTTTGATCCTAATGCTAGTTGCTACCACCCAAACAAGATTTGGCATACTTGATCCAATTTTCAAGCTGGGTCTAATAGAGTTTTCAAGAGACTTGACAGGGCTATGATTTCTGTGTAGTCATTTTTTCCTTTTCTCAAAATCATGCCCTACCTATTACTCACCTTCCTAATGTGACATTGTCAAATCACTCCCCATTCTCTTTTCTATCACCTAGCAAACAACATAGCCTCACCTAAGTAAAACATAGTTTTACCTCAACACTCCCTTATTTTCCCATCTGCCAACTGTTGCTCACATCCTATGTGTCTTGAACCTTGATCCTCGACCCCACACTCATTTTGGATGGATTCAATGGTGGAATGATGCTATCCTCTATACTGTATTATTTCTTCACATTTATGGTAGATAGCTAGCTATGTACCATAGGAGATCTTATGAAGCCACTACTCTCAATCTATGTATGGCCTCTAAGGCTCTTACCATGAATCTATTTGATATCAATGTCCAAGTTTGGCTTGCCAACCTTCGACACCAAAAATAGGTTGTAGATAGCTATGCTACTTGGGGAGCTCAGATAAAGGTCCATCTCCATTGGTTGGAGGTTGATGATTAGGCTTCTAAGGAACATTTTAGTGCTTTGAGAGCTTGTCACTTTGTGGTGGGAATAAAATGCATCCATGAAGACCGGAAGGTTTTCACCCACTTGTTGAATATTCTCCAGGATTTTGTGCATCATTATGAGTAGGTTTTTATGGCTCAGGAGCCCTCTATTGCATGTTATTAAGAAGGTTTTTTCCTGAGTCAACCACTTAGCTAGTAAATGGCTATTTTGCAAAAGATTCTTTCCTCACTTTGATTGAGGATGAGGATAACATTGCTAATTCTTTCCAATGTTTGGATACTTTTTTCCTTGCTTCAGGGTCTACTATCCAATGGCACAAAACTATTTGCTACCAAAAATATTTTTTGCTAGGCTCTTACTGGTTGCAGTAGTATGGGAGGAAATGGGTCCAACATGGTGAATTTTTAAATATTTGGGCATTCCCTTTGCTTTTCAAGCATCTCCTATGGAGTTGTAGAATGTTGTGCTTGCTCGAATTGAGAAGAAGCTAGAATATTCAATCACTAAGCCCCTTTCACTTGTGGGAATATTTTAAATATGCTCCAAAGTGCTTCCTGCTATGCATGTTTAGTATTCTTCTTGTTGGGATCCCTCTAAAGCCTCATACCTTAAGTTTGAATGTCTTCTTTGGGACTTTCTATGGGCCTCTAATGTTGTGCATCATGGCTTTCACAAAATCTCCTATGATTTTTGTTGTTTACCGAAAGATTCTAGTAGTCTTGGATTAATTTCCACCTGCAAGTAGGGGATAACCCTTTATGCCAAGTGGTTAATATGGGTTCTCACTAGAGATGAGGCCTAGAAAATTTTGATACAACATTGCATATCTTCAAGCTTTTTGGTTAACCAGCTAGCCTAGAAGGGGATTGGCTTTGAAACCCTTCTTATGACTTCTAAACCTATTTAGATTCAAGGAACTTTTATTGCTAAGTGCATTTAGAAATCTTTGGAAGCCATCAAACCATGGCTTCACTAGGCTGGTAATGGGTTTAGAGATGAGCTACCAATGAAACAACAAAACCTTTGGTGGTTGCCCTTGTTTGCCACTTAAGGTGTGCCTTTAGCCAAGATTCAAGGAGCCAATACTTTGCATTTATTTCATAGGGGTATTAAAACACCCAAAGATTTATTGTCCAAGGTTGCTATGAGCCTTCACCCATGGGAGGATTTGCAGGTGTAGTATAGGCTTATATGTCTAGATTGATAGATAGTTGATCTTCTAGTTTTTTTTGTCCCTCCTAATTTGTTACACAAGCTTGGAATTCACTCATCCTACCCTTGGTGGAGAGATTGGAAGTGGTATCATGTCACTCCAATGACCAGTTACAAGCCCAGGCTGGGGTATTGGTGGTTAGTGCCCCATCTTCTAATGGTTTATACTCTCAACTAGCGTTGGCATTTGTATTCTTCGCATAAGACTTGGAGTCTTAGATTTGCCATTGTCTGGCATACCATCATAGAGTCAAATATTTCTTACTTAAACTAGTGTCTCCTTTTCCAAGGCTTGCCTTTGGCTCCTCAACTCTAACATTTGGGAGTTCCTGATCCTAGATGCCCTTTTTGTGGTTAAACTAAAAGCTTTCTACATATTTTTTGGTTTTTCAAATGAGCTCAAAATTATTGGCTCTAGATTTATGGTTTTTCTAGGCCTTTTTCATCTAGAGGCCTTCACTTGGCATAGGGTGGTTCTAGGTAATGCTCCCAGACTCCCTTTTGAATATGCCTAGATTTGGCATGCTTTTAGAATGGAGATATTATTTCCAATCTTGAAAGATTGTAATGTTGTTTTATTCTCTCATAGCTTTCTTGATATTCAAATTTCCATGTATGCTAAAGCATGTATATGTAATAATGTCATGATGTAGATACAAGTACAAACTAACAAAGTCATGCTGGAAGTGGCTCACCTATAGGAGCTACTTGCTAACTAGGAAAATGCCTCTTATACAGTTGCCTAATTTCTTCTAGATGCTTTATCTGGTGACTACATTCCTCCTTGTGGTCACTAGTGAGGCCAAAGTAGTTATGCTCACTACTTGTAGACCCATAAGTCACAGCCTCATGGCCATCACTACTTAGCCATGCCTCCTTGGAGGCTAGGCTTGGGTTGGTCCTTGGTAGCTCCTCTTGCTACCACTAATCCAAGTTGGCCATCTACTCACTATGACCCCAAGTGGGCTTTTCACTAGCCATATTTAGCCATTTCTCCTCCTAGAGCTAAGGAAGATAAAGACAAGGATGCTAATAAAGATCCTACTATTGATGATGGTTGGGCTCCTCCTAAGACAACCAATAACCCCAAGGACTTTTGGGGTTCTAATGACAAAGGCCCTCCTTCAACTGGCACTACTCTTATAGCCTGAAGTCCTATGTCTTTTCTTATATATGTTTTTTGATGAATAGTTGATCTCCAACGTTGGGCTATTTGAACTCATGGGGTGATCTTGTATCCCCCAAACCCTTTTTGTGAATATGTATCTTTAAATTTTAATTAATGGAAAAGGTCTATTCATCGAAAAAAAGAGGTGTGCATATGCAAACCTATCCAAAGTGCACACATTTGCACCTTTTATTTCAATCTTTGAACCTAAACTTAAGCTAAGTAAACCCAAGGGAAGGTGGGCATCTATGCACCTCCCCAAGGTGTGCACATATGCACCTTTTCCATAATTATGAGCATAATTAAGGGTGTGCACACCTTTTTTGTATAGAAAGAATAAGCTAAATCAATTTCCCTCCTTAAGAACTTGCCACAAGTGCAAATGTGCAGTTGCACAAATGTGCTGTTGCACAAATGTGCTGTTGCACAAATGTGTAGTTGCACAAATGTGTAGTTGCACAAATGTGCATGTGCACACCTCACTTAGGTGCATAGGTGTGCAACTATGCCAAAATGGTCATTTAGGGACCATTTAGTGCACCTAGCACACATATAAGGGTGTGCATGATGTGCTATTTTACATTCCAAGGATTTGTAGGGGAAAATTTGACTATTTTCAAGGGTTTCATGTTAGGTTTTGATCTCTTACAATTTATTTTTGGCATGATTTCAGCTATCTGGACTAATATCTTCATTTTTTTTGTAGCTTAAATGGCATCTTCATCAAACTGAATGGTAGAAAAAATAGCCCTAGAACCTATAGTTTTCAAATACCAAGGTGCACCAGAGAAATCTCATTTTCAAGATAGACATGCTGAGATCAAAGACATCGAGCTTAGGCATATTGAATGGACCACATACCTCATCATCTCCAATAAGATGAAAAAGAGATCTGAAATGGTGTTAGCTATGATTAGATTGGAGCTAGTAAATGTGGGATCACATCCTACTTCCATGCAATCCTTAGAGTTGATTATGACATTGGCTGAACATTATGTGTCCAAAGAAAAAGTTGTTAAGGGTGTCACAAGGGAAATAGTCTTGGAATTCAGACCTAAGAATATTAAGAAAGCATTCCATCTCCCAAGAGCAGATCAGTATGTGAAGATAACCTATTTGTGGGCAAAAAGATTGTATTAGAAGAAGGAAAAGGAAGCCAATGATATAATACAGTGTTCCTTCTTAATAGATAGACCACCAATAGGTCATAGAGTTGGAAAAGTGAATATGACATGAGGGTATATGAAGGTTGATATTGGCTATGCAATTGTGCTTTTGAGAAGAGCAATGTGACTCCCTACAATGGGACACCTTCACATTTAGAAGGTCCACTTTATAGAGATCATCAGAATGACATACAAGATGCTAATTCTTGGCCCTATTTGGTGTACCCTTAGTTGGTTAAGAAGAAAATTTTGGAGAAGATCATAGAGTATAGGGTGATGAATGATGGTTTTATATTTGTAATCATCTATTTCATAGAGGGTGATTATGCTAAAAAGATGTCAGTAGAGAAAACAACAAGGATAAGATAAATTAAAGCATACTACATCTAGTTCAAAACATTGATCTACCTAAGGGTAGTTAGTACACAGGTGAACCTAGAGAAACTACCAAGGTATCTATTGGATAGACTCATTCTGTTGGAGATCACAAGGAAACTCACATATGCATATGAAAAAGTGAGGAAATAACACAAGAAGACATGGATGTGGCCAATCACCATCAATGCATTTGAGGTCAAGCAAAAATAGGATATCATGACCTTTGATTTAGAATGGGATCAATATCCCTTAGAAGTGTACAACTTCCCTCGCCCTTATTTCGACAACATAGGAAGGGTTCAATATCTAGAAGGGAAGTAGTTCATACATGAAGTTGCATTGGAGGATCACTGGATGAATTCAATAGATGACAATGATATCCAAATAAGGGATTTTTGTAGGATGAATCTATATCTAGTAGAAAAGGCCCTCAAGATGAAGATCCCATTAAAGGGTATCAAGAAAGACACTGAAGACATCTTGGACCCTCTATATAGTAGGGATAAGATTTACAACACACCTATTATGAATGTGGAGAAAAGAAAAGATGAAAATATAGATATTAATAATAAAGCTAGGAATATAGTCCAACTAACAAGGGATTGGATCAAGAAAACCATCAAACTTGACCTAGTTCCTCATACTTTTCCTCTTCAAGCCAAAACATGCATGACCAGGGGTAAAGGTGCAAAAGTTTTAGTACCAACCTTCCCTACTCAATCTCTAGTAAGATCAAAAATGGTAAATCAACATGAGAGGTAGGTTGAGTACTTTAGGGTGGATAAGGGAAATAACAATAGAAAAAGAGTGTCTACTAAGAAAGTTGAGCCTGAAGCACAAGATTCAAAATGAGATGGCAACTCAAGTCCAAAAGACTAAGCAAGTGCCTCTACCAAGATAAGAAGAGGGTTAGGAATAAGAAGAGAAATAAAAAAGGGTTCCAATAATAGGTCAAGAGGAAGAAGCCTCCCCCTTAGTTCCAAAGAAGGCAAGGGTTGAGTCCATTGTGGGAGGGATACATAGGAGAATATTGAAGAAAAAGAGTATTCCTCCCCCATAGGTGCCTAAAATTATTCCAGAAGCTGAAGTAAAAGAAGAAGGGGAAGAGATTGAATATTTCCCCTTGAGTTAGAGGACTCACTTAGCTAGGGATAAAGAAGAAGAAATAAGAAGAAGCTCCACTACAATGCCACCATATATCCCAAAAGAACCTATGCAGTTTACTGCCTACGAGTATGAGAGGCAACAATGGAACACAAATATGGAGAGTTAATAGACAAATGTATTTCATCTCTCTAATTTTGATTTCAATGTTTATGGACACTAAGATGGTAGGGGAAAGGTATAGGATACTCCTATGAATTAATCCCTAGGAGATAATTAGAATCAATTACCACCTCTACCTCAAGGACCTTTGGGCATCCCACCACTACCATCTCAAGACCTATCATTCCTAGATAAATGCTTAGTAATGCCTCTTCCTCCCACTATAGATTCATAAGAATAAGAAGTAGAGGAATAAGAGTTTGAACAACTAAAAGCCAATGAAGTAATAGAGGTGGGTCAAATACCAGAAGAACCTCAGAAAACTCCTTGATATATAGAGGCTAGGACCTTGGCTAGAACTAATATAGAGACTCAAAATGTGGATCCTTTTCAAAAGGAGAAGACTCTAGAGAGGAGTGATAAGGGGAAGGGTCTTGTAGTACATAGCCCCTCATCAAGAAAGTACATGTCTCCAATGGGAACTACACCAACTTGTTTGAAGAGGGAGGTCATGATTCAAAAAAAGAGGTAGTTGAATGTAACTACTAAGGTGGGAATAGAAGAGCTAGTAAAAGCTATCAAGAAGCTTGAGCCACCTATAGGTGATGTGCAACTATTAGCCTTCATAATGAAGAACCAAGATCAAGACTTGCTTTCAGACATTGTCATCCCTCCTTCACATTTTGACACCAAGGATTTGACTCCTAAAGATCACCAAATCAAGGAGGTCTTATTAGGAATGCCCATGGTAGATACCACCAAATTTTTGATTACTATGGGCATAAAAGAGGTATTCAAACATATGGACCAAGATTATTATGAGCTAATTTTATGCAAGAAACAAAATGAGCTTCTAAGAGGCTATCTCCATAGAGTTGTTGGCCCCATAGACCTAGACAATCTAGAGAAGAATCTTACTATGGTACTAGAGAGGAAGAAAAAAGGTAGTGTACTAATGGATTCATTTTTTATAGCATGCCAACAATGGCATGAAAATTTTGAGGAGAAAGGTGTATAAATAATACAAGGCAATTTGAACTTGTTACACCATATTTTGTCATGTGGATAAGTTGGTATCTATATTGAACCAAGATTTTGGGTTAATGGATGAGGTACACACCTGTTGAAAAGGCCTTCAAGTGCTTCAATCAATAAAAGGTCATAGGTATTGTACACTCATGGATGTGTACTCTATTGAAGGACTCGACAAATTAGATGATTGGATTGGGAGGATAGCCACAAAAAATAAAGTTATGGAGATATTACATGTGGAGATATAGAAGTTAAGAGACCAAACTCAAGAGCAAATTTTGGAAGCAGAAAGGTACTACAATGCTACCTGCCTTGACATTTTTGAAGATGAATTGAAAACTAAACTCAATTTAGTGCAATCATTAGTCCAATAGCTCTAAAAAACCTTTGAAGATGATTCATCAGATGAAGATATTAGACAAACATTTAAGATTGAAGAGGTATTGTTGGAGCTAGACACTAAACTTGAGGATTTTATGGCAACACATATAGAAGTTAGTAATTATCAACATGTAGTAAAGGATAAAAATGGATCTTTGGATTTTTCAAAAGTAACCCAAGTGATAGAAATAATAGAGAAATTCAAGAGAAAACATCCAAACAACACTATGGTATAAAGGGGTACAAAACCTAGAAGCTAGACATTCAATCTTGACACTCAATTTTTTTTGGATTTTTGGAACCCATCATCAAGGTGAGTAGGTGTACTTTTCATAGAGGTGCACTGAGAATTTTGAATAAGTAATAGTTCCACTAATAGTTAACTAGAAATTCCTAATTTAGAGTATTCCATGTACCAAAAACACATTTTGATGCTAGTTTAACTCCCAAAAATGCCTAGAAAAGATCAAGCTTCCATATTTAGAGTTTCCAATGACTCTCAAATTCTTTTGCATCTTCCTTGTTCTTATCTCATTTTTCTTTTATTGTTTTAAGTCATGTAAAGGCTCATGCACTCATTAATTGATATAAACAAGGGTGGAGACCTACTTAGCACCATTTAGAGAGTCAATTTGTATATAATTAGATTTTTTTTATTAGTTTTAAGCATATATTTGCATGGTAAGATCTCTCACTCCCAACACAAAAAGAGGAGATGATTTCTTATAAATATAGGGATGTAATATGTACTTTAGGCTATTATTTTGATTCAATAATATATGTTATTGGTGCTCTAATTATAAGTGTAGTTATTTTTGTTGTAGTGTGTTATTTTTGTGGATGCATGTTCATGAATTATAATGGAGCCAATGGTTTTATTGTGTTTTTATGATTGTTTAATTTTTAGTTCCACTAACATACTGAGTTGGAGAAAAGATCACCTATTTTTTCTACATAGCTTCTTATCTCACATGAGTGCACTTTCTATGGCCTTGTGATTTGATTAGAAGTGAAACATCTTTTGGTTCTTACTAAGTTCCCATTGATGATTGCATTAGTGTAATTGAGGAAGAGGTGCTCCTATTTTCATTGGTTTCCTACCTGATCTTTTTGACGATGGAATTTATAGATGTGTTGTTACTATGGTTTATGACCATTAGGAATTTTCCTTTCTAGTTATTTTCTTTAATCTCTCATCAACCTATCTTTGTTATTTTCTTTTCTAGCACTTAGTTAAAATAAGAATTCATATAGTTAAATTGATAAATTGCATTCATCATAAACTAGAAAATATCAAAAATATATCTCTTTTGTGGTTATCTTTTGAGAGAACAAGAAGATCAAACATTTTATCTAAAATTGGTTGGAACCAAAAAAGGCATCCTTGTTAACATACACATTTATTTTCAATTGAGCATATTCTAGTAGGTTGCAAGATCACCCAAAACCTTGGAGTTGATCCTAGATTAGCTTTTCAAGAAAGGAATTCAAAAAGATTCATATCGTTAAAGAATCATGCAAAATGATAGCTCAATAGAAGTTGGTTCTAAAAGAAGGGCCAATTCAAAATAGAAATAACAACTTGTAGTTTTAGAATTCCACATTTTTTAGAATTTTAGAAAAAAATTCGTCCATTACTGTCAAAAGGTGTGCAAGTGCATAAGGTGAATAGGTACGATTTTTGAAAAGGTGCACTTCTACAAAGGTAAACTTTCTTAGAATTTGACATAAACTAGAAAATCTTGATCCATAATCTCCATTCTAGTGAGCATTAAGATCTTCACCTAGTACACACAAGTTCCTAGAACTTAGTCACTTTTGCAAGCCTTGCATTGAGAAAGGATTACCTAGAATTCTACCACTTCCATTCCAAATTGTGTCATCTTCTTTAGTTCTACCTCCAAACCAAGCACCCATCATTCCACCAAATCCTTCACTGATGGCCTTTTTTGCTAAATGGTAGATTCACAAATCAACTTGCAAGGTGCACTCAATGACCTTCCTAAGAATCTTGAGAAATTCTTCCCAAGGTTCATCATGGAGAAACAAGGATAGTTGATGACCATATTAAGGTTTTCAAAAATGTTTTCAATTTAACACAAATCATAGATGAGAATGCAGTTCTCCATTAATTCCCATGATCTTTAGAAAAAAATTCTTTTAATTGGTATGTCAATCTGCCACCAAGATGCATCACAAATTAGACTATTTTCAAAAAATTATTTTTAGAGCAATTCAAGAATTTTATCAACCTGGCTATGATACATCATCAATTCATATCAATCAAAAGGGACCTAGTAGAAAATGTTTCACATTTCAATCACTATTTTCATATGGCATCCCACAAGCTAGAAATTCCATACACTATATTGGTTGGACCCATGATCCAGATTTACCTAAATGCTATGGACCATCTCACTACTATTTTCCTAAGAATAATTCCTACTAAAAATTTTTACACATTGGAAAAGGTCTTCTTGGAAGCAATTACCTTTACTAAACAAGAAAATTCTAATGGAGGAGGATTAATGGTCTCAACCCAACTTATTGCAAAAGTACCAAAACATCATGTTGGATTGCCAATGATGTCAAGTTAATTCATACCAATGAATCCAATTCCACTATAGTAGGCACTAGCTCAAAAAGCTCTAGCTACAACATACCCATGATATGAAACTCCAAAAGTTTCTTTCTTTGAGCAAAAGGTAGCAACATCTCCTTAGTGTTGCATTTGAGCTTGGTCAAATGAAGAAGACCATGTCTTAGATTACCAATGAGATAACCCATTTGAGGTTGTTGCAAGGAAAAAATAACAAATTAAAGAGAATAAATCTTAGTGCTTAGAACAACAACAACTACAATCAAAACTACAATAAGGATTTCAACAAAAACAACAATGCAGGAAACAATTTCAATCCTCCTAATCACAACAATGATTTCCAAAGGAAGAATTGAGAATGGAATACCCATCCAAATAATGGAAGCATTCCTACAAATAATAATAATAACAAAATTCAGTTTGTCAACATCAATCAGTATGATAGTAATTAGAATATACCTAATGATGATGGCTCATATTTCAATGGAAATCAAGAAGTGAATCAGAATTCACAAGGCAGTAACAATGAGCCCCCTATGCAATTCAATATTATGTTACAATAATCCTATGATTCTTTAAATAATATAAGAATGGAATAAAAAGTCAATCAATAATTTTTGTTTCCATTTAGTTAAGAACCAAATACTCAACTAGAAGAGATATTTTATTTTCAGAATGATCATCAAAATACCTACAATTTGCAAAGCTAAAAAGAACCCATGACAGATGGGATTCCTATGTTGCAACCAACTTCTCTAGATTCAAGACCAAGAAACAATATAGTACCTATTGAGAACCTTATGGAGGACAAAAAAATAAAAACCAAGGGAATGTGCATATACTCTTGAAGAATCCTGCATGGTCTACTGAAAAATATAGTGCAATGGAAGATTTGAAATGAAAAAAGGCCAACATGTCCATATTTGACATGCTACAAAATTTTCCTAATTAGCAAGAAGCACTAATAAAGGATCTTAATCATATGAAGGAAATGTGTAATGTGAATAATGTTCCTCAAAAGATAGTGTTGCAATAGGTTAATGCTTTGGAGGCTATGCCAACTACGTTTAAAGATAAGATTGAGGTGCCTCATTTTTTGCTTAGCATTAGAATCTATGGGAAACATCTTCACAATTTTCTAATTGATTCAAGAGCTTCTTGTAATGTCATGCCACTTTTGATAGCGCAAAGCTTGGGAGTTACTCTACAACCCTCTAATCAAATAGTGATACAACTAGACAAAACAAAAGTAAATTTTATTGGGATGCTGAAAGACGTTTGGATACAATTAATAGTCGACCCCCAAATTCAAGACATCATAGACATACATGTGGTTGAAATCCCTAAAATGTATGGATTCCTACTAAGTAGAGAGTGGACAAAATGAATAAGAGGATGGTTTTTGATTGATTTTCCCCAACTATGGTTATCTTGGAAAGGGTTGAATAATTAGATCAAGATAGACTGAGCCAAAATTGAAGACAATGATTACATAATACAATGCACCAAACAAGGTAACATTTCTATAGTTAGATTTAGGCTCTTAAAAAGAGGTGGCTTTTGATATAACTTCAACCAAGGTATCAAATGATCAAAATGGAGGATCCATGATTCCCATCCCAAAAGAAGTGATCATGATACAGTTCATAGATAGCAATGGAAAATCACCAAGTCCACCATGTGAGAGATTGCAATGGAAAATCACCAAGTCCACCATGTGAGAGATTGCAATGGATCCCAAAGAAACATTCTTTTAAAGTTCAAGAAAATGAAAAAAATTGGATGAATAAACGCAAATCCAAAAATACCAAACAAGAACCAATCTAGACACTCAAGTTTGATGACTCTAAATGAAAATTAGGAGCTAGTGCAATTATTTAATTAATCAATCCAAAAGCTAGGTCTTTTATGTAGCATATCAATTATAATATAGATGTACTAACAATGTTGCAGGATAGGAAGCCTTGATTAGCAAACTTCTCTTTGCATTAGAGAAGGGAGTCAAATATCCCATAATTGAAGGTGAATCCTAGTTGGTGACTAAATAGGTGAAATCAATCTACTCTTGTAATGATAGAGGACTACTCACTTATTGAAAGAGAGTGTGGGATCTGATGGATGAGTTTGATGCTTTGAACATAAAATAGTCCATCATAAGAAGGAGAAACATAATAGTAGATGCCCTTACAATTTCAGCTAGAGAATTACAACCCATTGAAAGAAAAAAAAATTTAAAAGGTTTTAAGTAGAATTGGTTGTTACACCATCTATCCTGGAAAACATTACAAACTTCAAAGTTTTCCAAGATGACCAAAAGATACTTGAGTTCATTATGTGTAATGGGCATTTCAAAGGATAAGAGATTGATGATACTCCCAATGATAAACTTGAGGATGATGAACTTGAAGATGAAGATGGGATTATCAATTTGAAAACCAAAATTATCCCTAAGGGGATGATTGATTTGGAATAGATCTTTGATCATTATGAAGCAACATGTAGCAAAAGAACAGCTAAAGAAAAGGGGATTGAAGAATGCAATTCATATAATATGGGTACAGATGAAGAACCTAAGATGGTAAGAATTGGAAAGGCATGTAACCCTTATGAAAGAGAAATTATACTTCAATTTCTTATAGAATATAAAGATGTCATAAAGAACTCAAGACATATGACCTAGAAATCATCACTCATGACATTCCATTGAAACCAGATGCCAAGCCTTTTGTCAAAGCAAGAGACCTATCAATCCCATTATTGAACCATTGATAATGAAGATAGTCAAAAATTTACTTGATGCGGAAATTATCTTTCTCATCTGACATTTTACATGGGTGGCTAACTTGGTTCCAGTAGGGAAAAAGACTGGAGAGATTCACCTTTGTGCAGATTTTCATAATTTAAACCAAGCATATCATAAAGATAATTATCCTTTACCTTCACTTGATGAAGTATTGTAGATTGTCAATGGATCTCAAATGATTTTTTTTTAGATGGATATTTAGGATACAATCAAGTGATGGTAGATGAAGAAGATCAGTTGAAGGCTACTTTCACAACAAAATGGGGAGTCTTTGCATATAGAAGAATGCCCTTTGGATTGGTCAATCTAGGAGCTACATTCCAACAAGCCATGGACAAAGCATTCAAAGGGCCAATAAATAAATGTATAGTTCTCTACATGGATGACCTAACTATCTTTTCAAAGGATCAAAGCACTCACATTATTGATTCAAGGTAGGTATTAAATAGATGTCATAGGTATGGCATACCACTAAATCCTAAGAAGTGTTTGTTTAGGGTCACAAAAGGAAAGCTTCTAGGTCACATTATTTCTAAAGTTAAAATCTCCATTATTCCTAGGAGAATTGAAGCTATTCTAAAGTTATCATCTCCACATAGTCACAAAGAACTCAAATCTTTCTTTAGGAAGATAAATTTTGTGTGAAAGTTAATTAGTGGGTTTGCTAAGATAGTACACCCCCTTAATGATTTACTCAAAAGGGGAGAAAAACTAAATGGGTTCCAAAAATTAAGAAATCCTTTGAGGACATCAAAATAGCTATCTCCATAGCTCTAGTACTTGTGACTCCAAATTATGAGTTGCCATTCAAAATTTACTCCTTTGCTTTAGAATATTCATGTGCTGGGATTCTTACTTAGAAAAAAGATAAAGAAGATGAGAGGCCCATTGTTTTCATGAATTTTCCTCTAAAGGATGTTGAGTAATACTAGTTCAATCTTGACAAACAACCTTTTTCTTTGATAAAGGTGGTCAAGAAATTCTACCATCATTTACTCAAGAGCAAGGTATATGCAATTGTGCCTAATCCTATGGTTAAGTCATCACTGATGAAAAATTAATTAGGTGAAAGATGAGGTAAATGGATGGTGATACTACAAGAGTTTAATTTAGAGATTCAACCAATGAAGTTGGTGAGAGGAAAAGGATTGACAAGGATGATAGCTAATAATGAGATAAAAAATGAGAATAAATTCAAATTTGATGATAAAATCAGCATAGAAGATCAACAAAAGATTATAGTATCTCAATGTGATATTGTTAAGGAATAATCATGGATGTTTGGTATCATGAATAGTTCCTAGTGTAGAGGACTCAAGATGAAATGTGAATCCTATATGTTGCAAGATAGGAAACTTTATAAAGGAACTACAAAGGAATCTATCTAAAGTGCTTGGGATGTGAAGAAGTAAAAGATATTTTGGAACAAATTCATGATAAGTATGGCACCTGACATGGATTAACAGAGGCTATAGGTCACATGATTTTGAGAGAAAGCTATTTTTGGCCTACAATTTTCAAGGATACATTCAACTATGTATGTTCTTGCCACATTTGTTAGACCGGTGCTAACAAAAAAAGACATCCAACAATACCACTGCAACCAATATTTTAGGTACACCTTTTCTCTAAGTGGGGGTTGGACTTTATTGGTCTAGTAAACCCACCATAATCAACAAGACATATGTTCATTCTCATGGATATCAACTATTGCACATGCAGGATGGAAGCTAAAACTTTCAAAAACTATATTGCCAAAGTGGTTACTAATTTCTTAAAAAAACATATTGTTACTAGGTTTTGGACGTCATTCTTCCTTGTGTACAATAATGGATCATATTTTGTATCAATATTTCTTCCCCAATTGGAGTTGGAAAATTAGGTTATAATCAAGTTCTCTTCAAATTACTATCCCCAAGGGAATGGTGTGTCCAAGTCCACAAATAAGAACTTGATCATGGTGATAAAGCATCTATTGAAGGAAAATCCTAAAGACTTGAACATTTAACTCAAATATGCATTATGGAAAGATCGAGTTAGAATTAAAAAATGCTTTGGGGACATCCTCATATCTTCTTGTCTATGGACAAAAGCCGGTGTTTTTACTTAACCTCAAGATTCTTGTTTTGAAATTCATGAATGGGTATGCTAAAGATGTTGATAGGGTTCATCCAAGGTTTAGATCAAATTACTGAATATCTTAGGAGAATGACAATCACTTTGGAGGATATGGAAAAACATTAGGTTATCATCAAATGGTGGTTTGACAAGCGGTTCCAAATCAAGTCTTTTAGAATATTCACCCTTGTTCTCCTATGGGACAAGGTGAAAGAAAAGTCGAGAAACCACACTAAGTTTCAACGCTTGTGGATTGGGCCTTATCAAATTGTGAAAAAAAATGGAAGAAAGTAATTTTAGGCTGATTTCCTTACAAGGGGAATTGGTCCCATTGCCAATCAATGGGAAGTTCATGAAACATTACTTCGAGGCCTAAAAGTAGAAAAATAAAAAATAAAAAATGAATTTTACAAGTGTGTTTACTCTTTTGCTAGTATGTTTTCTTTCAGTTGTGTGTTTGCTTTTAAAAGTTGTCTTTCTTTTCATTTTAGTCCAAGATTTTATTTTCCATCAAGACTCATTCTTGACACATTTCATAAACCACTCTTTCTAGTTTCAACTATTTTGGGAAGAGGTATTTCTTTTTCAAAGCATTTGGATGACTTTGTTTCTTGTACCAACTGGAGGACTGATGTTACTTGCAGTCATAAAGGACTTTCAGGCTTGAAATCAGAGTTGCAAATCAATAGTTCTCAACACTTTGAAAATTTTAAGATTGACTATCTTGGTGTTTTCAAATTAGGGTTGATGGTAATAAGGGATAGTCCAAAAATTTTTGGTTAAGACAAAAGGTCTTTTCAAAGAAATGCTAAGGTCACTGTTTGGTGTGAGAGTTTCCAAAAGTTCTTAAAAGAGGAATCTAAAGGTTATCAAATTAAGGAAAGAATCTAAAAGAGTTTCCAAAGGTTATCAAATTAAGGAAAGAATCTAAGAAATGACATCAATGCCTTGGCCATACTATCTAAGCATGGTGCACCCATGATTTTAGTTCCATATATTTTTCAAACTTCTAAGATTCAGATTGAGTCAATGTGATGTCATGTATGTGTCTAGATTTCCTTTAAGGAATTTCTCTTCTCATCTATTCATTTTTGTACACCTACATGGGAATTCAAAAGTAATATAGTGCATTGGTTCATATTAGGTGATAAGGAAAGGGAGGGTAAGTTTATGAATTTCCTAGATGAGAAGAAAGTTGTTCAAAAACCCTAATTATATGATCAAGTATTCCATTGAAGGCATGATATATCTAAAATAAGATCACATTACATTAAAAATATATGGTGACCAAAAACATTTAGATCAAATCTCAGGTCCAAGGTGCAGATCACAAGAACATCATGAAAACTAGAGAAGTCAAATTGACTATAGGAGGAGCAGATAAATCCTTAAAAATGATGAAAGAACCCAGTCAAAGGTGGTGTGACTTTATTTTAAATCCAATTAATGGCTTATATTTAATCCATACATCTACATTACAAAGTTGACAAGTCAAATGGCCCAGAGATTAAATCCAAACTGTCAGATAAAGACCAGATCGATGAATGGCATTTTAAGATGGAATTATAATGGTCCTTAGAGATGTATCTTCCCAACCATCAGATCAATGATTATTGCATGTTCACTGATGATTTAAGGTAACCTAAATTTGACATGGGGAAGTAGCAAAAATAATTATTCATAGGATTGTAGAGGATTAAAGATGATCTGAGGTTAGTGGCATGACAAAGCAAAAAGATTGTGTTTGGACAGTCATGGGCAATTTAAGCCAACCTTGGGTTAACATGGTGAACAAGAGAAAACTAATGATTGCATGGTCATGAGTGGTTAGAAGAAACCAAAAGTTAAGGTAGTGACAGCATGAAAATAAAATGATTGCATCATCTTAGAGAGTTAAGAGTAACCTATGGTTAAGTCTACGATGCAGTGAAAGCTAAGGCTTGCATCATCATTGGCAATTTAAGTTAATCTAAGGTTAGTGTTGTGACACTTTGAAAGACAATAATAGTTAAGGTGAATAGTTGCAAGGTCACTAGTTAAGAAGCATTCAATACATATTAAGTCATGACTCGATGAAAGTGATAATAGTCAACCTCAAATGGTCATTGCAAGGTCACAAGTTAGAAATGATAGTTAGTTTTAATGTTGTGAAAGTATGATCATAGTTAATTTGTAATTGTCCCTAAGTCATTGAGGTTAGTACAATGAAGACATGTCAAGTTGAAAAGTCATGATAAATGATAATAGTCAATTTCATATGGTTATTGTATCATCACATGGATGGTGCCGAGAATTTTAAGAATCACCAAATCTACACTTAAAAAATTTCTACCTCCAACCCCCTATCGGGTTCTCATTCACATACCAGACATACGACTTTGGCAAGCTCACATTCTTGTTATTAAAGCCAAGAAAAACAAGTATTTACTTCCCAATACAACCATGAAACAAAAAGAAACATAAGAAATTTATTCAAAATGTAGATTATACAAAACTTTCTATTACGTTAATATGTGATTACATTATTTCATTATGTTTGTCTTTGTCTTCACTCCAAGACCCAATTCCTCCTTGCTTGCAAGTTCCTTCCAACTACACACCCTATCCTACTCTCTCTCATTGCCAACCTCCTTTATTGATAGGATACCACCATCTTTTATCTCCCATAGCCTCCTCTTATCATTGATGTTTCCACCTTATATCTCCCACAACATCTACTCAAGTTGTTTCTCCCTTCACCTCCTCCTTCCATGTCTATCTCCTCTCCACCACCTTTCTTCCCATTTCTACTACCTTCTCCTTATCAAGTTCCTTACATTTCATAATGTCTTTCTTTATCTTAAAACTTCCACCAACCTCCACACTTACATTATCGGGTTTTCTTCTATCCCTCATGGCCTTGCAATTGTTATGCCTCCACCATTATGTAGATGCAATAGTTTTGAGCATACTCAAGACCCACAACCAATAGCCCATATGTTTTGGGCTGCTTCATCCCCTCAAAACTTGTGTTCATGGTGTGTCTATGCATGTTACATATGAATGCTTATTTACAATTACTTCCCCACTAAAACTTGAGCATGCCAATGCTATTGGGTTTCTTTCAAACTGACATACCTAATCCCAACTAACTCAAAATGCTTGCTTTGCATGGAAATATGGAAAATATAGACTAAACTACTCAAAATGGATTAGTAAGCCATATTACAATATAAGTAACCATTGAAAACTATGTAAGTTGTCCACAACTTAACCACACATCTTGCTTGTGAAATGATGACTATCCATACTATAAAATAACACCAATTTTGTGATGCACCCACATCAATGGTTATGTCATAAGTAGAAGTCCTAAGTTGTGAAGCTATGAACAACAAACTAGGTTAGTCATCACATCATCATATAAAGTGAAGGAATCATATGAATTATAGTTGTGAAGAAGTGAAAAGAGAAAAGTAAAAAGGCTTCTCATGATTTAATCCTGATCATTGATAGGATAATGACAGAAGAGATTTAAACCTACTATGATTTTTGAGATTCAAATTATATGGATTTGGTGCCAAGGTGACTATTATAGATTAGAGAAGAATATGAACTATTTTGAGGGTTTCTAATCATTTCTATTTTCTTTCTCTAATGTATTGAATTGTAATTGATGACTATTGGATTTATGAGTGATTCAACTACTCTTTTAATGTAACTGATGAATTTGTAATTGGCCAAGACCCTAAGAGGGGGCCTAGTATATATGTAATTTTCTAAGTTAATAGAAAGAATCAATAATTATGTCCAACTTTTCCCCTTGCATTTCTAGATGTTGCGTGAGAATCAACAAGTTAGATGGAATGAAGGATTTGTATGATGTTTGCAGTTAAGTAATGTGATGTTCTAATTCCATTTAGGACTAGCATGCCTAGGTTCCTTTCATTGTCTCCTTCAACTAACCTAACCTTGCATCTTAGAATAGTTTCTATGGGATTGTAGGACTGATGCATTTGAAACTATTAATTCATTGTTAGATTCCATTTTGGTAAAGGGTTATTAGTTAAGGCAGATTCCATTTCATGTTTCATGTGCATCTCTACTCTCCCCCTAGATTGAATTTCAGTAAGACAATCTACATTTAGATTAGAGTAGGAGTAGTATTAAAATGGATTTAAGGTAGCTTGTGATATCCATTCCACTTGGTGTTATAGGTTGCCCAAATCTATTTCTTCCTGGGGTGTTTGTAATTATGAGCATCCTAATTTATCCTCTTCTACACTTAGGTTAATAGCATACCCCCCATCCCAATGATCTATTAAAAACAAAATTCATTGCATATCTTGCATATAAGGGAGTTGTACATTATAATTTAGAGGGAAATGATATAACACATACACTATTCCATTTTTTGGTGACATCCTTTTGTTTCCTCACATTCTAGGCATCTAGAGTCAAGGTAAAGCCAAGTTATCAAGAGGGACAAACTATTAACCAACATTTTTTGGTTATTCTACTTGGGATCATAATCTAAGACTAGTGTTTGGTTTTTCATTCTTAGGAATCTAAAGGTGTCTTCCCTAGGATGAAGACTGGTGACTCTATATGAAGGGCCTATTCCCTTTGGTATAAGAATGTCCAGTGTAACTCAATGGCCATGCCAAATTCAAAGATTGGAAGAAGGCCATGGCCTAAACCCACTCTCCAAGAACTTAACAAGATTACTGACAAGTTGTTGCAATAGCTTGGGCTCCTATATAAAGAAAGCATCTCCCATGCTATCCAAAAGAATATTAGCATTGAAGATTGTCATGTTTATGCATCCCTATGGAAATGTGTGTGCTTCAAATTCTACAAGTTGAAAGACATGCAAAGAGAGGAGCTAAGGTTTAAGTAAGAAAGATTGAAGCTTATTCCTACTCTTGAAGAACTTCACACCAAAAATGATAAGGTGTTTCATGATATTTTTCAATAGTATAGAGAAAGCATCTTCTATGTAGCCTAAGAAAACATCAGCATAGAAGATGATCATATGTCAAAGATATTTTGGAATCACATCTGTACCCATTTTTAAAGACTCAAAAACCCACAACAAAGTGAAAGAAGGAAGTTGAAACAAGTACAAGTAGTTGAACATAAAAAACCCCTGGTAAGGTCTCCTAACTCTATTCCTTATGGTTTTTAGATGTTTAAAGAGTAGGTGAACCTTCCTGATGTGAACACCAAGGAGAGACCTAAGCCTAAGCCTACTCTTGAAGAACTCTATACAACTAAGGACCAGATCTTTCAAAAGATGTTGTTAAATCTTGCACAAAGTCTCATAAGAGGAGATAACCCCAAAGCAAGGAAGATATCAGTCCACCTTTGCGTTCAATTCTACAAGTTGAAGGATCATCAAAAGGACAAGAGAAAGGACCTAAAGCTAAAGATACCATCTACACCTGATTATGAAGCTCCCATGGAAATGTCACTTGATTCTAATTGTCATATTATTACAGTATTTGGTAGACAAGAGGCTATTCATGATGCTATAGATCAAGGTGACAATACTCCATTAGATTCCTCTAAAAAAGAATATTTTGATGATCATCTGCCTACACTAGAGTATTCTACTTGTGATCTTTCAATAGCTACAAATCTTACTCTAGTTAAAGAAAGAAGCAATGAATTTTAGCCTAAATAACGGTTGTATCAGCATGAAGAGGAACTTCATAGATCCACTAGTAAGATTCTTATCCTTGATAAAGATATGATTGAAGAAAAGAGTCCTGAGATCAACTGCTAGTTTGTAGAAGAATCAGTTTCATTGGTAGATGCAACATTTTCTTATAGTGAGGAAGATGAGAATGTCTATGAGTACTTGTCACCCCTCCAAATGGATAAACCCTCTTGAGATGATGTAGTGATGGGACTAAAACTTGAGGAAAGGTCATTGGCTTGTGAGTCTCCTTTTGTGTATTCAAATTGCATAAGTAGTAATAACACACTAAAAAAAGGAAGGAATCAAATTAACTTAGTTTTTCAAGGCAATGAGGTGAGAGACCATCAACTAGTGGATTCCATGGTGGAGGTGACATCTTCCTATTCTTAGGCTCATGAAGAAAGTATAGACCACTACAAAAATGAGCTTACTTTCTTAAAAGAAGTGTATGTCTTTCCTCCCCTCCTTGACATAATAAAAGATCACTAGGAGAATAAAATGAAAAATGCAAAGGGAGATAATGAAGTAATCTATGATGAGGCATGGTTGTTTGGACCTGAATGGATATATGGTCAACTGGTGCATGCAACCAAAAAATCATGTGGAGTTCCCATGTTGTTGCTACTACTACAAGTAGTAATCCTTCTTAGAAAGAAAAATCAATTATGGAGGAAGGGATCCTACTTCAGTCAATCAAAAAGTGGATTCATTTGAGTATCTTTGTTTGCTAGTTTCATAAAGTGAGATTCATCTTGCCTTTATAAATATGATAGGTTAGGTGTGTGATTAGTTTAGTTGTTCTTCTTTCCTTACTTTCCTACTTTCTATGTGTGTTTTTTGGCTAACTTGCTTCTCCACTATTCAAATGCATAGCATCACCCTGTGTTATTTAATACTTAGCAACCCAATGGACTAAGGCAATAATCTTTACTATTTGGTGTTTTCTGTAATAATGGAAGTAGGTAGCCTGTTGTTGTTTTTTTGGTTGATCTTTTGTGAAACCATAGGTTGATAGGTTCCTACCTAGGCACTAACATGCCTAGTTTCCTAGTAAGAGCTAGCTGTTACCATTATTTAAGTCCCCTATATTTTTCAAACTTCGAGGATTAGAATTGAGTCAATGTGATGTCATGTCTATGTCTAAATTGCCTTTAAGGAACTTCTCTTCTCATCTATTCCTTTTTGTACATCTAGGTGGGCATTCAAAAACAATCTAATGCACTGGTTCATATTAGGTAATTAGGAAAGGGAGGGTAAGTTTATGCATTTCCCAGATGAGAAGAAAGTTGTTCAAAAACCCTAATTCTATGGTCAAGTATTTCATTGAAGGCATTATACATCTAAAAGAAGATCACATTGCATCAAAAAAGATGGTGACTAAAAATATTTAGATCAAAGCTCAGGTCCAAGGTGCAAATCATAGGAACATCACAAAAACCAGAGAAGTCAAATCCACTATAGGAGAAGCAAATAAAACCTCAAAGATGATGAAAGAACCCAATCAAAAGTGGTGTGACTTTCTCTAAAATCTAATCGATGGCTTATATTTAATATGCACATCTACATTGCAAAGTTGACAAGTCAAATGGCTCAGATATTAAATCTAGATCATCATATAAAGACCAAATTGATGGATGGCATTTTAAGATGGAATTATAATGGTCCTTAGAGATGTATCTTCCTAGTTGTTAGATTATAAAGATCAATGACCATCACATGTAAATTGATGATTTAAGGTAACCCAAATTTGACATGGAAAAGTAGCAAAAACCATTGTTCACAAGGTCACAAAGGGTTAAAGATGATCTGATCTTAATGTTGTGACAAAGTGAAAAGCTTGTGTTTAGAGAGTCGCAAGTAGTTTAAGCCAACCTTGGGTTAACGTGTCAAAAAAGAAAAAACCAATGATCATATGGTCATGATTGGTTAGAAGAAACCAAAAGTTAAGGTAGTGACAAAGTAAAAACATAATGATCACATCATCATAGATGGTTAAGAGTAACCTATGGTTAAGGCTGTAATGCAACAAAAGCTAAGGGTCACATCACTGCTGGTAGTTTAAGTTAACCTAGGGATAGCATTACAATAATATGAAAGATAATAACAATTAAGATGAATAGTCACAAGGTCACTAGTTAAGAAGCCTTTAATGCATTTTAAGTCATGACACAATGAAAGTGATAATAGTCAACCTCAAATGGTCATTGCAAGGTCATAGGTTAGAAATGATAGTTAATTTTAATGTTCCAAAAGCACAATCATGGTTAATGTGCAATTGTCACTAATTTGATGTGGTTAGTAGAATAAAGAAATGTCAAGTTGTGAATTCATGAAAAATGATAATAGTAAATTTTATACGGTTACCTCATCATTGCATGGTTAAGTCATAAGAAAAATCCCTAGTTGGAAACAACAAAATAGGTTAGTCATCACATCATTGCATCAAATGAAGGCATCATATGAATAATAGTTGTGAAGAAGTGAAAAGAGAAAATTAAAAAGGGTTCTCATGTTTTAATCATGATTTTCGATAGGATATTGATGGTAGAGATTTAAACCTACTATGATAATTGAGATTCAAATTATATGAATTTGGTACCAAGGTGATTGTTATAGATCAGAGAAGAATATGAACCATTTTGAGGGTTTCTAATCATTTCTATTTTCCTTCTCTAATGCATTGAATTATAATTGATGATTGTTGGATTTTTGAGTGATTCAAGTGCTCTGTTAATGTAACTGATGAATTTTTGACTGGCCAAGAACCCTAAGAGGGGGCCTATATATGTAATTTTCTAAGTTAATAGAAAGAATTAGAAATTTTGTACAACTTTTCCCCTTGCATTTCTAGATGTTGAGTGAGAATTGAAGAGTTAGATAGAATGAAGGATTTGTATGATATTTGTAGTTAGGTAATGTGATGTTCTAATTCCATTTAGGACTAGCATGCCTAGGTTCCTTCCATCGTCTTCTTTAGCTGATCTAACATTTCATCATAAAATAGTTTCCATGGAATTGTAGGACTAATGCATTTGAAACTATTAATTATGATGCAGGAGCATCCAGAGGTATAAGGGCAATCTTGTGTCACCCAAAAAAAAATGTACTTAGACTTAGTTTCTATTTCATATCTTTACATTTTTGGATACCCATTTGGATCAAATAAAGGTTCCAACTCTCATAGTTCAATTATCAGTGCGTTTGAAAATCTTGAAAAAATAGGAGCATGTATTTGGGCCATCATTTTGATAAACTAGAAGGTGTGAATTGGCCAGATGAATGTAATCATGATTTAGAGCATTCCAAAAAAAGAATCAGGTCAATAGGCCCCACGGTTTAAAAGTTATTGCAATTTTTTGGGTTTTGGAGACCTCTTAAGAATGCTTCAAAGTCAGGTTTGGGGCATTAAATGACCTCAAAAAGGGTTGAAAAATGGGGGATGAGCAAAGCTAGTCCATAGGGCTATAGAGAACTTTGAGAGCTTTTCAAAAATGTAAACGGTTCGTCAATCGGAGCTACGGTTCAAAAGTTATGCCTCCCGAAAGTTTGATTACTGTTTCTGGATTCTTCTAGATTTGCACTGACTTCTAACACAGCTTTTGAAACCTTCTATTTCGTCGGTGGATGCCTACTAGCACTTTCTATAATTTACTCCTAGTCCTTAACCCTCTGGGGTCTATTTAAGGAGATTTCTGGCATTGTAAAAGGCAGTTTGGAGTGGAGTTTGAGAGAGTTACCATAAGGAGAAATTATCTCCAAATTTATGCTATTTTAAGCCCTTAGGGCATGTTCTGAAGTTTATTTTCTCTGTACTATTTGTACTAACTTATTTTCTCAATTAATATAATTTCCCTTTTTTGTTGTGTCCATTCTATTCTTGGGTTGTGTCCATTCTATTCTTGGGTTGTGTCCACATCAAGTGGTATCAAAGCGGGTTTTCGTGAGTGTGTAGACAGAGCGCCGACTATGAGGCAGTTTGCACCCGGACTATGTGGTTGTGGGTTCGAGTTAGAAGATGCCTCCACAAAGAGAGAAGGTAAAAGCCATCTTGGAATGGCCTACTCCAAGGTCTTCTACTGAGGTAAGATCATTTCATGGTCTAGTTAGTTTTTACAGGAAGTTTATTAAGAATTTCAGTGGCATATGTGCACCCCTAACTGATACAATAAGAGGGGATAGAAAAGAGTTCAAATGGACTACAACAGCTGCAAGAAGTTTTGAATTGCTAAAGAAGAAGGTGACTAAATAGCCTATGTTGGCACTTCCAGATTTTAGAAAAGTATTCCAAGTGGATTGTGATGCTAGTGGTAGTGCTATTGGGGCTGTATTAAGCCAAGAAGGTAAGCCTATTGCATATTTTAGTGAAAAATTGAATGATGCAAAGAAGAAGTATTCTATTTATGATCAAGAGTTCTATGCAATAGTTCAGGGCTTAAAGAAATGGAGGCATTATTTATTGCCAAAGGAATTTGTTTTGTATACTGATCATCAGGCATTACAGTACCTAAATAGCCAAGGTAAATTGAATCAGAGGCATATGAAGTGGGTAGAATTCTTGCAGAGTTATACATTTATGTTGAAGCATAGAAGTGGAAAATCTAACAGGGTTGCAGATGCACTAAGTAGGAGACAATCACTACTTACAATAATGCAGGTTGAAGTAGTTGGGTTTGATGAACTCAAGAATTTGTACCCCGAGGATCCTGATTTTGCTAAAGCATGGAAAGCTTGGAAAGAGCCTATTGCTATAGATAGAACAAAGTGGTTAGATTATTTGATTCAGGATGGCATGTTGTTCAAAGGTAGTCAATTGTGCATTCCAAGGAGTTCCATGAGGGAAAATCTGATTAAGGAGAAACACAGTGGAGGGATGGCAGGACATTTTGGTTGGGATAAGACCATTGCCATTCTTAGAGAACATTATTTTTGGCCTCAAATTATGCAAGATGTGAAGAAGTTTGTACAGAGTTGCCAGGTTTGTCAAGTTGCCAAGGGGTTTAGTCAAAATACTGGCCTATATCAGCCATTGCCTATTCCATCAAGGCCATGGGAGGACATAAGTATGGATTTTGTTCTTGGATTGCCAAGGACACAAAGGGGTAATGACTCAGTATTTGTGGTGGTTGATAGGTTCTCCAAAATGGCACATTTCATTCCATGCCACAAAACTCATGATGTTGTCCATATTGCAAACTTGTTTTTCAAAGAGGTGGTAAGACTACATGGTCTTCCAAGGAGTATATTTTCTGACAGAGATACTAAATTTGTGGGGTATTTCTGGAGGACATTGTGGAAGAAGTTGAGAACAGACTTGAAATTTAGTTCCACGCATCACCCACAGACTGATGGCCAAACAGAAGTGGTAAATAGAAGTCTGGGCAATTTGCTGAGATGTTTAGTTGGAGATAAGCCCAAGGGATGGGATTTGATTCTACCATAGGTAGAGTTTTCTTATAATAACTCTATAAATAAGAGTACTAGAAAATCACCATTCCAAATTATATATGGGAATAGCCCAAGGACTGCACCAGAATTGAGGAAGATAGAACAAGGGGAGAGGACAAGTGCTGAAGCTGAAGAATTTGTTGAACACATCAAGCGTCTACATGAGGAGGTTCAAGCACACATTATCAAGATGAATCAAGAGTATAAAGCTAGGGCTGACCAAAGGAGAAGACATAAGGAATTCCAAGTAGGGGATCTAGTCATGGTGCACTTACGAAAAGAAATATTTCCAGTTGGTACTTACAACAAACTGAAAATGAAGAAATTTGGCACCTGCAAAGTTTTGAAGAAACATGACTCAGGAAATGCATATGAGGTGGAGCTGCCAGATGGTATTCACATTTCTCCCATTTTCAACATTGCAAATTTAACAGAGTATCATGATGATGGTGCAGATGAGGAGTTGGTTTTAGAGCCATGTCCAATTCCTGCTTCTAAGAAGGAGGAGATAGAAGACATTCTAGATCATTGTGTGGGTAGGAGTACCAGAAACAGGCAGTATGAAGAGTATTTGGTCAAATGGAAAGGACGGCCGATCGAGGACTCAACTTGGATTTTAGCAGCTGAGGTTTCCCATTTGGGGTTTCCTCTACCATCCATAAAGTGACAGGGTCACTTTTCAATCTACCCTGGGTGTCTGATGCAGGAGCATCTAGAGGTATAAGGGCAATCCTGTGTCACCCAAAAAAAATGTACTTAGACTTAGTTTATGTTTCATGTCTTTACATTTTATGATACCCATTTGGCTCAAATAAAGGTTCCAACTCTCATAGCTCAACTATCAGTGTGTTTGAAAATCCCAAAAAAATAGGAGCATGTATTTGGGCCATCATTTCGGTAAACTAGAAGGTGTGAATTGGCCAGATGAATGTAATCATGATTTAGAGCATTCCAAAAAAAGAATCAGGTCAATAGGCCCCATGGTTTGAAAGTTATTATAGTTTTTCAAGTTTTGGAGACCTCCTAAGAATGCTTCAAAGTCAGGTTTGGGGCATTAAATGACCTCGAAAAGGGTCAAAAAATGGGGGGACAAGAAAAGCTTGTCCATAGGGCTATAGAGCACTTTGAGAGCTTTTCAAAAATGTAAATGGTTCGTCAATCGGAGCTATGGTTCAAAAGTTATGCCCCCCGATAGTTCGATTACCGTTTCTGGATTCTTCTAGATTTGCACTGACTTCTAACGCAGCTTCCAAAACCTTCTATTTTGTCGGTGGATGCCTACTAGCACTTTCTAGAATGTACTCCTAGTCCTTAACCCTCCAGGGTCTATTTAAGGAGATTTCTAGCATTGTAAAAGGCAGTTCGGAGTGGAGTTTGAGAGGAGGTACCATAAGGAGAAATTATCCCCAGATTTATGCTATTGTAAGCCCTTAGGGCATGTTCTGAAGTTTATTTTCTCTATACTATTTGTACTAGCTTATTTTCTCAGTTAATATAATTTCCCTTTTTTGTTGTGTCCATTTTGTTCTTGGGTTGTGTCCCCGTCAAATTCCTTGTTAGATTCCATTTTGGTAAAGGTTATTAGTTAAGGTGGATTCCATTTCATCTTTCATGTGCATGTTTTCTCTCTCCCTGGATTGCATTTTAGTAAGACTAATCTACATTTAAATTAGAGTAGGAGTAGTATTAAATGGGCTTTAAGGTAGCTTGTGATATCCATTCCACTAGGTGTTATAGGTTACCCAAATCTATTTCTACCTAGGGTTTTTATAGTTATGAGCATCCTGGTTTGTCCGCTCTTATGTTAAGAGCATACACCCCATCCCAATGATCTATTTAAAAAACAATTCATTGCATATCTTGCATATAAGGGAGTTGTACCTTATAATTTAGAGTGCAGTCATATAATACATACACTGACCCATTAATTGGTGACATCCTTTTATTTCCTCACATTCTGAGCATCTCGAGTCAAGGTAAAGCCAAGTTAGCAAGAGGGACAAACTATTAACTATCACATGACCAGGGTATAGAAAGAGAATAAAAAAGGAAAGGTGGTGTTAAGAATGAAAAATTCTAAAAATTTTGAGAAAGGGTATATGCCCTCCAAAAAGGCTATCCAAAATCTATATAAATTGCTTCAAGGAAGAATCGAATGGAAACATATGAGCCCTATGAAGTAGAATCCAAAAGATTACTTGAGACCTAAAATACAAAAATGATAACCCTTTAAAAGCCCTCAGAACAAATTCTCTCATCTAGTTAGACAGTGATTGATACACATGATCTACATGGATTCCTAATGAATGGGTCGATGGAGTAGAGGATTTGTTTCCAAGTTGCTAGAAGCTTAGGATAGACTGCACCTTGAAACATCAAAGGAAATGTATACGTTGTGCACACATTAAGATTAAAGATTCAAGATTCTGAAGTTTTGACTATCAAGGAACTTGAAAGCTATTTGAAGTGTTCAGAATTTATTTGTTATTTGACACATGTTAGAAGAATTCTTGCTGATGAAGAAATGTCTTTGTCATTCCTTCCCTTTTGTTGGGGCTACTTGTGGTTTCACAATGCACACCCCATTTCTCCTAGGAATTGGTGCATGGCACCTTGACCATCTCCCATGGAATTTGGAATCATAATTATTATGTTTTTTAGTCATATTAGATTAGGATATTAGATGTTTCATTTCATGTTTTTAGATGTTCAATTAAGGTCATGTTGACCAAGTTCTTGTTTTAAGCATTATAAGTCATAGTGAGTTAAAAGTGGGAAAATACCATGTAAGGGAATAAATGGAGTATAATATAGTATTAAAAGGTCATAATAATATTTTAAACCTATTTAAGGTGTCTAGGAAGCATGAGAAATCATAAAATGCAAAAATATGAAAAAAGTGTAAAACTACCCAAAAAAATATTGTCGGTAATTTATTTTTACAAAATTGATAAAGTGTGGAAGATGGACAGTCATCCATCTTGGACCACCTCTTAGAGAAGGTGAAAGGTCATTTTTTTGTATAAAACTATCTAATCTCATGTTATTGGGAGGGAGATAATGTATGGAGAAGGAAGATGAAGGACAAATGTGTGGTTTTGTATAATAAATCCATATTTTTGTGAACTTCTACTGGTGCACTATTATTGACTATAATTCTATTACTCTCTTGCTTATTCTTTGAATGTGGTGATCCTCTAGCTTTTGAGTTATATATTAGTGAGGGATACTATTTTTATTGAAACTTAAAGTTTTTCTAGCATCATTTTACTTCATTTTTTGAATGAAGAAAGTTCCCAATTATTGTAATGGACTATGTGACTATCATAAAAGTTACAGTCTCAGTATGTGGACCATATCTTTTTAGTGAACCATTGGATTATCTTAATTTTTGGATATGTTATTTAGAATGAAATTACACAAGTTTTTAATAAAGGGATTGTGAAACTATTATATATTTCAAAAGTTATGTGTGGTTGTTTGGAGGTCTATACAAATTCCAAAATGCTAATAAATATCATTTGGAATGTAAAAAAGGTCTTGGATATTGTTTGACCATTAATAGGAAGTAGTTTGAACTATGGAGTTGAAAATGATCTTGGAGGGTGTAAGGTGATGGAGGTGTTGGGTGTTGTGTGAGTTTTTTGTTGGGTATTGTGAAGGGTTAGGTAGAGACAATTGGAATAGGTGAGAGTGGCATAAGGGATAGACCATTCACCTTGTCTCTAACCTTGGACAGCCCAAAGGAATAGCATATGATATGCTTGGTTGGCTTAGAAGAAGCCTTGCAGATCCAAATTAGTAAGTAAAGGAAATAGTTACCACCTCCATCCTTGCATCAAAAATGGGAAACCCCTAGTCTAGGGCTAGGTCATTTTGGAACTCCTTACAAGTCTAGATCAAGCCTTAGTATCTAACTAGGCAAGTCTAAAGTATTAGAACTATGGATTAAAGTGAGATTTTAAGTGTTTTCAGTGCAAAAATGTGTACATATGCACCTAGTCAAGGTATACATGTTCCCCTAGTGTGCCAATGCATACCCATCTACCTCTAGGGATGCACACATGTACTTTTGCACTTGTACACACCTCTAGAGGGTGTGCACTTATGAGGGTACACACCTAAAAAGGTACACACCCAGGGGTCCAGGGGCTATAAAAGTCCTGAAGCCCCCTCTTCTCTCCATACTCCACCATGCTTAACACACTCTTATACCTCTGCACATCATCAACTATGCTCCTGCTTCCTACAAACACAAAACCAACACATAAACAAGGTTACAACACCTAAGAAGGTGCACACATGTCCACCTCCTCAAGGTGTGCAAGTGTGCACCTTCAGTTAACTTTGTTCACCTAAAAAACCTAACTAAACTTTTTTATAAAAAAAAACCATGTCTTGAAATCCAAGGTGCGCATGTGCATGCCTTTCATTTCAATATTTGAACCTAAACTTAAGCTAACTAAGACCAAGGAAAGGTGGGCATGTGGACATCTCCCCAAGGTGTACACATGCACACCTTTTTCATATTTATAAGCATGCTTCTATAAAGGTGCACATGTGCACACCCTTTTGCATAGAAAGCATAAGATAAGTCAATTTCCCTCCTTAAGCATTTGCCACAAGTGCATATGCACAGTTCCACAAATGCACATGTGCACACCTCACTTAGGTGTGTAGGTGCACAACTATGCCAAAATGGTCATTCAAGGATCATTTAGTGTACCTAGCACACCTATAAGGGTGTACATAGTGTGCTATTTTGCATTCCAGGGATTTGTGTGTGTGTGTGTGTGTGTGTGGGAGGGGGGGTGGGAATTGACTATTTTTTAGGGTTTCATGTTAAGTTTTTATGTCTTATGGTTCTTGGTATTATTTTAGCTATCTATACTAATATCTTCTTTTCTTATGCAAATTAAATGGTGTCTTCATCATCTTCAATGTCAGAAAAGATAGCCCTAAAACTCATAGTTTTCAAATACCAAGGTGTACCAAAGAAATCTCATTTTCAAGATGGGCATGCTAATATTAGAGACACCAAGCTTGGTCATATTCACTAGAATGAATTCCTCACCATCTACAACAAGCTAGAAGAGAGATCTATAATGGTGTTAGTTGTGATCAGATTAGGGCTAGTACATGTGGCATCACATCCTACTTCTATGCAATCCTCAAAGTTGATTATGACATTGGCCGAACATTATGTGCCCAAAGAAAAAGTTGTTAAGGATCTCACAAGGGAGATATTCTTGGAACTCAAATATAGGAATATTGAGAAAGTGTTCCATCTCCTAAGAGCTAATCAATATGTGAATATAACCTATGACTGGATAGAAAGATGGTATCGAGAGAATGAAAAGGAAGCCAAAGAAATAATCAAATCTTCCTTCTTAATTGATAGAACACTAGTAGGCCATAGAGTTTGAAAAGTGGATATGACATGAGGGTATATGAAGGATAATATTTCCTACACAATTATGCTTTTGAGTAGAGTAATGGGACTCCCTACAGTGGGATACCTTCATGTTTGGATGGTCCACTTCATAGAGACCATTAAAACAACAAAAATGCCAATAGACCAGGCTACTATCCTCAACTATAATTTGCATAAGAAATGCATAGCCATGAAATCCAATACAAGATTCTATAGGAAACCATACATGGTGTACTTAGTGGTGGCTAGAATGATAGACTACTCAGAACTCTACAAGAAGAGGAGCGTGCAAGATGCTAATTCCTAGACCTATGTGGTGTAGCCTTAGTTGTTTGAGAAGAAAAATTCAAAGTAGAGCATAGAGTATAAGGTGGTGAATTATGGTTTCTTATTTTTTATCATCTAATTCATAGAGGGTGATTATGCTAAAAGGATGTTTGTAGAGGTAGCAACAAGGACCATACTACATCTTGTTCAAAACATTCTTCTACCTAAGAATAGCTGGCACACAAGTGAACCCAAAGAAACTTCTAAGGTATTTGTTGGATATACTCATTTTGTTGGAGATTGCAAGAAAAATCACATCTTCATATGATAGAGTGAGGAAACAACACAAGAAGACATGGGTGTGGCCAATCACTATTTTTGCATTCAAGGTCAAGCAAAAATAGGATATCATCACCTTTGATTTAGAATGGGACCAATATCCTTAGAAGAGTACAACTCCCCTCACCCTTATTTTGACAACATAGGAAGGGTTCAATATTTGGTAAGGAAGTAGATCATACATGAAGATCCACTAGAGGATCACTAGATAAATGAAATAGATGACTATGATATCTAAATAAGGGACTATTGTAGGATGACTCTTTATTTGGAAGAAAAGGCCCTCAAGATGAAGATCCTTTTTAAGGATGTCAAGAAAGACATGGAAGAAATCTTGGACCCTCTATATAATAGGGATAAGATTTATGACAAACTTATTATGAATGTAGAGAATGAAGACATTAATTATAGAGCCAGGCACATAGTCCAACTAACAAGGGATTGGAGCAAGAAACCCTTCAAACTTGACCTAGTTCCTTAGACTATTTTTCTTCAAGCCATAACACACCTGACTAGGGGTAAAGGTTCAAAAGTTATAGTACCAATCTTCCCTTCTCAATCCCTAGTAAGGCTAAAATGTTACATAAACATGAGAGGGAGGTTGAGTACTTTAGGGTAGATGAGGGAAAGAACAAAAGAAAAAGAGTGTCTACTAAGAAAGATGAGCCTGAAGCTCAAGAGCCTCAAAATGAGCTAGAAGATCAAGTCCAAGAGACTAAAAAAGTTCCTCCACTAGGACAAGAACATGGACAAGAAAAAGAAGAGGAAGAAAAAAGGGTACCATCAATAGGTCAAGAGGAAGAATCCTCCCCCTCAATTCCTAAGAAGGCTAGGGTTCAGTCCATTGTGGGAGGGACACATAGGAGAAGATTGAAGAAAAAAAATACTCCTCCCCCATAGTTACTCAAAACTATTCCAGAAGCTAAAGTAGAAGAAGAAGAAGGGGAACAAATTTAATATGTCCCCTTGAGTTAGAGGACTCACTTAGCTAGGGCCATAAAAGGGGAAAGAAGGAGAAGATCCATGGTAATGCCACCATATATCCCAAAAGAACCTATTCAAGTTACTACCTATGAGGATGAGTAGTAGCAATAGATAATAGATATGGAGGGTTAATAGACAAATTTCTTTGATCTCTCTAATTTTGATTTTAAGCTGGTGAGCATTAAGATGTTAGGGGAAAATATACGAGATACTCCTATGATTCAATCTCTAGGAGAGGATTGGAATCAATTACCACCTTTTCCTCAAGGACTTTTGGGCCTCCCATGACTACCATCTCAAGATCTATCATTCCTAGATAAAGGCTCAGTAATGCCTCTTCTTACCATTACAAATTCAAAAGAACAAGTAGCTGAGGAAGAAGAGCTTGAACAACTACAAGTCAATGAAGTATTAGACAATTGTCAAATACCAAAAGAACATTCAAAAACTCCTTATAATATAGAGGTTATGATCTTAGTGATAACCAATATAGAGACTCCAAAAGTGGATCTTTTTCAAAAGGAGAAGACTCCAAAGAGGAGTTATAAATGGAAGGGTCTTGTAGTACAAAGCCCCTCTTTAGCCAACTACATGTCTCCAATGGGCACTACACTGGCCTAGCTAAAGAGGGAGGTCATGGTTTGACAAAAGAGGTAGCTAAATATAACTACTAAGGAGGGAATGGAAGAGCTAGCAAAAGCTATCAAGAAGGCTGAGCCACCTATGGTTGATGCATGATTATTGGCCTTAATAATGAAGAACCAAGATCAAGACTTTCTTTCACACATTGCCATCCCTCACATGTTGAGACCAAGGATTTGACTCATAAAGATTACCAAATCAAGGAGGTCCTATTAAGAAGCTCTCTGACAGCTACAATCAAAGTGTTGCTGACTATAGGCATTAAAAAGGTGTTCAAACATATGGACCAAGATGAGTCTGAGCTAATTTTTTTTAGGAAACAAAATGAGCTTCTAAGAGGCTATTTTCTAGAGTTGTTGGTCCCGTAGACCTAGACAATCTAGAGATCACTCTTGTTATGGCATTAGAGAGGAAGGGAAAAGGTATTGTTTATATGGATTCATTTTTGTGAGCATGTCAAGAATAGCATGATAATTTTGAGGAAAAAGGTTTACAGATAAGGCAAGGTGATTTGTGTTGGAAATCTAATTGAAAAGATCATTGTGAGAAGAAGATTGATTGAAAGAGGGAGATTGTTGATGTTTTCAATCATTGTTTTGTCATTGATGTCAAACCTACTATTTTATGGAATGAGAATTGTTTATAAGATCCAAGTACTGACACTTAGTTGATTGATGAAGAGGATTTAGTCAACAAGATGTAACAAGAGTACCTAAGGGAAAGGTTGAGTTATGGTTTTGTAATGAAGTGTAAGGATCAACTAAGACAAGAGTTAAATGATGTATTGATAACATACTTGAAGATACAGAGGTTGGTCACACCTAGAAACTTTGGAGGAATAAGTTGGAATAAGGTTGACTGCAAAGCTTAACTAAGTTCACTAGTGAGTGTCAAGCAAGCCAGTTCAAGCCAAGAAAATTTTCAGCTAGAGCCAAGTAAATGGAAAATCTAGTGTGTACCGAGTGATACAGAAGGAGCTAAGTGTGTTCTGGTGCCAAGCATCAAAAAATCTTAGTGGATTCTGAGTGAATTCATATTAAGTGTCGAGCATCAATAAAATGTAGTTAATTTTGAGTAACACGGTATGTGTCAAGCACCAAAATTTCAATAGTGTCAAGCTATTGCATTATTGGAAATGTTAAAGATTCACCAAAACTGAGGCAACAAGTTTGTTACTTTAAATTTTGTGAACTAGTTGGAGGATAAGGATGATGACTTGGTGGCACAGAACTCTATGTAAATCATTTTTGAGAAAATTCAAGAGAATTCCTCATGATGTTTCTAGAAGAAACAAAATATGGGTTAGATTCAATGAATCCTAGCTAATCCATTTCAAACTAAAATTAAAGGAGGGAAGAATCAAGCAAGAAAAGCAATTCTAGACTTCTATTTAAGGAGTCATAGACTAGGAAGCAAGATTTTTTGGTGTGCCAAATTGCAAAGTGGTTGAAGGGTGTCAAAGAGAAGGCATCTAGAAGAAGGAAGAATAGAGTACAGAGACTCTACTTCGATTAGTGGTCAGAAAGAGGATTTCATTGGTACATTGAGCATGGAGACTCAAGGAGACAAAGCTTGAAAGGAGGGAAAGCTATCAAGAGCTATAGAGATTGAAAACTAGGCAATGTGAAGAGCTGAATAGAGATCTAAAATCTACACAATAAGTTGTAAATTTTAATCAGGTCAAACCCCTTATTGTTACTCTCTAGCAATTGTATCACTTAGGGTAAAAATCCTATGGACCTAGGTTGGTTTAACAACCATTTTTAAATCCTTTAACAAGGTGGCATTCCAAGTGAATTTTTTAAAGTCCTCTAACCAGGCCCACTTCTAACAAGGTGGTTAAATCCTTTAACCAAGTCACATTTAATAGTGTGTCCTAGCCTTTAATAGGGTAGGCCTTTCATAGGGCATCATTTCAAAAGAGTGAGAATTGAGTAGCATGTTACTCGTGGTTTTTCCCAAATTGGGTTTCCACGTAAATCACTATGTCATGTGTTGATCTTTTCATGTGTTATGCTTGCATGTTGATTTACAATAACTTGCCAAGTATAAAAGTTTAATCTTGGATGTATAAACAGTTTGGTAGGCTCACTTTACTCGATGAAAAGTTTGAATTGGACATTTGGATCTTGAATGACTAATTCATGCACCCTCTCAGTTATTCTAAAGTATTTCTAACAATTTGAACCTATTACACCATATCCAGTCAAGTGTGGATAAGTTGGTATCTATATTGAACCAAGTTTTTGGGTTAATGGATGAGGTACATACCTAGGGAAAAGACCTTCAAGAACTTCAATCAATAAAAGGTTAGAGGTATCATATGCTCATGGAGGTTTACTTTACTAAAGAGCTTGACAAATTAGATGATTGGATCAAGAAGATAGCCATTGGTAATAAAGTTATGAAGACATTACATGTAGAGATACAGAAGTTGAGAGACCAAACTCAAGAGTAGATTTTGAAAGCAAAAGGTAATACAATGCTACTTGACTTCAAATTTTTGAAGATGGGTTGAAAGTTCAACTCAATTCAATGAAATTAATAGTCCTATAGCTCAAAAAAATCTTTGAAGATGCTTTGTTAGATGAAGATATTAGACAAGCATTTAAGAAGAGATACTATTGGAGCTAGACACTAAACTTGAAGATTTTGTGACAACACATATAGAAGTTAGTAATTACTAGCAGGTATTAAAGTATAAGTATGGAGCTTTATATTTTCTAGAAGTAACCCAAGTGATAGAAATAATAAAGAAATTCAAGAGAAAACATCCAAACATCACTCTTCCATAAAGGGGCACAAAACCCAAAAGCTAGAAACTTAGTTTTGACACTTGAAAATTTTATGAATTTTTAGAACCTATCATCAAGGTGCATAGGTGCACTTTTCATAGAGGTGTACTGACAATGTTGAAGAAGTAATAGTTCTACCAATAGTTAACTACTAGTTCTAATTTAGAGCATTCCATGTACCAAAAACACATTTTGATGGTAGGTCAACTCCCATAAACACCTAAAGAAGGTCAAGATTCCATTTTTAGAGTTTCTAGTACCTCTTAGATCCTCTTGCAACTTCCTTCTTCTTATCTCCTTTTTTTTTTTTTAAAGTCATGTAAAGGCTCATGCACCCATTAATTAATATAAACAAGGGTGGAGACCTAGTTAGCACCACTTAGAGAGTTAGTTTGTATATAATTATGTTTTTTAATTCATTTTGAGCACATGTTTACATGGTAATATCTCTCACTCTCAACACAAAAAGAGGAAATTATTTCTTATAAATATAAGGATGTAATATGTACTCTAGGTCATTATTTTGATGCAATAATATATGCTATTGGTGCTCTCATTCTAAGTGTAGTTATTCTTGCCAAAGTGTTTTATTTTAGTGGATGCATGTTCATGAATTATAATGGAGCCAATATTTTTATTATATTGTTATGATTGTGTGATTTTTTAGTTCTAGTGTTTTCCTTGTGTTAACGAATTTTACTGACATACCGAGTTGGAGAGAAGATCACCTATTATTCCTACATAACTTCTTGTCTCACATGAGTGCACTTTCCATGGCCTTGCAATCTGATGAGAAGTGAAACATCTTTTGGTTATTAATAAGTTCCCATCAATGATTGCATCAGTGGAATTGAGGAAGTGATGCTCCTATTTCATTGGCTTCCTACCTAATCTTTTGGATGATTTAATTTGTAGATGTGTTGTTACCATAGTTTATGACTATTAGGAATTTCCCATTCAAGTTATTTTCTTTAATCTCTCATCACCTTATCCTTTTTATTTTCTTTTCCAACACTTAGTTAGAACAAGATTTTATATAGTTGCGTTGATAAGTTGCATTCATCATAAAATAGAAAATACCAAAAGTATATCTCCTTTGTGGTTACCTTTTGACAACAAGTAGATCAAATATCTTATCTAAAATTGGTTTGAATCAGCAAGGTCCTCCTTATGAACATGCACATTAATCTTCAATTGAGTAGATTCATGTAGGTCACAAGAGCACCCAAAATGTTGGAGTTGATCCCAGATTAGATTTTCAAGAGAGAAATTCAAAAATATTTGGCTCTAGAAGGAGGGCCAAAAAAAATTCAAAATAGTAAAAACAACTTGCAGTTTTAGATTTCTATAGATTTTTAAAGTTTAGAAAAAAAAATTGTCCATCACTGTTAGAAGGTGCGTAGGTGGAAAAGGTGCAATTTTGAAGAGGCACACTTCTGCAGAGGTACACTTTTTAAAAGTATGACATAAACTAGAAGATCCTGATCCATCATCTCCATTTTAGTGAGCTTTAAGATCTTCACCTAGTACACACAAGTTCCTAGAACTAAGTCACTTTCACAAGCCTCGTAGTGACAAAGGATTACCCAGAACTCTACCACTTCCAATCCAAATTTTTTCATCTTCTTTAGTTCTGCCTCAAAACCAACCACCCATCATTCCACCAAATCCTCCATTGATGGCATTTTTTTTCTAATGTAGTAGATTCACCAATCAACTTGCAAAGTTCACTCAATGACCTTCATAAGAATCATAAGGAATTTTTCCCCAAGTTCATCTACGAAGAAACAAGGACTTACAAACACCACTAATTGATGTTACAATATAAGATTTCAAAGAATTATTAGGTCTACTTAGTTAAGATATTTTTCTACTACAATGGTAAGAAATAAACAATGAAATGATATATTAGGTTTAGCAATACCTTTTATGTTCAAATCTCTTATTTTCTCATATTCTTCCTTCTTATCTCTATTTGACTAATTCACAGTTTCACACTTCCACTTAGCACTTCCTTTGCTTGATCTTTACAACATTGACTTACTTGGTTCACCTTGTCCTTCTTCCTTCTTTAACAACTTCTATCAGCATCAACAATATCAACATTTCATCATTTTTCCATTATCAAACAATCGATAATAACAAATCTTAATCATCACAATGTAGTTCGCTTGGTTATACTTGTCATTCACATTCTTCTTCTTCTTCTCCTTAGGCATCAACAATAATAAAAAACATGCTCATCATTTAAATAGTCAACTTATGCCTTCTATAATCTTCTATATTTTTCCACTTAAACATGATCATATATCTCAGATTCAATGTATGTAGACACTTAGAAAATAGTTCCACCTTGAACTTTTTGCTCAACTTCATTCTATTAAATCTCCTTCATCAGATCTTGATTATGTTTCTCCAGCCATAGATATATTCACTAAATTTGAACTTATCCTTTAAACTTCTTGAACATTCTTTATTTCACTAGTACAAAAACAACAATATATTACTAAATAAACTACTAAAAATTGTAGATATGTGACTAATTTTGATCACATGACCAATGGTAGTTTATTGCCAGACACTTATCTCCCAACCAAATTTATGACTAAACTATTTTAATCATTGATTTAGTCATTCATTATTGTTAGTTGGTAGTTTATTTGGTATTTTATTTGATAGTTTATTTAGCATTTTATTTGGTAGTATATTTGGTAGTATATTTGATAGTATATTGGATAGTTTATTTTGTAGTATATTTGGTAGTTTATTTAATCATTAATTTAATCATATTAGGGTGTGGTGGAATCAAACCACCATCCTCCTACTTGTAAAGTAGGTGCTCTTCCATTGAGCTAGTACCCTTTAAAGAATAGTGATGTTATTTAATGCACAATATAAAGATCAAGAGAATTTTTTCATTATCAAATTCATTACAGGTGACTTTTTCCCCTTATTATTATAAACTTGTGGAACAAAAAAAGAAAAACCTTAATAGTTGTAGTTAAGTGTAAAAATCCAACCAATTCATTTCATAAATAACAACAACACTATCCATATTGTGAAATAGTTTATTTAGTAATCTATTATGTTTTTATGTAGATGATATTCATGGAATCACCTTCTTTCCTAAATACTAGTAACCTATTTGTTAGCCTAGCCTTCTTTCTTGATCATTTTTATCGTGCTCATATTCTTCCAAATGACATCTTAGAGGTACAAATACAAATACAATGCTTCTTATTTTATAGAGCCATGACTTAAAAAGGAATTACAAAACCAATTTGAAATGCTTCCACATAATCTTCAACTAGCTCAATTCATGGTGGAATAATAGACAAACACTTAAACACCCAACACAAATTTGATCAATTGTGAAAAGACATTCTACTAGTCATTGTTAAGAGATAACAACCTCGATCAAGGATTAATTTTCTAATATTGATGCTTTGGATTGAGTCTTCTACTAGTGTGGCTAGGTTTTCTTTAGGTTGAAGGGTTTTCCTAGGATAAAATTTCTGGTGTTTATCTGTTCTCATGCTTTTTACATATTTTCAAGTTTCTTCAATTATTTCTTGTTTTAATTTTAACAATCACTACTTCAAACATTGTTGAGAATAAAATTTTACTAAATCTTCTTCTACAATAGAAATTAAAATGAATTTTGATTTGATATTTTTTGTCTAAAAATGCTTCAACATCATCATGGATTAGAGCCCTGTAATAGGTGATAGAATCAAATATGAAATCGTAAAATAGATCTCATTAGCAAACTAGAATTTAACCAATGGGTTTAAAACATGTTAATGTCTAACATTACCACTCAGTAAATTTGAAATAATAGTTGTCTACTCAAATTAATTAACTCATTACTTTTAAAGAGACCAAAGACCAAAGAATATAATAATAATTAATATTGTAATGAAAAATCCAAACACCATGAGTAGATTGTATTCATATGATCTAAATTGTACAAGAATGGAGACAAATTCATGACAATGATGTTACTACTACACAAAACTTAGATTATGTATTGAAACAAACATTGCAAGTACATAGATAATTGTTAAGACAAATTAAATCATCATTGGTATTAAAACCTACATGATTCTAAATAAAAATTATTAAAAAAATCTAATAGTAATATAATGACTATACTAACTAGCTCATAGCTACTCATAAAAATCAAACCACAAAACTACACATTCTATCCATCACTCTCAACCTTGATAATACTCTATTTACTTGCCTAAATAAAAAATTGAGAACCTCTAAAAAAAAGAAGAAAATAAATAAAATAAAGAGAAAATAAACCTTCAAATTGCACTAATTGCTACATCTATTCTACTCCCAATATCTTATTTGCACAGTCATCTTCTTCATCCAACTAAAAGTATTATGCTGGTATGCTAATCTAAAAATGTTTGATCACTCCAACAGATCTGTGCTCTTGTCACTTGTCCTTTTTCTTAGTAGATAAATGTCTCTAATACCTTATTTCCTATATTCATTAAGTGGTTGAGGTCTAAATAATCTTCATTTAAAGCCCACTTGTAGCGTTTGGGTGATTAAAATATTCTCAATTGTAAACATTCACTTGCAGTTGTTAACAATAACTAAGATCAACTAGGCAAAACCATCACCCATAACTTTATGACTTGTATCAGTTCTCATAATTACCCTAATTTTAAATACAATGTTTTATAAATAAATTTGAGTTATTGGGTTTCATTTGCATGAGAAGACATGGAAGTTTCCCTTTTTTATTCATGGAATTTCTCAAATTATTCACTAATCCTTTTTTTTTTTAAAGCTGATATGAAATCATGGTTAAGTCTTGGAAATATTATAGAGCCCATCCAATAATTTACATTAATTTTTTTTATAATGTTATATCTTTACATGTGATCCAAATTTAATTTGTGTCATTTCCTACCCAATGCTAAGAAAATATGTTAGTTCCATGCAATCAATTCAAAGGGATTGTCTAGGTGTGCAGTCTAGTCATCGACAATAATACATTTATATTGACACATTAGATTCCATATTATTATAATTTGGTTGTTATCTCTATAAAAAAAAAAATTCTTGTGAATTTTATGAATTCTTTTTCTTGTTTAATTATTGACTTGTCCAACAATTTTGTGAATAGAATCTTTAAATGGCTTGGAAAGAGTCATTCATTGAATTTCTTTATTTTAAGAAGTCCATTATAAACAATTTTCTTTTTAACCAATGGTCAAGTCTTTTGATTTATTTTACCATTTTGGGGTGGATTTGATATAACTTTTACTGGTCATGACAAAATTGAGACTCCTCAACGGGTGTGCATTAATCAATCATGTTATTTGTATATATTGGATGGAGCTTATCAACTAATTAGTATGTCACATTGAAATCATATGATTTATTAGCTTATTCTTTCATGGTTCCATAGGATCACTTTAGATATAGTGACAACTATTGTAGTGTTTGAATTTAGGTCAAGGAAATTATTCAATTCTAAAAAATGCATACTTGATATAACTTAGTTTAATAAAGTAGAGGAGACAACATTGAAGCTCAATTTAGATGGCCTTTTTGTCATTAGTGGTGATGATTCAAATACAAATGCATGCCTTCTTGCAAAAAAATTTAGGTACTAAATGAAAATTCCAAAATCCATTTTCTTGACTACAGGCTTGTACAATTTATGGGCCCTAAAAGAAAACTTGTCTTTGTGCATTTACATGTAAACATAAACATATTATTTTTAGCTAGAGAGCATGTGGAATTTAAAGAAAGTACACAAACAATATGATTCTATTTCATGAAAGAATATACAAATTTTAAAAGAACAAGATCCATATGGTCAAAATCTTCAAGAATTAGCTTATTTTCATAGCAAGAAGAATACCTAAAAGATGACCTTTTTGAATTTAAAAAGTCTTCTATACTTGTATTTATGAAGTTGGACTCTGCCAATTCTTAATTTAAATATGATCATATTGTTCATCTGGTGTTCATAGAGCAAAAAAACATTAGAACACAGGTACTTGGATGTCCAAAGACAATCGATGGTGATCTCAAGTGCAACAAAGTTCCAACAAGTTTTGGATTTGACATAGCTTCTAAGATGTTCTATTTTTAGTTGTGAACTAAATGGTTCCTAGGTGGCTTTCCAATACTAAATCTTAATACTCACCATACTTTCCACATTCCTCATGCATATCTTCCAAAATCTCTTTATGCTCATTATCATCCCTTAGATCCTTAGGTTCCACAACCTAATATGCATGATATCAATCATTCAAGAATTTTTTTTAAAATTAAAAAAAATTGGTGATTATGGAATGCTAAGTGTTTCTTTTACCTATGAAAGATGGACTACTTTTGTAGAATTATTGATAGGTTAATTGCTTCTAGTTTCTATTAACAATCCTGACATCATGCCAAACATACTAATACATAGGTGTATTTATAGATTAATTAGATGGTCTTAAGTATTACACAATGAGATCTATAACTTTAGTTTTATAAAATATCACATCTAATTCCATGTGTAGCAAAAGGAATGTAAATTATATTAGCACAACAAATTATGTGATTGATCAAACTCAAAGAAAAATAGCGAGCTTTAAGTGGAGATGATGGAGGCTTTCAAAATCTATACTTTCAGCTTTATGCGCTATCACATCTAATTGTATGTTTAGAAAAGGTATGTAATTTCAGTACTTTGGTTTTTGAATAACCACATTTGGTTCTGTTTAGAAAAAGATATCTTTATTTTTTCTAATTGGTATAAACCCTCGTGAGAGAAAATAATAGAAAAGAGAATGTGATTACTTTTTACTGAGATAAGTGACTAAACTCCTCTCCTGGGTAGGGATGAAGGAAATTTAACATACTTATTATCCAAAAGGATTTTAGGGTTCTATGCAGATCTTTGCATTGGCAATTGAGCCATGAAATGGTCTATGAAGCTTTCACAAAGATAACAAAAAATATAGTCCTAGTATGGAGCCCATATCTCACTAGCCAATTGTTAGATCATATTAATATTTGGATATGTTGGTAAGATCCAAATTATACAAGATCTCACTAGAGCAATTGAAAAAATGTTGTCTATTCCAAAAGTTATAGACAACTACGCATGGGTCTATAAAAAAGACTAATGTCTTCTTGCTTTAATAGCAAGAGTATGGCAATAGGGATTTGTCCATGAGATTGGTGGTTAAAAGATGATCATGGGGGGTATAGTATGAAAGGAGGGAGAGTCTACATATTACTGAATGCATCAAGGTTAAGGTAGAGATGCCCCGGGTTAGGGCTAGACCAATGGAATTATAGAGATAGATAAGTGACTTCCAATACAAAATAGGAATAGGGTGACATATTTTTTTGAAAGTATAGTATTGGGTGAGTGAGTCTAACAAGTTTTACAATGTAAAAAGAACCTAAAAGTGATTATTTTATGGGTAAGTAGGCACAAAGTTTGAAGGTTTGATAGGTAACTATTTTAGTCAAAGATGATGGCATCTATGATGATAAAAATGATATGTTGTCATGTTGCTTCAAGAAGCAAGTTGAATCAAGGTTGAGTGGCTAGTATTTTAAAGGAATGTGTAAGGGTTTCTTATTGATAGGATGTTGTGGAGTATATATTAAGATTGATCCAACTCAAGGATCTAAATTTGAATAAGTAAGACAAGGATCTTTGGATGCAAGCTTACATGATTTTAAACTAAATAGATAACCCTCAAATTTTAAACTAAGAAAAGGATAGAAAGGAGGAAAATGTTTATGGATTCATGGAAAAATATGAGTGTTCAATAATTTGTGACTCGTGGAAAAGTAAAAAAATTGATTTGAATGTCAATTTTGTAATGCATGATAGACTCAAATGATTATATAAGGAAAGTGATATTGTATCTAGTTCAAGTTTCATAATGAAAGGAATTCTAAAGTGTTTCTCATTATTTTTATTTTAATACCTACCTAACAGGAATTCTCTTGAGAATGTTTGTTATTGCAAATATACTCAAATATGATAAACAAAATACATACTTCTTTGTGAATCAAGTTTCTTTTGTAACACTTGTGCATGATGCCAAAAATGGACTTAAATAATTGCTTGACAACTTTAGAATCATTGTGTAATTCTATATCAGGTAAATCAGCATTCCTTTCATGTACATTGATTTCGGTATCAGAATGTACCTATTGTGGTCTCACAACACATGCCCCATTCCTCACTAGGAATGGGGACCCCCTATTTTTTTTTCAAACCCTCAAACTCGTACTTTGAGATTTGAGAGAAAATATTAGAAGTCAAGAGTGTTAGAGTCGAAAAACACAAAAAAATCAAAAAATTAGAAAAACACAAAAAATTAGAAAATTGAAAAAACCATAAAAATCAAAAATTTGAAAAACATGAAAAATTGAAAAACTATAAAAAATTCAAAAAATTCAAAAAATAATTTTAAATATATATATATATATATATAAATTTTTGCATCATGCAAGACTATGTGTGCACAAGCGAAGTGTGCGTCGTGCACCCACACAACTACACAAGTGAGTGCCATGCACCTCACCCATGCCAAGGGGTTATAAAACCCTTTGTTCCCCTTAGTATTCCATTCCTATCATTGAAATTTGGAATTTCCTTGTTCATCATACAAGGTGCATTGAAAACCCTAGTGCCTATGTGCAACAACACTCCATTCGTGCTTGCATGTGGCAACACCTTCACTCATGCCCACACATGGAAACACTCCATCCATGCCCTATGCAGCAACACTCCACCTGCACCTGAGTGGAACATACACATTGCAGTGCAAATTTGGCACAATGGCACTCTGAGCCCACCCTCGTGCATCGCGACGTGCCCATGGTCGCGTGCCGCTACACGCACTACACCATGTCTGCAAGAATGGCCCTTACCTGCCATGTCCATAAATGCAGCCCCATAAAGCGATGTTGCTACATAAACTCTCTCCCATTTAGCACTATGCACATCCTATTAGCGTTGTCTTCCCTTTTGCCATCATGCACCACACACCCACCTTTTTTTATTTCTTAAAAAGCCAAAAAATTTAAAATATTAAAAATTCAAAAAAATAAAAATATATATATATATATAAATTTAAAAAATAATACTAATAATAAATTTAAAAAATAAATAAATAAAAGTGCCCAAATTCAGCATTTTTTTTGTTTATTTAAATTCAAAGCTTTTACATTTTATTTCTATGTTTTATCATTGACCTGACTAGCATTTTTTTTATGATGTATAGGTGATCAAATGGCATCCACATCAGGAGTAGAACCTAAACCCATCATTTTCAAATTCCAAGGCATTCCCTCGAAGTCAAGATTTCATGACGACCACATGGAAATTTGAGATACTAATTTTGGGCACATGAATTTAGAAGATTTCTTCAAAATTTGTAATAAGCCCACTAAGAGATCAGCCTTGGTATCTGTATTGATACATTCCAAGTTTCTTAATGCAGTGTCGCATCCAATGTCGATGTAGTTAGCAAAACTAATCATGACATTGGTGCAACATTTTGTCACTAATGAGTGAGTGGTTAAGAGCATCATAGGAGAGGTTGTGTTGGACCTATGACCTAACAACATTGAGAAGGTCTTCCATCTCTCAAGAGAAAACCTGTTCATTAGGCTCTCATATGAAACAATTGAGAGATGGTACAGGGAGCACCAAAAGGATGCGATCAACATCATACAATCCTCCTACCTCATTGAGAAGCCTCCTTGGAGAAAAATAATGGGAAAAGTTGGCATGACTCAGGGATATATGAAGGAGGACATTGGGTACTCTATCATTATTTTAAGTAGAGTCATGGGCTTACCCATAGCGGGCCACCTTAGCACATTTATGATCAACTTCATTAAGACTATGAGACAAGCCAAGATCTCATTAGATTGGGCCACTACAATAAGTGAAAACTTGTGTGAGCAATTGAAGATGGTAAAGCATAAGAAGAAGTCTTACATGACTTCTTACAAAGGGAAGGAGATTGTAGGACATACTCCTTTGTCATCAAGAGCCAAGTCCTTAGCAGGATGCATCCCTAGATGGATCCAAAAGGAAATAATGAGGAGTACTAAGCCTCAATTTTGTACTTCAAAAAAAGACATTTGTGACATTACAGAGATTTTGAATAAGCCTAAGTCTCCATCACACAAGGCAACACCATTGGCATTTATCACCAGCACAAGGAACCAAGAACTGTTTGCACAAGTGGCTCTCTCTCCTTAAGGCATAGATGTAGAAGGTCTTAGTCTTGAGGATTATGAATTGAAGAATGTTATGTTAGGGAGGCCTACATGGGATTTAGCTTGATTAATGATGACTCTGGGAGTCAAAGAGGTCCTTAAGCATATGGAATAGGATGAGGCTAAACTCTAAGCACTTCGAAGGTAGGTTGAGATCCTAAAGGGATATCTAGCCAAAGTAGTTGGTCCTCTAGATCCTAAACACCCCCAGTAGAACTTGAACACTATACTTAAAGAAGGGGGGGGTGTACAACTTGATCCATTTTTGAAGGCTTGTCAGGAGTGGAAAGAAATTTTTGAGGAGAAAGGTGTTATGATCATCACAAGGAATTTGAAGTTACTGCATGCTACACATGAGAATTTGAATAAGATCATAGCAATTTTGAAGTTGGATTTAAATATCATGGATGAGGGCCAGGCCTAGAGTAAGGATTTGTAAACTCTACAAGCCATAAAGGGCCAAAGATACCAAGTTTTCATTGATGTACACACCAAATAAGAATTAGACATGATTGATGACTCAATAGAAAAGATTGCAGATAGCAATAAGGTAATGGGAACATTACATGGGGAGATTCATTGGCTCAAGGACCAAGCTTGAGAGAAAATTTTGGAAGCAGAGAGACACTGCATTGATGCATGATTGGATATTTTTGAAGATGAGGAACAAGAAAAGTTGTTACCTATAGAGATAGTAGTGGAGAATTTTAGGAAAATTTTTATGGAGGTTGCTAATGATGAGGATATCTGACAAGCCTTCAGGGTAGAAGAAGCCTTGTTAGAATTTGGGGATTTTTTAGACACCTAAATTGAGGTAGAGAATTCTAGAAAAAAGGTAAAAGATAAATATGTGGCTTTAGATCTTCTGGATGTGGCTAATATTATTGAGATGATAGATAAATTCAAGGGCAAACATCCAAACATACCTTTGGGATGAAGAAGAAAAAAACCTAGATGCTAGAATTTCAATTTTAACACTCGGTAAAATTTTGAGATTTTGACCCTGGCGAAGTCTGTAGCTCCACAAGTGCATAGGTCTATAGGTACATAGGTCCACAACTTCGCAATTAAGAGGTGCACTGACAGTTAACTACTTGTTTGAAAAATAACACTTTCCATGCATTGGGAATGCATTCTGACAATAGTTTAACTTTGACACATGGCTAGTAAAGGACCAACTTCTATTTTTGGCACTTCTTGATGCTTGTACTTTGACTGAGGGCTTCCTCCTATTTCTTCTATCATATTTTCTTTTTTTTTGATATATAAAGGGATCATGCATCTAATTAATGAATAAAATATGGATGGAGTCCCTCTAAGCACCAGATTAATTGTTAGATTGTTTATATTTAGTTTGTTTTAGTGTTTTAAAAGCATTTTATTGCATGAAGATATCTCTCACTCTCAACACAAGTTGAGGAGATGATTTCTTATAAATACCCCATTGTAAAATGTAACAAGAGCTGTCATTATTATGCAATAAAATTATGCTTTTGGTACTCACATTTGCAGTGTAGTGATTCTTGCTTGAATGTGTCATTATTTTGTGAATTTTGTTCATGAGATTATGATTAAGCCAAAGCTTTATTGCATTGTTTCTAGTTGTGTGATCTTTTAGTTCATTTGTTTGCTATAGATTTATGAATTTCACTGACGTATCGAGCTTGAGAAGAAATCACCAAATTGTGCCTGCATAATTTTTCATCTCATATGAGCACACTTTCTGTGGCCTTGCAATTTGATGAAAAGTAAAACATCATTCAATTATTGAAATTTCCCATTGACGATTGCATCAGTGGATTCTAGGAAGCGTTGCTCCTATTTTCATTGGTTTCCTACCGATTTCTTCAAAAGTTTAACTCGCAATGTGTTGTTTTCTACATCTTATGTCTGTTAGGATTTCAATTTAACATTATTTGCTTTGAATTTCATGTTATTTTCTTTTAGTTTCATTATTTTCTTTCCTAACCCCTTTCTAGAATAGGAACTTATTTTAGTTGCATTGTTAGATTTCATTCATTAAAAAATAGAAAATACACAAAAACATTGTTCTTTTGTGTGTTATCTTGAGATAGCGAATAGATTTTACTTCATTCTGAGATCAAAATAGAACCAGCAAAGACCTCCTCATGAATAATCACATTTATCTTCAACTAAGCAGATTTTGGTATGTTGAAAGAAAATATGGAACCTTGGAGTTGATCCCAAAAGATTATCTTTTCAAGAGAGGAATTACATGAAGGATGCTTGTCGTTGGCCTCATGCAGAACAACTACCCAATAGAAGTGGCACTAGAAGGAGGGCCATTTAGATTCCTGAAAAGGAATAAAATTTGTCAAAGTTTTGGAATTTTTCACTTCTAAAAAAAATTGCACTTTACACAAGTTCAAAAAAATTTCTAGGTTTTTGAGAAATTCAGGTCTACAGCTCCACATATTTGCAAGTATGTAGGTCTATAGATCTGTAGGTATGTAGGTCCATAGATTCAAAAATTTGTAGGTGCGTAGGTGTCCAAAATTTTGTAGTGCACAAAATCCAAAGAGCTGACAAAGTGTACTTCTGTAGAGGTGTGCTATTTCCATAATTGATGCAAGCTGGAGGATATTGATCCAAAATCCCCATTTTAGCAAGCATTAATGTCTAGTTTCTCAAGCTTACCCACTTCCACAAACCACATAGTGACAAGGGAACATCCCAAATTTAATCATTTCCATTTGAACTTTCATCATCTTCTTCAACTCCACCTCCACTCCAACCACCTAATGTATCAACACATATTCCAATAGCTACTCCTCAACAACCACATTTAGGTATGCCAAACACTCCAATGGCCTTTTTCACAAATGTTGTAGACTCAAAAATAAACTTGAGAGGTGCACTTCATGACCTCCCTAAGAATCCTTAGAATTTTTTACAAGATTCATCTATGGTGAAACACAAACTACTAAAGATCATGTCAAGGTACTCAAGAAAATTTGCAACTGCAAGCAGGTTGCTAATGAGGACATGTTTCTTCATTTATTCCCCCACTCTTTGGGGGAAATTGCCTTCAATTGGTACATTAAATTTCCACCTCAATGCATTGGATATTGGGACACCTTTGAAAAATTATTCTTGGAACAATTCAAAACATTCATCAACCTAGCTGTGATACATCAACAATTCATATCAATCAAAAGGGACCTAGCTGTGACAGTTTCTTGCTTCACCCATTGCTTTCATATGGCCTACTGTAAGTTGGAAATGCCATACACTATACCAGTGGAAGCTGCTATTCAGATTTATCTGAATTCTATGGACCATCTTACTATGATTTTTCTGAGAAGACTTCCTACAACAAATATTGACACATTGGATAAAGTATTCACAAAGGCAATTACCTTCACAAAGCAAGCTAATCCTAATAGAGGAGGATTAATGCTTCTAGCTCCAGCTATCATAGCAATTCCACCATACCCTACTATAGCACCCATGATTCCTACTCAATTCATACCTATGAATCTAGTTCCATTGCAATAGGCACCTGCTCCACAAAATCCTACTCTAACATACCCAGAGTTTGAACCTTCAAACATTGCTTTCTTTGAGCAAAAGGCAGTAGCACCCACTGAAGCAGACAATAGTTTTGTGTCTAAATTTAGTCAAATGAAAAAGATTATGTCCCAAATGAATAATGAACTAACTCATCTTAGGTTGTCTCAAGGACAAAACAAAAACTTCCAAAGAAACAACCTTGGTCTCTACAATAACAATTATGGCCAAAATTATGATAGGAACTTCAGTGGGAACAACAACAACAATGTAGGAAACAACAATGGGGGAAAAAACTTCAATCCTCTTGCTCATAATAATGGCTTCCAAAGATAGAACTGACAATGGAACACTTGACCAAATAATGGAAGCATTCTTGCTAACAACAACAATAACAATGTTCAGTATGTAGATATCAATCAGTATGACAATGGTCAGAATGCACCCAACAATGATGGTTTGTATTATAATGGGAATCAAGAGATGGCTCAAACTTCACAAGTGAATGATAATTCTCCTCCTACACTATTTAATGCTATGTTACTAGAATCCTATGATTCTACATAGAATGTGCAAGTAGAACAACCAGCTAACAAAGAGTTCTCTTTTCCATTCAATCAGGAACCTGATATTCAGAATGATGAGATGTTTTCTTTTTGCAATGATAATCAAAATATGTATAATCTAAGAAATAGAAAGGAACCTTTGATGGATGGGATTCCTCCAAGTTTACAACCAACTCCTCCTGATTTGAGAACAAGTAACAATTTGGCACCAATTAGGCCACCATATGGAGGACAACAAAATTAGAACCTGATGAATGTACCAATGATATTGAAGAATCTTTCTTGGTCTACAAAAAATTATAGTGCTATTGAAGACTTGAAATGAACCAAAGAAAATATGTCCATGTTTGACATGTTGAAGAATTATCCACAATAGTGAGAGGAACTCGTGAAGACTCTAGATCATACAAAGGTATCCCACAATACAAATACTACCCCTCAAAAGATAGTGTCTCAACAAGTGAATGTAGTAGAAGCGATGCCAACTATGTTTAAAGATAAGGTTGAAGTACCCCCATTTTTTCTTAGCATTAGGATATATGGAAAGAATCTCCACAATTCATTGATTGATGTAGGAGCCTCATTTAATTTCATGCCACTATCAATAGCACAAAGGTTAGGGGTAAGTCCTCAACCTTCCAATCAAATAGTGATATAGTTGGACAAGACCAAGGTGAAGGTCATTGGCATATTGAAAGATGTTCAGATATAGTTGGCAGTTGATCCTTGGATTCAAGATTTCATTGACATACATGTGGTGGAAATTCTAGAGACGTATGGGTTATTTCTGAGTAGAGAATGGATGAAATGCCTAATAGGATGGTTTTCTATAGATTTCACTTAGTTATGGTTACCATAGAAGGGGTTGAATAATCAAATCAAGATAGATGTAGAACCCAAATTGAAAATGATGATTATAGACTACAATGCCCTGAATGAGATAACATTCTTACAATTAGATTTGGGCTCATACAAGGTGTGGCATTCAACACTATCCCAATCAAAGCATCCCAAGATCAGGATAAGAAACTCAAGATACCAATCCCAAAGGATGAGATCATGACACAATTCATAGATAATATGGTGACTAATTTGCAATGCTTGGGAGAAGAAGCTAACCCCATCATCTTATTTCTCCCCAGATTCTATCTATTACACAAAGTTAGTCACTCTGAGTTTGAATTCTCATCATGCCAAGAAGTAGTTGCAAAAGTGTTAACAAGGGACCTATGGGAGATCAAAGTAATATAAACTCAACTAAGTTAGTAGGAAATATTGAAGAGGAAAAAAAAGATCTAAATGTGTCATACAATGATACCTCTTCAAATGGGGGAGGTTTGTCTTCTCCTCCTCCATGGATGATTAAAGACCAAAGAAGAAGACAATATGTAAAAGGTAAAGGATGGAATTTAGTAGTCATTCATCTTGAACCTAAGGTTGAGGAAATCAAAGAACTAATAGGGGAAATTCAAGATCAACAAGAAAAACATGCACTTCCTCTATCCACAAATTATGAAAGAGAATCATCAAGTCCTACATAAGTAAATTCATAATGGATTCCTAAGAAGCAATTATTCAAGGCTCAAGTGAACAAAAAGTTGAGAACAAATAAACACAAGGTTAAGAAGCCCAAGGAGAATTGAATTTGGATACTCCACTTTGATGGTTCTAGGTGCAAGTTGGGAGCTGGTGTAGGTATAAAATTGGTCAACCCAAAAGGTAGGTCTTTCTATGCTGCATATTGATTACAATTTAGATGTACTAACAATAGTGTAGAATACAAGCCCTTAATTTGAGGACTTCTCTTTGCACTGGAGAAAGGAGTCACAGCTCTCATAATCGAAGGGGATTCTCAATTGGTCATATGACAAGTAAAATCCATATACTTTTGCAATGATAAAAGATGACTTTCTTATAGAAAAAGGGTATGGGATGTGGATGACTTTGAAGCTTTAAATATCAAATCCATTCCAAAAAGAAAAAATATGGTAACAGATGCTCTTACCATTTCAGCAAGTACTCTACAACCAATTGAAAGAACCAAGTTGGAAAGATTTTTAGTGGAATTGGTTGTAGTTCCATCCATTCTTGATAATATCACAAACTTTCAAGTCTTTCAAGATGATCAACATATACTTTATTTTATCATGTGTAATCACCATTTTGAGGGACAAGAGATTGATGATACATCGAATGACAAACCCAAAGATGATGAGCTTGAGGACCAAGATGTGATTCTTAATTTGAAAACTAATACTATTACAAAAGGAATGGTTGAACTAGAACATATCTTTGATTTTGATGAATCAACACTCAATCGAAGGGTAACCCAAGAAAAGGGAATTGAAGAATGTGACTCATACGATTTGGGTACTGATGAAGAACCAAAAATGATTCAGATAGGAAAAGTGTGCAATCAATAAGAAAGATAAGATATGCTCAAATGACTCACAAAATATAAGGATGTTATTGCCTAGAGATATGAAGAATCAAATACTTATGATCCTAAGATTATCACACATGACATCCTGCTAAAACTGAACACCAAACCTTTCCAACAAAGAAAAAGATCGGTAAATCCTATCATTGAACCACTGATCATAAATATGGGATATCTCTTAATCACAAGAAATGCTCGTTTGGTGTTACTAAAGGAAAGCTTTTGGGAAATGTCATTTCTAAAGTTAGAATCTTCATTAATACTGATAGAGTTGAAGCTATTCTAAAATTAGTACCTCTATATAGTTGAAAGGAATTAAAGTCTTTCTTCGAGAAGATAAATTTTGTACAAAAATTCATAAGTGGGTTTGCAGAGATAGTTTTTCCCCTTAATGATTTACTCAAAAAGGAGGCTAAGATGGAATGGATTTCAGAGATAAAGAAATGATTTGAAGATATCAAGGTTGCTATTTCTATGGCCCCAATTTTGGTGAGTCCTAATTATGAGTTACATTTTAAGATTTATTCCTTTGCTTCTGAACACTCTTGTGTAGGGATCTTGACATAGAAGAAGAAAAAGGAGGATGAAAGACCAATTGCTTTTATGAGTTTCCCTCTAAAGAATGCAAAGTTTAATTATTCAAACCTTGATAAACAATCCTTTTCATTAATCAAGGTAGTAAATAAATTTTGTCATTACATACTAAGAAGTAAGGTGTATGCAATTGTACCTAATCCAATAGTAAAGATGCTCTTGATGCAAAATGAACTCAGTGAAAGGAGAGGAAAGTGGATGGCTATACTTCAAGAATTTGATCTTGAAATTCAATCTATGAGATTAGTTAGAGGTCAAGGGTTGTCAAAGATGATAGCTGATAACCAAGATGGAAATGAAAAGGAATTCAAGTTTGACGATGAAACAAACAAAGATGATCAGAAGAAGATGGTTGTATCACAAGTTGACATTAATTAGGGTGTGGTGACAGATGTTTGGTATCAAGAAATTTTTTATTATCTTCTAAAAGACCAATGGCCCAGTTAGATGAACACTTCACAATGCAGGAGACTTAAAATGAAGTGTGAATCTTATATCCTAGTAGCTTTTATGTTTTATTTCTAAGTTTTATCGTTGACCTAACCAGCATTTTTTTAATGACATACAGGTGATCAAATGGCATCCACATTTGGACTAGTTCCCAAACCCATCATTTTCAAATTCCAAGGCATTCCCTCAAAGTCAAGATTTCATGATGACCACACAAAAATCTAAGATATTGATTTGGGGCACATGGATCTAGGAGATTTCCTTAGAATTTTTAACAAGCCCACTGAAAGATCAGCCTTGGTATCCACATTGATCTATTCCAGGTTGGTGAATGCAGCATCACATCTAGTGTTGGTGCAATCAGTAGAACTAATCATGACATTGGTGCAACATTTTGTTTCTGATGAGAAAGTGGTCAAGAAAATCACAGGAGAGGTTGTGTTGGACCTATGACCTAACAACATTGAGAAGGTCTTCCATCTCCTGAGAGCAGACCAGTTCATTACACTCTCATATAAAACAACTGAGAGATGGTACAGGGAGCACCAATAGGATGCAATCAACATCATACAATCCTCCTACCTCATCAAGAAACCTCCTTGGGGAAGAATAATAGGAAAATTTGACATGACTTAAGGATATATGAAGGAGGACATTGGGTACTCTATCATTCTTTTGAGGAGAGTCATGGGCTTACCCATAGCAGGCCACCTCAACACCTTTATGGTCAACTTCATTGAGACCATCAAACAGCCCAAGATACCATTGTATTGGGCCACCACACTAAGTGAAAACTTGTGTAAGAAATTAAGGATGGTAAAGGACAAGAATAAGTTTTACATGACTTCTTACATGGTATACCTGCTTGTAGCAAGGGCAAAAAACTATCCCAGTTTGTATAAGAGAGGCAGTATGCAAGATCTCAATACTTGGCTATATATAGTCTACCCTCAATTAGTGAAGAAAAAGCTCTCAACATAAAGTAAGGAATATAGAATTGTGAATGATGCATTCATCTTTGTGATCATTTGATTCATTGCGGGAGACTATGGGAAGAGGTTATCTAATGAAGTGAAAGCATAGATTATAGTTATCAGAGCCTACTTTATCCAGTTCAAAATGTTGACATATCTTTGGGTAGCTAGTGCCTCCATCAATCCTACGAAGCTCCCAAGATACCCAAGTGACAAATTGGTGCTATTGGAGATTTTCTACCAAATTGAGTCAAGCTATGAGAAGATGTCAGGTGAAGAGGAAGTAGGATATTCCATCCTTTGAGTGGGAGTGGGTGAACTATCCCCTTAAAGAATACAACTCTCCCTGGCCCTATTTTGAAAATGTTGGGAGAGTGGAGAGTTTAGTAGGAAAGGACTTCCATCATAAGGATGCTATTGAAGATCACTAGATGAACACAACAAATGACTATGATGTCTACATAAGGGACTATTAGAGTATAACTTTGTATCTAGCAAAGAAGGCTCTTCAATTGAACATCCTAGAGGAAATAAAGCAACAAAATTCTAAAGAGTTATTGGACCCCCTATTCAATGCTGACAAAATTGGTGAAAGACCCATTATGAATGGTGAGGTTGATAGGGAGGAGGCTAATGATATTAATCATCAAGTGAGGCATGTTATTAGAATGATGAAGGATTTGATCAAGAAACCTTTTCCACTTGATCAAATTCCTGATACAGTGATCTTTCATGCACATGCCTACCCAAAAAGAGCTAGAGGGAAGAAAGTTACAATTCCTACCTTCACAGCCCAATCTCCTATCAGGCCAGAGATAGTGTACCAGCTTGATTTCCTGGCTAGATATTATCTCCCTCTTAAAAAGAAGGGAAAGAATAAAAGAAAGAGGACTTCCCCTCAGAGGATTCAGACAAAACAAGCTGAAGAACAGGTGCCTCCCCAATAGAAAAAATAGAGTGCACAAGGATTTGATGATACAGGAGCTACTCAAGTCCAACATGAACCTCAGTTGCCTCCCATTATGTCTAGACAAGTAGAAGAGGGTAGGATTCCATAGGCCTCCATTCCTCATATGCAAGATGAGCTATCTTCTCCTTCTATCCCAAAGAAACATAAGAAAAGGATTAAGATTCAGATGAAGAAAAGGAAAAGGATTAGTAGAAGATTAGTGCCTAATCCATCTATTCCTAAAGACATTTAAAAAGGAGAAAAAGAGGAGAAAGAAGAAGAATTAGAAGAGGAAGAGGAAAAATTTCCCCTATAGGGAAGAACTCAACTAGCTAGAGCCATAGAGTTGCAAAGGAGAAAGAGTGTCATGGGTACCTTGCCATCCACTCAAGTAGAACCCTTAGAATTCTCTTCTTTAGAAGATGAAGTATAGTAATGGGTGGATGAGAAAAGTGAAGAGGGTGATGATGTTTTCTCAATGTCAAATTTTTGATTTCCTGCCCATAGGTATAGAGCTAATTGGGAATAAGATCAGGAATACCCCTATAGGTGAACTTTAACAAGAAGACTCAATGCAAATACTGCCAGACACATAAGGTTATGATCTTACTCCTCCATCTCCACCATGAGTTACAATGGTAGAATAGGGCTCAGTGATGCCTCCACCTTAGTGTTTGGAAGAAGATCAGGTTTAGAAGGAACCATCACATGTGGAGGGACCAGGAAAAATGGTGATCAATGAAGTGTTGAAGGAGGGACAAATAGTGCAATATTCTCAATCACCTTCCCAAGACACTGAGGTTTAGGCTATAGAAGAAGAGCCCTCCCAATAGGATACAACTCTGAGTAGGAGTGACAAAGGGAAGGAGATTGCAAAACATACTCCTTCATCATCAAGATCCAAGTCCTCAGCAGGATGCATCCCTAGATGGATCTAAAAGGAAATAATGAGGAGTACTAAGCCTCAATTTTTTTCTTTAGAAGAAGACATTTGTGACATTTTAGAGGTTTTGAATAAACTCGAGTCTCCATCACACGAGGCAATGCCATTGGCATTTATCACTAGCACAAGGAACCAAGAACTATTTGTAGAAGTGGCTCTCCCTCTTGAAGATGCAGATGTAGAAGGTCTTAGTCTTGAGGATTATGAATTGAAGGATATTATGTTAGGGAGGCCTACATGGGATTCAGCTTGATTAATGATGACTCTAGGAGTCAAAGAGTTCCTTAAGCTTATGGAATAGGATAAGGCTAAACTCCAAGCACTTCAAAGGTACATTGAGATCCTAAAGGGATATCTAGCCAAAGTATTTGTTCCTTTAGATCTTGAACACCATGAGCAAACCTTAAACACTGTACTTAGAGAAGGGGGAGGTGTACAACTTAATCCATTTTTGAAGGCTTGTTAAGAGTGGCAAGAAAATTTTGAGGAGAAAGGTGTTATGATCATCACAAGGAATTTAAAGTTACTACATCCTACGTAGAGAATGTGAATAAAATTGTAGCAATTTTGAAGCAAGACTTTAGTATCATGGATGAGGTATGAGCCTGGAGTAAGGATTTGTAGACTCGACAAGCCATAAAGGGCCAAAGTTACCAAGTTTTGATTGATGTATATACTGGAGAAGAATTAGACATGATTGATGATTGGATAGAAAAGATAGCATATATCAATAAGGTAATGGGAACATTACATGAGGAGATTCATCGGCTCAAGGACCAAGCCTGAGAGTGAATTTTGGAAGCAGAGAGTCACTATAGTGATGCATGCTTGGATATTTTTGAAGATGAGGAATGAGAAAAGTTGTTACCTATAGAGATAGTAGTGGAGAATTTTAGGAATATTTTTGTGGAGGTTGCTGATGATGAGGATATCTGACAAGCCTTCAGGGTAGAAGAAGCCTTGTTAGAATGGATACCAAACTCAAGGATTTTGCTAACACCGAAATTGAGGTAGATAATTACAGATAGAAGGTAAAAGATAAATATGAGGCTTTAAATCTTCTAGATGTGGCTAATATTACTAAGATGATAGAGAAATTCAAGGGCAAGCATCCAAACATAGCTTTGGGATGAAGAAGAACAAAACCTAGATGCCAAAATTTCAATTTTGACACTTTGTAAAATTTTGAGATTTTGACCCTAGCAATGTCTGCAACTTTGTAGGTGCATAGGTATGTAGCTTGGCAATTTAGAGGTGCACTGATAGATAACTACTTGTTTCAAAAATAACACTTTCCATGTATTTAAAATGCATTCTAATGGTAGTTTAACTTTGACACACACCTAGTAAAGGACCAACTTCTATTTTTGGCACTTCCTAATTCTTCTACTTTGACTGAGGGCTTCCTCCTATTTCTTCTCTCATATTTTCTTTGTTTTTGACATGTAAAGGGCTCATGCATCCAATTATTGAATAAAATATGGATGAAGTCCCTCTAAGCACCAAATTAACTTTTAGATTGTATATATTTAGTTTGTTTTAATGTTTTAAAAGCATTTTATTGCATGAAGATATCTCTCACTCTCAACAAAAATTGAGGAGAGAATTTCTTATAAATACCCCATTGTAAAATGTAACAAGGGCAGCCATTATTATGTAATAAAATTATGCTTTTGGTGCTCACATTTGGAGTGTAGTGATTCTTTCCTGAATGTGTCATTGTTTTGTAAATTTTGTTCATGAGATTATGATTGAGCCAAAGGTTTATTGTGTTGTTTCAGGTTGTGCAATCTTTTAGTTCTAGTATTTTCTATAGATTTATGAATTCTACTAATGTATCGAGCTCGAGATGAAATCATTAAATTATGTCTGCATAAATTTTCATCTTGTATGAGTGCACTTTCTATGGCCTTTCAATTTGATGAAAAGTGAAACAACATTTGGTTATTGAAATTTCCCAGCGATGATTGCATCAATGGATTCTAGGAAGCATTGCTCATGTTTTCATTGGTTTCCTACTAATTTCTTCGAAAGTTTAAATCACAACATGTTTTTTTATGTGGCTTATGTCTATTAGGATTTCAATTTCACATTATTTTCTTTAAATTTCATGTTATTTGCTTTTAGTTTTGTTATTTTCTTTGCTAACTCCTTGCTAGAATAGGAACTCATTTTAGTTGCATTATTAGATTGCATTCATTAAAAAATAGAAAATACAAAGAAGCATTGTTCTTTTGTGTGTTATTTTGAGATAGTGAATAGATTTTAATTCATTCCAAGATCAAAAAAGAACCAAAAAAGGCCTCTCCATGAACAATCACGTTTATCTTCAACTGAACATATTTTGGTATGTTGCAAGACAAATACAAAACCTTGAAGTTGATCCCAAAAGATTAGCTTTTCAAGAGAGGAATTGCATGAAGGATTCCTACCATTGGTCTTATGCAAAAAAACCACCCAACAGAAGTGGCACTAGAAAGAGGGCCATTTAGACTCCCAGAAAGGAAGAAAATTTGTCAAAGTTTCATAATTCTTCACTTCTACAAAAATTTGCGCTTCACACAAGTTCAAAAAAACTTCTAAGTTTTTGAAAAATTTAGGTCTACAGCTCTATAGCTTCACAAGTATGTAGGTCTACAAGTACATAGGTCCACAGATCCACAACTTTGTAAGTGCGTAGGTGCACAAAACTCTATGGTGCACAAAATTTAGAGAGGTAAGAAAGTGTACTTTTGTAGAGGTGTGCTTTTTCCAAAATTGATGCAAGCTAGAGGATATTGATCCAAAATCCCCATTTTAGCAAGCATTAAGGTCTACACCAAGTGCACACAAGTTTCTCAAGCTTAGCCACTTTTTCAAACCACATAGTGACAAGGGAACATCTCAAATTCAATCACTTCCATTCAAAATTTCATCATCTTCTTCAACTCCACCTCCACTCCAACCACCTAGTGGACCAACACATATTCCAATAGCTACTCCTCAACAACCACCTTTAGGTTTGCCAAACTATCCAATGGCCTTTTTTGCAAACACTCTAGACTCACCAATAAACTTAAGAGGTGCACTTCATGACCTCCCTAAGAATCTCGAGAAAATTTTCCCAAGATTCATCTATAGTGAAACATGAACTATTGAAGATCATGTCAAGGTATTCAAGGAAATTTGAAACTACAAGCAGCTTGCTAATGAGGACATGGTTCTTCATTTATTCCCCAACTCTTTGGGAGAAATTGACTTCAATTGGTACATTAATTTCCCACCTTGATGCATTGGAGACTAGGACACCTTCAAAAAATTGTTCTTGGAATAATTCAAAACATTCATCAACCTAGCTATGACACATCAAAAATTCATATCAATCAAAAGAAACCTAGCTGAGATAGTTTCTCACTTTAGCCATTGCTTTCACATGGCCTACTGCAAGTTGGAAATACCATAAACTATACTGATGGAAGCTGTTATTCAGATTTATCTAAATTCTATGGACCATCTTACTATGATTTTTTTGAGAAGACTTCTTGCAACAAATGTTGACACATTGGATAAAGTCTTCATAGAGGCAATTAGCTTCACTAAGAAAGCTGATCCTAATGGAGGAGGATTAATGCTTCCAACTCCAGCTATCATAGCAATGCCAACATAACCTGCCAGAGTACCTATGATGCCTAGTTATTTCATACCTATGAATATAGTTCCATTGCAATAGGTACCCACTCTATAAAATCTTGCTCTAACATACCCAGGGTTTAAACCTCTGAAAGCTTCTTTCTTTGAGCAAAAGGCAGCAGCACCTACTGAAGCAAATTATGGTTTTGTATCTAAATTTGATCAGATGAAATTGACTATGTCCCAAATGAATAATGAACTAACTTATCTTAGGTTGTCTCAAGGACAAAACAACATTTTCCAAAGAAACAACTTTGGTCCATATAATAACAATTATGGCCATAATTATAATAGGAACTTCAATGGGAACAACAACAACAATGTAGGAAATAACAATGGGGGAAACAACTTCAATCCTCCTAATCATAATAATGGCTTCCAAATATAGAACTAAAAATGGAACACTTGACTAAATAATTGAAGCATTCCTGCCAACAACAACAATAACAATGTTCAGTATGCAGATATCAATCAATATGATGATGGTCAAAATGCACCCAACAATGATGGTTTGTATTACAATGGGAATCAAGAGATGGCTCAAAGTTCACAAGTGAATGATAATTTTCCTCTTTTTTTTTTTAATGCTATTTTACTAGATTCATATGATTCTACATAGAAGGTACAAGTAGAATAGCCAGCAAATGAAGAGTTCTCTTTCTCATTCAATCAAGAACCTAATATTCAACATGATGAGATGCTTTCTTTTTGCAATGATAATTGAAATATGTATAATATGAGAAATAGAGAGGAGCCTTTGATAGATGGGATTCCTCTAGGTTTACAACCAACTCCTCCCAATTCGAGAGCAAGTAACAATCTAGCACCAATTAGGCCACCATATGGAGGACAATAGAATCAGAACCTAGTGAATGTACCAACAAAATTGAAGAATCCTACTTGGTCTACTAAGAATTATAGTACTATTAAAGACTTGAAACAAACCAAGGAAAATATGTCCATGTTTGATGTGTTGAAGAATTGTCCACAACATCAAGAAGCACTCATTAAGACTCTGGATCATACAAAAGTATCCCACAATACAAATACTACCCCTCAAAAGATAGTGTCTCGACAAGTCAATGTAGTAGAAGCAATGCCCACTATGTTTAAAGATAAGGTTGAAGTACCCCCATTTCTACTTAGCATCAGGATATATGGAAAGAATCTCCACAATTGCCTAATTGATTCATGAGCTTCATGTAATGTCATGCCACTATCAAAAGCACAAAGGTTAGGGGTAAGTCCTTAGCCTTCCAATCAAATAGTGATACAGTTGGACAAGACCGAGGTGAAGGTCATTGGCATATTAAAAGATGTTCAGATATAGTTGACAGTCAATTCCCAGATTCAAGATGTCATTGGCATACATGTGGTGGACATTCTAGAGACGTATGGGTTGTTCCTAAGTAGAGAATGGATGAAATGCCTAAGAGGATGGTTTTCTACATATTTCACTTAGTTATGGTTACCATGGAAGTGGTTGAACAATCAAATCAAGATAGATGTAGAACTCAAATTGAAAAAAATGATTACAGACTACAATGCCCCAAATGAGATAGCATTCTTACAATTGGATTTGGGCTCATACAAGGTGATGGCATTAAACACTATCCCAATCAAAGCATCCCAAGATTAGGATAAGGAACTCAAGATACCAATCCCAAAGGATGAGATCATGACACAATTCATAGATAATATGGTGACTAATTTGCAATGCTTGGGAGAAGAAGCTAACCCCAACATCTTACTTCTCCCTAGACCCTGTCGATTACACAAAGTTAGTCACTCTGAGTTGGAATTTGCATCATGCCAAGAAGCAGTTGCAAAAGTGTTAACACATATAATTCAAGGCAAGGATAACCACATTCCTGAAAAGGGACCAATGGGAGATCAAAGTAATATAAACTCAACTTAGTTGCCAAGGTAGATTGAAGAGGAAAATGAAGATCTAAATGTGTCATACAATGCTACCTCTTCAAATGGGGGAGGTTTATCTTCTCCTCCTCTAGGGATGATTAAAGTCCAAAGAAGAAGATGATATGTTAAAGTTAAAGGATGGACTTCAATAGTCATTCATCTTGAACCTAAGGTTAAGGAAATCAAAGAACTAATAGGGGAAATTCAAGATCAGCAAGAAAAACATGCACTTCCTCTATCCACAAATTACAAAAGGAAATCATCAAGTCCTACATAAGGAAAGTTACAATGGATTCCTAAGAAACATTCATTCAAGGCTCAAGTGAAAAAAAAGTTGAGAACAAATAAACACAAGGTTAAGAAGCCCTAGGAGAATGCAATTTGGACACTTCACTTTGATGGTTCTAGGCACAAGTTGGGAGCCAGTGTAGGTATCAAATTGGTAAACCAAAAAGGTAGGTCTTTCTATGCCACATATTGATTATAATTTAGATGTACTAACAATGCTGCAAAATATAAGCCCTTAATTTGAGGACTTCTCTTTGCACTAGAGAAAGGAGTCATAGCTCTCATAATCAAAGGGGATTCTCAATTAGTCATACAAAAAGTAAAATCCATGTACTCTTGCAATGATAAAAGATTACTTACTTACAGAAAAAGGGTATGGGATATAGTGGATGAATTTGAAGCTTTAAACATCAAATCCATTCCAAGAAGAAAAAATATGATAGCAGATGCTCTCATCATTTCAGCAAGTGCTTTACAAATAGTTGAAAGAACCAAGTTGAAAAGATTTTTCGAGATCAAAATAGAACCAGCAAAGGCCTCCTCATGAACAATCACATTGATCTTCAATAGAGCATATTTTGGTATTTCGCAAGACAAATATAGAACCTTGATGTTGATCCCAAAAGATTAACTTTTCAAGAGAGGAATTGCATAAAGGATTCTTACTATTGGCCTCGTACAAAATGAACACCCAATAGAAATAGAACCAGCATAGGCCTCCTCATGAACAATCACATTAATCTTCAACTAAGTATATTTTGGTATGATGCAAGAAAAATACAAAACCGTGGAGTTGATCCCAAAATATTAGCTTTATAAGAGAGGAATTATGCAAAGGTTTCCTGCCATTGGCCTCGTGCAGAATGACCACCCAATAGTACCTCAACTTTTAACTACAACTTAGCTCCTAACTACAACTGAACATTCATTCTATATGACTTGGAAATCACTAATAGGTGTTGTTGTTGATTTATAACTTGGTTCTCAACTTCATGTCATTCATGTCTTCATAGAAGTACACAAAAGTTATGTAGTCTTTAGGTTCCTTCTTAGGTTCATCTTCATGTACCTCTATATATTCATTAAACTTTACATTTTCACTCTCGACAACTTTTTTAATGTTATTATTTAAACACTTATAAGCATTATTTCTTACGGAATAGCCTAGGAAAGTACCTTCTTCACTTTTAGCATCATATTTTCCATTCATGTTATCCTTAAGAATGTAAAACTTTCTTCCAAATACCTTAAAATATTTTACATTAGGTGAGTATCCATATCATAGTTCAAAAGGTGTGGAATTTGTACTTTTATTGACTTGTAATCAGTTCAAGGTATAGATATTTGTACTAACAATTTCTCTCCAATATTTCAAAGCAACATTCTTCTCCCTCATCAATTTTCTAGCACATTCTATTATAGATCTATTGCTCCTTTCAGCTATCACATTTTTTGAAGGGGTCCTAGGTGCAGAAGTCTATCTCTTGATTCCTCTATCATCATAGAATATCTCAAACTCATTTGATATAAATTATCCACCTCTATCAAATCTTAGATATTTCAAGCTCTTGTCAAGTTCCTTTTCAACTCTTGCCAAATACCACTTAAACATTAAAAAAGCATCACATATTTATTTCAAAAACAAAACTATCATCATCCTAGAATAATGTACTTGCCACCATTGTAGGTTTGCACATTAATTGGTCCACATAAATTATTATGAACTAATTCTATAATTAATTTTGAGGACCGAGTCTTAATTTTAAAATTAGATTTTTCCATTTTTCATAACTAACATTGTTAACAAATTATATTATCTAGTTTCTTCAGTTTTGGCAATTATCTAACTCTCTTCATCTTAGAAATAATGATAAAATAGACAAGTAGCATCATTCATGTCAAGATAAAATAGATTATTTATAGTCTAATCATTATTTCCAATTAGTTCTCAATCTACATCATAGATCATAGCCTTTCTATTTCCAAATTCAACCTTACATCCAAAACTATTCAATTGTGATACACTCAACATATTATAGTTAAGGTCTTCTACATAGTAAGCATTGTCACATATGATCTTGTTTATCAATCTTATTGATCCTTTTCCTTTGACTAGAATGGTGCATCATTACCAAATCTAACACCATTTCCATCATAATGCACAAGAGAATTGTACGTACTTTTGTCTCTAGAGATGTGATTAGAGAAACCATTGTTAGTGATCCATCTATCACTTTTGTTCACATATGACATCAATGTAGTTGCCTTGTCTTCATCAAAATCATCCTTCATGCAACATAGACAACTTCATCATCATGGTCATCAGATTCTTCATTTGATTCCTCTTCAACGATGTAGCAAGATTTATTTCCTTTGTCTTTATATTCTTTGCCACTCTATTCTCTTTTACCTTTGCATTTATCTCCACTTTATTGTTCTTCTTCTTTGGACACCTTGCAGAAATATGATCGCCCTCATTACAATTGAAACATATGATAGGTAACTTACCTTTGTATTTTCCTTTGCCTCTATGAAATCTCCTAGCTAGAAATGCTTCAAGATCTTCCACATCATCATCATCTATATCATTGTCACTGGAAACATGTTTGATCTTTTTCTTCTTCTTATCTTTAGGTTCTTTCAGTGATAATTTAGCTTTAAAAAGAAGATTCAACATTTTCAGCTTTGAAATTATCAAAATTGGAAAGCTCAAAAGTAGTGAGTTTACCCATCAAGCCTTCAAGGGTCAAATCATTACCAGGTGTACATCTAAGTTCTTGTATAGCTGAGACTCTAATAGGATAGATAGGTAGTAGGGTTCTCAATACTTTTTTTTATCATAGTCTCATCTTCAATAATACCAATTGCTCCTCTAATAGCTTTAATATCTTCTTTTACTCTAGCACAACAGGGAACTATATTCTCACCTTCTTGCACTCTCATTTCATCAAACTTACCTCTGAGACTTTAAGATTTGTCTCTTAACACACTTTTATCTCCTCCATAGATAATTTCTATAGCATCTCACATCTTCTTAGCAGAATCACATCCTTTGATTTCATCAAACTCTAAGTAGCTTAGGAAAGATGCAATCTCCAACATTTATTGATTGTGTTTATTCTTCTTTTTCAAATCATCAGTAGTAGGGGATCTAGCATAATCAACATGCTTAGTGGTAATGGTAGATTGGGCATAATCTCCAAGGCCTCCTAGATGTAGTTTCATCAAACTCTTCCATGAGTGAAATTTTTCCTTGTTAAGCTTGAGTATCTCTCTTTTGGACATCTTGATCTTTAGCTTCTAGTACCTTCAAACTATTTTCCTCACAAGAACCAATGCTTTGATACCAATTGTTGGAATACTTTAGAAAAACTAAGAGGGGGGTGAATTAGTTATCCAAGGCCCAAATGTCTAAATAAAACTTTTTCACACTTAACAAGTTCATGTCCATATAGCCTTAACATGTATCATGCATACATTTGATGATTCCATAACTTATTAGGTTATTGTCCTATTTTAGAATAACTTTGCATAAATGTGAACATTAAACACCAAAAAATTAGTCACACATTTTGGCACAAGGATTTTACATGGTTACCCAATTTGGGAAAAACCACTTGTAACATGCTACCAATTTTCACTCTTTTGAAGTGATGCCCTATGAAAAACCAACCCTGTTAAAGGTTACAATACACACTATTAAATGTGACCTAGTTGAAGGATTTCAATCGCCCTATTAGAAGTGAGCCTTGTTAGAGAACTTTAGAAAATTCCATTAGAATGTCACCTAGTTAAAGGATTTACAAATGACTATTAAGTCAACCTTAATCCAAAGGATTAATCCAAACTGATATGATTGTTCAAAAGTAATAGTAGGACTTGATCTAATAACGAATCACAACTCACTTCCAAATTATAGATCTCTAGTTTAGTCCTTCATTCTTCTTGGCAATAATACTTTTCATCTCTGATAGCTTGTTCACTCTTCAAGAATTCATCCCCTTAAGCCTTCTTTCTTTGCATGCCAAATTTAGACTCTTCTTATTTGGTCACCATATGAAGCAACATCCAAGAATCCTTGTCTTCCTTAGGTTCTCACACATGACAATAGTTTATTCTAGCCTTGTATCCCCTTATAAATATAATTTAGTTCTTTTTCTATTTAACCACAATCATCCATTTTAGGGTTAGGTTAGATTCATTGAATCCTCCCTCTTTTCATTTTGTTCCCTCTAGAAACTACTTTTATAATCCTCTTTGAATTTTCTTCAAAATGATTTATCTTGAATTTTGTGCCACCACATCATCATACTTATCTTCCACAAATTTCACATAATTCAAGAAATTAACTTTGTTAGCTCATATTTAGTAAATCTTTGATCAAACTCTTATTGTTGTCACTTAGAAATAACTTTCTTCTAATGCTCAACACATATTGGGTTACTCGATATCCACTAGAATTTACTCAACACATATTGTATGTTCACTCTCACTTGGCACATACTAAATTTACTCGACATACACTATTTCTTCACTTTTCTCAGCACTAATTAAATTTTTTCTTGGCTTGAACTAACATCACTTGGCTCCTACTAATGACTTAGTCAAGCTTAGTAGACACATTTTATTTTCCTTCTTCTTCTAGACTTAGCTAGTGCACCCATCTATTTCATCCTTTAGTAGATAAATAATACATCATATCATCCATGGCCTACTTGGTCTTAGTTCTCCTTTTATACACCATAAAACTCAACCTTTCTATAGGTACTCTTGTTATCATATATTTTCAAATCCTCTTCATCAATCAAACAAATGATAGCATTAAGAACAAAAAGTAGTTGTCTTACCATCAAGTAGCATGTTTGACACCATTGACAAAATAATGATTATTCTAGATTCCACACATCAAACAATCTCTTTTCAACATTGATATCAGATTTGATATCAAACATTTGAGTAATTAGTGAATATCATGTATTCTTAGAGACCAATACTAGTGATATCATAATGATGGATATCTCCTGATCAAAGAAGATCCTTAAAACTTGTCATTCCTATATTACCAATAGTGTAATATATGTCTTGTGTCTATCCTTACTACCTAAGAGGGAGTGTTGATGTGTGGTAGCTTTTGTTGGCTAAATTTTGTGTTATACATTTTGAGTAAGTGTCATACTTAAATCATGAGAATATGCATCTTGTGAGACTTACAATTGAGTGCTTATATGTCATTAAAATGACTATCTTTGAGTTGTTTTTATAGATGCATATTGGGTATGAGTTAAGTATGCATTTTGAGAGACTAACAACTAAGAGCTTAGATAACATCAAATTGATTATCTTTGGGATGTTTGTATAAATGCATACTAGGTTTTTTAATAACCAAGAGCTTAGATATCATCTCATTGATCATCTTTAGGTTATTCAAAATATTGATAGTCCTTAACCTTTGATTATCAAAATGTATTTATCCTTCTTGACTAAGAGGGAGTATTAAATTTTTAGTTAATCCAGATGTCTTTATCCTTTATATATGTCTGTTCATATTATATGACATATAAAGTTATATATATATATATATATATATATATATATATATATATATATATATATATATATATATATATATATATATATATATATATATATATATATATATATATATATATATATATATGATTAAATTTTATATTATTTTAATCATATAATTGATGAATAGACATGTCCCATTAAGGGACATTTCTCTTCATCAATTACTCTCTTTATATATATATATAAGATGTTGCTACCATTTGTAAAACACATACTGAATACATGGAAGTGCTATTACATTCGCAATGATCCTCCACAATTTAACAGTAAGCATACTATGAATGGGTGTTTTAGACTAGATTTATTTTGTGAAATTTGATTTGTCACTCGTAATATTTATTATATTTTATAGTATCACTTGACACTTATTTTTTTATGTGTATAGTGGAAAGTCAAATTGAGCTATTGGAAAAAGACACCCAACTTTAATTAAATCAATTAGAAATGCTTAAGTTTTATTGAGTTGCATAGCATTGTCATATGAAGGATTTAATTATATTAAATTAGAACTTCAAGTTTAGGGTGACTTTAATTAGAGGGGTTTATAACTATCCTAGAGTGTTATTTTAGTAAAATTAACTTACCTACATGTTAGTATTGTAAGTTAGGGCTCTAATATTGACCTTATAAATATAAAATTCACTTTTATAACCATTTAAAAGTCCTATTTACCAAGTGTTGCAAAATTTGGAGTTATCTCAACCAAATTCCCAACACCCTCTACACTTAGTTGGAGTTTCATTCAAGGAAGGAGTCTTAGGTGGAATAAAATTGGGAGTTTAGATGCTTATTAGACTAGGATTTGAAATCAAAGTGGTTATTCACCCACTCTCTAGTTTAAGAGATCTTATGAAATTGGGAGTTTTTCAAGCAAGGGAAAGGGATAGCTCTTCTCAAGTTGTTCATTTTCCATTGTTTTTTATTAAGGTTGGTGGACTTTTTCCATGGAAGGAAACTCATGTTTATGGTTATTTTCATTTTATGAATGTAGTAATAAATTTATGTGATTGCATATGTGTCTTGTAAAATTATTCTTTTTTTTTGGTACTGGGTATGCTTGATTTTATTTTCATTCTTTTCTATTTTGATTTTTTTGAGCATGATGTTCATGAGTGTGGAAGGAAATCACTCACCTTGGAAAGGGAAGCAATGAACTTTGGGTACAAGGTTTAGTTGGGCCTTTCCCTAAGTGCATAGTCTCTTCCCTAGAAGGAAGAGGGACAAGAATGAAGTATGGAATTCATGTGCCAATACAATTTTTTTCACTTTGGAGGAGATAAGGGGATAAATTTTGTGAGAAATAATATTTACTTTGTATTCCTTGTGAAGGTAATTGTATTTATGTATCTCACTTCACCTCATGATTTAGGCACACCTTCACACATCTTATTAGGTTGCTATAGTAACCTATTGTGTAAGCTCAAAATGGGAGTTCAACATTGTATTCTATAAATTTCATTTTATATATTTTCTCTTGAATATTACCTATTTGGTCTTGGTTCTCCAAGCTTGGTGGGTGGTCTGATAGAGCTCTCCATGGTTACTGGTGTAGGAACAACTAGGGGTAAAGGTGAAACCCTTATTCATTTTTGGTTTCTAAATGGTCTAACCAACCATTGAGGAAATAAGGACTAGAAGTAAAGTCCCAAGGAAAGTTTAGGAGGTTTTAATATGTAAGATTTGGAATGTGGGTCATTTTTTGTCAATTAGGTCCTAATAGGCAAAAATTGCTTAGAATTGCTCAAATGGGCTAAATATGGGAAAAAAATGTCTAAAAAGGGGCAACATGTGTCAAAAAGTGTTCAATATGTATCTTAGATCCATTTGATAAGGTTTGAGAATGAAATGGTCAAGTTTGAGGGTTCCACTTGCAAAATTGCTAAAGTTTTCAAAAAGTTGCTCATTGACAACTTTGCAATTTTTTGTAAAATTGCATAGTAACTTTTTGTGTAGTTTTGGAAAAGAGGTAACATAGGTAGTTATGGTTCAAACCTAGGGAATAGGAGGTTAGGTAAAAACCATAAGAACACCTTACAACTCATTTTCAGGGGTTGGTTAGACATATGTATAGAAAACACCTATGTGAGGAAGGTTTTTGTGAATAGGAATGTACTTTTGAAGGATTGAGTAAAGAAGTTGGATAGAAAGGCTAATTATTTCTAATGGAATTTTTTTTTATTCCATGTGTTGATTTTGTGCATACTTGTTTTGGTCTCAATAATTTATTTGATAGGGTTTAGAAAATTAGTTAGATTTTGTGTTCATGTTGTCCACTTTTGCATCACTAGCACTAAAATGACTATGGCTTGAACTTCCATAGTCAAAACACCATGGCCTATGGAAATCAAGAAATAGCCCTTGTAAATAGTGTAAATTTTTTTTGGGGTTTGTGGAAGTGAAATAGCTATTTTTCAAGCGATCCCTAGGCAAGAAAGAAAGGCTTGGTAAGGTGCAATGAAGTCTTGTAATGGATATTTGAAGAGAATAGATGATTGGCAGATGCCAATATTGCTCAAGAAATGAAGGATTAGTGAACTAGGATTCCATAACTCAAAGGAGGTTGGGAGTGGAGTTTGGAGTCATTTGTAGAAATTTCATTGGCATTGCTTTTGAAACCCTTAAAATAAGGGTTTTCTGAAGTTGTATTGTACAGTCATCATAGAGACCTAATGTCTAGAAAATATTCAAGCTTAGATCATTATGAATAAAATTCATAAAGACACCAAGTGGTGTCGTTAAGGGTTTTTTGGAGTTACAAAAATTTCCTTTTTTTTTAGGAGGTCTAATAGGGGCTCTTAGGGCCACAAGTGCAAATAGGGTAATTTGAAGTTGTGGGTATGGTAAACTTATCAAAATGATACAAAATGTCATGAAATGTGGTAATAACCTTGGAAGGATAGTCTAAACTTTATTTTTTCCCTTTAGGTAGATTTGGTGAAGTTTTAGCACACTAGATCAAAAAGTTCCATGTTGGTGAACTAAAGGAAGACGATGGAAACTTGAATTTTTGGGTGAGTTTCTTGGTGAAAGGCGATTGGAAAGGAGTCCTCTAGGTTTGGGTTGGGATAAAAAACCTAATTGGTCTAGGAGTAGCCTTGGAAGAGAAAGATAGCTCCAAAGTGAAGAAGCTCCCCATCAAAGTGGTACTAAGAACCATAAGATTGTGGCTTGTGGTGCTATGTTGTATTCCACTAAGTCAACTAGATCTTCAAGGATGGTTACCAATGTAGAGTTGGAAAAGTAGGTAAATGAGAAAAATAAGCTCATAGAAGAGAAAATTGGGCTTCTTGATGAGGCCCTAGAGGAGGTGAAAGATAACATAAAGTAGATGATAGATGTAGCCCAAGCTAAGGAAGATGAAGACTTTAGCAAGGGTAAAGAGAAGATGAGTTTAGAGGATGAAATACCTGAACCAGATCCTCCACTTGGTGAGAAAGAACCATTCCTAAAAGATCTCAAAGCTTTTGGAGGAAATAATCTTGAAAATGTGTATGTATTATGTGGCAGGATGGATGCAGAGGTGGTCCTAAAATGGATTGAAAGTATTGAAAACTACTTTGAGTGCAAGGGGACAATAGAGGTGCTAACTTTAAGAAACCCCTCTTTGGAAAAATGTATAAAATTGTGGCAAATCAAACATTATTTTAGAGGAAAATAATTAATTTCTATTGGTGAATCAATTTTTTGAGTAGGAAAAATTTTAATTTTATTGGTGATTTTTTTCAACTGTATGAAAATTTTATAAAATCCTTGCAAATCTTTCATCATTGACAAAAATCATGGACAAAAGTATGCATACCTAAAAGCTATAATTTTATTATTATTATATGGATCCTAATTGATTATCAAACTTCAAGGTTACATTTATCCAACTTATATCATAATTGTTGGAGGACCCTAAATCAATGTCCTAAATCCTATTTTGGGCCAAACTTTTAAAAGGATACTAAGTTTTAGAGAAAGTCATCAAAGTAAAGAAACATGTTACAAATTAAATCTATTTTGGGCCAAAATGACAAAGGATAAGAAGTATCATGCAAAGTCTCTAGAATAGAGATGTATGTCGAATCTACATATTTAACCTATAACCTAACTTAATTTTTACCAAATATTGGCTAATATAACATTGATTAGGATAAGAATTGGAAATTGTAGGCAAATATATATATAATTTACCACATGGAAAAAATATATTGCACTAGCAAAGTAATCACTAAAATATAAATACTTACATATAATTATTAGTGATTGGCCTTAGCATAGGACCCGATTTTTATAAAGTGCAAGTGGCATGGCCACCCCAAAAGTGCAAAAAATAATCAAATTTGGGGTTCCTGATGAGTGAGATTAGCCAATTGGTGAATATTAGCCACTAAAATTATCCTCAATGAGGTTTTCAAAATCTAGATTTAAAGGTAAAGCCTTGACATGGTGGAAGTTTGTGCAAGAGGAAAGAGAGAGTGAAGGGAAGAGCCCTATAGCTAATTGGAAGACTATGGTGGAAAATGATGAAAGAAACCTATTTTCCAAAAGACTATGAGATTCAAATTCAAAAGCAGAGGTAGAATCTAAAGTAGAAGGATCTTAATGTAGCTACCTATACTAAGGATTTTCAAAAGATGGCTCTAAGGTCAAGGGCATAGGAGGAAGAAAGCACCAAGGTTTCTAGGTATCTAAATGGCCTTAAGTGGTATATTCAGGTTGAGTTGATCTTGTTTAGTCTCACTAAACTATAGAGTTGCTTTCAAATGGATAGGAAAGTGGAAGATAAGATAAGGAATAAAGGGGATTCAAGTTCCAAGAACAAGGGTAGAGGCAAACATTTCAAAGGTGGCTCAAGAGGAGGCTCTAGTGGGAGGAATAATGAACAAAGAAACTATGGGGATTCCAAGTGGAATGGATAGGCTAGTGAGACTAGTCAAAGGGGAGGCTCTAGTTGAGGAAGAGGATCCAAAAATTGTGGTAGAGTTAGATATGGTAATAGTAGTAGAGGCTTACACTTTAGCAATATGAAGTGTTACAACTATGGCAAGTTGGGGCACCCTACCTACAAATGTCTAGAGAAGGCATCATCATCCTATGGAGAGAATAAAACTACATACATTCAAGTGGAAGATAATTAGAAGGTAGGTGAAGTGTACCTTGACATAGAAAAGGGTAAAAACCTCATGTTGAGGAAAGTCTTGGTTAAGGGGCCAGTAAAGGAGGAACCCAAGAAGAGAAGAGCACTATTTAGAAATACTTGCAAGATACTAGGTAAGGTATGTAAAGTGACCATAGACTCAGGTTCTACTGATAATGTCTTGTTAGAGGAGGTAGTACAAAAGCTTGGTTTAACAAAGACCCCCCATGTGTGTCCTTATAGGGTAACTTGGTTGAATAAGGGGTAGAATATCCTAGTAAATGAATAATTATGGGAAGACATCACCATTGGTAAGTATTAGGACAAGATATTATGTGATGAGTTTCCCATGGATTCTTGCCATCTTTTGTTAGAGGAAATGCATTATGGGAAGGAAAACATGTATTCTTTCAAGAAAGATGAGGTCACCTATAGGATATGGTCCATAGTGGAAGAAGATAAGGTGGAGAAGGCTACTACTAGGAAAATGTTGATGAGTGGGAAAGAGTTCCTTGAGGACTTGAAGGAAGGTGAAGGAGTAGGGTATGTCATCATGGTGAAGCCCAAGGAGGAGAAGCCATCTTTAGAAACACCTATACCTAGAGAGGTACAAAATCTATTGTATCAGTTCAAGGATATAATTTATGATTGAGCACCACCAACATTACCTCCAAAGAGAGCCATAAGTCATCAAATTGATTTCATACTAGGAGCATCACTACCAAAAAAACCTGCATACAAGATGACTCTAGATTAGAAAAAGTATATTGCAAGGCAAGTCCAAGAGTTTCTTGATCAAGGGCTGATTAGGAAGAACATTATTACATGTAACATACTAGTTGTCCTAGCACCCAAAAAAGGGAGGTAAGTGGAGAATGTGCACTAATTCTAGAGAAATTAATAGAATCACAATTAGCTAAAGATTTCATATTCCTAGGATAGAGGATTTAATGGACCTTCTAGGTGGGGCTAGGTTTTCCAAAAATTATCTCAAAAGTGGATATTATTAGATTAGGACGAAAGAAGGCGATGAATGAAAATTTGCATTTAAGACTACAAAGAGTCTCTACGAGTGATTGGTAATGCTAGTTGGTATTACCAAGGCACCAAGTACCTTCATGAGAGTCATGAATAAGGTCTTAAGAAACTTGTTCAAAGAAGAAGAAGATTAACTTTGAAAGGTGATAATGAAGAAGGCAAGGACAATGAGAAAACAAAGTCAAATAAAGAAAGTCACCTTAGAGTTTTTGTACATAGATGACCCAAGACTATTGAGGAAATTATTGAGAATATAAAAAATAGTAAAGGTTTTCCTACTTTTAAGTAATATAAGTATTATTCAATGAGTAAAGAAGGCAAGAAGATTAAAGATGGTGTGGTAGTTGTGAAATGACTAGAATCAACTAAATACTGATAGAAAATGGAAATTTAATTCGTAATTATCTATATCTATGAATTGATAGTAGGTGGAAGTATTCTCTTAAGATTGAGTAGGAAATGCAAGGAAGGACATTGGCTACTCTTATGGTAGATTTTGGTCTTGAAGACACAAGTGAAGCATTGGAGTATTATATAGATAGATTTATTAAAAACCAAAGAGCTATTTACATTTTGACAGGTAATTTGAAATTAGTTAGTGAAGATTTAGAGATGGTTTGGAAACAAGTGTACAACATCAAGGATATGGTAGAAGTAATCCAAGTGGACAACACCAAGCTCAAGAAAAATGTTGAGCTTAACAAAAAAGAAGAAGAGCTTGTTAATATTTCACCACAAGAATGAGAAGAATTTATAAATAATATGGTAGAAGAAATAATTATAAGAGATAAAATAATTGAAGATGCCCTAAATGAAGGTCCAACTGAAAATATAAAGAGAGATGAAGATGTAATGACTAGAACTGAGTAGAAAGATGAAGGTCCTATAACTACAGAGCCAACATTCACACACATATTAAGTTTGTTAATATTTCACCACAAAAATGGGAAGATTTTGTATATGACATGGTAGAAAAAATAATTGGAAGAGATATAACAATAGAAGATACCCCATATGAAAATCTAGTAGAAAACCTAAAGAAAGATAAAGATGTGATAACTAGAACCAAGTAGAAAGATGAAGGTCCTATAGCTACCAAGCCAACATTTAAACACATACTAAGATATGCATCTTTTATTGAGAAAATCAAACCATATTTGACATCTAAGATATAGGAGAAACAACAAGATAAGAATGATATATCTATTGGGTCATGTACCATCAAAACCCTAGATTGAATCATAGACAAGGCACTTATCTCATCAATCTTTTTTGCCACATCAAGTTGTGGTTTATACTTTGGCCACTCACAATATTCATTCCTAATCAGTCTAAACCTATTAATCTTGGTGGCATTTACTAGTGTAGATCTTGAATCCATTTTGTGATGTTAGAGTTTTAGTAAAAACTTGAAAATCTAGCTTGGTTAGTACACTTAATTCAATCACACACACTAAATCTCAAACATAATCAATTGCTCAAACTATTTCTCTTCACTCAATTTTCTCTTTCACTCTCATGAATGAAAGGTGAACAAATAAACTAATCAAATACTATTTTATATGAAAAAATTTCCTTTAATATTGGGTAGGGAAAAATAAATGTGTCATACAACATATTTGGTTCACGCACTAACTCTCTTTTCTTTTCTTAGTTTATACACAATTCTTGGTAAATAAATACTTATTATTAGTTAGTTGGTTAGCTCAGTAGATGTACTCATAACTAAACATGCTTAGTTAACACTATTCTTGCTTTATTCATTTTGGTGAGACTCATTAACTTCACGCACATTCAATAATTCATTAGTTATTGTTATGCATATATCTTTATGAAAATATGGACTTCATTCATCAAATATATAGGAAATGATGTAAGATTTATCAATTCAAATATAGTTTCATACCCCTTTACATATCTTAGTTTGAAGTGGACATTTCACCCAATCCATAGGATGAGTGTCACCAATGATTATGTTTATTATCTCACTCTCCTCAGTTTTCTTTCTCTATGTCTTTCCCATCTAATTACAAACTTCTTCAACATTAACTTTTCTTTTACCTTTGATATCTTCTTATTTAGGTATCGATGCTCAGTACATATAGTTCTTGCATAAATGACTAATCTTGTGAAAATGATCTAGCATGCCATACCAATGTTCCTCTAGTTTCTAGGTCTTCCTCAAAAGTATAATATTATGCAATTGATTGCAATATACTAGTACAAAAATAATAATCTATAACTAAATAAACCACTAAAAATTGTAGATATGTGACTAATTTTGATCATATGACATTAATAGTTAATTGTTAGACATTTATCTCACAACCAAATCTATGACCGAACTACTTTAATCATTTATTTGGTCATTTGGTATGGTTAACTTGTATTTTATTTGGTCATTTATTTAGTTGTTGATAGCTAACTAGGTGTATATTTGGTTACTCATTTAGTTGTGTATTTAGTAGTTTATTTGATCGTTGATTTGCTCATTGGTTTGGTAGTTTATTTCGTAGCTTGGTCATTGAGTTGGTTGTTTATTTCGTAGTTTATTTGATAATTTATTTGGTAGTTTATTTGATAATTTATTTGGTAGTTGATTTAGTAGTTGATTTAGTAGTTGATTTGATAGTTTGTTTGGTCATTTATTTGGTTATTTATTTAACCATTACTTTAGTAATATTAGGGCATAATAGAATTGAACCACCATCCTACTACTTGTAAAGAAGATGCTCTTCCATTGAACTAGTACCCTTTAAAGAACATTGCAAATAAATGTCAAAAATGTATTGATGTGGTTGTTTGCAACCCCTTTCTTTAGGTTTTTCCACCAAAATTTATTATCTTCATTACAAATTGATTTGTATTTATGGGGGTGGTCACTCCCAAAAGGTCATCCCTAATGACATATTGAAGTGGACAACAACCTTGTAATTTAACAAAATCTCTACTTATAACTCCTAAAATTTGGGTTTATCTACAAAATATATACTCAAAAAGCTAGAATAGCTTGGTCAAACTTTTGGAAGAGGAGCTAACATCAAGAGTAAGTTCTTGAAATGTAATCTACTATAAAAAGGAAATGGAGTAAGGCCTTGAATATTGTCTACAGTAGTAAGGTAGCCAAACCAATTTTTGACCAAAAATAATTTGTAACAAGATAAACTTTGTGTCCTTCAAAAATAAATTGTCACCTTTCTAAACTCCCACAACAAGCTCCAATTCAAGTTAAACTATAAAAACTAGAAATAGGATTCATCTTTAACTTGAATTACAAATAAGATAGTTGTATTAATGGAAAATAAGCTTACACTAGTATGAAAACAACAATATATCACTAAATAAACTACTAAAATTTGTAGGTATATGACCAATTTTGATCATGTGACCATTGGTAGTTTATTGTCGGTCATTAATATGGCAACCAAATTAATGACTAAACTATTTTAATCATTTATTTGGTCATTGATTTGATCACTAATTTGGCTGGTTATTATTATTTCTTGGTATTTATTTGGTAGTATATTTAGTGATATATTTGGCTGTATATTTGGCAGTTGATTTGGTATTTGATTTGACAGTTGATTTGGTATTTTATTTAGTAGTTTATTTGGTAGTTTATTTGGTAGTATATTTGGTAGTATGTTTGGTAGTATGTTTGGTGGTATATTTGGTGGTATATTTTGTACAATATTTGATGGTTTATTTGGTATTTGATTTAGTAGTTGATTCATTAGTTTATTGGGGAGTATATTTGGTAGTTTATTTGGTAGCATATTGGGTAGTTTATTTAATCATGAGTTTAATCATATTAGGACACGATGGAATTGAACCACCATCCTCCTACCTATAAAGTAGGTGCTATTCCATTAAGCTAGTACCCTAAAAAGAATAATGCACAAGATTGTCAAAGTTCCAATAACTATCCTTTTGTTAATAAGTACTATACATGTATAAACAAGAGACATTGCTAGAACTCAACACCTATGGTAAGGTCATGATATAAATGTGTACCCTTATTATCATGACATGGATAGGGTTATTCTTGTTCATTAAACTTAGATAATTTATATTTTTGTCTTTTACTAATAACTTTTATTATTTATTTTTATGTTTACATTTCCTTAGTTATGTCCATTTTAAGACCACTTGTTCCTACTACCTTCGCATATAGAACATTAACTAACTAACTTACCTAATATGAAACTATAACAATGTGATTACCAAGTTGCAATTTGACTACCATTATATAGTCTGAATCCCAAGTTTTGAGTTATTTGCCACTAGAGAATCTACAAGATAGATAACTCTCATTTTTCCCTCAATAACATACCTCATTAGAATATTAATTTTTATTTTATCCTCAAAATAATTATCTACCATATATCATTATTTAAGACTAACATAAATTAGGTAAACATTATATCCAAACCCCTCATTACTAATTACATCTAAACGACAATTGAATTTATCCTATACTTAGCATTATTCTATTACGTACTATACTAATTTAATTACAACAATCATACTATTATATGTTTCCTATCTAATTTAAATACACTCATACCACCCTACATACAAATCTTACATAACCCATCACCATTTTCTCCTATCTAAATCTTAGTCATTTTCTAAACTACAAATATAAATAGATACTACTTAATGTTAATTTCTTGCACTTTTCCTAAAGCTAATATTAGCTAATACCTTACTTTACACATTTCCTACCATATATCCCTAACTTACTTTACTACCTACTTTCTAAACATCCTTACACTAAAGTTTCCCTACTTAGCAATCATTTTCCTATATAACATTCTAACTTAATTTACAACTTCATAACAATGTTTACTAACATTTTCCCTTACGCTAACTTTTACTAACATTAAATCCCCTTTAATTATTCCTAAAACTACACTACATTTCCTAACCTTTGTTTCTAACTACAATTATTTCCTAACACCCCCATGCACTAACATCCCCTTTCAACTAGCCTAAAACCATACACCCACCTTCCTACAAATCTCAAACCCCAACTCTCATTTCCTAACTACATGTTGTCACATCCTTAGTCACATGGCCTTGACTATGCCCATCTCAACTTTACCCAAGCATAATTTCCTACTCCACATCCCCACATGGTCCCCTCCCAAGGTGCTCAGTGCAAACCCCAAGTGCACTTCCCATTCCCCAAGGAACCTTCCTATCTTAACCCATGTGAAGGATGTTGGCCTGCCAAGGGCGGTGCTCACTCCAAACAAGGGTATGGTGTGGGTTGGGGAGTGGAACTGACCCAAAGGGTTGCTCACCCAATTTTCTAGCGGTAAATGCTAATGTGCCTTTTTAAAATTTGTTATCTTCCATGTCATTGCATGGGTAGATATAAAAGGGTTTAATATTTAGGTAGTCCTTTTGTGAGTGACTTTTATTGGGTTAAACAATCTGTGATTAGTTTCATTAGTTGCTAATTCTGTTAGTAGCATACATTATATATATATATATATATATAGATAGGATGTTGAATTAACTAGGGGTTATATAGGATGCTAAATTAACTAGGGGTTTTATTTTAACATGTGTACTATTTTAGAGGTAATGACATGTCCTCAAGTACCTTAACCTATAACTTATGTTATATATATTTTTTAAATGTGTACTTGTGACCCCAAGGTCACATGTTTCTTTTATTGTTACCCTTGACACATGCTTATGCATAGGTTACATCTAATTAGTTTATTGTTTACTAGGTTGTATATTTTAATTTTAAAAAGTTATAGATCCTAAGGATTATTTTATTGGTCTGTAATAGGGAGGGGATTTATTTTCCACTTCCCATACAATATCAAGAGAGCTAATATGCATGTACATGCTTACTTTTTTCATGGTACTTTATGCTTTGTGATTGATTTGATTTCTTTCCTATATTCATCTATGAGGTTATGAATATTGGTTTGATAGTGACTTGATGTTACTTCCATATTCCAATGTAATTGCTTATTTGAATGGAAGTATTTAGATATCACTTGAACAATTACTTAACACATGAAATGAATTGAAACATGAACAAACATGGAACTAATAGATTTCTCTTTCTATGACAATGCAACTAGTCTCTAACATGTTGATGTAACTTACCTTCTCTGACACTATACATTAAAGAGTAAGGAAAAAGTATTAACTAAAAAATTAATAAAGTATATGAAAGATATTGTCTTGATGTTGGCCAAGTTTCAAAATTTGGCAAATACTCAATTCTGACACAATCCAAATGAACATTGACAATTGAATTTAAGTGCTTTCAATTAGTTCAAACTAGCCATAAATTGTTACTTATAATCAACAAGTACCAAAAGTTATGAACTATAATGGTTGCCCTTTGATTACTAGTTTGTTTTTCATAATTGTGAGATAAATATTGAAACCAACCAATATACTAAAATAATTATTACTTAAAAGAACATAAATTCCTATTTTAAAAATGCCAATGATTAAAATCAAATCACATATCCATAGCCCACATTAAAATCAGATATTGATGTGTCCAGCTAGCCCTTAGATGTGAAATTCAATGCTTACAAAAGAAGATGTGGGAGAAGACACTCCACGATGTGAACAGGATGCATTACTTCTCTCATTTTTCCATAGGCTTCATCATGTCATCTGTGGTAGTGTCTTGATTTTCTTGTTGCCAGTGTCTGTGCAGAATCTGTGGTTGGCATGCAGCTATTTATGTATCTTCACAATTTATTGTTTCCCTCAATCCTATAAGTGTGATGAAAAGAAAAGGAGAATGGAAGGTGGTTTAATATTAATATTGGTGAATGTTTATGAATAATCTTTTGAAGGGAAGTGGTGTGAAATATATATAATCTTCAAATTTTGACTTAATGGATTTGTAGAGTTTTGGCAGCCACTAAAAATCTATATATGATTCTCCACCAAATACAACTTAGTAAGCTCCTAGTGAATTCTATTATGAGTCACCTTTTCCTTAAATGGTGTTCATCTAACTTATTGGATCCCCTATTTTCCCTCAGGTACTAGTTTTGATTTAATTTGGATGCTAATTCTACTTCAATTTTTCTTCTAGTAGGTTTCCAGATAGGAATCTAGATTCTTATCTATAATCTTGTTGGAATAAGGGAAGACTTTAGAGGGATTTGGATGAATCCACAATTGTGCGTACCCAAAAAAGAGCCCCAAATTTATACTTTAGGATTGTCTATTTACTAATTAGAAGCACTTAACTAGGGAGCATGGGAGTGTACATAGGAAGGCATACCATGTGGCTTGTTAGAAGTGCATACATGAGATGCTATTATCTCCCATGAAGGAGAGCAGTATTCCTAGGAAGAAATATAATGCCTAAAAATAGAGATGCCTAAAAATAGAGTATCATAAAGGAGAAATGACCACTTGTTAATTAGGAAAAGTACATTGAAGAGAAGCTTTTAAGTTTTAGGGAGCTACAGAGAACACAGAAAAATCTCCTTGATGGAAACAAAAAGCTTCCTAGGGAGAAGCTCCAAAATAGTAGAAAATAGAAGTTCATAGATAATCAACTTCCTACTATTGACATTAAAAACATGCTGGATTTTTTTTGGTATTTTAGTGAGAAAAATCCTAAACATGAGAAGTTGTTGCATAATGTAGATAAAGAGGAGATGCATAATAAAATATTGTGTTACTTCTCAGTATAAAATATGTGGAATGGTGTCACATTCTAGTTATTTAGAGGAAGATTTTTCTTTTCAAAGGGAAAGAAATAAGATATTATTAGAATAATCTACACTTGCAGAGTCATGTTTTCATGAACATTGCAAAAAATGTCTTTTTAATGAGTTTCACATCATTAAAAAATGAGGTCTTACAGCAGGGATATGGTCATTTGGATTTAAGAAAAACATTGGAAAATGAGGGGTTAGAAGAGAAGCAATAGTGCTTTTCAGAGAGTAATTTAGTCAAACAAGAAGCATGTAGAAAGTTTGAACATGAGGTTACTATTAAGCTAGAGTTATATAGATAATTAAGTGAATCTTAGCTATCAAAAGTAGTTAGTTTCTTCCAAAACTAGCTAAGCTCGTGTTGTATAGTTTTTGATATTTATTTTTTTTTGGTAATTATAGAATGTAATGGAATAATAGAAATGTTGAAATGACTAGGAACCAATACCAAATGCTAATAGATCAAATATTTAAATTTATTCGACTAGAAATTGTGTACATTTAAATCATACCAAGCTAAAAAAAATTAATAACTAATTATAGCAATATAGTGATGGAAAAAAATAACTCACCCCATGCATGATCTCCATCACCAATATCATGATGTTGGTTCAATGATCACAAATTCATACTAGTATTGTCAAACTATTGTTGTTGATTGCTACTGTTTTAGATCTAAGGCTTTTATGAAATCAAATCTATACTATATGGTTGTATTGGAATTGATCCTTACTTCTAAATACTATGTTTTCCCCCTGTAGTGTTTAAAGTGTTGTTTTCTTCCTCAAAGCAATCTCGATTTAGTTTTATCGGTTGCTTCTACACTATACATTCAAGCTGGGTAGAAATTGGGTTGCTTGGAAGATGTATGGATAACCCTATGTATTGATGATGATTGAATTTGTCTCCTAACTTCCATATCTAATCACCCAGGAATGTAGATACTTACCCTACAATATAGATTTGATAAGGAAAGAAGCTCTGAGCCCACTAGAAAGCACCCAATATCTAGCCCAATTTTTTTCAAATGTTGTGTATATCCTCCATTTTGTGTATATCATCCAATCATGGCATTCCATGAGACCACATATCTTTGAGGCATTGTGTCAAGCACATCAAATGCCTTGTCAATACTTCCACATTTTACATGCATGTTTACTAGAGCATTCAAAACTTCTACATCTAATAACTCTATGATTTCAATTATGTTCTGATGGAAACCAGTGCCCTCTTCCAAAGCTCCCATTTTGGCACAAGATTTAAGGATGCTAGTGAATGTTTTAGAGTATGGGTTTACAACTTTGACTACATTTATTTGAAGGTTTCTTAGGATTTTTCAGCAAATCAATTTTGTGATATCCCACAACCATAGAAATCCATGAGATCACATCTGTTTTAGCAATTCTATAAAAAAGTTAAAGTTACTGCACCTTGGCTATGCTTCCACATTTTGCATACATGTCTAGCAGGGAACTTGCAACAATGACATCTACTAGAATTCTAATCTCAATTAAGCTTTGATGGAGGTTCATACTCTACATGAAGTGAGAGTGTTTGAGAAGTATTTCCTTACTAAGGCCAATTGCATGTGCTTAAAAGTTTCCAATGCCTTTCCTACAAATCCATGTTTTGCATACCCTATTATCAATTTATCAATGTTATTCGTGAGACCACATTTTTTAGAGGCATTTTGTCAAATTGTTAATGCCCTTGCAACTAAAACATTCAATGTGTGAACCAATTGAGTTGAAACCCTCAATGTTGCATATAGTCAAAGAGTGTGATTTTCTCATGAGAAAATTCATAAATTTTGTATGATGCAAACTTGCCTCTAAAACTAGATATCAGTTTGCAGTAATCAAATGCAACTGCACCTACCTCTACTTTCATTGGTGCTAGTAGTGCCTGTGCATGCAAGACTCTGTAGGATCACCCAAAATCTCAAAGCAAGCAATGTGTGATGCCAAGGGAGGGGATCCTAGTATAGGAGAGAGCCTTTCCCCACCCCATGCATTATCAAGGAGCCAGACTTTGATCATAAAGTGTCAGCTAGAAGGGAGAGAGAGGGAACAGAGTTCTCCCTCTACATGCACACACTATCCACCCCTGCAATTGCTTCTTATTGCAATTTATTAATTATTTATAAATTGTAAAGCAATTGTTTTGTAGTTTTAATTTAATTTTTAATAATAGATTAATATATGTTCCATCGACTGGGTAGACGCTTCCCCTTCTATCTCCCCCCACCCTCCCTGGTGCATGCCATATTATGACCATGACTATTTCCAAATGTCTATTGCAAAACTAAAAAATGGATATTACTATTAGAAAATTTACTTCTAGTTTATTCTATAATAGAATTAATTATATTTTAATTTAATTGTACTTTCATTCTATACTCCATTTAGATTTAATTATAGTTAATTTATGCAAAATATATTATTATATTTTTTATGATATAATTTTTAGTATGCACATTTAAATAAGATTTATCATTTTCTTTTTAAATACTTTTGGACTTGATGTAGAACTTATCAATGTTAAGAAACAAGCTTATTGTTTTATTTTTTAATTACATGTATTTTTCTATATAATTCAAATTTGTTTTCTTAATTTAAAAGTGAAGAGTACAATCTTATTTTTTAACATTAATAAATAAAAGATATTTTTACATTAAGCCAAAAAGAAAATCTTTAAAAGAACTTCAAGTATTATTTAAATTTACATGTTCAAAATTGAACTAAGTAAAAGAAATCAACCATATTATAACAATTATAATTAAATACATCTATGCTAGTACTATGGATTTTTTGAATAAAAGAAGGGTTATAATTATTGAAGGAACAAGAAAATAAAGTACACAAATTACACATTAAGGGTCCATGTGGTTCCTGGAAGATGATAGGAATTGGCTTTTTCAAAATCTAGATTTGATTTTTTTTGCATTTGTTTCAAAATTGGAAAAATGGAATTAACATATTGGACTTCCAATTTTGCCTCAAAACTAGGTTTTCCAACTTCCTACTAGCAAGTAGGAATTGAAAATCAAAACTTGGTTGTGTTTTTTAAGGGTGTAAAAACAATAGATTTGACTATTTTTTGAAATTTTCCTTCAACTCCAAGCTTAAGCATAAAAATGTGTCTTCACACGCATCTTTTGAGTGAAACAAATGGTTCAAGTAAAATCCCCAAAATTAGAATGAAGATTTGCAAAACTTTGATTTGGCTAAACCAAGGTTTGTAAAAATCCCAATTTTTTTAATTCAACAAACCAAAAAAACCCTAAAGAAATTTGTCAAGATCCTCTAATCGGTCTACCCATTCTTTCTTTTTATGGAAGGTTTAGACCTACACCACGGTTCAATAGAAGCATGGAAACCTCTTCAGCTAAGAGCCAAGGACTAAGGGGTATCCATTTTTCCAAAATCACCCTGGAAAGATCCCAACCTCATCCCTTGTGGTGTTAGAGTCTTGCATTTAGCAAGACTCAATCCCTAGTGGGCTCATTGAGAAAAATTAAACTTCATCAACATATCACAAGCCCATTGACAAGTGGTCTAACTATTAGAGAAAACCCAAAGATAATTGTTCTCCATCCAGTAGTATCTTAAATTTTTGAAATATATTTAAAAACTATACCTCCTACAACTATGATTATGCACTTGCACAATGTAAATTGCAAAACATTTAGATGAATCTCTCAACCCTCTAACCAAACCGAAGATACATACAAAGTTAGTTTACACTTAAAATAAAAACAATAAGCAACTTTTTAATGGCTTATTTTAGATGTGAAATGACAAACATTAAAATCTATACAATATTTTTATTTTTAACATAATTTATAAATCTATGTATTATTTTAAACATGAGAAACCTTTAAAATAGGTAATATTTAATGGTCAGTATTAATTACAAAAATTAAAAATATTTTATTATAAACATAATTTATAAATCTATGTATTATCTTAGAAAAATAAAGAAACAAAAAAAAAAATTAAGTTACACAATTAAAGAGGATTTTTCTTATGGTAGAGAAATATGTGAGGATTGTTTTAAATTAAATTAAATTTATAAAATAATATATAAAAAGGAAAGGAAAATATAGAGAGTGGTGAATCATGTATTCGAACAACATGAAGACAAAACTTCATATGTGAGTAGTAAAAGATTAAAAAATACTTAATGAATGTATTAATATGATAAAATTTCATTGATTATCATTTTTTTGACTAAATTTGTTAGTGACCAATTGTTAAGTCATTTATTTGATCATTTATTTGGTCTCTTATCTTTGTCTAACCTTGTGATTTTACTAAATGATCAAATTAGTCATGTATTTAGTCACTTTTAAATTATAAAATATTACTAGAATTTGATCACTTTTAGTCACATGACTAAAAATTTTAGTCTTGTGACTAAACTTTTTAGTCACGTAGTCATTTATTTGCTAAAATTCTACTAGTGTTATGATCCAAAATAGTAACAATGGGATATACATCTAAGTTCATAAATGTAAAATAATTTGTATCTCAATGCTATAAATATATGATTAGCAAATAGCTCCATATTATAGCTAATGAAAATACATCTCAATTTTTTTCTAATATTTGATTCTTAGAGCCTCTTCTATGAATAAAAAAGCACATTATAATAGCAATGCTTATTCCCCATTCAAGCATAAGTCATGTGAGGTTAGTAGCCGTAAAGACAAATGTTACATAATTATTTCCAACACAATTATTCAACCACTGTTAGTGGTTGAATAATTGAAACCATCAAAGAATTTGTCATAACTTCTATAGTATTCACTTAACTTATGCATCTTTGCATTGCACAATGTACAAAACAAAATATCATCTTCTATCACATGTTGTTGAATACCTTCATTTTGGTGGCTATCATGTCAAAAATGTCACCCACAAAGAAAAACATCCAACATTAAGGAAGAAAACCTCAAAAATTTCTTCCCACCATCTCTAGCACCTACCAACTTTATATTTCAATCTTTTGAGGTTAATGACTTTTTTTTTCTAATTTTGAATGCATATGTGTACTCGATGTAAAGCATCACATGAATGTGATCCAACATTTGGATATCAATATCAATTATAAATATGGTACTAAATAGGTTGAAGAAAATGATGAATTATTTTTTCTAAAATATTTGACTCACTACAACATATTGGAGAGAAAATTGTAAGCTCGAGATTTTCCTATGCAAGAAATAAGGTTCTAGAATCAAGAAGAAACATTGATTTTGAAATGATCTTGCATAAAGAGAAAATTTATCTTTAGGTGATTTTAACAATTTTAATTAATTTTAATTTCCTCTCTTATTTAGCATTGTATTACTTCAAATGTATCAATTTGGTGAGAAAATAAGGAATTATAGTTTGAATTATATTTGTGAAACAAAAATCTCATGCTTGATTCATACTTGTGAAATGATAAAATCCATTTTTTGTTTATATTTGTGAGAAAGGGAATATTTGATTAATTCATATGTGTGAAATAAGACATGATACATAAGTCAATAGTAAAAGATCATAATCTATGACAACCCATTACAAAGGAAAAGAATAGAAAATTATGTGGAGATGCTTGTAAAATTATAGCATCAACACTTGAGGGCAATAGCTACATGTTAGGGTACAGTTTTGAGGATAATTTTGGTGTTTCTGGGAAGTTAAAATCTGAGGGGACCCTTTCTATAAAGAGGCAAGGTACCATCCAATCTTCAAGCATAGAAGATATCTTCCAAAATCATCTTTTGAATGACAATTTTATGAGAAAAAAGAACATTGACAATTAGATAATCATTATTTATCATTTTCCCTTTGTTGAAATTATGACCTTTTGGAGGAAAATAAGCCAATGTTTAAATATCAAACCTCTTTTTGAACTTCCAAGTTCTACATTAGAGACCAACAAATTATGTGTATTTTTTGTACTACCTAGATTACATGCAAATAACTACATTCAAAACAAAATCATGAATTTTGAATGCATCAACAAGTTCTCTAGACACACTCCAGACTTCAAAACAAAGGTACTCAATAAATCAAAGAATTGCTCATGGATAAAGAAAATGACCTAATCCAAAAAGTATGACACATAGAAATGTGAATATTTTCATGTTCACAAATTAGATAGTGGGGCTTAAACTTTCCTACATAACTAGTTCAGTTATTTTAAAAATGTGCACAAAAAGAAAACTACCTTAGTCTTATTTGGTGCTACATAGTCAATAATCCTATAGCTTCCATTTCCTTCCAAATATGTTCTTAAGCATAAAGATCACATAGTAGCTTTAATACTACACTTGTATTATTGTCCTTATAGTTGCACAACTAGAAGTATGGTTAGAATCTTGAAACTGTAAGGTGGCTTATAAGTATTTTGTAATGGCTTCTCTCATTGAGACTTAACTAGAACTATGGTGTATCATATTTATAGTTCTTAAAGGCCTTCCTATTAATTGTCTCTATAAATCATGCAAGTATCGTAGACTTTATATGTGATTTAGTGAGTGTTAGCAAAATATTTAAGCTTTAATTGCATGGCTCAAAATTTCCAAGAGTCTTTGAGTGTTTCTAAGACACATGATAGCACTATGTAGAAACCTTGATGTCAGGTACTAGAATGCAATGCCCCCTCTTGTACCCTTAGAATTTGGGACTGATTTCTTTGTATTCAATTGAATAGACTTTTTCCTTATTCAAATCTAGGAAGTGCTAAAAAATGAATGGATTAGTGAATTTCTTGACATTTCTATTATTCCAAATTGAATTTCACTAATCTCTTTAATTTATGAATTACTAGAGTTTATATTGACTGTTTGACTATATTGGCTATATTAAATTATGATTAGTGGACATGGTGTTGACTATATTTTCATTCCTATGTACAACTTACTAGAAGTTTATCATATATAAATATTGCAAAATATAGTTGAGTGCATTGTTCTTATTTGATTGTAGTCACTTTCATCCCCATGTTCACTCATTGACCTATATATTGAATCTATAGTTTGTATTGAACTAAAAAGTCGAATACAATATCCATTCAAAATCAAAGTATAATATAATCCTATTTGAGTTATTGCTAGTGTAGTTATTGATAGCACCTATGTGCTATGAATTCTTCCTTCTTAATGTTTGATCTTGCTTCTAATAGATTTTTTCCTATTCAAGATTCTTCTTTATGGATTTACTAAGTTATCCCTTCTTTCTTTGTTGGTTATGTAAAAATTCTTTCCTCTTCTCCTTGATGGAATTCCCTACTAGAACATTGCTATCTGTAGATTCTATAGTATTTCTCTCTTTACATTTATCACAATCTTATGTCTTAATTCCTTTGCATACTCCAAATTTTAGTTTCTGATTCTTGGTATCAATCTAGTAATACCCATTTTTCTCCTCAGTCTACATCACCATCAGTAATGATTAAAATCATTGTGATCTTAGAGGGGATGTTTTGTTTTAATTATATTAGTTTAAAAATATATTTTATACTCTATAGACACTCACAATAAATATAGAGATATATATCTTTTGCAATGTTATTGTAAAATTTTAGCTTAACCATCAAATAATCTAGCTAGAATGATAGAACAAAATATGCATCTATAGGAAGAAAAAATTCAAAATAGATGATGAAAAATGGAGTTCTCATCAATTACAATTAAATATTTACAATAATATAGGCTTCCTCAAAGCATAAAGCAGAGGGAAAATAGGAAAAAAATAGAAAAAATTATAAGTATTCATTAGTTAGCTTACACACTAATAAAATAAGCTTAATCCAATAAAATCATGGATAAAAATTTAAAAACATGCTAAGCTTTATTTTGTAACAGCCCCCCCACCTTAAGTCTAATTAAGGAGAGAAAATCTTAAGAATAGGAAAGAGGAAAGAGGGAAAACCCAGTTGGAACAACCACCCCCCTCAAAATATGCATTAGAAAAATATCTTTTGATACACAAGAAAAGTTTGGATGACTATTGAATGATAATTATCTAATAGTGATGAATGAAAAGCCCCCTTTGAAACCAAGATGAAAATTAGGATCAATCTACATGAGTGCCCCCAATGACACTACTGAAACAATGAGCAAATGGGAAATTAGGCAAAACATCTATCAATCAAAGATATAGTAGACAATAATCTACATAGAAGCCCCCAAATAATGAATAGTTGGAAAACATAGGCAAAACATCTATCAATTAAGGATGCAAATGACACATAAGATTGTACGAGTGACCCAAATGACACTACTCAACTATGCAAAAATAAATTGCTAGGTGAAAATATAGGTGCCAATTGTCTACAAAACTAATCAACTATAGAACCAAGGAAGTATCAACACTAATAGTAGAAAACCATCCAAAAGCTTGAAATGAAAGGCATAATAGGTCCACTGAAATTGTGTGTCACTAAGAAGAAGATGAAGGCAAGAACCATGCAAAAAGAGCATGATTTTGGCTTGTCTATAATGGACCAATGGAATTTAGTTCAACCTCTATTGTTATTACTATTCCATGCAAGTCTCTACTTCTAAGTTAAAGAAGAATCTTTGACTTCCATTTAAAAAAACAATATAGCTTCAAGCAAGCAAAGTTAGAAAATTCTATTGATCAAAATCTTTAAGTTTCTTCAATACTTGCAACAAAAAAATTATTCTCCTTTCTAGTAGCCATGCGCTTTGATACCATGTAAAATTTTAGCTTAACTAACAAATAATCTAGCTCTAATATGTGTCAATGACACAAGCCATTATAGGTGTTTGTACTTCTTTCGCACTCTTGATATTCTTGGTTCTTCTTTCTATAGGAGATATTTCATTTAGTTTTAATTTTCATGTCTTACCTCTCAGCATTATAGGGGGGCTATGTTGGTTCTATTTATTTCTTGGTTCAATGGAGTGAGCTATGTATTCAGTATTTGATCCTATGTAGTAGGCTATTGCAGTGGCTAGATACCTATGCATTTTGATGAGATGGATCATTTACCATATAGAAATTCTTTCATTCCTATTTTTATAGGCCATGAAGATACATTCCATTGTTAATTGATTAACTCTTTAGACTCAGTCTTCTCTACATGGTCATGTTCTATATTGTGGAGGTTTTTTAGATCACTAGTTTGGTAGTGTTCACAGCTTCATGCTTTAGTGGTGTTCGTCATGACCATCCTTTTGTTCCTATCTTTTGGAATATTATTTACATCTCTTTTGAAGTAGTTTTTCCCATGTGGTTTTTAATTTCTCCTCTTTTTAGAGATTTGGTTGTGCTTGGGTACCTCATTAGGCCTTGTTGTTGTGACCCAATTCTTCTTCTAGTAGTAGTTTCTAGCTTTTTAGCTATTCCCTAAGTTTATCTTAAGGGGTGGTGTTAAAGTAATAAATTTTTTCATTATTGATTAAATCATATTGATTTAATTATTAAGTCACTTATTATCTCTAGTTTACTTAAGCTAAACTTTAGGCATATACAATTAATTCTTTTATTAATTATTATAATGTAACCTAGGTTAGATTCTTGTTAGAGTTTTGATCTTCTTTTATAAGGATGATCTCTCTTTGTAATATTGATTCACTTTTGATAATAGAAATCTCTCTTTTTTCTCATCAAGAATATCTTATCTTTGGATCTAGGAATTCCAGCATTTGTAGCTTTTTCTTCTCTCTTTCGTTGATAGATATTTTCATGCAGGTGATTCTTGAGAGTTATGGGGTTGATCTTTCATCAAATTCAACATTTATATTATTCCCAAATTAAATATTCTCTTTCCTTATTTGTCTACCTTCCTTTATGCTTGACACCAAAGAGAATAATTAGTCAATCAATGAGTATGCACCTAAATTATTTTTCTTAACTATTGACTCATGTTTTCCTATATGTTTTAATCCTCCATTATAAATGTACTTCCTATTCACTTGAAGAGTTAAAATTAAATACTTGATGTCAGGTACTAGAAGAAAATAATGCAAGAGTAATAAGAAAGGTGGGTCTTCAATGGGAAAATAGTTCCTCTAGATGATAATTTTATAATAAGACTCCAAGAATTGTAGGCATGCCTTGAATGGATCTAGATGGAATTTTGAATATTTTAAGTCATCATCTCCTTTGCATGAAGCAATAACTTAATATGCTTCTAAAATATATGTGCTCATTATATCTCTCAAATAGTTCTAGGTGACATTAAATGTCCAACCTTGATATGTTTCTTTCTACTACTTCAAAAGATTAGCAACAACCTACATGAAATAACAAATAGTCTTGTTAGTAACTTTTCTACTGCTAGTAGATATTCAAGGGCCTAAATAAAAAAATTTAAGTTGCACCTATTGTAATAAAACATTTTTTTCGCATTCAAAGGTTTGAAAAATATCATGGTCATTGTGTAAAATTTCAAGTTTGTTTATCACAGCATACCCATGCCCTCCATATGCTTCTTTGACACTCAGAGACTTTTTTGTACAGATGTAACACAAGATTTTAGACTAGAAAAGAGTGCATGAACATCTACAATCACCTATTCATATAGTAATTCTTTCATCTATGTATTTTCTTACCAGATACGTTATCACTAAATGAAATAAATATGCAAAGGAAAGCGTAGGTACAATTTTATGTTACTGAGATTAGTAGTCTAAAATGCTAATCCTAGGTTATTTCAAAGGACCAAACCATTGTTTAAGTAATGAATAGAGTATTTCTATTTTAATATCCATTTTGAGAACCCCAATTGACCCGTAGGCAAGGCCTACTCTTACCCCAATAAGATCTTTAAGTGTTGTAGAAAACCTTTTATTTATTGTTGGTAGGCTACATTTATAATGTCCAACTCTAGATATATCACCAAATATATTAATAAAAATTTCCAAACCTCAATGCTCAATTATCCACTCCATTCAATCCAACCATCTAGCCATAGTCCTAGATCTCAACCCTAGGGAGAGGTTTGTAAGACTATGTGTCTCTAATGGGCATAATGAAAGCATGGGCTTCCATATCAATACCATGAGTGCATTCCTCAATTGGTAATATCAACCTTGCAATTATAGTGGAAAACTTTCCGTAGACTATAGCATCACCTATCCACCATTTAGTTGTTCCCTTATTTGGTGAAATGATGACAAATTGATCTATGTTGGTATCAAATGTTGCATTAATCTAGATGCCTTGAACATTTGAACTTGAAGGATTTACAACATTGAATATGATGCAATTACAAGAATAAAATATAAGAGGAAAGCATAAATACTATTACTACTACACACACTATGGTTCAATTCAGTCATAGCAAAACAACATGTATAGTCTAGTTTGCCAATTGCAGCATAGTATTTTTCATGGTGTCTCTAAGTACCCAAATCGATCACACTCCCCCCACCAAAAAAAAAATATAGCATCCAATAAATTTTTACAATGAGAAAATAATTAAGGGAACCTTTTGAATAAGGTTTCATAAAAATTGAAGGGTTTTGACCTCAATACAATAACAACTAGTGTAATTAATTAGCACATAAAGATGGGAAACCTATAACTAATTATCAATAAGGCCTAAAAACTATCCCATTTCTATAAGATCTAGGTTAGTAATAAAATCTATTGTATTTACATTTAATTCTTCAATGAAACAATTCAAGTAAAGAAATATCTCAAATCAATATCCTCAAGATTCATGTTTCATTCCTTTGTAAGAAAATGTCACTCTTTCTCTATTCTTGTGCATATTATGGAAATGGACTGTGTACATATGGAGATATCATCTCCTTTTTTCAAGTGGTATGGGATTTTAATACCTTTAGGGATGAATACTTTGTGCTTAAGAAATTCCTTATTGATGTATCATCAATAGCAAAGACATTTTCAAATGACTCAATGAGTAAGAAAGTTCTAAAATTTGGTTACACAACTCTAGAAATTTTTAAGTATTGGTAGCTTACTTGAAATGTAACTGTTGATGTTTTTAAAGGCTTCCAAGTTTGTATGTTTCTTCTATTTATTTTTTCTATCTTTAATGTGGTCTTTAAAAAAATATTTGTAAGAAGACACGTGCTAGGAGATGCAACATGGTCCTTTATCTATTTCACTAGGAAATTCTCATTTCCCTCACATTTTTAATGAAGCTTTTAGTTTCAGCTACCAGTCTCTTTCTTTATTTCAAATTTGCACCAATGTTAGTATTGGTCTCAGTCTTTTAGTCTATACTATGTTAGATCTATATTATTCTTTCTAATCTAAGAAGCCAAAGGTGCTCTAAAGGAAATACTGATATGATTTTGCTCCATAGTTTCTATGTCACATATCTATTCACTAAATTCATCCAACTCAATACAACCTAATTTTCACGTATGGATAGCATGGCCTACTTTACCTTAAAAAGTATTAAATCTAGAATTAGTAGTACAGTGTGTGTTGGCCTTTTTAAAGCTTTATCAAGAGAATGCTTTGTATATACATGACAATGCATGTCATTTCCTCTTTCCTTATTTATTCTATAACCCTTGGCAATACTCTTCTTAGTAGCATTAGAATCTAATTCCATTATCATGCTTATATTTTTCTAGCTCAATATGTACTTTGTGTCCTTTTTTGTTCCATTTTGGTAGTTAAAACATTAATTTATGTGCAACTAGTACTCATTGAGACTTTTTCTAGTGTAGTGTATAGGTATGGCAAAGATTCATTTGTATGAATTATGTAGAAATTGTTTGGGTATTATTATAGCAAAGGTTTATCTTGTTATGTTCAATTCAACCAATTCTTTGGATTACTAATGATTCATGTAAGTCTATAAGTTTAGATCTTGCAATTCCAATAACTAAGTTTCCTAATAAATGGATACTAAATAGTTGGGGCAAAGAGTACCTTTCATTATTGTGGGACCTTGCAAGCAAAGCTCACCTCTATTATTCATGGGGAGGGGTTTTGCTAAAATAGGATCTACCAATTTAGCCTCCATAACACCAATTCCATATGAGCATCATATAAATTATCCTCATTGTTGTTGGTTTATACCAATCTATCTTTAGTCTTAGTCATTCCATACCCCATCTCAAATCAAATTTAATTCAATATTTAATTGACTCAAATGTTTCTTTTGGTATCACCAATAAATGTATATGGATAATGGGGTTTGAGCCATCTATTTGAATAATGACAAAAAAGGAGTATATGAAGAGGGATGAGGAGAGTATTTTGGAAATCTCTTTGAAAGTTTCTAAATCCTTTTTAATGGACCCATTTTGGACATATATCAAAATTGTAGTAGTCCACGAAATCACATCTCATTTAGGCATTTTGTAAACTAGTTCCCACACATTTTCTATGCTTCTACATTTTTCATACATGTTTAGTAGGGTACTTGTAACAACAACATCTAACAAAATCCACTCTTAATTAATCTTTGATGGATATTCACTCCTTGTTCCAAAGCTCTAATTTGAGCACACATAGTGAGAATGCAACCAAAGATTATGGATTGTGGATTTACACCATCTAGTTGTATGCACTTAAATGTTTCTAGGACATTTCCAATAAAATCATATTTTTCATATCCTACTGCCATTGTTGTACATGAGACCACATTTCTCTGAGGCATTTTTTCAAATAGTTCATGTTCCTTTTCTATCCTTCTAGATCTTGCATACACGTGTACCAGGGAACTTACAACTATAAAAGCTGACTAAAATCCCCTTCAATTATGTTATGATAGATGTGTACACCCTATTTCAAAGACCCCATTTTTGGCTTAGGCTATGCAATGACAATTATGAAATTCATGTTGAAAAATATCTATGTAATGAAGTACACTATGTGTGATAATAGAAGTGGAAAATTCTAGATTTTTTAATTTTCTATGCAAGTTCAGTATTACTTATCATTGTTTTCCTACATGTTATTTCTTTTCTTTATTTTCTTTTATTCTCCTTTTCACATATATCATTAAAAAAAATTATATATCTAAACAAATAAAAATGGTGTGATGTAGATATGAATCTACCTTTTGAACAATTGGTATATGTTGTCAAAAAATTTTGCTTCTTTGGCTATTGAAATGCACCTAAATTACACTTGAAGAGGAAAAGGGGGAAGGAATACATGAAAGAAACTACCTAATATATTCCAAGGAGGTGATGCACCAAAATAGGGTGTTCAATCCTACCTTTGCCCATATATGCACACTTGAACTGTTATGATATCAAAGATATAAAAATTTAGACATGTTTAAATCCTAAAATCACATGTAGATCAGACAACCAACATGAATAACACAAGAAAAAAGTAAATTCACTTATATGAAGAAAGCCAAATAGATCTTGCACAATACATCAAAGGCTAAAAGAGATAAGGTATAATATCATGAATAGCTCAGAGGCAAAGGGAAATTACAATGTGCATGAAAAACATGCCAAGAAAAATAGAGAAGAATCTATCCTTTAGGGTTACAAAATGTTCTTTTCTAGCTTAAGCATAACTAGATATTTTTGATTGAGAATCACTTCACAACCACTACATCCAACCATTATTAAAAATCTAATATCCAATCATGGTATAAAATTGGATGCTATAAATTCACTTGTCCACCAAACAAATCTTAGAGAGTTTAGGAATGGTGGCCATTAACTTTTGACTGAGTAGATGGATCAGCAGGTGTTGATGGAGTGTTATTTTGCATTTATCAGACCTAGGGAATGATGAAAGTGGTTGTAAAAGATCAAAAAGATTAGATTTATCATCAAAGATTTTCTTCCTCTATCATAAGTTCACCAAATTAGTTATTTCATTGGTCAAGTGGATTCAAACCATCAAGCCTTGCTACATGGACCAATCATCCTTTACCATTCTGCCACTCTACCAATGTTCAACCCTATGTCTTATGTTTGACCACCTGTAATCACAACTTTTCCACCACCTTTTTTTATTAACAGTTATCACTTTCAAAACCATGACCAACTAGCTATCACTACTTTGCAACCTACCCTTGACACCTTTCATTAACCACCATGACCTTCTGAAGACTGAGATCCTAACCACACTCACATTGTCATTTTCGTGACTCGAGGTTCACCTCCTAACCTTGAAACCAAGTGAAACAAAGAAATTTCTTGATTGAAACTCTAACTATAGCTTCCTTCTTAACATGGTATGATAGTGTGCTAGCCATTAATCTAAAATATCTAATGGTGTGAAATGCATCCTTGAAACACTGAAGATTTTTCTCTTATTGCATTGTCATGACCTAAACCATATTATGTCAAATTCACCTTGTGATTAGGAAAAAATAATGTAGTCACCCTATTGGGACCTTGACCTTGGTTGAGCCAACTACCTCTATGATAATTCAAATATAATGCAATCACACCTTCACCACTTGAACTCCAGTTAACACTTAACCCACCATGACTATCTGAAACCAAAGAGTGATCGCACGATCGCAAATTGAAATTTTTCAAAGGCATACATGAAATAAGGCCATGAGACTTAGGATAAAATACATGGCCAAAGTTTTAAATAGATCCTTGCGTAAAATTTGATCATTTGAATAGTTGAAAAAGTATGACTATTAGATGGCTCAACATTTTAAAATCAATTTTCTAGTGGGAAGGCATTTTTGGTTAACATTTTTTGGTGACTCAAAGAGGATACGAGCCTACTTGGCATAATACTAGTGACCACTAAAGATCCATCAGGCTATAGAGTCTCTGAATTGATAACATATCCATTTCATCACCTTTACTGCATCTTGAACCATAAAATAAACCTTTCTATCTCTGCAACTCTGCGAAAATGGAACCAAAACTCTCTGCTACAAAAACATGTGCCCGTGCACTTCTTGGAAAATAGGAAAGAGCAAGAAGAAAACTAACTAACTATATACATGAAACATTTATTCTTATCATAAACAAGGCTTGATATATATTCCATTGACTAGAATAGGCAATATTTCACCATTAGGCATGCTTAACTGGAAAGCATTGGCTTGGTTGCAACTGATGATCACATAGGGACCAGTCCATTGTGAATCAAATTTTAAATTTCTTCCTTCCTTTACTCTATCTACATCCCACTTTAGCACAAGATCACCCTCTCTAAAAATTCTAAACTTGGCCTTCTTATCAAAGCTTTTCTTCACTTATTGTTGATGGGTTTACAAGGTTTGTATTGCTTGATGTCTCTTCTCCTCCAACTCCATCAATTTTTCTATCCTTACTATCATAGCATTAGTTTCAATTAGTTCCAATTTATGGGCTAATTATAGAGATGGGAAGTCCAATCAGATAGGAAGTCTTGCTTCTCTTCCATAAACCAATATGAAAGGAGAGTTTCCAATAGCCCTTTGAGGTGTTATTCTATCATCCTAAGGGTAGTTCTCAATTTCTTCAATAGTCCTCTTGATTATTCTAATCAAATTCTTATTGGAGGACTTAGCCAAGCCATTACCTTGAGGTTAGTAATTGAAAGAAGTGCTTAGGTATATGCCATGATCAATTGCCCATGCAAAAATCTAAGCTCCTACAAATAAATTTGCATTGTCTGACATTATGGTGGAAGGGACACCAAACCTTGTAACAAGTCCATCTAAGAATTCAAAAATTGAATTCTCAGTAGCATCTTTTAATGCAATTTCCTCTGTCCACCTAGTCAAGTAATCCATAGTAGCTAAAATCCATTTGTGACTAGAGCTAGAAGGTGGATTGATGGGGCCAGAAAAATCTAATCCCCATTGAGTAAAGGGTTGATCCACTTGAATGGGATGCAATGGAAGGGCTATGAGTTTTTTCTTACTTGAAAAGAAGGCACATTTTTCACACTTTCTTACATTTTTGTGGTAGTCATGGAAAAAGGATGGCCAATAGTAACCAGCATTCATTATCTTCATGGCAATTGTCCTTGCTAAAAAGTGACCACCATTAGGACCATCATGAAGCTCTTTAATCATTCTCTCTACTTTGTCTTCATCAATACATCTTAGCAAAGCTCCATTGAAGTCCTTCCTAAAAAGAACACTATCAACTATAACATTGGGGATTGATTGCAATCTAAACTATCTCCTTTTGGCCCTATCCAACCTTTGAGGATATCCATTTCCTACTAAGAAGGTCTTCATATCATCTATCTAACTCCTTAGATTATTGTTTCTCACCTCCTTTTGTTCCATCAACACCAAGGCAACTTCTTCATCTGATTCATGAGATGAGATCATCTACTTCCACAACCCTTTCCCTCTTACCAGCTTGGTGACCTAGATGTCCACATCATACTCCATCACCTTAGTGACCCAACCTACTCTTTTCTCATTGAAATCTTTTCTCAATAGAAAACCTGTAACACTTTCATGAGGGACCAATAAGTGGACCTTATTGTGGGATAGAAGATGCCTAAACTTCTTCAAAGCTCTTATGACTATAAGGGATTACTTCTACACATAGTTTTACTTATCTTCATACTCCTTCAGCCTTTCACTAAAGAAAGCAATAGGTTGTTCTTCATTCATATCATTCAATTTAGTCAAAATGATAGAAATACTTGATTCACTACCCAAGGTGTAAAGGATGAAATCCTTCTCAAAATTTGGATTGATGAGAGTAGAGGCTGAAGCTATGGCTGCTTTGATCTCTTCAAAACTTATTTTCCCTTCCTTGGTCCATGAAAAGACCATATTCTTCTTAAGCATAGTTGTAAGAGGTTTCACCATGGTAGCTCAATTAGGAATAAATCTACTCACAAAATTTATTCTACCAAGAAAACTTTGTAGACCTTTCCTATGGTTAGAAAGAGAGAGAGAGGAAGTATGGATTTGGTTCTTTTTGGATCAATAGTCAGGCCATCCTTGGATACAATGTGTCTTAACAACTTCCCTTGATTAGTGGCAAAGATGCACTTGCTTGGATTCAAAGATACTCCATACTCTCTACATTTTATGAATACTTGTCTGAGATGGCCAAAATGATCTGCTACATTTTTTGAGTACACTGTGATATCATCAAGGTAGATCAACACAAACCTTTCAATCATGTTCTTGAATTCCATCCTATTGCCTTTTAAAATGTGGCACCTACATTTGTTAGTACAAAAGGCATTTTACTATAGGCATAGGTTCCCCATTTGGTGGTGAAAGTAGTCTTATATCTATCAGCCTCTTAGACTAACACTGATTGCAACTAGAGAATCTATCAAAGAATGAAAATCTTTCTAAACCACTAAATTTTGACAATATTTGTTCCATGGAAGGGATGAGATGATGATCCTTAAGGGAGGCTTGGTTAAGATCCCTAAAGTCTACTCATAGTCTAATTTCTCCACTTTTTTTATAATAGGGACAAGGTTTTCTACCCAAGAGGAATGCTTAATTTGGATAGCTCTTTTCTCATTAATGGCTCAATCTTGAGATTTACTAGTCTCTGATTTACCTAACATGTTTGACATTATAAAATAGATCTACGGTATGTTGAAACAAACTTGGGTCAAAACCATTTAAATAATCATATGTCCAAGAAAATACATCATTAAATTCTTGATATAGATGAACAAAATTGTCTTGCTTAGTTTTAGAACATACCTTCCCCATGTTTAGCATCCTTCCATCAGCAACTACAACTAGCATATGATCATCTTTGTTTGTAGAAAGGTTCATGCCTCTATTCCTTGCTTGGTCATCAAGATAGAAGACACTTTCTAAGGTAATAGGACCCTTAGGAAACTTATTGGAGTTGAGGTTGATAATTTGATCACCATACTAGTCATGCAATCTTGACTGGTTTCTATCTGAGAACTCTACTTCATTTTGCAAGAAACTTACAATTTGTGCATCAGATTCAAAGACTTGCCAATTTATATTATTATCAAGGATAGTAGATCTAACCACCACTTTAATCTTCTAACTCTTCTCATCTTCAAGACTCCTTGGGACATCATAAGATGCACCCACTATTGCAAGTCTATTAGCATGTCTATTTCCTTTTCTAGGGATGATTTAAATATTAAATACATTAAAACTTTCAAGAAAATCCCATACTCTATGTTTATAAGACTTGATTAAACCATTTATTTATTTTTTCTTCCTTACCTGATTAATCACCAACTCACTATCTCCATATACACTTAAGAAGCAAGTAGGAGACCCTGAATTAATGCCCCATACTTAGCCACATTATTGGTACAACTAAATTCAAGCCTAAATGAGAAGTAGTACTTTTCTAGTGCACAAGAAACCAACATCACACCAACCCCTAATCCATTTTTATTTCTTGATCCATCAAAGTACATACTTCATCTCCCACTTATGTCCTCTTTACTCTTTATCAAGTTGGGAATGAGAGAATCCTTCTCTGATATACAATAAGTACTAAGTTCTATCTCCAAGGTTTCTGATATAGGATCAAATTGATATGTGTTAGCCCATTCATCTAAGAGAAAATCAAGTATTCTTGCTAGAGAAGTGGCAGGCTCATTTTCTCTATCATTTTCATCTATCTCTAGGAAGGTGTAGTTCATATTGATGAGATTAGGAGTGTAGGGCTCAATATGATGGAGGGCTAATGGTTTTTCTTTGATTGAAGCTTTTGTTCCATACCTTGTTCTAAAAAACATGTATGATTAATCAGAGGATATGTAACCACCTATTTGGGCAATGAAATCTCTTGAAAGACATATGGCAAAGTGTGGTTTAACCCCAGCAATTGATATATCTTAAACTATAGTACAACCAAGGAATGCATGTAGGGCCATTTCAAAATTCCTAAGGATTCCTATAGTTTTGACAATACTACCATCTAATTGCAAAACATCCTTAACAATGGGTTCATATTTCATTTCTAAGATATCAACAACACACTAGGGAATTGTTGAACTACTAGCCCCTGAATCAATCATGTAGTTGTCGACTAGCTTATCTCCTATAATCATAGAAACATAAAATGGAGGAGGTCTAACTTTTTTTACTTGTTTCTACCTCTTTTGATGGTTGTACCAAACTTATAATGCTCTGCATTCTAGGTGACTGATCCTTTGATCCAATGCTCTCCAATTTCTACTATAGTAGATTCCTTTGTGATGCTATAATAGCAACAACATCCCACATAGAAATATTCACATTTTTCCTATTCATCTACTCTACCACACTAAATGATGCATTAGGTGCTTTGGTAGAAAACTTGGGAGCTACATGTTTAGGAAGTTAAGGTGGAACAACCTGAGGGTCATTCACATCTCCTCTACTATCATTTTTTCTTTGTTCTTGAGGAGCATTAACAGGCTTCTTCACATTTTTTTGCTAATCCACTACTTATACACAAGGTGTTTCACTTGATATTGAAGCCTGATTGGGAAGGGGAGTAACAACTTCAACAACTCTTCTCTTGTTCCTAGTATTATAAGCACAAGAATCTTAGTTTACATTACAATTCTCTTCTACCTATTGGTTCATGAAAGAACAACCACCTTGCTAAAAAGTATCAACAAGTTGATTAGCATTATGTTGCTAAGAAACTACTTGCTCTAGTACAATTAATGCCAAGATTCTTCCTTCTAACACATGCAATACCATAGGAGTGGTTACAAGAAGAGCAAAAATCTTGATCTTGGGAAAGATTGTTCTAAGGGACTAAAGCCCTATTTAGGTTGGTGTTTGTATTCTTGATTTTTTCAATAGGTCTATTATGATTTTAGGGGTGGTTGATAGGTCTATTCTGATAGTGGGGAACATGACTCTAGTTCGGAGGTCTATTATGTATTGGACTTTGATACTGGATTTGGGAAGGCTTATTATTTTGAGCTTTTTACCTCTTCATAGTCACCAACTCATTGCCCATTTTTTATACTACTACATTTTTTTCCTCCATCTTCTTTTCTTGATCCTATATCCTCTTATCCACATTTTACATCAGTGTCTACATCATGGCCTCAATCCTATCAACTCCATTATAGGATGTAGAGGCTATTGGGACCATAAAAAGAGGCTAACTTGTAGAGGAAGTATGAATAGGGGATGTAATAGGCTAATTATTGGGCATGTTAGGGAAGAAATGCATTAGGGGCCTTGGAGCTAACTTCCCTCCTTGTATCAAGATATTTTTTGCTCTTATGGAAACCTCATAAGCATTTAGTAGTGTCTCCTCCCATAGATTGTAGAGTGGTAAAAATATCATTTTTAAAGGCTCTAAGGTAGTATAAGAATGCATTACCAAGAGAAGGCTCTACTACAATAGATATTATGTCTTATGTCTTTTGAAATCTATAATGAAAATCAACCATACATTCATTGGGTGCCCTCTTTATAGTTGTCAACTATTCTAAAAATGATAGGTGATCACTGTTGTCCTCAAAATGCTTTCATAGGGCTTCTCCTAACCCATCCCAATCATCAATAGAGTTATGAGGCAAGCCTTTATACCATTGTAGTGCTTTCCTCTTCAAGGATGAAGCTAGATGCCTAACAACAAGATCATCCTCAGATATTCTATGTATATTACAAATATTTGCAACTTCTTGGATGTGTTCTAAGGGGGAGATGGAGGTTTCACTAGTAAATTTAGATATAATTTTAAGATCTGATACTAGTATGTCATGTCTTTGGGCTAATAAGAGAGTACTTCCACCATTAAAGGTGGCAAAAGCATGAGCTCTAGCCATGTAAGAAAGTGATGTATTGATATGAGGAGATGGTATTCTAGGCTGAGATCTAATAATAGGAAGAGTGGAGATGGAACTTACAGAGGTATGTGTTATTGTTGCACTCCTAAATAGTGATACAGACACCCTAGCCTTTCTTCTTGGATTAGAAAATGAAAGATCCTAGTATTAAAACTTACCTCTAGAAGATGCCCTTGTTTCAACTTTGGGCATGAATCATAGAAACTTGGTCTAGAAACTAGGTGTGAAATAGAGTAGAGTCGCCAATTGCTTGGATATGAGCCTCTCAAAGGCCTAAAAATATTGAGAACAACACTATCTTTGTAGCACATATTGGAACTTTTCTTCTTTGACAATAGTGAACTTGAAATCTTCTAAATATTGTCCCACTAGGCATACCAAAAATTGTTGTCACAAAACCTTGCACTCTTGTCAAAAGTAATTATATAAGGACAACCTTGTGAAACATGGAAACAATCTTCAAGCTATGGGACTTGAACTATTAGGTTGAGTCTATGAAGAAGGTCAATTTCCTTGGCTATCAGGATGCACCTAAACTACATTTGAAAAGGAAAAGGGAGAAGGAATACATGAAAGAAACTACCTAATCTATTCTAAGGAGGTGATGCACCAAAATAGGATGTTCAATCCTACCTCTGCCCATATATGCACACTTGAACTGTTATGATATCAAAGATATATAGATTTAGACTTGTTTAAATCCTACAATCACATTTAAATCAGACAACCAACATGAATAACACAAGAAAAAAGTAAATTCACTTATATATCATTCATAGGTCAAAAGAGATACAATCATGCAAATTGCAGATAGCCATAAAAAATTGGAGAAAGACAAATAGATCTTTGCATAGTACATCAATGGATGAAAGAGATAAGGTAGAATATCATGAATAGTGCAAAGGTAGAGGGAATTTATAATGCACATGCAAAACATGCCAAGGAAAATAGAGAATAATCTATCCTTTAGGGTTACAAAATGTGCTTTTATAGCTTAAGCATAACTAGATATTTCTAACTGAGAATCACTTCACAACCATTACATCCAACCATTATTGCAATTCTAGAAAATATCTAATCATGGTACAAAACTAGATGCTATAAATTTACTTGTCTACCAAACAAAGCTCTGAGAGGTCAGGAACAATGGCCATTAATATATGATTGAGTAGATGGATCAACAGGTGGTGATGGATTGTTCTTTTGCATTTACTAGACTTGGGGAATCATGAAAGTGGTTGTAGGAGATTGAAAATATTAGATCTATCATCAAATATTTTCTTCCTCTTTCATAAGTGTGTCAAATTAGCTATGTCATTGGTCAAATGGAGTCAAACCATTAGGCCTTGCTACATAGACGAGTCATCCTTTACCATTTTGCCACTCTGTTAGCATTCAACCCTATGTCTTATGTTTGACTATCTATGGTCATAGCTTTGCCACTACCTTTCTTTATTAATAGTTATCACTTGAAAAACTATGACCAACTGGCTATCACTACTTCATTGCCTTCCCTTGACACCTTTCATTAACTATCATGACCTTGTGAAGACTAAGACCCTGACCACATTCACACCATCACTGTTGTGACCCAAGGGTCACCTCCTAACCTTGCAACCAAGTGAAATGAAGAAATCACTTGATCACAATTCTAATCATAGCTTCCTTCTTAACATGTCACGATAGCATGCTGGCCATAGATTTGAAAGATCTAATGGTGTGAAATGCGTCCTTGAAACACTAAAGATTTTTCCCTTTCCAAATTGTCACATCCTAAACTATAGTATGTCAAATTCACCTTGCAATCAAGCAAAAATAATGCAATCAATCTGTTAGGACCCTAACCTTGGTTGACCCAACTAACTATGTGACAATGCAAACATAATGTAATTGTGCCTTCACCACTTGAACTCCAGTTAACACTTAACCCATCATGACTGTGTGAAACCAAAGGGTGATCGCACGATCACAACTTGAAATATTTCAAAGGAATACATTAAATAATTCCATGAGATTTAGGATAAAAGATATGGCCAAAGTTTTAAATAGATCCTTGTGTAACATTTGATCATTTGAATATTTGAAAAAGTATGATCGTTAGATGGCTCAACATTTTGAAATCAATTTTCTAAAGGGAAGGCATTTTTGGTTAACAAAGTATCCTTCAAATTTTGTGTGAAGCCCAACTCCAACTAGGAATCCTATACCCATTCCATCTACCATAGCTTTACTTTGTGCCCAATATTACAAGATTAGCCATAATAGATGATCAATGAGAGGTGAAATAATTCACAAAATTGACCAAATTGACAAAATAAGTTGTGGGTACCATCCAAATTGATATGTCTCAACATTTTCACATTATTTGAGTGTAAAATTCCACTAGACTAAACTCACAAGGTCTGGTAGAAGAGTAAAGTTGTGTTCTTTGATTCCATAGCACTGCCAAACTCAGTAACATGCATAGCAAGAGAAATTGAGAACAAATATTTAAGATTAAGGAAGGATATTTAGTAATCTACACACAAGAAAAAACAAAAATATATATCACATCCCTATCTTTGTTTCTCTCTATCCATCCTACACTAGACATTAATACAATTTCATTTGCATACAATGCTTTGTCTTTCCCTAAACTATGCAACTACTCAACTATTCATAGAATAACATACCTACAAATTGCACACCTCCAAAATGTTAAAGGTATAGAAAATAAGAGACCATGTTCAAGGGACACATCTCCTCCATAATATACAATTCAACACTTTGATCCATATCGTAATCATTTATCTTGTTAAACTCAACAATAAAAAAAACACTAGTCTTCTAAAACCATTTCTCAAGCTTCCAACCTTCATTCACTTGTCATCTTCCCTAAAACTTGGGGAGCTAAAAAATCATTTAAAAAGAGCATACATAACAACTCTACCTCATATTTGACACAAACTTAGCATCTATAAGGCTACTACCTTTTCTTTTTACATGAATTTCCTTATAAATTCCCATCAATTCATGATGCTCTTTGTTTCCTTGGATGAAAAACATCAATCTCTTACACCAACTCTATATAAATTTCTAGTGAAGTGGAAATCTATCTAATCTCTATTTAATTCTCTCTCTCCATTGCTACAATCCTTTATTTTAACAAGATAAGGGTGTTGTATTTAATAGCCTCTCAGTTACTCACATGACAATACCTTCTGACATGTATACTAATAATTCAAAATATTATTTCTCTACTAGAAGAGTGAAGTTGTGCTCTCTAATTTTTAATCTTAATTTTAATTTGTTGTTTGATATTTTAATAATTGCTATGCAAAAGACTGGCGGACTTCCAAACCCTAGTAGACATGTATGTAAAATGTGCAATCCTTACTAAGGTGTGTGAAGTATTTGATGCCAAGGGCATTGTACCTAACAACCTCTCAGAGACTCACACGAAAATACCTTCCAACATGTATAATATAGAGCTCAAAATATTATTGATTTGCTAGAAAAGTGAAGTTGTGTTCTCTTATTTTGAATCTTTGTTTTAGTTTATTGTTTGATACTCTATCAATTGGTATGAAAAAGTCTTGTGGACTATTAGACCCTAGTAAACATGTATGAAAAATTTGGAAGCCTAGACAAGATGTGTGAAGCATTTTATGGAATGACTTACATAGATGTTTTCTTATGGGTTGTAATTAATACAGGATATGCACAAAATGGGTTTATCACCGAAGCCTTATATAATTTTAAGAAAATACTATTGGAAAGTGAAAAACCAAACTCCACACCCTTTCTAGAATATCCCCAACATGTGCTGAAACAAGAGCAATAATACATGGTACAAACATCCATCTTAAGCATTAATGAAGAGGAATTATTTTCACATATTATAGTCTTAAGTTCCCTAGTAGACATGTATGAAAAATGTGGAAGCAACACAGAGCACAAGAATTGTTTGCCAAATTGTTGTAAATAATTTATAATCCTTTTAATAAAATAGATTAACAATTGTAAATTTAAATTCTACAACCTTTTCCAACATTCTTCCTAACTATTCCAAAATGAGAGCTTTGGAACATTGCATTGACATCCATTAAAGAATAATAGAAGGAGGTTTTTGTTGGAATATTATAATGCTCTAGTAGACACATATATAAAAATTAGAAGCATCAAAAAGGGATTTGAAATATTTAACAAATTGTCTCAAAGAAATTTTGTCCCATGGACAACACCAACTACAATATATACACACAATGGTTTTTTTGAAAAGGCTTTAGAAACTTTCAAGAAAATGCAATTGGATATTCCAAAAATCATCTCTATGCATGTGAATATAGTATTCATGAAAAAAAATCAGTTTTTGTTTGGAATTAAGTCATTGTGGTTTTACTAGGATGTTGAGGTTGACATAATTATCCTTCTTCAACCTTCCAAAATCTAAAATGATGTAGGGTTTCCATACATCCAACTCAAGAAACAAAACATTATAGAAACCTTGATGATGGAGAGTGTTCACAACACTCAGTACTCTATTGGTGTCTCTTGCAATGAGAATAATAGTAAGACTATCTTCTGTAAATTGATAGACAATTTTAAAATATATAACAATCAACAATAATTTATAGGAAAAAATTCAAAAATAACTTTTCTTTAATATGAAAACATTCCTTCTATAGACTATTGATTTCATCCATCCTAGTTGTAAACTTCAATAATAATACATCGATTATTACTTCATTTTATTTATGTACTTTTAGACCTATACAATCAATTATGGATAAATTAGATTTATAAAGGTCATTAAAAATAGGTTTTGGAATCCATTATTCCTAATTGGGGTTTGGTCAATGAGAGGTCACTTGTGACATTTTTTTGGGGGAAATGACTAGAAAGCCTAACAAATTATGGACCAAAGTTTATGGAAATAGTACTAGGGTTTAAAATTTGATCAACAAAGAGAAAAAAATTCATCTCTAATCATGGGCAGCTAACGATTCTCTACAAGACAATCTACTGTAATTTGAGTGAATAGGTATTTTCCAAGTAGGTAGGGATTATACTTTGTGCACATGGATGGCCAATAGATAGAGCACCTACTAGTTCCACATGCAAAGAATAGCTAGCTATAACATATGATATCATACTCAGTGAAGTGGGAGTTGTCCCTATGGAGGCTCTTGCTATGGTTCACCTCATTAGCTATCTTAAAAGAATTAAAAAATTGTATGTGAATAGGTGGCCTAAATGATCTTTGATGATATTTTGTGCAAACACAAAAAGACATGGATGCAAAAAAATATCAAGTGGATGAAGAAATGAAATATTATTTTCAATATGTGTCCCACCAACAATAAAGATAGTAAGACCTTTGTTATGGAAAAAGTCTATAAGAGTAATTGGGGAAAGGGGTTCGGATGGAAAAATACTTATTATATCAGAAAGTTCAACCCTACATAATATCAGCTCCAAAAGGCATACATAGAGGCTAAAATTTCTTGGAGAGCTAAAACTCTTATTTCTCAACTGAGAACCAACTCTCACTAGCTCTGATGTGAGACGGTGTAGTGAAAGAGGCCAAAAGTGCCTTGGGAAGAGAGAGTTTGCATGTTTTTCAATTCTAGGAAGGTGAAAACTGAACAACACTTTATTTTAGAATACAATGCATACAGGGACAATAGGGTCAAATTTGTGGATATTATATCTAACAACTCTTGGCATGACTTATTTAGCAAGGAGAACATTGAACAATTAGGTGGGCTCATCATCAACTTACACAAAAAAAGAACCAAATTAACTAAGTTTGTTTATTAGTGGGAAGGTTTTCCCATAGGCTATGATTAGCCTCATGGATGTTAAAATTACATCTTTCTATCTATATATGTCTACAACTATACAAAGGAAGAAATGCAATCTAGAGGTGTGGAAAAGAGGGACACTGGTAACATATTTTCTGACAAAAATGTGCTAATAAAATATTATATGGGCAGGCAACACAAAATTCATTCATTCTTATTTTCATTATTATTTACAATAATTTATCAAAGAAATAGGATTATAATATGGTACCTAGGTAGTCTTACGATAAGTAAGAGATACTTCCATAGCAAGTTAAATTTTGATATTACTATCAGGATTTAACTATGTAGTTTGTGAGTTGAACTCATTGACTCATATTTTATGAGTATTTATTCACACATGAATCCATCTCTCATGAGAATAAATGGAACACTTAGCAATCATTGGATATAGGCAATGGTAGTCTTGTATTAATACATGTAAAATTTTGTTGTTAATCAAGTCTTTCATAATGATTACAATCTTCTTTTAGAATGATTACTAGTCAAATCTATATTGAAACATATAAATAATTATGAAGAAAATAATAAGAAGAATTTTTAATTAAAATACAATAAATTAAACATATAAACTAGATATATAAACATCTAAATATTAGTAGATAATAATCATATTAGGTAAGATCCTACAACACCACAATATATTGTGAGTCTCTTATTCAAGAGATCTTGGGTTCAAGTCTACTCATAACTAATAATAATTAATCATAATAATAATGAAACATGGTTTTGGCCTCTTACATATCAAAAATATATAATTAAATTAATTATAAATTTATCTAAATAAAATGTTAAAATATAATAGATAAATATAGATTCAAAATTTATAATTCAATTTCTAAATGTTATTAAACTAATAATAATAAACATTTAAAACTAAGAAAAATAATATAAAACTCATATATTATAATTAGACAAAATTATAAATAATATTTAATCTTAATAGTAATTACACAAAAGCTAGAGTAGTACTAGGATTAGTGGCTGTAATACCCCAAAATTGGCTCATTGCCATGATCACCAATTCTGGTCTATTTCTAATCAACCCTAAAGACCTATCTTATTAGGCAATTCTCATTCTGATTATCGTTACTTGACTTAATTGTCAAATGTAGAAAACCTAAATCTGCATTAATCATACTCTCTATTTAATTCCCAAAGTATTGACTTGTATTAGTCACATTAAACCTACTGATTAAGATTTAATTTAATTTAAAGTATTTATACTTTAATTAAATTAAATTATCACCTAAGGCTAATGTACTAAGGGATTGAATTTATTTAATTTAATAATTTTTCTTATTTTAATTAATTGAATATGATTATTCAATTAAATGGAAAATGCACTTATGAGATCATGTCTCACTCTATTAAATTAAATAATATCTTCAAGATCCTCTCTTTAGTTCTAAATGGAAACTCTGAGTGAACTATCTCTCAAATTGGAAACAATTTAGTTAACTTGATCTCACACCCTATGACAAGTTCAATTAACTACTCATCACACTCATATCAGAAACAATTAACTCCATCTGCACAAGGAAGTTTCCATCTTAACTGAATCTTTGCTTCAATCCTAACCATCTATTTGAGTTGATCTAACCCATTGATGGATTCCAGGAATTCTATTTAAGAGGCTCATAATTCCTCATTAAAAAGGTGGAATTGAATTGCTATCGAAACTCTGCTAAACTATGTACTTATTTACTCATTATTAGCATACACTTTCATTTCTTAGATTAAGAATCATTTTAGTTTTAATATGCATACATATAGTTAATCTTACTTTATATGTTCTTAGATTAAATGCATATCTCATTTTAGAATAATTGCACTCATATAAGCTTAATTTCATTTAAATCCCTTGATCTAGCATGGTTTGATTGCCTCTACCTCAAATCTCGGAGCATAAATAGGAAAAATCCACCTAGATAGAAGGCAACAAGTCATCTTGCAAGACTCTTCTTGGGTGAACAACCTCATATTCATTCCAAGATGAATCCACATATAAAGACCATCTTGAAGTGTGTGTGTTAAACAGAGGCCACATTCCATGCATACAGTAGGCTCCTACAAAGTCTTGGTGCTTCACGTCTATGAGCATCAACTAGATACAATGAGTGTTAAGTATTACATTCATTCACATGAGAGATAAATTTGTGTGAACCACAACTCATGAAACATGGGTCAATGAGTTTGACTCAAAAAACTACACATTTAAGTTCTGATATCAATATCATAATCTTTGGATTATTATAACTTCAAATTGTTTATATCCATTAATTTTTTGAACGCATGGGTACATTTCAAATGCCTACTATATTGTTAGTTAATGGAATTCATATTTTTTAGCTATTTTCCATATTTATTGTATTTTAGTTTTGTAAGGCCTTAGCATATGACTTTACATGATCAAACAATTTGCAACGTTGTGCACATTTTTAGGGTTTTTAGGCTTAAAGAAAATATCTTTGTATTATGCCTAATTTGTTTAGGCATGGTTATACTAATTGATAGATCAATAGATATCTATAATTTCAAGAAGTGTATTGATAAAAGTTACAAACTAGGTTAAATCATTTTTAAATAGGTTATTGAGATTAGTGTTCAATATTCAGATAATATTCATTAATCTTTTAATAATTCTAACCTACTAATTATTTAGTAGCTTTAGTATTCAAATGGAGCACTTGATTTAAATTGGTATGCTTATTGCATTGGTGAAGCTAATGCAATCCTTTTAGAAAGGGATTTTGGGTTGTGAGAAAGTAATCTATGAGGGATTAGGCCAATATGTAAAACTAATTTTTTTCCTAAGGTAGATGGATAAAGCCTTCCTTAGGCACTAGGGTTTTTTAGAGTTCTTGATTTATGATTTTTTTTATGGAGTGGTTGTGCATGGTAGATATATAAGGTTGAGATAGATGAAGTGATATCAAAATAGAGATGAAGGGAGAGATGAAATAAGAAGTAAGGAGAGATGGTGATAGAGAGACATGTATATAAATATGAAAGTATAGGTATAAGGAGAATAGAGCAAGAGGGATACATATTGAATATATAGAGAGGTATAGAGGAAGAGCAATGGGGAGAGATTTAGAGATAAAAAGGAGATGTATAGAAAAAGAGGGGAAGAAGAGAAAAAATAGTAGAGAAGAAGAGATAATTTATGTAGAGATGGAGATGGAGAGGAAGGGCCTAGATGAATCTCTCTCTCTCTCTCTCTCTCTCTCTCTCTCTCTCTCTCTCTCTCTCTCTCACACACACACACACACACACACACACACACACATTGAAGTTTATTTTTATGAATGAAAATAAAAATGCTCATATTCTAAATTAAAGTATATTGGTATTTGTATTGAATGGAAATCAAAACAGCCATCTTCTAAATTGAAGTTTATTTAAGGTGTGTAACCATTCTAGAACATGTCTACCTTATCAACCACACAATATTCTAGATAGTCATCATAGGTTTCTATGACATTGATGACAAAATATTCAATTAGACATACAAATTTACAAAACCATATTTTAGATATCTCATAATTAAATTTGGATTCCCATGCACATCAATTCAATAATCCTATGTCAAATATACAACAATTGAAGTGCTAATAAGTATGAGTAGGCTTCATATAAATAATTTGATTAACAACATATACAATGAAAATAGATTGTTTAGAAGTTTTAGATCTATGTAGAAATCAAAGTTTGTGATTTCTTTATCTTTAGGGCTATATAAATTACTAAACGAACCTTCCCACATTCTCATTTCTTGTAAATAAAAATATATTTAGTAACTAAAATTGTCAATTTTCAATTGTGTGGATATTGAGCATATTATTAATAATTAATAAGTCTTATTTAATTATATACATGTATTAATCAAAACAACAAAAATCAACTTAAAATTTAATTTAAATTTTTAAAAATATAATGAAAGTAGTTTTTAAAAAAAATTGAATTTGTGTACATATTAATCTTTTGATAATTCTCCAAGTTACATATATTTTTAATGTATAATATTATTAAAATTGTCTTGAAAAATATCAATGTTCTACAAGAAAAGTTATATATGATAAAACCAATTGACTTTGTCAAAGTATTAATATTTTGCTTTTTTCTTTAAATTTCTACACTAAATATTTTTAGCTAACATTGTATTTAAGTCTAAACACAAAATTATTTCATTTATTTATGTCAAACATCTGAACTACTTTATAAAAATTAAAAATTAATCTTAAACAAAATGATTTCATTCTTCCAAATATTAAAAATATGTATATGCAAATATCATTATACTTTTACAAAAATATTTTATAAAATAAATATAATAGAAAATAAATGAAAAAATAAAAATAAATTTTAGATTTAAAAGATAAAATAATTAATCAATGTTTTGAAATTTAATTATCTATGTATTGATAATTAATACTATTGATATGAAGAGATAAAATTGGATGTTTCTTTTGAGTGCATGGATGGTTTTGATTTTCTTCCATAGTTCATAGATAGATTTTGAGGAGTTTGAGTGAAGATTGGGGTGATTTTAATTTCATCTCTAGTTCATTATCAGTTGAGAGGACATTCAAGTCCAAGTTAATTGATAATGATGTATTGATAGGAGAAAAACTGCAGTGGTGAGTAATAAAAATTATTAAAAAATTAAAGAATGTATTAAAATGATAAAAAAAATCTATCGATCATTCATTTAATAATTTGTTTGGGTGGCTAATTATTAGTGACCAAATGTTTACTCATTTATTTGATCATTAATTTAGTCACTTGTCTTTGTCTAACCTTATTACTTTAGTTAGTGACCAAATTAGTCATTTATTTAGTCACTTATAAATTATAAAAAAATACTAGAATTCGATCACTTTTAGTCATGTTGTGGTCATTTATTTTCCAAAATTCTACTAGTGATATGACCATATCTTCCACATCTAGTAAATTAATCCATGTATTATAATCCCAATTGAATATATCACCTTTCTTTCTTGGTAACTAGATAGAGTTCTCTTGATATATATAAGTATGTGACTTGTGTCCATACTTGTTAAAAGTAAAAAAATATCCATATAACTCATGTTGGTTAGGAGATTTATTAAACTTGGATCTACATTCATATTCTTGGTGACCATATTTATTACAATTATTATAATAACCACCAGATTTAGGAATAACATTAGTCTTGCTATTTTTTCTCCTACATACATTGGTTGTGTTTCTAGGTTTTCCATAATAGTATCATGTAGGTTTCTTTGGCTTAGGATTTGTGTATACATTCCTTTATTCTAATATCTTTGATGATTCTCCTTGCTAAGTTGTAGAAGACTTCTCAGTATAGCCTAATATAGAAGTATCTCTTAGTCTTATTGTCCTCTCAATTGTTCATCCCATTTTCTCATGATGTCCTCTAGTCTCTTTAACTTTTCATTTGTATCATTTTAAGCATTCAATTCATTCTTTAACTTATCATTCTCAAATCTTAGTTCTATTTCTTACATCTTTCTGCCAATTTCATTATTTTTACTAAGTATGTGATTTACCAAATCATAGTGGGTCTATGTTAACCTCATGATCTCATCATCTATTGCATCCATTCTTGCAATGATCTATCTCTTATAATCTTCAACCATTATTTTATCATCATTTTTTGTCTCTTCTATTCCAACACTTCGCACATCCTTGTGGATTGCACTTCTTATTCTCTTTTTAGTAACTTTATCTACTTGGTAATATTACTATTTTTCTCCATCAAATTGGCTATGTTAGCATCAGATTCTTCAGACATATTCCCATTGCATAGTTCCTCTAGAATCTCTTCCTATAATGGCGTGTCATGCATTTGTTGTTTAAGTTCCTTCCCTCTATTTAATGAGTGCTTCAATTTCTCCTTCATTTCATTGACTTGATTTAGGGTCATCTTTAGTTCTAGCTTCTAGTTATCAATAGTCTTGTCAAGTCTATACCTTTCCATGTTTTGGATCTTTTCTCTAAGGTGAAGAAACTCCTTGTTTAGAGTACTAGCTCTAATACCAATTATTGGAATGTCAAGGAAAGCTAGGATGTTGAGAGGGGTGGGATGAGTTGGTATCATAAAAAACTTATGTACCCTTTCAAAAATGATTAACCATTGATGATTTACTCACTCAATAAACATGATTATACACTACTTCAAATACTAAAATAAAAGTAAGTGGAACTAAACTATCTCAACATATGCATGTAAACATAAACCATAAAATCATAACACATAGCACAAGTATTTGGTCACATAGAAACCCCTAGTTAGAGGGAAAGCTGTGATGGGTATGGTACCCATAAACCCATCACTACTGCAATAAGAGGTTTCCTTGTTAGGGATACAATGGGGTTTCACTTATGGTATCTTACTCTACTATGAGTAATACAAAAGATATTCTAGGATCTACCTTTTGCAAGGATTTTATAACACTCAACTAGGTGTGTAGTCTGTAAGAAATAAGACTAATAGATCTATCTTGTGAAAGGATTTAGTCTTCTAAAATGGTTAAAGAATAGGAGTAAATGATATGTATATGCTCAACTTACTTTTCCAATTAGATCTTTATTTTTTTTAATTTCTGACCTCCCACTTTAATAAATTTATATTAAATACTCTGTCCTCTTCTACTCAATGATCTTCCCTATAATAGATATTTCTTTTCATTCTTTGTTCACCACAATATAACATGATATAAATAATAACTATCTCCAACCTTTCTACTCTCATCTTAACCTCTTTCATAATTCATTATGCCTCCTTATATAGAATTTTTTTTTTAAATTCTTAATCTAATTAGGTTTTAGGAATCATCTAGATTATATCATAGATCAAAATTAACAATCTGGAGTAATCCTTATCTCTTCCTTTTCCTTTCCCTATTTTTATTGGTCCCTTTTCTACCCTGGAATTTTTTGATCCTTGCAATTTGTTATCTACTAGTGTCAAACACTTAATCATTCATATGGAATAGTTGTTCAGTCATCACTATGACCAAGCCATCCAATGAACATTGAGCGATGTATGTTAGACATGTTTGTATTTTCATTTGAGCTGAGCAATTGTTACTATTAGGAAAGTCTATGGTCGTCAAGTACTCCTATACATTCCATGTGAGATAAAAGTTAGTATAGACTAAGTAATATAGAGTTATTTTATGTTGAGTCATACAGTAGGTGTTGAGCATACAAAAGTTGAGAGAAAACATGAAGATTAGTCATGACTAAGCATCAGAGTGTTCATGTACCGAGCAAGCTAGTGTTCATATAATTGTTTGGAATTGCACAAATAATGAGGTAAACCATTTTTTTCCAACTTAATGCATGTTTTAATGATCAAGGAGTAATTTAAGGAGATGTTGAATATTTTTTAATAGATCATTTATCTCTATGCAAGGTGGTTAACCAATAAGAAAAATAGAAGGTTTAGGCAGCAAAAGGGAGAAATCTGGATCATTGATTTGAATCTAGAAACTTCTCCAATAGGTTAAAAGAAAGATCCAAACCTTATTTTCATAATGGTGAATGTGTGCCTGTGTTTGGATTCTTGAAGCAAATTTTGAAAGAGAATTAGACATAGTGACCAAGTAGAGAAGTGTAGTGCAGAGTAGAGTTATATAAGATCATAGAGAGGATCAAACATTGGAAAGAGGAGATCTATTATTAAGCATTAAGAGTGCCAACATAGGGATTAGGAACTGATACTTTGGCAAAGTGAATTAGGGTAAATCTCTTAATAGAGTGGTCCCAATAGGCCTATGTAAATCTCCTAATAGAATTTGTACTTAGTTGTAAGTTTTAAATCCTTTAATTAAGGTAGACTGAATAAGCCTTGTAAGCTCTCAACAAGGAAAACCCCTTATAGGGTAAATCATAAGAAGTGATCAAACTTGTATGCCTAATAGGAAAAATTTGTTATTGTAGTACTGAATATTTGTGTGTGTCATCTCTACCTCAGTTTTACCTTCACCTTGGAGAATTTCTGCATTACCAAATCTTTGTGTTATGTGTTGATCATTTACTTTTATTTTTATGGATGTGATTAGATGTTAGATTAGATACATCATTCCAACATATATTTATGTAATTCATGTATTTTTTGAGGTAACGGTTAGAGGTGAAGATATTAGTTTGATAATTGTTTCAAAGGATAATTTTTTTAGATCCTAATTCACCCCCACCCCTAAGTATCTTTCTTTCCTAATAGACCTCGAATAATTAGTATTAGAGAAGTGTTCTCTTAGTATAAGTTTAACCACTTGAGAGTCAAGATCTTGGAGAAGAAGGCTTATAAGTTGGGAAAGATCATTGAAAATTACAATCTTGATATACAACTTGTACTATAACATCTTTAAGAAGCAATATAAGAACTAAGGAAATCCTTGAAGAAAAGGAAGGAGTGTACAATCTAGCATAATGATACACAATAGAAAGAAGACATTAAAAGTCTAATCAATGATGGAAATTCTAGTGAAAGTGATGAAACAATAGAAGATCTATTGGAGAAGAGAAACATCCTAAAGAAGTAAGAGCATTAAAGAGATAACATGAAATCCAATCAATAAGATTGTGTAAAGTGACCAAACAAAAAAAGAAAGCTAAAGAGGACAAGAGTCACATGCCTACAAGACTTGATGAAAGGAAAAATGATGTACAAAGGCTTACTCAAAATTAATTGGACATGGCTAATAGGTTGCTCCTTACAATTCAAGACTTCAATAGGAAGGATGTGGTGATTGCAAATCTAAAATCTAAGAATGAACATCTAAAGATTGAACTAAAACATGAGATGAAACTTATTGAAAGGTTGAACAAACCCAAAGAAGTTGTGAGACATTATAAAGAGATGGTGAGATTAGAAAGAAGACCCCATGACACATCTAGTCTAGGCTATGCCAAGCAACTATCATCTATTGAGAAAGGAGAATCATCAAAGAGTGGAGAAAAAAGGAATGAAAAGCCAAAGAATAGAAAGCCTACATGTTATGATTGTGGAAAACCATGTCATACAAAAAATATTTGTAGAAGAAAAATTGGTAAGAAAAATCCTAAGCCCAAATTCATTGCTATTTTTTTAATGCAAGAAAAAAGGACATCAAGCCCATTTTTATAGAGTAAAGGTTCGTAAATACATTAGTAGGACCAAGATTTGAAGGTTATTGGGATAATTTTCAAATGTATGGACATAGAGCTCAAGAATGTAGATCAAATGAAAAACCTAACTAGACACATAAGAATCAAAGAAATTCATCTAAGCAAGGAAAAAAAATCAATTGGGATTACAAAACATGGTACAACTATCAGTTATGTGGTGAGCATGGTCATGTTGTAGTAAATTGCATACACATTTCATATGCAGATCCAAGTGTTTGATGAATGGAAGATTGGTGTGTTTTAGTTATCACAAGATTAAACATGTGAGCAAGAACTACAAGACCCAAGCACCAGCACCAAGAAATGAACAAAAAAGGTAGAGGCACTATTGATGTGGAATAGATAAGAAATGAGATGAATCAAACATAGAGAAAGAAAGAAGAAGGAAATAACAATGGAAATACTCAAGGTGAGATCACCCAATCTAATGGACCAAGTGGTCACACTTCCTCAAACTAAGTAGAGAAGGTATGTAATGAACTTTATTTCAAAATGATTGATCATACATCAACTCCTACATGAGATGTAGTAAAGTCAATATCCACATCAGATAATATGCATAAGGACAATTTGAAGTGTGAATTGAGAAAAGAACACATATACCAAGTTGGAGCTAAGTTGATGTTGAGCATTATTATCAATCTCAATTGTATCTGAATAGATATACTTGATTAAGTTGTGATTGGGGATTAGAAACACTGTTACAACCAATTTGGTGTCATGACCGAGCCAGTGAATGGAAGTATGAACACCAAGTTGTCTTATGTATGCTAAGACAATTGTCATGCATTTTGAACCTACCTACTATATGTACATAACATTGAATTCAAGGGTATTTCAATTGTTTGGAGATATTTAGTGGATTTTGAGTTCATTTATTTGTTCACCTAGCAATTTGAGAGTTTGCAAAGTGATTTTAAGGTGGTTCTAGAGAAAATTGTGTGAAGTTTGTAGAGATCTTGTGTGTGTCATTGGTAAAATTGAGTAAGTTTGCAAAGTTTATCTAAATCGAGTTTTTTACTTTATGGAATCATTTGAAGTTTAAGAAACCCTAGTTCAAAATGGCACATTATGTGTCTAGAAGTGGAAAGGAGGCATTGAAGGATAGAAATGCCTAAATTGTGTGAAATAATGCATGCCCCCCACCAAAATTTAAGGCATATGCTAAAATTGCAATGACTAGAGATGCATTTGGAGCATTATCATCTATCCCTCCATGACTAATTATGCTACATAGTATGTGATCATGCTAGGTGTGTAAGATTGGAAAAAATAGAAATTTTGAGCTAAGGAATGCATACAACAAGCTATATAAGAATAGAGTTTTGAAGGAACAAAATAGTGTAGTCACCGAGAAAGGGCTTACACATGCCCTAGCATTTCCTAATGTTTTCAAGGTCAAATGGATCAAAATAGTTTTGAGAAGAATGCATGACATGAAATTATGGTTGGAAAATGGACTTGTAAAGATCACTAAATCAATCATCCATCAATTTACTAGCTACCCTACCCTCGATTGAGTGAAGACTACATGATTTTAGGCCAAGAATACAATAGAAGAACTTACAAAGGAAAAGTGGAATGGCCTAGGAATATAAATTGATGCAATTGATGATCTTGTTATTGAGTTTTCAGTCCAAGTGATTGCTCATAAATTCTATCATTCAAGCTAACTAAATAATGTTCCTTATGCTACAAGATAGTCAAGAAGGACCATAGCTATGACTTAGCTAAGTTACCATTGATTTAGTTAGCAGAGAATATGGGAGCCATCAGAAAGGAAAAGAGCACTTCATGTAAGTTTGGCTAACTTATTCTATGTATATTTTCTTATGTACAAAATTCATTTCCTACCATTGAAGATATTGTGTGGGACAAGAAAGGCCTCTAACTGAGAAAATAAATGGTTAAATTGAGAAATTAGGTGAGATCTTTGAGAAAATTTTGGATGGTTATTTTGATGAATTCACAAGGAAAATAAAGAATAGGATGAGAATCCCTAAGTCGCTTGTTGATAAATATTATGATCACATATGTTTTATGGTGGATACCAACCACACCTATGCTCAAGTTGTTATACCAAGGGTTTCATGGTTGAGGCCAATGCAATATGAAGTAAATTTTGATGAAGTGTCTGCAGTAGTAAAAAAATTATTATCAAAGGAGATTGACAAAAATGTCAAGCTATTTGACACTTATGAAGCTGTAAAGATAAAAATGATGATGCAAGAAAAGGTCCCCAAGATGGACAAGAAAAGAAAGAGAATAATTCAAGATGTAGAAGGAAAACTTGGAGAGGCACCCCTTCAAATCACTTTAGATAAAGGGGAAGATTGGGAAAGTGATGATGAAGAAGTGAATCCAAGGGTAAAGAGATAATGGTTTTCAAGTCTTAGGCACCTAAAGGAAAGAAGAATGTGATTTTTGATCATAAGGTCAAGAGGAGTCTAAATAAAGTGGTTACACCACCCACTTCTACACCTTAATGAAGAGTAACTAGGCAAGGATCAAGGGGAGTGACCCCTATAGTTGCCAAGCCAAAGAAAGGACAACAAAAATAAATAGGCCAACAAAGGGAAAGAAGAAGCAACAGAGCCCAAGAAAATTTTTCAAGGTCATAAGAAGAGGCCAAGGAGGATACTTATTATTAAATGTGATGGTGAAGAGGGTGATGAAGGGGAGAGGATAGAATCATTTGATCTAAGTAAATTTTAGATTATCCCAAGGAAAGCTCCTTGGGATATAGAAAATGTATGTGAGAATATTAGAAGCTCAAAAAGCCTAATTAGATTTAAATGTGTAAAATATGATTCTTTACATAGAGGAGATAAAGAAAAAGTTGTACAAGTAGTTTTCGATATGGTGGTTAATTTCAAATATACTCCCATTGAGTTAGGTAAAAAATTACTTGAGGAATTATATAATAAAATGGATTCTTAGTGTAGATGGGCATTGAGTATAGACAGACAAATAAGGAAAACAACCTTAGCCCAAACAATGACATATTTAGGCAAGACTCATATATCTATAGCCTTAAGAAATTTTGCAAAGAAATTTGTGCCCAAGGCAAGGGCTTATTAAATTTTGAGAAACAAAATAAAGGAAGTAGTACAAGAAAGAAAGATGGTGTGGATCAACAAAGCATTTGGACTAATGTTGACCCTTGTAGAATAGGAAAAAGGAAGATGAACAAGTAAAATTAGATAACATAGAGGATCTGTATAATGATGTTGAACATTTAGTAGAGAAAATAGAGAAAATGGCTCAAAAGAAGGAAAATTAGACATAGACAATCATCATTCAGGATGAGACTCCTAAAAATACTATTCCCAATGTGACTATAGTGTCAGACAAGTCAAAGAAGATAGTTTTTATAAAGCAAGAATAAGGGAAGAAAGCTCCTAAGTTAATTAAAGACACTCAGATAGATACCTCTAATGCGGTAATTATTCAAATCATGGAATATCCTAAGATTAGAGAGAAAGGAATAGATCAACAGGTAATTGTATCAATAACTAAAACACCTATTATTACTCTTGACTTTAATGCACAATTACAACAAATGCAACAAAAGACATTAGTCATAGATATCGAGGAATAGAGTAGATTGGTAGTACAAGAGAAGAGAGATGAAGAGCCTACTAAGGAAGATCAAACCACAAAAGGTCATACTGATGTACATAAAACTCAAGTAGAGAAATATACTATAGGTGAAGAAAGAGCACCAGTCTTAGGACCTTTCACTGAGGGAATTAAGGATACAGAGCCATCAAGTGCAACAAGGAACAATGAACAAGGTCTAGAGAATAAGGAAATAGAGAAAGGACCAAGTGTAGAACCTCTTACACAAATTGAAGCCCAAATAAGTTCTACACTTGAATAGTAGGTGACTACAACTCCTAAGGAGTGATATTTACCAATCCTAGATGCTAGCGTAGCACAAGAATTGTAGAGACTAAGTGTAGATGCTTAATCACACTCACTTTAGTTAGAATTGTTGAGCAACAATACACCAAAGATGAAAATGTTGAAGAAGAAGACAAGGTCACCTGGCAAGGCCTATAATGTTAGATGAGGTTATAGTGATTTCCAAGTTTGATATTGATCACTTAACATATGAGAAAATGAAAATATTGCAAGATCTTTTGGAAAGAAAGACTAGCAAAGAATAATTAAGAAGGGAACATCAATAGAAGTAGGTACTTCAAGAGATTAAGGATATCTTTGTTGATGCATTTGATATCAAAGATATTGATGATAAAGCCCCTGTAATGGGCTAATTAGTGTATATTGTTCATGTAGGAGCATCCAGTGGTGTAAGGTTAATCCTGTATCACCAAAAAATATGTTTAGTTTTAGTTTCCATTTAAAGCATTCTCATTTTTGGATACCCATTTGGGTAAAATAAAGATTCCAACTCTCATAGCTCCATTATTGGTTTTCTAGGTTAGAGTTTTTGAGCACATTAGAATGTGCCAATGTAGAAAATAGCTTTTTTTGTAATTGAGCCATAATTATAATGAGTTAGAGGGTGTAAGTTGGAGGGATGATTATAATTGTAATTTAAAGCACTCTGAAAAAAGAATCAGGTCAAAAGGCTTTATGGTTTGAAAGTTATTGCAGTTTTAAGTTGCCTAGAGACCTCTTAAGAGCACTTCAAAGTTAGATTTGAGGCACTAAACAGCCTCATACGGGCCCAAAAAATGGAGGGAAAAAAAATATTTCCATAGGGCTATAGAGCACTTGGAGATGTTTTTGGAAATATAAATGGTTTGTCAATCAAAGTCCTGAATCAAAAGTTATGCCTCCCAGAAGTTGGACTACCATTTCTGGATTCTTCTAATTTTACACCAACTTCTGACATGTTTTCTAGAACCTTCTATTTTGGTAGAGGATTCCAAATGGAATATTTTAAAATGTATTCCTAACCTAAACCTAATTTAGTTTACTTAAGGACATTTTTGGCATTGTAAAGGCAATTTTTGGTGGAGTTTGGGAGAAGGTACCGTGAGAAGGGTTTTCTCCAGAATCTGATAACATTGTAAGCCATAGGGAATTTCATGGAGTCTATTTTTTTTGTACTAAATGTAATAGCATATCATTTCTGATAATAATATTACTCCTTTCTTGTTGTGTTCATTTTTGTCTTAGATTGTGCCTCCATCAAGTGGTATTAGAGTAAGTTTTCCTAAGTTTGTAGACAGAGCACCGATTGTGAGGCAGTTTGCACTAGAACTATGTGGTTGTGGGTTTTGATACAAGAAGATACCTCTATTAAGGGAGCATATTGGAAGGGTTGGAGTTGTTACTCTTGAGGTTAGAGCCCTCTAGAGACAATTCAAGACATTGCAGGAGGAGATCTGTAGAGGGATGAATGTTGTTGTAGACAACAAAAGTGAGGAAGAAAATAAAGAAGAAGGAAATATTGGGTAGGAAGAGGAATGAGATGGAGAAGTCCTAAATGAGGTAGAGGAGAAGCTTTTTAGGTCCATTGCCAATCTTGGAAAAAGACCTAAAATTGACGTCGGCATATTTTAGAGAAATCTAAACCTCGATGAGTTGATCAACTAGATCAATGAGCTAGAGGAATATTTTGAGTATGAAGATATTGGGGACCCTAATAGGGTTAAGTTTGTGAAGGCCAAAATGAAAGGCCATGCCAAAATCTAGTGGCAAGAGATTCAGTTGGAAAGAAATAGAAGAGGAAAGGAGAAAATCACAAGATGGGATCACATGGTGAACAAACTAAAGAAGTAGTTCATTCCTATTGATTACGAGCTTGATTTGTTCAAAAAGATGCAAGGGTTAAAGCAAGTGAGAAAATCTATCCAAGAATACGCAGAGGAATTTTACTAAGTCCTTATTAGGGTAGGGCATGTAGAAACAAACAAAGAGAAGGTTGCTCGTTACCTTAGTGGGTTAAGACCTAGCATTCAAGAGGAGTTAAGTTTGGTTAGAATGACTAGAATTAAAGAGGCATACTAGTTTTCCTTGCAAGTTGAGGAGAAGCTAAACAAAAAGTTTGATGGAATTCAAAGAGGGCATAGTCAAGGAGGAAGGGGTAGTGGTAGGTCATTTGGAGCCCAAAATGAGAACTGGAAGAAAAATGAAGATGTAGGTACTAGCCAAAATCAAAGGAATGAGGGTTTCAACCACTCCCATGATCAAAACTTTGGAGATTAGAGAGGAAGAGGTAGAGTACATGGAAAAGCTTCAGGAAGAGGAGGCTTCCATGGTACCTATTTTCATTTCAATGATGAAGGTCATCGTGCCTTTGAATGCCCTCAATGCCAAGGAAGGACATATAAGAGAGCTAATGGTCAAGCAAGGGTTGCTCATGTGGATGATGATGCACAGTCATCACATTCAGAGGATGTAGAAAGAGGAGTGCTTCTAGTTAATGAAAGGGTCTTACTGATGGGTGAGATTGAACCTAGACAAAGGAGGAATTTGTTTCATACCAGGTGCAAGTGTGAGGGTAAATGTTGTGATGTGATTGTTGATGGTGGAAGTACTAACAACTTGATGTCAGAGGAGATGGTCTCAAAGCTAAAGCTCAAGAGGGAGAATCACCCCCAACCCTATTGGATTGCTTGGGTGTAGGATGATCATAAGGTCTTGCTTAGTGAGCAATGTTTGGTAAAATTCAAGATTGGAAGTTACCATGATGAGGCTCTCTGTGACATCATTCCAATGGATGTCTACCATTTATATTTGGGAAGGTCATGGCAGTTTGATAGGCATTCTATACATGATGGTCATGCAAATTCTGACAAAGTATGGAGTTCACCACAAATTAAAGCCCTTGATAAAGGAGGGTGAAAAGGTATATAGTAGTGCTAGGGTGTGTCTTGTTGATGAAAGAAATTTTTTGGATGGCATGAAACATCAGCATATGTGTTGTGTTTTAATTCCTAGAAAAGATAAGGAAGGTAGTAGTGAAATTCCACTTGAAATTCTAGGTCTATTAAGTGAGTATGGAGATGTCATCTCTGATAATGTTGCAGAAGGGTTGTCACCAATAAGGAAAATCAGTCATCAAATAGATTTAGTCCTTGGAGCTAGTTTTCCTAACAAGGTTGCTCATAGGATGACTCCTACTGAGACTAAGGAGCTAAATAGACAAGTTCAGGAGTTGTTGAGGAAAGGTTTAATTTGAGAGATCCTATGTCCATGACAATGTGTAGTACCTATAGTACTAGCACCAAAGAAGGATGGAGAGTGGAGAATGTGTACAGACTCTCAAACTATAAATAGAATAACCATCAAGTACTAGTTTCCTTTGCCAAGAATGGATGATCTTATGGACTATTTGAGTGGATCTCAGTACTTCACAAAAATAGATCTCAAGAGTGGTTATGACCATATACGACTATGAGAGGGAGATGAGTGGAAGACTGCATTCAAGACCAAGGAGGGTCTATATGAGTGGTTATTCATGCCCTTTGAACTAACCAATGTGCCAAACACCTTCATTCTCATGAATGAGGTACTAAAGAAATTTTTTGGAAAATTTTTTATTGTCTATCTGGATGATATTTTGATTTCCAATAAGTCTTTGGATGTACATTTATTGCACATTCGTAGTGTCCTTGAAAGGTTGAGGGAAGAGAAATTATTGATTAATTTGAAGAAGTGTAGCTTTGTCAAAAGGGAGTTAGTGTATTTGGGGTTTGTTGTATCATCTTCGAGTCTCAAAATGGACCTAGATAAGGTTAAGGTCATCTTGGAATGGCCTACTCCAAGGTCTGCCACTTAGGTGAGGTCATTCCATGGTCTAGCTAGTTTTTATAAGCTCATTAGAAATTTTAGTAGTATATGTGCACCCCTAACTAAACCTATTACTCTAGATAGGACCAGGTGGCTAGCTTATATGATTCAGGATGGTATGTTGTTCAAGGGAAGTCAATTGTGTATTCCAAGGAGTTCCATGAGGGAGAACTTGATCAAGGAGAAGCATAGTGGAGGGATGCCAGGACACTTTGGTCGAGATAAGACCATTGCCATTATTAGAGAATATTATTTTTGGCCTCAATTATCATGGGATGTGAAGACATTTGTGCAAAGTTGTCAAGTATGTCAAACATCCAAAGGATTTAGTTAAAATACTAGACTCCATCAGCCATTGCCTATTCCATCGAAGCCTTAGGAGGACATAAATATGGATTTTGTTCTTGGATTGCCAAGGACACAAAAAGGTAATGCCTGAGTATTTTTGGTGGTTGATAGGTTCTCCAAGATGGCACATTTCATTCCATGCCACAAGACTCGTGATGAAGTGCATATTGCAAATTTTTCTTTTAGAGAGGTGGTGAGGCTACATGGTCTCCCAAAAAGTATTATTTCTAATAGAGATACTAAATTTGTTGGGTACTTCTGGAGGAATTTGTGGAAGAAGTTAAAGACAAAATCAATGTTTCATTCTACATATCATCCACAAATTGATGGACGAACAGAAGTAGTGACTAGGAGTCTAGGCAATTTGTTAAGGTGTTTAGTAGGAGATAAACCCAAAGGATGGGATTTGATTCTACCACAAGCGGAATTTGCTTACAATAATTTTGTAAATAGGAGTATCGGTAGATCACCATTCCAAATTATGTATGGGAGTAGTCCAAGGACTATACCAGAGGAAAATGGAGCAAGGGAAGAGGACAAGTGTTGAGGCCAAAGACTTTGTTGAACATGTCAAGAACCTACATGAGGAGGTGCAAGCACATATTACCAAGATTAACCTACAATATAAGGCTAGGGCTGATCAAAAGAGGAGACATAAGGAATTCCATGTTGGAGATCAGGTTATGGTATATTTGAGGAAGGAACGATTTTCAGTGGGTACCTGCAACAAATTAAAGATGAAGAAATTTGACCCCTAGAAAATTTTGAAGAAACATGATTCAGGGAATGCATATGAGGTGGAGTTGCTAGATGGGATTCACATTTCTACTATTTTCAATATTGTAGACTTAACAAAATATCATGATTATGGTGCAGATGAGGAGTTGATGTTGGAGCCACATCCAATTCCTACTTCTACGAAGGAAGAGATTGAATAAATTATGGATAGTCATGTGGGTCGGAGCACCAGAAATAGGTAGTATGAAGAATACCTGGTGAAGTGGAAAGGACAACCAATAGAAGATTCAACATGGATATCTACAATGGAGATTGCCCATTTGGATTTTCCTCTACCAGCTATAAAGTGATAGGGTCACTTTTCAATCTACCCTTAGTGTCTGATGCAGGAGCATCCAGTGGTGTAAAGGCAATCCTATATCACCCAAAAATATTTTTAGTATTAGTTTCTATTTAAAGTGTTTTCATTTCTGGATACCCATTTGGGTCAAATAAACATTCCAACTCTCATAGCTCCACTATTGGTTTTCTGGTTTAGAGTTTTTAAGCACCTTGGGATATGTGCCAATGTAGAAAATAGGTTATTTTGTAACTAAGCCATAATTATAATGAGCTAGATGGTGTAAGTTGGAGAGATGATTATACTTGTAATTTAAATCACTCCAGAAAAAGAATTAGGTCAAAAGTCTTTATAGTTTGAAGGTTATTATAGTTTTAAGTTGCCTTGAGATCTCCTAAGAGCACTTCAAAGTTAGATTTGAGGCATTAAATGGGCTTGTATATGCCTAAAAGTCTAGTTGACCTAGCTACTCAACTAGAAATAAAAAAAATTAGTTTTGGAATCTATTAGATCAAGTTGAGATAACACATTAGCCATGGTTATACATATTCACAAACCATTTTTGGATAGTTATGGTTTGAGCCCTTCACCCCAACAGCCATGAATGACAAAAATAAGGGGAATATATGTCATCAAAGAGATGTTATGAAAAGGGAAATGTATGTAAGTGGAAATGAAAAGGTATAATCTTTAAAGAAATTTTTGTAATGGGTGCTCATTTTGAAGTTTGAGTATGTGAGAATTCATGTATATATGTTGTATATATTCAAGTATTTATGAAGACCAAGTCATAGTATAAGGGGGAGTACTATTTTCTATCTTGGATGTATTGTTGAATCATGACAAAGTGTTTTTGTCACTAATGTCAAAGGGGGAGATTTTTTATCCCTATAGTTTATTTTCTATTAGTGTCAAACACTTAGTCATTCATATGGTAGAGTTGGTTAGTCACTACAACCGAGCCATCCAATGAAGGTAGAGTGATATATGTTAGACTTGTTTGTATTTTCATTTGAGTTGAGCAATTTTTATTCTTGGGAAAGTCTATGGTCATCGAGTACTCCTATACATGTCAAGTGAGATAGAAGTTAGTATAAATTGAGCCATATAGAATTAGTCTATGTTGAGTCGTGTAGTAGGTGAAAATCATACAAAAGATAAGGGACAACATGAAGATTTTTCATGACCAAGCATCAGAGTATTCATGTGTTGAGAAAGCTAGTGTTGATATATTTGTTTGGAATTGTACAAACAATGAGGTAAGCCATTTTTTGTTGACTTAATGCATGTTTTAATGATTGAGGAGTAATTTAATGAGATGATTGTGCATTATTTTATGGATCATTAATCCTTATGAAAGGTGGTTAACCAATAAAAAAATGGAAGGTTTAAGCAACAAAAGTGAGAAATATGAATTGTTGATTTGCATCTGGAAAATTCTCTAGCTGGTTCTCTAGCTGGTTATAAAAGAAGGATCCAAACCCTATTTTCATAGTGAGGTGTGTGTGTGTGTGTGTGTGTGTGTGTGTGTGTGTGTGTGTGTGTGTGTGTGTGTGTGTGTGCGTGTGTGCGTGTGTGTTTGAATGCTTGAAGAAAAGTTTTGAAAGAGAATTAGATAGAGTGACTGAACAAAGAAGTGTAGTGTAGAGAAGGGTTAAATAAGATCAGGGATAGGATTAGACATTGGAAAGAGGAGATATATTATCAAGCATTAAGAGTTCTAACCAAAGGATCAAGTACTAATACATTTTGGCACAGTGAAACAAGGTAAATCTCTTAATAGAGTGGTACTAACAAGCCTATGTAAATCTCCTAACATAGTACTTACTTAGTTATAAGTTTTAAATCCTTTAATAAAGGTAGATGAAATAAGTCTTGTAAGCTCTTAACAGGGTGGACCCCTCATATGGTAGATCATCAGAAGTGATCAAACTTGTAGCCCTAACAAGGGAACTTTATTACTATAGTAGTGAAGATTTAGGGTTGTCATCCCTACCCCAGTTTTACCTTCACTTTGGAGGGTTTATAAGTCACCAAATCTTTGTGTTATGTGTTGATCGTTTACTTTCATGTTTATGGATGTGATTAGATGTTATAATTTTAGTATATGTTAATTTGATTCATGTATTTATTGAGATAAGGGTTAGAGGTGAATATACTAGTTTGATAATTATTTCAAAGGATAAAAAATTGTAGATCCTGATTCACCAACCCCTCTCAATATTTTGCTTTCCCAATAGAATTCCAACATGAATCATAAATAATCAATTCATATTTACCAATAATTTTACCAAATCATTTCCTCTATCTTTGAAAATGTAGTTTCCTACTTGGTGTGATTGTTATACATAAGATTCTATTTCATCTCAAATGTTGATGTACCCTCTATGTAGCTTGGTGAATATCATATTCTTGTTCGGTAACTTTTTTATCACTCAATGACCTTCCTTATTGGTTAAGCTTGATCTTCTCAATAATGTCTATACTCAGTGAGTATTGAATTTCTTGGTGTATACTAAGCTCAACCGTAACTATTGTAATGGTTATGCGTATACTTCTCTTTATTTTCTAAGGCACTATATTATAACTCGGTGACTATTTCTACTGACCAATAGTCTATGTTTTCATTTTCTATATTTTTTGCACTAATGATGACATGAATATGTAATGGGAGTAACATATACCTCTCCTTAATCATATACCATACCTTGTAGCCAATGATTTGTTCTTTTATGCAAATACTTATCCTTATATGTTCTTGATTTAGAAAATGGATGCTTGAACAATGTATATAACTACTATATTGTTTATTCTTCATTGTTTGATTCATATCCTTAAACCTCAAGGGTCCCTTAATAAGTTTGATGATTTTATATCTCTATTTTTAATCTTATGAACTCTTCAACTTTCTATTCTTCCTCTTTTCTAGAATATTATATAACATATGTACATACTTCCAAAATTATACTTTCTAATGTATTTTCCCAATATAAAATTATCTTGGCCATATGGATGTTACTCCTTTTATTCTTATCATTTATTTTGATCAATACTAATGTGTATTATAATCTCCAATTTGTGCATACCACTCCAGTGTCTCTTCTCTAGTCCCATGAGAATTATAACTAATTTCTTTAAATTCAATTGCAAGAGACTCATTCTATTAAATCTTATACTTGAAATAACTTAGATGTTAATGACATACTATTTTCCTATATCAACTTTATTGCTTATATTATCTGGGTGAAAAATGAATAGGTTTAATTCCTTTCAAATTTCCAAATATTTTCATCGCAACAACATATAATTTCTTTAACATAATTTTCCATCTATTTCTTTCACATAATTTTCCATCTATTTCTTTCACTTCCATCATAATTTATTCTTTAGTATCTACTTGACACATTATTTATATACTTGTAAGATCTTCTTTTTATATTCACAATTTTCTCTTTTATCTTAGAATTATTTTATACTTGACATAATCTTTCCTTTTCCATGTATGTAATATAATTAGCTTTTAAACAAGGATCAATTCTTGTTGATTCTTTTATGCTTTCTAAGTATGTAAATAATTAATGAAAGCTCTTCTATTCTTACTAAATTATCTATATTCTAATTGGATTCCCTACCCTAGGAAGAACAAATTAACATCAGTATGTCTTAGGACCCAATTGTAGAAAATAATATCAAGTCATCTTTTGATTTTTCACAGTTACTCTCTCTTCAAAAATCATTTGTTTGTAAGGCAGTTTAGAAGCTTATTCCTTAAAGCAAAGTGAGAAAATCCAAAAAAACTAAAGAAAAGGGGGAAATTGTTGTAGGTACCCAATCTACCATTGAAGAAAAATCCCAAGTAGTTAAGAGAATCATTAGGGGAACCAAATGTTCTCCTTGGGAACTAAGAAGATCACTTCTTGAAATTTTAGGAGTATAAATGCCCCTGAGAAAAGAGGAAGAATCAAGATTCTTCTCAAAGTGACATCATTCTTCTTCATGAAACCAAGATATTGGATGCTACTTAGAAATAAAATATAGCCAAATGGTATCAATGGAAGTCAACACATTGCTCAATTTCTAGTGCATTAAGTGGGAGCACCACATTATGGAATCTAAAGACTATTTCACATGGTCTAGTAATTCAAGGGCTTGGTTGGAAACTTCTTGACTTCAATCTTTTGAATGTCCCTCTAACATTTCTTAACATTTATGGACCATCATCTACTATAGATAGGAAAAAACTATAGAACTCCCTCACTAACCTCATCCACCAGTGGCTTGATCAAAACATCATTCTAGGGGGGATTTCAGTGCTAATAGAAACATGGAAGAAAAGAAAGGTTGAATTATTTCTCCTCTAAAAGTAATGGAGGTTTTTGAAGCATTCATTGTTACAAATGTCTTGCAAGACATGGTTCCATCTAATGGACCCTTCACATGGACAAACAAAAGAGTTGGCTTCTTACAAATTTTTGAAAGGTTGGACAGGTTCCTTATCTCTCAAGAATGGAAGCTATAGGGGTTCAATATCCATTATGAAATCTTGACATTTCCTAGATCAAATTACTTCCCTATTTAGTTATGTTTTTCCAATTTCTCTACATCTTCCCTTCCTAGGCATCACCATTCCTTCAAATTTAAGAGGATGTGGTTGAGACACACTCAATTCTTGCCCCTTATTAGGCATTGGTATATCAATTCCCCATATCATAAAGGATCTAAAATATTTCAATTCCATAAAAACTTCAACACCTTAAAGGCCAAATTAACGAATGGAATACTATGTCATTTGGATTAATTAATGCAAGTGCAACATTTCAGCATGTCATGAATCTATCTTTTGGTGACTTGAAGGATAAAAATCATTACATTGTCTATTTGGATGACCTTACATTTTTTTCCAAAAAGAGGAAAGATTAGCTTAAGAACTTGGAGAAAGTACCACAAAGATGCAAAGAGCATGGCATTTCATCGAACCCCAAGAAGTCAGTCTTCTATATTGCATAAGGCAATTTGTTGGGTCACATTATGTCTCAAGAAACTATTATAATTGATCTAGATGGAGTAAGAGCAATCCAACAACTTAACCTACCATCAAGCAAGACTGGAGTAAAAAAAAATTGGCTAGGTGAAAGTTTTGAGGCATTTTGTGCCAAACTTTTCTAAGATTATGAAATGCATAATAGAACCAATGGAAGGCAATAAAAATATAAAATGGAGTATTGTTGGAAATAAGGAAATTGAGGAGATAAAGATAGCCATAGCTAAGGCCCCTATTCTGGTGCATCCAAATTACACTAGGGAGTATATCATATATTGCTATGCATCACACATACGCTTTCTTCCATTCTAATGCAAGAGAACAAAGAGGGAGTGCACGTACCCATTGCCTTCATGAGTATACCTCTCAAAGATCATGAACTAAAGTATTCCCAAATGGAGAAGCATGCTTTAGGGAGAGATGGAATCAAATTCATAAATGTTAAGATTATGCATTTAGGAGACTAGTATAGTCATTAATTAAGTGTACACTAGCACAAAACTCTTAATCCTAAAAAAATATTCACCTCTACAAATGAACTTCATATCAATATAAGAAAGCAATGCCTCAAAAGGAAAGATCAGTAGGGAAACCTAAGAGAAGATACAACTTCTTAGCCATAAAAATATGGTAAAACTCCACCTCAATAAGAGAGCCATGGTAGACAGATAAGAGAGAATAAAACATGGTAGAAGACACTTGAGATTTGAAGAGGAGAGGTAAGGGTATGAGCACATCAATTATCAACCTATAAAAACACTAACAATCAACCACAACTAGAGATACTACATGCAAGAGCCAAAAAGAAAATGCAACATAAAAATAATAATAGGTCAAAGAAAACCCAACACAAAAAGAGGAACAAAAAGGTAGTGAGAACAATATATAATTCACTTTGAAAACATTCACAACCATCCACATCCAACAACACTATTTCTAGGAACCAAGCACTATACCCAAAAAAAATCCCACCAACAAAGATAAAATAGAGCCAAAAAGGAGGAGTAAGGAAGTGAGCACAATAAATAACACCCTCTTAAAACATCCACTTCTAAAGAAAACACAAATCTAGCAACAAAGGACCAACTTTATTCATTAAAAAAAAAAAACAGCAAGCATGCTCTAGATAAGAGAAGAAAGAGAAGGGGGAAAATTCTAATACAAAGAGAGGGAGGAATGACATGAGAAAAACAATAAAGTATCATCTCTTTAAAAAATCACAACAAAAAACCACTAGAAATACTTCCACCAAACACCTACTCCAAGATGGAAAAACATCAAGGTAAGGGAAACCAAAATATAGAGAGAATGATAAAAAAGAGAAATCATGAAAGTTATCCCCCTCAAAATTTTGGTTCAAAGCCCCTCCACCCTTTCTACAACTAAGATCCCACAAACCCAAGAAGAGATGACTCCCTAAAAAATGAGACAAGAAACCTAGAAGGTCGCAACTTCAATAATCTCTATATCAACTCTCAAACCCCCCAAAACACCTTTTCTCCAAAAATCATAGCATAGAAAAAGAACAGAGATAAAGAAAAAAAGAGAGCCACAAAGGCTTCCTCGCTAGTTACTCCTCTCACTTTTCAAAAAATCAAAGAGCCACCACTCCTCTATTCACAAACAATAACTAGAAAAACTATACCAACACAACCTAGTAGAGGAAAGGCCTACCTAGAAATGAATGTAGTCACCAAAATTAAAATGGTTACTCAATGCCACAACACAAGGACATAGAATACTCTTGCACGAAAAAGTATAGACCAAGCAAAAAGTCAATCTAAGAGCAGTCTCCTATCAATCTCATAATCCCTTAAATTGGAATTAAAACAACTCAAACATACCAATCATAAAGGAAGAGCAATTTGCATGAAAACTGTTGTTGGCATAAGAAGAAATTCCACATTGAAGGGCACAAATAGATTCCCCACATGACCACTACAAATGAAACCCATAGGAAAGAAACACATCGGCATGGAAAAATTTAGGCTCATCTTCATCATCATTTCTTACATCCTCTTCCTTTGCATCTCCTTTATTTGAAAACTCTCCTTTGCATCCCTTCTCACTCATCTCTCCTTGTATAGGTAGCTTGTCTAGGAGTATTTTCCATGTCTAGTGCTAGAAAAATTCTACTTCTGAAATCTCTCCTCAATCATGAAGAGGTGCAAAATAGATTTAAGCAAAGACTTGATGTTCTAGTTCACAATGTCACATAAGGTCTTTATTTCTCTCTTGGGCATAGTCTTGAAAGATAAATAGCTATGAAAATCAATCACATGTTTAATGAAAGACCAAACAAGCTAATGAGTCTGGGTGGTGATTGGACTATAATAAGATTTAAAGCATGAGGTTTTAACTTTTTTTAAGAGATGTTAGGAAAATTCATCATGATAGTTTGTCGAAGGAGAATTTGAGCTTGTTAGCCAAAACAATCAACCCTTGCAAAATATCATCCCTTGTATGTTAGAATTATGAGGACTTTCAATGAGCATCTACAGAAAGTGTACTGTCAATTGCAAAGAGCACAATCATTTTGCATTGTCTTTCTATGGTTGTGAATTGTTCATGGACAAACTAAGTTCATCCATTTCATATTAGGTATGCCTTCCATGTAAATATTTTAAGTAGAAATTTTCTAAATGATTGATAAAGATACAAGAATTCAATGTTTTTTTCTCTATAAAAATATAATAATGTTTGTTTAGAATCCACACATTGCTTTATTCTTTGAATATGATACAATTATGTTTGTAACTTGTGAAATCTTCTTATAATGAAGTATTCTTGCATCATTTGTAGTATTTCATCTTCACTATACCATAATTGATTTCTCTTGAGTTTATATGAATGCACTTTTGTGCATACTTATAATCAAAGATCTAGAAAAAAATGTTCAAAGAATCTTTATGTTCCAAATTTATAAATAATTATTTTTATTTTTTTAATAAATACAAATGTAGATTTTCTTTAATATTTATATTGAAATCATTTACAATTTTAACTTCCTATTATTGTAATTATCCTATCTAATCACTTTAATTGTTTACTTGAATTTAACTATTCAACCTCTCTACTACTTATTATTAAAAAATCTGAATAATAATTATTTTATTCATTAAATATTTATTATAAAATTATTATGAAAGAGTTAAACATGTACAATCTTTTATTTTGCTATTTTAATTGTTTTTGCCACATTATAGACTTTTTCACATCTCTATCATACTAAATTCAAAAATTGTATTGCATTTCACCAAATTCAAGCATTTTCTATAACTTTTCACTTATTCATTCACTTTGGCCGTATCAAACATGTATGGATTGATCCATGCATGCCTTGTCAAGCCCTCTTCTTCGAAAGTGCCATTCCTTGTCACATTTTGTGGAAATTTAGCTTTTGCCGCCTCCGTGGCCAGCGAGCTTTTACCGACATTTTCAAGGCAGTCAAAGTGATTTATCTACTGGCACCATCGTTGTGAAGAATAAAGGGAAAAGCTACAAATATAATAAAGCCTCTGAAAGACTTTAAATGATTCGAAACAACTGTGTTTACACTGGTGATACTTTTTTCTTTAAATTGAAACAATAATGTTGTGAGACGTGGAGGTGTGTCTGGAATGATGAAATGTCTAGCAAACTAAAGTGTAAGACGTGTCAAATTATTATTATTATTTTATTATATTATAGGAAAGACGCTTTCACGTTGATTTATTTGTCGAAATATACAGCGAGAGCCGTTATATGATTGCATATACAGTGGAGATTATTCGGAAATTAATTAATCATTTAAAAATGTAAAACAATATCATTTTGATTTTAAATTAAATAATAATTTTTTTAAACAAGATCATTTTATTGGCTGCATGGACGCTTCGATAAAATGACCTTGTTTAAAAAAATTATTATTTAATTTAAAATCAAACTGGTATTGTTTTACATTTTTAAATGATTAATTAATTTCCAAATACAGTATTTTTGGCTATATTCAAGGTTAATGCAAGTTTTAGTTTCTCTCAATATGTTTTGGTTAATGTCACAAAATCAAATAATGCAACAAATGTTTGGTACGTAATAAATTTAATAACATGGTCAATTTTTTGTACAATGAACTTGTAGTTAATCAATGAGATAATGTGAATATAATGATTTTTTACACTATTCTATTTATTTATTTATAATTATACTTAAGAAATAATGAATTATAATTTTTTTTCACTTTTCACAATAATTTTTTTATTGAATTAGATTAAATTAAATTTATTTTAAAAAATTATAATTTGTATTTGATTCTTACAAATACAATTAATTACAATAAGACAAGTGTACTTGTTTAATTTTAAAAATTAAAAACACAATGTTAGCATTTGTTCTTTATGATCTAAATATTTTGTAATAGAAAATAATAATAATTAATTAAAAATACCATTGTGTTTTTGCAAATTAGGGGAAAAATAAAGTTTATCTTTTTTAAAATCTTTGGTGCATTTTGTCTTACCTAGCCCCTATCAAAATCCTCCATGAGAAGATAAATGATTTGGTATTCGATTGTTATCTAGAAAAAGTAATCTAGCAAAAGTATATAAGACAAGAGGTGATTGAGCTAGAGTCTTGTCTTTTGTTAAAAAGATTGATAATTTGTTCTATGTTTGAAGGAAGATGGACAAAAACTTATAGAGTTTAGTTGGATAATATAATTTCTTTTTTATTGATCTATTGTATTAATAAATTTTAAAAATAAATAAAATATTGCACATTCAATAGTTATCCACTTTACAAATTTAAGATTCAAATATTTATGTATTTATCATTTTTTATTGTACTATTTCTTGTATTAGCGACCACTTTGTATTATAAATTAATATTTCACCTATTTAAATTTAGAAGATAAAATATATTTTAAGATTTAAGATGATTCAACATTTAGTAATTTTGTTAATGACACATTGTTAAACTTTTTGCATTAAACATATTTTAATAAATTAATTGTATATTTTGTTTTAATCCATAAAAGGCCTATGCAATTTGTGGTTTTTGTGGTTTCAATTTTTTTCAATGTATAAATCACCTTATGAGTAAAAAATATCATTTCTCTTTTATATTTTATTTTTAAAAATTAAAGATAAAAATCACTTTAATTAAATATAAAATATAAAATTATTTTTTATTAAAATACTTATTTGTAATCATGAATAAAATTTAAAAGATCCATTAAAATTAAGTATAGATTTAAGAATAAAAAATTACATGTGAGAGCTATTAGAATTATTAATGAGAATCTACATAAAGATTGGCATGTAAGAGTAAATACTTACTAACATAAAACAAGTGCCTAGCTAGTATTTGTCCAATAATTGATTATAGTTAGAATAATTAATATATTTATAATTAAAATATTCATTATAACTATTTCTAAAATATTTAATTACATATAATTTAACTATATTAAATTTATTGATCTAATTTAAAATAGAACTAATTATTTCTTATTAACTTAAGTGTAAATGATAAATTAAAAATTAAATTTTTAAATAACACTATAAAACTATATATAGTATACAAAAAGTTAATTTTTCATAATTTTAATGTTTATGTTAGTTTATTTACATAAAAAAACTTATCTTAATATTAAAATATTGAATTTGAAAATCTCGACAATAAAGTTTTATATTAATTAATTGATAGTATCAAATCAAATAACATATTATATTTCTATATTTTATTAAGTGAGAAGTAGTGAATACGAACAAATAAAAAAATAGAGCTTTTCTGTGAAATTCGTCTATAAGATGTCTATTATCCAATAAGAGTGAAGATAAATCAATTTCATCATTTCACTGTTTAAAATTTGTACATTTACTTTAGAAAATATTCTAAAATCGATTTTATTAACAACTAGTTAAAGTAAACTAATTACAATAGTATATGCCTATCAGAAAATACTAATAATGTAAAGGAAGAAAGAGAAGCCACATCTTAGTCATGATAACTACCTTTTACTTTAAAACTAAGAACAAAATTATGTTATTTTTTGCTAATTTTTGTATGCAAACACTTTGATGGCTAATCAAAGGAAAATATCAGTTGAACTCACTCCATAGCAATATATTATGGGAGGGAATATTAGTTTTTAGTTTTTTTAAGGAGTCATTTAATGATTTATTTAATTAAGATTATCGTTGTTGTTAGAAAGTAACATAATTTTAATTTTGTATTATAAATAATAAATTGGAATTAAGCAATTTTTATTTAATATTAAATAATAATTCTATTAAATTTTAAATACAAAGTAATTGAAATGTTTTTAGAATATTTGTATAATAAAAATTATATATAATTTTAGGTAAAAAAAATATTATTTAAAAATTATTTTACTGATAGTAAAAATATGAATTCAAATAACTTAGTTTAATCTAAAGACTTCAGATTACATTTAGAAAAAAATCATAAATTTTATACTAATTAGAAAACTTTGTTGTAGTGAGTAAATTGTGATATTCCTTCACACGGGTATAGTGCGTACAAGCAATTTTTATAATCTAATGACAAACAGTGGTTGTTCAAGGCAATAATGGAAAGAAATGACAAATAAGATTGAGAAAACGAAAGTCGACTCCATATAAAATCAATGAAATGTCAAATATTGTAGTATGTTCTATAAGTGTAAATATGTTATTTCATCGTTTGTGAACTTTTGGAGAATACACAAGATTTTGTAGACTCGTAGAAAGTGCAAAGATAAGAAAAGACTGGGAGACAATGGTTTTTTTACTATCAATTCACTAATGCCCGCGGAATGTATGACTTACTATGCCTCCTGAGAATAGTGGAGTGCATGTGGCTTTCCAAGACTTTTATAATAGTGGACGCAACAAAGGGTATTTACATCTAGAAAAATCTACCAATGCTTGTGGATATTTAGTGTGGGCTTCTGCATAGAATCGGACGACACCCTGACATATTGCAACTATCTAAACCTCTTGGCAAGAGAATCCAATTAAGACATTTGTGTGTCTATGGACTACAAGCATGTTCCAGAGCACCGTCTCCCTGTATCCTATGAAGATTGCTTCAACTCTCTCGAATGGCTCAATAAGGAAACTCTAATTCCTCGTATTGGCACCAAAGCAGACTTGGAGGGGATAATATTGTGCACCATTTGGGAATTTTGGCCTCTTAAAAAGATGCATATGCTTGTGTCTGATGGGTGCGTATCAATTCATCCTTTCGAGTGCTTCTGCAAGAGCAACATCAATCTTTTGGAATGAAGTAGTGGAGAAAATTTTAGAGGTTCCTAAATGGTTGAAAAGGATTTAGAAGAAGTTTCTAAAAATAAATATTTTTATAACTTTTGTATCAATAAATCAATTTTACCCCTACTAAAATTAATTTTAGCTAATCAAAAAAAAAATTATTGAAAATTAATTTAAAAATAAAAGTAATTTTTAACTTCACAAATTCATCAATGTTGGTTATAAAAATTAATTGTCAGAAGCACCTCGGAATGGCCTACTATATATAAGGAGGGATTAATAATAAGTTAAAAGTGTATTTTTTGTGACTTCAAATTATATGCAAACAAAATGGAAGGATTATAGTAATAATTCCTTAAAGGTTCTGTAGGTCAAAGGAAAGTGAAAATGGTTGTGAAGATAATAGCTTGACAAAAATAAGATAGAAAATACACAATATATAATACTATCTAACTTAATGATATGTACCATAGAATATGGTTTGATATAGATGCAAGAAAAATGATATAGGATATGTTCATGAGAGTACGTACCAAAGTGATTTGTACTACATGGGTAACACAGTACAAAATAGGTTCAACAAGTAAGATACGAGAATAAAGAACATAATTGATGTCTAGCTACACAAGTGAGAATGTAAAGATGACCAAATAGTGTGAGATAAAAAATATATATAATGCTAAATATAATTGACAATATGAGAAATATGATAAGATAATTGTATAAGAAAGATAAAAATGTAAAGTTATTTGTGACTTGATAAGATAATCAAGTAATATAAAGAATTCAAGAATCATAAATACGTGATAAAAATAGACATGACTAAAATCATATTATATCATATTATAATATGATCATTTTTCCAAAGGTGAAGAGATCAACCATTTATAGAATGGATGAATACCTTCACATAGGATGGAAACCAAATGTCAAGGTCTTCATGGGTTGTGTTATCCTAGATGGAAAGTTTAAAAGATTTTTTTCTATCAACATTTTCCTATTTGCAACCATTTTAGACTTGGTATGAAAATGATTTTTTCCTTCCACATTCAATCTTCTGTATGCAATTAATCAATGTGGTTTACTATAAACCAATAGTTTCCCTATTCATTTGGGCTAAGTCTCTAGGCTCTAAAACCATTATTTTAGCCTCATCCCATCTTAGGCCTCTCTTTCCTACATTGTTAATCCCTCATCGATTTTAAATTTGAATCACTCCCTACCTTGTAACCTCTTTCTCTATTGTGTTAGAAAGCCCCCACTTCTAAGGAGATAATTCCCTACCTAAAATGCCAACACTAGATATCCTTATGACTATGGATTTTTCTTCGTCTACTTCTTTGAAATTAGAGAATTTGATTTTGAGAGCCTTGAAAGAAAGATTTGATGACATTGACTCAATGTGCCCCCCTTTCTTGTCAAGGGCCCTTGAATAGTCTTTATCTTCTAGTAATCTTATACCACCCATTATTGGTCATTTGCAAGGAATTGTCTACTAAATTAAGATGGCTCAATGTAGTCCCTTCTTTAAACCCATAAGTATAAGCTAAATTAAATGAATTTTGTAATACCTATTGCATTCAAAATGGGATCCTTAAAATGATTTTGGATCAACTCAGCATGACAAAGGTCAAGATAATAAAAAAAATCAAGCCTCTGCACTAGGATACGATAATGGATTAGCCTTCAAATGTTACTGATGATATGGTTTGGGCTTTTTGGGACTCAAAATTGCATTCCCAATTTGAGTGCCATTCCAATTTTTTTATTCACTTTGAGCCCCTATAAGTGCATTTAATGCATGTGTACTTGACTATCCTTTCAAGGCCTAAGAGGTGTTTAATGTTTCTAACACCTAGCATTCAGTCTATCCATACATCCCGTGAAGATAAATTGTCATTCTGAGTCATTCTATGTAGTCTCATTTTGAGAAATGTTCAAATCTACATTTTTGCCTAAGTGTTAAACAACGATAGGAATCCTAGTTTACATTTGAATATCTTGCACCCGGTTATGTTTCATAACTCACCGCTTTGGAAGTATTTATTATACATATCAAAGAATCTATCTGACATGTTTTGAATTGGTTTTGAATCCCTCAAAGTCAGTTGTTTACTATTGTCATGCTTATGTAAATTGTTTAGAATTATGGGAAGCCCTATTTGACCAATTGTAACTTTGACCCAGTTGACCAAAATGATAAAATTCTTTTTATATTGTGTTCTAGAGGTCAAAGACTTGTTATGTTTCACATTTGAGCCTATGATGAATCCATTTGACTTGTTTTTGAACTTGATTCCATATGCAATTTCTAAAATTTTACTGGTGTCAAGAAATACAAATTGATCAGTATCCTTGTTCGAGATGTCATAACTCTAAATTTTTGATAGGTGAAACCAAATGGATTATACTGCTGGATTCTACTCTGAAAATTCTTTAAGTCTTTCAATTTTCAAGTTTTGACAAATCTGTTTGCACACTTTCCCAAGTCCATTCCATTTGTAAAAATCATGTTTCTATCAGTGTTCGTAGTTCTGCAAATCCAAGTACCCCGCTTCACGTGCTTTCCAAATTCTCTCAGTTATTCTTCATGAGCCCAAATCAGAGATTAATACTCTCCTCATGATAATGAACAAATGCCCCATTTTTCAAGCTCCTAAGTGTCACTTTGACCCATTTCCAAAGCCAGAACTGAATGCATTTTATGGTTTTCTGACATGATTGTTTGCAGGCAGTTTCAACTGGAAAACTTTGTTGGTCAATATATTTTGACCCAGGTGTTGTCATGATACAAGATTTGTTAGGGTAAGAGAATGTGGAACAGAGAATCAGTATGATAGCTCTCAAGGCCCAATTGTCAGTTTTAGTCAGTTTTTAAGGCCAGTAGGAGGACCCCTTTGTCATGAAATTGACAAGTTGCAGAAAGAGGTAGAATGAGTGTTAAACAGTCAATTAGTGATGAATTTTAGATTTTAATCACTATAGCAGGCTTAAAGGATCAATTCAAGAGATCAGGTGTTTTAGTTTGAAATTTTTTTTAGACGGGCCCACTCTGGGAACCCGACTAACTTCAGCAAATTGATAAATTGTTTGGGGTTCAAGTTGTTTAGATGATATTATAATGATTATAATCATTAAGATTTTAGTGCGTAAAAGTTATCATTCAGTCCCAGATGGGTAGTGTTCATCAGATGGGATGTTGTTTGATTTTAAGCCTTAACAACATGTCCAAGATCTAGAGAATGTGTGCACAAATGAGGGTAAATAAAGTAGTATGGTGATGTAACACCCTTTATGACATTCCAATGGTTCTCAGAGGGATATTCTTGCAGTAACGTTCACTAGAAAGTCTAGACAAGTTTTTTTAGGGTTAGAGCTTCTTGTGGTTGCTCAAAAGCTTTCCAGTGAGGTTACATCTTCTTGAACTGTTGGAAAGCCTGATTGAGGAATGGCATACGGAGAGAAGGTTTCAGGGTGATGGGCAATCCACACATTTTAATGACAATCTGGCTACAAGTAAAAAGTTGCAAACAGAGGCAAAACTTCTCATGCAAAGGGGGAGTCTTTGATGGCACCCGTAAGTTTTGATTGATAAGATGGAGACGTCTTCTCTAAAATGCCCATTTGGGATCCTCCCCTGTTGTCTTTTTGACTTTTCTCAACTAAGGAAGGGTGGCTTTGAGAGCTGGGAGATGATGGAAAGGAGGGAGATACTGAATGTGCGTACTTAAATTATTATGTGCCACACTCCGTCCTCACTAGAATGTTCTGCAACATAATTTAAGCATATGTCGAACAGAGAAGGCTCTCTCGCTGATTGCCAGTCGGCGGTTCTTTTTCTGGCGCCGTTGATTATCAAGATTTTGCTGGTGGGGAAAATAAGCATTTCATTCATCACCCTCGCGCCTGGCATTTCCTCCATTTTCCATTATTTGAACGTAACATCACTATAACATTGTAGAACGAGCTTTCCATGGCTTTATCAAGCGGCATCCAAATTTGAAATTGTGATTTTGTTACTGTTAAAACGTTAGAGTTGCAACTTAAGGCTGCTTGGGCTCATTAAACTGATTCTTGGATTGAAAATATACCATATTCTACTCATAAAATAAACCATTACCCTAACCATAATCTTAAATCCAACCCTAATCTTACCAGTAACCCTAACTCTAAACCCTAACCCCTAAATGCAAGCTAAACCCAAATCCAAACTATTTTTCTAAATTAAGAATAAATCTAAATATAAAAAGATGAATAATTTAGAACCAAAACCTAACCCTACCCCTTAGCATAATTTAAATCATAACCCTAACCAAACCCTAATGTAAACCTAATTGTATTCCTAACCTAAACCATAATTGTAATGATAATTCTATGCCTTGTACTAGCCATACTCAAAACCCTAACTATAACCATGACATATACCATAGAACATTAATTATAGTCTAAAACCTAAACCTAAATCCTAATCCTATGTCTAACCTAAATACCCACTCTAGCCCTAACCACAAAATAATTCTAGACCCTAACTCTAGCCAAAGTCATATTTATTAAATGCTAAACCATAATCATAATTGCTAAAACCTAATCATAATTGTTAAAGCCTAATTGTAAATGGTAAACCATGGACCTAAATTCATACCGAACCATGTTGTAAATGAAACCCTTACCCTAATTATATTAGTTGATTCAACATATTAAATTAAATCTTAGTAGTAAACCATAATGCTAACCCTAACCCTAACCATCATCGTAAACTAAACCAAATCGCAACCATAAGGTTAATCCAAGATTTAATCCTAACCTTGACCCTAACCCAAACCCAAACCCAAACCATTTCCCTAACCAAATCTCAACCTTTATCCTTAACCTAATTATATTTCCAATCCTAACCAAATAAATGCAAACCAAAAAAAATAAAAAATAAACTAGAAATTAAATACTAACTCTAATGAGAAGGATAAATATGATATAAAATATACCCCTGTAGGCAAACCTCACCATGACATAAGTTGCAATCCTAAATGCTACCCCTAATGTGTTACACATGTTGCGATTGCTACTAGCTAATATATACTTTATATTTAAAATATGTCGAGATGTATTGAGGCATTCAATTTTTCATCATTCACTTTTAATAAAAATTAAATTTGGAAAAATTAAACACCTCGATACATCTCAGCATATTTTAAATATAAAGTATATATTAGCTAGTAGCTAATTATCTTAAGAGACATGTTTTATGCACAAAAGATAAACTTCATGCGTGGGCCCCAGTCAACTACAGGTGATGTGAAAAAAAATTTGACTAGACACGCGGCCCAAGGAAGTTGATGTGGCAATATGACTAGACCTGCCAGACCAACCAAAAAGTGACACATGGTAAATAGTTCCGAGCGTGGTACAGAAAATGAGGAACAATGACATGGCAGGTCCAAAATCAAAGGCTTTAGATTGTGACACGTGGTCAAATCGAATGCTTCCCCACATTTTAAAGATGCAAGGTCATTAAAGAATGTGGGCAAGTGTCATTACAACATGTGATGGTCGATGGTGATGTGGAGGATTCTGGGAGCAATTCACAGGATGTTGCCACGTGTCAGATCTGATGGCTGGCGTATCCCCTCAATTCAAAGATGCTCAAAAGTTAAGGAATACGGGAAAGCACAGTCGTGACACATGGTAGTGGACCTGAGTGGAAGATGACATGGCACATAGTAGATCCAATGAATTAGGAGATGCCACTTGGCAATGAAGTGGTTAGGCACCCAACAGGTGGATGACATGGAGAGCTGACCACATAATGAGATCCAATGAGAAGTTGCCACATGGAAATCTATCAAAAAACAAGTGGAAAATCAGTGGACCAATCAGAGGATGCCATGTGGCACCTAGGTGGAAATGATGGAGCAAAGACGAGCCAATCATGTGTTGCCATGTGTCAGGGTGGTCAACCCAGGTTTGACTCGAATGTATAAATTGAGGAAAATTTTCAAAAGTGCTAAAAATTAATTTTTAATTATTTTCCTTTTGAAATCATGTACAAGGCCATTTTAAATAATTAGAGGATTATCCTAAACTTTTTAACTTTAGAAAAGGTTAAGTTTTTGCATTTGCAAAGAAATGTCGACTCAGAGCCATGTCTAGGAACCTGATTTTCAAACTGATCTTCTAGGTGTTTTCGATAAGTGGGTATAGGACTATCATATAGTGTTGGAAAGGCCTTGAAATGAACTTTTTGGATTTGGAGTTTATTTTGAATAAGAAGCCACATGTTCAAGATATTTAGGGTTTTGTACCAGGTGCCTATTTTTCAACCACTTTATGTTATAACAGTTCAGATTTGATTTTTGGTGAAATGATGAACTGGATGTGTGCCAAAGGTAGTAAGGATGCAGTTAGTGATGATATTTTCACCTATAAATTAGTTTAATGAATGATTTATCAGCATTGAATGATTTATCAGCATTTCAGATGCACATCTGATGATTTTATCAAAACAAGGGTTTCTCATTAGTTAGAGGAGATTTGTTGGGTTTGTTGGGGCACAATGATGAGATTCCTTTTAGAATTTGGTTTTAGAGAGAAGAGAGATGCTTTGTAGTAGTAGGGATGGAGATTCAAGTGGACATGTGTCACTTCTAGATTAGATCCAACTTCTTCTTCCTTTCCTATATCTTCATCTTTCTCTCTCTTTGTAAGGGTTAGTTCCAGTTTGCCTATAATACCACAAGGTTGGATCCATAGCTATGATTCCACCATTCTTCGGCTTTCTCTCTTGTATGAACAGCAGTAATGAAGCTAATATAGATAGTTCTAGTCTATTTAGTGGTTCTATGAGTTATTTGTATGCATCTTGAATGTATAGTTTTGAAGAAATGAATACAATGAATAGCAAGCTTCTTAGTTTCATTCTGATTCTTATATCCTATCTTTGTAATTTGTAATGCTTTGTGGTTTAGGGACAAAGAACTTAAACTCTTTTGCATCCCCTTAAGGTTGTATGTTTTGTTTTTGGAACAAAGAGCCAAGGAAATGCTTGATATATTTGACAAAGTTTTTGGTTATTTAAGAAGGATATTACATCAATGTGAGATCTTTATGAACACTGGTGTCTGATTCACAAAGTGATAGGATAGATATGATATCTTGATGTATGAAATATGTCACTTGTATCATAGATGTATGTGTGTGATTTATGGAACTTCCCAATAGATAAGGCACTGATCAGCTACAAGATCAACATGTTTCTTACTATTGTATATTTGGGATCTATTGAAATCAAATTTATAATCATCCATTTCCTTTTCTATTTAAGAGCTGAAAGGATGCCTTCACTCAACTTGTGGATTTCATAGAATTTTCAATTTGCTACTGCACATCTTTGTTATTACATAAGTATAGGATAAATAAGGGTTTTATCTATTTTGTCTAGATTCAGTTGTATCCTTTTGACATTGGTACCATATGAAGAATCTATAGGTTCACCCGCCTAGGTTTTGCAGAGCCTAAAGAAGGAGTATAGCCTTATAGTTGGCACTAGTTTCTAAATAGGTATATTGTAGATGGGAATTAGCTTCCCTTAGATGTATTTGTTCCTATCACTAGGTTATTGAAAAGTTATTAATTCAAGAGCCAACAAGGCTTATGCAAAAGAATTGGAAAATAAATGGCAAAAAATATGGAGGACATAATGGTTTATAGTAAGGATATGGTTAACAAAATAATAGCATCTATGTAGGTATCACAATAGAAGTTAGAAAAGAATATAAATTTTAAGCATAAAAGGGTTGAGATGGTTATTGCTTCCACTATTTCCTTTGCAATGTCTTCTAGAAAGGGGAATACTAATGTTACTCCTAAAGCTACTTCCTCCGAAGAGGTTACTACAAAAAGCTTTGACCAAATGACAAGAACTTGGAATTTTCTAGATCAAACATGAAAATTAAGAATTGTTTCCCACCATACATTCTTTGTATAATAATCAATTAGTCTCAACATCAATTTCTTAGAAGAATTTACCAATATTGACCAATATTTTCCTTTTCAAATGATTGACTATACATTATAGGGATAAGATGATGCAATAACTAGGTAAAACACTATGAAACTGGCATTATTACACACAACTAGGTCCAAAACAATAAAAAAGAAAACAAAGAGTTATAGATTTGGGAACGAGGCATAGTAAGGCACCTGTCATTGAAATTTGAACCTAGACACATGTCAAACCAACATGTTGGGTGCCTTAGTCCTTGAAAAGATTTCATTAACTAAAATTTTATATTTTGTATTAGGATTCTCTATAGATTAATCATTTTTTTAATTTTGGAAAAAGTGTCAAATAGGTATGCTAATTGACATAGTCCATGAGTTTTTATCTATTAAAAATATTGAGCTATATCTCTCAACCTACACTTTGCTACTCTAGAACATTTAGTTTTCAAATATATATAACCAATACATAGAAAAGAGGGGGAAATGTTGTGTACTGAAGGAGAAATTATACTTGAATTACAAGGTCTATGTCAAGAAAGAAATGATTGATTGACATCTATTATGGATGTGGAAATACTTGAAAAATGAGAATCTGAATGTTATACTCAAATAGATTCTTTAGAATAGATATATCTAGTTGTATGAGGAAGAAGATAAGATTAAAATATGTTTGGGTGGGGGAGTCACAAAGTTCAAAAAGAATTAGTGCGAAAAGTGAATTGGCCAACACATCTAATGTGGAATTGTAAACTCATCCCAAAAACTAATACATGTTAATTGGTGGCATTCCAAAATATAATATTAATTAGGGTAGGAAAAATAAGATTTTTTTTGTATGACCAAAAAATTTATAATAATAATAAATTTTTTTAAAAAGGATATAGTTATCTACGTATTTTCTTGAGATGTGAAATTTTGAAATTCTACTAGAAAAGTGTAACATGGATAAAGTAGGGTGGCATAACTTGATAATATTTTCTAATATATGGCCCAAAATTAATAGAGATTTGGTCTTTCGTAGTATCTCATAATGAATTGTTTTAATCACAATATAGGAAGATAGGAAAATAGAAACCAAAGTACCTTTCCAAAAGCATGGCTAAGGAGAGACAAACATTCATAATAGAAAGCACAATTAATTTAGTATAGATATATGATCTAATAAAGACAAGATACATAAGAATAAAAGGAATTGAAAAAACTTGTGTATTCTTCTATGTGGGGAAAAATATTAAATGAAAATATCTAGAATAAGGTTGCATAAAGTTTAGCTTTGACTCTCAAGAAGAATGTGAAAACTTGAAGATGGATAGATCAAGGCATGTCATGGTAAAAAAAAAAAAATAGGAGAAGATACTTGTAATGGAAAAGAAGAAGGTGATAAGGTTGACATGTTATTGGTAGGAAGAAAACTCAATTGTACTAAAAATCATATGTAAGGAGATTCATAACTTGTAATTTAAGTGATTTGGTTAAGCAAAATACTAAATTAAAAACTAGAGAATCAAGTTATTCAAATTAAGGAGGTCATAAATCTTCATAAGGACTTTTATTTTCCCTATATTGATTGGGAAGAAAATAAGATAGCTAATAAGATTGCCAAAATTATTGTAGACATGGTATCACTTGATATAAGACTCTTATGAATCTAATAATTCCATTAATTTTATGTAGAACATGTCAATTCCTAGGATGACAATAACATATGAGAAAGATGAAAAGATGAAAAATCATATTGAGTTTCTAAGTGGTTTTAAGGGGAGTATCACATAAATCAACCTTATAATAATATCTAGTCTATTTAGAATCAAATGGATGGGGTCAATCACATTGTAGTGGATATAGAGTGTTAGCATTAATTATACATTGTTATGGAAAGTTAAATGTGATTATTTTAACCACTATTTTAGTTACCATAATTATTTTTCCTTGGTATAAATTCTCCTAATGTCTTTGAATATTTTCACAATTATGTTCTTTCTCACATCTAGTTTTATAGCTCCACTTTATCTCAATGTCCATGATATTTTTCACTAAAGATTATATATCATGGAATAAAATAAATGGAAGATCTAGTTGTTGGAAATAGGGAATACAAAGAGGAGGTACATTTCCCCAAATATGGATATAATTAATAGTCTTTAAACATGCATAGATAATCAAATTAAAAAGTAAATATAACCATAACACAATGCAACTCATAAGACCATTATTTCTTAACTAGGAAAACCCTAGACAAGGGAAAACCTTGATGGGGATGGTACCCACAAAATGATCCACTAATAAAAAGTATCTTGTGAAAGATATTGACCTTATCAGGAGTCTATTACATCTGCATAGTATATCTATCCTTTTTTAAGGACTAGGCCTTGTTAGAAGACTCAGTCCTATTAGGATTTGGTATTTATAATACAAAATATTTCAAGATGAACCCACTACTCAAACATGCATAAATAACTATACAATTCTATCGATAGTGATAGACACAATAACCTTGTATAGTGATGATATCTTTAATGTCTAATCTACCTTTGCAGTTCTTCATTTAAAATTGTACATACAATTATACTACTCTGATATAGAGTCAATTTTGCATCTATAAATTGTTGGAAATGTAGTATAGACTAGGTGACTGGGGGGTGAATCAACAACCAATAAAACTTATACTTTAATTCACCAATCAAACATCCACATAATCTAATCTAATTGCATGCATGAAAGAATTAAAGTAATAAAACATTAATAACACTTTGACACAATATTTGGTAAAATAGAAACCTTCCACATAGAAAGTAAAACTGGGGTGGGAATGATACCCACAAGCTTTATTTACTGTAGTATAAAGTTAGCCTGTTAAAGCTTATAATTGATCACTTCTAGTGATCTATCCTATTTGAAGCAATAAGGACTATTAGGTCCACCTTATGAAAGGATTTAAAACATACAATGAAGTTGTTGGAATACTTTAGAATAACTGAGAGGTGGGGTGAATCAGTTATTCAAGGTCCAAATTTCCCAATAAAACTTTTCGGCACTTAACAAAACTCATACATATATATATCCTTATCATGTATCTTTCATGCACCTAAAAATTCCATCAACTTAGTAGGTCACTGTCCTAGGTCAGAATCACTTTGCAGAAATGTAAACATTAAACACTACAAAATCATTCACACATTTGACACAAGGATTTTACGTGGAAACCCAGTTTGGGAAAAACCACCAATAACAAGCTACTAATTCTCACTCTTCTAAAGTGATGCCCTATGAAAGGCCAACCTTGTTAAAGGTTACAATACACACTGTTAAATGTGACCTAGTTAAAGGATTTCAATCACCCTTTTAGGAGTGAGCCTTGTTAGAGGACTTTAGAACATTCCATTAGAATGACACCCGGGTAAAGGATTTACAAATGACTATTAGGTCAAACTTAATTCAAAGGATTTATCCTAAAATGATACAATGATTAGAAAGTAACAGTAGGACTTGATTTGATAACAAATCATCTTGCAAATTTCAAATCTTTGTTTTAGTCCTACATTCTACTTGGCTTCATTCACTTCAGCTCTAATAGCTTGTTCACCCTTCAAGCATGCATCCTCTTAAAACTTTTTGCCTTGCATGCCAATTATAGACTCTATTATTTTGCCACTATATGAAGCAACACCCTAGACTCCTTGTCTTCCTTGGGTTCTCGCACATGCCAACTATTGCTTCAAGCCTTGTATCTCATTATAGAGAATTTGGGTCTTTTTATGCTCAATAACAATCGTCCATTATAGGGTTAGGTTAGATTCATTGAATCTTCCCTCTTTTCCATTTTGTTCCTTCTAGAAACTTCTTCTACAAACCTCTTTGAATTCACCTCAAAATGTTTTATCTTGAATTCTATGCCTCTAGCTTATCAAGCTTATCTTCCACATGCTTCACATAATCCAAGAAATCAACTTTGTCAGCTTAGATTTAGTGAATCCATGATCAAACTCAAAATGCTATCACTTGGAAATAACTAACCTTTGATGCTCAGCACATATTGTGTTTCTTGGCATCCACTAAAGTTCACTCGGCACATATTGTCTTTTACTTTCACTCGGCACTCACTAGACTTTACTTGACACATACTAAATTCACTCGGCATACACTAGATCTTCACTTTGCTCAGCACTAACTGATTTACTACTCAGCTTGAACTAGCTTTTCTTGGTACCAACTAATCACTCAATCAAGTTTAGTAGACTCATTTTGTTTTCCTTGTTCTTCAAGACTTAGCTAGTGTATCCATCAACTTCAGTTTTAAGTAGATAAATAATAGAATATATCATCCATGTCTCACTTGGTCTTAGTACTCCTTTTCTATGCCAAATAACCCAACCTTTCCTCTAGGTGCTATTATTATCTCATCTGGTCAAATCCTCTTCATCAATCAAACAAATGATAGCATTCAAGCCAAACAAGAAATTTTCTCACTAGCAAGTAGCGGGTTTGACATCATTGACAATATAATGGTTGTTCCAGATTCCATACAAACAATCTTGTTTTCAACAATATCCCTCTTTAGAATTGATGACAAACCAATTCCAACAACAATACCAAAAAGAAAATTAATACAATGAATTATAATCTCTCCCTCTATCTATATGTGTCCTTTCTCTATGTAGGGTAATGTATCTTTGTCAATCTTCTTCTTTCTTTCATATCTCTCCCTCTATATTATATCTCTAATCTCTCCTTTACTCTGATTTCTCAAACTTACTAACTTTCTCTGACTATATCTCCCTCTTTCTTTTCTAATGTATATCTCCCTTTCTACTCTTCAAGTTATTTCTTCTTCAAGGTAACTCTTCCTCTTTCAAGGTAATTTTCTTTCTATGTATTTCTCCCTCTTTTTCAACAATGCCAAAGACTTGTCATCTCAACATGCAAATGTTAACAATTTCAAAATTCCCTCTATCACCTCACTTTTGATTGATCTTTTGTTCCATCTCTTTGATTACTTTAGGTAGCTCCTAAAGTAAGATCCACTACATCAATTTGTAAAATATGGCATTCAACTTAGTTGATGCAGGGAACTTCTCATGCTTCTTAAATAACTTTGGATAGGGGTATCACCCCTAGTTTACCTATTAGATACTCATGAGCATCTTTAGGTAAAGCTTTTGTGAATATATCAACTATTTGTTCTTTCATATTCACATATCCCATCTTCAATTCTTTGTTTTGAACCATCTCTCTCAAGTAATGATACTTGATTGCAATGTGATTTTTCTTTGTATGCATCACAGGGTTCTAAGATATATTTATAGCACTTGTGTTATCACAATAAAGTATCACAGGTTCAGTAATTTCCTTCTTCATTCCTTTGAGTAGTTGTTTGATCCATACAATATTTGTATAATTCAATGCAACAACAACATATTTAGCTTCTATAGTAGATTGTGATATACAGTTTTGTTTCTTACTAGTCCATGAAACTAGTCTCTTTCCCAAGAAAAATGTTCCACCACTTTTACTTTTTGTATCATCAACATTTTCAGCCTAATCAGCACCTGTCTAGGCTCTCAATTCAAAATTATCATTTTTCTTGTAGTATAGACCAAAGTCCTCTATTCCTTTAAGATATCTCATAATCCTTTTGATTGCCATCAAATGATTCTCCTAAGGATTTGTAGAAAATCTTGCAACAATCCCAATAGCTAATGCAATGTGAGATCTGCTATGAACTACATATTGCATTTTCCAATCATAGACTTGCACAAATTTTGGTTCACTTTGGCAGAATCATCAATCTTTAATAGTTTATGTCATGTGACCATAGGTGTGCTAACTGGTTTTGAATCCTCCATACCAAATAATTTCAATATTTCCTTCACATACTTGGACTGAGTGTTGTAAATACCATACTTCAATTGATACACTTGCAAGCCAACAAATAATTTAATTTCTCCAAACATGGACATCTCAAATTCTTTAATCATCTCATCAACAAATATCTTACACAATGCATTTTTTCCTCCAAATACGACATCATCAACAAAAAAAATCAACTAGTAAAATACCTTTATCACCTTTAGTCTTCAAGTATAGATTATTGTTGTCATCGGTTCTCTCAAAACCAATATTCACAAGATAATTATGAAGTCTTTCATACCATGCTCTGGGAGCTTGCTTCAAACCATATAAAGCTTTGAGTAGTCTACATACCATGTTCTTGTTGTTTGCATAAACAAATCCTTCAGGTTGTTCAATGTAAACCTCTTCTTCTAGTATACCATTCATAAATGCAGATTTTACATCCATCAGATAAACTTTGAAACCTTTGTATGCAGAGTAAGTAAGCAAAGTTCTTACTCCTTCTAATCTAGCAATAGGGGCAAATATTTCTCCATAGTCAATATCTTCTTCTTGAGCATACCCCTTGCAAACTTATCTTGTTTTATTCCTTGTAACTTCACCATTCTCATCTAGTTTATTTTTGTATACCCACTTGGTTCCACTAACATTCTTGTTCTTTGGTCTAGGTACAAGTGACCAAGTTTTGTTCCCAACTTTCTCAATCTCTTCTCTAATGGCTTGACTCCAGTCATCATTTTCTAATGCATCCTTTATTGACTTAGTCTCATGCATGCTTAGTATACATGTATCACTTCTCAACTTATTTCTTGCCATAGGTCTAGCCTCTTTATCTCCATAAATTTGTGTAGTAGGGTGATATCTTCTGACATACTTTGACAATCTTTGTTTTGATTTGTTTTCTTCAATAGATATTTCAAATTCAAAATCATTGTGTGCTTCTCTATCAGGTACTCTCATGTGCATTGATCTCATTATCAAAATGTACCTTGGCTTCTGATTGTAACTCGGCTCCTGAATGTAGCTCGGTTACTGAATGTAGCTCGATTCCTGAATACAACTTGACATTCATTATATGTGACTCGACAATCATTGAAACTTGTTGTTGTTGATTTTCAACATGGTTTACAACATCATCATCACTCATGTCATCATAGAAATGCAAAAAAGATTTGTAATCTTTAGGTTCTTTTGTAGGTTTAGCTTCATGTACCTCTGTATATTCATCAAACTTAACATGTACAATTTTAACAATTTTGTTAGTGTTATTATTTAAACACTTAAAAGCTTTGCTTCTTATGGAATAGCCTAGGAATATACCTTCTTCACTTTTAGCATCAAATTTTCCAGTCCTATTATCCTGAAGAATGTAGCACTTACTTCCAAATAGCTTAAAATATTTTACATTGAGTGAATATCCATACCATAATTAAAAAGGTGTGGAATTCATACCTTTCTTGATTTGTACTTTGTTCAAGGTATAGATAGCTATACTGCCAACTTCTCTCCATTATTTCAAAGCAAAATACTTCTCCATCATGAGTGTTCTTACACAATCCATCACATATCTATTCTTGCTTTCAACAATCCCATTATGTGGAGGGGTTCTAGGTGCAGAAGTCTATCTTTTGATTCCTCTATCATTACAGAACATCTCAAACTCATTTGATGTAAATTCTCCACCTCTGTCAAATCTCAGACATTTCAATCTCTTGCCAATTTCCTTCTCAACTCTGGCCAAGTAAAACTTAAATATTTGAAATGCATCAGATTTTTGCTTCAAAAAAATAAGTGTCATCATCCTAGAATAACCATCAACAAATAGGATAATGTACTTGTCACCTTTGTAGCTTATCACATTATTGGTCCACATAAATTAGTATGAACTAATTCAAGAATATCTTTTGAAGAGTGAGTCTTACTTTTAAAACTAGATTTTGTCATCTGGCCTGACTAACATTGTTTACAAATTACATTATCTAGTTTCTTCAGTTTTGACAAACCTCTGACTCTCTTCACCTTACTGATACTGAACAAATTATCAAACTTTACATGATATAATCTTTTGTACCATAGCCACAGATCATCAAATTGTACAACTAGACAAGTAGCATCATTCATGTGAAGGTAGAACAGATTACCTCTAACTTGATCACCATTGCCAATTAGTTCTCTGTTAGCATCATAGATCTTAGCTTTTATGTTTCCAAATTAACCTTACATCTAGCACTATTCAATTGTGACACACTTAGAAAATTATAGTTAATTCCTTCTACATAATAAGCATTGTCACATATGATCTTATCTGTTAACTTAATTGATCATTTTCCTTTGATAAGACATGGTGCATCATTTCCAAACCTAACACTATTACCATCATAATGCACAAGGGAATTGAACTTACTTTTATCTCTAGTCATGTGATTATAACAACCACTTGTTGGAATAATGATACATTTGTCATTAGTTACAACACTTATTTGATTCTGAATGCTTACCGAGTTCATCACTCAGTTTACAGTTCATACCGAGCATTCGTTGGTTACCAAGTATGTTCAGCAGTGTTTACCGAGTCAGGAAGGTAAAAAAAGGTTTTAGTGTTTACTAAGTCAGAAAGGTAAACAAAGGTTTTAGTGTTTACCGAGTCAGAAAGGTAAACAAAGGTTTTAGTGTTTACCAAGTCAGAAAAGGTAAACAAAGGTTTTAGTGTTTACCGAGTCAGAAAGGTAAACGAAGGTTTTGGTGTTTACTGAGTCAAGAAGGTAAATGAAGGATTTAGTGTTTACCGAGTCAAGAAGGTAAATGAAGGATTTAGTATTTACCGATTCAGGAAGGTAAATGAAGGTTTCAGTGATTATCAAGACAGAAAGGTAAAAGAAGTATGCAGTGCTTACCAAGTGAATCGAAGGAGTTAGTTTCTACTGAGTGACACAATGTTTACCGAGTCACCAGTGGTTACCAAGTTCCAAGCTACTCAGAGTGATTAGTATGGACCGAGCCCCTACCTCTACCAAGTGCATGACGATGTCATGTAATGTAGTGGATGCTGAGTGTCAGAAGGTCACCGAGTGAGTTTGAGGAACCTGAGTTTTCTACTATCTGGCCGACTCAGTAATGTTTTGTCCACTTGTGTTTGGCCGACCTTGTTGCTGTAAATATTGGAATGGTATATATGTAATGTATTGTGCCATTTGCAATATAAGAAAACAGATATGATGAAGAGAAGTAACAGTGAAGTAAGAGCGAATTGAAAGAGAATCAGCAGTGGAATATTCAACAAGGTTATCAAGGAGCAACAAAGATATATCCATCACATCAAGTGATCAGTACATAAGATCTAATCAGCAAACTAGTTGCAAGCAGATCCACTTCTTCATCCTAACAGGTGAATCAGTTTTGTAAATCCTTTAACAGGGTAGACTTAACAGTCTTTTGTAAATCTCTTAACAAAGTGCATACTTCATTGTATGTTTGTAAATCCTCTAACAAGGTGGATCTAGCAGTCCTACTTGCTCCTAACAGGGCAAATCACCAGAAGTGATCATTGTAAACCTTAACCGGCCAACTTTATACTGTAGTATTGAAGTTTCATGGGCATCATCCCCACCCCAGTTTTACTTTCAATTTGATCTAGCAGTCCTACTTGCTCCTAACAGGGCAGATCACCAGAAGTGATCATTGTAAGCCTTAACCGGCCAACTTTATACTGCAGTATTGAAGTTTCGTGGGCATCATCCCCACCCCAGTTTTACTTTCAATTTGAAAGGTTTCTGGGTCACCAAATCAGTGTGTTAATCTTTTCATGCGTTCAGTAAAGTAGATGAATGAATGGTGAATTTTTTATTATGCTAAATTGGTTTAAATTTTAAAAATTACTAATTCACCCCTCCCCTCTCAGTAACATTGTTAGACCTGAATATTTCCAACAATTGGTATCAGAGCTTTGTGGTTCTCAAGACAGAGCTTGACAGCTTGAGCAAAGATCAAGGACAATGGAGATATTCAGACTTGACAAAACTATTGAGAATGAGAAGCTAGATTTGGAGATGGCCATGGTTCAACTCAAAGAAGCAAAGGAACATCTTTCTCAATCCCTAAAAAGAAGAAAGGAACTTGCAAGACAAATAAATGACCATTTTTATGTTGAAGAAAGGATTGAAGATTTGTTACCATCAAGTAATTCAAAAGAAGCTGACAAAGCAATCAAAGAACTTCTAGAAAAGAATGGATCTCTGCAAGAAGAGGTAAGAAAGCTTAAAAGAGAGCAAGAAATACAGTCAATCAGGCTATGTGAAGTTTTGGAACAAAGAAACAAAGCACAAGAAGAATTGGAAGATAGAAGTCATGAAACTCAAAATCAATCCCTTGAACATGAAGATCTAGCAGATCAATTATCCAATGCAAATGAAGAAATCAGGATTCTCAGAGCACAAAATGAAAATCTACAGAATGACTTAAGAACTGAGAGAAAAATCAATGAAAGCTTGGAAAATGATCTAAATATTGAAAAGCAAGTCAATGAAAGGATGACGAAATCTCAAGCAGACATGATTCAATTGAATCAGCAAAATGAGCAGAATTTTTATAAGCAAAAGGGTAAAGCTGGTCTTGGATACAAGGAAGAAGGTGAATCTTCTGAACAAGGTACCTGTTGATCTGACTTTTTCTGCAGTAAAAAATTTTTCAGTTAAACCATAGAAAAGTCAGATGTTCTATGTCTAAGTGAAGCATGGGGTTTTGGATAAACCATCTATAAGAAATAATCGCCATATAAGCCCTATATTCATCCCTATTCATAAATGGTCAGGCGCGAAATTTTCAAATTTCAAAAAAGGCGAATATGCTTTCATATTCCTTTTCCTTTCTCCCGGGTTACCTTTCTTCCTATTTGTCCCAACCGTCGGATCCGATTAGATCTACCGCTGGTGTTACTTTGCTATTGAGAGTTGCATGCTCATTAAGTATAGCGAGATAGCGAGTGTTGAGTTTTTTTTAAGCGGTGGGACCATGAAGTAAAGATGCGGCAATCGGAGATTTGCTTTAAATGTTTTATTGTGCAGGTACACTTTGCAATTCGCCATCCACAAAAAAAAAGGGGGGGAGAAGGACCCACTAGAATATCTGACATCAGAGCTGGAATGTTGATTTTTTCGGAAGTTCCGCCACCTCGCTATCGGAAAATTCAGGCACTTCACCGTTAGCGAAGTAGCGAGGCCACGTGAAAATCTAAAAATGATGACATTGCATCTTGCTTGTATCATAATTACACCAGGTGGCATGACCAGTCATAAATACCATTGTCAGAATCAGTTTTAATTAACAGAAGTAATTACTGGGTAACCCTTGCATTTTCCAACACGGAATCCTTTTAAGTGCTGAAGCTCGCTACCTCGCTATCGGAAAATTGAGGTGCTTCACCGTTAGCGAGTTAGCGAGGCCCCGTAAAATGGCAAAAGATTGGCAAGATCTTTGATGATGTGCAATGACAGATGACTGTGATAAATTTTGACATGTGCCAGCTATGCAGAGATCCGATTCTCATTAATACCTATCTGACTAAATGTACAAGAAATCTTGAACGTCAGCTTGAAGTGGATCAACGGAGCTCGCTACCTCGCTATGAAGAGTTGCAAGGAAGATAATTACAGTGACATAGCGAGTTGGGCCCGCCGCCTTCTTTCTTAAGAAGTCCTGTAGCGTATCTTTCGATCATTTCTTGATCCGATCAACGGTTGTCGCCGCCTCGTCATGGCAAGGTGCTTGTTCTTTATCCATAACGAAGTAGCGACATGCTGACACGTGTTCTCCGTCGTCAGTGGGTCTAAATGTAAGTGCCATCAAAAGAAAGAATTCTGTACGTGGCAAGCTCTCATTGGGTAAAATCACTGACATGGAAAATATAACTCCTAGTTGTTCTCTTTGTACCACATGATCGTAGGATCTTTGAAGATCAATGGCGCAGTTTTAAATAAAAAATGTAGTGCCACTCTCTGTATTAATTAGACAAGAAAGCTTCGTCCGTGACTAAAAACAGAGTATAATATAGAGAGATTGCATCAGTTTTATTTCACGCGAGAAAAGATTTGAAGCCATTCTTGTGCAGAAGCCATTACTGAAAGAAAAGCGTGCCAAGGTTGATAAAAAATTGTCAAGTTATCTGTTCGCTGAAATTTTGCAGGAATACAAAGGAGAATTGAGACAGAATTCAAGTAAGTAAAACTGCCATCATCTTTGTGAGCTTTTAAGTTTTAAAAAGGATAGCCCAAGATGCCTCCTAAGAAGGGATTTACAGGTGCAGTAAACTACCTGGATAGAAATGTGCATGATGATTTGCTTGAGTTACTTCCTGAGTTTATTGTAGAAACGGTGCAAGTTAAGAGGTTAACCTCACTCAACCCTAGGCTTAGGGTAGCTGATGGATTGTATGATAAGGGTAATTGGGTCCGGGATGCTCAAACTTCTCAAACTGGTTTGAGTTTATTTAAAAAATGGTTTGCAGAAAGGAAGTTATATGCCCCTCATGCCAATATATGGAATTTTGATCTTGGGAAGCTTGTTGTCCCCAGCATGTTGATGGCTTTTGACCTGCTTGAAGCTATAGCAAAAAACTATGACCAAGCCACTAAGGTAGTGAGAAGAATAGATGGTGAGGCTTTAGTTACCATCAGTCCCAAGGAGATTAGGAAGGTTTTTAGTCTGGGACCCCTCACCATGTATCGTGTGCCCATTAATCTGATAGATTTAGAAAAAGAATATATATCCAAGAGGGATGTAGTTAGACAGGGTGCACTGAAAGCCCACATAGGCCGGATTGGAGGCCTCCCAACCATAACATCATCTTCTAAAGAGCCCTTCAAGAAATCATGTTTTAATGCCAGGGCAGTGGAGATATATAGGACCCTGTGCAGAGTCTTCGGAGAGGGCGAAGAAGATTTTATTCCGGTGAGCTTCATGTATATGATCACCCAAATCTCTTCTTTTGGTGTGGATCCACCAGCACTGTCCTAGAAGAAAGACCCCCTGAACCTTCCCCCAAAAGAAGGAGAATAATAAGGGAGGAAGAATCCCCTGATGAAAGTGGCTCACCTTCTCAAACCCCAATAAGAATTGAGGAAGAACAGCTCACCAGTGAGCAATTCGAACAAATGGGGTCACAAGGAGAAATTTTTGTTACACAAGCAGAGATTGATGAAGGGAACCCTCAGGAACCCCCTATACCAAGTTTTGAATTAACTACAGCAGATTTCAGAGGAAGGGAATTGGACCCTGTTTTGGAACAAGCCAGTCAGCATTTTTTGTCTGATAACAATTTTGTAAGATCTAGGGCTTTCCATCAGTTTGCGTGGAGAGTAAACATGCACATTTTTGAGCAAAGGTGTAATAATATGAAAGCAGAACATCCAGAAATGGATGAGACCTCCATTCAAAATCTAATAAAGGAACAAATGGTGCAAGAGTTCCAAAATATAACCCCTGATGAGGGAAGACAGATGGTAAAAAATGCTAATGTTTTATTATTTCCCAATTGGGACATTGATGACGCATTAATTTTTAATTCTGTTTCAAATAATTTAGGACTCCAGGATCCAAATAAAGAGGAATTCTTGGGTACAACATTCAGCAATGATCAAGCTACCCTTGTTATGTGGTCCCTGAGAAGAGGATCCAGAATTACTTCATCACAGCCTGATGATTCAGGATTAACAGGGAGTATCATTGTAAGAAGAGTTGCTGACACTTCAAATGTACAGGCAGCCCACATGAATGTGGATTATTCTAAATTTCCCCTAGCTACTGCGGAAAGAGGAGAGAAAGAAATGATTGATATGCATAATAAATATGAAATAGTGGTGGAAGCCTATAACCAAGAGGTAAAAAGGAGAATTGAGTTAGAAAATAGGGTATCTCAATTAGAAAAGGTACTTGGAAAGAGAAAAGTGGCAGAATCCAGTACATTAAGAATTGCATATCCCCCACAGTCATCTGTGGGATTAACCCCTATTATTGAGATACCTGACACCCCTAAAAGACCCCAATTCTATACTGCAGAGGAATTTGAAGCAGAAAAAACCAAATTACATGAGTGGCAGATAGAATTTAGAAATCACCAGGAAGAGAAATGGAGGCAAGGTGTGACATACTTGAGGGATAAAATACAATGGTCAAATTTTTATGATCAGTTGACAAGGATTGTAACCCTCATGGATGAGTTAAATAAAGAAAAGAATGGACTAGATTCTCTTGCACAGAAGTGGAGACAGAGAAATAATGATGTTACAATTATTTGTATATCTACAGTTCAAATGCCTTATCATCAGGTTGAAAGGATTTTTGATTTATTGAATCAATTAGATAATTTTGAAAATAAAAGAGATTCTTTACAGAGAAAATTGATACTCTGTTTTTCAAAATATCTTGCTAAAAAATTCACCCTATTTCCTTGTGCCTTAGAATTTGTTGATACAGTAAAGGAAAAGGACAAATGGAAAAAGGAAATGGATGAATTATTCGATAACAAAATAAAAAACATCATCAGTGAGACTGGCTATTGGTTTTGGGCAAAGACAAATGAAGAGCTGGTAAAAATACAATTATATTATGCTGATATAAGAAAAGAATTCGATGATTTAGAAGAAAATGCCAATTCTTTAATAAAGATACAAAGAGAAACCCTAAGTTTTGATTGGCCAGATGATGATACTTTTAACAGATGGAAAGATCAGTTTAGTGAACAGATGTCAGGAGACGATGACGAGGAAGATGTAAGAGTAATAGTTACTTTTGTAGTCAGCAATGATGACATAGAAAATCCCCAGGTTAAAGTGAGTTTGCATGTAACAGAAGATGATACATCACTTACAGACCTTATGGGTATGTACTCTGAAGATGAGTAATGATTGTGAGAGCAGATCATAACGACCAAGAAGCATAACAGAAAGGGACCCGCCAAGAAGTGCTATTGTAATCAACCTTTCTGTTATTCTTGTTTTTGTTTTTTAAAAGAAGGACACCTGTCACCTTCTGTAGCCTGAAGCTTGTTGCATCTCACATTATTTAAGTGAGATCCCAAGGCTAAAGATGGGTCCGAATTTGGTTTTCACTAAGTATTATGCTTAGTTCTGTTTTTGGTCCAAACATTTTTGGGAAAGAGATTTATAGTATACTTTTTCTGTCAAAACTTCTGAGATATGGATGAAGGTAGAAAGAACTGTGCTTCTTCTCTGAAGATTTTTCTAGGTCTTTTGTAAAGGATATATCATTTTCAAAGGAAATGAATACAAATTATGAACTGTCCCCATATCTGTTCTTCTCTAAATTTTGTCTCCTTTTTAATACTTAGCTACCTTGATGTTGTGTAAGTAAAAGCTTATGCAATTGATTGCAATATAGTAAGACTGTACATCCATTTGTTATTGTTGTTAATTCAATGGATTAAATAAAGGCTCTGATGAATGTGATGAGGTTGCTTGGGTGTTAATAAGGATTTTTGAATGATAAATTCTGGTAAGAATTGCTGATGAAAATTCGTTGCAAGGCAACAAATTAGATCTAAGAATTTACTTGACTCTGAATGCCCAATGGATTAGGCACTGATCGAAAGTATTTCAGCCAAAAGAGAAGTATATTATAACTAACTTTTTTCAAAATACATCATAAAATCAATTTTCACTTATCTTTCCTGTAAGATTTTCAAAGTTGGCCAGCACTTGCCTGCATGGATTGTTTTAGCTTCATTTAGCCATTGTTGTTGGAAACATCTGCAGAGCTATAGAAGATTTCTTGGCCATATCTGTTCAAGGGATGTGTTTATCAGTTATTTACATATATGTTTGAGGATTTAGAGATGAGAATCAAAATGAAACTAAGGATAATTCTCATACAATTATTCCATCTTTGAACCATCCCCGGGTGCACCTGCCCTGGTTTTACAGAGCCAAAAGAGTAGAAAACCGTCTAAGGTTTTGTTGGAGTTGGGCCCTAGTACTTTGCATATGCAAGTGATAATGAGAATTGGCTATTCTTTAGGTTGTGTATGTACTGATATCTAGGTACTAAGCCTTTTGTCGCCTAGTAGTTTTAGCACTGTTAACATCAAAATAAAACACCAACAAAATGGCGACTCTGTTGGGGAATGTCTAACACATCTGTAAAAAGTACTGCAGTTGTCTTTAGTCTTACTAAGTAAGTTTGTGTCGTGTGATCTTTATTTTGCCCGTAGCTATGGGGGAATCTCTAGTGTCAAAACTTGAGAATTTAAAGAAGATATAAACCCAAGTACCATTGCTACACACTGACGCATCCAGCTTATCTGAGTGTCTTATCTAACAAGCAAGAGTTGCAGTCTTACAACATCAGTGATTGATCTCTTTGTGCCGTATTTTTATTCCCACTTGTGTATTGTTTTCTTTCTGTCAGTAAGAAGTGTTATTATATTTTCCCCAAAAAGGGTGGCGACTCAGTCAAGGTTTTGAAGCTAGTGCTTATTGTAACAAAAGGAGAATATGGCTGACAAGAGAAAAAACACAAGGGCTTACATGAGAGCCAATCCTGATGTATCAATGTATACTGATTTACCCCAAGGTGGTAGGAAGAACCAAAATAAGAAAAGAATCGATCCAAATCCTACTTGGAAGCCTAGAGGTAATGCCTCCGTAAATTCCCATTATCAACCGATAATAGCAAGAGAATCATCTTCGCTTAGTTCTGAATCCGAAAATACAAGACTTTTAGGTGGTATTTTCAGTACCCCATTACCAAATCAGAGAGTCTTTCAAGATAAAGACGTATCTACTATGGGAATTGCTTCACCAAGACCAGGGCCTGTAGCAGATATAAATTGTAGGCTAGGATTTAGGAGTTCATCTGATACCCTTTTTAATCCCAGAGTAGCCCCATATATGGAACCAAACCTTATAGATCTAGATGATCCTACTGATTCTGAGGCAACCTCTGCTGATTCTAAAGAAGTGCAATCTAAAATAGGATTTTTGAAGAAATGGATTGCTGAGGAAGAAGCTAAGCGCATCCGTCTCAAAAAGGAAAGGGAGCGAGCCACTTTGGATGCAATAATAGAAAGAGATACTCTGCTAAGAAGGATGGCTGCTTTGAAAGAGAAAAATAAAAAATTAGAAGAGAATACCCCCACTCTCCATCAGGACATCTTTGGAAATGTTGATAATCTAAGAGCTAAAGTTCAACAACAGGAAAAACTCCTAAATCAAAGGCAAGAACCAATTATTGCTCAAGTTCAAGCTTATAAACCCATTCAAGTTAATCCAATAGAGCCACTGGAACAGTTCCAGATAAAGGGAAAGGCAAGGCTATAGGAATCCAAATAAATGAGCCTCAAGTCATACTGAGCAAACCTATACAACCCTCCATATCAAAATTAGATCTAGAACTAGAGAAGGCTCGAAAGGAGAGGGAAGACCTTGCAAAAGAACTTGAGAAGGTTGAAAATGAAGCTCAGGCCACAGAAACCAGAAGGAAAATCCAATTCATAAAGTCTAATTCTGCATTGAATTCATGGCCTAGTTTTTCTATCACACCTACAAATCCTACACCAGTTAATGCTCCCATAATCCTGACTTAGAAAGCACCCCAATCTGCTCCTACCTCATCTTCCAATATTGGCACTCAAGTCCCATTTGTCCCACCACAGCTATCCCAAGCTGCTCTCCTAACTCAAGCTAATGCAGCTAGTACCTCTAACGCTCCTGGTTTCCAGAAGAAACCTATATACCTCGAAAAATATAGACAAATATCATTTGCTTGTATTCTTGGTGCCCCCCATCCCATATCTTTTGATTTAAGGGATAAAGTGGTTAAGTTTTCTAAAAATAATGCTGTTACTGGTGAAGAACATTTGATAATTTTCATTGACATGCTCAATGATTATGAAGTTGAACATGAAGACATGGTGATGAAATTATTTGTGCATTCACTCACAGAGGATGCAAGGGATTGGTTCAGGAGGTTGCCTGATGATAGTATTACTTCATGGAGTGATTTGGAGAAATTGTTCAAAGAACAATATGGGGACAATACTAATGCAGGATTCATGTTGAATGAGTTCAAAAATATCAAGAAGAATCCAAATGAATCCACATTTGATTTCAATGTGAGATTTCAGAAAGGGATGTACAAACTATTTCAGTTTATGCGATTAAATGAAGACGTCTATCTTACAACCTATTTCAATGCCTTTGATAGCAAAATGGCCTACCAACTGAGAGATAAGGATCCTAAAACTTTGAGAGATGCCTATAGAGTTGCAGTGAATACAGAAAATAATAGAAAGGCCTCTGGAAAATTAGGGAGGAGGGATGATCCTAAGCTTTTCAACCCTAAGAATAATAATAAAAGGGAAGGTGACAAAACTCCCATAGGAAAAAGGCCTGAAGAACCTACTATAGGCCATGTTTTAGAAATGCTCAAGAAGATGAATCCCACTATTTTCAATAAGACAAATGTTACTGAGAGAACCCCTGTGAATAACAACAATTTCAATAGACAGCCTAGAATGCAGAATTACCCTTACACCACCCAATGGAAAGATGGTAAACCAGTTCCCAACCAGATCCAAAATATGAAAGATAAGGGTACCCCAGACCCCCTGCAAAGGAACACTGTAAATATGAATGATGATGTACCTTGGTGCATTATATGCCAATCACCTCATTTTGCTGATTATTGTGTTGTTGCCCAGTCATTCGCCCAAGCTCAAGGAGTGCAAGCAGAAGAAGAAACAGAAGAAAAAAACCATGATGATATAAGCTGCAATATGGCGAACACATCTGATGATTTGATAGATTCTGATTCAGAAGAACCTGAGAATGATGTTACCAGCTAGAGAATTGCTTACCAGTTACATCATCAGCAAATATTTTCAGATGATGAAAAGAATGATACAGATAAGGTATGCAATACATTTTCTGAAGTAGGTTTCACAAACCTAAGAATCCCCTCCAAGGAGGAAATTGATAGAATTACAGCCGAGATGATTTCACAAGTCCATAGTAATTACAATTTGAGAAATAGAGCAATAAATAATGAGGCAGGAAGGCCATCTAGTATGTTCATCAAAGACACCACTCATAAGACAGATGATCAACACAAGAAAGCCAGTATAGATGTGTCTAAGATCAAGGAGAACAAGGGTCAAAAATGGGAACCAAAAAAGAAGGTTCAATTTCAGAAAGGTGAAGCAACAAAGACCGTAGTGCAACCAGAGAAATCAGAACCGGATGTTGTCAAGCAAAAAGTGGTGCCCACTACTCAAAAGACTCCGATTCTAGGTACTATTGTAAAACCTACTGTGGTTGAACCTGTTGATATGATTGCCATGTTATCTCAAATTACTGTGAAAGTACCCTTGTCTGAGCTTTTTAGAATTGAAGAGCATAAAAATAAGGCTTTGTCATGGTTGGGTGGAATAGCAAACAACAATAGTATTGATGATCAAACTGTAGCCCAACAGACCCCATTAATAATAGAGGACAATGGTATTATATCCTAGATTCCTCAAATGTTCTTAGATGATTCATCAGTTGCGTTCATACAAGATATTGATCCTTTTTTCCTTAGTCTAATCATAAAAGGGAAAACCTTGAAAAATTGTATGATAGATTCTGGAGCTTCCAACACTATAATGCCTTTTAAAGTAATGGAAGCCCTAGGATTGAAGGTGGATACTAAGCAAGGTAGATGCCGAGGAATGGATGCTAGAGAGGTTCCAGTAATAGGTACTATAAATGCCTTACCATTCAAATTGGCTGCATTTCCTAAGGTAGAATTAACCATGTCTGTCCTTGTAGTGGATATACCCCCACACTACGGGATGCTACTTTCCAGAAAATGGAGTGCCGCCATGGGGGGAAGCCTACAATGTGACCTTACTTATTCCACCTTCCATATAGGGGACAAAGTTGTCAGGGTAAATAGGGAACCAAGGGTTAACCACATCTTAGGTGAAGAAATTGACAAAGATACCACCTGTTTCCTAGACACTGGGATTAATGCTTTTAGGGCTGAATTAATTATTCAGGAAGTGGAAAACTTACCTGATATCATTGAAAATGAGGTTGAATGTTGCATGAATTCACCAAAATTGTGGACAATGTTCTTTGATGGGGCTAGTTCTAAAGAGGGTGCAGGGGCAGGTGTAGTCTTTGTGTCCCCTGAAAATAACACCTTCAGGTATTCATTCACCTTGAAGTTTGCTTGCACTAATAACATTGCTGAATATGAAGCATTGCTGCTAGGTCTCAAAGTGGCCACACACCACAAAATTAAGAAATTCTGTGTTATAGGGGATTCTAAATTGATCATCTCTCAGATTAAAGGAACATACTCCTCAAAAAATAGGAGATTAAAACAATATAGAAACGCAGTCTGGGATCAAATAGAATTCTTTGATGCATTTGGGATCTCATGGAGAGATAGGACCCAGAATAAAATGGCTGATCTTCTGGCCAATGTAGCTATCAAACCAAAAGAAATATCATTTGCAAGAATCTCCCAGATTGAGGCCCAAAATAGACCTTCTATACCTGACAACATTGAAAATTGGCAGGTGTTTGAAGATGACAAAGATATCACAAATTTTTTGCTAAATGAAGACAAATACCATGGGTAGGAGATGGACTGCAATGGACTGATTGAAACCATAAATGGGAAGGAAACCATTTTTGGTCAAGAAATCATGCAATTAAAAACAAATAAGATGCCTAAGGGGTTGGTAGTCTTGGAGAATATTTTTGATAACCAAGACAGAGTAAAATCGGGAATAAAGGACCCCAAACCGCAGGAGCTAGAAGAAATGAATTTGGGAACGGATGAATTCCCTAAAAGAGTTTACATCGGCCAAGATTTGCCAGTTCAAATCAGAAAAGCAATGATTGACCTACTTAGAAATTACAGGCATGTTTTTGCTTGGTCATATGATGACCTTAAAGCTTATAGGGAGGACCTTTTCCAACATGTCATACTGTTGAAAGAAAATGTAAAACCTTTTAGGCAAAAACAGAGGCCAATCAATCCTACCCTTGCCCCAAAAATGCAGGAAGAACTGACAAAACTGAGAGATGGTGGAATAATCAAACCAATTAGGCATTCCACTTGGGTTTCAAACCTTGTTCCTGTAAGAAAAAAGAATGGATATATTAGGCTTTGTGTGGATTTTAGAAATCTAAACATTGCATCTCTAAAAGATAATTATGGCTTACCTAATATGGAAGCCATGTTGCAACAAGTGACCGGCTCTGAATTGATGTCAATGATGGATGGCTTTTTTGGATATAATCAAGTTCTAGTAAAAGAAAGTGAATAGTTCAAAACAACCTTTACAACCCCTTGGGGAACGTATGTGTATGTGAGGATGCCTTTTGGCTTGATTAATGCAGGAGCTAATTTCCAAAGAGCCATGGATGTAGCATTTCATGAATATATTGACAAATTTATGGTTTTGTACCAGGATGATCTTACAGCGTATTCTAACAAGGTTGAAGATCACTGCAAGCATTTGGAAAAAAAATTTATAAAAGCCCTGGAATATGGGGTATCCCTAAACCCAAAGAAATGCTCGTTTGGGGTCACAGAAGGAAAGTTATTAGGACACATAGTGTCCAAGGATGGGGTAAAAATAGACCCAGAAAGGGTAATAGCTATTGATAAAGTCCCTAAACCTAAAAACGTGAAAGGTATACAGTCCTTTTTTGGCCAGGTTAATTTTCTGAGGAGGTTTGTTACCAATTTCGCTGAAATCAGTAGACCCATTTCAAAAATGCTCAAGAAAGGAGCTGTTATAGATTGGAATGGTGAACCTTCACAGGCATTTTAGGATATAAAAACTGTGATAAAAAATGCTCCAGTGTTGAGGACCCCAGATTATACAAAACCCATGCATATTTTTTATTTTGCATCATTCCATACTGTAGCTGTAGTTTTATTACAGAAAAACCAAGAAGGGTATGAGCAGCCTATTGCCTTTTTTAGCAAATCCCTGCAGCATGCTGAACTGAAGTATGAAATAAATGAAAAACAAGCATATGCTTTGGTAAAGGCTGTAAAAGCATTCAGAAGTTATTTGGTAGGTGCTACTATTATTGCCTTTGTACCTAGTGCTGCAGTTAAAGATATTTTCTCTCAGCAAGAAGTGTCAGGAAGGAGATGCAGATGGATCAATAGAATCCAAAAATTTAACATTGATATGCAGATAACTAAGTTAGTAAGAGGTCAAGGTTTGGCCAAACTTATGGCCGAAACTAACCTGGAAGCTAATCAGATAAACCTAGTAAATGATGATTTCAGAATTGATTTATGCGACATGGACCAGTGTGACTGGTACATTAATGTTATACATTACTTGCAACATATGGAAGTTCCTCCCCATCTGCCTGATAATGAAAAAAGGAATATTAAATTGCAAGCCATCAGGTATGTAATTGTTCAAAATAACTTATGGTGGAGAAACTTTGAAGGAGTTCTGTTGAAATGTGTTGACAAAGAAAGGGCAAAAGAGATTTTGAAAGAAATGCATGCTGGAGTATGTGGAGGACATTACATGGCCAAGACTACTACACATAAGATAATGAGAGCTGGTTTTTGGTGGCCTACTTTGTTCAAAGATGCTCAAGTTATGGTTAAGAAATGTGATCCTTGTCAGAGATTTGCTGGGAAGCTGAAATTCTCAGGAAATACTCCACTGAAGCCAGTTGAAACTAAAGCACCTTTTCAACAATGGGGTTTGGACTTCATAGGAGAAATTTTTCCCAAGTCCAGTACTGGCTATGCTTGGATTCTGGTTGCTACTGACTACTTTACAAAATGGGTAGAGGCTATCCCTACCAGAAATGCAATGAGTAAAGTGGTAAATAATTTCTTATTGAATAATATCATTTCCAAATTTGGATGTCCACAGAAAGTTGTCATAGATAATGCTATGTGTTTTAGGTCAGAGGAATTCATCAAGTTTTGTGATAAATATGGAATGACAAGAACAACATCTGCCCCATATCATCCACAAGGGAATGGACAAGCTGAGTCCACAAATAAAAGCCTGTTGAAAATCATTAAGAGAACCTTGGACGATAATAAAAGGGCATGGGATTCCAAGTTACAGTTGGCAATATGGGCTGACAGAGTAACTGTAAAGAAGGCAATTGGGGTGGCTCCATTTGATTTAGTGTATGGAATTCAAGCTAGAATGCCCCAGAACAATTTGATGGGATTATACAATTACATCCAGTCATATGATGAAGATACTACTGATGAAATGAAAGAAAGAATGAATGAATTGGTAGGATTGACCGAAGCCAGAAGAGAAGCATCTCTAAAAAATCAAAAATTGCAGTTAGAAGTCAAAACACTCTATGATAAAAGAACTGTAAACAAGAAATTTGAAAATGGAGACCTAGTCTTAATGTGGAACGCCAGAATTGAAGATAAAGGAAAACATGGCAAATTTGATCCCATTTGGTTAGGCCCATATCTCATTGAGAATGCTTGGGGTGAAGATTCTTACATAATCAAAGATATGTTTGATAATATTCTTGAATTGCCAGTTCATGGACAGCTCTTGAAGAGGTATTTTTCTTGAAAAAATACTTATTTTCTTCCATGAACAATAGTTTTAGGTTTTCCTGGCGTCCTGTTTTCTGTAAATCCTTGTACAGTCTGAGTTTTTGTTTTTGTGTGTTGCTCTGTGCTCTCTGAAGAAGTTGTCACTTCCCGGATGTGTGGTCTGCTCTCCCATAGATTCTGAATCCTTGCATAGACTCAAGTAGTCTATCATCCCCAGACAGAGCCACTGTTGGTCTGACTTTTTCTGCAGTAAAAAATTTTTCAGTTAAACCATAGAAAAGTCAGATGTTCTATGTCTAAGTGAAGCATGGGGTTTTGGATAAACCATCTATAAGAAATAATCGCCATATAAGCCCTATATTCATCCCTATTCATAAATGGTCAGGCGCGAAATTTTCAAATTTCAAAAGAGGCAAATATGCTTTCATATTCCTTTTCCTTTCTCCCAGGTTACCTTTCTTCCTATTTGTCCCAACCGTCAAATCCAATTAGATCTACTTCTGGCGTTACCTCGCTATTGAGAGTTGCATGCTCATTAAGTATAGCGAGATAGTGAGTGTTGAGTTTTTTTTAAGCGGTGGGACCATGAAGTGAAGATGCGACGATCAGAGATTTGCTTTAAATGTTTTATTGTGCAGGTACACTTTGCAATTCGCCATCCACAAAAAAAAGGGGGGGAGAAGGACCCACTAGAATATCTGACATCAGAGCCGGAATGTTGATTTTTCTGGAAGTTCTGCCACCTCGCTATCAGAAAATTCAAGCACTTCACCGTTAGCGAAGTAGCAAGGCCACGTGAAAATCTAAAAATGATGACATTGCATCTTGCTTGTATCATAATTACACCAGGTGGCATGACCAGTCATAAATACCGTTGTCAGAATCAGTTTTAATTAACAGAAGTAATTACTGGGTAACCCTTGCATTTTCTGGCACGAAATCTTTTTAAGTGTCGAAGCTCGCTACCTCGCTATCGGAAAATTGAGGTGCTTCACCGTTAGCGAGTTAGCGAGGCCTCGTAAAATGGCAAAAGATCGGCAAGATCTTTGATGACGTGTAATGACAGATGACTGTGATAAATTTTGACATGTGCCAGCTATGCAGAGATCTGATTCTCATTAATACCTATCTGACTAAATGTACAAGAAATCTTGAACGTCAACTTGAAGTGGATCAACGGAGCTCGCTACCTCGCTATGAAGAGTTGCAAGAAAGATAATTACAGCGACATAGCGAGTTGGGCCTGCCGCCTTCTTTCTTAAGAAGTCCTGTAGCGTATCTTTCGATCATTTCTTGATCTGATCAACGGTTGTCGCCGCCTTGTCATGGCAAGGTGCTTGTTCTTTATGCATAACGAAGTAGCGACATGCTGACACGTGTTCTCCGTCGTCAGTGGGTCTAAATGTAAGTGCCATCAAAAGAAAGAATTATGTACGTGGCAAGCTCTCATTGGGTAAAATCACTGACATGGAAAATATAACTCCTAGTTGTTCTCTTTGTACCGCATGATCGTAGGATCTTTGAAGATCAACGGCGTAGTTTTAAATAAAAAATGTAGTGCCACTCTCTATATTAATTAGACAAGAAAGCTTTGCCCATGACGAAAAACAGAGTATAATACAGAGAGATTGCATCAGTTTCATTTCACGCGAGAAAAGATTTGAAGCCATTCTTGTGTAGAAGCCATTACTGAAAGAAAAGCGTGCCAAGGTTGATAAAAAATTGTCAAGTTATCTATTCACTGAAATTTTGCAGGAATACAAAGGAGAATTGAGACAGAATTCAAGTAAGTAAAATAGCCATCATCTTTGTGAGCTTTTAAGTTTTAAAAAGGATAGCCCAAGATGCCTTCTAAGAAGGGATTTACAGGTGCAGTAAACTACCTGGATAGAAATGTGCATGATGATTTGCTTGAGTTACTTCCTGAGTCTACTGTAGAAACGGTGCAAGTTAAGAGGTTAACCTCACTCAACCCTAGGCTTAGGGTAGCTGATGGATTGTATGATAAGGGTAATTGGGTCCGGGATGCTCAAACTTCTCAAACTGGTTTGAGTTTATTTTAAAAATGGTTTGCAGAAAGGAAGTTATATGCCCCTCATGCCAATATATGGAATTTTGATCTTGGGAAGCTTGTTGTCCCCAGCGTGTTTATGGATTTTGACCTGCTTGAAGCTATAGCAAAAAACTATGACCAAGCCACTAAGGTAGTGAGAAGAATAGATGGTGAGGCTTTAGTTACCATCAGTCCTGAGGAGATTAGGAAGGTTTTCAGTCTGGGACCCCTCACCATGTATCATGTGCCCATTAATCTGATAGATTTAGAAAAAGAATATATATCCAAGAGGGATGTAGTTAGACAGGGTGCACTGAAAGCCCACATAGGCCGGATTGGAGGCCTCCCAACCATAACATCATCTTCTAAAGAGCCCTTCAAGAAATCATGTTTTAATGCCAGGGCAGTGGAGATATATAGGACCCTGTGCAGAGTCTTCGGAGAGGGCGAAGAAGATTTTATTCCGGTGAGCTTCATGTATATGATCACCCAAATCTCTTCTTTTGGTGTGGAAATAATTTTTGATTTTGCATCTTACTTGGCAAATGAGATTCATCATGGATTGGTGGGGATTGCACAGGGCAAGGTGGAAAAGGTTTGGGGTCAGTATTCCTTACTGATGCATATGTTTCTTTTTAAAGGGGCCACTTATTTTGGTAAAGAAATGGTTTTAAATAGAGAACAAGAAGGGGAAGCACTACCAGTCCAATTATGGAGTGCAGACATGACCTGGGAAGCAGAAAATGCTAGCTTCGTTAGATTTGATAGGCACTTTGCCTCCAAACTAAGGTGCCTCATATTGAGTGACAATCCCAGAATCCCTAAGGCATTAATGCACCTTCTCAGGCCTATGGACAAAACCCATAATCTAAAAGTTTCACATAATTGGGGAGATATTATCCCATATTCAGTCTCAACGGTCATCAGGGTCTATGGATTCAAAGGAACACCCCATGTGTTACCCTATCAGGTACCTTTAAAGGTAGGGATAGCTGAATTTTTATGGCAGTTGGGAGGAGTGGAGGAGGCCTTTTTGCACAAAACGGGGACAGGATCAATTTTTCCTACTTGTACTATAGCCCACCAGTTTGTGATAACTAAAGAAGGGTGGGTCTTTCTCCATAAATTTTTGGATCAATATAAAATGGCAGTGTCTCACTCTCATTTTTGTGATACAGAAGGTTTCTTTAACTCTGCCCTTAGATTGAGAATCAAGCTTCGTCCAGTTCAGCATGAATTCTATTTTCCTGAAGATATAATAAGAAATGAATATTCCCTCCATGAGCAAAAAATAAAGAAAGAAAAATGGAGAGTCTATTCAAAAGTTTTGGAATTCATTAATTGTTTTGACAAAGATTTCATTCCTCTTAGTAATGCTGCAAACAATGCAGATAAAATACATAAGCTCATGAGTACTTTCTCTAAGATAATGGAAGTAATGAATGAGAAGAAACAGCATTTTATTAATTCTTTTCTAGATAAAGCCAGAGAAATTATGAGAAAATTGGGTTTCACCCCCAACATTGGAATAGGTCCACTGGTGGTATGGAAGAAAACAAGATATACTATTGTCCGACAGCAGGTGCCCGTTGTGCATAAAGAAAAACAGATAGTTGGATCCACCAGCACTGTCCTAGAAGAAAGACCCCCTGAACCTTCCCCCAAAAGAAGGAGAATAATAAGGGAGGAAGAATCCCCTCATGAAAGTAGCTCACCTTCTCAAACCCCAATAAGAATTGAGGAAGAACAGCTCACCAGTGAGAAATTCGAACAAATGGGGTCACAAGGAGAAATTTTTGTTACACAAGCAGAGATTGATGAAGGGAACCCTCAGGAACCCCCTGTACCAAGTTTTGAATTAACTACAGCAGATTTCAGAGGAAGGGAATTGGACCCTATTTTGGAACAAGCCAGTCAGCATTTTTTGTCTGATAACAATTTTGTAAGATCTAGGGCTTTCCATCAGTTTGCGTGGAGAGTAAACATGCACATTTTTGAGCAAAGGTGTAATAATATGAAAGCAAAACATCCAAAAATGGATGAGACCTCCATTCAAAATCTAATAAAGGAACAAATGGTGCAAGAGTTCCAAAATATAACCCCTGATGAGGGAAGACAGATGGTAAAAAATGCTAATGTTTTATTATTGCCCAATTGGGACATTGCTGACGCATTAATTTTTAATTCTATTTCAAATAATTTAGGACTCCAAGATCCAAATAAAGAGGAATTCTTGGGTACAGCATTCAGCAATGATCAAGCTGCCCTTGTTATGTGGTCCCTGAGAAGAGGATCCAGAATTACTTCATCACAGCCTGATGATTCAGGATTAAGAGGGAGTATCATTGTAAGAAGAGTTGCTGACACTTCAAATGTACAGGCAGCCCACATGAATGTGGATTATTCTAAATTTTCCCTGGCTACTACGGAAAGAGGAGAGAAGGAAATGATTGATATGCATAATAAATATGAAATAGTGGTGGAAGCCTATAACCAAGAGGTAAAAAGGAGAATTGAGTTAGAAAATAGGGTATCTCAATTAGAAAAGGTACTTGGAAAGAGAAAAGTGGGAGAATCCAGTACATTAAGAATTGCATATCCCCCACAATCATCTGTTGGATTAACCCCTATTATTGAGATACCTGACACCCTTGAAAGACCCCAATTCTATACTGCAGAGGAATTTGAAGCAGAAAAAATCAAATTACATGAGTGGCAGATAGAATTTAGAAATCAGCAGGAAGAGAAATGGAGGCAGGGTGTGACATACTTGAGGGATAAAATACAATGGTCAAATTTTTATGATCAGTTGACAAGGATTGTAACCCTCATGGATGAGTTAAATAAAGAAAAGAATGGACTAGATTCTCTTGCACAGAAGTGGAGACAGAGAAATAATGATGTTACAATTATTTGTATATCTACAGTTCAAATGCCTTATCATCAGGTTGAAAGGATTTTTGATTTATTGAATCAATTAGATAATTTTGAAAATAAAAGAGATTCTTTACAAATAAAATTGATACTCTGTTTTTCAAAATATCTTACTAAAAAATTCACCCTATTTCCTTGTGCCTTAGAATCTGTTGATACAGTAAAGGAAAAGGACAAATGGAAAAAGGAAATGGATGAATTATTTGATAACAGAATAACAAACATCATCAGTGAGACTGGATATTGGTTTTGGGCAAAGACAAATGAAGAGCTGGTAAAAATACAATTATATTATGCTGATATAAGAAAAGAATTCGATGATTTAGAAGAAAATGCCAATTCTTTAATAAAGATACAAAGAGAAACCCTAAGTTTTGATTGGCCAGATGATGATACTTTTAACAGATGGAAAGATCAGTTTAGTGAACAGATGTCAGGAGACGATGACGAGGAAGATGTAAGAGTAATAGTTACTTTTGTAGTCAGCAATGATGACATAGAAAATCCCCAGGTTAAAGTGAGTTTGCATGTAACAGAAGATGATACATCACTTACAGACCTTATGGGTATGTACTCTGAAGATGAGGAATGATTGTGAGAGCAGATCATAACGACCAAGAAGCATAACAGAAAGGGACCCGCCAAGAAGTGCTATTGTAATCAACCTTTCTGTTATTCTTGTTTTTGTTTTTTAAAAGAAGGACACCTGTCACCTTCTGTAGCTTGAAGCTTGTTGCATCTCACATTATTTAAGTGAGATCCCAAGGCTAAAGATGGGTCCGAATTTGGTTTTCACTAAGTATTATGCTTAGTTCTGTTTTTGGTCCAAACATTTTTGGAAAAGAGATTTATAGTATACTTTTTCTGTCAAAACTTCTGAGATATGGATGAAGGTAGAAAGAACTTTGCTTCTTCTCTGAAGGTTTTTCTGGGTCTTTTGTAAAGGATATATCATTTTCAAAGGAAATGAATACAAATTATGAACTGTCCCCATATCTATTCTTCTCTGAATTTTGTCTCCTTTTTAATACTTAGCTACCTTGATGTTGTGTAAGTAAAAGCTTATGCAATTGATTGCAATATAGTAAGACTTTACATCCATTTGTTATTGCTGTTAATTCAATGGATTAAATAAAGGCTCTGATGAATGTGATGAGGTTTCTTGGGTGTTAATAAGGATTTTTGAATGATAAATTCTGGTAAGAATTGCTGATGAAAATTCGTTGCAAGGCAACAAATTAGATCTAAGAATTTGCTTGACTCTGAATGCCCAATGGATTAGGCACTGATCGAAATTATTTCAGCCAAAAGAGAAGTATATTATAACTAGCTTTTTTCAAAATACATCATAAAATCAATTTTCACTTATCTTTCCTGTAAGATTTTCAAAGTTGGCCAGCACTTGCCTGCATGGATTATTTTAGCTTCATTTAGCCATTGTTGTTGGAAACATCTGCAGAGCTATAGAAGATTTCTTGGCCATATCTGTTCAAGGGATGTGTTTATCAGTTATTTACATATATGTTTGAGGATTTAGAGATGAGAATCAAAATGAAACTAAGGATAATTATCATACAATTATTCCATCTTTGAACCATCCCTGGGTGCACCCGCCCTGGTTTTACAGAGCCAAAAGAGTAGAAAACCGTCTAAGGTTTTGTTGGAGTTGGGCCCTAGTACTTTGCATATGCAAGTGATAATGAGAATTGGCTATTCTTTAGGTTGTGTATGTACTGATGTCTAGGTACTAAGCCTTTTGTCGCCTAGTAGTTTTAGCACTATTAACATCAAAATAAAACACCAACAGTACCCAAAGGAATCAAAAACCCACTTGTAATCATTGTGGCAAGATAGGTCATACAACTAAAAAATGTTGGAGTAATTGTAAAGTTAAATTCAATGGCAAATGTTTCAATTGCAATCAGCATGGTCACAAAGCCAATGAATGCAAGGAGAAACCAAAGGTTGAAGGCAAGTGTCACAAATGCAAGAAACAAGGACATAAGGCATCTGAATGTAGATCAAAATCACTCAATCCAGCAAAAAAAATTGTCAAAGCAATATTTGGTTGGGATTACAATACTTGGTGAAGATGTCACTATTGTGGAGAATATGGACACATAGGAACAAACTGTAGAAGGCATCACCTAAGGAAGAAAGATACAACCATAAGATGTTATACTTGTACTGAACTTGGTCATATAGCCAAGAATTGCATGAATATAGGAAAAGTTGAAGATGAAAAGAAAACTAGAGCTGATAATATTCGAAAGCAAATGAAACAACATTGGATTCCTAAGTCTACTGAGCAAGAAAATTCAAATGATGGAAATGTCACTCTAAGAATGGGTGACTCCATCATTCCTAATTAGACTTATCAAGAAGGATAAGGGACTGCATCTTAAAGCCATATCCTAAGCAGTTCCAAAAAGAAGGAGTGGAAATGATAAATCAGTATTGCAGATACAAGTCATAATTCACAGTGTCGCATCTACCAAGTAAGGTTGATTTTCAGACTTTACCGAGCTTGGTCGGGAAAATAAGAAAGGTTTTGTGTGTTCACCGAGTTGCAAGGTTTACCGAGTAAGTCGGTGACTATTTATAAAACCTTAATTCTCAGCTACCTTCGTACCTGAGCATTAATGACAAGATTTCGATCAAAAGGGCAAAATTTGATCTCATTCTTCACCACGAATTCAGAGTTCACAGAGCAAATATATTTTCAAGTGCATCCAAGCGAGTTCAAGTGATTTGAAGCAATTTTTCAGCAAAGAATTTGTGTTACGAAATCTTTCTCTCACTGAGCAGCAATGGCATCCGTAAGCACTAGTGGCAGTAAGGCAAAGAGAGGTTCTGAAATGCTTGTGAAAGGAGTCGAATGGAAGGTGCCCAATTTCAAAATTGTTCCTGCCATCACTGAATCACTCGACCCGCATGGAGCTCAATCACAGATCCCTCCAAAGTTACTTCTTATTAATGATATTTGTACTCATTTCAAGTGTACTGTGCAAGAAATAGGGACACTAGATATGGATAGTACCCTAGCCGAGTTATGCATGGATGGAACCCTAAAACCTGAGTTTAAACATTTGGAAACCAAAGGTTTAACCCATATCCCACATCTGCCGAGGAGTTTCCAAGTAAAATGGGTGAGATATATCTTAAGCCGTGTGCATAATGGACAATTATGGTTAGAGCAACCCATCCTCATAACAAAGAAGATGATCCACAAGATCACGGGTTTACCAATGTTGACCAAAGCCAAAACCACAAAAACCCTAGGTCGAGATGAACTTCAAAAATTAACCCAAGCTGAATGGGATGGTAGAGGATTAAAGCTCAACAATGTTTCAGATATAGAACTGAAATTTGGTATTTGTGTTATTGCATACAAACTGTATAGTTCCAGCAGGCTGAATAGTGTACCCTATGAGGCTGTAGATTTGGCATATAAGATTGTAAAGAAAAATATGGAGTTTGACCTAGCTAATGTGTTATTAAAACAATTGAATAAAAACATGGATAACATAAGGACTGCAAAGACAAACCCTTGGAAATTTGGTTCTTTGCTAGTTTGTTTATTTTTCTATGTACATAAATTCTTTCCATCTAAGGGTGCAATTGTATGGAGGAAAGATACTCCAATTTTGTATCAAATAAACGAATTCATAGCAGAAATGGGTATGAATTTTGATAAGGTAATGGACAATTATTTTGAAGATTTCAAGGAAAGGATGAACAAAAGGTTCAAGATACCTCCAAAACTTATTGAAGAGTATAAGGATGATGTCTGTTTCATGGTTGACTATGACAGAGTCTACATCCAGGCAGTCAAACCCCGAGTGGCATGGGTAAAACCATTGCCCTATGAGCTAAATATTGATGATGCCAGAGATATCATTGAGGCACTAGTAAATGAACTATTGGATCCCAAGTTGCCTGCATTTGGAACCTATGAAGAGGAAAAGGTTAGAATAGAGCTTGAAATCAAGCTTCCTCAAGCAATCTCTAAAGGTAGGAGAAAGATATTAAAGCTAAAAGCTGATACTGGACCTCTCATGATAACAGAAGGGAGAGGAGAAGATGAAGAAAAGGAAGAAGAAGAAGAAGAAGAGCCTCAACGAAAGAAAGGTAAGGTGACTATCACCAAACCTACAAAGCAAACCACTACAGTATTCTCCAGGAGAACAAGACAGGGAAAGAAGGAACCTGTATTTGTTAAGCCTCCACTCACCTTTGAAGCAAGACTAAAGCAATTAGATGAAGGAGGTAGCTTCACAAACTTCAAAGCATTAAAGTTTGAAACTAGAACAGAATAGGAGAAAATGCAGATTGAGGATCTGGTACTGAACAAAATGGGTAAATGGAAATACTCCCTAGACCAAATAGCCTCTCAGATCTCCAAAGAGCTATTGGAAAGATTGCAACCAAGATGGGAAGCTGCAACTAAAATTGTTAAAGACATTTATGAGCAGACCCTGAGGAATCTCCTGCCAAGTCTCTCTAATGCTAAAGTGAAGAAATCACTGAAAGATCATGAAGGTAATATGATGATTAGATTCCACACTTGTTTGATACTTGTCAAAGACATTGAGCATGTAGTAAATGATGCAACAAACATGTGGAAAAATATCTATCATCTACACAAACCCAGTGAGGATACTGTTGAAATCACGGACAATGACAGCAGTGATGATAATGATAATGATGATGAGGGTGATGACATTGAAGACATACCAAAAGACCTGCAGTCAATAATGTTAGAAGTTGAAGAAGAAGCTAGGAAAGAAATTGAGGAAGAAGAAGCTGAAAAAGAAATGGAGGAAGAAGAAGAAGATGAACAAGACAAAGAGGAAGAAGATCCAGTAAAAATTATAGCTGATGTCATTGCCTCCCTTCCTCACTCTCCACCAAAGACTGTAAAATCTACTATGGAGATAGGATCTTCAAGCAAGATTGTGAGCACAACAGAGACATCCATTGCTCAAATTCCTCCAGTCTCCTCTTAGCTCCAGGTTTGCAATACAAGTGCCAAGCACTTCATCTACCGAGCTGGCAGTCACTTCTTCAGTTACCGAGCTTCCAAGCACATCATCAGCCACCGAGTCATCCACTGTAGCAGCTACTTCACCGAGTATATCTCTCCCACCTAAAGCTTGTACAGTAAGTCTTCCCAATTTCTTACCAATTTTGTCTTCCTCAGCCACATTGGCCCCAATTTTTGCTCCAGTCAGTTCTCCAACTGTAAATATACCAGTATGTACATCATTTTTGACTAGTACATCATTTTTGGGAAGTATATCAAGTTTTGATACAGCCAGCACTTCTCTTAGTTTACCTTTAGTTGGTCCCATTCCAGTTTTGACAGCCAGTCCAGCATCATCAACTATTGTTTCAATTTCAAAGGGCAAAGGTGCAGTCACTGCAGAAAAACCAAAGAGATAAATGTTTTCCAGTAAGGCAGTAGATGAAGAAATAGATCTGGATAAGGACATTGTCATTCCTAAGATAGATCTAGATACTGCATTAGTTGATGAAATGAGAATGATCAGTTAGCTATTAGAGCAAAAGGCACGGCAAAAATAGCTCAGGCATGAAAGAGACGAGGAATATAGCATTATTGAAAGTGCTAAAAATATAATAACAGAAGCTATAGGTGTTGAAGTAGATTCTACTCAACACATTTTGATTCAGTTGGAAGAGGCTGTATATAAATTCAATGAGGATACCTCCGGCCAAGAAAAATTAATTGAAAAGGTAGAAAAGAAATTTGACAATAAGGTGCTTGAGCACATTGCTCAGCATATTGCATTGAAACAGGCAGAATTGCTGAGAGAGGAAGAAAGGATCAAGTCTACTCTGATTGACATCCAGAATATGATCCTTCCTGTCATGAACACAATGTAGAAGCACATTGCATATTTAAAAACATTGATCCATGACAATAATTTCTCTGTTGCAGACCATGTGATTGAACTTTCTGCAGAAGTTCAAGTAGCTCTCTCCACATGTAAAATCCTGCAAGACAATTGGGATAAAACTCTGTAACTAATTCTTCAGGTACATTCTGAGTTTATCATACATTTTGGTGTCTCCATGTAAATACATTCTTTATTCTTTGGCATTATTGTCAAAAAGGGGGAGAAAGCAATATATAGAGGAAAATCAGAAAATCAGACACAAAAGGGGAGAAGGTAATAAAGTAATAAAGAATAAAGTCATATAACTCATGTAAAAACCTTGTGTATATTGTATGGGGGAGTTATATAGCCCATGTATATTCAGCACACAGCACAACAGAATCAAATCAGTTTTGTCAGATCTTGTATATAAATTTTGGCTCATAAGTGTTTTTGTCACTAATGCCAAAGGGGGAGATTGTTGGAATAATGATACATTTTTCATTAGTTACAACACTTATTTGATTCGGAATGCTTACCAAGTTCATCACTCAGTTTACAGTTCATACCGAGCATTCGTTGGTTACCAAGTATGTTCAGCAGTGTTTACCGAGTCAGGAAGGTAAACAAAGGTTTTAGTGTTTACTGAGTCAGAAAGGTAAACAAAGGTTTTAGTGTTTATCGAGTTAGAAAGGTAAACAAAGGTTTTAGTGTTTACCAAGTCAAAAAGGTAAACAAAGGTTTTAGTGTTTACCGAGTCAGAAAGGTAAACGAAGGTTTTGGTGTTTACTGAGTCAAGAAGGTAAACGAAGGATTTAGTGTTTACCGAGTCAAGAAGGTAAACGAAGGATTTAGTATTTACTGAGTTAGGAAGGTAAATGAAGGTTTCAGTGATTATCAAGATAGAAAGGTAAAAGAAGCATTCAGTGCTTACCAAGTGAATCGAAGGAGTTAGTTTCTACCGAGTGACACAATGTTTACTGAGTCACCAGTGGTTACCAAGTTCCAAGCTACTCAGAGTGATTAGTATGGACCGAGCCCCTACCTCTACCGAATGCATGATGATGTGGTATAATGTAGTGGATGCCAAGTGTCAGAAGGTCACCGAGTGAGTTTGAGGAACCTGAGTTTTCTACTATCTGGCTGACTCAGTAATGTGTTGTCCACTTGTGTTTGGCCGACCTTGTTGCTGTAAATATTGGAATGGTATATATGTAATGTATTGTGCCATTTGAAATATAAGAAAATAGATATGATGAAGAGAAGTAACAGTGAAGTAAGAGCGAATTGAAAGAGAATCAGCAGCAGAATATTCAACAAGGTTATCAAGGAGAAGCAAAGATATATCCATCACATCAAGTGATCAGTACATAAGATCTAATCAACAAACTAGTTGCAAGCAGATCCACTTCTTCATCCTAATAGGTGAATCAGTTTTGTAAATCCTTTAATAGGGTAGACTTAACAGTCTTTTGTAAATCTCCTAACAGAGTGCATACTTCATTGTATGTTTGTAAATCCTCTAACAAGGTGGATCTAGCAGTCCTACTTGCTCCTAACAGGGCAGATCACCAGAAGTGATCATTGTAAGCCTTAACTGGCCAACTTTATACTGCATTATTGAAGTTTCGTGGGCATCATCCCCACCCCAGTTTTACTTTCAATTTGATCTAGCAGTCCTACTTGCTCCTAACAGGTCAGATCACCAGAAGTGATCATTGTAAGCCTTAACCGGCCAACTTTATACTGCAGTATTGAAGTTTCATGGGCATCATCCCCACCCCAATTTTACTTTCAATTTGAAAGGTTTCTGGGTCACCAAATCAATGTATTAATCTTTTCATGCGTTCAATAAAGTAGATGAATGAATGGTGAATTTGTTATTTTGTTGAATTGGTTTAAATTTTAAAGCTTACTGATTCACCCCTCCCCTCTCAGTAACATTGTTAGACCTGAATATTTCCAACACCACTATCAATAATCCATCTATCACTCTTGTTCACATAGGACACTAGTGTAGTTGCCTCATCTTCATTAGAATCATCCTTCATTGCAACATAGAAAATTTCATCATCATGATCATCAAATTCTTAATTGGATTCCTCTTCAGTAATATAGTAGGATGTATTTCCTTTGTCTTTATAATCTGTATTGTTCTCATCTCTTTTTCCTTTGAATTTGTCTCCACTTCTATTGTTCTTCTTCTCAAGACACCTTGCAGCAATATGACCAACTTCATTATAATTGAGACAAATAGTAGGCAGATTACCTTTGTATTTTCCTTTGCCTCTATGAAATCTCTTAGGGAACAAAGCTTCAAGCTCTTCAACATCATATTCGTCTATATCACTATCATTGGAAACATGTTTTCTCATTTTAATTTTCTTTTCCTTGGGCTCTTTTAGTGACAACTTAGCTTTGAAAGAAGATTCAACATTTTTAGTTCTAAAATTATCAAAATTAGAGAGTTCAAAGGCAATGAGTCTACCCATCAATACTTCAAGGATCAAATCATTACCAGGTGTGCATCTTAGCTCTTGTTTGGTAGAGAGTCTAATAGCATAGATAGGTAGTAGTGTTCTCAATACTTTTCTTATCATAGTATCAACTTCAATCTTACTAGTTTTTCCTCTGATAGCATTCACAAAATATTTTACTCTGGCATAGTATTGAACAATATTCTCACCTTCTTTGATTCTCATATCATCAAACTTACCTCTAAGACTTTCAGATTTGGCTCTGAACACATTTTTATCTCCTTCGTAGATCTTTTCTATGGAATCCCACATCTTCTTAACAAAATCACATCCCTTGATTTCATCAAACTCAGTGTAGCTTAGGGAAGATGTAATCTCCAACATTGCCTAATTGTGCTCTTTCTTTTTTTCAGATCTTTAGTAGTAGGGGCTCTAGCAAGGTCAATATGCTCAACAAAAATAGTAGTTTGTGTATAGTCTCCAAATCTTCCTAGATGTGGCTTCATCAAACTTTTCCATGCAGGAAAGTTCTCCTTGTTAAGCTTGGGTACCTCTCTTTTAGGAATTTTGATCTTCATCTTATAGTACCTTGAAACTATTCCTCATGAGCAACCAATGCTTTGATACCAATAGTTGGAATACTTTACAATAATTGAGAGTGGGGTGAATTAGTTATCCAAGGTCCAAATATCCCAATAAAACTTTTCAGCACTTAACAAAACTCATACATATATATCCTTATCATGTATCTTGCATGCATCTAAAAATTCCATCAACTTAGTAGGTCACAGTCTTAGGTTAGAATCACTTTGCAGAAATGTAAACATTAAGCACTACAAAATCATTCACACATTTGACACAAGGATTTTACATGGAAACCCAATTTGGGAAAAATCACCAATAATATGCAACTAGTTCTCATTCTTCTAAACTGATGCCTTATGAAAGGCCAACCCTATTAAAGTTTATAGTACATAGTGTTAAATGTGACTTGGTTAAAGGATTTCAATCACCCTATTAGGAGTGAACCTTGTTAGAGGACTTTAGAACATTCCATTAGAATGCCACCTAGTTAAAGAAATCAAAAATGACTGTTAGGTCAACCTTAATCCAAAGGATTTATCCTAAACTAATATAATGATTAGAAAGTAATAGTAGTACTTGATCTAATAACAAATCACAACTCACTTGTAGATTTTAGATCTCTATTGTAGTCCTCCATTTGGCTTGGCTTCATTCACTTTACTCTGATAGCTTGTTTACCCTTCAAGCATTCATCATCTTAAGCCTTCTTGCTTTGCATGCCAATTGCAGACTCTATTATTTGGCCACCATATGAAGCAGCACCCTAGACTCCTTGTCTTCCTTGGGTTCTCGTACATGTCAACTGTTGCTTCAAGCCATATATCCCCTTATAAAGAGAATTTAGGTCTTTTTCCATTAAATAAAAATCATTCATTTTAGAGTTAGGTTAGATTCATTAAATCTGCCCTCTTTTCCATTTTGTTCCCTCTAGAAACTTCTTCTACAATCTTCTTTGAATTTTCCTCAAAATGGTTTATTTTGAATTATGTGCCTCCATCTCATCAAGCTTATCTTCCATATGCTTCACACAATCCAAGAAATCATCTTTGTTAGCTTAGATTCAATGAATCCACAATCAAACTTAAAATATTGTCACTCATAAATAACTCAAACTTAAAATATTGTCACTCATAAATAACTATCTTCTGATGCTTGACACATACTATGTTTCTTGGCATCCACTAAAGTTACTGTCACTCATCACTCACTAGAATTTACTCAATACATACTAAATTCACTCAGCATACACTAGATCTTCACTTTTCTTGGCACTAACTAATTTACTACTCAACTTGAACTAACTTTTCTTAGCATCAATTGATCACTCAATCAAGCTTAGTAGCCTCATTTTTTTTCCTTTTTCTTCAAGACTTAGCTAATGTATCCATCAACTTCATCTTTAAGTAGATAAACAATACAACATATCATCCATGTCTCACTTGGTCTTAGTACTCTTTTTCTACACCAAATTACTCAACCTTTCCTCTAGGTGATCTTGTTATCTCATCTAATCAAATCATCTTCATCAATCAAAAAAATGAAAGCATTCATATCAAACAATCTGGTGTCTCATTAGAAAATAGAAAGTTTGACATCATTGAAAATATAATGATTGTTTCATATTCCATACAAATAATCTTGTTTTCAATAAAAGTATGCTCTTTGTTAGGAGATTTTTAATAAGACTGTTAAGTACACCTTGTTAGAGGATTTCACTAATGCACCTATTAGGATGAATCTATGGTTGATCCTTGGTCTACAACTCTTTTTTCTAAATGAGATTCCTTTAAGTAACAATGATCACCTTGTTGTGATAAATAAGTCTCTTCTTTTCCTTATACTACTTATAGCCTTCTTTAATTCACACTCATGCTTCTTCTTCTTCTTCTTCACAAACTTGTTTGGATATGATATAATGTATTACATATATACTAATCTACTTAGTTATCTTCTGGAGTTGGCTACAATACCAAATTCCAACAATCTTCACTAAGTCAACCCATTGTTGCAACTCGGGTCCTAATGACAACTCTAGTGAAGTTCTTATACTCAAAAAATACTGTCAACACTTGACAAACTTTGGCACTTAGTTAATGTTGAAGCTTAGTCTATACTAATCACTTGGAATAGTAGAAACTCGGTTAGTACTAAATGACTCATTGACTACTAAAGAACTCGGTAGATACTAAATTACTCAGTTGACACTACATGGTCTAGTCAACATTGTCTTTATTTACTTCGTTAACTCTACAAGCCTATAGACATTATAGATCTTCATTAACACTATATCCTTCATTACTTCTAGTGAAGATCTTAGTAGCCTCTTCTACACTCGAGTAACTCTACACTTTGCCTTAGAAGCTCAGTAGACATTGTAAATCTCAAAAAACACTATATTCTATCTTAGATGCTAGGTAGACACTATGAAGCTCGAAATGAACTATAATCTGGCTAATTAGCTTGGTAGCAACTAAAACACATGGTTTACACTACTAGTAGTATGATAAGCTTTGTAGCAACTATAGAGCTCGGTAGCATTGTAACCAACTGACTAAGTGTTAAATCACTAATAGAAAAATGATTTGAGCATAAGTTTAACAATCTCCCCCTTTGGCATTAGTGACAAAAACATTTATCATACCAAAAATCTAAATACTCAAAATACAAGTCAAAATACCCCCTATCAATATTATGGGTTTTCAACTCATTTTTTACTGTTGTCTACTGTTGTAGCTCAGTAACCTCTTACTATGTTTTTTATTTTTCAAAATTGTTTTTGTAAACATATTTTCTATTATGTATATACATCATTCATATTGTACATGTATTTCCTTCCTTATTTCTGTTGTGTATATATATATATATATATATATATATATATATATATATATATATATATCTGGTGTATGATAATACAACTCCCCCTTTTTAACAGAAATGCCAAAGATGCAAAAAATACAAGGTAACACCAAAATGTGAATGTAAATCATTGTATACCTTCAAAAGTATGGATATTGTCTTGTCCTAATTCTCTTGTAATACTTTTGATGCATGAAAAGTGTTGGTAAATAGATTTTTGTTCATAGAAAACTTCCAAAATAACCCTTATCTACTCAATAATGAAGACACAAAAAGTTACCAATTGGGTCGCTTTGCCATTGGATTGTGCAAGCGCCCTTTTAATTTTATAGGGTACAACTCCCCAATTAAATATGCAAAGAATAAGATTAAGAAATTATTTTAACATGAAAGTGAAGGCTACCATCACTATTCTTAGATAGCAGACAAATAACTATAACATAAGCACATACAACAATGGAAACACACAGTCTCTTCACCCACATATGCATCTAGAAAGATCAAGAAATGACTAAACGAATAAGAACTCTACCCAATATATAGACTCAGTAGTACAAGATGACTCCATAATCCAATCTTGATTCAAATATAAACCACAGAAAAAGATTCAAAGTATACAACCTTTGAATAAGATATGGAGCTTTCAATTCATCCAAAATTCATTTGAACAAGTTACACTACTAAACATTCAAAATATTTGCAGAGAACTAAAAAAGACATCTAAATTAAAACTATCAACTTCAATCATAATAAAAAACTACTCCTCCATACACATTCTACATTTTTCCTCATATGCAACACATAGTCTACCTTTTTCAGCAAAAGAAGAACAAAAACTAGAACCCTTGCCCCCTCTATTTCTTTATGTTTTTATTGGAACATGATTCAGTTGCAATAACTAAATCTTGAAATGATTCCTCAATTTTTTTGCTTACCTTTTTCATAAGGAAAAGTTATTACTCTTTCAATAATCTTATGAGTGATCCTATGGATATGAATTTTCCTTTCTAAGGAAATCCACATTTTACTTTCTTTTGAATGTAATATTGGAGCACCCCAATAAACTTATGGCTCCTTGTCAAATGTATTAATGTTCTCATTCTTCCATATATACATTTTAGGCATATAAAACCAATTGACAAATGTCAATTAATGGGTGCTCCATATTACTACTACACTTGGCATATATCTGTGACCTCTACCAAAGTTTAATCATCTGCATAAGTGTAGGACATGACTTCTCCTATGCATTCACTTATCTAGATTCAAATAATTATTGCCATAATTCCTCTCGACTATTACAACCATTGTTTAGTTGTAATTACAACACCATCACAACCTTGGAATTTACCTGAGCATGGGGTCTCACATGCTTCCCTCATGGATAGATTTAGTTTTCACCATGTTTATATGTCTTAAAGACTCCACTGCTATCGGCATTTCTACATGGCAAGATGTAACATACTAATTTTCCTAAACAAGTTTTAATCTTGAATCAATTGATTTCCTAATTCATATCACATGACATTAATTTCCATTAACTATTTATAACTAAAATAAAACTATATTCAATATATTCATCTAAAAGTAAGTAACTATTATTCTTGAAATGAAATATCTAAAAAGACAAAATGAGATAATTATGTACTGTGATCATTTAACTACTTCTAAATATCTAGCTGAAATTAAATAACAGATGTTCTTGAAATAAAATATCTATCTAATTACAAATTGAGATAATTGCAAACATTTAACTTCTTCTAGTTAAGTAACAGCTATTTGTAAAGTAATTGACTTTCATCTTGAAATAAAAAAACTAAACATTTGGAGGGTTTAAGAACATACAGTATAATTTGAGAAGCTTCTTTCACTTGTTGTCCAAGCCTCGGCATTGGTGAGAGGAGAAGCATTGACATAGGTTTAACCTCCCAACCGCAGATTTAATAAAATGACCCTCCCTACCTTGGGATCAGGCTTGGGATGTTCATAAGTCCAGCCATCAAAGTATTCAGGTGGGTTGAAGTCCCAATAGTTATTCACCAAAATAATTGAAGTGTTTGGACAATCAACAAAGATCACTTGTTTGACAAATCTGCCTAATTCCACCCTAGCCAAGGATTTCAAAATGTGAGTTGACAAACCCAATCTCCACCACTCGACTTGAAAACATCTTACATAAGTGGAACATGCATGAGATAAAGTAATTTTTTATATATTATTTTTATGAATATTGATTTCAAACTCATTTTGTAGGTTCTTTACACCTCCTCACTTTATTCAGGCCACCAAGCCAGTGATTTCTAGGTATTATCGTACTATAATTGTATCAGAACATTTCACCTTCTTCACCATATTCTGCCATCATCACTTGGTGAATTTATTGGAGTTCTAATTTTGAGATATTCTATTCACCTTTATGAGATATGAATGGAAGTATTTGGATTATACAAGTTTGACAGACTACTCAATAGGATTTTTATTATATGAGCATGACACAATGTATGTATATCTATTTCTACTATCACCCTTTTGTATTTGAATGGAATTATAAGATATCAAGACATGAATTTGGTATCACAATCTCCCTTACTAGTATTACTACCATATGGAAAGAAAAACACAAAATCTAGCGGAAACTTGGAGCATTCAAATATACTCATTTTGTTGTGCATTGAACTAGCAATAAAAGAAAATAAATAAGATGTGACAAGGCCTTACATGACTCCTCCAAATGATTTGAAAGACCTGCACTTGAATAAATCCTTGGTTTCTGAACTATGACTTGTAGTAATTATGTTAAGGAAGTTTGGCAAATATGAATTCAATCTCTGAGTTCTGTTACTTTGGTTACCAGTGGTAATGGATTTGAAAGACTAAAAGAAAAGATCCAATGCATGATACGACCATGGGAGTCTAATAAATAATAAAGAGCCCAACTCTATGGCTTCCATCCATTACAAGAAACCTTTCGTAACCATTCAAATTAATTTTAAAAAGAGAAAAGAAAAGAGGAAGAAAGAAAATGGGAAGTTTAAAGGTTTTTATTATTATTATATTTTCTCATCAATGCTTATGTGTACACAATGATAGGGTGGCATCATTGGATTATTATTTATAATGTAATGGTGTCGTCTTATTATTATTTACATATGATCATATTTTAGAAAGTAAAATAATAATTGAATAATATTAATATTTGATAATTCTATAAAGGTAATAATTTATGTTTATTTTACATTATTTATTATAATGTTCTACTTTATAGCTCATGCAGTTCCACCTTGTAATATATTACCATCTCCTAGTAACCTTGCCAAGGTAGTTTTAGGTCAAACCTATCGATTCTGATGACTGAACTACTTGACCATCCCCTTCCAATGACCCTATTTAGCAATGCTTCCCCTCTCTCTTCAGTCTTCTTCCTATAATCATTCAAAACAACATTCTTGCCAAGACATCAATTCAAGATTTATAAATTGCTAATTCAAAATCATCAAGTGACCATTAGGGATTTCATCAATGTCAGAATAACTAACTCTACATGCTTATCATATATACACAATGGTTATAATTAAATAACTTACTTTCACATGATCATGAATAAATTGATACAATGGCTATAATTAACTAACTCAATTTCACATGATATGAAGAAATAAACGACTATAATTAACTAACTCAATTTCACATGATATGAAGAAATAAACAACAACTATAATTTAACTAACTCAATTTCACATGATATTGTTTTTTTTAATCAATGGCTATGTTCAACTTAAGATTTAGGGCAAAATTTTGGGATGTAACATAAGATGTCATGTCAGGATGATGTTTAAATATCAATGAGGCTTGATCACCATGAGCACACACATCCATAAAATGGGAGTCCATCATCCATATTCGTAGACAATATTAAACTCCAAAACCTATTTTCCATATCATTGATAATAGTGAACTATAGGGCTCAAGCCATTATGGAAACATGTTTAATGGGCTCGGTATTATTTTCTACTTCCATTGTTGTTTATCTATTCAATGTAGCCACTGACTAGTGTATTGATGACTCCATTGGTGCCTGTTCACATTCATGGGAGCCAATAGTTATACTATCATTGACTTTGAGCTTGTCCTATACCAAGTCGGGTTCTAAGATTGGAATGACTCCTTTCTAGACAATAAAAAAAAAAAGATCAATGCAATTAGTTACCCAAAAGCATCCCCGTGAGCTTCCTTCTTTTGACCATGACATTACATCAAATAGTTCACATGCACAGGTGTGCTCTAAATACATACTCTTGGGTTTGAAGTAACTCTATGAGAAGGAATTGATGCAGATTACCATTGAAACATCATGCAATTCTATCAAACAATTCATGTTCCCAAGACCATGTGGAATACAAATGCTCAGTTAATGAGCACGAGCATTTTGACATTTTGGAATCAAGCTTGTCATGAGGTTATTGAAAGTTTCAATTTCTGATATAAGCACATAATTTATCAATAAAAGATTCCAATTGATGATGCTCACATCCTATCAAACAACTCAAGATACATGCTTCTATCGGCACCAAGCATGCCATTGAAAATTACATGTGGCTTGAGGGCTTGGACATTTTCTAATATCATCTCAACACTACAACACTATCACTATGAGTAATGCATCAATAAAATACATGATGTGTTTCTAAATATTAGTAGAAGGTAGAAAAGATGTTTCTATGACATGGTTAACATTGATAAATCTATATTCAAGTATCCTAACCAAGGCATGGAATGTTTTATTTGGTGACACCTTCTAACATTTAGACTTGAGTCGGCCTTACTCTAGAGTTGGTGATTTATAAGTGATCCATGAGGCTTGATGATGTTGAGGAAATACACCCTAGTGGATATCTTGAAAAGTCCATATAACACTCCATGAAATGTGTCATAGAATTCAATTTTGGGAATGTCACTACTGGAAATACTTGAAGTAATTTTTCACTTGTTACAGTTCCATCAATGATAGTGATCAGTCCATTATGTCTGCACAATTACAATGTCCCTATATTCATATTACCACATTAAATAGCTATTTTATGCTATCAATATCCTCAGATCTCAATATTTACACATATTGTCTCTGATGTGGCTAACCACAAGTGATCTTTTGTTTGAGCTCTCTATGGACATGTGTGAGCTTGAAAAATAGAAGTTGTTTGGCCATAAAGAGCATTCTCAAAAACTCTATAGAGGTTTCTTCCTTCTTATATCAAATAGAGTCAAACTCTATACCATTCTACCAACATGTAATGCTTCACCTGGAGAACCTTGGAACAAGGATAAATATAAGCCAAGATTTCAAAAAAAATTAAACAAGTATGGATGTACACAACAATCAACATACAAGGATCAAAATGATCACAATGGAAGACTAACCAAACATCGAAACACCAATAGATTTCCAAACTAACACAACCAAACTGAAGAATGAAAACTAAAGACGACATCAGAACAAAAAATCTTCAATCTATCAAAGCAAGGAAACACTAGCATTCCTAAAGGGTACTCAAAAGTCCAAATTGTGCTCTCCAAAAAATAGCGAAGATGTCCCTTATATTTCATGCAAGAGAAATTATAACTAACAATCTCACATTAGGAAGTACCTCTTTGCATGATAAAGTACACTAAACCATGTGAGAAAATGCCCATTTGTGTGAGGAATTACAATTTCAATAGCAAAAAAGAATTGCACTAGTGCTAAGGTTGGAAGTACAATGAGCCATGCAAGGAACTACAGAGAACCACATGAGGAACTGTAGTGAAACACATGAAGCTTCCACAATCTCGTGCAAGGTAGTAAAAACTCATGCAAGGAACCATAACAACATACTAGGAAAAAAAGGAACAGAAAGCAAGAAAAGACTATCCCTCCACACTAGAGAGTACCAGATCCACAAAATGAGGCATAGACACTTGAATCATAACCAAAGAAAGATAGAGTTGGGTCTAACCATCTAAACATAGTAGTGAAGGAAATGAACTGAAAGAAACATCACAATGTACTAGAACAACAAACTAAGTGCACAGTTCTTCCCAACTATAATATTAGCATGAGGCCTCAAAGGTCTTAATCATCCCCCGTGCATAACATCCCAAACTACCAACTAGGTAGTTAGAGCTATCTTATGAGGATGTCACTACTAAAGCATAATATCATAAGAATAGGAAATATAACATGCTAACTAATAAGTAATAGATACTCCAACTAAGTAAATCACATCATCTAATCATGTGAAACCCATAGGTCCACTCATGCCTTGTTGATGGAGATAATTCTTAGGATAAACCATGGATAGAAATAAAAACTACATGCAAATATAACCAATAATAGAAAAATAATAGATCACACAGAAATGAACACAAGGCACCAAAATTTAACATGGTTCACCCAATCCCTAGGCTACATCCACCAAACAGCAAGTCCAATCTTATTACAATCCAGTGATTACAACCTGATTACAGTCTGTAATCCCTTATAGCTCAATACCGCTGCAAGAAGAAATTTTGCATCACAACATAATGAAAATACCTAACCCTAAACCCTTTTATACAAGTATTTTATCCATTTTAGGGTTACAACATGTCGGCCATATGTCAGCCATAATATGTCAGCTACAACGTCAGCCACAGCCCAAAAAAAAATTTAATTATGAAGTATGTACAGTACTTTCCTAATCAGTCACCATAATCTAACAATAATGATCCAAACACACACACATAAAGAAAACATCCATGGCTAACACTCACACCAGACAGTAAAGAGGACTATAACCAAGATCATGAGACAATGCAAGTGGATCAAGTCCTAGTCAGACAATCTATGGGTCACTATATAGGGACTTTTCTGGAGGGTAAATAACTTGGCATCAAGTAGCTTAAACTAGTGGTGGTAGCATCAACTTCCCAACAGAAGGCACACAATCCTAGTAGCATCAACTTCCTAATGGAAGGTGCACAATCCTATGTCCTCAAACTTAAATTGGGTGCTCACATAACAAGTGTCCTCAAACTGAATCAGGTGCTCACTTACATTTTATTATCTTTCATTTATTATCCAATTAATTATTTAATTATCACTTAATTAGAACTTCTTTACATCAACCCTTTGGGAAATAGTCACCAAGGTTGTGAGAGAATCCCCTCCATGCTACCCTACATACCCATGTTCATCACAATGATGAGTTCCCATAGGCATGCATATTCCCATCCCAACCCTAATGAACATAACTCAACTAAAATACAAATAGGATATTGGGCCCCGTAGGCCACCTGAAAAATGCATGCACATGTGTTTGTGTGTGGCACACCACCATCACAAAGATCATAACATGAGGGTTGGATGAGAACATAAGCAATAAAACACTCAACTGAATAACAGCTCGAGAGAATAGATGTGGTATGCTTCCCAATGAAATACAAAATTGCAACAATGATCTAATTGACATCCAAAGGATGATCTAGGTCCACAATCAAAGTCATAGCCAGAAAACCTGAGAAAACTAGGTAGCACAGAAATCAAGGTAAAAATCCCAAAACTTGAAAACATCAAAAATAAAACCCATTTGGTCTTTGGGCACAAAAGCCATGAAAATCCAATAAAATTTGGGTTCGAATATTGTATGCAAAAAAAACTAGCATAACAATGTAAAATCACAAACCCTCACCCCAAAAATAGGGAAAATGTTCATACCTAACCAACCAAGCAAAACCAACAAATAGAAATAGAGGGGAACACTAGTTCTCAACCTCCTAACCAATAGCTATCAAAAAAATAACCTAAAATAGAGTTGAAACATTAAAACAGGAGAGGCCTACCTAATAGCAAAAGGGGCAGAAATGGAAATCAACCATGTAAAATAATAATCCCATGAAAGATTCCAAAAACTGTGGCAAAACAAGGTCTCCTTGAGCGAGATCCAACGAGACCAATCTTGTCATGATCCCATGCCCGTAGCTCTCACAATGAACATAAAATGGATCCTCCAGAAGAGGATTTTGGAAAAAGGTCTCAAATTTGTGATTTGCAAAAGTGAGAGTGAGGAATTAATTTCATCTTTATATACTTACTCACTTTTCAAGTGAATAATCAATTAGGGAAAATAACTAGAAGGACTAGTTAGATCCTAAATCAACCCAAATGAAAACAAGTTATTCGAAGAAATTGGAATTCATTTATGGAAAAGCTACCAAAATTTGAATTCCATAAAATTTAAGGCCTAAAAACCCAAAATCATAGGAATTTCCTTAACAACCTTTGTGATAATATGAGCCTCTAAATGCACAGACATGCTTACAAGTCTAATCACATAATGCAAATGTGTTCAGATTTAATAATTACCAAAAGGTTTAATTTAAATAATTAAATAAGGATGCATCGACCATACAGGGATGACATTGACAATTATGAATAGATGAATCACTACTCCATTGTGCCACTACTAGGAATATGAATCTTGCACACTAAAACACATGACCAAGTGCAATTCCATATAATAACATAGCCAAAGCCATAAATGCATTAAACACCTAATTTAACCATGTATTCAAATATACTAAAATAATTTATTTACATCACTCACATTCACATAAGCATAACAAAGAAAGAATGAGGTAAATCACCATAGCATTAAATCCAACACATAACCAAATTAGAGATATGTCCAAATACTAAACAACTAGATATCATCATGAAACATACTATCATCTCAAAATGGGCATGCAAATATGATCAACTGAACATCATAGTAATCTAACATCTATGATATTGAAATTAAAGTATAACATCTTACCCTCATGTCATCTCAAATGTAATATAACAAGAGTACACATATCTCTCAAATCATAATACATCAAGGTATAGACTACAAACATGAGAGGCACTACACAACAAGTTGCATGTCATTTTGGACTTAAACCTTGAGTCAAGACTGAATTCTAGTATTGAACTAAACATGGATTCTAAACTTCCCTAAATCAATGAATTTTCATCTCAAACCATGAATATGAAATTTTTCTTGTATATTTCAATCTTTGAACTTCAAACTATTGAACTTTTATACAAAAATTGTAAACTTTTTGAACCTGATGATCTATTGCATGAGTTGAACTTTTTTAACCCTACTTGAACCACAATGTACCTGTCTCAACTAACTTGAATTGAATCTCTAAATCAGCAACCTTTTATGGCTTCTAAATCATTAAAACTGAGCCCCCAAAATGGATCTTGCACAGTTTTAAGTCCTTTGCAACTTGGTTCGAAGTAGACCCACTAAAATCTTGAACCACTTGTAATTAGTTCAATGGGTACAAAATGTTTTAAAAACACTTTGTACCATTTGAAACTATTCACTTGATCTTGCATTTTGGCACATGCATCCTTTGGTTTGTTGTTATGAAATTTCATCTAAACCTTGCCTTATATAATATAACTTTATACAACATTTTCAACATAAATTGGAGGGGAATCAAAGAAAACCAAGGAAAGGCCATTAGGAAGACTAGATTTTTAAGTTTAAAATTAGGGTTCAAAACACCAACTAACATTGGATCTAATTGAGGAGCACGAACTGAAAAATGCATGAATAATCCATTATTTCTTGGTAAAGAGACCAATGCCAAGTACATTGGGTAGTAGAATCAAAGCACATGAAAATAAAGAGGGGATGTTTGTGGGGAGAGTAGGGAAACATCCAAAATAAATATAAAGAAAAACAAACCAACAACAAAGCAATAGCAAACAAAAATAGGTAAAGCTAAACTACACACCACAAAAACTTGCAGAGCAAGAGCATATTTACAAACATATACATAGGTAGGAAGATCCGACCATGACACTTAGAGACATGGAATACTTATGTGAAACCATCAACATGCTAAGAGAAATAAGAGCCTTTTTGGATTAGCCAATTGCATTTGAATGCAAGATCACCATGCCATCTTTGATTGGCAAGCTCTAAGTTACAAGAATTCTAATTAATCATGAATAGGAACTTGGTGAAGTTATAGTCATATCCAAACAACCATGACTCATCATAAGTTTCAGGTTGCAATATCTTGTCATCATTTTGAGTGAAGTAATTTGTATCACAAATAGTCATGTCCTTCTCTTGGTAAAAATAAGCTAAACCATGGATGATGTAGGCATTTGGGAAGAGCCTCATAGAAGCTTACAAACCAGATCTTGGAACTAGGCCTGCTGAAAGTCCATCTCCCATAAGTTCATTAGCAACTTTTCTTTTAAAATAGAATGCCTCCAACATTTGGGATTGAGACCACTTCTCTTGAGTTGGTGTGAGATCAAACAAGAAAGCCTCATACTAAATCTTCTCATTAAATGCACAAATTCTAATTTCTAGTTAATCAATTATCACATTATGAATAGTATTGGACTCAACAAAGAAAGCACCAAGATCTTTATATTTGGAAACCAAAGACATCAAGCTTAAGATATCATTTACCTCAACCGTATATAGGTTATCTTCACCATGCACCTTGACGATCTTTCGGACATCACCCACTATGTCATCTTTAGCTATCTCAAGAAGCCATGGATTATTCATTGAGGGAACTAATTGGCCATCATATTTTTGATTGGCTATATTTTCCTTTCCTTGCTGATGCATGTTCATACTGCTAGAATTTTCAATATGATCTTCTTCTCCTTCATTATTATCACATAAACCACAAGGAATGAAGAGAGGATTATCCCTAATTTTAATATTCTTAACATTTTTAGTAGGAGAGTACAATGCATTCATGTTGCTCTAAATAATCTCATCATTGAGATTCTTTAATTGATTCTCTACTACTCTCATATCAGCCACATTCTTTCTTTCACAAGAAAAAGAAAAATCAGAATTCATAGTTTCTTCATGCATGTTACAACCTGAACTATCATCATAACATACATTTAAGAGAAATGGTTTTTCAAAACTAATTTCAATAATCATAGGACCTAGCTTTGTAGGAGAAACTTCCTTGTTTGAAATGGAATAAAAAAATTCATTTGGTGAAAATATAGTCTGAAAATCACAAGTATTCACCTCTTTATCATCACTTACCAACTGTCTCTCCATAACATGAGGTTCTTCTTGCACATACAACTCTTCTTGTTGAGTTGGTTGTTGACTTCACTTTTGTTGCTGATTGAGATTCCAAATCATGGATGATTCTACAATTGAACCACTTTGTAGGAATTCCTCTAGTTTGAGAGATGATAGAAATTTGGACATAATTTCTTCCTCTTCTAAAGGCAAAGTATTGTTTGACATCTACATTGTGGTTAATATAGGTTGAAAGTTCACTTTATAATTTCTTACCTCAAATAGATTTTTAGAATGTAAAGAAAAAATTTTGAGGTGTTTTTTGTTTGCAAGATTCATTCCCAAAATGGAAATATTCCTCCATGGGTTGGTCATGAATCCTGTGAAACCTCTTTATTCATAGTTCTAGCATAGACCAAAATTTCAGCTTCTAACTTAATGTTGTTCTACAATTCTTCACCATTAAAATGCTCCAAAGTGAGACAACTATCATCTTTTCCAGAACTCTCTATATCAAAAGACAATAAAGTTTCAAGAAAATTTTCCTCTTTATCCAAAGCTTCTTGGGGGTAGATTTGATCATGAAAGACTGAGTAGTTGTGAGATATGGTTATGATTGGAGGTTCTTCATCATAAACCATCAACTCTTATTTCATCTTTACCACCCTTTTTACACATTCTTACAAGTCCTTTAATTTTTGAAATCTTGCATAGAGACTTTTCCACAATAGCAAAGATGTGGAGTCCTCTTCCATGCTTATGTTGTTCCTAAAAACTTGAGAGACACTTTCTTTATAGTTTTCCATGAATTTGCACAATACTTTATCATTGATTTGATAAAGTTCCATGAGAGAAGGATTTGGCCTTGGCCTTCTCATGAATTTTATAGTCAGCATTGTCTTTACACGGAGTCGCCAATCTCCTACATATGGAGATAATCATAAAACTGAGGAAATAGTTACTAGGCACTAATCTTTTTTTTGATTCCCCAAAGGAGTCACCAAAAATTTATTGGTAAAAAAATTTGCCTCCACAAAAAACTTCTAAAATAACCCTTATTTTCCCAATAATGAAGACACAAAAATTTACCAACAGTTGGGTCGCTTTGCCATTGGATTGTGCAAGCACACTCTAAATTATGCAAGGTACAACTCCCCAATTAGATATGGAAAGAATGAGATTAAGAAATTCTTTTAACCTAAAAGTGAAGGGTACCCTATCTATTCTTATATAGGGGGGAAATAACTATAGCATAAATGAAATAAAACAATCTACATATATGGCAATGGAAACACATAGTCTCTCCACCCAAATATGCATTTAGAAAGATGAAGAAATGAATGAACAAGAACTCTACCCAATATAAAGACCTATAATACAAGATGACTCCATAATCCAATCTTGATTCAAATATAAACCACTCAAAAAGATTCAAAGTATACAACCTTTGAAAAAGATATGGAGTTTTTCATTCATCCAAAATTCATTTGAACAAGTTACACATCTGAACATTCAGAATATTTGTACGGAACTGAAAAAGACATCTAAATTAAAACTATTAGCTTTGATTAGAATCAAAAACTACTCCTCCCTACACATTCTACATTTCCCCTCATATGTACCACACAGTCTACCTTTTTCAGCAAAAGAACAAAAATTGGAATCCTTGCCCCCTTTGTTTCTTTACAATAAATAATTTTTTAATGGAATATGATTCAGTTGTGATAACTAAATCTTGAAATGATTCCTCACTTTTACAGCTTACCTTTTTCATAAGGAAAATTTATTACTCTTTTATTAATCTTATGAGTGATCCCGTGGATATGACTTTTACTTTCTAAGAAAATACCCATTTTACTTTCTTTTGAATGAAATATTGGAGCAACCCAATAAATTTATGGCTCCTTATCAAATGTTTTAATGTTCCCATTCTTCCATATATATGTTTTAGGCATTCAAAACCAATTGACAAATGTCAATTAATGGGTACTCCATATTACTGCTACACTTGGCATACATTTGTGACCTCTACCCAAAGTTTAATCATCTACATAAGTGTAGGACATTATTTCTCCTATGCATTCACTTATCTAGATTCAAATAATAATTTTCATGATTCCTCTCAGTTGTTACAACCATTGTTTAGTTGTAATATGAACACTATCACAACCTTGGATTTTACCTGAGAATCAGGTTTCACGTGCTTCTCTCATGGATAGATTAAATTTTTTCCATGTTTATATGTCTATAAGACTCCACTACTATCGATGTTTCTACATGAGAAGAGGTCATGTTGGGATGATGTTTGAATATCAAGGAGGATTGATCACCATGAGCACACACATACATAAAATAGGAGTCCATCATCCATATTCATAGGAAATATTAAACTCCAACACCTATTTTCCATACCGTTAGTCATAGTGAACTACGGGGCTCGATCCATTATAAAAACATACTTAATGGGCTCCGTATTGTTTTCCACTTCCAATATTGTTTATCTATTCAATTTAGCCACCAACTAGTGTATTGATGCCTCCATTCGTGCTAGTTTACATTCATGGGAGTTAACAATTATATTGTCATCAGCTTTGGGTTTGTCCTATACCAAGTGAAGTTCTAAGATTGGAATGACTCCTTTCCAGATAGTCAAAAGAAAGATCAATGTGATGAGTTACTCAAAAGCATCCATGTGAGCTTCCTTCTTTTGACCATAACATTTTGTCAAACTTTTCACATTCATGGGTGTGCTCTGGATACATGCTCTTGGTTTTGAAGAAACTCTACACGAAGCAATTGATGCAAATTACCATTGAAACATCAGGCCATTCTGTCAAATAGTTCATGTTCCCAAGACCACATGGAATACAAATGTTTACTTAACAAGGAAGAACATTTTGAGATTTTGGAATCAAGCTTCTCATGAGGTTATCGAAAGTGTCAATTTTTTATATAAGCACATAATTCATCTAGAAAAGATGCCAATTGATAATACTTACATCCTATCAAATAAATCAAGGTACATGCTTCTATCGGCACCAAGCATGCCATCGACAATTACATGTGGCTTGAGGGCTTAGCCATTTTCTAATGTCATCTCAACACTATGACACTACTAGCATGAGTAATGCAATTATAAAACACATGATCTCTTCTTGAACATTAGGAGAAGGTAGAAAAGATGTTTATATGACATGGTTAGCATTGATAAATATGTATTCAAGTATCCTAACCAAGGTACGGAATGTTTTATTCAATGACACCTTCTGACATTGAGACCTAAGTTAGTCTTACTCTAGAGCAAGTGATTTATAAGTGATCCATGAGACTCGACGATGTTGAGGTGATATGCAGATATATTAAAAAGTCCATACGACAGTCCATGAAAATTGTCATAGAGTTCAGTTTTGGGAATGTCACTACTGGAAATACTTGTAGCAATTTTTCACTTGTTACACTTCCATCAATGATAGTGATCCATCCATTATGTCTACATAGTTACAGTGTCCCTATATTCATATTGCCACATTAGATATCTATTTTATGCTATTAATATCCTCATATCTCAATATTTACACATTTTGTCTCTAATATGGCTAAGCACAAATAGGATGTACTTGGTTATCTAAGTGATCTTTTTCTTAACCTCTTTTTGGACATGTGTGAGCTTGAAAAATAGGAGTTGTTTGGCCATAAAGAGCATTCTCACAAACTCTGCAGAGGTTTCCACCTTTTATCAAATAGAGTCAAACTCTATACCATTGTACCAACAAGCTGCCTACCATTCTAAACTTAAACCTTGTGTCAAAACTGAATTTTGGTATTGAACTAAACATGGATTCTAAACTTCCCTAAATCAATGAATCTGCATCTTGAACCATGAATCTAAACTTTTTCTTGTACATTTCAATCTTTGAACTTTGAACTATTGAAATTCTGTACTAAAATTACAAACTTGTTGGACTTGAGGATCTGTTGCATGATTTGAATTTCTTTAACCCTACTTGAACCATAATGTACATGTCTCAACTGACTTAAACTAAATCTCTAAATTGGCAGCCATTTCTAACTTCTGGATCATTAAAATTGAGCCTCCAAAATGGGTCTCGTATAGTTCTAAAGTCCTTTGCAACTTGGTACAAAGTAGACCCACTCAAATCCTAAACTACTTGTAATTAGTTCAATAGGTACAAAGTGTTTCAAAAATGCTTTGTACTATTTGAAACTATTTGCTTGATCTTGCATTTTGGCACATGTGTCCTTTGGTTCGCTATTATGAAATTTCATCTAAATCTTGCCTTACACAAAATAACTTTATACAACATTTTCAACATAAATTGGAGGGGAATCAAAAAAAAAAACCAAGGAAAGGCCATTAGGAATATTGGATTTTCAAGTTTAAAATTGGGGTTCACTATACCAACACACACAAAGCAATCTATACCTCAACTAATAGCTCCATCATGTGATCAACTATAGAGAAACTATTGTCATGGATCAATGTTTTTGCATGTGCAATATGTTTTGGAACTGCATCCATGTTAGGAAGTATCATGCCCTATATTTCTATTAGTGTGGCCCTTATCCTATCTTCTTCCCTCAACAATTCAGCCTGAAGATCTATCAAATACCTTATCTTTACAAAATGTTCAGAGCTATAGCTAGGATCAAGTGACAATTGATGTGTACTTGCCTTTATATCAGCATCTATTTTGGATAACTTATCATTTATCTCCTTAGTGAAAATTTATCTTTCACTTAACTTTACAAACAAAGTAACAACATTATTTACAAAAATTTCAAAATTTGTGAAAAAAATAGACAATTCTACTTGATCAATAGCTATCTTCTGAGGCACCTTCTACAAAACTTTATTCTCAAATTTTCTTTTTTCCCTCTATAGAATTTTTTATTATCCATTCATTTCCTCATTATGCTTGTGAACTACTTCAACAATTTGATCCAAAAAATGTTATTTCTCATCAACCTCAATGCTCAATGCATCAATGAATATGCCTTTGATATCTTCAAGCACTTGGTTTTTTGGTTTTCCTTTCCTCTCTAAGCTTTTGTTGTTTTGCCCTCTTTTTCCATAGCTCACCAAGGGTATCCATTTGATTAGGATTCAAATTAGAAATATCCCAATCTGGTATCATAATGTCCCCCTCTAGATCAATTTCATCAGTAGAGGTTTCTGCCTCTTTACCCTTTTCTTTTTGTACAATAGAAGGAACAATTTCTTTTCCTTTCAAAACCTTTGTGCTTGGTTGAGGCTTAACCTCAATAGTCATTTCACTTATTGTTGATACACTCAATAATGAAACAATAGTAGAAATAGTAAAAATAGCAATAAATATAGGAGAAACAACACTACAATAGGAATACTTGAAATATCTTATTGTTGCTCGATTAGGCCTGATGTGATGTTAAATTTGGGGTCATCTTCTGCTCATTTTGTTTAATGATTCCTTCACTTCCTTGTCTGACACATTACTTCCTTGTCTAACACATTAGGCACAAGTTGCCTGAAATTTTTTTCTCTCATTTCCTTTCCAACATTAAGTGCACTATCACATATAGGTGTAGCTTCTTTCAGAATGACATCAGGAACTTGCTTGGTCTATTCATCAGGAGAGTACTTCCATTTTCCCCTTTTAGCCACTATGGCTTCCTCTATTTTTTTCTTCTCCTCTGCACTCCTATTGTCATATTTCAAAGACTTGAAATATGTCATACTTCCTCCTTCTTGAAGTCTTCACATTCTTTCTTCCAAGGCAGGGTTACTCTTCTAAAATATAATTTTTTCAACTTCATCTTCATCTTCATCATCCCTTAACTTCAATTTTTTCCTTGATATTATAGTCCTCCTAGTAAATACAATAGGGGAGGATTTTCTAGGCTTAGGGATGATAACCTTTCCTTTCTTCTTTGGAGGGTCATCCTCTTTAAGTTCCTCTTCCTTTGTATTCAATTCATCATCTTTCTCTTCTTCAAGATCATCTCATTTTTCTTCAATCAGCAAAAGAGGGGAACTGAATGATTTATTGTCCTTAAGTATTTTCTCAACTTTCTTTTTTCCTCTTTTCATAGCTTGAGACAATTTGATTTCCAAAGCAATTTTGGCCTTAGCTTCTTCATAAGTGCCAAAATATGGTGCCTTGGGGCCCATTGGCACATTTATAAGGGATTCAATTATATCCCTTGTGTCATTTATGTTAACCTCATATCCTAGAGGCTTAACCCATGCAACCCTTGGCCTTACTACCTCAATATGAACTTGATCACAATTAACAAGAAAATAGATATCTTGCTCATAGTCTTCCACAAGTTTCTTGGGCATTATGTATCTTTGCATTTTCTCCTTAAATGAATCAAAGGAGGCATCCATAATACTATCAAAATTATCACCCATTTATGCTATGAATTCATTAATTTGATACAAAACTGGTGTATCCTTCTTCCACACCACAGTACCTTTTAAATGGAAAAACCTTTGTGCATAAAAGAATTAAAAAGTCAATAGAGATCTGAACTTACATGGATTTTTCTTTAAAACTTGGATTTTGTCCATATATTTGTTGAATTCATTCAACAACAACTCAGCAAGGTTAAAGGATAGGTTATTCTTTACCACCTTGAATGTTAGGTCAACAGCTTCACATGGAATGATGTTTAGTCATCTTGAGCCATATATCTTATGTTAAATCACATGGTTACCAAAATTTATCTCCATATCTATAACTTCATTTAGTTTCATCCCTTTTTAATCCCACTTGACAAGAGGTCTCTTGGCTAGTTCAACTCGACCTAGGGTTTTTGAGGTCTTTGCCTTATTTAGCTTTGGTAATCGTGTGATTATGTGAATCATCTTCTTGGTGATCTTAGTTGGATGATCCAACCACAAATGCATATTGTGGACTTGGCTTAGGATATACCTAATCCATTTCCCTTGTAAATCCCTTGGCATATGTAGGATATGTATTAAACCTTTTCTCTCCAAATTCTTGTGCTTGGGTTTCAAGTTCCTATCCACACATAGCTTATTGAACATCTAGTTCATTTCTAGGGCTCCTAGTTCTTGGATTGAATAGTGATAATATGATCAAATATCATGAATGAGAAGTACCTTGGGAGGAATATGTTATTGCGCTCCAATTAGGTCAAGCTCTTCTAGGATTTCTAGACACAGATTGAATGTTGGGGGCTTTACAATCAACTCCTCAAACCAACATTTATGAACCCTTCTTTGTCTTGCTACTAGAAGATGTCATTCTTTCTTGGTAATGCTTCAAACATGAGAGTAAACTTCAACAATAATTTCTTTGAATTTCTCAAGGCTCTTGGAATGCTCTTCACTCTATGCTATAGAAATTCACAATAAAATGAATCATTTGATTTCTTCTTTTTAACAAAATTATGTCTTCAAGTTGCCATTAATGTGTCATACCAAAGTTCTCTTGGTGATAGGTTGTCCACCACTCAGTTAGGTCTTCATCACTTAGAAGAAACCTTCAACTTGGTAAGGACTCTTAAATCAATAGTAACCATCACCATTTGATCTAAACTTGGTACTTGGTAGAGTCACCAACTTAGTATCTGTATCCAACTTCGTAAGGTTATGCAACCTAAACTTGCTTAGTAAGGTCTTGTGACCTTACCTTTCTTAGTAAGGTCTTTAGTTGTCATCTTAACTTGGTGATCCTTATGCATCTTGAATGCTAATATGGATCTTTTACTTGTTTACTGGAACTAATGTGAGATGTCTCCTTTTAAATCATAGTTCCAATAATCTCCATAAAGAACTATGTTGAAATTGTTGAGTCACCCTATGAGCATGAAATATGGCCTCTCAATTCACACACACTTCAATATGATCTTTGTTTGTGCACTATCACACAAAATTGAACATTAGGTTGTTCAATTGATGTGCATACACAAGGTGATCTATTGCCTTCTAACTAGAAGGGGCAACTTGATACTCTTAGACTCGAGAGCCCAATAACCATACACCATGCTTAGAATGAAGTATTTGAATGGAGGATGAGTTGCAATGCATTTACTCTAGATGAATATGCATGTTCATTCTAAATGAAGATAAGCAATTAAGTGAGCATGTACGCAAGCATTCTAGAATTGAAAAAATGTAAATGCAAGCTAAGCATGAAATCTAATGATGTTTCAATAGCATTTCACTACTTCTTCTCCCCTCTTTTCTTCCCAAATGAGTCTTGCATTTATAGGTTTTGGCAAGGCCCTGTGGTAGAGTTTAATCTAACCATGGTGAGGTTGGGAGTTGAATAAACAATTTCAGATGTAAGTTCCACTTAGAATAAACAATTTCAAGTGTAAGTTCCACTAGAATAAAAAAAATTTAGGTGTAAGATCCACTAGAATAAACAATTCCAGTTGTAAGTTCCACTTAGAATTAAAAAATTCCAGGTGTAAGCTCCACTAGAATAAACAATTCTAGGTCTAAGCTCGACTAGAATAAATAATTCCAGTTGTAAGTTCCACTTAGAATAAACAATTCCAAGTGTAAGTTCCACTAGAATAAACAAGCAATATCCTTGTCCCCCATAATGAATAGAATATTCATTTATGGATAGGGGGTCCCTTATCAATATTAAATTGATTTCCAAAATAATGACTCATTAATGCTTATTCTGAAATTAATATTCATGTGTCACAATTGAATGGGTTCAAATTAATTTGACTTGTTTGGCTTTTTTGAACGTATTCCATTTCAAGATGTAATTCTGCATATAAGGATGTGACCAATTTTGCATTATTAAATTTTGCCCCTCTTTGAATTGATGTGTGAGCAATGCATTGATTTAAAGATAATAATGAATTTGAAGTGTCGGGCAAGAACTAGATTGATTTTAGATCTGAAGACACTGAGACCAATTGATGAGATTCTAGGGTTATCTCCAAAATGAAGCTTAGCCCTTCAGAGTCCAAATAGAACATTTGGATACCATTTATAGAATTGTTTTCAGAGCGAGACTCAATCCTCAGGACTTAGGGTTAGAATGCCCTGATAAATATTTGGCTCAAAGATTGTCATGATTTGTTGAATTGTCCTTAGAATGAGGCTCAATCCTCAAGAATTAGGGTTAGAATGCCCTGGTACATGTTTGGTTCAAAGATTGTTGTGATTTGTCAAATTGTCCCCAGAATGAGGCTCAATCCTTGGGAATTGGGGCTAGAGTGCCCCAATACCTATTTGATTAGCAATTCTTGAATGACATTCACAGAATCATCTCCAAAATGGAGCTTAATTCTCTAGAATTCAGGTAGAACACCTAAATACTAGTTCCAAAATAGATAACAATATCATGTCATAAGTTGTAGGACTATCCCCAAAATAAGGCTTAGTCCTCAAGAGTCTAAGTAGCATACCTAGATACTTGTCCATCAAACTATGACAATGATTATTATAAAATTGATTGAATGTATAGCGTATGATGCCAGATGGGAGAATGATGCTACCCCAAGTGTTGAGATGTCCCGACTAGTTAGGACAATATGTTCAGATTTGAAGTCCTACTTGAGATATTCAATAAGGATTCAATGATGATATCATGAATGATGTTATAATCATACTGCCCCCTTTTGGGAGCAAAGTCGAAAGATGACGCCTCAACAGGAAGGTGATTCAAAGTGATTTGGAGGTCACAATTGACCATAGTTGATTTTTTGTTAGAAAATTAGGAAGAAGTTGAAGCAATGGTGTTTTGGTGATATGCCAAGATTTGCATGGTATCAGGAAATTAGATTGTGCAAGCGTGCAGCTGTTTTGGTCCCAAAATTTTAAAGTGTGATTTTGAGCAATTTATAGGCATCAGATTTTGATTTTGGTCTCGAATATGGATTCAAAGCTATCAAATTAGCTAGGGGGTTATTTTTACCTCGATTGGAGCACTTTGAAAAATTAGGTCAACTGCTATGTAAGGGCCCAAAAGGGTCATTTTCAAATCATTTGTGCATTTCATTTTTCTGAAAAGAGGAGCTCTAAGGAAGAAATCATGGTGGTCCTAGTGTAGTCACATAGATTTGAGTGTTTGAGGAATCATAGTCAGCCAGAAAACTATTGGCCTCCAATAAGTACTCAATTAACCACTATTAAATTTCAAATTTAATGCATTTTAGTTAAAAATTTGTTAATTTTTATCCATTTTTAGGAATTTTTTGTCGAGTTTCTACATGAGGAAATAGTTTTCTTATGCATGCCTAGGAGAAAGCTCGCACAAGGAAGTACCACAAAGGCACTTTCTTGTATGGGTCGCTAGGTTTTCTCAGGTGAGGGCCACCTAGATCTTGTGCAAGAAAACCCTAACAGGGCTTTCTACCATGTGCAAAAGCATTTCCTTCTCCGAGGAAAGCAATTTCTCGCGCTAGACTGTAAAATCTAGCGCAAAAATTGGCAACAGCAATGAACAATTTATGAAGTTTTAAAATGCCAATTTAGTGTTTAAGTGCATCATCAAGCATCTTTTTGGCATACTTTGTGATTTTTTAGATTGTAGAAGTAGTAGTATGCATTTCACGTATATCAAGTATTGATCAGTTTTATGTTGATTGTGTACGCAGATGGTCTTTTAGGACATCTCTTTCAGATCACATTATTCGGCCATCAGGGCCTTGATCAGACAGTTAAATGCAATAGAGCTCACTCATATTGATACTCTTGGTCTTGCATATCTCTTTGATATCCCCTCACTTGCAGTGAATAATGGATTATTGATGGCCCTTATCAAGTATTTATATTCAAAAATGAATACTTTTCATCTACCACTAGGAGAGATGATGACCACTCCGAAGGATATATATAGGATACTCTAGATTCCCTTCCATGGACTGAGGCTTGAGTATGACACACAACCACATATAGGTACAAAGGCACTTAGAGCTATATTCCAAGAGGATTTCATCATATGGCAAGCCATCATGTGGGATGATCTATTATAGATGGTTGGTCCTACTCATAGATTGGCCACCATTCTTAGATTTTTCTTGAGTTGCTATCTAATGCCAAACTAAGGGCAGCATGGGCTCAAGTGTGGATGGGGTCAAATGTTGCAAAGGATGTTAGAGCACCCAGCACACTTTGGATAGGGTCAATGTATGCTAGCCCATATGTACCATGAGATGCATGAGATCACCTACAAGGAGGCAAAGTCCATGGTTGTAGGAGTATATGTACTATAGGTATGGGCATGGGAGTACCTTCCCATCACTAAGCCCATATGTGAGGATATGAGATAGCCACATGAGCTGTATATTTATAGGTACAAAGGACAGATGACCCAGATGGCTCTAGGTAAGATCGATCAGTGGTGTGGGTAGCTAGATGATCTTGTGGTAGTAGTATGGTGGCCCTAGAGAGAGACAGAGGCTTAGGATGACATGCAAGCAGAGCTTGGATACATGTTTTCCTCTTAGCCACCATTTGGCCATTCATTTTAGGTGATCGAGATATTTTTGTTGACACGCATGTGGTGGCAGTATGGCTGGCCATAGGATATCTCCTAGGAATACTGCACCTATGCTCACTTTTCCTCAAAGGAGGTGAGGGGATGGTCTATCAGATTGGACACTGGGTGATCTATGATTGAGATGCGAGCTCTGACCATTGTATGATGGGATTATATGGCCACAGTTGTAGATGGGGGTATGACGCCAGCATATAGAGAGCACTTTGTGAGCTACCCCTTTCCTAGGTTCACAAATCCTATGGGTACGGCGGTACCAGTGCAACTAGTAAAGGCTCCATTTCCATAGCAGCCATACTGATAGGAGCCATGACAGAAAACTACACAAATCCTAATCCCTCCTTAGTAGATGAGAGTGGATCCTAGTTTTAGTAGTAGTGGGGCTACTCATAGGAGATCTTATGGTGAGATGGTGCCCCTACGATGAGTGGCAGTGATACACGGAGGCCACAAGTTGAGGAGCCATCAACTCAGTAGGATATGAGCAAGGAGGAAATGCCAAACTAGCCTCTGATAGATCCACAGTACAAAGACCTACTAACATGCACCTAGAATACCATTAGGAGGGCTAGGGATCGGGCAAGGATAGTGCAGTGATAGCTGGTAGAGATGCAGATCCAGCTTGCAGTGAGGGATACATGCCTAGCAGAGTGAGATTGAGAGATCTGCTTGCTACAAGAGCTATTGGAGCACTAGAAGGATGAGACTCATCTCCAATTGTCTAACGCAACTTATTATTATGTTGCTTACATTACAGTAGAGCATGATCCATTAGTACAAGTGTCAAAATTCTCTAAATATGCGAGAGAGTTTGGTGGTGCATGCCCATAGGCAAGACCAAATATGTCGCTTCCTCCTCCTCCTCCTCCTCCTCCTAGAGATTAGGGAGTCAGGGAGAGTTAGCTTGAGTTCCTCTAATTTTGTACTAGCTATGTATCAATTGGTGTTCCAACACCATTTTTGGACCATTTTTGATTGACAGCTCTTGAGTAGTGCCCATTTTTTGTATTGATGTATTATTTTGATCTGATATATATATATATACAAGATTTTTAGTCAAGTATCATGTGCATGTGTTACACCATTATCTCTAATGATTGTCCATTTATGAGTTAGATAGATGTGATTGATATCATTTACTTTGATGATGCCATTAAGATATGTGACTAACATATGATGCAAGTTTTCATGTGGTCCCCTTGTGCAAGTAAGTGAGTAGATTTACCAAGATCGATTAACGAATAGAACTCTTGCGATGCAAAGATGGGTTGTGCCATATTAAGACTTACTTGAGTTGAGAGATAGAAGTGAAGTTGTATTCCATGTTGTATCAAAATGTAAAGCTAAAATGAAATGCAACCTAAGCGAAATGCAAGCCTTAGGACTAGTTATTAGACCCATAATATTTTTTCTTTATCATCATAGAGCTTTGAGTCAGACTAACGCATGTCCTTCTACTCACGCTGACATTGCAATCATGTGGAGATGTATACAACATGTGTCTAGTTTGTTGGGATTAAATGTAAGAATTTGAGGCACAAGAAGCTAGAATGACTAGAATATTTGTCCCTTTTCATGTAGCAAGTCAACATAAGCATCAAAGCATAAATTCTAGGATGACAAGAATGTTTCTTGCATGAAATACATGCTAGACATGTGGGAGATCTCTCTCATGCTAAGTAATTAGTAGTATTCTATCTACCATGACCCTTGCATTTGTAACCTAAGACAGAAGTATGCTATATATACTCACAATGACTTGAACATTCACTTAGCAAGATAAGTATCAATATTTACTATAGCATAAAGAGTTCACTCCAACAAGAAAGGATAAGAACCAGCCAAATCAAAAGTATTCATATAAAAGGAGATGAGGTATACACGGCCATCTAACACAAGATAGAGGCTCTTATAGTAGACACCCATTTCATGTGTATCCTTTAGATCCTTAGGACTAAACCAACAAGCAGAAAACAAAGAAAAATCATGCCCCCAGCCCTTGCTACTCTTGTCCAAAAGAGACATCATCGAGTCACTCAAGGGAAAATGACAAAGAAAAAACCCACACACAAAGAAAAGCTCAGTATTGGTCAAACAATGTTATTTTTTTTAGTTCAAAGTTGTTAGAAGATTGATATGATATGATGAAATCTCTTCAAGAAAAGGACAACACTAGGTAGACATAGTTATAGGACAACTGGTGACTAAAGTCCAAGAGACTAGGCGACATTAGATAGACACATCTAGGACAACTGGTGACTGACACAAAGAGGATCTTCTTGGAGAAGAATCTTAATAGTAAACTAGGCAACAATAGGGAGACACGATTAGGACAACTAGTGACTAAAGCTTGAGGGATTCTCAATAAACCCCACAGTGTTGCCCCCAGGATGGGGATGAACTCGATTCAAAGAAATTGTGCATAGAGTATTGACTAAAACTAAGAGCGTTGGTGGTTCATTTTGGTCTAAATAGTGTCTCATGTGGTCATCTACTAAGGGGACATGTCAATTGAGAAGATCATGACTGTTTAGGAAATTTTAGAGTTTTGCAAATGTTTTTGGTTTTTTGAGAGTATATGGATGTTTTGGAGATTTTTAAAGTTTTACAAAAATTTTTGGATTTTTCAAAGGATTAGCTTATGTATAGGAAAGAACAACACACCAAAGAAGGAAACGCACAAAATGCAAAGCACTAAAAGTAGAAAAAGTGACAAAGGAAATATTTTTGGTGCTACCAAAGCATCCAAGGCTAAGCTGTTATTGAGGTAACCAATTTTTCAAGACATTTTGCAATTTATTAGGCTTTTTCAAGACTTGTAAGTATGTACAGAGAGCTTTGGGAATTTGATCAACTATAGAACCGCTTCATGTGGAGAGTGTTGATGGGCTCCTTGAGCATCTCTCCTTTGTCTATAGATATTTGGTAAGCACTAGACCCAAACACCGTAGTAATTATGTATGGACCAAGCTAGTTAGGTTTGAACTTCCCTTTTTGTACACATTGTTGTTGATTCTTAGGATTTTCACTCAAAACAAGATCACCCACTTGGAAGTTGTGTGGCTTAATTTTCTTACTGTAGCTTCTAGACATACACTATTGATAAGCTCAAAGATGATCACACGCCACTTGTCAATGTTCATCTAATAATTATAGCTCTTGAAGCCAAGATATTGGATAGTCATCATCAATAATGAGGCCCTTCATGGAGATTCTTAGAGTGGGGATCTCAACCTCAATGGGAAGCACAACATCTGCTCTATATACCAAAGCAAAGGGTATTGTACCCATTGGAGTTTTGATACTTGTTCTATAGACCCATAAAGCTGGATTAATCTAAAGGTGCCAGTCCCTTCTAGATTTGCTAACTGTGTGATGCAAGATTTTAAGGATCACCTTGTTGGATGCCTCTACTTGACCATTACCCTAAGGGTAATAAATAGAAGACCAATGTTGCATGATTTTAATTTTTTTTCATAGCACCTTAATATACTTATTTTTGAATTGTCCTCCATTTTCAGTGATGATGGAGGAAGGTACACAATACCTACATATAATGTAATTCATAATGAAGAGAGCTACAGTTTTTCCTTTTGCTATAGAAAGAGGGACTGCCTCAACCCACTTAGTGAAGTAGTCAGTAGTTGTAATAATGAATTTATGTCCATTGGAAGATGATGAATGAATCTGACCCACAAGATCAAAAGCCCAATATTGAAATGGCCACGGTGTGATAGATGGAATGAGCTCTTTGGCTAGAGCATGAATTAGATTCCCATGGAGTTGGCATTGTTTACAAGACTTAGCATATTGGATTGCATCTTTCTCCATTTCTGGGAAATAATAACCAACTCTAACAAGTTTATGTGCTAATGTTAGGCCACTTGATTGATTCACACAAATACCTTCATGTATATCTATTAATGCACATTTTGACACATTAGGTTCTAGACACTAAACAGTGTTCTATCAAGACCTCTCCTAAACAAGTCGTTAGCAATGATGTCATATTGTGAAGCTTTACGAAATAGGTGACATTTTTCATTCTAGGTTAGGTTATCCAAAACTATTTGATCACGAAGATAGGAGAAGACATGAGAGTAGTGAGATAAATCATGTCCTATGATAGAATAGATCATCCGGGAGTTAGGTGAATCATAGGCTAGGTAGGATAACGTTTCCACTAGGTACTCATGTAGCGAGGGTAGCCATTACATCAGCAACCTTATTTCAAAATATGCAACATGTGCAAAATATATTTTCAAGTCATCACCATTCTTTTGTAAGATACTAGCTTTTCATCTTTGGTTTGATAAACATTATTAACTTGATTGATTACCAACTATGAGTCACCAAATATTTTGAGTTGATCTACCTACCATTCAACAACAATTTTCATTCCATTGATTAAGGCTTCGTATTCAGCAATATTATTTGCACAAAGGAATAAAATCTTATGTTTCTTTAGTAGCAAGTATATTTGTGGTGTCAAAAACAAGATTCCCACACCAGATCCTTGTTGTGTGAAAGAGCCATCAAAGAACATCCCCCAAGTGTGATGTGTTAATGATAAGATTGACTCATTAGGAAAGTCAATGCCCAGTGGAAGAAGACTCTACATTGGTGCTTCCGCTAGCTAATCAGTAATTTCCTACCCTTTAATAGCTTTTCGTTCAACATATTGAATGTTGAATTCACTCAAGATCATGACCCATTTAGCTAACCTTCTTGTGAGAGTAGCCTTACTAAGTAAATACTTCAATGGATCAATTTTCACTATTAGGCATGTAGTATGGCCAAGCATATAGTGTCGCAACTTCTGGGAAGCAAACACTACTACTAGGAAAGCTTTCTCAATTGTGCTATAGTTTATTCCATACAAGATCAATGTTCAACTAAGCTAGTAAATAGCTTGTTCCTTATTATTGTTATCTTCTTGAGCCAACAGAATACCCAGAGAGGAGTGTGTCATGGTAATATATAGAATCAAAGGCATCCCATAAATAGGAGGCATCAACACCAATGGATTAAGAAGATATTGTTTCACTTATGTAAAGCTCTTATCACAATCAACATTCTAGTCATATTTCACACCTTTATGCAAAGTTTTATTAAAAGGTTTTGTTTTTGTAGCCAGTTGTGAGATGAAGCGATGGATAGACTGAATTCTTCCTTGTAAGCCTCTCATCTAGCTAATGTTACAAGGTGGAGGCATATCTATGATAGCTTGAACTTTCTCCTGATCCACTTTGATTTCCTTTATAGATATAATGTAGCCGAGCAGCTTCCTTGATGTGACACCAAAAGCACATTTCTTTGGATTCAATTTGACACTGAATTTCTCCATATGATCTAGGATAACCCCAAATCTTTGATCTAAGTGATTCTTTGTGCACTTTTGACTAAGGTGTCATCAACATAGTCCTCCATTGTCTTATGCATCATGTCATGGAAGATTGTAGTTACTGCTCATTGATATGTGGTGCCTGCATTTTTAAGACCAAATGGCATCACATTCTATCAAAAGGTACCCCAAGCATATGTGAAAGTAGTTTTCTCTTGATCTTCTAGTGTTATTTTTATCTAATTATAGCCAAAGAAACCATCCATGAGTGAGTACATTTGATAGCCTTCTATCATATCCATTATCATGTCAATGTTGGGGAGTGGAAAATCATCTTTTGGGCATGCCAAGCTGAGATCTCTAAAATATGTACAAACTTGGATGGACTTATCATGCTTGGAAACTAGCACTATGTTTGAGATCCATTCAGCATAGTCAATGGCATGGATGAAACCAACTTTTAGAAGCTTTTCCAATTCCACTTTAACTAGCAATGCCACATGCAGATGCATTTTTATGAGCTTTTGTTTGATCTGTTTTACCCCTAGTGCAATGGAAAAATGATGCATCACCAGATTAAGATCTAAACCTGGCATATCAGAGTAATACCTTGCAAATTTTATCTTCTTTTCTCAAAAAAAGGCAACAAAATCTTCTTTTTCTTCTATAGACAAGGATTGTGCAAGATGAATAATCTGAGGATGCTATTCCATTTCGAGATTGACAAGATGCATTGGTTCTATCAATACTGGTGATCTTTCCTAAAAGTGACTTGGAAGCGTATCAAATATCCCATCCTTAGGTGCACAAGAGAGGTTTTCACCCTTGGATACATCTATTTTCTTTACTATTTTTGGTTTTGATACTGTCACAATGTGGTTTTCACCATCAGAATGTCTTTTTTTTTTTCTTTTAATTGTTTGACTAAGATATTTGATGTCAGCTTCAATCATGTTGACACTTTTTTCATTGGTTGAAGATGTTACCGGTTTGACAGTGTTTAGGTAGCAAGCAAGAGCATAATCATTCTAGAATATGAGGACTTCAATAGGTGTAGATTGGGAATTCTAGTCTATTAACTCAGGATGTGTGAGTGAAAGAGAAGTGACAGTTCAATGGCATTCATAGTATAGTCATGAAATGCATGGACAAGTAATTCAAGGCCTAGAGTGACTTTGTCCAAAGATGCATTCAAAATCCTTTGAATTCCAACCCCATTAATTGAAGACTCAATGATACTAGAAGGATATGACTCATTGGACTCAACCCTAGGTTGTTCACCTACTTTGAGTTGGTTTTCATATGTGTGTGCTTGATCTATATCTTTATCAAAAGTTTCTTCTGAGAGAGAAAGAAACTCATACTCATGGGATTATATGCTACTTTGGTAATTATCATTAGTATCAGTGGAACTATCATCATTAACCTTAGCAATACTGACATGGCGGACCACATCATCTGGCTTTGCAAAGAGTGCAGCAAGGTCTAGTGGAATAAGATGAGGGAAAGTATCCTCATCATTAGAGCTCTTAATCTCATCATCTAACTTAGGTAAAGACTCATGTTCAGATGAAAGGTCAGTCACTATAACAAACTTGTTGACCCCTAGATGAAAGGGGATTTTCTTGAATCCCAAACTTGTTGTGTCAATAGGTCTCCTAAACTTTTCTTCAATAGGATCAATAAGACCATCATTAGTTTGGTCGATAGGACCTTTTCCTTTGTAACCAAGGTTCTTGATCATCTTAATACCCTATCGATATCTTTCTGGTGTTATCTCATGAGCCTAATCTATGATATCAGCTGGGGTTTTATCTTTGAATAACCATGCTGCAATAGCTCTATCTTCATCTTTATTTTCTAGGGGTATTGAAGCTTTGAAAAATGACCCATTGAACTTAGTTTTAGGTGCAAATATGAAGGGTTTCCTTGTCTCAAATGGTCTCCCATAATGGTGAGGATATTCTAGAAGAGAAGTTAAGGATAGGAACGGCTCCACATTGTACTCTCCCATCCCTTCTTCAATTAGTTTGAGAGTATTCTTTATTTCTTGTAATTTAATGACTAGGTTATTTCTAGACTCTCTATTGGTAGGCACAAGACTATCATTGGATTTTAAAATTGTGTAGGTGTAACTAGGAGTAGTTGGTATAGTAACTTCAGACCCTTGGAATGGGAATTTTATGCACTAATGGTACATTGAGGGTACTACTTGCATTTCATGAATCCATGGTCATCCTAACAAGATGTTATACGCTAAAGAGATGTCAAGGACCTAGCATGTAACATTTATTTCTATAGGACCTACCCACAAAGGCAACACCACAAGACCTATGGATTTTCATTCTACCTCATCATAAGCTTTAATATTTATTTTGCGATGAGGGCCAATGGATTCTTCTGCATACCCTAGTTGTTTAACCAAGGAAGTAGAAGAAATATTGAGACCAACTCTATTGTCTATTAGCACCCTTGAGACACACTTTTGATATATCATTACTTCAATGTGCAATGGTTGATTATGAGGATGACTCAAAGAGTTATCATCTTCTTCTAAAAAAGATATGTAGTGAGGTGAAGTCAAATGATGCATTATCGATTGAAACCTATCAAGATCAAGATCTTGAGGTATGCTTGCCTAATTGAAAGCTTTGTCAAGAATCTTCTTATGGGTAGGTGAGATTTTAAGCAATTCAAAGATCAATATTTGTGTGTTTTTTCATTGCAATTGTTTGAGTATGTTATAACTGGCAGTTGTAGAGGGTGTCATAGTCTTGGTGTTTCTAATAGACATACTAGAAATAGCATTGTCTTCACTTCATTTTTCTTTGGAAATGGAAGGCACATGGCCTTTGAGAACCATTTTAGCTCCCAAGCATGTGACTACAATGACACATGGTTGAAATCATTCTTGAGTAAATGTTGTACCTTTTAGGACAAATGGAGTCTTGATTTTGGCACTATCTTGTTTTCCTTTAATTGTGATAACATCACAATATTCAAATGCTACAAGTTTGACCATGTGGACAACATCTTCATCAGCATATGTGTAATTAAACTTATTATCACCTTTTTTTAGAGCTTTCTCCTTTATCATAAGGTGGAAAAGGTTCTTTAAAATCTTTTTGATTAGAATTCTTCCTATTCTCATCCACAACTAGGTCACCATCATCAATGAGATCTTGAATCTTATCACATAGGTTAATACAGTTACTAGTTCTATGTCCTTTGTTCTGGTCGTAATCATAATAGGCATCCTCTTTCTACCAAGTAGGCTAAGGTTCTGGATCATAAGAATGTGGAAGCTCCAAAGGAGTAAGAATTTTGTGTTTGAGTAATATTTTATAAACCACATCGAGTGGTTCACCTAGAGGTGTGAATTCTTGTGGGGCTTGAGAGACCCAAGAGTTGTTTTTCACTTTGTTTCCAACTGTCTTATTGCTTGTAGTCACTTTTTTGACATATTTAGAGGCTTTCAAGTTATTCATGAGGTTAAATGTGGTTTTAGATGGTTTGGGAGTGATATTGTCCACCACTCCATCATGTACTACCTCTAAATTTTTGTGGACAAATTTACACTTATCTTTGTTATAGGAGTGTCCTTGTTTAGCATCCTTTTGGAGAGTAAGTTCTCCCTTTTTAATCATGAATTCCTCAATGCCTATGGCTTGTGTGATCATGTCTTTAAAGGTGTGTGGACCTTCAAGTTGCATTTTATACCCAAAATCTAGTAAGAGATTATCCATTAAGATGTCTAACTTTTTAGTCTCAGGGATTTTGCGTGAATATTTAGTATATAGTTGCCACCATATTTGAAGGAATGATAGAAAATATTCTCCATTCCCTTTTTTGAGGTTGCACAAGTCTCTTATGTTAACAAGATGTTGTATGTTATGTGAGTATTGTTGAATGAACATGTTTGCAATCTCATCAAAAGTTTTGATTCCCATAGGCAATCTCAAAAACCATTCCATGGCTTGACCACCTAGACTCTATGGGAAAAAGTGCATAAGATATGTTTGGTCATGCATGAACTCCATTGATAGAGCGCCAAATTCTCTCAAGTGATCTTGAGGATCAAATGTCCCTTAGTATTTGTCATATTTAGGTAGCTCAACTCCTCTAGGAAAAGGATACATATGCAAAATCCTTGTCAAAAGGAAAAGGAAAAATACTATCGAGCGTGAATTGTTTAGCCGGTTTTTTTTTATCTTGCAATACTTGAGCCAATTATTCTTGCATGATTAGTAGTTGTTTTTACAATATTGAGGTCTCAGTTTATTCCTCTTGAGTGACAATCATTTTGACATTGAAATGTCAAGGGAGTTTCGCTCCTTCCTAAGTGAGTTTGAGAAAATATTTCTCTTTCTCTTCTTGGAGCAAGATATCCATCAATTTCTAGAAATTCTTTTCTTTATGGCATCATTCTATCACTTCTAGGGATATCTCTTCATTATCCCCATCACCGTTTGTATATGTGTAAGGACAAAACGTCCTTTCATTTCATTGAGAATCATCTTGGTTCATTCTCGCACTATTTTTGCCTATTTTTGTATCTTGATCTGCCATTGTAGGGATGGGGATATGTTCAATATGTGTAGGTTGCATAAACGTTTCAAACAATTGTTCAAATGGAATGTCTATAGGTATCTCATAGGTGTTTAGATCTTCTTGGAATAATGGATTCATAATCTGTTGCAAGTTTATGTCAAATTTTCTTCGAGCACTAGATGAGTTCTTAGGAGAATTAGATCATCAGGATCTTTCCCTATACTTAGTCTGAATGTGACTTCTACTACAGGTGCAACCTCTACCTCTACCCCGTCTCAATCTATAAGGAGGAAACACATTTCTACTTCTAGTTGCACTAGTCATAGACAAGGACTAATGACAAAGTTTGATCAATGATCACACTAGGATGTTGTCTAAAAGTAAGTGAAGTATAGTAATCATTTCATGAGCCCACGTACAAGTAGTTAGAGAAATAGCTAGAACAGCCAATAATTTTTTACTATCATGACCCAAGGTACAACAAACACTAGAAAGAAAGATAGGATGATGAGTGACAAGACTAATCCATGTGTAGATCTCAAATGACAAGCTAAGTAAGAAGTCTAAGTTTTGAGACTATTGCGACTCAGAGGAACAGCATAATGCATCTGGCAAAAGATCAAACTTAGGTTGAGTTTGAACAAGGAAACTCAAAATAGCTCACTGTTTCAAGAAAAATCCAATAGTTTCATGTGAGAAAAGGACATAGAGGTGAGAAAATGCAGAAATCCAAGTGAGGAGACACTTATGAAAAACCAGTCTAATAATGTGAAGGCAAAATCTTGCGTAAGGATTTAGACTGATTAGTGCGAGAAAGTGCACAGTATTGTGCGAGGATTCATAATAGCATTTTGCATGGAGTTTTCTCATGAAAGGATTCTATTAGAGTCATGCAAAGAAGTGTTGGACTAACACATAGGGCAATTTTTTGGAAATTTTGACCATAGAGGTCAATTTCTTGCACAAGGATTTTCCATGAACTGCATGAGGAAGTGTTGGTAATGGCATGATAAAGTGTTGGAAAGGAATTTTCTCACACAATAATTTATAGAAAAGGAGGCAAACTTTTGACCAAACTAGTAGTTTTGGACTTCTTGAAGAGATTTTGATGATTCAGGCAGTTTTCCAAATAGATTTATGACAGTGTTTGATAGTTTTCAACCAGATTTGAACGTCATTTTTAAGCTTTCAGATAGTATGTAATGTTGTAAGAAAATAGTTGAGTTTCATACAAGGGACACATAGAGTACTTGAAAATAATCCAACAGAGGACAAGGCAACTCAAAAGGATGAGGGGAGTCTTGACCTTTTAGTCTGAATGTTTTGGACAAGTTTAAGACTCGATAACAAACACTCTCTATCCCTATAACTAAAAATGGCTTAGTGACCAAAACCCTTTCCCACACTAAGTATCTCAAAAAACTAACATTTTGTGGGATGAGTGAACCTCAAGTTCATAGAAACCCCATTCATGTTTGCATAATTGTGGAGTACAAATAGTGAGTGTAATTTCTTCGGGCAATCTGGGTAATCCACTTGGATCAATCCCTACACAAGGATTATGACACTTTTGGAGGTGAATTGGGTAGAAACTATCTATAAAGTGTTTAATAGGCTTCCATTCATATTAATCCTCGATGGCTTCATGAACAAAGTTGAGGCTAGCAGCCCACACTAGCATCTGTATGCACAAACACTTGACTAGCAAGACTGGGAGTGGCATAGCTCAGTGCAACATACAAAGCCTCTTCTTGATCTGAGATATCAAAATGAAGAAGAGGAAATTAACATGGCTTTGGAGTCTTTCACTCAAAAAATATTCTTTATTATAATGAGGTGGAATCACCGATGAAAGGTATGTGCTCACTTAGGTCATTCCTAGTGGTTGGATTTCTCTGGCAGGCCCTCTAAAGGATGACTCAGACTGGAGGTCAGATTCAAGGGTCAAAGTTTCTAATTTTCCCAAAAGGGAAAAGAGCATACTCCTCTACCTCATCTCTTCACTCAAAACACATAGAACATGTTCAACACTAAGCTATCTTATCAATCCCAACTTATCTGTTAAGACTCATTTAGGAGAACCACTACCTTTCTTGCCTCCCTTGAGTACCTTCTTTGAGAGGCTTCTAGGTTTCTGATTTACTCTTGGGCATTACTTCCAAGTAGTAAAGAGCATACTCCTCTATTCCCCTGTCTTGCACACTATGAAGTTCACAAGCCCTATTTAGACTATGTTTTGAAAGCATTAAAAGACACAATGTTTGCTTGAATTCTCTTTGGCACACACCCTACAATCAAACCATTAGAATTTTTTGCATCACTATCTTTTTCAAGCATCCTACAATCAAAGTGTTAGAGTCATTGTTTCATTGTTTTGAAAGGCATTTTCTGGCACAAGACTTTATAGAAAAGGAGGCAAACTTTTTCCAAACTAGCAGTTTTGGACTTCTTCAAGAGATTTTGATGATTCGGGCAGTTTTCCAAATAGATTTATGATAGTGTTTGATAGTTTTCAACCAGATTTGAACGTCATTTTCAATCTTTCAGATAGTATGTAATGTTGTAAGAAAATATTTGAGTTTTATAGAAGGGACGCATAGAGTACTTGAAAATAATCCAATAGAGGACAAGGCAACTCAGAAGGATGAGGGGAGTCTTGACCTTTTAGTCTGAATGTTTTGGACAAGTTTAAGATTGGATAACAAACACTCTCTATCCCTATAACTGAAAATGGCTTAGTGCCAAAAACCCTTGCCCACGCTAAGTATCTCACAAAACTGACATGTTGGGGGATGAGTGAACCTCAAGTTCATAGAAACCCCATTCATGTTTGCATAATTATGGAGTACAATTAGTGAGTACAATTTCTTTGGGTGATCTAGGTAATCCACTTGGATCAATCCCTATGCAAGGATTATGACACTTTTAGAGGTGAATTGGGTAGCAACTATCTACAAAGTGTTTAATAGGCTTCCATTCACATTAATCCTTGATGGCTTCATGAACAAAGTTGAGGCTAGCAACCCACACTAGCATCTGTATGCATAAACACTTGACTAGCAAGATTGGGAGTGGCGCGGCTCAGTGCAACATATAGAGCCTCTTCTTGATCTGAGATATCAGAATGAAGAAGAGGAAATTAACATGGCTTTAGAGTCTTTCACTCAACAAAGCTTCTTTATTATAGTGATGTGGAATCACCAACGAAAGGTGTGTGCTCACTTGGGTCATTCCCAGTGGTTGGATCACTCTGGCAGGCCCTCTAAAGGATGACTTAGACTAGAGGTCAAATTCAAGGGTCAAAGTTTCTAATTTTCCCAAAAGGGAAAAGATCATACTCCTCTACCTCATCTCTTCACTCAAAGCACATAGAACACGTTCATCACTAAACTAACTTATCTGTTAAGACTCATTTAGGAGAACCACTACCTTTCTTTCCTCCCTCGAGTACCTTCTTTGAGAGGCTTCTAGGTTTTTTATTTACTCTTAGGCATCACTTCCAATTAGTAAAGAGCATACTCCCCTATTCACAAGCGCTATTTAGACTATGTTTTGAAAGCATTAAAAGACACAATGTTGGCTTGAATTCTCTTTGGCACACACCCTACAATCAAACCATTAGCATTTTTTGCATCACTATCTTTTTCAAGCATCCTACAATCAAAGTGTTGGAGTCATTTTTTCAAGTTCTTTGTCAAAAAATCTTGCAAACCACTGGCACCAGAACTCACATGAGGATTCTCTACATTGCATGTGAAGATTCTCTTTGTGTTGCATGATGAAGTGTTATTCTTGTGCGAGCATATGAGATCTCATGTGAGAAAGTACATAGAGGCATGCAAGAAAGTGCATTAAAGGGTGTGAGGACTAGCTTCTTCATGTGAGTCACCCTGTTTCTTTGTGGGGTTCAGTGAGTTTCTTCGCACAAGAAACTAGTTCCATGCGTGAGGATCTACTACTTTACATGAAAACAAGTTAGAAAATCATGAAAATTTCAATGAGAGAGGATAGAAAAATTAATTTTTTTAGGCCCCATGGTGGGCACCAAAAATGTGAGTGTGAAATACAGCCTCTTGGATCATACACACTTCAATATGATCTTTGTTTTTGCGCTATCACAACAAAGTGAACACGAGGTTGTTCAATAGACATGCATAATATAAGGCCCACATTAATAACTTATTAGAGATCTTGATGAAATAAATATGATTTAGGAGTTAATTAGGTTATGATTGACAATTTTGTTACTAATAATGATTTATGAGATCCTATTGGAGACTAAAGCAGATTTTGGTTATTATAAGTGTAATACTTGTTCAATAACATTAGGTTGAATAGATAAGATCATGTGAAAATGAGACTCAACATATTCAAGCTGAGAACCTAGTCACAAGATTCAAGGTATGATTTACTAGACAATTAGGGGAGATGAATTAACATTCTCTCGTAAGAAATAACAATGAATATAGATCAGATGATAACAAAACATAATGATTGCACTTAAAGATTGGTTTTAAAACATGATGACATAATTTGGAAACATTCAATGGCATGAGAAATTAACCCTAGGAGCACACACACCTCATAACAAGATAAAAAGGACATTGCTAGAAATATTACTTTAGTCAGTTGATTTGAAAGGATACTAGTTAACAAGTCTATACAAAAATGATTTCCTCTTATGACATATACACTAAGATCCATTTCACATGTTTTAATAATTTAATAGATATGACTTTGGTGTTTCATTGTTATGATAGACAAGGATTGTGATGGTATTTAGAATGGTAATGTTGTTATGATTAGAAAGATTAATGTTATACATATCTTGGTATTTTAATGTTTTGAATATTTTATGGAAATGATTAAATGAAAGTTAATTGAATATATTAATACAATATAGTGATATTGGATTATTCTACACTTATCGACATGTATTTCTATATTATTTCATTGGGCTACTGACATTAAGTTGAGTGTGAAGGAAAGTTGAACCATGGAGATTATTCAGGGAAACAAGGTTCCAACCTATGTGAACACAGTAAAGCCAAGGTGAATCTTTGGAAGATTCAAAACCTCATTGTATTGTGTTTATTTCATAACATGATTGTGCATGGGTGTTATAAGTTCAAAGATCATGATTAATTAGCGACATCTCACCATGATGTGTAAAGTATTTAATGTGTGTGTGTCATTTGACACTTGTGTTTTCTATGTGTAAATGACATGTCATATAGGATTTTTGGGCATGAAGTCACTTAACCTAAACTTAATCCCATTATGAAATTAAGTTAACCCACCTTCGAGAGTGTTAGGATGAGTCACCTTCATGATGGATTTCAATTTTATTTTAGAGGAACTTTAGAGAGCCTAAAAGTGGTTCCCAAGTGTTATTTTGGTGAAAATAAGTCACCCACATGGTAGTAGTATAGGTTGGGGGTCTAAATATAACCATAAGTTGACCTAGGGGACTTAGGAGACCCTCTAAACTAGTCATTTTCAAACCAATTCGAAATTCAGAGTATCACATGACTTCTTTCCTCATTCCACCACTTGGTTAGGTTCCTATTTGTAGAAAGGTACAAGGGTGTAAGAGGGGTAGGTGGGGATAGAAGTGGAGGTCTTTTTACGGAGCTTGTGCCAAACTTAGTTATTTGTTCACCCATTGTCTAATTGTAGAGACACTTAGGGTTTGGAGGAAAAAAATTGGAAGCAAAGAAAGGAAGCTCTTCATCACCATTTTCATAACCCTACCTTGGAAGGAGGCTAGTGCCTCATGCCATGTTTTCCCTCATCTCATAAAAGTTGAAAAATGGAAATTGGAAGAATGTCCTTGTAAGATGTATGTGTTTGCATTTGGTGTATGTAGAAGTTGAGGTGTATGTAAATGAGCATGTTGGATTTACTTGCATTTGATTTTGTTTCTTGATTTTGTTGTGGTGGATTGAATGTTGTGTTGGGTGTGAAGGCTTCACTCACCTTTGGGAGGCAAGAGAAGCCTTGGGGTGAAGGGGTTAGTTGGGCTTTAAATTGGAGTTGAGAAATCCTTCTCTTGGAGAGGGGGCAGTTTTCATGGAGTATGGGCTCCATTGAAGCCATATGCCTTTCTATTGTTGTATGGGAGGTATAAGTGAGGATATGTGAAGAGCAGTAAGAGTTAATAGCCTTGTGGAGGCATGTGTTATTGATAGCCTTGTTGTGGCATGTTTCTTGGAAGCCTTATTGGAATATTTCAATTGCAAGATTTGTTGTTTCACAAGGAAATGGAATTCTCCTCCTTGAAGAGCCCACCTTCACCCAATGTTTTTTATTTTATTTGTGAATCATTGTGCAAGCCTTGGTTGGGGATTGTAAATTTGTTGTTAAACTATGGTATTCATGTTGGTTCTTGTTATTGTGATGTTTTTTGAATGTATCCTAGTTGAGCCTTGTTTCCCCTAGCACGGGGGTGACCTCCTTGAGGCCTAGGTTGGGAGGTGAGCCTCCATGGTTCCAAGTTTTGAGTTGTTTTGCAGGCTATGTGAAGATGGATTCGTTGAAGATGTTAGGGTTTCACCCTTGACAATGTTGGAAAAATCCAATGTGTAAAGAGAGACCCATGTTTTATGTCATCTCAAATGTATTGTGGTCTTCAAGTCCCATTATGATTTCATTTCTATAGAAGAGAGTATTGTCATCATGGTGTATTTTTTGAAAATGTGGAAGGAAATATAGTGATGTTATATACTTTACTTGTAAGAAAATATCCATTGTGAAATTTGATGTAATATGATGAAAATTATGTATTAAGATTCATCTTCTTATCTTATTTGTAAATCATTGGGAGGAAATGTTTCATATATGTTGGGTGGAAGAATATTGTAGATATAAGGTGATCAATTCAAAAAAAATAGATGTTGCATTGAAATTTCATAGGTTATGCAATGGAAGATTGTCGCTATACTTGATAATTCATTGTTGTATGAATGAAAATTTGAGCATCACGCCTTCAAGCTTTAAATAAATTCATAGATTGAGTAACATTGTTACATCCTTAAACATGATCATCAAAATATCATGGTAGGATGAGAGGAAATATATAGTTTGGGTATAATACATATTTTCGAATCTATGAAAAAAAAAAAACTTGGCTGTAGGTATACATTTCCTCTTTGGAAAATGTATGGAGAAAGTAAATAAATCCCTTCTCATAATATAGAGTAATAAAATAATCAATAGGATATACTCTAGAATCAAGTATATTAGATAATAATAGTATAATATAACTCCTATAACAAAACATATACATAGTTAAGTTACCACTCTATCAAAGCTAAGCTAGTACCTACCCCCTTAGTACTAGGTCCCCTAAGTCAATTTCTAAAGTCATCATATTTCTAAAACTGACATACATTATTATACTATCCAATATGGTACCGAAACTTTTTTTATAAAAAATTCATCAATGACTCAAATCCAAAAAAAAAAGACTAATATATGTATAAGCAAGTCTTCAACATTATTAAATTTTTATCAAACATAGAGAGACTTCCCAAGGTTGACCACCTTGGAAGTCTCCCAAACCACCCCCTTCCTCCTCACACATGAGAGGACTTGGAAAATGTGCAGATTTCAAATTTAAAATAGAAAGAAAATAAAGGGTAATTGATGGGGATAGAGACAAAAGTCTCGACTTGCCAACTTTCCACATCACCCAATACCATAATGCCTAGGGAGGAGTAGGGAAGTACTTTGGATAGTGAACCATTTTGGAGGAATGATGTATTTTGAATTTTCCTTTGGATTTTATACTAGCACATGCTATGATTGAAGATTTGACCATCTACCTTGGGTTTGGTTAAAATAAAGGGTGCTTGCATAAAAGAAAAGAGAAGTCCACTTTTTTAAACAATTCATTTCCATCCCAAGTACACAGGGGAAATAAAATTGCAGCAAGGTGTCCCTTAAGCCTTGTCACGTGGACCTAGGCAGGAGGTGGGTGAGTTAGTGGGAAGCCATGAATGTTGGGAGTATCCATTTAATATGAATGTTTCTTTTGATGGTTAGTAAAAGTTAGATTAGTTAATGTTAATAGTTTTAGTTAGGATGTTTTTGGTGAATATTTTTAGAGGTAAGTTACTAAGAAGAGTAGGAAATTAGGATAGGATTTGATATGATAGTTGATGGGGATTAGGAATATATAAATATTAATGTCATTGTTTTTCTTATATATATTAATTTCAATTATGATGTTAAGCATAGCAAGGAAACTGTATATATATATATATATATATATATATTTTTTTTTTTTTTTTTTTTTTTTTAAATTTTTTTAATTTATTTATTTTTTGTTTCTCACATAGATTATAAATATATATATATATATATATATATAATTTTATATATAAAGTATGTTGCTAAGATATTAACATTTTATTACCTAGATTCATCTTGTTAAATGTGAAAAGAATGTTATGAGGGTATATAAAAAATATGAAAGTAAATTTAATGGCATTCCTATATTCATGTAATCTTTGGAACTGGTTACGTGAGAGTCTAGAGATCTTCGAAGGGGAAATGTGATTTTATCATTTAGCAAATGGACTCACAAGCAAAATTTTAATTAATTACTTCAATATATGTATTGACTAGGGTTCTCATGCAATATTAGAGATTAAATAATAAAGGTGGTTGGTAATTAATACGTAAGAGTAAATTTAATTGAATATTCCATACAAAACTTGTATTGAAGTCAATCTTATCCATAGATGATGCCAAGTAAACTGGGAAGAGATTTTAGTGGATCACATTATGGAACAAAATGCATGTATGGATTTTGTTATCTAATATCTGTAAACATATAGTAGCCTTATATAAATGATTCTAGAAAAACACATGTCTTGTAGAACATATTGGAAGTCCATTTTCAACATAAATGTTGAGTGATCATTGAATGCATAATATTTACTATATATTATGTGATGGTTGATACATCATGACTAATTATCAAATGTAACTATAAATATAAAACATGATATCTAATGGAATTGTCTAGAAAACATCTTATTGTCAAGTAGTATGATATTTAGCCCCACCTAAAACTTATATTGGGTACAAACATATTATATATATGTCAAGAGATCAAAGTTGTTATATATGCAATATATATGATATACTACACAATCAAATATGATAGGTATGTACTACCTCGATCTATAAGGAAACGAGTATTGGTGAGTTACTTCTTACCAAAACCCACCCACATTTCGGGATGCACCTTTCATCTGAACTTGTTTTACTTAACTAATTAGGAATATCTATGAAATCTTAACTCATCTTATAGACATCTGGATCTAAATTATATTTATCGTTGACTCCTAGGGCTTGGTTGATTTAGTGGATGTAAGCATGACAACAAACTTGACTAGGTGTGTTGGACTTCTATAATGCAACCATTCTAAATTCAATGTCATGTCTATTCAATAATTCATCATATTAATGTGTTGTTTTACTAAGTATTTTATATATATATATATATATATATATTTGGGGATGTGTTTTTGCCATGTAAAATTTAGGGCATGACACATACACAAGGCAATCTATTACCTTCTAACTAGATGGGGTGACTTGATACTCTCAGACTCGAGAGCCCAATAACCATAGACTGTGCTTAGAATGAAGGATTTGAATGGAGGATGAGTTGTAATGCATTTATTCTAGATGAATATGCATGTTCATTCTAAATGAAGATAAGCAATTAAGTGAGCATGTATGCAAGCATTCTAGAATTGAAAACATGTAAATGCAATCTAAGTATGAAATATAATGATGTTTCAATAGCATTTCACTACTTCGTCTCCCCTCTTTTCTTCCCAAATGAGTCTTGCATTTATAGGTTTTGGCAAGGCCCTGGGGTAGAGTTTAATCCAACCATGGTGAGGTTGGGAATTGAATAAACAATTTCAGATGTAAGTTCCACCTAGAATAAATAATTCCAGGTGTAAGCTCCACTAGAATAAATAATTCTAGTTGTAAGTTCCACTTAGAATAAATAATTCTAGGTGTAAGTTCCACTAGAATAAACAAGCAATATCCTTGTCCCCCATAATGAATAGAATATTCATTTATGGATAAGGGGGTCCCTTATCAATATTAAATTGATTTCTAGAATAATGACTCATTAATGCTTATTCTGAAATAAATAATCATGTGTCACAATTGAATGGGTTCAAATTGATTTGACTTGTTTGATTTGTTTGAACCTATTTCATTTCAAGATGTAATTCTACATTTAAGGATGTGACCAATTTTTCATTATTACACACCCAACTCATTGACTTCAGTGTCAACAATTTTAGGACTCTAGTTTGAATCCTCAATAGATTTCCTTATCCATTGCTACCTCCTCTAATTTCTAATATCGTCAGCTTTGGCTTTCTTTTCATCTTCAAATCTTCCTTAGTTCATACAGTTCCTAGCAAGATGTCCAAGTTTTCTACAAACAAAATATCTCCTTGTAGTGTCTCTCTTCCTTGTGTGATGTTTTATGCAATTTTCTCCAATGTGCCCAAACTCACCATAGTAGTGATATTTGCACCATGTGTTGTAATCCCAACCAAATATAGCTTTCACAATTTGTTCTATTGGTTTCCATTTCTTGGTCTTTCATTCTGAGTATTTGTGCCCTTTTTTGTTGCAATTGAAACATTTTCCTTCAAACTTGGTTTTCTAATTGCATTCACTTGCTCTATATCCTAGTTTGTTGCAACTATAACACTTTCCACTAAATTTTTATTTCTCATTGCTCCAACAATTTGTTTATGTATGCCCTATCTTTCCACAATGATTGCAAGTGGGTCTTTTATTCTTTTGAGCTCCTTGCTAAGATGATTCACCTTCTTCTATGTATCCTAATCTAGCTTTACCTTTATGCCTAAATTGATTTTTCCTATTCAATTGATTCATGCTTTCTTGTGATTTCATCATCCTCTCATTGGTTTTCTTTTCTATCCTAAGATCATTTTGCAATATTTCATTCTATGTTCTCAAGTTGATAAGAACTTGATTTGCATCATTGAATTGATCAACAAAATCTACTTGCTAAAGGGGTAGTTGATGAATTTCATTGTCATTTTCTTCTATCTTTTTAGTAAGCAATATCTTCTCTTCTTTGGCTTTATCCATTTGTTCCATATTTTCACACATTCTAATTGATTGAATTTCTTGTTCTCTTTTCAACTTTTTGACTTCTTCATGAAGAGTAAGATTCTTCTCAAGTAGATCTTTGATTATGACATCAGCTTCATCTGAACTTTTGTATTGGCAAATATCTTCAATTCTTTCTTCAATGTAAAGATTATCATTCAATTGTGTTGTAATATTTTTTCTTCTTTTCAAGGATTGAGAGAGATGCTCCTTCACTTTCTTGAATTGATTCATGGCTAATTATAGATCCAACTATTCATTGTCAATATCTTTATCCAATCTATACACTTTTATTGCATATGATATTTTCTCAAGATACTAAACTTCTGATGTGAGAACCAAACACTCTAATACCAATTGTTGGAAATGTGGTATAGACTAGGTGACTAAGAGGAAGGGTGTGTTGGATACAATTGTCTAATTGTCTATTGTCTTTTATGTTACACAAATGTTATATTAGTTATTAGACAATTCTTACCAAGCTCACTTGATCAGCAAGGAAATTTTATGTGTCTATTGAGCATTCCTAGAAATTACTCTACATAGATAGTGTCTACCAAGCTCACTCAAGTGTCAAAGGAGATTATGGCAAAAAGTAGTGTTAACTAAGTTCTCATGGTTAACAAAATAAAGTTGGTCAAAGTTAGTGTTCACCAAGTTCACTCAGTTGCCAAAGGATTTTGCAATCTTGTAGTGTTAACTAAGCTTCTATTGGTGAACACATGAAATCATTTTAGGATCAATGTTTACTGAGCAGGGTTGGCCAATGAATGATTTTGTTGATTTGAGAAATGAAGTTTAATTATTTCAATTATTGATTCTAGCTAACTGTGGTAATGATTATTGGTAATTGTAACTTGTAATTGAGCTGACTTGATAATCTGAATGGTATAAATGAAAGGTCAAGTTGAGATTCTAAAGTGTATGAGCGAGTATGCAAGTGTTTTGATTGATTGAGAAGGAAAGTGTCAGTGAATTTGAAGGATGATCAGATATCCTTGAGGAGAAACAAAGTTATATTTGATCAAGAAGGATCTAGCATGAAGTAGAATAGAGATCTATAATTAGATAATTTAGTTGCATCTCATTCAAGTCATCTCATTATTACTTTCTTACCATTGTAGCAATGATTCCAAAATCTCTTAGTAGAGTTGGTTTAATAGCCAGTTGTAAATCCTCTAACAAGGTGACAGTTCCATTGAATTATTCCAAAGACCTCTTGCAAGGCCACTCCTAATAGGGTGATTAATTCCACTAACAAGGTCACACCTAACAGTGTGTTTTGTAAACTTTAACTAGGTTGGCTCCTAACAAGGCTCACTTCAGAAGAGTAAAAATCAGTAGCTAGTTACTTGGTAGTTTTTCCCATATTGGGTTTCCATGTTAAATCTAGTGTCCTATGTGTTCATGTTATTTATTTTATGCTTGCATGTTAATCAGTGTGAATGTTTAAGATCTATTAAAGTATAACATACACTACATTTACTGAGTTACAGCATTTTAAGTATGTTTATCAAGTGACAATACTAAATAGTTTTATCAGGCATCTAAAGGATTTGTGAAATGTTTTTGGGATAATTGATTCACCCCCCCTCTGAGTTACTCCATCTATATTTCCAACAATTGGTACCAGAGCTTTTGGTGCTTGCATGAAAGGTTTCAAGGACCTAAGCTAAAGATCAAGATATCTTACAAGAGAGAAATTCCAAGGCTTAATAGAGATAAATTTTTAGCATGGAAAGTTCTCATGAGACTTCATCTGGCTTCCATTGGTGATTCAGGATTTAAATACCTCGATGAAGAATACATAACTCCTTTTGGTACATTATCTGTTGGTGACATTGCTGAGAAAAAGACTCATAACACCATGATAATAGACATTGCATCTACTCTAAGCTATGAAGAATTTAATGATATCAAGGACTACTAAACCACCTTTGAAATGTGGAACAAGCTAAAATATATCTATGGTGGTGATGAAAATATGAAAGTAGAAAGCCTTAGAGGACAATTTCATTAGATGAAAATGAGAGAGGATGAAAACATTACCAAATATGTTGAAAGGATCAAAGCAAGTGTCAATGCAATCAAAGCTTCTGGAGGAGAGATTAAGGAAGAAATAGTTGTAAGTAAAGTTCTTAGAATCGTGCTTCCCATTTATGCAATTAGAGTATCTGTAATTTAAGAAAGAAGTTGTGAGACAAATCATAAGATAACCTTGGATACCTTAGTAGGAAGATTGACAGCCTTTGAGCTAGATAACTATGAAAATTATGTTCCACCTTCCAAGAAAATTGAATCAATATTTAAGGCTAAGCTTTCACTTAAAGAAAAAGGTAAGAAAATTGTTGGTGTAAATAAGTATTTACTTATTACACTTACTTAAGTTTACTTAGGTTAATGCATTAGTTAGTTATTTTGCATTATTTTATTTGTGAGACACTTAGGAGTTTGTACACTCTTGTGAGTTGTCTTGATGACATCACAGGGGTCCACACCTCTTTTAAGCACATGTTGTCTACAACACAAGAATCTTCTACACACATATGACACTTAGTCATTCTTATCCATTCATCTAGAATGTTGGATAAGGTGCTTAGTTGTCTTATCTTTTGCTTGTTTCTAGAAACATTCTAGGTGCTTCCTGAGATGCCTTTATATATAGGAACTCCTAGTGTGTTTCAATATCACATTCTAAACAGAGAAATGTATTCAGGCATACTATACTCTAATTAATTGATCATATCCATTTTTTGTCTACAGTTGTGCTTGTGTTTGAGTTCTTAGTTCCTAGGTGAATTTTTTCCTTAGGCAAATTCTTACATGGTATAAGAGCCTTCGTGGAGAATTTCTCATCGCAAGCCATTTGAGACCATGCTTGCTTCATCACCTCAGCCTGAATCTAGAGTGCTGTAGAAATTGGGAGCATCTAGAACTAGATCTGACCTCTCCATTGCATCTGAAATTCTGATTTGGTGAAAATTGGCTACAAAGCTGCCTACCCTAGGCCAAAGTCGATTGAGGCAAAAAAAATTGCAAACTGGTACCTGAAGGATCAATTTGTAGAATTGGTTTGATCATTTTAGATCTGTATATTTAATTCTCAGATCTACTTTTTTCCATCTGCATCTCTGCTTTTTTTTTGGATCTGCATTATTTTTTGGAATTTTTTTATCCATGGGGCCATAGGAGAGATTTTTTGCAGGTGAAGATTGAAGCTTGTTGGTGCAAATCTGATATTTGCATCACATTCAAAAGGTTCAAAAACCCCTAGATCAGATTTTGTTTCATCCAAATCAGACATCTAAGGCAAAATCTAGAGCCATTTGTTTTTTGGAGGCATGGCGGCGATTCAAAAAAAAAACAGCAATAGCAATTTTCAAACAGTGATATCTTCCTCATACGGACTCCTTTTTGCAAGCATTTTTTTTTTGTTTTAGGGTAGGATTTTGTGATCTACACATTGGTGCAGGTGGTTTGAGATCTTTTTTTCTGAATTTTTCTACAACTCCAAATTAGGTTCCATTTTTTTTGAAAGTGCATATTTTTTTTCTACTTTCTAGATCTGTAATCACATTATAGGTTTTGTAGATAGAAATACTACTTTCAGAAATAAGCCCTAAATTGGCAAGTGGCTTTCAAGTGCCAACAGCATCTTTTCCGGGGGGGTTCTTCTTTGTTTTGGAGGTTTCATTGATTGATCCATCATGGAAGAGGAAGATTTGATTGAATTGACCCCAAACAACTATCAAGAATGGAGTCAACTTGCTATCACATATCTTCGTCAGCACAATGTATTGCCTTATGCACCAAATCTTGAGTTTACTTTTGATCAGCAAGACATCATTTGGCATACTCTCTATTCATATATGGAATATAAAGTTCTGAAAAGGCTAATCAAAATTAAGTCATCTAATCCATATTTTTTTGGATGTATCTTTGGGAGCATTATGGAGATCTAGCTATTCCTCCATTCCCAGAAGATCTTCTTCCACCAGTTGCAGCTGACTCCTCTTCAAATGAGATCACACCTCCAGCTCTTGTTGCTCATACTAATCCTATTTCAGCCACAGATGCTTCAAAATTAGTGCAACAAGATACTTTATGTCTTCCTACTCTACCTTCATGTGAAGACTTCCTTTCAAACATTGCACAGTTGTTCCAAGAGTCTCACATTGAAGATGTGGGAGATATTCCTAATGACATTCATCTTCTATTTGAGGTAGATACTTCATCCTTTGTCGCAGTGATAGATTCATGTACTTCAACACTACAGGGTATTCATGGTCTTCCAGGTGATGATTTCTTGCCAAAAATTTCAGCTATATTGTTGGAGTCACACATAGTAGATATGGGAGAGTTTCATGATGATTTATCGCTTCTCTTTGTTGAGGCAAATTCTTCTACAATTATTGCACATTCTCTACATGATCAATCCTTCCAGGTTGGTTTGATTGTGGATTCTTATGTACAACATCTACAGGAGATCTCTTCATCAGTTGAGAAGACAGTTGGTTTCCTGAGATAGGTTCTACCACATTCCTTGTTTGATCTGTACTTCTCTTCAGCAGTTTTGGACAAAACCATCATCAGTATTGGCACAGGAACTTTTGAACAAGTTTCAGAGATACCAATCATCATAGATATTCCTTCTCTATCTAGGAGATGTGTCTCTTAGGTACCCTTGCCTTTGTTTCTTCCAAAGGGGAGGAACATCATGCAAAGGTCATGGATTAGCTTCTACATAGGAGCATTCTTCGCTGATCAACACACTACTTTTAAGAGGGGGGACTACCTCATCTCCTTCTTCTCTTTTTTGGGGGGGACTTTTTCCTCATAGGAGGTTTCTTCCTTCTCCATTCTTTCTTGTATATACATGGATGTATGTCATAATGGGGGGGTCTTGATTACTCCATCCATCGATGCATCCTTATTTATCTCTCTTTTTGGGGGAGGGTTTTTCCCATGAGATTTTCCCTCTTTCCCCACTTTATGGGAGATTTGCATCTTCATTATGTACATGGGTACCTAACATGGCCTAGTAGCTGAGACCCATTTTGTGTCTTCATCCTAGTTTCGTAAGCTTAAGGGCATTTCCATAAGTTGCACTTAAGGGGGGGTGTTGGTGTAAATAAGTATTTACTTATTACACTTACTTAAGTTTACTTAGATTAATGCATTAGTTAATTATTTTGCATTATTTTATTTGTGAGAAACTTAGGAGTTTGTGCACTTTCGTGAGTTGTCTTGATGACATCATAGGGGTCCACACCTCTTTTAAGGACATGTTTTCTACAACACAAGAATCTTCTACACACATATGAAACTTAGTCATTCTTATCCATTCATCTAGAATGTTGGATAAGGTGCTTAGTTGTCTTATCTTCTAGTTGTTTCTAGAGACATTCTAGGTGCTTCCTGAGAGGCCTTTATATACAAGCACTCCTAGTGTGTTTCAATATCACATTCTGAACAGAGCAATGTATTTGGACATACTCTAATTAATAGATCATATCCATTTTTGGTCTATAGTTGTGCTTGTGTTTGAGTTCTTAGTTCCTGGGTGAATTTTTCCCTTAGGCAAATTCTAACAAAAATAAAAGACATTCAGTTAGAAAGTGAAGAAGAATCAAAAGAAAGTTTTGACAGTAATCTTGAAGTTGTTGAAGCTCTACTTGCAAGGAAATATTCTAGAGGCAGAGGAAAATACAAAGGTCATGTTCCCCTAGTTTGTTTTTCATGTGAAGAAATTGGTCATATTGCAGCTAGGTGCCCAAACAAAGGATGCACGAATGAGAAGAAAGGTCACAAGTGCAATGGCAAGAAGGATATCAAGTCATTCAAGGATAAAGGTAAGAAAACATGTTTTATGGCTATATATTTTGATAAATTGAAGATGAAATAGTTGACATTGTTGTGAAAGATGAATCTGATGATGAAGAAGAAGATAAGATGACACTTATCTCTCATGTGAGAAAAAATGATACATGGATCATAGACAGTGGATGTTCACATCATATAAATGGTGAAAAAACAAAGTTGGAACACTTTGAAGACTATGATGGTGGTAGTGTAAGGTTTGAAAATAATGAGCCTTGTTGCATAAAAGGGAGAGGTCAAATCTCATTAACCAAAGAACTTGTATGTGATAATGCCTATTGGGTTGAAGGACTAAAACATAATCTGTTGAGTGTGGCATAGTTAATCAACATTGGATTCAAGGTGGAATTCATGAATGGCAAGGCAAGACTGCTAGATGACAAAGGAAAATTGATTGGATCAAGCAAACAGACAAAAGGTAACTTGTTTTATCTTGATCTTGGTGAGTGCTCATATTTTATTTCTCAAGTTGAAGAAAGTTGGTTATGGCACAGAAGGTTATCTCATGTAAATTTTGATAACATGGTGAAAATAAGAAAATTTAGGAAAGTAAGAGGCATTCCTAGTTTGGAGAAACCTGATGTTGGTCTATGCAAGAATTGTCAAATTGGCAAAATGGGAAAGACTAGTTTTAAAAGCAAAAACTATCAATCTAAAGATATCTTGGAAATTGTGCATATTGATTTATGTGGACCTATTGGAATAGAAAGCTATAGTGGAGAAAAATTCTTCATTCTTTTTGTTGATGAATACTCTAGAATGATGACTGTTATGTATCTAAGAGAGAAGTCAGAAGCATTTGAGAAATTCAAATGGTATTTGGAAAGACTAGAGAAGGAAATAGGGAAAATATTGAAATGCTTAAGATTCAATAGAGGTGGTGAACTCATCTCCAATGAATTCAATAACTTTTACATTGAAAGAGGAATCAAAACACAAGTATCAGCCCTTGGAAATCTCAAGCAAAATGGAATAGCTGAAAAGAGGAATAGATCTATCATAGATTGTGCAAGGACTCTAATGATTGAAAAGAACATTGCTATCAAATACTGGAAGGAAGCTATCAACACTACAGTTCATACCTTAAACTAAGTATAGTTTAAAAAGGACTCATACAAAACCCCCTATGAGCTATAGTATGGCTATAAACCCAACGTAAGTTACCTGAAAGTATTTGGAAGTAAATGTTATATCTTGAAAAAATCTAGAAAAAGAAAATTTGATGTGAAAGGTGATAAAGGTATATTTTTAGGATATTCTTGCAAGAGTAAGGCATATAGATGTTTGAATTTATCTACTCATAAAATCATAAAAAGTTCAAATGTGAGAATTGATGACTTTGTAGAAAGGACTAAAGAAGAAAGTAAAAAGGAACCAAAGGATTATAGGAGATTTGTTGACACTGAACCTGATACATTACCAGACACATCTATCAATCAGGAGACTTCTACTCCTGAGTCTTCCTCAGTCACTGAGTTATAAGAAGTTCAAACTGAGTCATAGGGACCCGAGTCACATTCTGAAGCTACCGAGCCAATGCCTACCAAGTTTGAGCAACCAGAACCTAAAGTTGAAGTTCAAGAGGATCACAATGTAATTCATTCAAAAGGAAAAGAACCTATATTGGCCAAGTATTTCAAAACGCATCATGCACTAGATCAGATTATTGAAGATAAATCAAAAGGTACTATGACAAGAAGTAAGCTAAAAGGTACATGTTTACTTGCTGATTTTAAACCTAGAAATATCAAAGATGCATTGGAAAATGAAAGTTGGATTGAGTTATTAATGAAGAAATAGAGAAAATAAAAAAGAACAAAACCTAGACTCTTGTACGTAGGCCTCAAGATAAAAATATGATTGGAACAAAATTGGTATTCATGAATAAGTTGAATGAAGATGGTAAAGTATCAAGAAACAAAGCTAGATTGGTGTGTAAAGGATATTCTCTAGTGGAAGGAATTGATTATGGTGAGACTTTTGCTCCTATTGCAAGATTGGAATGTGTCAAGACCTTACTTGCATATGTAGCACATAAAGGATTTAAGGTATATCACATGGATATTAAATCTGCATTTCTCAATGGTATTCTTGATGAAGAAGTCTACATTGAACAACCTAAAGGTTTTGTTGATCTAGAAAAAAGGGACATGGTCTACAAATTACAAAAAGCATTGTATGGTCTAAAACAAGCTCCTAGAGCATGGTATGAGAGAATGCATAACTACCTTATTCAGATTGGTTTCCAAAGAACTAATGATAACAGTAGTTTGTACATCAAGCAAGGATTAGATAACAAGATTGTTTTGGTAGAAATATTTGTGGATGACACTTTATTTATAGGGAATGATGATCTATGCAAAGAATTTTTAGAGCAAATGAAAAAAGAATTTGAAATGTCTATGTTTGGTGAGATTAGGTTCTTTGTTGGTCTTCAGATAGCAGAGCAAGAATGGTATCTACATCACTCAGTCTAAGTATATCAAAGAGATACTCAAGAAGTTTGGTATGGAAGATTCAAAATTAGTTGGAACCCCCATGTGTACTAGATTAAAGCTTACCAAAGATGATGATTCAAAAAAAGGTAGATCAGACCTTATATAGATCAATGATTGGAAAATTATAGTATGTAGTTCATACAAGGCCTGATACTGCTCTTGTAGTTGGTATAGTGGCTAGATTCTCTACAAACCCAAAGAAAATCATATGATGGCAATCAAAAGAATCTTGAGATACTTGAAAGGTACTAAAGATTATGGCTTATGGTATAAACTTGGAGCAAATATGGACTTAAAAGTGTTTACTGATGTTGATTGGGTAGGAAATATTGGTGATAGAAAGAGTACAAGTGGTGAAGCATTCTTTCTTGGAAAAAGGTTGGTATCTTAGACAAGCAAAAAGAAAAATTGCATATCCCAATCTATAGCAGAAGCAGAATATGTTGCAGCAACAATGAACTGTTCTAATATTGTTTGGTTTAAATAATTGTTGGAAGGAATGAAGGTTGAGATCAAAGAACTAGTTGTCATGTTTTGTGATAATACAAGTGCAATTAACATATCAAAGAATCTAATGATGCATTCCAAAACCAAACACATTGCTATAAAATACCACTTTGTCAGAGAATTGGTGTAAGATAAAAAAAATTAGATTGGAATATGTCCATACAAAAAAATAGATTGCAAACATATTCACCAAGCCATTACCTAAGGATGTATTCTTGTATCTAAGAGGTAAGTTAGGGGTCATTCCCCTATCTAAACCTCACTAAACCAAAGTTTTAGTGATGTATCAATAGGAATCAAGTTGAAGATCTATCAGTTGATGTAGCATAGTCAAGGGAACATTGCATATGAATCAGTACTCAAGGTACATTGATACTCATTCGGTATGTGTTTTCTTTGGCATGTGTTTTCAAAGAGGGAGACTTTACTATCATATCTTTCTGAAATTTGTTTGAGGGAGAGTTTACTATTTGAAGAAGAAGCTATGTAATTCCTTCACAGAGGGAGATTACTACATTAGAAAAGTTTGTGGCATAAAATCTAAGAGGGAGAAAATTTCTATCAGAGAAAGACTTTTTTTCAAATTTCATTGTGCTATGACATGTTGTGTTGCCATTAATGCCAAAGAGGGAGATTGTTGGATGCAATTATCTAATTGTGTTTTGTCTTTGATGTTACACAAATGTCATATTAGTTATCAGACAATGCTTACCGAGCTCCCTTGGTCAGCAAGGCAATTTTTTGTGTCTACCATGCATTCTTGGAAATTACTCTACATAGACAATGTCTATCGAGCTCACTCGGGTGTCAAAGGAGATTATGGTAGAAAGAAGTGTTAACTGAGTTCTCATGGTTAACAAAGGAAAGTTGGTTAGAGTTAGTGTTCATCGAGTTCACTCGATTGCCAAAGGATTTTTCAAGCTTGCAGTGTTAACCAAGCTTATGTTGGTCAACACAAGAAATCATTTCAAGATTAGTGTTTACCGAGCAGGGTCAGCTAATGAAGGATTTTGTTAATTTGAGAAATGAAGTTTAATTATTTCAAGTATTGATTCTAGTTGACTGTGGTAATGATTATTGGTAATTATAACTTGTAATTGATCCAACTTGATAATCTAAATGGTATAAATGAAAGGTCAAGTTGAGATTCTAAAGTGTATGAGTGAGTATGCAAGTGTTTTGATTGATTGAGAAGGAAAGTGTGAACTAATTTGAAGGATGATTATATATCCTTGAGGAGTAGCAAGGTTATATTTGATCAGGAAGGATCTAGCATGAAGCAAAATAGAGATCTATAATCAGTGAATTCAATTGCATCTCATTTAGGTCATTTCATTATTACTTTCTTACCATTGAAGTAGTGATTCCAAAATCTCTTAATAGAGTTGGTTTAATAGCCAGTTGTAAATCCTCTAACAAGGTGATAGTTCCATTGAATTGTTCCAAAGACCTCTTGCAAGGCCACTCCTAATAGGGTGATTAAATCCTCTAACAAGGTCACACCTAACAATGTATTTTGTAACTTTTAACCAGGTTGGCTCCTAACAGGGCTCACTTCAAAAGAGTGAAAATCAATAGCTGGTTACTTGGTGGTTTTTCCCATATTGGATTTCCATGTTAAATCTGGTGTCTCATGTGTTCATGTTATTTCTTTTATGCTTGCATGTTAATCACTGTGATTGTTTAAGATTTGTTAAAGTATAACATACACTGCATTGACCAAGTTACAACATTTTAAGTATGTTTATCGAGTGACAATAGTAAATAGTTTTATCAGACATCTAAGGGATTTGTGAAATGTTTTTGGGATAACTGATTCACTGCTTCTCTTAGTTACTCCATCTATATTTCCAACAGGGTGAATTAGGAACCAATAAAACTTATACTTTGATTCATCAATTAAACCACCATCATATAATCTGATCTAATTGCATCTATGAAAGCAATAAAACATTCATAACACTTTGATATAATATTTGGTAGCCCAAAAACCTTTCAAATAGAAAGTAAAACTGGGGTGGGGATGATACCCACAAGCTTTATTACTACAATATAAAGTTAGCATGTTAAAGTTTACAATTGATCACTTTTGGTGATCTACACTGTTAGGAGCAATAAGGAGTGTTAGGTCCACCTTATGAAAGAATTTACAACATACAATGAAGTATGCACTCTATTAGGAGATTTAGAATAAGATTGTTAAGTCCACCTTGTTTGAGGATTTGACTAATGCACCTGCTAGGATGAATCAATGGTTGATCTTTGATCTACAACTTTATTTGCTAAATGAGATTCCTTTAAGTAACAATGATCACCTTATTGTGATAGATAAGTCTCTACTTTTCCTTATACTTCTTGTAGCCTTCTTTAATTCACACTTGTGCTTTTTCTTCTTGTTCATATACTTTTTTGGTTATGATATAATGTATTACATAAATACCAATCCACTTAATTATCTTCTAGAGTTGGCTACAATACCAAATTCCAAAAATCTTCACTAAGTTGGCCCATTGCTAGAACTTGGGTCCTAAAGACAACTTTGGTGAAGTTCTAACACTTGAAAAATATTGTTAACACTTGGTAGACTCTGATACTTGGTTGACATTGAAACTCAGTTCATACGAATCACTTGGAGTACTAGGAACTTGGTCAACACTGAATGACTTAGTGTGTACTAAAGAACTTCATAGATACTAAATTACTCAATTGACATTGCATGGCTCAGTCAACATTGTCTTCATTCACTTTGTTAACACTACAAGCTTGGTAGACATTACAAAGATTGGTTAATACTATATCCTTCATCACTTATATTGAAGAGCTCGGTAGCCTCTACTACACTTGGGTAACATTAGACTTTTCCTTAGAAACTTAGTAGACATTTTAAAGCTTGGAAAAAACTATATTCTATCTTAGATGGTTGGTAGACACTATGAATCTTAGCATGAACTGTAATCTGGATGATTAGCTCGGTAGCAACTAAAACACTTTGTTTACACTGCTAGCAATATGATAAGCTCAATAGCAACTATAGAGCTCTGTAGCATTGTAACCAACTAAGTGTTAAGTCACTAATAGACAAATTATTTGACCATAAGGTCAACATAAATATCTCATAAATTGTTCATGTAAACATTATATCAATACAATACAATTCCACACTTCACTAAACAAAATGTTCTACCTTTATACCCAATAACAAATTCCTATTGGCCTTGTTGCTTGATACTTTGCTAGATATTTTAAATAATATTTTCCCACATGTGGGTTAACATCTAAGATTCCATCTCAACATTTTCAAGTAATTATTTTGGCAAGCCAAAATGATTCCTTAACCAAAAAGTCATTATACTGCATGTTACTATGTTTGTCCTAGTTAACTTGCTAGTGGTAAAACCTTCATAACTCATGTACAAAGCATAGTATTATCTTTAGCGGTCTTATAAATATGTCATGTCAAATTTGTACTATCTTCATTTAAGTTTTTGAAGCCTTAGTTAATCTTTCCAAACAAAATAAGTCTTTTGAAGCCAATTTTGTTGATATGTACTTAGTCTATTTTTTGAATAATGTGCATCCAGACTTCACCAAAAGTTATTCCATCTATAAGTATACTATATTTTTCCATAAATGAAAACTCTAATACATTATCTTAGAAAAATTTCCAATTTATCTCCCCCTTTGGCATTGATGGCAACATATGGGAAAAATTGCATGTGTCAAAATTGTAAAATTGTGGCCTTGTGAAAAATTTAAAAATGTGGATCATTATTTAATTTATCATACCATATTCAACATATTATAATTCCCCTAAGAATAGTATCTAACTTATATCTCCCTCTTATAATCTTAATAATATACAATACTTGCAATTTTTCTTACCATCATACATCACTCCCTTTTACATTAATGACAAAGATGAGTCCAAAAATTATCTACAAGTTAATATTATAGGGCTTCCTTATTGTCTTCATGTTGATTTGATTCCCAAAACATTTATACAATAAAAAATTTTAGTCTTTAATTTATTTAGATCTTCATCCCGTGAATATTTTACATCTTTTGTTACACTAATAATTGTTCATTAGCCATAAGTTTCTAGCTCTACTGCATTCAAATCTATATAGGAAAAATTTTCATAGGATGCCTTTGCCTCCAAAAGTGTTTCAAGTTATTTTTGAATCACATTTACTTTGGGAATCAAGTGATCTTTGAGAGGATTGAATTTCTTCAAGATTATTTCCTTGTCATGCTACAAGATTCTTAGCTCATCACTTGCTTTTCCAATCTTCTGATAAAATTCAATCAATTTGGCATCTTTATTCTTTAAATCATTAATCAAATTTTCAATATTTTTCTCTTTATCCTTTATTTAATTTTTAATGGTTGATGTGTGTTCATGTGTTCCCCTCCATTTCTGTATGCTAGCTCTACCCAGTTGGTTGGTTATGAACATTTTCCTATTTTTGGGATGGGGGTTTGGGGTTTTGCGCCATTATGCTGGTCATTTTACATGCAGTGTCTAAACCCAAATTTTATTAGATTTTTGGGGTTTTTATGACCAAAGACCAAATGGGTTTTAATTTCAAAATTTTCTTACTTTTCGGGTTTTTACCTCGATTTACCTACCACCCAATTTTCTTGAGTTTTTTTGGCATGATGTTGGTTTCCATAGGATGCTAATCAGACCATTGTTCCACTTTTATGCTTGTATTGGGATGTATTCTATATCTGTACTTTCAACTTTGTGTTCGGTTGAGTGATTTTATACCTAATATTATTATTTATTTTGGACCCTTGTTATTTCGTAGACACTAGGATTTATGTAGAATCTGTACTCTTGGATTGAGGCCAGTTGAGTGAGTTCATGATGTTTGGTCTTGTTGTATCATTGGAATTTGTGTAGAATCCATACTCCCAGATTGAGGTTGGTTGAGTGATTTCATGATGTATGGTTTTGTTGTTCATTGGGATTCATGTAGAATTTGTCCCCCTGTGTTATTTTTGGTTGAGTGCTATTTTGCTTGTATTCTCATCCAGTCCTTATGTTATGATCTTTGTCATGGTGCTACATCACACACAAGTACATGCAGGTAGATTTTTTGGGTGACTTGTGAGGCCCAATCTTTTGTGGTACTTCCAAGAGTTATGATCATTGAGGTTGGGTTGGGAATATGCATGCCTATTGGCACTCATTGTTGGATGAGCATGGGTAGGGTAGGGTAGTACATGGAGGGGCTTCTATCTCGCAACCTGGTGACTATTTCCCATTGGTTAGTAGAGGAAGTTTTATATAAGTGATAACTAAATTTAAAAATGTGTGAATGGTAATAAAACTTAAAATAATTAAAATGTTGGGATTGTGCACCTTCTATTGGGAAGAGCTACCACCTGAAGTGTGTGTTTTCCCATTGGGCAATTTAGCTACCAATATTGGCTTGGGCTTGTTGATGCCAAGTGACTCTCCATGTGTCAACCCCTACTTAGTATCCCATTGAGTGTATGACCATGACCTATAGTTTATGCATTGTCTATGTCCTTGGTTTCAGTCATCATACTGTCTGGCATGAGTGTTAGCCATGGATATTTGTTTTATATGTGTTTGTGGTTGGATCATTATCTCCATTAGCATAGTGAGAGTGGGCCTATGGTTTCTACATGATTGGGAGGTGTAGCTACCTATACCACTATTGACATAGTCTATTGTCCTAGTGCGACTGTTGCTAGAAGTATGCTTTCTTGTGATTTGTGCTTTCATTGGAATGCTTGTATATCATGTTTAGATGATGTTAGTTATTGACACATTTCCTTGTTGTGTTGATTAGCATATGATAGATGATGTTATCCATATTTGTAGGATTATCTTATGCTTTACTTCTAGCATATTAGATTTCCTTATGCTTATATTGTAGCATGTTTTAGTAGTGATGTCCTTATATGATAGTACCAATGATCTGATCGGTAGCTTGGGATGTTACGCATGAGGGATGGCTAGGGCCCACGATGGTCTTATGATGCTATTATGGTTGGGAAGAGCTATGTACTTAGTTTGGTTGTTCATTTATTACAATGTTATTTTTGTACACTATAATGTTATTTTTGTACACTATGATGTTTCTTTCAAAACATTCTTTTACTGCTATGGTTTAGATAGATAAATGTTCCTATTTCCTTTTTTATGGTATCTTGTTGTATTTTCACTTGAGTGTTTGTTCCTTGATCTACCTAGATTTGGTACTCCATGATGTGGAGGTTTCATTCCCATTTTATCCCTTGTTTTGGCCCTTAGAGTAATTATTTCTTTCTCTAGGTGACCATGCATCAGCATTGGGTGATACTTTAAAGTATCAGACATTCAAAGGAGAAGAATCATGTGATACTGGAAAGTATTGTATGCCCTTGTAAACTCTATCATGTGACACTCTGTTCTATCACACACCTCTTGGGGAAAGGTCGTACAATACTGGTAAAGTTTTGCACACCTTCTTGAGAAGTGTCACCCAAATCCTAATTGTATTGCATGCCTTTGTTAGAAAGGTTGCATGATACTGGCAAGTATTATACTATGCTGATTTAAAGTATCACCTGGGTTTTGGAAAAACCTGTCCAGTCAAACAGCAGGCACTTTTTGTTTCATCCAGAAGTTTTTCTGAGGTGTTTTGGATACCCTTTATGGTGTTCTCATATACCTTGCAATTGCATTTCAAATTTTTTATGTTATCTGATTTGTATTTGTTTGCGTCCTTCTGTGGTTTGTTGTTTATCTTTGCTAGTGGCATTTGGAGATTCGTTGGTTGCTTGGATTGTTGGTGAAATCTTCCATTGCAATCTTTGTGATCCCTGTATGATGTTGTCATTTGCATTCATACTTGTAAAAAAACATATCTTGGCTTGAATTGAATCCTTGTTCCAAGGATCTTCGGGTGGGGCATTACAAGTTATGCTCCATTATAGGATTGAGATCATGAGTAAAGATGTGAGTGTCATCATGAATCCTAGGAAGAAAAGAGGAATAATGATCAAAGGAGCCCATGAGACTAATATCAAAAAGAGAGGACTTTTTGGGTTCACCAAAAGAAGGTAAACACCTAGAATAACCAATCTACCTTCAAAAATAAAGTGGCACAAGTCAGGTTCACCAAAATATTAAGTGATAAAATAAAAGAACTTTAATAAGATGTAAAATTCCACTTTATGGGGCACTAAGCTATTCAAATATGTATATGTGAAGGAAAGAGTGGAATTTTCAAATATTATTCTACTTATGATCCAAACCAGATGAGCAAGGACCCAAAGGAAGAAGGGTGCTAATACTAAATTTGAATTATAAAGAGGAATACAATATAAGGAAATACACTCTCTTAGGCCCTTAATATGTAAATGTGAAATTGACCTAATTGCTTAGATAATGTAAATCTAGATGTTATTTAAACACAATTAGCCCAATTAAGATGTAAATATATGAAATGAGATAAAATATAAATGAATCACCTTGAAATGCATAGAGGAAGATGTATTTCAATCCCAAAACTTGTAGCCTGAACTCTATATGAATATATGTCTATAGATCTCAAAATAAAATGAGGAAAGGAACAAAAGCCAAAAATATCTTAAAAATGAAGACTAAAGGACTAGGTCAACTTTGGAAGACATCCTACAACCAAGTTTATGTAGGCTTGTGATCTAAAACTGAATTCTCCATAAACCACCCAAAAAGTAGGTTCCAAATCTACAATCCTTTCACTAACCACCTGCAAATCAACATAGAAAAGAAAGGTTTTGGGGTTGGAGTTTGGTGAGGGATTACTTTGGTCAAGCCCTATGTTAAGGAATTGACCTTAATTGAGAAATATAAATCTAAATGAGTGAAGGACAAGACAAATGTTAGGAATTCACCTTCCTTGAAACTCTTGCTTGTAAAGATTTTGTATTGTGGATCTTGAATTAGAAATGTAGTGTAACTCCACTCTTCACAATAGATCTACCATAATTCCACCATGGTGTCATGGATATAAAAGTACATCAATTAAAAAGATGATGAATGCTTCAATGTAGATCTCCTCCCCTCATGGCCAACAATAAGCTAGATCTTGATGAGGGAGTGCTAACAAAGTATCCTTTAATGCTAGATAGAAATCTCCTTGACTAAATGTTTAAAAATCTTGAATACTTGAACTCTTTGAATACAAAAGGCATAAATATTCACTTGAGAGAAAGAGCTTGAGAATATGATCTTGTGTTATGAAAATGAAGCCTCCAATTCTACTTATATATGAGCTTTTGGGCGAGAAAACAATACAAGCCAACTTGATAATAATAAAAAACTAATTAAACCCCCAAAGAATTTCAAGCCCTAAGCCCCCAAACCTCTAGGGACTAGGTTGATCTAGTCCAGAATGGGTCAACCTATGTCAACCTATTCCTAGAGAACAGGTCTGGGAAGCCATAGAGAGAAGAGGCAAATAACAGAGAGATAAGGTGGAAAGATGGAAGATGAGGAGGGAAAAGGAGATCGAGCACATGCTTATCCATGGTCCGAATAGGGTATTACAAAGAGGGAGCTAAAAGGTCTTAAAAGGAAAATGTGTCCATTTTAAGATGGTAAAGGATGTATTCCATAATGCATCCTAATTTTTCTTACAAGAAGACTTGGAATTTAACTTGATTTTTTAATGAAATAAATAAGGAAGTGTGACTTTTTATATACAATATTTTTCACTAATATATTAATTATAGGAAAAATAAATACCTTAATGAATATAAGGATCATATTTGAGTAAAGAATAATTGATTGAAGATATGGGGATAGTTAATCTATCCTTGGAATGACTCTAATTTGTGTTTACAAAGTTGCCACATTTTGTTGAGTATTTAATAAAGAAAAAGTTGATAAATATTATCTTTTCTCATATAATGCTTGTATGATTTGGGAATCATGTGATACTAGGTTAGCACTTTTTAGTGTAAAGAAAAAGTAAGGAACAAAATATGGTAAATTTTTAAGAAGTGAAATAAAGTGTATAGGAGGCTACTTGAATTCCCCCATGATTACTAAATTTCTAATTACAAAGAGAAATAAAAAATATTTGCATACTACTATGAGGATGTGACAGAAAAGAACATTATTGAAATGCTAAGGAGTGACAAAATTCCACTAGTTGGGACATGTAATTTGAATTCTATTAACTCAAGACTAACTAGTAGTATCACCACTTTTCTTAATGAACCAAAGCCTCTATGTTTCTTTTACTTGGACGCTTGATGATTTTATTGTGGATATTAGTGTTACCAAAGAATGGATAATTTTCCATCATCTTAGGTTAGCTTCTCTCTTTGAGATGATGCTTTGTATGGAAAGATCTTTTTAGTATCTTTTATTTATGTTTTTATTTTTCTTTGATGGAGTTATTACATTATCATTTTATCTTTAACTATATAGTTTGCAATAAATTTAGTTGTTTGTAAGTCTTCTACACTTATATAACTTCTTTTGTGCTTTGTAATGCTTGTTTAAGGCATGAAAATTAGTTGAATATATTATCAAATGTAACATTATATTTTACAATTTTATTTTTTCTCTTTCATTTTGGTATCATAGTTGAGCTAAATTCTTGGCATGTGATATATAAACTAGGAAAAAAATAGATACTTAGAGTTAATGAGACACAACTATTCCTCTTGCAATTTTTATATTTTATAGAGCCTGTAAACAATGACGAGCCAATCTATAACAATGCATTGAAGGCTATCTACTAGGGGCATGTCAAAAGATGTAAGGTGTATAAGAAATCAAAACACTTTCTTATATTATACTTTGTGAAGATTCTAAGATTTCCTCTGCTTATTTTTTGGTGGGATAATGAAGTTTACAAAATCTGATAAATATTCATGGACTCCATAGAAACATCAATAACAAATGAAGAATATATTGCAAATAAATCTATCAAATAAGTAGAAGATATGCATAGTTTTTTTTTTTTGTTACCTTAATATGTTTACAAAATCTTCCTAGTTGAAAATTTCTAGAGCTAGAGTGGATTTCTAAGAGTTCTAATGAGAAAGAGTGGGTAAATGGAAATGACATCAGTAGAAGAAAATATTACTTGCATCCTACATAGTCATTAGGAATGATAAGTTGGATAAGATAGAACAATTTTCTAATTTATTTCAAAAGACAAGCATAAGATCATCTGAGGATAGTGGAGTGGTTAAAGATATAAATTTGAATCTAGTTATACTAGGCACTTAGGGTAGAGGATTCTAATGTTTATATTCTTTTATTTCTTATTTTTGAATTTATCATTTAGAAGTAAGAATCTATTTCTTTTTGTCTCATAAGTGGTAAGAAGCCAAGTCAATTAGATTTATTTTTTCTACAAGATTCTTTTCAACGAAGATTTAATGTAGTAGTGAATGCATGTGATAAAATTAGTGTGCTAAGAATACAAAGAATAAACTAAGCATTCACAAACTAATATCAAAGAAAAAAAAAATAGATTGACCAAAAAGGAAACCAAATAACATAACATGCAACCCATGTATAACTACAACTTCTTTGATGTGTAGATATGGCTATGATTATGGATGTGTGCTCAATTATATGCTCAATGTTTCTATAATGGATGATTGTGGATGGATGCATAAAAATCTAAAAATTGCCAAATAGCGCTTTGAAATTAATTAGCTCTCAAAATGGTATAGTAAATCTACTCAAAAGGTGGATTATTTGTGAGGAGAAAAGGGTTCAATTTATAGGCAATCGGGTGAGGAAGAGATAAGAATTCATGATAGATAGTTAATTGAGTGAGGTACAACATAGCCTTGAGTTGATTGAGATAGGTGGAGGAGATGGACTTATGTGTTTAGAGGTGGATGAGGGAGATGTGACATGATAGTGAACTTGGGCTTGAGTTAGGAAGAGTTAATTTATGCAAGTGATCTCGAGAGGAATTTAAGACATAAAAGAGGAGGTGATATGTTTCAATTAAGGTGGGTGAGGTGGCTCAGTTGACTAGATGATGTGGAAGATGGATGGATTTTTTGGAGAAAAGGTTGGTGGGCAAGCTTAATTAAATAAATGAATTATTTAATTAAAAGGGAATTATTTGTGCATGAGATTTAATTAAATAAATGAATTATTTAATTAAAAGGGGAATTGTTGGTGCATGAGATTTAATTTATTATATGAATTATTTAATTAAAAAAAGAATATTTGGTGCACAAGATTTGATTAAATAAATAAATTATTTAAAAAGAAGAAGAATTAGTGCAGGAGATTTAATTAAATAAATAAATTATTTAGTTAAATAAGAAATATTTGGTGCATGAGATTTAATTAAATAAATAAATTATTTGATTAAAAGAGAAATATTTGGTGCATGGGATTTAATTAAATAAATGAATTATTTAATTAAAAGAGGAATTATTGGAGGATGAGTTGATTTTGGGTAAATGTTGGTTTAGAGGATGAGTTTGTGGATGGAGGGATTGGTTTAATTGAATTAATTAAATAGAGAGGAGTTTTAGAGATTAAATTAAATGGGTTTTGCATTTATTTAATTTAATAGAGGAAAGGAGATTTTATTAATAACTTAGACTATTGGTTGTCTATTAATTTATTAATTGGGTTATAATTTAATTAATTATTTAATTAGGAAAATGTGCTAAAATAATTTTATGTTTTATATTTTATTAAAATATGCTTTAGAAGATGACTAAATTTGATTATGAATTCATTTGATCAGATTTAGGTGTCTACAATGAAAAGCATAGAAGAACATTTTTTACTATGTGGTTGTGACCTGTGATTGAATACTTCTATAGAAATATTACAAATCCAACACATAAAGGTGTTTAGTTCTAATAAATACAGATAGATTTCAGTTCAGAATCTATTTTCTCTAATGATATTCCAATAATAAAGAACTTTTCATGTTTTATAAATATTTGGGTATGTGATTCACTGAAAATCAATTAAGAGCTCAAATTATGTTGAGAAAGCCTTTGTTTTATTTTGTCACTTTTTATAAATTTCATGTGTGTTCTATAGAAGGGTATATTGAGACATCAAATAAATAGGGTGTAAATAGACATTATAGGAGACTAGAGGCAATGGAGATAGGAGTGTACCTGTAATCTTGAGATAGCTTCTTTCTCAAAGATGCTTCAGTGCATGAGATGCATCTTGTTTGTATGCCTAGAAAGTTGGGGCATGACATATTTGTCCCTAAGAAAGAGAGTGGACTTGATATATTTGTGTCACTAAAGAAAAAAGGGGGCTTTGCATCATGATTATTTCTTCAAAGAGTGAAGTAAGTTTTGGTTAGTCATATGGTGAGCGCTTGAGGAGGTATTAGACACACTCAAAGGGGGTGTAAACTATTAGTGGAAAGGCATCTTATTGTAAGTATATCAGCAATGGTTTGTACAATAGAGGAGGAATTATTTCCACATCACTTAAAGAGGCATTAAACACACTCTAAGGAGATGTGGACTTTCATATGAAAGACATCTCATGTGCAGTAGTAGAGAAGGCATTACACACACTTAGAAGCAATTTGGAATTTTAGAGGAAACGTGTCTCATTATGTATGAGAGGTGGGAATACTCATGTTGTAAAAATGGTTTCAAGTTTTATGGTTAGAAGATGCAATGATGTAGGAAGTTCAATGTCTCTTGGATAACTTTCACTTTTATTTTAATTAGTATATTAAGGGGGTAAGGGGTATTTTGGAGTTATTACATTATCATTTTGTCTTTAACTAGTCATTCTATAATAAGTTTAACTATTGGTTAGTTTTCTAGAATTATACAACTTATTTCATGCTATATAATTCCTATTTAAGGCCCACAATTTGGTTGAATATATCATGGAATATGATGTTAAATGATTCCATTTAAAATTTTGTATTTTATTGTCTTCTTTTTTGAATGCTGATAGATTTTAAAAATACGTGTTTTGAAGGTTATAATTTGGAAACAAGTTTTTGGTTCAGTTCAGAGCTCAAGTATGGATGGTTTCCTAAAGAGTTCATGATACTATGATTGAAGATTAACACTCTTATGATGGTCAAGAGATGATATGGGGTATTTTTGTCTAGAATAATTTAATGTCTATTATTTTATAGTTTGGTACTTAGAGCTCAAGGATTTAACATGGAGCTACACCAAGTTACAAGGGTCCCAATTGATTTAGGATTTTATTCTTTAAGGAAATATATTTTGAAAACATGTATTTGTTTCATGTAATCAACATTTTTTTTGTCATGTAAATCTTTAGTAGGGTCTCTTAGCAAAGAAATTTGAATGATTCTAGGGATTTATTTGTATGACCAATATATTAAGGTGGATGATATTAGCATAAAGTATGCATTGCTATAGGTAGTTGAATATGATTCTTGGAACTAAATTTTAAGTTACACTAATCATATATACTTTGTATAAATTATCCTCATACCATCATATGATATCATTAAAAAAATCACAATTTTTTTTTAATTTCTCATAGAGAGAAATTATGGACATGATTGTGACCCTAAAGTCAATAAAGTGAGAGGTAGCATTCTATAGAGTAATATCTAAGAAGATACTCATGTAAATCTTCATTTCAAGGGGCCATAATAGTCCTCTATTCTCTATGAATGGTATTGGGATACAATCATTTTAACATGGTAATGGTAGACATTGAAAGAAAATGGATGTTACATCAATATTCTTAGTAATTCTATTAGATGCAAGGGATTCAAAGGGAATGGTGAGAGATATCATGGCTAGTATGGTTTTGGAATGATCATATGAGACTTTGAAAGCTTAAATCTCTAGCTAGTAATCCCAATTTAATTTCTATGATATTATAGTTTGGTACTTAGAGCTCAAGGATTTAACATGGAGCTACACCAAGTTACAAGGTTCCAATTGATTTAGGATTTTATTCTTCAAGGATATATATTTTGAAAAGATGTATTCATTTCATGTAATCAACATTTTTATTGTCATATAAATCTATAGTAGGGTCTCTTAGCAAAGAAATTTTAATGATTCTAGGGATTTATTTGTACAAACAATATATTAAGGTGGATGATATTAGTCTAAAATATACATTGTTTATGCAGTTGAATATGCTTCTTGGAACTAGATTTTGAGATACCCTAATTACATATCCTTTGTATCAATTCTCCTCATACCATCATACAATATCATTAAAAAAATCACAATTTTGTTTTTACCTCTCATAGAGAGAAAATATGGACATAGTTGTGAACCTAAAGTCAAGAAAGTGAGAGGTAGCATTTTATAGAGTTATATCTAAGAGAATGCTCAATAAATCTTCACTGCAAGGGGCCATGATAGTCCTCTATTCTCTATGAATGATGTTGGGATAAAATCATTTTAACATGGTAATGGTAGACATTGCAAGAACATGGATGTTGCATCAATGTTCTTGGTAATTTTATTAGATGCAAGGGATTCAAATGGAATGATGAGAGATATCATGGCTAGGATAGTTTTGGAATGATGATATGAGACTTTGAAAGCTTAAATCTCTAGCTAGTAGGATTAGCACTAGATGGATTAGCACTAGATGGAAGAGTGTAACATGTGATGGAGTGACCTCATAATAGTGGGTCACACTTTTTTGGACATGTTATTCTATCCTGAAATGACACTCAAAAAAAATAGTTGATTTAGGTTTTGAGAGATCTCATTTGAAGTATTTAATAAAAAATTGTTAGATCAAAGCCTTTTGTATCAAAAAAGATTTGATATAACCTCTCCACTCCTCAAGCATACCTACAATGTAGTCTCCTTTACACCTATTAAAATGTTGACAAAATTTTATTTTTTAATTTATCTTTTGGAGGATCAAATGAATTCATTTCAAAAATATATCTATTTAATATGGTGTTGAGATAATGAGTGTTTTACACATTGCATAATATTGTTATATAATATTATTTTATTGTAGTATATGGTTTTAGCATATGGTTTATGTAATACCACTTGGTTTTTTTGTGGGAATTGCTACTATATAAGAAAACCACATGGGTAGTTGTAGAGACAAGACAAAAAGGAAAAAAGAAAAAAAGGAAAGTAGAGAAAGAAAAGGCTTGACAGGTTAGCCAAAAGGAGCATTTGTGAAGGTTGGAAGCATGGCATGGGATGTGTGTATTCATGCTTGTAAACATGGATTGTTTGGCTGTGGCTATGGCTTTGAAGGCTTCCATGGTTATATTGCAATATTATTCATGTTGAATAATACATGGTGATGGATGATGGGCCTCCAAAAGGCTATTGTTTAAGTTCTTTTTATCTTGTTTCCAAGTAGTCATCTTGCAAAAACAATCATGACTTTATGGTTTTAAGCAGATGAACTTGTATGTGTGTGTGTGTGTGTGTGTGTGTGTGTTAAGACATGAAGTACAAGTATGGATAGTTCAAATATGCTATATTTGCTTGAATCTATGGATAAAAATGGTATAATGAAGTAATGTTACATGCTGATAAATGTTTCCCCATTCATGCTATGCCTTGGGTAGTTTTCCTCCTGTAGCCATAGGATTTGCCAGATTGGTAATTTGAACTTTGCACTTTTTCTCTAATGTTGATGATCAAATAAATATATGTATGTGGAATTCATGTGTGCATTGAATTTATTTCAAGTACTTATCATGGGGATTCAAAGATCAAATATCTTAGTGCTAAAGTTCAATCCAACCAAATTGCTAAACCATCGCAAGTGGAGCAAAGTCATTATATGCTTTCTATTGGTGTGATGCATGAATGTAGCTTCCACATCAACCTACTATATTCCTAGAGGATATATTCATGGTTAATGTGATTCTATTTCAAACTTTATGAGTCTGTAATTGATCCTCATTAATGGAGTGATCATAGAGTTAGGAAGTAGTTCTAGTTTCCTTTAAATAATGACTTTTGTAACATTGAGCACAATTTTTTGGGAAGAATAGGATAAGTTGATTTTCATAGCAGTAGAGTGTGATTCATTTTTTAATGAAGTGTAATTATTTACCATGAATGAATAGAATGAGTAGCTCAAGTTTATTTCTCTTATCTTAATTATCTTTTATGTTCACTCATCCGAGGGGAGCCACTTGGTGAGTGAATTGTTCTATTAGAATAGATTTCATTTCCTTGTTTGTTTCCTTGCAAGATAGAATTTTTTTGCTCCTGTAGCCATTGATAACATAATTAGTGAATTGTTCCTATAGCATAAATGCATAGATAGGTTTATTGTTTGTAGCATTACTTTAAGCTTTGAGTTAAGTTATTGTTTTAGTTGCTAGCATAGATTTCCTTCAGAATTGCCTTCGCTTTAGTTGTAATGACTTAAAGAAGAATTAGAGCATATACTTTGCAGTCACCATCTCAAGTTTATGCTCCCAGGTTGAAAAATTAAATGAAGTTAGTGTACTATTTTAGGTAAAACACATGAAGCTATCTAATCATAGAATCACCGTGAAAGGATGTCCAATCCTTTGTTACTAAGGTTTTAATCTAACTAGACATTTTTGGTGTTGTTGTTAGGGAAGGTGTCAATCTAGTTCAACCTTTAAGTCATTATGTTAGTTTAAATTTTGCATTATTTTGCATGCATAGAAGAAGAGATCTCCTTTGGAGATTTCTTCCCCATAATATTTAGGAAGACATTTATAATCCTAAGCTTGATGAACCTCACAGGGAGAATGAAGAAGAAGAACCTTTTGAAAATCCTTTCACTGCTGCTCAAAAATGAATACCCTCATCCTCTGAAGAATCCTTGCATTTGAATGATCTTTTTGTTGAACTTGAATACCAAGATAATCCACTTTCCCTTGTTATCTATCAACCACCACTGCCAGGTCCTCCTCTAAGAATGGCTCAGCCTTAGCCTACATTTCCCTTTCCTATCCCTCCTCAACAAGGTAATCAAAACTTGAAGAACATACCTTCTGTTGCACTTCCCAAGTTCTATGGCCTAATTACTGAAGACCCTAAAACCTTCCTCTTTGAATTTGATATCCTTTACAGAAGTTATGACTATACAACTGATGCTCACAAGATAAAATTGTTTCCATCCACCCTAAAGGAAGCTGCTCTTAGATGGTTTATGGGGTTGGGTGCCAATGTTGTAGTTGATTGCCTATAATGAGAAACTTATTTCTCATAAAGTATAAAGAATACTACAAGGGTCAAGATTTGAAAGGGGATGGAATTTTCAAAATGTCCCAAAAAGATGATAAAACCTTAGAAGACTATATTTCATGATTCATGTTCAACCTGTAGCATAATACACATCATCAACTGAATGAAGAATCAAAGAAACAACTTTTTCTAAGAGTAAATGATGGAAGTATTGAAGCCTTGGATCTAATCGTAGAAGGAGATATCACTTGAAAAATCTAGACTGGTATATAGAGTATATGTTTGAATTATTTTAGATCCACTATAAAGAAAGGTAGGGGACTTAGAAACCTACCACATAAGTCTAATGGTAGTTCAGGAGTATTAAAGATGGAAATATGCAATTTGTTGTCAGACATCAAACAAGACATCATTCATGATGTAGTCACTCAATTGGATACCATGTAGGCTAGAAGGAAGAAGGATGAAGTTGATGTAATGTTAGCTGAATATTGTTCACATTGTAGGGGAAAGAAAAGGCACTATAAATGCAAGTCTATTGCAAGCCTGGAGACACAACCAATGCCTACTGAGTTTAAATCCATTGATGAAAATGGAGAGGTTCTCTACGTTGCTCAATGAAGGCCATGGGTTCAAAGACAAGTTATGCCACAAGATCCTCTTCAAAGTTATAATAGTAACAATCAATGGAAAAATATGAATTTTAGTCAACCACAGCAAGGTTGGCAACAACCTCAACAAGGTTGGTAGCAACCTCAATAAGGTTGGTAGCAAAACCAAAATTAGAATACCCAACCTAGTCAACAAGTCTTAATGGCATCACCTCAATAGCAGGTACTAATTCCTCCTCTTATAGCCACTAATACTCCTCCTAAGAAAACTCATCTACTAGTTTAGTCTAATCCTAATCCCAACAATACCAAGTAGTCAGCACAACAACAAAGCTATATTATTTCCTTGAATGATATCCACTTAAGGTTAGGTATTACTCTTCCTTCACCCCAAAATCCTATAATAACTAAAGTTGAAGATTCCCAAACTAAACAAACAGATGTGTCAAATCAATAGACCTCTCTTGTAGCCAAAGAACCTCCATTTCCTCATAGGTTGATGAAATAAGCCCAATCTATAGAAAACCATGTAGTAATTGATTTTCTCAATCAGCTAAAGCAAATGATAGTACAAATACCATTACTTGATGCTATCAAGGAAGTATCTTCCTATACTAAAGCTATCAAGGAATCATGTATCAAACAACCAAGAAGAAAGAAGAAGAATCCAAAAACTATTCATGTTTTAGGATAATTGTTTGATTAAATGTTGGAAAAAAAATTGTACCTAAGTATTTTGACCCTGGGAGTCCTGTGGTTATTGTCACCATTCATGGGATACAAGTTCAAAATGATTTAGTTGAATTAGGAGCATCTATAAATATCATGACAAAGGAGGTATTGTCTCAATTGCATATCGTTAGTCTCAAATAAACACCAACCATAGTTTAGTTTGTTGATAGTTCTACTATCATACCAGATGGGATGATATAAGATGTCATAGTCACCTTAAATTATTGGGAGTATCTAATAGACATTGTTGTCCTTTCCCCAAAGGCTAACATAGATATCCTTTAATTTTAGGGTGACCATGGTTGGCCATTGCAAATGCATATATAGCTTGTTAGTCTAAAAAGATGACAATATCCAATGGTATCTATACTAAGAACCTGACCTTATAGTCCCCTACTTAGTCACTATTATTAGATGACCAAGTAATCTAGCCAGACTTGGGTGATAAAGATCAAGAGATAAATTCCATCCATCGGCTAATGATGATAGGTCAAGAATTATTTGTAGCTTCTCGAGAAGAAGATGAGATCATTTCATCCATTATAATGAATGAATATGGAGTAGAACCTCAACTGTGTCCTCAAGCAAAATGTTTCCTAGAAACCATATTACCACCTTTGAGCATACCCCATCATTTAGAAGTTTCCCAATTCCTTCACTCCTTACTACCTCATGAGATGGATTATTCTTTTGTTTCCTATTTATTCATGATAGATAAGATTATTAAGATGAAAGTTGGTCTAGAAAAGAACCTGAATGTAAATAATGCCTTATCACCTTCCCATCAAAAAATTATGTTGCATTTACTAGAGGAGAATCAAAAAGAATTTTCTTGGGACTACATGGACATGAAAGGACCATACCCTATACTTTGCGCTCACAAAATTTACACCAATCCTTATTTAAAACCTGTCTGATGGCCTTAGAGGAGAGTTAACCTTATTTTGAAGGATATAGTTAAGAATGAACTATAAAAATTATTGAGTGGGGTTTTATCCACCCCATTTTTGATAGCTAATGGGTTTCACCCCTAATTATTGTACCAAAGAAGAAAGGAAAATGGAGATTTTGTGTAGATTATAGGGAGCTCAATTTAGCCACTAAGAAAGACCATTTTCCCTTACCATTTATAAACCAAGTTCTTGAAAACCTAGCTAGCAAGAAATATTTCTCTTTACTAGATGGTTTTAGTGGTTACAATTAGATACAAATAGCTCTAGAGGATCAAGCAAAAACAACTCTCACATGCCCATGGGGTAATTTTTCCTACTCAGTCTTACCCTTTGGCCTATATAATGCCCCAAACACATTCCAACAAGCTATCATAAGTACCTTTTCATATATATCTATTGACTGTATGGAGATCTACATGGATTATTTTACTATTTATGGGACTAATTTTGAGGAGGCAAAAGCCAACTTAGAGATAGTGCTCAAGAGATACCAAGACTATAACCTTTTCCTAAATAGTGAAAAGTATTTTATGATGATGGAAGTGGTAGTACTAGGTCATTTTATTTCATCAAAAAGCATCCAAGTAGATCTAGTAAATATTGAAGTCATTAGTACTTTTCCTATGCCAGAGAAGCAAAAGGATGTACAAAGTTTCCTAGGACAGGCTAGATATTATCGAAGATACATCAAGAATTTCAATCAACTTGCAGCACTCCTTTATAACTTGTTAAAAAAAAATTATGAATTTTCCTAGGACTCTATGTGTGCTACATCTTTCCTATAGCTTAAAGAAGTGCTCACCATAGCACCAGTTTTAAGAGGGCCTAATTGGGGACTGCCTTTCCACATCCATACAAATGCCTCAGACTATGTTATAGGTGCAGTGTTAGTCCAAAAGGTAGACTCACTTGAACATGTTATCTATTTAATTAGCAAAAAATTTCAAGGTGCGGAGTTTAACTACATAGTCACTGAAAAAGAACTATTTACAGTTATTTATGCACTAAAAAAATTTAGGCACTACATTACTGGATATGAAATATTTTTTCATACTAATCACTCTGCTATAAAGTATCCAGTGAAAAATCTTGTAATATCAAGAAGATTGGCTTATTTGTTCTTACTTATGCAGGAATTTGATATCACCATAATAGATAAACCTGGCAAGGCTAATGTGGTAGCTGACTTTCTCTCTCGGTTGCATGTCCCTAATGATCATGTAGCCATTGACAATAGTTTTCTAGATGAACATCTTTTTCTATTATTGACAAAAAATCCATGGTATGCAAATATTGCAAATTACTTCACCACTAGAAAGATGCTAGTTCACTTCTGCCAAAGAAAGAAAGTTACTAGTTGAAAAAAGTTTTAACTAGTCTTGGATTGTTGGATTTATGTTTTATACTAGCCCTGATCAAGTAATGTGTTAGTGCATAAGGGAAGATGAAACATATGATATCTAGAGGGCATGCCATGATGAGCCCTGTGGAGGTCATTTTGTAGCCAAAAGGACAACCTTTGAAATATTGACAACTGGGTACTATTGCCCAACTTTACACAAGGATGTAGCTAGATACACAAAGAAATGTGATAAGTGTCAATGAGTGGGAAGACCCACTAATTCAAATAAAATGCCCCCAAAGCCTAAATTAGTTGTTGCACCCTTTGATAAATGGCGGATTGACTTTGTAGGCCCTATTAAACCCTCTTCACAAGGTAAATCATATATATTAGTTTGCACTAATTATGTAACTAAGTGGACAAAGGCTAAACCCATGAAACACCCAAGGGATAACAATGTTGCAAAGTTCTTTTATGAATCCATATTTACATGGTTTGGGGTCCCCAGGGAGTGTACATCTGATCAAGGAGCTCTATTTACATCTAATATGATAGCTGCTCTCATGGAAGAATATACTATTCAACATGGTAAATCATCACCTTACCACCCACAAGCTAATGGCCAAGTAGAATTTAGCAATAGGGAGCTAGAAGCCATTCTCACCAAAACAATAGTACTTCATAGGAAGGATTGGGTCACATGCCTTCCTAAAGCTCTTTAGGCTTATAGAACTACCTAAAAATCTGCAACAAGTTTTTACTCCTTTTGATCTCATCTATGGTCAGTCAGGTGTAATTCTTGTAGGGTTTAAATATAAAACATTGAGGGCTACTTTAGAGCTCGGTATGGAAATCACTATTGAACAACAAGACTGAATCTTGAGTTTAAATGGCCTTGATGAATGGCACAAATCTATATTGAACAATACCAAACTCATCCAGCATCAATGGAAATAATGGCATGATAAGTTTATCAAAGATAAAGTGTTTGTTGTGGGAGATTGGACCCTTCTTTATGATTCCAAGTATCAGTACAATCTAGGAAAGTTTCAAACTCGCTCATTTGGACCATATGGAATTGTTGTTCTATTTCCAAATAGAGCATTCCAATTGTCTACTATTGATCCTATTCAATTCAAGTTACTTGTTAATGGGTATTGTCTTAAGCTCTACAATAAATTATTCAGTCATGAGGAGTTCCTATAGTAGTTTTAGCATAATGAAGATATACTCATTCCTGCAATCGAGCCTTCTAGGTCTTCTACCTTGACTACTGCCAAATCTTGATTACATTCAAGATTTTCATAATAAATACTTTCTTCTTGAAAGTACTTTCTCTATCATACATTTCATCTCACCCTCTCTCTTTTCCATCCTTCCACCCCATCCCATCACTCCATCACTTTTGATGATCTTTTCCATAACACTTTCCTACAGTGCCTACCAAGTACGTGCCACATACTCTTGCATACATTTTATTTTACTCACTCTTTATTAGAAATTTATGTTTTTTAAATTTATTACTCTTGCATATCCTAGCCTAGTGGGACCCATTCCCAAACATAGTTTGGGGGGGTTGGGGGGGGTGGGGGGGGTGGCGCGGGTGGGGATTCATTTTTTTAAATTTCAAATTGCATGTAAACTTTTAGAGTTATTGTCTAATGAGATTGTCATCACATATTGATGACTTGTCCTTTTGTGATTATATTATTAATGGAGTTAAGGACATTATAATTAAGCTTAACTTTTAATAATAATTGGAAATGTGTTTAGGCTAATAAACCTATACATGAGTGAAAATTTATGAAAGTTGATGTAAGGAGGGATATCATGAGATTGTGTGCATTAAAAATCTTTATGAAGCACAAAGTGATAGTACACCATTTTCTCTGTCTAGTGCCATAATATTGCAAATTTTTTTAGCTCACCATTTTGAACTCTAAAAATTCCATGATTTTTTTATAGAAAAATTGTGCATAACAAGGGGTGGAGGTCTCCAAAGGTATGAACCAATTGATCATAGGTTTTTGTTGGGTGACATGACCAGTTGTGAGATGTTCCTGAGAAGAGGATGGCTAGACTACTGCCTTAGTCTTAAGGGATTTGATGAGGAGGTTGCTCTTTAACTTTTGAGCACCTTGAAGGATGGCTTTGCAATGGTTAAGGGCCTTAGAATTGAATTTATAGAAGATGTGGTAGCCGAAGTAACTGGGTTACCCTAGGAAGGAGAAATTGGGAAAAATATTTTGACCTATATATAGCTAGGGCATAGTTTAGTGTGCATCTTGACCCTCCATTGGACATTGAAAAGAAGCAGGGTACCTCTATATTATCATTGGCTTTGGATTTTATCTAGCCAATAGCATTTACCATTCAATACTTCACTTTTGAAGGAATTACAAATACCTACATGCCTTACATTTCAAGATTTTGGCACATCTGTAGCATGATTATTGATAGGTAAATCTTTCCAATTTCTTATTTAATATTGTTAAGAAGCAAGCTTCTTTAGTTCAATTAGGAAAGGATTAGTCTGTCTTGCATCATTGCTTGATAAAATTAGTTGTGGAAAGGGAATTGAACAATTAATCAATTGTGACATGGGAAGAGTTTCTGCAGTTAAAAGAGGTAGAGCCTAGATTGGTTGGCCCTACAGGCCAAGGTGTTGAATGAAGGGAAAGGACATCTACTAGTTTTTGTAAGGTTATTCCTAGGACTAAAAATGTTCCTAAAGCCTCTCCCTCCAGTTCTAGACCAACTAAGAATAGAATTTATAAAGTTGAATCCTCCATTTCTAGCGAAAAGAAAAGAAAAAATAGAGAAGTTGTAGTGCCCCCAAGACCCCATTGTTTGTTAAGACTAGGTCTACTATTAGGGAAGGAAAAGATAAAGTCATGGAACCTGAAGAAGAAAAATTAGAACAAAAACCTAATGATGAAATTAATGTTAATGAAACCTTGCACTCACAAGAAGAGGAAGTTTCAAAAAAACCTCACGAAGCACCTATGATAGAAATGTTTGCAAGCAAGAAGAAATGAAAGAATCGTCCATGTCTGTCTACACCTCCTATGAGGTGAAGTGTGAGGCTTTTTGAAGGAAATAAGATTATTAAAGCCTCTTTTCCAATGGTTAACCTAGAGTCTTCTAAGGTTGAGAAGAAGTCCTATTCAGAGGAAAATTTGCAACAAGATATAGAAACTGATAATGAGTGCAATAACTAGAGTCCACAACCTAAAGTTGACCTTAGTGTTAACTATGTGCTTGTTGATAGTTATGAGGATTCTAGTAAGCTTGAAGCATCTAAGGAATTTGAAGAAAGTCATGTTATGCAAGATACTGGTGAGAATCAAGAAGACCTTCCTTCTGAGGACTATCTATAATTCAAGAAATAAATTATTGAGGAAGTAATGGAAAAGCTCAATCAGGATGGACTAGATATACTAGCCATAGTAGTTGTTGAATCTGGTAAGGAAGAGAATGTGGTGACAAAAATTGTCATAAGCGAAGGAGAATTCTCCACACCACAAAGTGCCAAAAAAATTCTTCATTTGACATCTAAATGGATAGACATTTTTAACTAGGAACCATTGCCACCACTGAATTTGTCTACACCTTTGTCTACATGAATCAATTTGTTTCAATAGTTGTTATCAGAAATAGTTCAATGGAAGTTGGAAAAAGAAAAATTGAAACATTTTATTAATGAATAGAGCTATCAATTGAAGCAGATCTCATACTAGAATGAAGTTTTAAAAAGGAGGATTGAACAAGTTATAAGATTGATTCCTAAACTGATGGAATGAAGATCACCATCACAATTGTATGCATTGTTCCTTAAAGAGTAGCTTATAAATTTCAAATTGAGTAGAATTGTGGAAGGGCTTAATGCCCCCATTTCAACTCCACATGAGTTTTATGATGTATTCCAATCTATTCCAATGATTTATTGTGTGAATTATATCTCCATAATTTTATAGTGCCTAATGACACAGAGTGGAACTCACTCATGTGGATAGGGGATGTGCAATTGAGAGTAGTGATGTCTTGGATGCAAAATGAGATAAGTAGGGAACATTAAGTTATGCCTTATAGGAATAATGAAATGATAGTTCCTCTACTCATGAGACCAAAAGTTCAACACTCTAGATGAACATTTTTGAATTGGATTTCTATCCTAGGTAACCCTGTTGGAACTAGTAAAGTATGCCTAGTTAGAGAGCAAGCCTTTGTTGAATTGAAATAGCACTCATCTCAAGATGTTGAGATAGTGAATATTGCTTCAAGACAAAGGTGGACATGAATACCACATGACCTGAAGATAAGGGAACCCCACTTTCAAAATTTAACTCTTACTACTATCAGAATTCCATGGTATATTGATTTGGGAAGGAATCAGTGCAAATATTGGCTTCCATTAAAGTATCAACCCCCTATTCTCTTGTAGCCACTGCTAGCAATGAACAACACTGTAGAGGATCATGATATGATAGCATAAGTTTGGTGATGAAGAAGGCTCAAAGAAAATTATGGGTACTTTGACTATGTTAAGAATGAGCCAAGGGAGAGGATAGCTAGTGATTGGAGAGTTCAAGACAGAATCATAAACTTCATAGTTATTAGGGACTGATGGGCTTCCAAAAGGCCATTATTTTAAGTTCTTTTTATCTTGTTTTCAAGTAGTTATCTTTCAAAAACAATCATGATTTTGTGGTTTTAAGCAGGTGAACTAATGTTTTTATGTATATGCTATATATATGTTAAGACATGAAGTAGAAGTATGGATAGTTGAAATATGCTATATTTGCTTGAATCTATGGAAAAAAATGGTATAATGAAGTAATGTTGCATTTTGATAAATGTTTCCCCATTCATGTTATGTGTTGGGTAGTTTTCCTCTTGTAGCCATAGGATTTTCAAGAGTGGTAATTTGAACTTTGCACTTTTTCTCTAATATTGATGATGAAATAAATATATATTTGTAGAAGTCATGTGTGCATTGAATTTTTTTCAAGTACTTTTCATAGGAATTCAAAGATCAAACACCTCAATGCTAAAGTCAAATCCAATCAGATTGCTAAACCATCGCAAGTGAAGCAAAGTCATTATATGCTTTTTGTTGGTGCAGCGCACGAATGTAGCTTCCATAACCTACTATATTCTTGGAGGATTTATTCATGGTTAATGGTGATTATGTTTCAAACTTTATGAGTATGTAATTGATCCTCATTAATGGAGTGATCATAGAGTTAGGAAGTTGTTGTAGTTTCCTTTAAATAACGATTGTTGTAGCTTTGAGCATAGTTTTTTGGGAAGAATAGGATAAGTTTATTTTCATAGCAATAGGGTGTGATCCATTTTTTAATCAAGTGTAATTCAAGTTTATTTATCTTATATTGATTGTATTTTCTATTCACTCATCCAAGGGGGGCCACTTGGTGAGTGAACTATTCTGTTAGAATAGATTTCACTTCCTTGTTTGTTTCCTTGTAAGATAGAATTTTGTTGCTCTTGTAACCATTAATAATAGAATCCGTGAACTATTCCTATAGCATAGACACATAGATAGGTTTATTGTTTGTAACATTTTTTTAAGTTTTGAGTTAAGTTATTGTTTCATTTGCTAGCATAGATTCCCTTCAACATTGCCTTCACTTTAGTTGTAATGACTTAAAGAAGAATTAGAGCATATACTTTGCAGTCACCATCTCATGTTTATGCTCTTGGGTTGACAAATTAAATGAAGTCAATGTACTATTTTAGGTAAAACACATGAAGTTTTGAAAGGATCTTCAATCATTTGTTACTAAAATATTAAGCTAACCAAACAATGGATGATTCTGGAGGCTGGGTTTTTTTCCCTCTTCGAGGGTTTCCCAATGTGTATCTTTGTTAGAGTAATTAGATATTTTCTAATTAACTCTAGTCTACTTAAGCTAAAATTTAGGTATCTAATAATTTATTTATTTTATTAATTATTATGATACAACCTAGATTAATTTATCTTCCTATATTTAATAATTATCTTCTAATTATTAAATACCTAGATTAAATACTCTTCCTATGTTTAATAATTATCTTGTAATTATTAAATACCCTAAAGAGTTTTCCTTTACCTTTTTGGGTATCGATCTCCTTTATAAGGATGATCTCTCATTGTATTTTCATCATCTTAAACTACATTTTACTCTCAATTTACTAAGACTTCCAGGCTTATCTTTTTTCCTCCTTGGTTTCTTTTCTTCAACAAATTATTTGTATGCAAGTGATCTTGGCAAACTGCCAGGTGTGTTGACACTATCATGAAAGAGGAGATGAATGTCCTCTATAGAATCTACAACTGGTGCACTTGGAGGCACAATGAATGGAGCTGGAGGGTTAGACAGACCTAAAGAAGAATTTTACTGAAGAGAAAAGACCTTTATTGGATGTGGTGTGGTGATCTTAGGAACAATACAAAGGTTCAAGTGTCTTGACTGCACCACATGATGCTCTAACGAAAGAGAAGAAGTGTGCTCTGATAATGGAGATGGTGGACCAAAGTGCAAGAAGGTGTAGAGACAAGTGGAATGATCAACTATTCTTGTAGTAATAAGACCTCGCATTACACTATCCAGAATGAAGACTAAATCTACAGTGAACTCAACTGTCTTCCATGATCCACTATGTATAATCTTAGAAATCGAGAGAAGGTTTGCAGATAGAGATGGAACATACAATACATTATTAAAGGTGCCATCCTGAATGCCAATGAAACCTTTCTCGCAAAATGGTGGGGTAGTGTTATTTCCCATGAGAATATGAGGAATGGGAGAAGCCTCAAGAGTAGAGAAGACACTGTGAGAAGATGTCACATAGTGAGAAGCACCTGAATCCAATATCCAAGGGACCTAGGAAGGGAATGCAATGGATGCTCGTAATGCATGACTCTATCAAAAATCTAGTGTAGATGTTGAAGATATGGAATAAGACTAAAAGGTAGACCCCTATGAGGTAGAAGAGGATGGAGAGGAAACAGTGTTCTTCTGAAGAAGAGCTTGCAAATCTACAATCTACTTCTCATAGCCATCAAATCTCTTCTAAAAATAATGTGACTTGTCATGAGGTCCCTTCTGAAAATAGGAATAGGTAGGAATCTCAGTATTCTTTTTCAACTTCTTAAAAGAATATGATGGACTAGTAGAGTGCTGAGAAGAGGAATTTGATATCTGCTTAAGTTTCTGCTCCTGTGTATCCTTGGCAAGCAATGCCTGCGACTCTAAACCTATAAGTAAATCCATCCGAGTGAGCTTGGACTACTCACGAGTTAACCTATCATAGAATATCTCAAAAGAAGGCATTTGATGTCTATTACCCAAGGTATCCATGGTGGAGTAGAAAGTGGAAGAAAATATCTAATACAATCCTCGCAACATTGAGAGTCTCAAAAAAATAGACTCATCATTTGTTTTTTTTTTCCACATCCCTGCAAAACTGAACGCAAATATTTGAACTTCATCAAGAAATCCTCAATGGGGAGAAAGTTGGTTGTACTTATGATTTTGAGAGAGCCACTTGAGCTATTTTTTATCTATGCTTGGGGTTATAGAAGTTGTCTTTGGGGGGTCTTGTTGAGGCCTTCCTTCCTTCATGTTTTTTTTTCAGCATGTTTGTTCTATCTCTTTTTGGAGTAGGGTTTTTCCCATTGGGTTTTCTCTATTTCTCTGATTTACAGAGATTTAGTTGTGCTTGGGTACCTCATTAGGCCTTGTTTGCCGAGACCCAAATCTTCTTTCAGTAATAGTTTCTAGGCTTTTAGCTACTTCCTAAGTTTATCTTAAGGGGGGTGTTAGAGTAATTAGATCTTTTCTAATTAACTCTAGTCTACCTAAGCTAAACTTTAGGTATCTAATAATTAATTTCTTTTATTAATTATTATGATACAAGCTAGATTAATTTCTCTTCCTATATTTAATAATTATCTTGTAATTATTAAGTACCTAGATTAAATACTCTTCCTGTATTTAATAATTATCTTGTAATTATTAAATACTGTAAAGATTTTTCCTTTACCTTTTTGGGTATCGATCTCCTTTATAAGGATGATCTCTCATTGTATTTTCATCATTTTGGAATAAAATTTTTGTTGGTGTAATTAGGTATTTACTTATTACACTTAATTTTTACTTAGGTTAATGCATTATTTAATTATTTTGCATTATTTTATTATTATTTTAGGTGAGACACTTAGGAGTTTGTGAACTCTCATTGAGTTACGCAACTCTAATTATGCACATGGTGTCTACAACACAGGAGTATGCATCATTCACTGAGTTGTCATGTTGACAACATAGTTATCCGTACTCCTTATTTAGCACATGTTGTCTACACCATTGATTTGTGTGCTACACCATTGTAGGCTTATCCTCACATCATCTCACTTAATCACGTGCTTAATGGAGGATAACCCATATCTGGTGGACATGTGCCTGGTTGTATGACATATCATGATGCTAACTTCTATGCATTCTAGAAGCTCTCTTGAGGCCTTTATATTCAGGCATTCCTAGTGTACTCCTAAATCCAATTATTGAATGAATGTCATCATTCTGATCGTACTCTGTCTATTTTGGTCTATTGTGTGCTTGTGTTGAGTTCTTTAGTTCTTGGGTGAATTCTGGCCTAAGACAAATTCTTACATGTTATCAAAGCTGAGAGAGATTCACATCATGTAGCTGTTCGAGACCATTCATGCTTTAGCACCTCGACACAAATCTGGAGGATCCGTAGAAATTGGGATTGTCTAGAGCCAGATCTAACCTCACCATTGCATTTGGAGTGTGGATTTGGTGAAGATTGACTATAAATTTGCCTATATTAGGTGAAATTTGATCGTGAGGCAAAAAAATTTTGCAAACCAGCAACCGGGGGCACCAATTTGCAATTGGGTATGATCTTTTTCATTGATCTAATTGTTTGATTTTTGGATCTATATTTCTCTGTAATTTTCGAATTTATTTTTCAAATGTTTAATTTTCAAAATCAGGACAGAGAAAATTTGTAGGCCAAACTGAGCAATCACACCATGGCTTGGCTCTGTAATTTGAGTGAAATATTTGTTATTTAATTTGCAGGGTTTATTTTATTTAACTGGTCGTTCTCTAAAAATCAAATCACGCAGTACAGTACTGCGCAGATTGAATATTAATTTCAGCCATCCCATAACCCAACCACAAATTCTGGCTGATGACCCAAGCCAATAATCTGGCGAGAGCTTTCTTTGTGTTACCCTATGGCGGGTTTTCATTAAATGGTTCTTAAAGCGCCTATCCCATCCATGTGAGATTAATCCCATGAACTTTGGCAACATTAAAGTTTTGCGGCTTGCAAAATAGAGGATCACCGATCAACCACAGTAGATATTCTAGTAGAAACAACACCCACACACTACACCACGCAAACTGCTTCGAGCGACCCACGCCAACAATCAGTGACCCAGCTCAGCCACTACCACTGCGCAGCCTATGTCTACATGAACCTGTCTGGTAATGACACGTGACAAAATTCTGTTGGCTAGCCCGCCAATTCACATGATGACTATGAAGAATACATGGCAGCCAACTTAGCAGTAACTGTACTGCCATGCAAGATGCCACCTCACCCTGCCCAGTTAGATTGTTCCATACATTCTATATAGTATGGATTGACGTCAGCTGCCACATCATCTAGTGGGCTGAAATTTTGCTGATGTCATCATTTTGCTGTCATAAAATTGATGTCTATCTAGAAATCATTCTAGGCTAAATTTGAACTACTTTGATGGCGATATGACCATCAAATTTAACCCGTTGATTCACTGATGCAACCCCTCACCAAATTGATTTTGGTTTTTGCAGCCCGACTTCAAGAGGCCATAACATGCACATTCAAACTCCAAATCAGGTGCAATTTTTTTTGAAATTGGGTAGAATTTTCTAAATTTTTTAGTGGTGTAGCTATTTTCTTGTTTTGGTGCATGAATTGTTCAGAATTTGCATTTTTTGGTGATTGTACCTAGATAATCATGCATTTTGCAACTTCAAATGCTTCGTACAAGCACATCTGGAGTCGAAAACAGGTTCTATTTTTTTTGAAAGTGTGTATATTTTTGTCTACTTTCTAGATTTGGCATTAGATTGTAGTGTTGTGTGGACAAAATTGTCACTTTTAGAAATAGGGCCTTTCTTTACTTTGTAATGCTTCAAAATTGTAGCACATTGTAAAGTTTCAAATTTGTACTCTATTAAGAGGTTGTAATAAGAAAAATTAGAAGCCTAAAAAGGCAAAATTGGCAAGTGGTCCATTTTAATTGCACTACTGATAAAGTGCCCAAAGCATCTATTTTGGGAGGGTTTCTTGATTTAGTGAAAAGGGGAGGTGTTCTTGGTGTTGTGTTCTCTCTTTTCTGCAATTTTCTTTCATTTTCTACATTATGGGAAACTTTAAGTTTCCTAAATTAACTCCTCATAACTATGCTTCATGGTCAATCAAAATGTTGTATCACTTAATGCATAATGGAGTTTCACAATATGTAGATGGTACTCTTCCTAAACCAGCAGGTAATAATGTGTTTGCAAGTGATATTTCAAATTGGGTAGCCATGGATAGGAAAGCCCTAGGTGATATATGTTTGAGGGTAGATGATAAAATCATGTATCAAATTAAGAAATGTACTACATCCAAGGAAGCTTGGGATACCCTCAAAAGCCTTTATGGTAAAGTGTCTGAAGAGGATGTGTTCAAAATTGAAGATGAGCTTGTTTCCTTAGATCTTAAGTCGTATGACTCAATACAGGACTTCTTCATTAAGGTGAATTAATTAAGGACAAAGCTTACTAATTGTGGGAGTTCTATCAAAGATGACAGACTGATCTATCTCATCCATAACAAGCTATCATCGGAGTATTCCACATTTGTATCTTCTTTTAATACCTCAAAGACTACCTTAATGTCTGCCTACAAGAAAGTCACTTTTGATGAATATGCTAAACTATTGGATGATGAAGAAAAGAAGTTGAAATCAATGCGGATTCTCAAAACACCTCAGGCCAAAGAATTGGTGGCTAATGAGGGTTCTCAACATTCAGCTAGACAGTCTTCAAACAAAGGCAAGGGTAAGAAGAAATGGAAGAAAGATAAATTAGAGGATGCAGAAAAGACAACACCTCAATCCAATCAACAAGGCAAGTCCTTGAATTCCAACAAGAAAGGGGAAAATAATAAGGAGAAGAAGAAGTGTGCTTATTGTAAGAAATTGGGTCATGAAGAGCATGAGTGTTATCTTAAAAAGATTGATGAGTTGACTCACATCATGAAGAAACATAATGTTCCATTGCCTAATGCTTATAAGGATAAAGGGTCATCTTCAGATTCAAAGGGAAAAGGGCAAGAATTCATGGCAAATGCAAACTCTTCAACGGAATGGATATTTGACTCAGGTGCCTCATATCACATGGGTTCTTCAAAAGAGGATTTTTCTTCATTGAATCACTTAAAGGTATTGCACATCTTCATGGGGAATGATAGTAAAATGGAAGTTGAAGGAAAAGGAAAAGTGGAGATGGAAAATGGAGAATTTCAAGAGGTTCTCTATGTTCCAAACCTAAGTTCAAATCTCCTTTCAATCTACCAAATCACTCACCTTGGAGATGGACATAGAGTTGAGTTCCTTCTAGACTCAGTTCAAGTGCACAATCTTAAAGATAATTCCTTGGTTGCAGTGGGGAAAGTGAATGATCACAAGAGGTTGTACTCTTTCTCTCATTTTGTACCCAAGTCTTCTTCAAAAGCCTTGTTAACTCAATCTAATTCAAACATGCAATTATGGCATGAGCGGTATGGTCATCTTGACTATCGCTATCTTCAGCAACTTTGCACATACCAAATGGTGAAAGGTCTACCTCAAATCAACTTTTCTAAGGGTAAATGTTCAACAAATTTAGTGGATATGCATCTAAAGGGGAAGTTAGAAAGAGGGAAGTCTTCTAAAGCAAGAAGTGTTCTTGAAATGGTTCACATGGTATTAGTAGGTCCTTTTGCATTCAGCCAGGGTTGCTACATACTCAGCTTTGTTGATGACTTTTCAAGGTTCACTTGGGTCTATTTTCTTCATAGTAAGAGTGAAGTGTTGGACAAACTTCTAGACTTCAAGGCTCGTGTAGAACAAAAATCCAGGAAAGCCATCAAAGTACTCCACATGGATGTGAACAGAATACTTAAGGACTTTTGCAAACATGAGGGCATTGATCTTCAAAATCCTTTAGCATTCAGTCTGCATAAGACAGATAGAGTAGCTTTGAGGATTAGAACTCTTAAGTCTATGGCAAGTTGCATGATTCATGCCAAGTCTCTAGATCCGTCATTAGAAGTCGAAGCAATCTCTAGTGCCACTCACATTATTAATCGTTCTCCTCATCTAGCCTTAGATGGAAAAAATCCTTTTGAGGCATGGTGTGGCAGAAAACCTATTGTGACACACTTTAGAGTCTTCAGTTGTCCTACATGGGCAAAGAAATCTTCTAGGGGATGCAAGGCACAGTTATCTTGGATTTGTACTTTCATTGGTTATGAAGACGGTGTGAAGGCATACAGACTTCTAGATCTTGAGACACATCAGATATTTGTGGAGAAGGATGTAGATTTTGAGGAAAGTTCTCCAAGCTTGTCCTCTACTCCTCTTCACACATCCTATAGCGTGGAAACTGATAGTGATACCAATGATAGTGCTTCAATAGCTTCAGATACATGGGGTTCTATCAACAGTTACAGTGAGAGGTCACTTCATCAGTTCAGTTTGCATGCATATATCGCCACAATGATAGGTCCAAAATAGCAAGGTACATCCAATCTTCCAGATACAGATTGAGTGATAGATTTGGGGGATAGTATTCATGATCTGCCTCTTCTTCTTGATGCAAAAATACCTTCTTCAATTGTCATGAGGGTTTCATCTAACTCTTTTTTTCATTCTCTACATGATCAATCCTCCCAAGTTGAAGTGATTATGGATACTTATGATTAGCAGTTGCAGCAGGGTTCTTCATTAGTTGCAGAGACAGACAGTTCTTTGGGATAGGTTCTTTAGCTAGTTGAGAAGGTTTCAGAGACATCACTTATCCATGGGATTCTTTCCACACACAGCAGAAGCATCTCATTTGTACCCTTGGCATTGTTTCTTCCTAGGGGGAGGAACACCATTCTATAGTCTTTGATCAGCTTCTTCATCGGAGCAGTCACTATTTGGCATTCTTCTTTGCGGGGGGGAGCCTATCCTATCTCTCTTCCTCTTCTCATCATTCTCTTATGTATATACTAGATGTATGTCATAATGAGGGGGTCTTGATTACTCCATCCATCCATGCATCCTTATTTATCTCTCTTTTTGGGGGAGGGTTTTTCCCATGAGGTTTTCCCTCTTTCCCCACTTTATGGGAGATTGCATATCATTATGTAAATGGGTACCTAACATGGCCTAGTAGTCGGGACCCATTCTGCATTTCATCCTAGATTTCATAAGCTTAAGGGCATTCCCCTAAGTTGCACTTAAGGGGGGGTGTTGGTGTAATTAAGTATTTACTTATTACACTTACTTAAGTTTTACTATTTTGCATTATTTTATTATTATTTTAGGTGAGACACTTAGGAGTTTGTGAACTCTCATTGAGTTACGCAACTCTAATTATGCACATGGTGTCTACAACACAGGAGTATGCATCATTCACTGAGTTGTCATGTTACAACATAGTTGTCCGCACTCCTTGTTTAGCACATGTTGTCTACACCACTGATTTGCATGCTACACCATTGTAGGCTTATCCTCACATCATCACACTTAATCTTGTGCTTAATGGAGGATAACCCATATCTGGTGGACATGTGCCTAGTTGTATGACATATCATGATGTTGACTTCTATGCATTCTAGAAGCTCTCCTAAGGCATTTATATTTAGGCACTCCTAGTGTACTCCTAAATCCAATTATTGAATGAATATCATCATTCTGATCATACTCTGTCTATTTTGGTCTACTGTGTGCTTGTGTTGAGTTCTTTAGTTCTTGGGTGAATTCTAGCCTAAGCCAAATTCTTACAATTTTACTCTCAATTTACTGAGACTTCCAAGCTTATCTTTTTTCCTCCTTGGTTTCTTTTCTTCAACAAGTTATTTGCATGCAAGTGATCTTGGCAAACTGTGAAGTTGTTTTTATCAACTTCTACAATCTTGTGTCACATTTTTTGTGGATATGGTGTCTATTCTCTTGTATGTGGATTTTAATTACATATTTATTTAAAATATAATATGGTTATGTGGAAATGATAATATTTTTAGTTGCAAGTTTCCTTACAAGTGGTATCAAAGTTATGGTTTTATTGTTGTAACCCTAGATTCGATCCATGGGAATGCATGAAAGGATAAAATAAAGGACAAGCTTTATGGATTTTGTAGGTTGTTTATTATAGATCTAAGGGTTTTGGATTTTCTCTTATGATGGGATTTTGGCATACTTTTTGGGCATGTGAAATTTTGTCAAATGATTTTTTTGGATGTTTTATTTAAATGAGGGTTTTAGGTGGGAACTTGCAGAAAAGACCTTCTAGGCAAAAATAGACCTCACCATTGGATCTAGGTCGATGTCTCCACAAATTTTTATATATAATATGCCCTAGTTTGGGCATGTAAAGAGAAAATAAAAAGATTTTTAGTTTTAGTCTGTGATGACTGCCAAATTTAATCCCTTCAAAAAAATTGTCACAAAAAAAAATCACAATGAAAAATGGTAAAAAGACTATCTTGGTAAAATGACTATAACTTTCTCTTAGGATATCAGATTTTGGACTTCTTATAATTTTAGGAAAGCTAATTCAGAGAAATACAACTTGGTGTAGGTTTGATTCTATGATTATGACATTTTATTAGGTTTTAAGAGCCCAAAAGTTAGATGTTATTTATTTTGAGCACAACTTTGGGCATGACTTAGGCATACATTGTCAAATTTTGGACTTGTAATAGTCAACAGAAAGCTCTTGGAGAGATCTACACATTCATTCAGATTTGGTGCAAGTTTGGCATAATTTATTTGGTGATATATTTATTTGAATAGTTTATGATTTATATTGACTATAGTAACATTGTGAGTTCATGACATTGCATGTTTTAAAGATTTGAGAATTGATGTTATTATAAAAACAAGATGTCTTTCAGATTGGTCTCATGATGATATGGTTATCAGTGTTTGATTTGGATGAATGATGACTTGTTGGGTCTACAAGTTGTTTAGTGTTATAAGTGGTCTATACTTATAGGTTTCATTTATGGCTTGGATATGGTTGGCTTTTTCCATTGATCTTTCATTATTTATGCATATTCAGATTGGGGGCTTGGATTTGGGTTTTCTATTCCCTTAGTCACATGATTTTGAAATTTTTATTCATGTATAAGAGATGATATGTTTTTACCAGGTACAATCATGGTAGAGGATTGTGGTTGAATATTTTATGCTGACAAATTGGAAACTTTGAGAGTTTAGTTGCCTAGTTCATGGATTTGATCATGATTCCATGGATTTTGGCATGACATGATTGGATATATAGGTACATCTTTGATATTCATTGGTTTGGATTCCTAATTTGGTTATGGTGGTATATCTTCTTGGTTAAAGATCATGGTTTTTTGGTTTCTTTTGAGGATCTCATGATGTGCACTTTAAGTTCTTTGATGATTAGATGCCTTGGTTGATTCTCATGGTAAAAGGATGGTTTTTTCATCATGATGTCATGGATAGATTGGATACATGTTTTAGTGGGAGTTTGTGAAAGTAATGAGGTGGCAGTGTAGGATTAGTTCTTGGTTTGGTTTGTATCTTCTAAGTTTCACTTAGTACTAACACTTTGGTTGTGTGAGTATACGCCTAGAGGATATTCATATAGGAGATGGATTTTATGATGCCATGGGTGACTTGGTACCATGGTTGAGTGGGAGTTTTTGGCATTGATATATTTATTGAGAGTTTTCAAAAGTTGGAGGTTTGTCTTAGATCTCGTTGTTGCAGAAGCACCTTTGACATTTGCATTGTGCACTTGTTATCCTCATGGTGTATGAAGATGGTTGGACCTTGAGGACTCATCAAGTTCTTGGTTATCTTCATAGCGTGTGGAGATGTTTCTTCATGGTATGTGGAGATGGTTTTCTTCATGGTGTGTGGAGATGGTTGCATCTTGAGGACTCATGGGGTTCTTGGTAAAGGTGTCATTTATGCTTTCATTTGACATTGGTATTAGGATGGTTTCATTATTATGTCATGGTATACTCTTGGTATGTTTTTGCAATTTTGATATGTTATACTATCTTCATATGGAACATGATGTCTCTTTGGTTGAGATTTTGAGATTTTGGAACTTTGACATTGATCTTGGTTTATTTTTTTGGTATTGAGTGCATTGATCATTTGATGGATACTTCATGATATTGGTATGTTTCATTTGAAGTTGGCATGGATTGATTGGTTATAGCTGCTCGTGGATACTTAGAGATGGTAGTGATGCTATTTTTTCTTGGATTAGAAAAGTATTTGTTGGGATAGTTGATGGTTTCAACAGGAAGTTTGAGGGGCATCCCCTAATATGGACTTGAGAGGAGATTGTTCTTAGATTATTCTTGGTTGGAGACTTGGATATCTTGATGAGAATTCTCATTCCCCATTCTTGGTCTACTCGAAGATAAGTTACTTGAGAGGTATATCTCATTATTTCTCTTAGGTGTAGTATGTTTATGCTTATCTTTCATGGATATGGATCTTGAGCTATGGTATATGAGCTAGTTTTGGAGGGTTCATTTGAGAGATGGTTTAGCATTTCTTATATCCTTGTGCATATGTTGTTTTTATAATGGTTGAGTTTTGGAGATGGTTTTATATTGGGCATATTCCTTGGAATGCAATGGTTATTCCTTCGTGTAGGAATGGTTTTATGAGTTTGATCTTCATGTGAGAGGCTTACATCCATATTTAGTTATATAGTATGGTTTGGGTGTAGTTATGGCTTCTTGGTCAAGGTTTTATGGAGATCTTACTTAGGACAGTTTGCATCTAGAGGCATGTGTAAATGGACATGATATAGGTTATGATTTGCATGGTTTCTCTTTGGTCTTGGTTATCTTCCTGGATGTTCAATTTCACTTACATTACATTTCAGATTGGCTAGAAATTATGACCACTAGTTTGTGTTCATGGATATCATGTGAGATATGGTATGGTTATGTCTTTATCTCTTTTCTTTTTTGGTTGTAGAGAACCTAGGAGCGTGTTGGAGACCAATGTAGGAGCATCTTAGGTTTTCTCGATGGCTACTTTGGAGTTCATGGGAGGAGGCTCAGTAGTTTCTTTGGAGGGTGTTTGGACTAATAATCAATTGATGAAGAGGTGCTTGGTAGATGTTACTCGGTCATCTCTTGGTAGTTCTTGGTTGAGAACTTGGTGAATGAATGGACTTGGTGATCTTGGAGATGCTCAATTATTGAAGGATATTGGCATGGCTTGGAGGCCTATCATTAAAGGAGCTCGATGATGCTTGTGGGGACTCAGCACACACTAGGAGCTCAGTGTAGCTTGGCTATAGTATTTCCCAAGTTACTCGATCAATGAAGGGACTCGATCTATGAAGGAGGACTCGACATATACTGGGAAGCTTAGCTGGTTTGATCATTGTGTTAACTAACTTGGCTTAGTTAGTGAAGGAACTTGGTTATTCTGGGAGGTTATTTTTGCTCAGCATGGTGGTTTCTGGCACTTGTTTCTAACTTTCCTAAGTTGTTTTTATTCGATCTCTAGTAGGAGTTGACCTTGGTATTTAATTTGTGTACGGGTATTTGATTTGCATTGCAATCAACTTGTTTCTTATTCAAATATTTAATGTAGGGGCTTATTTGAATTTTTAATGAACTAGGTTGACTTGTGGCTTAATTGGGTATAAGTAAGGGGTCTTGTGGAGTTTTTAGGCATTTATTTATTCAAAGGAGTGAGTCATGGTTCATCTAGCTTAGAGAAGAGGATGAACTGGAGGAGCTAATTTTGAGAAGGGTAGTAGTTGTAGCTTGGGAAATAATGAGATTGCTTGGTGGGCTTGCAAGAAAAAGTTTAGATTATCCTTGAAGGTTTCTACCAATGTGGATCTACACTAGCTAGTGTGGGGATTGGATCTTCTAGGATCTTTTAGAACTCTTTTTTAATTGTTTTTGTATTTGGCCCTAATCCAAAAGGCCTTATAGTTGGGCATATTTCATGTAAATAGTTATATTTATGCATAAAATATTGTGATTTGGTATCAGATCTTTCTTTGTTGTTTCATTTTCACTGTGTGGTTATTTGCAGGGATCCAAATTACCTCCAATGGGGTACCCTTGGATTATCACTACATTAGCTGGTATTAGAGTGAAGGTTGTTCCTAAATGTGTAGACTGAGTGCCAAAGTTGAGGCAATTTTCACTATGACCTTGGATTGAGAGGAGTTGATCTAAGAAGATCTTGATCTGGTGGTGGGTTGTTCTTTCTAGAGTCCTAGATCTCTTGGTTGTGAGGTGGCAGATCATAGTTCTAACTTGCAATTATAGAAGACTTGTAGATGGATCGATGGATGCGAATATGGAAGGTTGATCTTGGTTGACTATAGAGAGTTTATGTAGATCCATGTTCTTGGACTTGTGATTTGTTCCTAGTTATTCGTACAAGTTGGTAGGTTATGATCTGACTTGCAAACAATTTGAGGTTGTCACAAGGAGCATGGGAAGGATTTTTTACAGAGGGTTTGTGAAGATCTTGGAAGATATCTCCAAGAAGATTGGACCCTGGGATGATTATGCATCTCTGTGATATAGTGGACTTGGGTGGACATTGTTGTGGATGTTCTTATTTCTAAATGAGTTGAGGAACTAATGAAGGAAGTTGTATATTATTGGATTTGGAGTCTACCAATATAGAAGAGCATGGTCTAGTCAGTTAGAAGACTTGTTTGAGAGAGAAGATGGCATAGCAAGGTCAAGGTGGAAGAGGTTGGTTTTGTTGATCAGTTTATGGAGTCTAATACAAAACTTGAGCAACTTGAGGTCATTGCTGATGATATTCCTAACCTTGTTGATGATGGAATGGAGATTGGTTTTCATAATCAGTCAATTGGTTCTGACATGGAGATTGTAGAGCACTTGGTCATGGATGATTTAGTTGTTTTTGGTGATGAGTTAAGTGTTGCAAAGTATCTTTTTGTGAGGAATGAGATTGTTGGTGTTGACAGTTTGGCATATGCCACTAAGGGATTACATATAGCTATTGATATGGAGTTTGTTTTTTCTTATGTGTATTCACTAGTTGTTGATGTGGATGAGGATTTTCTAATGAAACATTATGTTTAGTTTTTTCTTGGGAGTGAGGATGTTGTTTGGAAAGTTGAGATTCTAGTTTTTGATAGATGGATGCAGATGTGGATGATTTGCATGTTGATTTTTTTGTCCCTATTGGAGTGTAAGCCTTTAGTGAATATGAAGATGGTTGTTGCTCTTCCTTTGGGCATCAAAGTGTGGGATGCACTTTTTTATTTACCTAGGGAGTCTGATGCAGGAGCATCTTGGGTTTCTTGGTGGCTACTTTGGAGTTCATGGGAGGAGGCTCAGTAGTTTCTTTGGAGGTTGTTGGGACTAATACTCAATTGATGCAGAGGTGCTTGGTAGAGGTTTCTTGGTCATCTCTTAGTATTTCTTGGTTGAGAACTCAGTGGATGAATGGACTTGGCAATCCTAGATGTACTCAGTTGTCAAAGGAGCTCGGTATGGCTTTGGGGCACTCGATCATCGAAGGAGCTATATGATGCTTTTTGGGACTTAGCACACACTTGGAGCTCAATATAGTTTGGCTACAGTGTTGCCTAAGTTACTCGGTCAATGAAGGGACTCAGTCTGCAAAGGAAGACTCAGCATATACTGGGGAGCTTGTTTGGTTTGGTTGTTATGTTGACCAATCTGGCTTGATTAGTGAAGGATCTTGATTATGCTTGGAGGTTTTTCTTGCTCGACGTGGTGGTTTCTAGCACTTAGTTCTAACTTTTTTGAATTTTTTGTGATTGGTCTCTAGTAGGAGCCAACCTTGGTATTTAATTTGTGTATGGGTATTTAATTTATGTTGTAGCTGACTTGTGGCTTATGTAAATATTTAATGTAGGGGTTTATTTTAATTTTTAATGAACTAGGTTGACTTGTGGCTTTGTTGGGTATAAGTAAGGGGTCTTGTGGAGTCCTAAGGCATTCATTCATTCAAAGGAGTGAGTCATGGTTCATCTAGCTTAGAGAAGAGGATGAAGTGGAGGAGCAAATTTTGAGAAGGGCTAGTAGATGCAGCTTGGGAAATAAGAAGATTGCTTGGTGGGCTTGCAAGCACAAGTTTAGATCATCCTTGAAGGTTTCTACCACTTTGGATTTGTACAAACTAGTGTGGGGATTGGATCTTGTGGGATCTTGCAAAACTATTTTGTAATTTCTTTTGTATTTGGCCCTAAATTGGAAGCCCTTACAGCTAGGCATATTGCATGTAAACAATTATATCTATGAATAAAGTATTGTCATTTGGTATCAGATCTTGATTTGTTGTTGTATTTCCACTTTTCAATTATTTGTAGCAATCTAGGTTACCTCCAATGGGGTACCTTTGGATTCTTGTTGCTTTAGAGTTTTTATGAGAGTTGTTTTTGCAAGTTATTGGTTTATGTGTTGTGGATGTCCTTAATACTATGTGGATTCACTTCTATTAGATGGTGTGAGTGACTTGGTTATAGATTTGACATTATCTTTTATAGTGGGAGATTCTTTGTATATATGTGGTAGGTATTTCTCTTGAGGCATGTGATTGCAAGTTACAGATATGATATGTTGATGATATGAGATTCACTTGGTATACCTTTGGAGGTATGGATAGTTGGATGGGTTTGACACTTGTTGTGGGTGCTATTTTAGCTATGGATGTTTCACAACTATGGATGCTTGTGATTACTTTTGGATAATGTGTTTGTGCTTGATATTTTAATTGGTATAGAATTTTATGATTCTTGAGTGATAGTTTGGGTGTTTTTCTCTTTGGATGGCTTCTATGTATGTCCAGTGGCAGTGGCATGATAGTAAATCAGATCATTCATGTTTGAGATGTTGGATAATTTTATTTTGTTGTGGGTACTAGGATGGAGCACTTTGTGTACTTTGATTCATGACGGTAGATGTGCTGGGGGGGTTATTTCCCTTGTTCATTTATGTGGCTACCGATTAACCTTATGCAATGTATACATCAAGTGGGAGATTGTTGAGATAATGGGTGTTTCACACATTGCATAATATTTTTATATTGTATTATTTTATTATATTATGTAATGTTGTACCTAGGAGCACCTATATGGACATGCAATATGGAAAGATTCCAATGGGTTATACTTGATAAGCTATATTGTATCATAGTGACAATATTTGATGTAATTAGTAGTTAGGATTTCCTTATGAGGTTGCTTGCAACTAGAATTTGACCCACGCTAGAAAAATACATGCCAAGAAAATTGTTTCAAGTTATAAAAAATAGCAGATTTTGTGATCATGAATTGTGATCATAGTGCATTAAATAAAGTCAATATCTAAACTCATAATGGAAAGTCTTGAGAAATCATGTTTCTAGATGTCGATGAGATTCTAGAAACTAGCCATTACAAAATTGTCTTACATGCAATAGTTCTATCATCACCCCCACAATGTTTTGTATATGCAACAATAAATGGCTTTGTTTTCATTTTTATTTTGGTATGAAAGCATTTTTAGAAGACACTAAATAGTGGAAAAGAAACCTTTGTATCCTTAACATAGATCTATGTGATGATTTTTACTAGTTCTTGGGAAATTTATGTGACACACTCTCATAAGCAGGTAACTTTATAAACATTGGTTTTTATTTGTTGTTAGCAACATTCATTTCATAGTAGTACTTAGGGTTCTCTATCATGGTGTCTCCCCTATATAGTTGTTCATAAATGACTCATAAGGGCTCTCTCCCATAGTGTTTCCCCTTGATAGTAGTGGTGGAGAATTTGACATTGATAGTAGCTTTGGACATCTCTGCTCAACAAGGTGTGTCCATAATAATTTCTCCATCTCTAGTTTAATTTATATTTATTTTCTGAATTCATTTAGCTCATTCAAAATCCAATGTAATTTTCTAAACTTATTTAACTTGTTGGGTTTACCCTCTATAATTTTTTCCATTTTCTTTTCTATTTTCTCCTTACTCAATGGAAAGTGTAATTAGAATTTTTATAAACAGGATGTCCCATAAAACCTCTACCACCCAAATCATTATTTAGCTGATATGAGTGTTGAAAATAGATTGATATAAGTATGAGAATGTGTTTCAATTATTGTTTTGGCACGGATATCAAACCTACTAATTGCTAGTAAGAAAAAAATTTAGTTGATTTGAGTACTATCATTTGTTTTATTGATGGAGAGGATTTGATTAAATGAGTTAACAAAAGCACCTAGAGAAAAGGTTGAGTTATGGTATGAAAAAGGAGTACAAAGATCAGTTAAGAAAGTGATGCTATAGTGCATTGATTATCTACTTAAGATTGAAAAGGTTGGATACACTAACAAAGTATAGAAGAACAAGTAAGAAGAATTGAGTCTACCAAGCTTAACCAAGTGGATACCAAGAAAAGTTAGTGCAAGCCAAGCAGAAAATCAACTGGAGCCAAGTAAAGTGAAAGTTTAGAGTATGTTGAGTTATACTATGTAAGCTGAGTAAAGTTTAATAGATGTCGAGCACCAGTAAACTTTAGTGTTTGCATGGATGATGAGTGGAAGAATAGCATGGAAGTTGAGTGACATCATATTTATGCTAAGTGCCAATATTCATGTTAAATCATGGATTTGATGAATCTGAGCTAACTATTTTATTTTCTTGAATTTTGAGAAGCATGTGGAAGATAACTATGATGAGTTGGTGGTACAAAATTCATGGTAAACCATTTTGACATGAATTCAAAGAGGATTAAAGGAGAAGTTTCTACAAGGGACTAAAAAGAAAAGATGGATAGATTCATTGAACCCTACCTAATCCTACCTAACCCTAAAATGGATGATACAGCTTGAATGGAAAAAGATCTTAATTTTATATTTATAGAGATGGTTGGTCAAAAGCAAGGTTGGTCAATGTTTGAGAACCTAAGTTAGACAAGAGGTCTAAGGTATTGCTTCATTCAGAGATTGAACATAAGAGACTTCTATTGGAAAGCAAAGAAAGAAGGCTTAAGAGTATGAATGCTTGAAGGATAAACAAGCTATCAGAGATGAAGTGTGTGAAAGCCAAGTAGAATGGAGGACTAAAATAGAGATTTGTAATCTACAAGTGAGTTATAATTTGTTATTAGATCAAGCCCTATTGTTACTTTCAAATCATTGTACAGCCTAGGGTAAATCCTTTCGATTAAGGTTGACCTAATAGTCATTTCTAAATCATTTAACTAAGTGGCATTCCAAGTGAATGATCTAAAGTCCTTTAATAGGGTTCACTCCTAACAAGGTGATTGAAATCCTCTAACCAAGTCACATTTAACAATGTGTATTGTAATCACTCCTAACAAGGTGATTGAAATCCTCTAACCAAGTCACATTTAACAATGTGTATTGTAACCTATAATAGGGTTAGCCTTTCATAGGGCACCACTTTAGAAGACTAAGAATGAGTACCATGTTACTGGTGGTTTTTCCCAAACTAGGTTTCCATGCAAAATCATTGTGTCAAATGTGTTATTTAATCTATTATATTTTATGCTTATATTTCTACAAAGTTGGTTTGACAATAACCTACAAAGTTTAAGTGATTATATGATCTAATGGATGTATACATGAATATGTTTTATGAATATGGGTTCACTAAGCTATGAAAAGTTTTATTTGTACATCTGGACCTTGGATAACCAATTCACCCCCCTACTGTCGCCCCCCCCCCCCCACCTCTCCTCCTCCCTTCTCAATTATTCCAAATAATTCCAACAATTGGTATTAGAGCCATCTACTTAAGAGGACTAGTTTGAAGGTGCTAAAAGAAAAAGATGATGTTAAAAAGAAAGGCACCCAAGCTTAACAGGGGCAACTTTCCTAGATGGAAAAGTCTGATGAAGCTTCACCTAGGAGATCTTGGAGACCATGCACAATCTATCATTGCCAATGAGCATGTTGATCTTGTTGGAGCCCTAATTTTTGAAGATCTAAAAAAGAAGAAGGAACATAATCATGCAATGTTGGAGATTTCCTCTACCCTAAGCTATGTTGAGTTCGATGACATCAAGGGTTGTGATAGTGGAAAGAAGATGTGGGATGCTCTTTACACCATCTATGGAGGTGATGCAAATATTTTAAGAGACAAATTTGAGAGTCTTAGAGGTAAGTTTGATGATATGAGAATGCAAGAAGGTGAGCATGTTGCTCAAAATTTCTCTATGATAAAAGATGTTGTAAATTCTATAAGAGGATCTATTGGTAAGAGAGATGATGAGACTATATTAATCAAAGTTTTGAGAAGACTAGTGTCCATCTATACTATTAGAGTTTCTAAAAAACAAGAACTAAGATGTATTCCAAGCTCTAATTTGACTCTTGAAGGTATATTAGGTAGGCTCACTACTTTTGAGCTATCCAATTTTGACAAATTCAAATCTAACAATGTTGAATCTTCTTTCAAAACTAAGTTGTCATTCAAGGAAACTAATGAGATGAAGAAGAAAAAGGTAAAATATGTTTCCAGTGACAATGATATAGATGAGGAGGATGTAGAACAACTTGAAGCACTACTAGCAATGATATTTCACAGAGGTAAAGGAAAATTAAAAGGTAAGTTACATATCATGTGTTATAATTGCAATGAGATTGGTCATATTGCTGCCAGATGTCTAGAGAAGAAGACCTATAGCAGTCGAGACAAGTATAAAAGTATAAGAGATGAGGACAGCAAATATTACAAAGACAAAGGCAAGAAGTCTTGCTACATTGTAGAAGAGGAAACCAAAGATGGATCTAACAATCATGATGATGAAGTAGTGTATGTTGCAATAAAGGATGATTTTGATGAGTATTAGGCAACTGCACTAGTGTCTTGTGTGAACAAGAATGACCGATGGATCATTGGTAGTGGGTGTTAACAACACATGACTAGAGACAAAAACAAGTTCATTACCTTGAATTATTATGATGGAAATAATGCAAGGTTTGGTAATGATGCACCATGTCTAATAAAAGGAAAAGGTTCTATCAAACTCACAAAAAATATTTTATGTGACAATGCTTACTAGTTGGTTGAAATTTTGACCAATCTATTGGTTGAAAACCCAACAACCATTGTCCAAGGTCATGTAGGAATTGGTCAAAATTTTGACCAATGAAGGTCAAAATTTTGACCAACAAAGGTAGAAAAAAAATTGCATGTTGGTGGAAATTTCAACCTACAAAGGCAGAAAAAAAATTTACGCATTGGTGGAAATTTTGACCAATGAAGGTGGAAATTTTGACCAACAAAGGTGGAAAAAATTTTAGGCGTTGGTAGAAATTTCGACCAATAAAGGTAGAAAAAAGTTTAAGCATTGGTGGAAATTTTGACCAATGAAGGTGGAAATTTCAACCAGCAAAGGTAGAAAAAAAATTAGGTGTTGGTGGAAATTTCCACCAACAAAGGTCGAAAAAATTTAAGCGTTGGTGGAAATTTCCACCAACAAAGGTCAAAAAAACCCAAGCATTGGTGGAAATTTCAACCAATGAAGGTGGAAATTTCCACCAACAAGAAGGTGTAAATTTTTTTCAGGCATTCTATAAAATAGTTCACATGTCTTGCCTATGATACGACATTTTACATGCATCCTACACTCTCTCATCCAGCTGATGATGGATTACACAAAGTGATCTGAAACCATGATTCTAAAAAACACACACAATCAAATCCAAAATGAACTTGCACTACAAATGGATTATGGAAATATGATATTGTTAATTTTACATGCATGTCTTGTAGTGCCTTCCCTTAGGTTGCATTTTTGTTATCATTATTGAACTCTTTTAGGGCTAATTTTATGTTGATGATTAATAGTGGCATTATTTTGAGACTATCAGATATTGTGCTATGGATTCAGTTGATATGTGATGAGATTACTTAGAGTTTACATTTCATGTATGCATGATGATTATTACATTGCTTTTAGTTATTGATGATGATTAGTTAGATGGTTTATTATCACATATGTTTTCTTATGGATAGTTACCTCATACTTGCATGTGTATGGTGTGTGTGTTTGTTCTTGGATGGCATTTCTGATGTGGTTAAGGAAGGGAGTCATAGTCACCTACTAGTTAGGATCTACATGATGCACCACTTCTTGCCACTGCTTGTTTAGCTTAGTATATATTGTGTATGTACATGCATGAATTTTATGCAATTTGCAGGTACCGGGTATCGACTTCCCTGAATTGCCAAGATGAGCGTACCCTATCACATTATCTCAATGGTAAAAGAAGGGAGATAAATTCTCAAGTCCAAATCCCAACCCTTTAAGCCATTTGTACTAATTGGAAATTAGGACAAGTATCTAAGTTGAGTACACTCTGATTTTGTCAGATGATGTAATTTGTGATATTAACCCTTTTGGTTTGATTTTGTATGTGTTTTTCTATAATGGGTTTTTCATATTTTATTTTATGAGTCTTTGGTGTATTTTCTATTAATTAAGCCTAATGAAAAGATTTAATTAATGGTTTAATTTAATGGAAAATTAATATGTTATTTTAATATTTATTTTATTTAATTAATTAAAAAATTAATTAAATAAAAAGAATTAAATTTGAAGATAAAAGTTATAATTTTAAAGTTGGCATGTGGTAATATTTATTTAAATTAATAAATATTTTAGCAATTAAGTTTTGAAAATGAATTTAAAAGTGGAAAAGATATTAAAATTATTAAAAGATTCTAAATTGCATGATGTGTGCATGTGATTAAAATATATATATATTAAGATAGAACAAGTGGAATTATTAAAGTGAGTGCATAAGATTTAAAAATTAATAAATTAAATTGAAAAGAGTAAAGTGAATATTAAATTAATTAATGTGCATTATATTTGTTCACATAGGAGTTTGCAAATTTTTGAGAGTTGTCATGTAGACAACACAAGAGTTTGCACTCTAATTATGCACGCGTTGTCAACAACACAAGAGTTGACGCACAAATTAAGCACATGGTGTCTACAACCTTGTGACTCATCTAGAAGGTTGGAAAAGACTCATGCTTAGTTTTCAACACCTTTTGGTTGCTTCTAGAGACATTCTAGGTGCTTCCTAAGAGTTCTTTATAATGAGGCACTCTTAGAAGCTTAGGGAGAGCATTTGGAGCGTGGTTGGAAGATCGAGAACGTAGGGAAAGGAGGGAGCTTGCTCTGCGGATTCTGAGGAGAAGGGAATTAGCATCAGTATCCAGGTGCACTCGTGATTTTTGCATATTCTCTTTTGCATGCTTTCTCTTCCTGTCTTCATCATGTTTGCTAGATGACTACTTGGATAATTCTTGTGATGAATGTTTAATTCAGATTTGCATGTTGATTCTCTCCTTGTGCGAAGAAATCAATAGAGAACTCAATTAAAAAACCTTAGCTTCCATTCATGAAAAGAAATTAGTTTTAAATCGGGTTTGGGTTCGAATTGTAATAGAATCGAGGATTTGATTAGACAAGGGTTTTTAGATGCGTATCAACAGACCCTTTTTATTAATGGGTAAATTTAGAGAAAATTTACCTTTTTAGAAAAATTCTTAATCCATCATAATGAAAAGCCCTTCTTGTATAAAATTAGATATATGTTTTCTTTTTATATATACATACGAAATCTGCAAACATATACATATAAATATATATATATATATATATATATATATATATATACATATATACTTATTTATATATATATACATATACGTATATACATATATGTATATACTTGATTAAAAACGTTGTTTTACTATCGCAATGAAACAATATTAAAAAAATACGAATCATGCATGCGATTTACGTTTTGAAGAAAACGTTTAGAAAAAAATAACAATTTAAAATATGGGAGGGGCGGATTACACCCCCCCCTCGTACCCCTATGTTCCGTGCGGTGGCAAATTATGTGCAGGGTACCTATGCATCACAAGGTACCCGCGATGGAGTTGTTTGTTTTAAAAATATATATAACATGTGTATGTGGGAGGGGATTCACCCCACACCCACTACCTTTTATATCGGCCGCAGCTCATGGTACTGTGCACAGACAGTCTCCATTTATACTGTCGTACGGCTATGACAGCACCATACGACACTACCAAAGGTTATGTGGCAACGACATTAAAAGCTTGCACCTATGATTAAATTATCAGAGTTATTTTTATTATATGCATCATTTTATAATGTGATTCAATGCAATTTGGTTGTGTGTGTGTGTGTGTGTGTGTGTGTGTGTGTGTGTGTGTGTGTGTGTGTGTGTGTGTGTGTGTGTGTGTGTGTATTAAATATATTAATTATGTGATTTATTGATAATCATAATATTTTTTTTTAATCGATTTTAATATTTGATTACTTTATAAAGGTTTATGTTGATAACTGTTAAATATGAATTATTAATAATAATTTGATAATTATTATTAATTTGAAAAGAGATATTAATATAAATGTTTACTTGATATCCATTAACCAGTTTAGTAAAAAAAAATTAGTTGGACTAAATTTAGTTAAATGATGAATCTGGTATAGCTGATTTATTAATAAGATTCCCAATATAACTTGTTATTAAATATTAACAAGTCTTTATTAATATTAGAGAATTGGGTTATGGTTGGCTTTTAACTTACAAATTATGGCTAGTTATCAATTGGGTCGCTGATATGGATATGTAATTGTTAATTTAATTAATTAATTAGAGTTAATTAAATTTAATTAATAATTAAGTTATGTAATAGAGTTTTAGTTTATATGATTTTTTTAACGAAGTTGTAAAGTATTTACATCAAAGTTGATAAGTCTTATTCTAATGACTTGAATAAAGACTTTAGATATTTTAATGGTTATTAGTGATGATTTAATTATTATAACGATTAAATTAGAGACCTAAATTTTAGTAATATTTAGTTGAGTTTTAATTAAGTATTGTTAGAATGATAAAGAGTCATACTTATGTTCATTATTAATAAAGTGAATAATATTAATTAAGGGACAATGGAGATTAGTGTAATGAGTTAATATTTATCCTTCAGTTATTCTTAGAATGTAATTTTAAATGATGGAAGGATAATGTTATTGAGGGAACAAACGGGTTGACTTGTAGGTCAAATGATTAATCTTATATACTTGAAGTATACTTGCAAATAAAAACTGAAACCTCCATACTCAATTCAACTATGTAATTTTAGCAAACCAAAACATGTGTTTGCATTGTGTTTTCTCTATGCTTCTTATTTTGGGGTTTTTGGGTTGACTAGTGTTGACCAGTTATAGGACGTCTACCAAAGGCTTAGGGATTATGAGTGTGATGTCATGATGATGTCTTGAATTCGATCTTTATAAACCCAACCATGGTAATGTGATGGTATGCTCTATGAGATGTTGTATTTACTGATTGTTATTGCTCATCAGTCTCCTTGAGTGAAGCTGAGTTATATGTATCTGAGACACTTGACTTAACCATTTTTCAGTCATCGATCAGTTATCCTTAGATTACTTTCCAATCACCATGATGGGACTAAAATGTTGATTTATCTCATGATGATGTCATGTTGTGACATGTTTTGACTCAACCATTTTGGAGTCTTCGATCAGTATGATTTTGAGATATATTTTGGTTATTAAGAACCAATGATTATTGTGATTATCAGTGATACCTTCAGTTGCCAATAGAGAACTGTTGTGGTCATGATTATCTATGGATACTTTTCATGTGCTCATGGAGATTTGATGCTTTTATTATGGATTATCTTTTGGTATTTCTTTCCAGTCACTTGTATAGGACTATGGTGATTTTGAAATTTATGATTCCATGAGCTTAGGGTGGGTTATCTACTTGTAGTGTCAGGAAGTGGCTTGCAATGGGGGCCAAGGCCCTAAGTGGCTGCCAAGGTAACTCATTGTAAGTTTTTTTAATAAGTGAAAACATTTACACTAAATGGGGATTAAATGAACCTAATAAGATAATTATTTTGTTCTTGCCCATGCCTCGAGTGCTAGTACAAACTAGGATGGGAGTAGAGAGAATGCTTGGTTGCAACCTTGCATTCCATATTATGCCTTGTCAGTATGAGAGGATACTAGTGGCCGCATAAGGATCAGTATGGACCCCAGAGTCCTAAGCTAACAGCCAAGGTAACTTCTACATGATTTATGCGATGACACTTGCCCGCTTACAGAGTAGGTTTCCTACATGTCTTTGTTGTGCCTCTGGGATTAGATGTCAGTTTTGTGTTGGAACCTTTGAGTTAGTATACTTTTAGGATTCCTAGACTTAGAGAGTATTTGTTCCATGTGATTTGATATCTTGTTGGGACTTGAGATTATCTCCTCAGCATGGTCGGAGTGGACCATTTAGGTTCCACGAGGTCAGGTGGTAGTGCTTTTTCCACTCTTATCATTTGAGATCCGTTTGAGATACCATGGCTAATGCATTCTTTGTTGGCATCTATCTTCATGGATTATGATGGCGGACATGTATCCTCACATTGATGATTTGCATATGTTAGATGATGTTATCTTATGCTTTACTTTGCATGTTAGATTACTTTCTGCATATGATGAAGTATGTTTTAGGAGTGACATTCCTACTATGTTAATATCGATGATCTCTTTGGTGATTTGGGATGTTACACATAGAGGGATGGCTAGGATCCATGATGGTCTAATGATGTTATTTATTATTGGAGAGAAACTGTGCACTTAGCTAATTATGTTTTTGAAAAAATGGTTATCTATTATGATGTTTATATCTTTTATGATGATGTATCATGTATGATTTGTGGTTTCATTTATGTTATTGCATTATGGATTAGAGTTAGTATGATGATCTAGTTTATTTACATGGATGTATATTCTTTTAAGCCTTTCATACCTTGTGACATGTACAGTGGATGATTGAGCAATCTGAAATGTAATTGCAAAAAAAAAGACATTTGTATATTGTTTAAATATGTTGGGTGTGTCATTATTATTTTATGTGGATGTAGTATTAGATGGAAACTTAATTAGATAAATTAGATGTGATTCAACGTTAAGGGATTTTTAAGAATGTAACATGTTATGTATGTATGTTATGTTTACTTTCAGTTGGACATTGCTATTGCTTTCGTTAATATGTTATGAATGGTGTTACTTTCATGTTTTCAAAAAAAAAATGCTACCAAACTTAGTTAAACTTTAGGTTAATTCTTTGGATCTCTTGGCGAGGCATTACATGTCTACCAAGACAAATATATGTTTAAGTTGTGATTGTCCTCGTAGACATGCGTGCAATTTTACCAATATCATATTTCCACAATCCATTTGTAGTGCAAGTTCATTTTAGATTTGATTGTGTGTTTTTTAGCATCATGGTTTCAAATCACTCTACATAATCCATCATTAGCCGAATGAGAGAGAGTAGGATGCATGTAAAATGTAGTATCATAGGCAAGACATGTGAACTATTTTATAAAATGTTGCAAAAACATCGACAATAACTAATATGAAGAATATATAATTAGTTATACAATTGAGAAAAATCATGTACCAGTGAGTTGGTCAAAATTTCAAGAAAAAAAATTTCATTGGTCAAATTTGGTCAAAATTTGGTCAAAATTTGGGTCAAAAATTCAACCAATAAAGGTCAAAAACTAAACCCAAATGTACTAGTGCAAGTATGATCGCCAAGTTGACTCTTTGATTTCGGTCATCAAGTCACCCCACCAAAGTGCCTCATCAAGGTCAATCTTGAGGTCCGCTCATCGAGCTTGCTCACCAAGTCAGCTCACCATGTTGCATCTCTAAGTGGCCTTGCTAAGTCAGCTCACCAAATTGCCCCACCAAGTTGCTACTTTAAGGTCACTAACCATGTTTAATTTTGAAAATAATGTCTAGTTACCAAAAATTGACATATAATGTCAATGATTAAATGGAAAACAGAGTAAGAAGGTATAGAAAATACCTTTTGTCCTCCTACTGCTTTGATACTATGTAGATCAAAAAATTTAGTGATCAATGTGCTTGCATAAGTATGAACATGATTATAGTAATTTGGCAGCATACAAAGAAGTACTTGTAAAATGGTCACATTGGTAAACAATGAAGAAAAGAAATACAATAGGATACTGAAACCCTGCGAAACATTAAGGCAAACGGAGGAATCCCACAATATAAAATTTGTATACCTCACAAGTAGCATTAGTTGGCTACCACACCTAAATGTATAGCTTAAAGGACTCGTTTAGTTATAGCTAGCATCTTAAGATATAAAGATGAACCAATTTCTAAGGATGCTGACAAAAATTGCCAAATAAACTAAGAACAATAACTCCCACTTTCTTCGACTAATTGCAAAAATTGCATAGATGAGACTAAATTAGTATGCATGGTGTTTAAAATGTAAATCTCTTGTACACCCAAAACCAAGTGTGGCAAATTCAAAATTTTGTGAATCCAATATGTCTAGGGACAAACACACAAACTCAACAGTATATTTCAATACAGTCTTCTTCAATAACAAGAAATTGATTAAAAATAAATACACATTTTAAAATCATATTGTTTTCATCATTCAAATATTACACATATACATTTTTCATTCTATTGTTAGTCTGACTCTGAATTTCTTGTTAGCAAAATCAATAAACATTACAAGGCATATCCATATAAATGTAAAAAATTGAGCAAGTCACTAGTCATATGCGTGAATATGCAAATAAATATGCGAACCTAATTCCGAATTACAGATTGAGCATTAAGTCATAATTTATGTGCCCTTTATAGATAATTTCACCCGATCTCTTACTTTCATTTGGCTACCATTTATGCCCTCTTTTCACAGTCTTGGAAGGCACATTTATTCTGGATACCTCATTAATCAAAACTCCTTGAACATATTCTCTCTTGATAGCATATTGCACGGGAAAAATTTTGGGATCACAAGTTCTAACACCCTCATCATTATCATCAAATTCCTCACTACTTGAGCTTCTTATCCCATCAAAGGAAAAGGTTCTTACTATTCTAGATTCAAGGCTTTTTGAGGATGTTGTTTCACAGCTAGGGGCATAAAAAGTATTCAAATAAACCTCAAAATCAGACATAGAAGAGCTTCTCTCCTTCCAACAAGATTGCTCATCAACGGAGAGATCGTCATGCTGATCCACATTGGAAGGCAAGGATTCCAAAAGGTGGCATAGTCTAGTCTGATTGCCACATGCAAGATAAAATGTATCTTTCCCATCTTTGAGCCCCTTATTCTAGGTCCCCATATAACAACTCCCATCTTCCCATCTATAGACTCCATGGCCATACTTCAACCCATCAATCCATTGCCCATCATATTTATCCCCATTGGTCTAACTCATAATCCCCATTCAATCATGGGTTTCCACCATATCTTCTAACTTATCATAAAAGGAAACAAGGTTAAGCCTGCTAAGGTTGGCATGAAAATCTAGCTTCTATTTTTCTTCCTTGAAAATCACTTCTTTGAAGGCATCATAGTATACAATCTTCATCCTCACACATCTATTTCTATAATCTCTTAGTCTTGCCATGTGTCCCGCTTCCTCCAATTTCACCATTTTTGCCTTTAGCTTATTGATGTTCTCCATGAGCTTTTCCTCCACCTCCCCTGCTGCTCTCAAGAAAAAATTGGCCTAGTAAGAAATAAAAAGAACAATTCTCGGTACATATTAATTTAACAAACAAATTGTGCATCACAAAGCTTTTCATAGTTAAACTCAGTTTCATATGTACCAATTTACTATGGACTGATGTTTTCTACTTATGTATAAATATATTCCAACTATAAGACAATTATTAGGATTCAATTATATAATTTTTGAATCCAATCTATTGATTCATTTACATGAATAAATGATCGACTACATATAAAAATCTATGACTTTTTAGTTGAATTTATGAACTCATTTCTCATGAGTAGCTGTATACAAGAATCTCTCTCGTAAGAATGATGGTAGTAGATGGATGCAATAAAAAGACAAATAAAGAGGAAGGCAATAAATGGACAAGTTATTATGGATCAATTAAGTGGGTTCTTATCACTGATTACTTATGAAAAATAGACCAACAAATTTAATTGAAAAACTACACAATTAAATTCTAGTTCTAGAAGTATCATAATTTAACTTGTTGTGAAAACATATCAAAACTTTACATACTAAATAGATAAAAGTAGTTTTCATTTTAGAAATTATAAAAAATAAATTAAAATATAGATCAAAGTCTAAATGCTAAATCTGCCATTCACTCTTGCAGGTTACATCATGGATCCAATGATAGGCTTCCAAACCTGATTGCTAATTAATCTGTAGTTCTCTTCAACTGGCTAAATTAACAATTTAACACTAAATTCTATTCTTCTAGACCCAATTCTACTCTTATATCGAATCAAGAAAGTGAAAACTAAATTCTATTTAGGAAATTGCATTATGAGTATAATGAAGGATAAAAAAGTTCTTAAAAAACCAAGCAAGATGACAAATTAGAGGGCATTTTGAAACTGGCCTCCATCTTTGCTTTTTTGGCTTGCAAATAATTAAAAAGTAAGATGAATAATGTCAAGAAGCGTAATTGAATTCCAAGCCCAAGAGCATCTAGTTGGACTTCCATGGCAGAAGAAGGTGCACCTTGTGATAACAGAAGCATAGAAAGCCCTTCCAAGTTAACACTGCTTGTGTCAGCATGGAAGACTGCATCATACCTAGTGTGATTTGAAATATTAGCCTAATCTTGGGTAGTAAACATGGAATTCAATAAGAATGGTTGCAAACATAGAATTCAAGGAATGAATTTCATTGATATGTGTAACAATTTAACTGATGATAAAAAAAACTCTATAAAATTACCAGGAGTAAAGGAACTTCCTCGATAGGAAGCTCTGCTCCAAGATCCCCTTGAGCTACCATAGCCTAAAGAAGAGGAAGGAACAGACAACTGTTAGAATCCTAAACAACATACAAATACCGTTAAAAAATCAATACATGCATAACTTTAATGAGTGTGGCTAAAAATGAAGGTGGCTATGACCATTCGCATGCAAGTAGTGTGTAAATGCTTGTCATAAATAAACTAAATGAAAGAAAACATTCAATAATATCCAAGGGACCACTAGCATATAAATATCAAAAAACCTCCAACGAAGTACTTTCATAAAACTATAAGCTTATACAACTATATATTGTACGTAGTAGTAGAAAGAAGAAAAGGGAATAGAAACACAGGAACAAGGATCCAAGAAATTTTTTATTCTGGAGAATCAAATGGAGCACTAGCATTCAAGATGGATGCTTTTGTAGGACAGAGACTAGGACAAAGACACACAACTTATATTCACCACTACAGGTCACTTGTACAATATCTGGGTGCTCCAACCTTGTATGGCCATCAAAAATGGACACTTGCATTAAATAATGGTGCCCTTCCCTCTGTAAATCAAAAAACTAGACACATATACTAAAGAATGGAGATCCTACAGACCGAGAACACAAACTATTTTGCAGAAACACTACTCCATGACAATTCTACACTCTGACACTAGTGTCTGGACAAATAGTGGAGACCTGAATACTAAGAGATGCATGATCATTCACAGTTTAATCAGGTTGACATATAAACTACTATATGGACTCTAGACATCTGGAAAGCTAAATATTTATCTGAATAGGGACAAAAGACAAGGGTGTTGTTGTTTGGGAGACTGTCTTGGTCAGTCCTCTAGTTGGTATCTTTCAACCTCAACTAAGCCAATTGAATATTTGGGTGTGTGAGATATGCTAGAGACTAGCCAAATATTGTTAAGTGGTGTTTTTGAGAGACAAAACAACAAATCTTGGATACCAAGTTCAAAAGAAGGTAAAAATTAACAAAACAATAAGATCATTGTTTCTTAGCTGTTGAAATCTAACTTGTACGACAATTTTTCTTAGCTTTTAAAACCTAGCTTGTATCCTATGTATTCAAAATCTGGCATCTCATACCCAAACAAAAGGTGACAAGATGGAATCAGAGCTAGAATGAACCTAAAGCTAACCCTAAATTCTTCTCAAGGTAGCATTGACAAAAATTATGGCAAATAGAAGATCTTTTCCCATGCATGGTATGACAGCTACACAAAAATACCTATAGCCCTTGCATGCCACAACATCTCTGTTAGGAATTGGAAAAGTGCATTTCCTCTCGTAGAAAAATGTTTCTTGACTATTCACAACTTCTAAGACCTTTCTTGTGAAGCTAAAAGATGGAGAGGACAAAGATAACAAAGGCATAATTTATGAGATTGAACTAATGTCAAATTTATGAATTACGACAGTAGAATCTGAAGAGAATGCCATGTTTAAATACATACACTAAAATTTCATAAGCATAAGATACCAACAAGTCTTGCATGGGAATGTAACTAGTACAATCAATTATGAGAAGTTGTGATGACATAAAAATGCCCATTAGAAGCAAACAGTCTCAGAATGAGGAAGATGTCAAGATTTTCACAATTGAGAGTTATGCCATTTTAACCAACTTATGTCATATTTAGAAAAATCTCCAAAGGCTATATGGCCTCATAGATTTGACTCACACAAGAAAAAAATCACATTAATTTATTTCATGTGAAAATTATAGCATAAAGAATATATCTATCCCTCCTTTCAAAGTGTCAATTTAGATATTACTGTCCACGTTTAAGTTTTGCTCTCTCGTTTCTTGACAGAACCATCTTGAGCTCTATGAGGAAACTACAATCTAAAAACTCAATAGCTAGGAATCAGTCAGGCAGCTAAATGATGGTCTCATTCTAGTTAACTTCATTGAATGATAGACAATCAAAAAAATTGATTTTAAAACATCTTTACTGAAGCTCATAGTCCTTGCCAACAATTTAAAGAATATTATAACATATTCACAAGTAAAGCTTTTATATTTTCTATTTTACATCAAAGTCGTACAAAAACCATCAAAAACAAACAATGGAAAAGCACCAATATCCAAACAAATACATGCATGACTAAATAGTAAACAAAGTAGCATGTGCATTTAACTTTCTATATAATGCTTGACAAGCATGACTTCACATAATTTATTAACCCCATTCAAAGCAATATCACCAATCATAAAGTAACAACTTATCCAACTAAAACCTCTGATCTAGGGAGAGTATACTTACCCGATCTGATGCATAAAGAATTGAATGAAGATTTGGTATTGAATCAGCACTTTCAATCTTCACAGTCACATGGATATCCGCACCACAACCTTCACATAATTACAAATACAAATGCATTGATATTTTATCACATTTTAAATTCTGATTTAAAATATAAATTAAGGGAACATGCTATATCAAGCCCAATACTATCTGCAAAGGATTAAATTACACTGGAAAGTTAGAATTTTACTTCAAAGGTTTACTTTTGAGGTAATCTTTCAACTCATGCACCACCTTAGCATCTTTAACAAAGGAAACAACATAATAGTCTATGCCATTCTCAACTCCAAATTTAATATCATCCCAATCTATATCTGCGAAAAAAAAGACAAGAAATAGATTTTATCAAATACCAAATTAAGCTATCTCAGATGCTGTGTTGGTCAAAACAACTCATCACATATACAAGTAACAACAAAATACAAATATTACACATATTTCAAGATTGATAAACATATCATTCAATTATATTCTAGGTAACTTCAATCAATCAATATTAGGTACAAAAAAGGGAAATCACAATGAAATCAAAGTCCCTAAGAAAGAAGCAGATTGAGATGTACATGTCAATAAGCAACAAAAATCTAATTTGCTATGCATGCCTGAGAGTTGATAAAATGGTCTTAACCTATAATGGAAGGCAGGGTAGCACTTTTTCCATGCACATTTAAGTGTCATCTTGATTTAAGCTCTCCTCCATCGATTACTTCACAAATTATAGAATCTAATGTTTTTGACTTCACTTGTAGTGACATCATCCCCCCTAGAGAAATTCAAATAACGATAAGAAATAGAAAGCTATGAAAATGTTGCGAATAACATTAGTAACTCTATTCTTTTCAACTAATAAATGAATTTTCAAGCCAAAACAAGAGAACGTACCATGAACAAGTAGTGTGTCTCCTTTCTCCACATCATTCACAAAATCATCATAATTCACGCTTACACAGTCTTCAGAGCCCACTCCTCTTTTGATTGTGAAAGTAAACTCTTGGCCCTTTGTGAGCATGATAGTCTATGGCAGATCTCCGCTTCTAACTTCAAGACCCTACAATAAAATGATCTTTTAATTTATTGTTTGAGCAAAGGACTAACTCAAAAGACATATCAAAAAGGGGTTATCTGATAAATTGCACCTAAAACACAAAAAATGACTATTAATAATGTAGATGTATTTTAATTTAGGATGAAAAAAAAGTGAAATAGATTTCAATTTTACATCTTTTCTGATTGGCTTATAGTGTTGCAATCTGAAAATAACCCACATTATGATGTTTTCAAATAGTTAGTTCCAGCAACAACCTGTATATAATAAAGGAGTTTCAACACCTATGCAACTCTAGATGAAAGAAAATTTTATATGATCTTAAAGATTTCATGCATATTGATAATATTCTCCTATTATAAGATTTCATGCATATTGATAATAATAAACTTAGATATCATTTATAAAACAAACTCTCAGACATTAGCGGTAGAAAATCCTTCCAATTTAAATTACCTGCCAAGAAAATAAGTGTCTTACATTGCATATTAAAGCCCAAAAATAGTTATAGCAAATGCATAGAAATAGATCTAAGCCTAGATCAAGATAGCTCAAGTCCATACGAAATGTCTCAATGATTGAGTTTCTATATATAGTTATCTTATTTTAGGGCATCAAAATGGATTTTATCCCATCACACAAGTAAATGATCTATTAAAATATCCTAGATTTGTAAGTATAAAGCTTTGCTTCAAACAAAATGCCACAATCAAATTGTGAACTAGAGAATAGTGGAAGGCCACACAAGCAATTACTTCCCACAAATACTATGATAAGAAAAGATAATGCTCATGTTGGTCTGATTTTTGCGTATCAAATTTTCTTTGAATCATAAAAAAATTAGATGAGAATCCTCTAGTAAGTCATAGGGTTTCAAGTTTTTGTCTAATGTATTTTGATACCTTTGAAAGTCTGTGAAAAACCCTAGGTTTGGCTTTTAAAATTTACCCTTGCACGAATTCTTTTTGAAAAAAGGGGCGAAGAACGGATATTCTTCTCCCGCCTGTTTGGATGTCGTGGTTGAGTCTTATGAAAAAGGGTTTTAGTCCTACCATCGGATCTAATTTGAATCCATGATTGTCGCATACTTGCTATGGCAAGATGCTCATATGTTACACAGAGCGAGATAGCGATCAATGGAAAATTACATGTGATACTGAAAAGTGGAATCCAATGCTACGAAATGTGTTCACAGGATGAACTTATGACCATGTGATACGTCCCAAACCTGTCAGTTTCAAGAAGGAATGCATGTGGGAAAAACTTGCAAGTAGTGTCACCGGAGTTCAAAATTATCCGCCAATTCGCCAAGTCGCTAATGGGAAATACTTGTGATTTGTCGGTGGTGATATAGCAAATGCCTACATGGCACTGGTTAAATAGCCACGAAAATGCACTAGTTAAATAGCCTATGTCGTTACCTCCCTTACTTCCATCAGCTCCTACAAAATGTACTACCCTGCACGATTTTGGGTTGTGTCCTTTTAAATAGGCCTGGGGCAGCGTGAGGGTGGGAAAAAATATTTATGGGGCCTTGAGCCCACGTGGTTGGAAGTTGGAAGTTTGTGGTCGTGAGCGGTTAGTGTTAGGGGTTTGGGGTTATAGTGTAAGTTCTAGTTTTAGTATAAGTTAGTTTATATATATATATTTGTTAGTTTTGATTATGTTTTTATTTTTATATATATAATTTAATTAATATGTGTCTTTTAAAAATTAGTTTAGAATTAAGTTATTTTGTTTTTATTTAAAAATATTTAAATTAATATTAAATTAAGATTAGTTTTAAATTTAAATTAGTATTAGATTAGTTTAATTTTAAGTTAGTATAAATTTAATTTAGTTTTTAGTTCTTAATTAAATTTATTGTTTGTGATAATTAATTTAGTTTTAGTTTAAAGATAGATTAGTTATTTAAAATAAGTTTAAAATTTAGATTTTAATTGTTAGGTAGTTTAATTTAAATGTTTTAAAACATTGAAAATTTATTGTTTGAAAGTTAAGTTAGTAGTGTTAATTTCTTAATTTTTATTTTTACTTTTTATTAATTTTAGTATTATGAGTTGTTAATGAGTAGTATTAGATTTTAGATAGTTTTTAAAAAATTTAGGTTTTTAGTATGTTTTTAAATTAGGATATTTGGCAATAGAGTTGTTTGTTTTGTATTAAATAAAGTGTTAGTTTAAATGATGTTAATTAGTATATATATTTTTTAGTGGAATCAAATATAATTGCTTTAAAAGCATAGTTGTGTTAGTATTATTAAATAGTATCATTGTTAATTTATTTTTTAGGATTGTATCTTATAGACCAAATTCAACATATAATTATCTCTTCTTACACAATAATAAATTTATTTATCTATTTACCTTTATAATATATTTTGACAATTATATAAATATTATTAATTCTTATTTTCAAATAAATTTTATCAAAAAAAACTAATAATTAATATAGTGAAGTTGTAAACTTGTAATAAATTAAATTTTAAATAGGAAAGTTTTGAAATAAATTTTCTAAAATTTAATTGATATAAACTCTTGGAGAGCTACTATGCTAAATCTATGTGAATAGTTTTTTTAATAAAAAATGATATGATATTTAGCTGAAACTTTAATAAACTTATTTTATACTCTAATTATTAAATTTAATTATTTTTAATTATTTTAAAAATAAATTTATATAATAAACTTCCCTATCTAAAATCTGATACTACTCATAACACTAAAATTATTGCCAAATATCCTAATTTCCTATTTAAAATTTAATTTATTACAAGTTTACTACTAATGTTTGCAAGAGCAAGACTGCAAATTAGAATCCTAAGCAGAATTTCATGGGTCACTGCCACAAATGCAACAAACAAGGACATCAGGCACATGAATGCAAAACCAAGACCTTGAGCACACAAAGATTTGAAGGATACTCCTATAACTATCAAAAGTATGGAGATAGAGCATATGAGTGCAAATCCAAGCCTAAGTGGTCATCAAACAAATAGAAAAAGGTAAATCACAATGGAAAATCTTATAATTAGGATTACAATACTAGGTATAGTTGTCACTACTATCAAGAGTATGGACATGTTCCTAAGAATTGCATAAGAACACACTTTAGAAGTGACTACAAAAAATGGTTGAGTCAACTACATGTTTTAGTTGGTTGAGGATTGGTCACATAAGTAAGAATTGCCCAACAAGGTCAAAAGTGTCAAGCAGTGATTCAACAAAGGCAAAGAAAAGGCAAATGTTGAGAATGTCAAAGATGAAATGAAAAATACATGGAAGAGAAAGGAAGATTGCAGCACATCAAGTTCTGATGGGATCTCTTCACCTAACGGGTCAGTTGATGACACCACCTCCAACTAAGAAATCAAGAGGTATGTGTGGGACTAATATTTAAATAATATATCATAATTATTTCCAAGGACTTAGTTTTGAAAAGATTGTATTTTCATGAAGAAAGATGCAAAGTTTTGTTTAGAATCTTGAAGAAATCTTTTAGTTTTTCAATTTTCATGTTACTGTCAAGCATGAAAATTTTCACTTAAGTTGTCGAGTGAAATCTAGTTGATACTAAGCTATTATAGGTGATAGTGTTGACCAATCTCATAGTGGTTTCTGAGCAAGAAGTAAAGTTCATGGAAGTTGAGCGAGTTGAAATTTCTATTCAAGCTGAGCTTATAGTTGTGTAAGGACTGGGCATTAATTACAAAGTTTTGAGGTCTATATGATCAATTTTTTACTCATTTGACATCATTCAAATTTGGAGAGAGAACGAAGAGCTAAAGGAAAATTGAAGAGATCATTCTAAACATTTTCAAAGTGAATTCAACCACTATTCAACATTGTTCATCAAATTTTTGAAGGTATTTATTGTATGTTGAGTTACAGTATTTGAATTTCTATAAACCATAGGTGATAATTATGGTGCCTAGTTCTTCTACTACCAAGGTTAAAGAGGGAAAGGAGGTCTTGAATGTTCAACTAATTAACAATGAGATTAGACAACCAAATTTCAAAGCAATCCCTAATATTGCATATAAACAAGATCTATTTGGTGTGTTATCCATGATACCACCACAAGTCTTAGTGATTCAAGATGTGAAATGTTATTCACATGCAAGGTGGGTAGCATAGGTGACATGGAAATCAAAGACCTATATGGAAAACTATGTGAAAATGGAATAGTAAAGGAGAAATACAAAATTGTAGAAATAAAAGGGTTAATCATGCCCTAGATTTTCCAAATATTTTCAAGACTAAGAGGATTAAGATTATTTTAATCAAAATTCATGATAACTCAGTATGGCTAGAAGATGGACCTATCAAGATAACCAAGAATATTGTGCAAATGGTAATAGGGTATCCAATCCCAGATAGACCTAAAACCATGAGGAGTGATGCAAAAGAAGTTATTGAGAAAAGCATAGGGGTAGTGTGGAATAAAAGAGGAATGACAATGGATACTATCATAGATCCCCTAATTTCTTTTGCAATAAGGATTATTGCACATAAGTTCTTTCAATCAAGCAGATTGAACAGTGTACCTTGTATTGATGTTGATGTAGGATAAAAGATAGTGAAGAAGGATTGTACTTATGACCTTATCAAGCTTCAATTGCAACAACTATCAGAAAATTTGGGAGCCATGATGAAAACCAAGAGTGCACAATGCAAGTTTGGATCAATACTTGTATGTATATTTTTCTATGTGTAGAACACATTTCCTTCCTTTGGAAAAGTTTCATGGAAGACAAACAAATCCATTGTAGTACAAATAGGAGAATTCATTGAGAAAATGGGAGAAAGCTTTGAGTCTATTATGACTATCTATTTCGAGGACTTTAAGTAGTCAATAAAACAAAGACACAAGATACCAGTGTCACTAGTTCAGAAACATTTCAATGATGTTTGCTTTCTAGTTGATACTAATTTCAAAAATGTACATGTTGTAGCTCCAAGGGTTAATGGTTGAGATCACTAGGATATGAAGTCAATGTGGATGAGGCATCTATAGTAATTGCATCCTTTCTTATAGAAGAAGAAGTAGATAATAAGGCTACTGACTTTGTAAATTGTGATGTTTCCAAATCAAAGATAACTATGGATCTAAAGACAACATTAGTGATAAGGAAGAAGAACAAGATTGTCAAGAAATTGAAAGAAAAACATGGTGAAGGGGCAAAGGAAGATGATGAAGATGATAATGATGATGAAGAAAAAGATGTAGCAGCCCAAGCACCATTCGTCCTAACACAAGGTCAGGGAGAAGATCAAGGAGAAGAGGAAGTCGAGCTTGAAGAAGGTGTCAAAGGAGAAGAAGTTAGTGAAGAACCTATAGCCATAGAGAAGAAAAGAAAAGATAAAGCCTTAGTAGTCAAAAATTAAAGAAGTTTGTAAAACCTAAGCCTGCAGTTCTAGCTACACAAACTAGCACAAGACCTACTACTAAGAAAGCTCAAGAAGTAGCCAAGCAAAAACAAAACAAAGCTAGGAAAGCTATACAAGTTTATGTGTCTGAGAAGAGACAAAGGAGAAAGTACATTGCTCCAACTAAATCATATGAAGAGAGAATAGAATTTGATGATAATAGCCAATTTAAAATGGTAAGTCGCAGTCCTTCTAATTTAGATAATCTATGTGAAAATATAAAGAATAATGTAGATTTGAGTGGATTTTCACATATTGGATTTGATAGACTTGGAAAGCTAGAAATGGATAAAGTAGAAGAGTCAGTATATGCCATGATGGTAACATTTAAGATGACTCTAATTGAGATTTTGAACTCTCTACCAAATACTTTATATGATAGAGTTGAGAAAAGATGGAAATATAGTCTTACAATAGAAAGGAATATTAGAGAGACTACACTTGTAAGAGTGATGCCAGATTTAGGTAAAGCTAAGATGACTAAAGCCATAAAGAAGTATGCAGGGAGATTTTCTCCTAAGTATCATGCATTTAATATTCTCCAAACTAAAATTGAAGATGTTGTTCAGAAAAGTACCCAAATCTGGAAGGTAATTTATGGGCTAACAACATCTAAGGCAATTGAGGAGAAACCTATTGAGGTAGGTGAAGATAAAGATGAGCAAGAATTAATTGAGGTTACTAAAGTTGATACTGAGAAGGATGAACATATGGAAGGCACTGAAGAATGGGAACAAAAATAGGCAATAACTGAAGATGAGTAGCAACCAGAATAGAGTATACTAGATATACAAATGTTGAGTGCCAATCCACTACATGTGACAAAAGTAGACACTAAAATCATATAGATCAAGGATGTTTCTAACACTATGACTCAAAACATTAATTCACTAATAGAGGAGGACATGAAGAAGATACTACTAGACACCACCACCAAGGAAAACTTATGTAGTCACCCTATATTGGTGAGTGTAGATGAACTTAAGGATGCAGAGAAGATATTTATAGAGGTGGAAACTCGAGACATCAAAAACCCCTTAATTTACTATGATGCAACCTACATTACCCATTGTAGTGTATCAAAGGAAAGAAACAACCACCATGGCTAACATCAACAAATTGGTGCAAAATTTGTCAGTACCAAAAGTTTCTACTCAAGCATGGGATGGAACACAATTTCAAACAAGACAGGTAGATACACATCTACCTACAACACAAGTTCAAGATGCAATTGAAATTGAAAATAAAGAAGAGGAAAGATGGAAGATTCAAACTTGACTACATAGCCTTGTTGGAAGATTGGAGAGATTTTTGGAATATTGGTTTGATGATAATATGTAACACTCATGACTGAGTTTGTCATTGATGTCAATATAGCATGTTTGATGTCTTATGTGGTATCTGACAAAATAACAATGGAAAGATCAATTTGATATTCTTGACTAGTTGAACATAACAACCACTCATGGTTATGAGAGATACATTTGAGTATCTAGCATATTCAATTAAAATTGAAAGTAGAAAGGCTAAGTCTAGAAGAAGTTATGTAAGTTTTGGTAATGTTTGTTCTAAGATAGAGTTTATAGAGGCATGTTTGGGTAAACTTGTTATATCTCTTAGCAGATTTGATATATTGAGGATCAAGGTTGAGGACTTGGAGAATACATGTTAAGGATGGCATGGCTAAGCTCACTTGTAATAATATTATGTGTACAAAAAGTTATTCAAGTTGCAAGGTGGAAGATTTGTGTTATCGCTAAGTGTAACATGCTCTTAATGTGGTCCTATAATAATTAATTGAGAAGGATTAACAACCAACTCAAGGAATTGTTTAATGGACTTTGTATAAAGGAATGATATTTTCCTTTATCATGGCATGGATATATATGAATTATGAATGTTTGGAAAGTAGTAGAGAGTATGGAATGTGAAGTTGAGCAAAGTAGTGCTGAAGTAAAGGAAACTTCATTGCCAAGGCTTTTCTGAGTGATTTAAAGGTTTGGTATTTGGATTTGAGGTTTATGTCCTAGTCTACAAGGTCTAATAGTAATTGGTCTTGTTGATAGGATAGATGAAAGAACAAGCAGGGAAGATAAATAATGGTAAATTACTTGTTTGAGCAATGAGCTCTTCTCGTAGTTGAAATTGCATGTTTTGGCAATGGGATCTTCTTGCATACATTGTACCACAACTCCTAATAGGGTTGGAATCTCCTAACAAGGATTCAAAGTCTCCTAACAGGGACCGATTTTACTAAATGTTGTAATAGACTCCTAACAGGGTCTATACTCTAACAAGGAATATTTAGATTAGTACATCATCTTGCAGGCATCATTTCCACTGGGGTTTTCCCTCTGATCAAGGGTTTCCCTAGTCAACATATCTAGTGTATTTGTTTATGTGAATCTTTCTATTGTTTCTATTTACTTTGGTTGAATGGTTAAGTTTGTTTAAAGAAGATAAGTGTTTTAATTATTGGATAACTAATTCACCCCCCCCCCCCCCCCCCCCCCTCCCCAGTTATCTTGGTGGACTATTGTTTCTAATAAGCCTGAGGAGAAATTGTCAATAAAAACACTGGTTACCTTACCAGCAACTACTACTCTTCCAAGTCAAGCACTTCAAAGGTCGATTATAGAAGTGACACCATTATAATCACCAAGTTCTAGTACATCCAAGGTAGGTGAGGTTACATCATTTATTGATGTCAACTTGGATGAAGTGATTTTCCTACCAAAGTTTGACCTTGCAAAAATCACAATTGAACAAATGGGCATACTACAAGATGCACTTGCAAGGAAAAAGCATCAAGAGCTACTCAAAAGGGAGCATAGGTAGAAGCAAGCATTGCAAGACATCAAAAATATATTTATTGATGCATTCAGCCTACTAGCACCTGAAGAAGACAAGCCTATCATGGAATAGTTGGTAATCATTGTAGAACACATCAATGATGCAAACCTAGATTCAAATGTCAAACTACTTGAATGGTTTGAGAGAAAATTTTGAGGAAAGGTAAATGACAAGGTATCAAATTCTATTACACTTAGTCAAGTTGAGTTAGCAACCAAGACTAAAAGTGTAAATAAAATCTTAGAGAATATTTTCTTACTTTACACCAATTTGTGTGATACAAATTTGTTCACACAAGAAGTGCAGTGCCATATTGACAATTTGGAGGCAAAAATGAAGCTAACAGGTATTACTGTACCCAATTCTCTAGCTCAGAGTTAGAAGCAGTTCAAGAATTTGATGAATTCCCAAGGTCAATTGGTTGACCTGCATGCTCAAGAAGAAAATATTTGGGCCACATTGATTAGCATCCAATCCATGTTGACCCCACACATGGAAATACTTCACAAGGAGCTAGCCTTTGTAGAGACACTAATGCAAAAAGATCCCCATCTTTCTATACTAGAAGGCTTAGTTTATCTTGTTGCTAATTTGGCCATCCAAATCAAATCATTGGAGGTAGCTTGTGATAATTGGGATGTAGCTTTGAAGCTAATACTTGAGATCCATAAATCTTTTTTGGATAAACACACTATTTAGGTATAACCCTTTGACATAAGTGTCAAAAAGGGGGAGTAATAAGATAGGAGGAGAAACAAGAAAGGGGGAGCATAATAAGTTTTTTTAGTGACATTGACTCCAACTGATGAATAGATACATTTTTGGGGGAGACAAAATAAATGGGGAATCAAAGACATAACAAAATATAGCATATGCATATTTAATTAGCAATAGTATTGATTCAATATTCAAGATATAATAATCAACTCAAGGGGATTTATAAGATTTTGAGGTATGATAGTAAAGTCAAGTTTTGCAAAATTTTGAAATTTTGAAATTTTGTATTATATCAAGTAAAGATGGTGATTATCTAAGTTATGCTTATAAGTTGAAGATATTCATGCATGACCAAGTGTTTTTTCCACTCATGTCAAAGGGGGGGATTGTTAATCTAAAATTGGTTTTGACATATGAGTGTTTATACACTTAAGTCATTTACAAGATTAGTTCATGTCAAACAAGTAATACATTTGGAGCATAACATGTCAGATAGTGCATATCAAGTGAGATTCTTAGTGTATGTTGAGTAAACAGTTGGTGCCAATCCACTCAAGTGTCGAGTAGATAGATGATGTCGAGTGATTCAAGAGCTGAGTAATCAAAGGATGTTGAGTTATTCAGATGTTGATTTTTGGCATTGAAGTTGTAGTTGATGTTGAGCATCAGGGACTTCTAGTGTCGAGTTATATAGTTTCGACATAGTTGTTTGTAATGGCACAAACTCCTATGTAAATTATTTTGGAACCAACTTAAGGATATATTTTGAGATCCTAAATGGTAAGAATGAATCTTAATTGATTATCCCAATGCAACACACACAACCAATTAGAAAAAAGAGAAGGATTAAGCAATAGGTGAATCACAATCATTGATTCATACCTAACCCTAAGTCACCAAGATCTTCATAAGGAGGGTAAACCCTAATATAGAATATAAGTAAGGAGATGAGTAGAGAGAGAATTTTTTGCATGCAAAAAGAGAATCAAGGTGTGACTAAGGAATTGTGATCTAGAGACATGAATTATAGAATATGTTAGAGGAGAACATAGTAAAGGAGTTAGAGGATAGAAGAGATACATCTAATCAAAGAAGGATCAAGAATACATGCAAAGAGGTGATCTAACATCAAGTAGTAGAGTGCTAACAAAGGATCATTGTTGAGACATTTTAATAGGTGAATCATTTAAATCTCTTAATAGAGTAGTCCTAACATGCTGAGATAAATCCTTGAATAGGGTGCTTACTTCATTGTAAGTTGAAGTCCTCTAACTAGGCACACTTCTAATAGGGTCTTGAAATTATTTAATAGGGTAAGACATAATAGGCTTTGTAAGCCTTTAACAGGGCATACCTTTAACACGGTAGATCATATTTCATGATCAAACATTGTAACATTCATTGGATATACTTTATAAATGTAGTAGTGAAGATGTATGGGTGTCATCCCCACCCCAATTTTACCTTTTCATTAGAGGGTTTTTGGGTAATCATATCTTGTGCCATATGTGTGAATGTTTATTTACTTTCAAGCTATGAATAGTTATGCTTAATTTGGTATTTTAGTTTACATGCATAGATTGTGAGATGGATGTGTAGTGAATGATTTTAAGGATGAAGTTTTCAAGTATTTTATGGGACTTAGTATTATCATATATTTATTGACAAACCTCCCTGCAGTAAGTCAATTTCATCAAAAACAAAACAAAAAAAGTAATGATTCACTTGACCCCATGTCACATGAATTTTGGGAAGGTTGGCGTCAGGTTGGGATTATAGGGACATTAAGTGGATTAATGTTATTTGTATGGGGAGATCTATAAGTAAAGTAAAATGTAGTAAATAAAAGATTTGGCTTAAATATTGTTATTTTTTAAAGGATATAAGGGTTAATGGCTAGTGGATAGGGAATTAGTGGTAAAATTAGATAAGGGGTGGTAGGAAGTAAAGCAAGATGTAAGGGATAGTTATAGTATAGTTTAGGAATGGTTAGTAGAAAATGTTAGGAGTAAGGAACTGTATATGAGATTACTAATAGAGATTATTTTAATTGATTTAATATTCAAATACTATAAGAAAATAAACTAAACTAAGATAATATACATGTTTATATATATAATAAATATATATAATTAATCAATTTACAAAAAAAATAAAACACACAAATTATAGCATTTATAACTATTCACATAATAAAAAAATGAGTAGCTCAAATTAATATAAAGATAAATTAAAAATCATTTTTATCATTACAATACTAATTATTGCATATTCTCACTATTTGATTGAATTAATTTTATCTGAGATGCTAAATATTTATTATAATTTATAGAAAAATTGAAACTAAAACATGCAACATTACAAAGAGAATGGACTAAATTAATACACAAATCTGCACACTTATTTTTCAACTAAATAACTTATTTACAAGAAATGTTTTATCTACTCTATCTTTCGTAAATATTTTGATGGTCGTACCCCATCATTTTATGTATAAACTATTAATTAAAAATAGTAGTAATATATAAACCCACTTCTTTTGAAAGTTTTCTACTAAACTATTAAAATAGTCAACAGTCATTATCGAACTTTTAATAATATTTGATATTTTAAAATCACAACATGGATCGCATTTTCACTTTTAGAGTACGTTTGGCAGGTCAGAGTACATTTTGTTTCAGATAGTTAACAGACGAAAATGTAATGACACTGGCTAGCTAGTGCATTATCGTGGCTATTTAGCTAGTACCATTTTTAAAATGGTTACCGAAACTCACCATATCGCTAGCTAGGTTTGTTGTTATCTATGCCAGTAGTGATGTACCAATTGCTGAGAAAATGGTAATGTAACTAAAAATCCTCAAAGGTGGGCCCTGAATGAGTGACGTGATAAGGCTGAGTTGTGCAGATCGAGTTACACAGTGGCATCCCATTGAGCATCTTTGAGCAAGAAGATTTTGATTCGTCAGAACTCGTCATATTGCTAGCCAGATTGTTGGTTTTTATGTCGTTATAGATATAGCAACCCACCTGAAAGTCATAGACACGACGAGGCCCAAGACATGTGATGTCATGTAGAGATTAGAAAATATATATATATATATGTGCCAACGTGTTGAGCCAGCTCAACGACAACGATATCATGGACCCACTTCCCGTGTACTAGGTATGAAGATTTTTGATCGTGAGATCGAGCCGAGATCAAAGGGTGGCATTGACTCGCTATGAAGAAGTGCTCAGAAGTTAAGTATAGCGAGTTAGCAAGTGTGGCCCACCACTGTTGAAGTAAAATTGTTGTCCACAAGATCAAGTCTGGATCGACGACGCTCGTTGACTCGCTATAAAGAGATGTGCAAAAATTAGGTATAGCGAGTTAATGAGCAATGGACCCACCATCGTGTTCTTAAAGGTTGTTTCAATTGTCTACCACACGATTAAAGTAAGATCAGTGATCATCACTAGCTCACTGTGGAAAGGTGCTCAAGAATTATGTATAATGAGTTAGCGAGTTGATGACACATGTCTGTAATCATCCATGGGCTCGGTTTGAAGCACCAGCCTTGAAGGAAAGGTACAGGTGGAATTGTTTTATCGGCTTGACTTCCAATGTGTTAAGAAGAAAGCTAAGTCATCTTAGTTGTCATTCCTAGATCATAGGATTTTTCAAGGATCAACAGCACAAGTTTAAAAAAGAAAGTGCGACGCCACTCTATTTTTCTGTTCGGCACATTTATGATAAGTGAAAGCTTTGCGTGTGGGAGAAACAGATTATAACACAGAGATTTTCATTAATTCCAGTCCCACGTGAATAGAGATTGCAAATTTTATGAGCACAAGAGCCTGATTGATTGTGTCATGTTAAGCCTGGTAAAGACATGAAACTATTCTTCTGTCCTTCGAGAGAAATTTTAGAAGTTCAGAGAAGAACAAGTTTAGCAAGTCAAGTAAGTACTCATATTATAACCTCTATGGCATTCCAATTCTCTCAATACTGTCAAAATGCCTCCTAAGAAACCATTCTCTGAGAAAATTAATTATATGGATAGGAATGTCCACGATGATTTATTAGAATTACTCCCAGAATCTACTGTAGAGCCTGAATAAGTTAAAAAGTTAATTTCCTTAAACCCTAGGTTTAAAATTGTTGATGGCCTATATGACAAGGGGACCTAGGTTAGGGATGCAACAACTACTCAAACTGGCCTTATCTTATTTAAAAAGTGGTTTTTAGAAAGAAAGTTGTTTGCCGCGCATGCTAATGTTTGGAATTTTGATTTGGGAAAGTTAGTAGTCCCAAATGTTTTCATGGATTATGATTTTCTTGTAGCCATTGCTAAGAATTATGACCAAGCCATTAGGGTTATAAGAATAAAGGATGGTGTGCCTTTGGTCTCAATTACTCCTGAAGAAATTAGAGAGGTTTTTCACCTGGAACCATTATCAGACTACCATGTGCAAATCAATTTGCTAGAATTAGAGAATGAATATAAAGCAAAGAAGGATGTAATTAGGGGAGGTGCACTAAGGGCACATATTGGTACAATAGGAACTTTCTCAGTAATTACTACAGCCTCTAGAGAGCCTTTTAAGAAGAGTGTTTTCACTTCCCAGGCTGTAGAGATATATAGGACATTTGCTGAGTTTTTGGTGAAGATGAGCAAGAATTTATGCCCATTGGTTTCATGTACATGATGGTTCAGATTGCTTCCTTCAGTGTAGATGTTATTTTTGATTTTGCTTCCTTTTTGACTGAAGAAATTCACATTGGTTTAGTTGGGATTGTGAAGGGCAAGGTGGAAAAAAAATTTGGTCACTACTCTCTATTAATGCATATGTTTTTGTTCAAAGGAGTGACATATTTTGGTAATGAGATGGAACTAAATAGAGAGAAGAATGGGGAAATAATGTCAGTCCAGTTGTGGCGTGTAGATATGACCTAGGATGCAAGTAATGCTAATTTTGTAAGATTTGATAGATATTTTGCTACTAAATTGAGATGCCTCATATTGAGTGACAATCCCAGAATCCCTAGGGTACTAATGAGTCTCATCAGGCCTATGGATAACCCCCATGACTTGAAAGTTTCACATAATTGGAGAGATATCATCCCCTACCCTGTTTCTACTATTTTGAGAATTTATGGTTTCAAGGGGAACCCTCATGTTTTGCCTTACCAAGTTCCTTTGAAGGTGGGAATGGCTGAAGTTTTATGGCAATTAGGGGGAGTGGAAGAAATGTTTTTTGTTGAAAAGGCAATTAGGGTCAATTTTCCCTACCTACATAGTGGCCCATCAGTTTGTGATTACAAAAGGGGGATGGATCTTTTTGCATAAAATTTTGGAGCAGTATATGATGGCTGTCTCTCATCCCCATTTTTGTGATTCTTAGGGATTTTTCAATTAGATGTTGAGGCATAGAATCAAGTTGGGACCAGTCAAGCATGATTCTTATTATCCAGAGGATATTATAAGGAATGAATTCTCATTGCAAGAGTAGGAAACTAAAAAGGAAAAATGAAGAGTTTATTCCCGGATCTTAGAATTCATTCATTGTTTTGATAATAAATATGATCCTTTGGATAATGCTATTACAGAGGCTGACAAAATAAGTAAGCTCATGAATACCTTCCCTAAAATAATGGAGGTCGTGAATGAAAAGAAACAATTTTTTATTGATTCATATCCTAATAAGGCCAGAGAGGTCATGAGGAGGTTGGCTTTCACTCCAAATGTGAGAACTGATAAAATAATTGTACAAAAGAGGCCCAGATATACTATAATTCTAAATAAAAGGGTTCCTATAGACAAGGGCAAACAAATAATAGGATCTACTAGTATAGCCCAAGAGGAGAGACCTGAAGAGCCTAGTCCTAAGAGGCAAAAGGTAATGACAGAAGACTCAAGATGAGGAATATTCACCCACCCAGTCCCCTTTCAGGATTGGAGAAGAGCAGCTCACTGGTGAATAGGTTGAACAAATAGGATCACAGGGAGATATTTTTATTACTCAAGCAGAATTAGATGAGGGTAGCCCTCTAGGACTTCCTCTCCCAAGTTTGGATCTAACAATAGCTGATTATAGAGGCAGGGAGTTTGACCATGTATTAGAGTAGGCAAGTCATCAATTTTTGACTGATGACAGTTTTGTGAAATCAAGGGCTTTTTAGCAGTTTGCATGGAGGACAAACATGAACGTTTTCGAGGAGAAATGTAAAAAGATGAAAACAGAGCATCCAAAAATGGATGAAACTTCCATGCAAAACCAAATTAAAGAAGAAATGATAAAGGAATTAAAAAATATAAGCCCTAAGGAGGGGAGAAAAATGATAAAGGCATCTAACATTTTATTATTGCCCAATTGGGATATTGTAGATGCATTAATTTTCAATTCTGTTCCAAGTAGATTGGAGTTGCAAGACCCAAATAGAAGAGACTTCCAAGGCACTTCATTCATTGAAGATCAAGCTACATTGGTCAGTTGGTCGTTGAGAAAGGGATCTAGAGCCACACCATCACAATCAGATGAGTCTGGGTTGATGGGAAATATACTTGTAAGAAGGGTTGCTGACACTTCACATGTACAGGCAGCATATTGGAATGTGGATTCTTCTAAGTTTCTGTTGGCCACTGCTAAGAAGGAGGAACAAGTTATGTCTAAGTTATAGAATAAATATGAAACACTTCTTGAGGCCTATAATAGGGAGGTAAAAAGGAGAATTGAACTTGAAAACAAGGTAATGGGGAAATCCACAAGGCCAAGAATAACATACCCCCATCCTCTAGTGGAACCTTTTAAATCCACCCCCCTTGTAGAGATACCAGACACACCTCAAAGGCCTGAATATTATACAGCTGAGGAATTTGAAGAAGAGAAGAGAAAACTATGGGCCTTACATGTAGAGTTAAATACGCAGTATGAGGATAAGCTTAGAAAGGCTCTAATGTATTTAGTGGACAAAATTGAGTGGCCCTTATTCTTTGATCAGTTGGTAAAAGTAATAGATATATGGGAAGAATTGAAAACTCATGATGATACCCTCAAGCCTATTTTTAATAAATGGGGAAGAAGGGAAAAGGAAATCACCCTTCTATGTTATTCAATTATAAAGTCTTCCAATGAGCATGTTGAAAAATTGTATGATATTGCTAATGGCCTGTCAGATTTTGATAACAGGAGAGTTGCTCTGCAACTAAAAATTGTTTCTTATTTGAATAAGTACAAGAATCAAAAATTTGATCTATTTCCTTGTGCCTTGGATAGAAAGAAGAAATTGAAAAATAAGGAAGAGTGGAGTAAAGAATTGGATGACCTTTTCTGCACAAGGATAAATAAAGTTATTAATAAAAAGGAGCATGCCTAGTGGGCCACCATGACAGAGGAATTGGTTAAAGTCTAATTATTTTTTTATTCTTTGAAGCAAGAATTTGTTGGTTCTGAAAAGGAGGCTGGTTATATTTTAAAAAAGAAAAATGATATCCTACAGTTCAGCTGGCCAGATGATATACAATTTGACATTGGATGGTAGATCTTTTCTTGGACAAGCAGTTAGTGGAGGATAGTTCAGATGATGATGAGAAACAAGAAGGTGAGGTGCAGGTTATTGACACCTCTGCACCAGAACTGAAAAAAGAAGAAGGGGAAAAGGTAATAATGCCTACTCAGGGTGAAATCAGTGAGAACCCGGAGGAGAAAACCAATTTGGAGGTATCACAAGATCATCCTTCTTTGGCTAGCTTGGCAGCCATGTATTCTGAGGAGCCAGAATAATGCGAGACAAATCAGAAGTTGATGATTCACAATAAAAACTGGAACAGGCCTACCTAAAGGAATATTTGATACACTTGGCATTTTGTTGTGATTATTTTTGTCTTTTGTATGATGCTTTGTTCCTTGGACACTTGTCAGATCACAATTCCCCTTTGCTTGTTGCAACTCATGCTATATAAATGAGTTTTCAAGGCATTGTGATGGTCCGAGACTTGTGCAATTTTTTGTTTCTCTCAAGAAGAGTACATATTCAGTTGGTCCAATAATATGCAGAGGTTTTGAGTTTGCTTCCATTGTACTTTATGATAAGCAAATTGAAATGACAGAAATGGCAATCTATTCTGGGCATTCAATTGGTTTTCTATTGGTTATTGTATTAGTCATATGAAAAGGATAATACAAAGGGGTATTTACACTATATCTGTGTCATCAATTTCTATCTCCAATTTATGGGTTTGTTTACTTTGAAGTCATTTAAATAAGGTTTATTTGGCTGAATGCAGTCTGGATGGGTTGTATGTTGGTTTTATTGTTGCTTTTAATTCAAGCAATTATATAAATGCTTCAGTAAATCAGTAGGATTTATGAGTTCATAAAAGGGATATTGCATAAGAATGGAGACAAGTGATTGCAGTTGATTAATTCTTATACAAGTTATTTGAATTAGATCTTTTGCCAATAGTCAATTTCTTGCCCAATGGATAAGGCACTGGTCCTATAAATTAGAAGTAAACAAGGATGAATTTTGCTGCTGCATATCAAATCATCTTACAAAATCAAAATTATTTTCAATCCTATTCAAGAATTATAAATGCTAGTCTCAACTCATTTATATCTAATTCCTGAGTCTTAAGTGGCTACTATTTCCAGGAATATTTGTAAATTTTAGGAGAATTATGACCAAATCTGCTGATAAGGGATGTGTATAAGTTTGAGAGCATTGAAGAATTGAAGTGAGCTATGTATGTATGTGAGGGTAACAGATGAGAATCAGAATGAAACTAAGATAATTTTATACACAGTTGCATTAGAATTATCCGTAGGTATACCTGCCTTGGTTTAGCAGAGCCAGAAGAGTAGGAAACCATCATTTGGTTTTGTTGAAGTTGGGTTATAGTGATTATTCATATAGTTGATATTGGGAATTGGCTAATCACTAGATTGTGTGAGTCATTTCACTGTGATATTAAGCATTTTGTTTCTTGATAGTTTCAGCAGTTTGAAACACCAATAGCTCACACACTACTTGAGATCTAAAATAAAACAAGCTTCAGCAATACATTGCAATATATATATATATATATATATATATATATATATATATATATATATATATATATATATATATATATATATATATATATATATGGATCTTTTGGCACTGTTACTAAAATCATTTACCTTCTAGGTAAGAACATAAGTTTGTTTCAATATACAAATCTTCAAAAGGAATTTCATATCAGAAAAAAAAAAAAGTAACAAGAAATAAATTAAATTGCAATGCAATAGGAATAATATAACACATGATGAACACTAAACCTCAATTGAACAAAAGACTATACAGTGGCTTCAATAAAATTGATGCTACACCTAAACCATCACTTGTAGCAAGCTACTTGAAGATATGTAGTACAAACCATCCTAGAGAACAACCTCTAATTTTTAAAAACTTTTAGTTTTACTGGGTGAAGCTTTACTTTTTGTCTTGGCAAAGTCAACCAAGTCTTCAAATAGCTTATCTTTAGGTTTAACTTGTTTGTTGGAAGTTAAAGATTGTTGTGGATATGCATCATTGTAAGTTCCATCATGAATGGAGATGAAAGCTAATTTGTCTGACTAGATTCTTATAATGAATATATGAGAGCACTTCAATTTCATTTTTGAATTCTATTGCACCGTGCACTTTTAGAGATCCTTTCTTGTTCCTCTTTGTGCCCACCACTTAGCCCACATTATTGAGTGTCCTATACAAGAAAGTCTTATAGCAAGTAATTTACCCAAGATTCTTGGAGTTGTTCCACTATAAGATATGATGAAATCATGAACTAATTGCCTATTATTTAAGAAAATGAGAAACACTATAAGACACTTTGTAGTGCTACAATAATAGCCAAATCACCAAAGTAGGCATGATTTTTGGATCATATTCTCTCTCAGACACAGATGTAACATGCATTTTGGTTGTAGGTGATTTCTAGGAGCTTGGGGTTTACTATCAATTCCAACACCTTCGACTAAAATTTTTGAACAAGTCAAAAGTTGTTCCACTATAATGATTAATAATAAACTTTATCATTGTTCAATTCAAAATTGTATCATTAGCAAAAATGGTAGATAATTTTGTTCATGGTCTCAAGGAAAAAAAAGACTGCTTGACAATAGCAAGAAACAACATAGATGACTTAGAAATAGTCTATCACAATGAAAGACATATTTTGCCCATCATAACACTAGTAGTGCTCTACTGTCTCATTTTTGGTAACAGAGATACCACCCAAACATGAAGGATTTACCCCCCAAACATCTTCAAACATGAAATTATCCACTGTCTATTAGACTGGTGTCTAATCCAGGCTAAACCTCCATTAGCAATTACCATCCAACACTGCACTTACACCAAGTTTTCCCACTCTCCTACGTTTGGTTAATATAGTACAAATAAATTATCACAACCTCATTGTCTCCCACCAATAACAGTGACTACAGGTGGTAGGAGAGAATCTACATTGGAAACTTCAGAATAAGTATAGTTGGTTGTGCCTAACCAGTCACTGGTTTGAATGCACCAGTCTATTATTCCTTACTCAACCCGCGATGAAAATTAAAAAAATGTGTGGACAAGATAACAAAAATAATAAAATGTTCTCACATTAAATATTAGTCAAAATACATTTGATACATCATAGGAACTCACTGTTCCATGGGACAAAGACTGAATTGCAGAGAACAGGATTATTTTATTGATTAACTTTTTTTCACAATGCCTTGTCTCACCACCCCAACTCTACTTCTCCCCCAAACACTCGACAAATCCCTTCTAAATAACCAAACAATAGTAAACAACCACTATTGTCTAACTATCTGACTGTTACCAGTTAGTTATAAATTGAAATTTGTTGTCTAAGTTGACACAAAGTGTCAACTTTGACAACTTACAATCATATATGCCTTTAATATATTTCACTAACCTTTTCAAAGGTTTTATAACTTCACTAACCCTTCCAAAGACACCTAAAACCCTTACAAGTTGTATGTAATGAACCCATTTTGAGGGTCTTTCGTTATTTGCAAATTTAATTTGTATCTTTTTTGTCGTATTTCACCTGATATGAACTTCTCTCTACGAATATCTTGTTATGTTAATTCCTTCATCTGTGTATACTCAATGACATTTAAAATGTGCACTCAATAATTTCCTAGTCCTTATTTATCCTTAGACTTTGCAAAACTGATCGAATTTTATTGTAGAGGTTCTCCTTATCATAATAGAATTACTTGTTCGATGTCTATCCTTGTTGTTTATTTCCACAAGAGATTGAATCATTGAATTCCCATTTTGTCAACGTGCTTTGATAAATGTGTGTAAATCTCCCATCATTGGTGAAATAGGAATAATATCCTTTGGATTGGAATCGAAATATATAAATTGTTATCAATAACAGTGACTACAGAAGACATCTTATTTCACTGATGCACTCTCCTAATCGCTAACTTGGTCATCTTCATAGTTGGTCTTGACCTTCCATAAACTGTTGATTTGGTAACTCAATCTTTAGATATACTAATTTTCTATGTGATGTTCTCAAGAACAGTGGTGTCACCCCTATGAATGTCGGTTACACATATATTGCAATCCGTATGTAATCTAGTTTTATATAATTTTGTTTACTTAATTTATTCATCATCTATTTATATTATAAGTAAAATAACATAGTTAATTTTACATTATCAAACTTTCTGAATCCCATTTCTTTTTTTAGATAGAAAACTTGATCATTCATATATATATGTTTTAGACACTCACAATATGATAAATAATTATATACTATTATAATGGTATACTTACATGATAATATTATACATCTATAGTCCTTACTTTCTTTATTAATAATATTTAATTCTCAATTATATTATAATATTATCCTTGAATATGTCCATATCTTAATTTAATATCATTAATCATTTATTTATATATTTTTATACTATCATTATAATAATTATATATCAATATTATATAATAATGCTTGATGCACTACTATTAATATTTATATATTCAATATTTATTTAATAATAGTGCACATAATTTATTAATAACATTATTGTTATTATTATGTGTACGATTGATATCCATGAATCTTGATTACCTTACTAGTATTATCAATCTTTTATTTATTATATCTTAATACTATTATTATAATTATAATGTAATATCATACTGTATGATAATAACATTATTATTATTATTTTATTTATTAATAATGATTTGACCTTTAATATTACCTTATTACCTTAGTAATGTATTATTATATCAATAATATATTATTATTTATTCTTTAATAATATATTATACCATTAATAATATATCAATATTTCTTTTAATATATTATAACATTAAGAAATAATATATTTATTTATTTATAATAATTTACTTATATTACCCTAATTAGGGGACATGACAGTCCGCCCTTCCTCAAATTGCTTGTCCTCAAGTAATGATTGTTTATACTAAACCTTAATTGTGAATTCAATATACAAGTTATACATTGGAAAGAAAGCATGCATAAGGTATGCATGTAGTTAATGTCATAATGCATGAAGTAAATATCTAAATACTTGCAGACATGAAGCATACACGAAGAAGACACATTAATGCATGAAGACAAGAAGTATACACAATGCAGATACATGATGCATGAAGGCATAAAGCATACATGATGTAGACACATCATACATATTCTTGGTTGATTTTCACAATGAAGTAGAGTAAAAGGAATGAAAAATATACTTCCCCAATACTCCTTTTGATCATGGATCTTGCAAACACAAATAATTATTAGCATATAATAGCTCTAAAGAAAGGATGAGTCCCCTTTCTCATTTACATAATCCTTTCAAAGGAATCTTTCTCTCTCCTTATTACGATCATCTTGAGATGGTAGATTTACAGTGCAAAGGGTGTGTGAAATAGGCTACGAGCGGTTCCTTGGAAGATATTTGTCATGTGCCCGAAATTACTCTGCCTCTCCCTCCACCAACTCCCTACCTTAAGAGATCTTAATGTGGATGAGAAGATAATTATTTGGAAGATTTCTTCTGATCATCTTGAGATGGTAGATTGATGGTGCAGAGGGTGCGTGAAACAAGCTACAAGTAGTTCCTTGGAGGATATCTGTCAGGTGCTCGAATTTACTCCGCCTCTCCCTCCACCAACTCCCTATCTTAAGAGATCATAATGTGGACAATAAAATGAGTGTTAATCTAATGAATAGGAATCTTTCTCTCTCCTTATTATGATCATCTTGAGATGGTAGATTGACGGTGCAAAGGGTGCGTAAAACAAGCTACAAGCAGTTCCCTGGAGGATATCCGTCAAGTGCTCAAATTTACTCTGCCTCTCCCTCCACCAACTCCCTATCTTAAGAGATCATAATGTGGATGAGAGATAGACCCCTATGTACTATATAATCACATGGCTTTCCCTTCTATCATAATTGGTTAAATTCTTTCTTTTTTGGAATATACACTACTCTATGGACATGTATTTACTCTTTTGTAATGTCATGTGTAAAATCTGTAGTCACTAAACTATAATGGGTCACTGCACCTCATTTCATATATTTCCATGGTGTTTAATATTTTACTTGAGTGGTGGGACAACATTTGTCATGGCTCATGCCACATCTTTTTTGTTTCTCAAACCCATTTAATTTCTCCTAGTCTAGCAGTTTGTTGATATTATTCTCTTTTTCCATGTTTATATGTTCACATCTTTATATATATTCCATTAGATTTTCATATACTTATGTTTTCATCTTTAAATATCTATCATATATATTAACATATTAATGATACGAGAACCTTAACATATATATGATGATAATATCAAAAGAATTTAAATAACACATTTCATGATATTTAAATAACATATTAAACATCATACCTACCTTCCTAGAATCAAGTATCACTTCTTAAGGAATCTCCGCCTCCTATATAATGGCTTTGTATGATGGCTTCTCAATTTGCTTATATAATCACTTCAATAGCTTTATTGTGCACATAAAGAATGTCATTGTAGTAATTTATTAGCTTCATTTGTCTCCTTCTAGAGATCTTTATATTTCTTCTTCCATTTATCCATACCCATTTTAAATGAGTAAATATATCCTTCACAATTTATCGTATTGTAATAGAAACTTCATATTTATTTATTTTTATTAGCAATAACTTATACCTCCACATTTCTTTTTTTTACTTGACTAAAATAGAAAATCCAACTTAACCCTTATATATTTTCCTAAGAGAAAACACATGTTTCCTCTTAATATCTTCATTATTTTTACATTACTAATTAATAAAATCTATCTATTCAAAAAAAAAAATTTATTTAAATCTCCTACAATTTCGGGTTCTTAAGGCCATTAAATGATGCCAAGTGTAATTGTTTGCTGAAAGGGCTACCCTCTTTTACGTATAGAGTTTTAAACTCATGTTAGATCCCTTGATTCACTTTGTGGAAAGTGTATTGATTTGAGCAATTTAAATACTAACCATATGTATGAAATGAGATATGATCTGTATTTATATGTGTTGGCTACTAATGTGATAGCAAATATACGTACTAGTATGTTATGAAAGGAAGAAAACATTTTGTAAGGAGATGGGGATCCTGTAAGAGGCACGGTAGTGGTACTGCCGTATCACAACTGCAGGTCCACTTTATGTAAATTCCTTCTTTATAGATTTATCTGAATCAACCCATCTTAGTGTTGTATTCCTCATGAAATCAATTGATGTTCTTCTTTTTTTCTTGTTCTTTTTTTCTTTTTTTCTTCTTCTTCTATATCCATGCAATTTTTGCAGTCCCTTTCTAGACTATATTTAATCCATTAATCTGCTTCTTGCATAATTCTAGCAAATACAAGATCTAAAAATTCCAACATTCTGCACCCAAAGCTGAGAAAACAGAAACAACAATCTAACTAATCATTTTTAGTCATTACATGATTAAAATACCTCTTACTGGTAGCCAGAATCAGTTTCAACTCTAATGTAGGGGTAGATTTGGAGCAATCAATCACTGTGACTAAGCTCAGGCTGCAAATGACTGAAAATAAACTACAGGTGGCTGCTATTATTTATAATTTCACGCCCATTATGGCAATAGATGCATAAGGCTGCCTGTATTTGTTTTAACAACTAGTAAGCTTTCCTTATGATGGATTATGGTTCAAACTCCTCCAGTTGTAGTCATGTAGCTGTTGATGCACCTTTCACCTGGATGACTATCCTCTTTGAGGGAACTGTCAATTTCATGAAACAGTGCATGTGACATATGGAAATGACGTGCTCAGCTGATAGGGTTCCATTGTATCAATACCCAAAATGAGAATAAACCTATCTCTGAATTTATGAGAAGATCAATAGATCCCAATGTTATAAAAAAGTCGACCAACTCTGAAAAAGGCCTTCAAATCCTTGAAAATTTTGAACAGTGCCCCAGAGTTAACAAAGGCATTCAAAACTCACACTCTAGCTCAAGCCAAAGCAACAACACTCCCAAAACTCAAACATGCACTGCAAACAGCAATTTCAGAACATACCGAAATCTTTTTCTCATCATTCACTGTGTACACCCAAAAACTTAAAATTTATGAACTACTAACAGTAATCAGCTTGAGTGAGTCTTTGACCACTGGAACTGATGTCCAGGCTGAGAGAACTCATCCTCAAGCTAGCAGACTGCCTCCCAGTAAATCACTCCAACAGCACTTCATTTAGTTGCCAATATCCAGATGATCAAATTAGACACAAGATGTTTCTCTAAAGAAGGAAAGATTAGGGAAACAAGTTTGAAAAATACTATTCCTTCCAAGACTCCACACTCACTTTAGGGTTTCTTTTAATTTTAATTTTTAAACTCCTTATTTCTCCTTCCTTACATTATGTCCAACATGCATTTTTTTAATACTAATTTCAGAATATCTTCAACATCTCTAAATACATCATCTTTCATTTTTAGCGAAATTCCTTTCTAATGATGTGAAAAAATTATTCACCATTACACTAAGGGCATCAGAAAATCATATATAAAGCTGGATGAGCACCCTAGACACCCGTAACTGAGCCATACTCATTTATCATCATACTTAATCGACAGTTTTATATGGCAGTCATAAGTTCACTTTTGGCTCACAAAGATGCCGCTGATATTCTCGAAATGACAGTGCTTCAAAAATGAGTGGAATCCTTTAGCGTTCAATAAGGATTGTGATAGTTGATGGCCTGATTAATCTAAACTCTTGGTTTGGTTTAAACAATGTTTTAGATATGTGACAGAATTTTGGTGTCCAAAAGTTCCATCAGACCTTTCAAGACTGACAATTGTTTGACAATTGTTTTATTATGAATATCACAGGGTTGGCAGGAGGCAAAGCTTTGATACCACTTGTAATGAATCCATTTTGAAGGTCTTTTCTTATGTGCGAATTTAATTTGTATCTCTTTTTTCGTATTTCACCTGATATGAACTTCTCTCTACGAATATCTTGTTATGTTAATTCCTTCAGCTGTGTATACTCAATGACATTTAAAATTTGCACTCAATAATTTCCTAGTCCTTATTTATCCTTAGACTTTGCACAACTAATCGAATTTTATTGTAGAGGTTCTCCTTATCATAATAGAATTACTTGTTCGATGTCTATCCTTGTTGTTTATTTCCACAAGAGATTGAATCATTGAATTTCCATTTTGTCAACATGCTTTGATAAATGTTTGTAAATCTCCCATCATTGGTGAAATAGGAATAATATCCTTCGGATTGGAATTGAAATATATAAATTGTTATCAATAACAGTGACTACAGAAGATATCTTATTTCACTGATGCACTCTCCTAATTGCTAACTTGGTCATCTTCATAGTTGGTCTTGACCTTCCATAGACTGTTGATTTGGTAACTCAATCTTTAGATATACTAATTTTCCATGTGATTTTCTCAAGAACAGTGGTGTCACCCCTTTGAATGTTGGTTACACATATATTGCAATCCGTATGTAATCTAGTTTTATATAATTTTGTTTACTTAATTTATTCATCGTCTATTTATATTATAAGTAAAATAACATAGTTAATTTTACATTATCAAACTTCCTGAATCCCATTTCTTTTTTTAGATAGAAAACTTGATCATTCATATATATATATGTTTTAGACACTCACAATATGATAAATAATTATATACTATTATAATGGTATACTTACATGATAATATTATACATCTATAGTCTTTACTTTCTTTATTAATAATATTTAATTCTCAATTATATTATAATATTATTCTTGAATATATCTTAATATAATATCATTAATCATTTATTTATATATATTTTTATACTATCATTATAATAATTATATATCAATATTATATAATAATGCTTGATGCACTACTATTAATATTTATATATTCAATATTTATTTAATAATAGTGCACATAATTTATTAATAACATTATTGTTATTATTATGTGTACAATTGATATCCATGAATCTTGATTACCTTACTAGTATTATCAATCTTTTATTTATTATATCTTAATACTATTATTATAATTATAATGTAATATCATACTGTGTGATAATAACATTATTATTATTATTATTTTATTTATTAATAATGATTTGACCTTTAATATTACCCTATTACCTTAGTAATATATTACTATATCAATAATATATTATTATTTATTCTTTAATAATATATTATACCATTAATAATATATCAATATTTTTTTAATATATTATAACATTAAGAAATAATATATTTATTTATTCATAATAATTTACTTATATTACCCTAATTAGGGGACATGACATTGTACTAGGCCTAAAGACACTTAAAACCCTTACAAGCTTTTCTTTGCATTTTTTCTACATTTGATACTTTTCTTATAGGTGGACATGTCTATCACAAACATCTAACATGTCTGTCCTTAGACTTCATGGCAAAAACCCTACAAACAACACAAAAAAAATAAGGACATGAACCATCCAAACATCTCTAATAGCTTGTGGATATCCCAAAGATGCATAAGTGCATGACTTTTGAAAACCAAAAAGATAAGACTAACTTGTATAACAAGCTAATAACCAAAATGATTTTATGTTTGTGTTATGTTTGACAATGATAATGATATTTGGATTCAAGTATGAGGAAATTTGTATCAATCAATTCATTAAATATCATTTGAATACAAAGAAGATTTTAAGAGATTCAAGAGCATAATTATAAGCCAAATTTGTGGAAGACCTAAATCAAACCTAAGTGAACAGACATGTGAAGGCTTATTTTGAATATGATGAGCAGATCTAAGGCAGAATTTTTATGAAGGTATATTCCAAGTTTAGAGCATTTATTGAAAAACACTATTTCAAATCTTGGTGGATTATTCATAAGTACAAGGCAAATTTGTTGAAGATCTTGAAGGAGATCTAAGGCAAATCTACCTACATTATAAACACTTTGCATTTCAAAGGTCAGTTCCTTCTGCATTGCAGGATTTGAGGTTGGTGTCTCTTGCTAATTGAGTCTACACATTTGTTTGAAGTTATATACATACATACATATATGTGTGTGTGTGTACATAAACACACAATTCACCTACAAGGATTTCCATGCTAAATAGTATATGCATCTTGTCTTCTTTTGTTAGACATCAACTATGTGAATGCTTTCTACATTGCTTTCAGTTGACTAAATATATATAATAAAATATGTAGGTTTCTATGCCAAAGTAACTCTAATGTGGACAAATATCTAATAATTGGGATTTAAACTAAGCAAGAACTATATGTTTAAGGAACCAAAAGATGACTGCAATGAGACTATTACAAGCGAAAAAACTTTAGTCTCATTAAAGAGAATTGGGATATGTGTTTGAAGACTTAACAAATTTGAGCTTCACTTGGTTTCAAGAATACTATAATATTCTCTACTTAACAAGGCCAACCACATGAAGGTGGAAGCTCATCTGGCCTCACCCCCCTCCCCCTAACACCAATCTAAAGTACCCATTATCATTTAATTACATACTTCATTCATTCATTCATCCATTTATGAACTATAACATTCAATCAATACAATCACATAACATTCATTAATATGATATAAAATTCATTAATACACAATACTAATCAAGACTTCATTAACACATAACAATATTCATTAACATAAACTAAAAATTGCTATTACTACGCATCATTCATACAAAATTACTTAAAACAAAGTTCTTTCATAATCCAACAAGGTTTATCAAAGAAGATTTTTAAAACATTATTTCTTTTTTTTTGTTTTTCTGAGCTCTCTTAAGAAAAGCGCTCATAGGAGCATCCATATCTGCTTCATTCTCCTCTTCTTTTAGCACGTGTAATGTCAAATTATGATGGCTCCTTCTTTTCGGAGGAGCAGGAGGTTGCTGCACTAAAGGGGGCTCTATTGCAAGAACAAGTGAATGCAATAAATTGGCATACTCTCTTTCTTTTTCTAACTGTTACAAGTTTGTAATTAAGTATGAGTACAACATAAAATGCATTTTTCTTACCTGGCAATGCCACATCATCTACATTAACATTTTGATCTGCCACCACATGTTGAACACTTGGAACATGAGCCACTGCTTCAGCATGATGTTCAACATGCTCTGAAATATTCAAAAAATGGATACATGTCAAATTCCAATTGAAGATGTTAAATTGTATTCATAATTGCATAATTAATTTCCAATAGAAAATTAATATCTCCACCACTATAATGCACATCATGGCCTTCGTCAGGAGTAGGTTCTGTGGTAGGATATGAAGGCTGCAATAAAATGTTATGCACATTGTTATGTAGTCAATTTACGTTTAAAACTGATACCAAAAAAGAATCTTCTCAACTATTTAATTTCATTTACTTTTCATTTGACCAATTTACCTATGAGATATCATTTGGTGCACTAGATTCTTGGGCAAGGCTTACAGATTCTTCACATAGGTGTGCAACCAGAACTTTATAGCCTTCCTTCAAGGAAATTTTTCTATCTTCATCTGTGACCTCCACATTGAAATATGTGCCCTATATTTTTTTCTTGATAACGTCAGTTTCCATGTATGATTTCATTAAACAAAACTATTTGCAACATTATATTTTAAAAAAAATACAAAATTCATTGCTCTACTTACAAGTCGAGACTGCAGATTCATATAGCCACCAGAGCCAAGTTTGTGTTGGCCAACCTTTTCTATTCTCACTTTTGTAGCCATGGATGTGTCCTACAATCTATGAAAAATTTCAAACATCTTAGATTATATATTTACAAATATCAATAATTAGTGCATGATTACAATGTACTTAATACTATAATGACATACCTCTTTTTGCCCTGTGCTGCTTCATTATCTCTATCTTCACATAGCCTTTTCTCCTTTGCATCTTCTATTATTTCATTCCACTCCATCGGTAGAATCATAGGAGGACGATTGTACTTTGGGTTATCCTTAAGAGCCCTTCTATATTGATCCCTCATAGTCTTTATATGCTTTGCTGCTCTTTTCAGAAGTAGGCTAGTGTCAAAAATGTTTTTCCCAAATTTCTCCTCAATGGATGCAATCAGCTGATTTTTTAATTCCACAGCTTGTAAATTCCATCTTTTTAAAAATAAATAGATTTTTAGATTAATAACTTTAATATATTACAATAAATAGAAGAAAACAAAAATTATGTAGCAATGATATGAAACTACGTACCTTTTACGTATGGTGGGTCCAAATAGTCTCAATGTCATATGAAAAAGATGTTCAAAGAAAGCATTATTACCTACAAAAACATAAAAGATTTATTAGTCCAAAATGAGTAATGTAAAAGTAAACTAAATTTACACTTTAAATAATATCAATTTTAAAGCACCTGGAAGCTTTCGTTCTCTTAATGGAAACATAGTTTTCATATTCAACAACAATGTCCCTTCATACGAACTAGTACTAATCACACGAACTGCTCCAAGAAATGGATCAGCTTCAATAGTACTGCTCTCTGTTGCTCTATCAACTGAAACATCATACAATTAAATGACAATTTTAGTACTGCTCTCTATTGGTCTACCTTCCTGCCTATGTCCATGTCTCTTTATGTGTGGCTATATATATATATATATATATGTATGTATGTATATATATATATATATATATATATATATATATATATATGTATGTATGTATGTATGTATGTATGTATGTATGTATGTATGTGTATATATATATGTATGTATGTATGTATGTATATATGTATGTATGTATATATATATGTATGTATGTATGTATGTATGTATGTATGCATGGTGTGTGTATGCATGTGTTTGTGTGTATGCAAGCTTCTGTAGACATCATTTAAGTACTAATATGCTACTTCATTGTTCATCAACTTGTAGAAAAATATTACAAAATATAACACATTACAAAATATAGCAAAACAAGGTTTTACCAGTTCTACTAGGCATAGACAATGATGTTTGCATGGTCTTTGTTGCCGCTAATGCAGCAGACAATAGTGGACAACCAACTAAAGGAGGAGTTTGCACTTCATCATGAGCTGAAGAATAGAATATTGTTAGCAAAGACATTTGCAATGGATAAATATCAAATGGAATACTACGAGAAACATCCACAAATAAAAGGTAAGTGTTATAATGTTGATCAAAACAAACAAAGTGTTACTTACACAAAGGTACTGCGCAACAATCCTGACCATGTTCACCATGTGACCTCACAACTAGCACATATGTCTATACAAGAACACATAAAATTAGAGATCATGATCCATAAGATACTATAAAAGATTAATATCTATTGAACTTCTATTACTGCTTACTTTCAAAGATTGGATTCTACGGTCCAATTCTATTCTCAGTGCCTCTTTCTCCTCACTTCTATCACCCTTGATGATAATTTTAACAAGTTCATCACTGTATCTTTGCGTAATTTTTTGGGTGATGAATACAGGGTCAGTACTAAGGACAATGTCATGTAGATATGATGCCCATATTTCAAATTGCATTTGATCAGCAATCATTATAGTTTTTTCCTATCATTTGTGACATCAAATATTTGTATACTTTCATCAAAATAACTCCAAAGCCATAAAGAAAAGAACATAATAATACGAAATTTGTTTCTATATTAATATTAAAATTTACAATAATTAATTTTTACCTCTATTGAAGATGTCTGAGATGGTGCATCCATATCGCCCTGTGAAAAAAATTAGTAAGTCTTAGAAATCAGCAGCGAAATTAAAGTAATAGACTTACTAAAAAAAATATTAATAATAAAGTAGATTGTATATGTAAATCATTTTTCTTAAGTTAAAAATTTAGCGTAACTAATGTTTATACTTAAAAAAATATTTGACATGTTCTACTTAATGTTTATATGTGCACATATGGTTTGGAAAGAAATATTTGGTCATACAAGACCCTATCATAGTTGACATTGATCGTATCTGAAGATTTCATTGATCATCATGATCTTCATCCATGTCATCATCATCATCATCATCATCATCATCATTGAACTTGTCACTTTGATCGTTGTCGTCACCACCACCATCTTCATCACCATCATCATCCTCTTGATCACTATCATCACCATGACCATCATCGCCATGATCATCACCATCTTCATCACCATGATCATGATTGTCATCAGTATCATCATCATCATCATTATCGCCATTATCGTTAGCATGACCAAAATCATCACCATCTTCTTCTTCTTCATCACTAGGTAACTATCATTCTTGATAATCATTTACTTCCTCTTGTGCTTCTTCAATATCTTCTTCTTCGATCACATTATACTTTACTGGCCTTCCTCTTGGGTTATGTTTAACAACAAATGACCAACCTGGTTTATCTGGAACACCAAAGTAAAACACTTGCTTGCATTGACTTGGAAGAACATAGGGCTCATCTCCAACTGACTCAAATGACCTTGTATTAATCATAGTAAATCCATTGTCGTGTTCAATAACAGTCCTATCGGGATCATTTCAATTCAGTCGTAACCAAAACTATTTGATGACAAATAGAACTATTTTGAATGAATCAAAGTCGCATTCAAGTATATCATCCAAAATTCCATAGTATTGATTTTCAAATTTTTGAGGATGTATGTCAGTTCTAGATGAAATATTGGTGACCGCAAAGATAGTACTTATCTCAGAATCACACATTTTCTTTGTTTCATCTAACTTTTTTGTGCAAAATTTATAGCCATGGTAGTACATAGCTTTGTGGTGTTTGACCTAAAATTATTCAAACATGTCAAGAATCTTCTCATTGATTTATGAGTTGATATTAAAGTTATGTCTCATGATTAGTAATCTTATGCATACCTTTGTATCTCTTAAGTCATATATTAGATCAAGTACCATTGGCATAACATTGGGATCTCCATTACGATGAGCTTATTTAACCAACGATGCAACACCATCCCATGTTAATGAGTGACCATTTTCTCGAGACTATTCAATCCACATTGTCACCCAGTCAAGATTGTTTGCAATGTACAAGTGTAGTGCATCCCACTCACGACCAACTATAAAGAAGACAATTACACCAGTTAGAAACAACTTATATATATTAATGATGGATAAGAATTGTTAAATTATAAAAAAAAAACTTATAATTACCTCTCACCCTCCTCAATCTACCTTTCCCCATCAGGTACTCCCCTTTGAATTTGTCATTACAGTTGGGATCCCAAATGTGATCTACGTGGATACCTGCTGCAAACTTTGGAAGATATTCACTGATATACACCATGGTCTGATATATCATATATCTCTCTATCATAGAACCCTCAGGACATGCTCTTTGTCAAACTAAGCCCTTCATAAATTTCAAGTGCCTCTCAACCATCCACATTGATCTAGCTTGTACAGGTCCACACAATTCAATCTCCTCAACTTGATGTATGAGGTAGTGTTCTTGAGCATTGAAAAATGTTGGAGGTAAACACTTTTGCATTTCACACATAAGCTGTGGAATTTTTCTCTTCCAATAGTTTATATCTTTTTAATTAATTTCTTTAGATGATAACCACCTAAAAGAGATTCAACATGCAAAAACACATAGAGGAGATTTCAAATAAAATTATACAATGGATTACAAATAAAAAGCTACAAATCTAAGAAAAAACACCCTTCTAACCTCATGTATTTTTCAAGATCATATATAACTTTTTTAATAATGTTGTCAAACTGTTGTGGAAGGGATAGAGGTAGGATGAACTATAATCATTAAAAAATGATCATTTCAATATATTATTGAATAATGCAATTGGTACTACATTCAATCTTACAAATATACTATAAATAGAAAACATGACTTACCTTGAGGAAGGTATGCCAATCATGTGTCTTCAACCCTAGCTCAAAATCACCTTTCTTTGATAGAAGAGTGCTTATATTTGCAGCAAATCCTATTGGAAAATTTGTTTTTTTTATGACTTCTTTTAATGTATCACTTTGTTGCTCCATTAATAACCAAGGAAGGGCACTTGTATTTATGCGGTCTCCATTCCTATTTGATTCAATGAAAACTTTTAGTGCATGATTAGATTCATGAATGTCAGTACAAATTTTAGCAATTTGTTCTCTATCATGCCTTCCATCCAACATTTTCCATAGTGTCTCTATTACATTCTTTCTAATATGCATAGCATCAAACAAATGCTCGATTGGGAGATCCTTGTAGTATGATAACCTACTAAATTGAGTAGGATAACTTTTGATTCCTCTAGGAAGTTGGTCATTGATGCATTGACGACCTTCACGAGCATCAGTTGCAGCATTAGTAAATATAAGACAATATTGAAATACAAATTGTAAACTTTGGACGACAAATTCGACATTACCTCGACGATTTAGTCGATCGTATTCCAACTTCCATAAATGAGGTGTCATTCTTCGTGGCCTTGATGATGTCTCTTCTTTCCCATTGAAAAGATGTTTTTTGGCAATTCGATACTTATGATTATGGTGGAGAAAGTGTCTAAACTCATCAAACACCTGCTTTCCTAAACTTCTTGAATGACGACATTTCATCTTCGAACTACAAACTGGACATGCAAATTTTTTTTTGTCTGAAGACCTAAAAGATCATGTATAATTGTATTATGTACAATGATCACATGCAACTTAAGCATTCGATAGTAATGTGTAAGCACTATAACATACCAAAAATATGTAATCTTAACAATATAACATACTGCAAAAATGAGTTAGCCCAGGGGCATCATGTATTGTCCATACAAGCATTGCATGGAATTGAAATTGTCGATGTCCTATCAGTCTAGAGATGTCATACATAGTGATGCCATTCCATAACTTCAACAACTCATCAATTAGGGGCTCAATATACATGTTTATATCTTTAACTTGATATTTACCTACCAATTGAATGAACATAAATATTATGTAATTATTATAACCATTTTCATGCACTATTTATAAATTAATTTAGATAACTATAAAATAAAAAAATACCTGGCACAATCATTGACAACATTATGTGCTCCCTCTTTATGGACATCCAAGGAGGAATGTTATTGTTAATAACAAAAATAGGCCATACTGAATAAACAGATCTCATATCTCCATATGGATTGACACCGTCCACTACCAATGAAAGTTTCAAATTACGAGGTTCTTCTTTAAAGTGTGACCATGTTTCTTCTATCTCTTTAAATGTAGAACCATTGGCAGGCATTCGCATAATGTCATCCTGACTTCTATTGCGTGTATGGTAATCCATAAATTGTGTCAAGCTAGTGCACCTGAATAACTATTCAAGATGTGGAATAATGGGAATGTACCGAAGAACCTTGTGAGGCACTTTTTTTGTTATTTAATCTGACCGATATCTACTAACACGAAAATTAGGGCATTCTATTGCAAATTCATGTTGTCTATGATATAGAATGTGATCATTGGGACATGTATGTATTGTCTAATACTTCATTCCAATCTGATCCATAATGTTAGATAATTCTCAATACGAATGAGGCAAAATGTTTGATGGTGGTAACAAAAACTCACTAATCAACCTACAACAACAAATAGGCATTGTTAATATAATGAATAGCAATTGTATGCTAACATTGAAGATGACAAAAATGGCATACCTTAGCATACGTGACATTGCTACATTGGATATACTATTCATAACCTTTAAGTTCACCAACAACACTATAGCTGATAGTAGAGTTGTTTGGGAGCCTTCATATAAGGGCTTGTGTGCCTTCTCAAGTAAAGGTATATCAAGACCATCTTCATCATTATTATCAGGTTCGCTAGTACCATCATTGTGAGCCTCTTCATCACTTGCCTCAATACCATCTTCTTCAATCATTTCCTCTGGCACATTATCATCTTCTTCCATGAGAGTGTTATCCTGAGCTTGGATATTCACACCTCCATGTTCCTCCAGTAGGAAATCCACATTCAACAATGGACGAAAATTGTGGCCCCCTTTAACATGACCATATTGCTTACAATGACTCTGGGCTATTGTGATTAGAATTCTTTGATTCTTTAAGCCCTTACACTTTTTGCAAGGACAATAACATTTATCAGGTTTTCTTCGAAACTAAGCCCACAATGCAGCCATTGTCTCATTATTTTGTTCTGGGTTCATATTGTTAGGCATGGTCTTTCTTCATAGGAAAATATACCTACAAATAAATTGGACATGTTGTGATTAATGTTTATATCTACACATGTGGTTTTTGTTAATTAGTGTTTTCAAATGTAACTAAAATGATTACAAACATATCAAAAAGGACTTTCACAAGGTCTTATTACATCAATTGTTCTAACATGGTCATGTTGGTTATCTTGAGACCTTAATGTCTTCTCATGCCTTCAACCTTGACCTTGATGCTCCTACATCATTCTCCCAAGGATCAAGGAAAGTTGGATCATCATGGAATTGAGTAGGCAGACCTTCTAGGAAGTTGCAATACTTCAACCTTGTAAGTGTCATGCCAATGCAATGGGTACTAAAAAAACAATTTAAGTTGATGAGAAATAGTTGTTATGAATTCAAATTGTAAGCATCACCTCAATGCATTGGGTATTAAACAAACAATTCAAGCTAATGAGTATGGATTTTTATGAACCACAACTCATGAAATATGCATTAAGTCCACACCTATTGTTTACAATGAGTATGGGTTTTTTTTCTAAGAACATACCTATTGTTTATAGTCAGTAAGTTTCTATATCCTCTAAGAAATTTGAAGCAATGAGCCAAAGTCACACGGTTGAAGATGATCATTGTCCCCTCAAAGCGCCATCATTTGATAAATTGTTGCATTGAAATATGATCTAGAAAGGGCCTTTCCACATAGTATGTTGGCACTATTTGGCAATCATCGATCATGTGGTTATTGCAAAGAGGCTAAGGACCAAACATGGAATCATGGAGATAGTGCACAGATATACAAGGAAATTTTTTTTGCTCTTTAGCTACTAATCTTGCTTTGTGCTTGTCAATTAAAACATTATTTTTAAACTTGATCTTATTACTTTTTATAATCAATGGCTTTCTTTCCAATGTCTATCTCTCGACTCAACACATTTTTTCATTTTTCTTTCCTTCTTGCTTCATCATAAATACTTGGTTCACAAGCGCTTATGGTGTTCTTCTTGCTAAGATTATGAAGTGGACAATGACTTTAAATCTAGATAATCAAATGTTTGGCTCAAATTTTTTGGGTAAGTGTGATGATATGTAGTGCACTATAAATTTTCTCTTCAATGAAAGGATTAGCACCTCTAATTTTCAAATGGCGATCAACCAGAACTAGCTGACAATCTAACCTTAAAAATACATTTTATGCCAAATTCCAATCATAGTTAAAGACATTTAGCTATTGGAAAATGTCAAGATTATGTTTTATTTTAGATATGAAATAAAATGGGCAAGAAATGTGGAAGAACGTTAAGTTTTTATCCACCAAAACATGAGTAAAATTGTATAAACTGAATGTATTTTTAAAAATAATGTCAATTCCCTTCAAAAGAAATATTTTGCATGCAACTTGTTGAAGATATTTCAAGTTCAGCAACTCTTTAATCACAGGATCCATTATAGTTGGAAGCTTTGACCTATCTGTCAGCTGTGGCTTGGCCTACAGCAACAAAAAATTCTTAGTATATGCATCTCAACATTTAAAAAATACATCAAGCAATTGAGGTCAATTCCAGTCTGTAAATTAACTGGCATTTGTTTCTTCTTTAACATATTCAACAATCAATTACAATTAATAGGAATACAAGAGAAAAACTTGGAATTCTACTAATGTCATCAATGTTAATCTTAAGTACTAGTACAAAGCCAGTAAGAAATCTACAATTGTACCAACCAAGATATTTACAAGACTTGATCACAAAAGGTTCATTTAGCACAAAACAACTTCAAAAATATTGTATATATACACTCTTTGATGCTGTCAAAGGGAAAATTTATTTTAATGATGTTTAACGTAAGAATTGCTAGAGGAAATGATAAGCATGAAATATATTCAAGTTTTGACACTAAGGAATTGAAAGATCCGCACTCAAGAATTGCCTTGAGTATTTAAATTCACTCGAATTATGCCTTATAGCTTCTTTGAAAAACAATGATTTAGATAGTCAGTGGTATCTTAAGTACTATATACTAGTGCTTGCACCAAGCATAGGTGCAAGAGTATAGTCGATAGTGGCATGCAGTTGATTATTTTAGAAATGTGGCAGCTAGTAGCATTATTTTATAGAAAAGCCCTATACTATTATTTGGTAGGAAGATAATTAGAACCAAAGTAAACATGATGTGCACAACTAGCGTCATTTGATTGTTTTCTATTTTGAGGTGTAGAATATTTGGTGGATCTTAATATTTGTGGAAACTATTTTGAGCAAGGATATGCTAAAAATGAGTTCTTCTTCTACAACCATAAAAACATTATCAGATTCACCATCCAAACTATTGAGTTTGAACCAAATATAAATATGTATTTTACGAACAGTTGGCCTAAATGGTTGTTGTTATAATTGAGAATAACACTAAGTTTGATTTGATGAGTTTTTTTTATTGACTCATAAGTTTATGGGGCAGTGCTTGGAATTAGATACAACTACAAACATGAGAAGGGTCATTGAACTTGGAAGTGTAGACACCTAAAAAATCCTTTAGAAAATAAAGTATTTTTATTTTCTGAAAAAGTCCCTGATGACATCATCATTTATTAATTAATTATTTAATTTATTTATTTATTTATTTTTATGCCATTAAATCCCTTTATCTTAATTAAAAATATTTAATTAAGGAATCCCTCCCAAAAATGTTTAAATCTTATTTAAACATTATTTCCTTATTTATTAATTGTTTAATTAATAAATTGACCAAAAATCCCAAAATAAATAATTTATTTATTTTTTGCCCAAAACTTGGCCAATTTCCTTAAGACTGCTAACCTCTTCCAAAATCTTTTGATCCTTCTTTGATTTTGATTAAAGGCTAATCTCATCATTTCCTACCCCTAATCCCAACTCAAAATATTTAATTAAGATTAAATATTAATCCTCATGCTTATTAAAAATATTTTAATAAATATCTCCTCAACCCAAACCCTTGAAATAAATAAAACTTTATTTATTTCCTAAAAACTTTATTTATCCTCATCCTAGGAAGTTCTAGACTCTTCTAGAAAGTCTTCATCCTCATCCAAAGCCTAGACTCTTCTAGAAGATGGCAATCCTTATCTTTGACCCTAATCCTAATCCCCCCCCCCCCCCAACCTTGTCACATTCCCTAAACATGGGTTAAGACTTGCTAACCCAAGCCAAAGCCAACAAATATCTCCTCCTTCACTCACCCTCATTAAATGCCATCCACTTGCCCATCTCTAACAAGCCTAATCTAATCTTAACCCAAGCCTAATCCAAGCCTTAATCATTTGCACATTCCTAAGTCAAGCTTAAGACTTTCTTAATCCAACCCAAGTCAAATATCTCAACTCTCTCACAAATATCCCAACCATAAAACTTTATGAAGCCCACAAAGCCATAAATGACTCTTACAAGCTCATTTATTGCTCTTACAAGCCATTATGAATGTCTTTATGAGCTTTGAGCCTCATTTGTTGACCCCTCAACCCCTCTTGCTCTAACCAATGACCCTGTGACATGTGTCACTCCCTGATTGGCTATAAGGAAGCACAATCCATGTGCTCTCCTCTCATTCAATCTAAACCTTCCATAAGCTTTCTCCCATCCTTGCATCCTATCCCTTGATCCCTCAAGCCCTTTGCCTATTTAAGGAATCCTCTCCCAAGCCATTTTAACACAATCACCCATAGTAACAAAGTAATGCCATTTTGATCATGAAGTAAAGCCATAATGCCATTTTTGAGAAGCCATTTTACATCAAATCCATTCACCCAAGCCAAAATCCATCAAGAACACCATTGAAGCCTTTGGAGAATCGAGCATACATCCTATCTAATTAGACAAAGCTACTCAACAAGAGAGCTTCTCATTGAGAGAGCCCATTAATAGCTCATATTCTCAATTGAGAGCTCATCTTAGTCTATCTTGAAGTTACATTTATTTAGTTTTGTGAATACTTTTTGATTTGATATTTAGTGTTCTTTGCATTACTAATCCTCGTATACAGGAAGCAATAGCTAGAAACTATTTACTATTCCCAAGCTATTGTCTACTTGCAATTCTATATTAAAACAACAAATAAAACTAAGGCCTCACAATGTTACAATGCACTACCTTGCTATAAATTAACTTTCTAGAGTGATGACATGGTGAGTAGACCCAAGTGGGGATATATATTTTACAAATTAAAATGTCCATAACTATTCAAGCTACTATTACAAATTCAAGTAACAGTATGAAAGAAACATTTCTACAAATGCAAGAATGAAGTATGAAAAAGGGCTAGACCTAAACTAGTGCATTCTTCAAAATTTATCATGTCAATAGGAAAAATATCATATAATGTATCTCACTGAACAGATAAGCATGCAAGCCTGAAACCCAGACATCAAAAAGCTTTGGCTTAGCTTAAAAAGTTACAGCACAAGAACACAAAGTAAACAGGAATTTTCCTAGAGGACTGGAAGTGATACAAGAGTTATCTAAAAATTTGACAAAAAATAGTTGAAGAGTTGGAAATCAAGAAATGACCTAGATCTGTGCTTGAAAGCATTCTTAATCCCACTGATCCAAGTAGTAAAATTATTAAGTTTGTACTACTTAATAGTCACAAGGTTTCTAATGCAAAAGTAAAGATCTGCAGTATGTTAGTGCCTAGAAGCAATAAATATGCCAGCCAATAATAAGAATCTATTTGTTTCCATGTCTTACATATCAATAGTGACTCACTGACTTATCAATAGAACATATCAAGGACTACTTAAGTCGATGGCACTAAGTTTGAAAATTTAAACAGAATACCCATAGCTATGCATATAAAAAACTTACAGAGGTTGTATGGATATATCCATGGAGTTGTTGGTTTCTCAAGTTAACTATGTTGGATAGTAAAAATGTTTTCTAGAATTTTTTCACAAGTTTGAATATGTCAGAACTAGCAACCACTAATTTATTATGTCAAATCAATGTACCCAACATCTAGAAAATAAATGTGCAATACAATTTGTGTGCTATTCACATTAAATTGTACAAAAATGATCCCTCAATTGAGGACAAAGTATCTTTTAATGAGTACATCAGATATGTTGGTCTAATTTTTTGTGAATCAAATTTTCTTAGGATCATAAAAAAAAATCAGATGAGAAGTTTCTGATAAGTCATAGGGCTTTAGGTTTTGGCATAGTATATTTCGATACCTTTGAAAAATCTGTGAAAAGCCTTAGGTTTGTCCTTTTAAGTTTTTCCTGGTACGAAATTTTTTTTTAAAAAAACAAACAAACAACAAGGAGCGAATATTCTTTTCTCGCCTGCTTGATCACCATTGTTAAGTCTTTTGAAAAAGGAGTTTTAATCTTGCTGTCTGATCTGATTTGAATCTATGGTTGTTGCATGTTCACTATGGCAAGATGCTCATATGCTACGCATAGCGAGGTAGTGACCATCGGAGAATTATGTGTGATACTGAAAAGTGGAGTTCGATGCCATGAAATGTGTTGGCGGGAAGATCTATTGACCATGTACTATGTCCCAGACCAGTCAATTTCAAGAAGAAAGGCACGTGGAAATATTTGCAAGTGGTGTCACTGGAGTTTAATTTTATTCGACAATTCACCAAGTCGCTAACTAAAAATACTTGCAACTTGTTGGTGGTGATATAGCGAATGCCCAGATTTTCCAAAGACAATATCTTTCTGAGATCAGAAGTAATTTTGAGGATCCTGAGGAAGATATGGTGCACGTTTCACTTTTTTCCCTCTGTAGGTTATTGTCTTTTGTAGTTTCTTTTTCCAGGCATTTTTTTAAAGTGCGTACCGAAACTCACCATATCGCTAGCTGGATTTGTAGTTTTTATGCCGGTAGTGATGTAGTGATTGCTTGAAAAATGGTAATGTAACTAAAAAATCCTCAAAGGTGGGCCCCGAATGAGTGACGTGATAAGGTTGAGCTATGTAGATCAAATTACATGGTGGCATCCTGTTGAAATATCTTTGAGCCAAAAAACTTTGATTCATTGGAGCTTGCCATGTCGCTAGCCAAATTGTTGGTTTTTTTGTTGGTAGCGACATAGCGACCCACCTGAAAGTCATAAACACGATGAGGCCCAAGATATGTGATGTCATCAAGAGATTTAAAAATATATATATGTGCCAACATGTTGAGCTAGCTCAGCGATAGCAGTATCATGGACCCACTTCCCGTGTATAAAGTACAAAGATTTCTGATCTTGAGATCGAGCTAGGATCAAAGGCCATAATTAGCTCACTATGAAGAAGTGCTTGGAAGTTATGTATAGCGAGTTGGTGAGTGGTGGCCCACCACTGTTGCAGTAAATTACTGACCGCAAGATCAAATCTAGATCGACAACGCTCGTTAACTCGCTATGAGGAGATGTGCAATAAATAAGTATAGCGAGTTAATGAGCAAGGGACCCACCATTGTGTTCTTAAAGGTTGTTTCAATTATCTGCCACATGATTAAAGTAAGATCAGTGGTTATCACTAGCTCGCTGTGGAAAGGTGCTCGAAAGTTATGTATAACAAGTTAGCGAGTTGATGACACATGTTTGTGGTCATCCGTGGGCCCAGTTTGAAGCACCAGCCTTGAAGGAAAGGTACAGATGGAGGTATTTCATTGGTTTGACTACCAATGTGTTAAGAAGAAAGCTGATTCAGCCTAGTTGTCATTCCCAAGTTGTAGGATTTTTCATGAATCAATGGCACAAGTTTTAAAAAGAAAATGCAACGCCACTCTATTTTTCTATCCTGCGCATTTATGATAAATGAAAGCTTTGCATGTGGAAAAAACAAAGTATAATACAGGAGATTTTCATTAATTCTAGTCCAATGTGAACAAAGATTGTAGATTTTTTTAGCACAAGAGCCTATTGATTTCGTTGTGTTAAGCTTGGTAAGAACGTGAAAACTATTCCTCAATTGTTCAAGATCAGTTATAGAGGTTTAGAGATGAACAAGTTCAGCAAGTCAAGTAAGTACTCATACTATAACCTTTGTGGCATTCCAGTTCTCTCAATACTGTCAAAATGCCTCCTAAGAAGCCATTTTCTAGGAAAATTAACTATATGAATAGGAATGTCCATGATGATTTATAGAATTGCTCCCAGAGTCTACTGTAGAGCCTACACAAGTTAAAAAATTGATTTCCTTAAAGCCTAGGCTTAAAATTGCGGATGGCCTGTATGACAAGGGGAATTGGGTAAGGGATGCAATAACTACTCAAATTGGTCTTATCCTGTTTAAAAAGTGGTTTTTAGAAAGGAAGTTGTTTGCCCCATATGCTAATGTCTAGAATTTTGATTTGGGAAAGTTAGTAGTCCCAAGTGTTTTCATGGATTATGATTTGCTTAAAGCCATTGCTAAGAATTTTGACCAAGCCACTAGGGTTGTAAGAAGAAAGGATGATGTGCCTTTGGTCTTGATTACTCCTGAAGAAATTAGAGAGGTTTTTCACCTAGAACCATTATTAGATTACCATGTGCAAATCAATCTACTAGAATTAGAGAATGAATATAAAGAAAAGAAGGATGTAATCAGGGGAGGTGCACTAAGGGCACATATTGCTATAGTAGGAACTTTTCCAGTAATTACTGTAGCATCTAAAGAGCCTTTTAAGAAGAGTATTTTTACTTCTCGGGCTGTAGAGATATACAGGACCTTATGCCGAGTTTTTGGTGAAGATGAGCAAGAACTTATGCCCATTAGTTTCATGTACATGATGGTTCAGATTGCTTCCTTCGATGTAGATGTTATTTTTTATTTTTCTTCCTTTTTGGCTGAAGAAATTCACATTGGTTTAGTTGGGATTACGAAGGGCAAGGTGGAAAAAAATTTTGGTCACTACTCTCTATTAATGCATATGTTTTTGTTCAAAGGAGTGACATATTTTGCTAATGAGATGGAACTAAACAGAGAGGAGAATGGGAAAATATTGTCAGTCCAGTTGTGGAGTGCAGATATGACCTAGGATGCAAGTAATGCTAGTTTTGTCAGATTTGATAGATATTTTGCTTCTAAGCTGAGGTGCCTTATATTGAGTGACAATCCCAGAATCCCTAAAGCACTAATGAGTCTCATTAGGCCTATGGATAACCCCCATGACTTGAAAGTTTCACATAATTGGGAAGATATCATCCCTTACTTTGTTTCTACTATTTTTAGAATATATGGTTTTAAAGGGAGTCCTCATGTTTTTCCTTACCAAGTACCTTTGAAGGTAGGAGTGGCTGAAGTTTTGTGGCAGTTAGGGGGAGTTGAAGAAACATTTTTGTTGAAAAGGCAATTAGGGTCAATTTTCCCTACCTGCACAGTGGCCCATCAGTTTGTGATTACAAAAGGGGGATGGCTCTTTTTGCATAAAATTTTGGAGCAGTATATGATGGTTGTCTCTCATCCCCATTTTTGTGATTCTGAGGGATTTTTCAATCAGATGTTGAGGCATAGAATCAAGTTGGGATTGATCAAGCATGATTCTTATTATCCAGAGGACATTATAAGGAATGAATTCTCATTGCAAGAGCAAGAAACTAAAAAGGAAAAGTGGAGAGTTTATTCTTGGGTCTTAGAATTCATTCATTGTTTTGATAATAAATATGATCCTTTAGATAATGTTGTTATAGAGGCTGACAAAATAAGTAAACTCATGAATACCATCCCTAAAATAATGGAAGTCATGAATGAAAAGAAACAAATTTTCATTGATTCCTATCCTGATAAGGCCAGAGAGGTCATAAGGAGATTGGCTTTCACCCCAAATGTTGGAGCTAGTAAAATAATTTTACAAAAGAGGCCTGGGTATACTATAATGTAGAATAAAAGGGTTCTTATAGATAAGGCCAAACAAATAAAAGGATCCACTAGTATAGCCCAAGAGGAGAGACCTGATGACCCTAGTCCTAAGAGGCAGAAGGTAATAATAGAAGAAAGGCCTCAAGTTGAGGAATATTTTCCCACTCAGTCCCCTCTAAGGATTGGAGAAGAACATCTCACTGGTGAATAGATCGAATAGATGGGATCACAGGGAGGTATTTCTATTGCTCAAGCAAAATTAGATGAGGGTAACCCTCTAGAACCTTCCCTCCCAAGTTTGGATCTAACTGTAGCAGATTATAGTGGCAGGGAATTAGACCCTATGTTAGAGCAAGCAAGTCACAAATTTTTGACTGATGACAGTTTTGTTAAATCTAGGGCTTTTCAGCAATTTGCATGGAGGGAAAACATGAACATTTTTTAGGAGAAATGTAAAAAGATGAAAACAGAGCATCTAGAAATGGATGAAACTTCCATTCAGGACCAAACTAAAGAAGAAATGATAAAAGAATTGCAAAATATAAGCCCTGAGGAAGGGAGGAAAATGGTCAAGGCATCTAACATTTTATTGTTGCCAAATTGGGATATTGTTGATGCTTTAGTTTTTAGTTCTATTTCAAATAAATTGACTTTGTAAGACCAGAATAAAGAGAACTTTCAAGGCACTGCATTCATTAAAGAATAAGCTACATTGGTCAATTGGTCACTAAGAAGAGGATCCAGAACCACATCATCGCAGTTAGATGACTCTGGCTTGATGGGAAGCTTAATTGTGAGAAGAGTTTCCGATACCTCACATGTGCAGGCAGCATCTTGGAATGTGGAATCTTCCAAGTTTCTTTTGGATACTGCAAAGAAGGAGGAACAGGCCATGTCTAAGTTACAGGGTAAATATTAAACACTTCTTGAGGCCTATAATAGGGAGGTAAAAAGGAGAATTGAACTTGAAAACAAGGTAATGGGGAAGTCCACAAGGCCAAGAATAAAATACCCCCGTCCTCCAGTGGAACCTTTTAAATCTGCCCCCCTTGTAGAACTACTAGACACACCTCAAAGGTCAGAATATTATACAGCTGAGGATTTTGAAGAAGAAAAAAATAAGCTATGGGCTTTACATGTAGAGTTAAATATGCAATATGAGGATAAGCTTAGAAAGGCCCTAATGTATTTGGTAGATAAGATTGAATGGCCCTTGTTTTTTGATCAGTTGGCAAGAGTAATAAGTATATGGGAGCAACTGAAAACCCATGATGAAATCTTCAAGCCTATTGTCAACAAGTGGGGAAAAAGGGAAAAAGAAATCACCCTTTTATGTTATTCAGTTATAAGGTCTTCAAATGACCATATTGAAAAATTATATGATATTGCTAATGACTTGATAGATTTTGATAATAGGAGAGTTGCTTTGCAACTAAAAATTGTTTCTCATTTGAATAAATACAAGAATCAAAAATTTGATCTATTTCCTTGTGCTTTGGATAGAAAGAACCAATTGAAAAATAAGGATGAATGGAGTAAAGAACTGGATGAACTTTTTTGCATAAGGATAAATAAAGTTGTTTATGAAAAGGGGCATGCCTGGTGGGCCACCACGACAAAGGAATTGGTTAAAGTCCAGCTTTTTTTTTATTCTTTGAGGCAAGAATTTGTTGGTTTTGAAAAGGAGGCTAATTATATATTAAAGAAACAGATGATATCCTGCGGTTTAGCTAGCCGGATGACATACAGTTTAACACATGGATGGCAGATATTCCTTTGGACCAGCAGTTGGAGGAAGGCAATTCAGATAATGATAGGGAACAGGAAGATGAGGTGCAGGTCATTGACACATCAGCACTAGAATTGAAGGAAGAAGAAAGTGAAAAGGAAATAGTGCCTACTCAAGGTGAAAGTAGTGACAACCCACAAGAACAAACTGATCTGAAGGCATCACAAGATCACCCCTCATTGGCTAGCCTGGTAGCCACGTATTCTAAGGATCCAGAACAATGAGAGACAAAACAGAAGTTGATCAGTACAGCAGTAATAGGAACAGGTCTACCTAAAAGAATAGTTGATACACCTAGCATTTTGTTGTGACCTTTTTGTCTTTTGTGTAATGTTTTTTTCCTTGGACACCTGTTAATCACATTTGCCCTTTGCTTGTTGCAACTCATATCTATATAAATGAGTTTTCAAGGCATTGTGATGGTTTGAGACTTGTGTAATTTTTTGTTTTCTTTCAAGAAGAGTACATATACAGTCGGTCCAATAGTATGCAGGGGTTTTGAGTTTGCTTCCATTGTACTTTCTGATAAACAAATTGAAATGATAGAAATGGCAATCTATTATGGGCATTCAATTGGTTTTCTATTGGTTATTGTATTAGTCATATGAAAAGGATAATACAATAGGGTATTTACACTATATCTGTGTCATCAATTTCTATCTCCAGTTTATGGGTTTGTTTACTTTGAAGTCATTTAAATAAGGTTTATTTGGTTGAATGCAGACTAGATGGGTTGTATGCTAGTTTTATTCTTGCTTTTAATTCAAGCAATTATATAAATGCTTCAATAAATTAGTAGGGTTTATGAGTTCATAAAAGGGATATTGCATAAGAATGGAGATGGGTGATTGCAGTTGATTAATTCTTATACAAGTTATTTGAATTAGATCTCCCACCAATAGTCAATTTCTTGCCCAATGGATAAGGCACTGGTCCTATAAATCAGAAGTAAACAAGGATGAATTCTGCTACTGCATATCAAGTCATCTTATAAAATCAAAATTATTTCAATCATGTTCAAGAATTATAAATGCTGGTCTCAACTCATTTATATCTAATTCCTAAGTCTTAGGTAGCTGTTATTTCTAGGAATATTTGTAAATTTTAGGAGAATTATGACCAGATCTGCTGATAAGGGATGTGTATAAGTTTGAGAGAATTGAAGAATTGAAGTGAGCTGTGTATGTATGTGAAGGTAACAAATGAGAATCAAAATGAAACTAAGATAATTTCATACACAGTTGCATTAGAATTATCCCTAGGTATACCCACCTTGGTTTAGCAGAGCCAGAAGAGTAGGAAACCATCATTTGGTTTTGTTGAAGTTGGGTTATAGTGATTCATTCATTTAGTTGATATTAGGAATTGGCTAATCCCTAGATTGTGTGAGCCGTTTCACTGTGATATTAAGCATTTTGTTGCTTGATAGTTTCAGTAGTTTGAAACACCAACAAGATACACGCTACTCCTAATCATTCAAAGCACAAGCATGAGGGAAAAAATGAATAATTATTTATAGCAGGACTATCTATGAGCGAATATAACATAGCTTCAAGAGTATGAGTTATGTCTTTAGCCAGAGATGATAAAGCAAATTGCTTCTTTTCTTCTTCTTTTTTCTCCCACACAAGCATACCCATCTGCACGTCATTTGCTAGAATTAGTACATTAAATTTTCTATTTTGGAGAAATAGTTACTTAAAATGGTACTTCTAGATTGCACTAGGAAAGCTTGTATAACTTATAACAGTGCATCTCATATAGTTTCCTCATAGTATTTACATTGTTGGGGCTCCAAACTCTACAATGAAGTTCTTTTGAAAACTTGCAAGCTAAGCTTCCTTTCTTCTTTAAATAAAGTAGTAAAAAAGACTCCTGACTCAACAAGGTCATGTTGTGGATGCAAGCCATACAAAAAGATGAAAATAAACTACTGGAATGAAGAGGAAAGGAATGCAGATACAGATGTTCTACAATATATCAATCATCCCAAAGACTGAGTTCTCTTTCAATGTCTTGCAAAGCAATCTACAATAAAATGGCCACAAACCTGTGTGAATGGGTCTGGATCAAATTCTGTCAAAGGTAATGCTGCTAATTTGAGTGAAAAAGCAAATGGGAGCAGCTATGGCATATCACATTATTTGTTTTTGATCCAAATTTTTCCAACACCAAGACATCTCAAGATTCCTTGCATGCAAAAGAAATACAAAAAATGAATAGTGCATTATATCAGAAATATAAATTTTCCACAGCTTTATCCTTGCACTTAAATATATGTTAACCCTGAACCTAAACATCATCTATAAAACAACTTTGTGACCTGAAAGAATTAATAGTGGCTCTGTTTTTTAAATTGTGATGAGTAGAAGAGAAAGAGAACATTTAAAAGCATTGAATAGCTTTGGAATTCGCTTCTACAACTTTCTGATAGATAATAAACTTGGAATGATATCTAATGACCAGATTCTTACCTCCTTTCTCCTCTCCTGTTGACCCTACACCAAACTCTCGCCCATTGCAGTCATGGTGCACCCCAAAACAAAATTAACACTGTCGTGACCTTTTTTCTTATGTTCTAAAGGTCAAAATTTAAAAAAATTTACCATAGTCAAAATTTGGTCAAAATTTCAACCATATCGGGCCCTTTTTTCAAAAAAAATGAATTTAACAACCCAAATAGGCCTTTGGTCAAAAATTTTGGTCGAAAATGGGGGCCTAATGTACTAATGAGAAGAGTCAACGGTTTACCTAAGTTGAAGAAACCTGACAATATAATTTACAAACAATTCCAGTTAGGCAATATGACAAAGTCTAGTTTTAAGAGTAAGAGTCACACCTCTAAAGAAATTTTGGAGATTGTTCTTACTAACTTGTGTCGACCAATTGATGGGAAAAGATACAAAGGTGATAAGTACATTATTCTATTTGTTGATGATTATTCTAGAATAATGACAGTCATGTTTCTAAAACAGAAATTTGATGCTTTCCAAATGTTTAAGTGGTACTTAGCAAGAGTTAAGAAATAAATAGGTAAAAGCCTAAAATGTTTGAGATCTGACATAGTAAGATAATTTATATTAAATGATTTTGAGATGTTTTGTAATGATAGAGGAATCAAAAGGCATACATCTGCCCCTTGGACCCCTCCACAAAATGGAATTATTGAAAGGAGGAATTGATTTGTAATGGTCTGTGCTAGGAAACTCATGATGGAGAATAATGTTGCTTTGAAATAATGGAGAGAGGTTGTAAGTACATCTGTCTATACCTTGAATCATGTGCAAGTCAAGAAAGGTACTCATTCAACACCTTTTGATCTATGGTATGGATACTCACCCAATGTAAAATATTTTAAGGTATTTGGAAGCAAGTGTGATATTCTCAAAGATTTTATGAATGGTAAATTAGATGAAAAAAGTGAAGAAGGTATATTCCTTGGCTATTCCACAAGATATAAAGCTTATAAGTGTTTAAATACTAATACTAACAAAGTTGTGGAAAGTGCAGATGTGAAATTTGATGAATATACAAAAGTACATGAGGATGAACCTATGAAGGAACCAGAGCAATACAAATAATTTGTATACTTTTGTGATGTCTACTGATGAAGATGTTGTAAATCAAGTTGCAAATCAACAAAAAGTTTCAGTGATTGTTGAGTCACATACAATGAATGTCTAGTTGCATTCAAGAACTAAGCTATATTTACGTGTCAAGTTACAAAATGAAGTTGAGGCACATTCTTATTATTACATTAGTATACATGAAAGAGATGTTGAATTACCTAATAGATAGGTACATAGTGATTTAGAAGTTGATAGACCAAATCAAGAAAACAAAGCAGAACCAAGATTAATAAAGTATGTCAAAAGACATCACACTGTTGCATAAATTATTGGAGATAAAGATGCAAGACCAATGAGAAGAAATAGGTTGAGAAGTGATACATAATTGCTTACCATGCATGAACCTAAAATAGTGAAAGATTCCTTAGAAGATGTTGACTGGACTAAAGCCATGAAAGAAGAGATTAAACAGATTGAGAAGAATAAGACATGGACCCTAGTTCCTAGACCAGAGGATAAAAGTGTGATTGGCACCAAGTGGGTGTATAGAAACAAGTTAGATGAAAATGGTGAAGTCATAAGGAATAAGGAATTATTAGTTTACAAGGGGTATGCACAAAAAGAAGGAATATACTATGGAGAAACATTCACTCATGTTGCAAGATTGGAAGGAGTAAGAACTCTGCATACAAAGGTTTCAAAGTTTATCAAATGGATGTTAAATCCACATGTATGAATGGCATATTGGAAGAAGAGGTCTATATAGAACAGCTAGAAGGATTTGTTGTTGTTAAAAATACAAATATGATATTTAGACTACACAAAGCTTTATATGGTTTGAAGCAAGCATCAAGAGCATGGTATGAAAGGCTTCACATTTATCTTGTGAAAATTGGATTTGATAGGACTGATGATAATAGCAATCTGTACTTGAAGAGAGAAAAAGGAAAAGGTATTTTACTATCTAAAATTTGTGTTGATGATACCATATTTGGAGGTCAAGATACTTAATGTAAGGCTTTTGCAAATGAAATGAAGAAAGAATTTGAGATGTCTATGTTTGGAGAGGTCAAGTTCTTTGTTGGTTTGCAAGTACATCATATGAAATATGGTATATATACATCACTCGGTTAAAATATATAAATTAGAGATACTAAAAACTTTTGGATTGGAAGATTCTAAGCTAGCAAGCACACCTATGGTGATAGGACACAAATTGTCAAAGAATGATGATTCAACTAAGGTGAATCAAATATTATATAGGTCTATGATTAGCAAATTGCAATATGTAGTACATAGTAGACCTGATATTGCATTATTTGTTGGGATATTTGCAAGATTCTCTTATAATCCCAAAGAGAATTATTTGATGGTTGCTAAGAGAATAATGAGATATCTAAAAGGAATAGAAGACTATGGTCTATACTATAAGAAAAATGAGAAGTTTGAGTTAAGAGCCTACACTGATGTTGATTGGGCTAGAAATATTGATGACAAAAAGAGAACTAGTAGAGGAGCATTTTTCTTAGGAAAAATAATGATTACATGGACTAGCAAGAAACAAAACTACATATCTCAATCTACTGTTGAAGCTAAATATGTTGTTGTTGTAGTAAATTGTACAAACATTGTATGGATCAAACAGCTACTCAAAGGTATGAAGGAGGAAATCACTGAACTTGTGATACTTTATTGTCATAATACAAGTGTTATAAATATATCAAATAATCCTATGATGCATAGAAAGATTAAGCACATTGCAATCAAGTATCATTACTTGAGAGAGTTAGTTCAAGATAAAGAGGTGAAGATGGAATATGTGAATACAAAAGAGCAAATAGCTAATATCTTATAAAAGAATTACCTAAGAATGCTCATGAGTATCTAAGGGTAAACTAGGGGTGATAACCCTATCCAAGGCTATTTAAGAAGCATGAAAAGTGCCTCACATCAACTGAGATGATTGGCATATGTTACATATTGATGTTGTGGATCTTACTTTGGGAGCTACCTAAAGTAATCAAAGAGTTGGAGCTACAAATTAGTCACAAGCTATGTGACAAAGGAAGAAACTAAAAATGTTCATATCTACATATTAAGATGATAAATCTTTGGCATTATTGTCAAAGAGGGAGAAATACAGAAGAGGGTGTAATACAACGAGGGAAAAATCCACAAAAGGATGAAAGACAGAAAGGAATAAACATGGGATATCTACTCAGAGGGAGATAATATAGAGGGATATATAAGAGTAGATAGATAGAGATAAATACCTGAATATTAGAAAGAGGAAGTGATCAAGAGGGAGGCATAAGGATGAGTTGATTTTTTGTTGTTCAGAATAGAATTTTGTAACCTATACAGAAGGTGAAAGTTGTTAATCGAGGGAGAGATTTCAATACATGGAATTATTTTCTTTTTGGTATTGTTGTTGGTACTAGCTTGCCATCAATGCCAAAGAGGGATATTGTTGAAAATAGATTGATATAAGTATGATAATGTGTTTCAATCATTGTTTTGTTACTGATGTCAAACCTACTACTTGTTGGTAAGACAATTGTTTAGTTGATTTGAGTATTATCATTTATTTGATTGATGGAGAGGATTTGATCAAATGAGATAACAAAAGCACCTAGAGAAAATTTTGAGTTATGGTATGAAAAAGGAGTACAAAGATCAGTTAAGATAGTGATGATATAGTGCATTAATTATCTACTAAAGGTTACAAAGATTGGATACACTAACAAAGTCTAGAAGAACAAGCGAGAAGAATTGAGTCTGTCAAGCCTAACTGAGTGGACAGTAGGTGCTGAGAAAAGTTAGAGCAAGTTCAGCAAATAATCAATTGGAGCTAAGTAAAGTGAAAGTTCAAAGTATGTCAAGTGATACAGTGTAAGCTGAGTAAAGTTTAGTTGATGCCCAGCACCAATAAACTTTAGTGTTTGTCAAGTTATCTAATGGATGATGAGTGGAAGAATAGTATGGAAATTGAGTGACAACATATTGATGTTGAGTGCTAGCATTCATGTTAAATCATAGATTTGATGAATCTGAGTCGACTATTTTGTTTTCTTGAATTTTGTGAAGCGTGTGGAAGATAACTATGATGAGTTGGTGGTATAGAATTCATGGTAAACTATTTTGAGGCAAATTCAAAGAGGATTGAAGGAGAAGTTTCTAAAAAGGAATAAAATGAAAAGATGGGTAGATTCATTGAATCCTACCTAATCCCATCTAACCCTAAAATGGACGATAGAGGATGAATGAAAAAAGATCTTAATTTTCTATTTATAGAGATGGATAGTTAGAAGCAAGGTTGGTCAATGTTTGAGAACTTGAGTTAGACAAGAGGCCTACAGTATTGCTTCATTCAAAGACTGAACAAAAGAGACTACTATTGGAAAGAAAATCAAGAAGGCTTAAGAGTATGAATGTTTGAAGGGTGAACAAGCTATCAGCACTGAAGTGTTGGAAAGCCAAGTAGAATGGAGGACTGAAATAGAGATTTGCAATCTAAAAGTGAGTTATAATTTGTTATCAGATCAAGCCTTACTATTACTTTCTAATCATTGTACAAGTCTAGGGTAGATCCTTTGGATTAAGGTTGACCTAATAGTCATTTCTAAATCTTTTAATTGGGTGAAACTCCAAGTGAGTGATCTAAAGTCCTCTAACAAGGCTCACTACTAATAGGGTGATTGAAATCCTCTAACTAGGTCACATTTAACAGTGTGTATTGTAACCTTTAATAGGGTTGGCCTTTCATAGGGAATCACTTCAAAAGAGTGAGAATGAGTAGCATGTTACTGGTGGTTTTTCCCAAATTGGGTTTCCACATAAAATCATTGTGTCAAATGTGTTATTGAATCTAGTATGTTAAATACTTACATTTCTGCAAAGTTGATTTGACAGTAACCTATAAAGTTTAAGTGATTGTATGATCTAATGGAAGCATGCATGAATATGTTTATGAATATGGGTTCACTAAGCTATGAAAAGTTTTATTTGTACATCTAGGCCTTAGATAACTAATTTACCCCCCACCCCTCTCAGTTATTCTAAAGAATTCCAACAATGAGCACCTCTTATATAAGTTATAGAAGCAATTTATTAATTATGGGTGTTCATGTAAAATGATAGTACACCTAGATAGTGTGTAAGTTCCCTTGTCCAAACTATATGTTCAAACTTAATTTGTCAATGCTAAGTTTATGGAAAATGGAAAAAAAATTGTCATTTGTATTTGCATGTATTTAGAGTGAATAGAATTATATGTGTGGCAATAGACTTGTGAGTTTCCCAAAATGGGTGGTGAGATTAATAACATCAATATTTTCTATCCACTTACTATTTTCATTATCTCATATATGCCACCTACTCCTTTGTTTTTAAATTTTTGAACAACCAAACATCTTTAGACTCAACCACCACCTAGTTCAATTCTAAGAAAATGTAGCCTCCTTGCTTTTTTCATTTATGATATAATGTATATTAATAGTGTACACAATTAATTACTCTAAAGCTATTTAATTTATGTACATGATCTTGACCTACACCCATTTATATGCTTTTATAGTATACCATATATTGTATATATACATATATTCTTATGCTTACCTTATGCTATGTTGTGTTGTTTCTTGCACGGTCACATATCCACTTAATCCCAATTTAATTAAACCTACCATATTTTATCACAAATTATTTCCTAATCATTTTTATACTATAGATATTGGAACAATTGATGTTTTGTCATTGATGTCAAATCTATGGATAAGACATATTGCTACCTAATCTAAATATCATATATATTTGATTGATGAAGACCATTTGAGAAATTGCTCATAACTATAGCACCTAAAGGAAAGGTTGAAGTTATGAAAAGGAAGTTACAATGGATATTTGATTTAATAGACTTTGATGTTGAAACATATAGCTTTGGTTCAGACAAATTACATTGATCATGTGAGACTATACTCGTTCATGTGTGTGTGTGTGTGTGTGTACATGTCGATATGTTTGACTATTGATATGTATATATGCATGAATATAATCTACATTTAATTATGGTGATTGTAGCATTCAGAAACTAATAGTGCATATTATGATTGAGAAATATCTAAGAAATAATAATCATATTTATACTGATTATTAATGATTACAATGGACTTAGTTAAAGTCTTGAAAGTCATTAGTTTTGTTATGACTAATCACATTGGGTGTGACCATTCCATCGATCGAGTGTATTGGTGAATGGTCATGTCTCCATTTGGAGTCATGCCCATTCACCCATATACCTATCCAGCATTATATACATATTGTATACCACCTGATATTGTAAACATAGAAATTGATTAATGTATACAAATCGAAGGTAGTACAGGCATCGAACTTGAAGGAATATTTATATCATTTTTGCATTAAGATTATTTATGTTGTGCAGCACTTTGGATTCTCCATTGGCATTGATTGTACCTACAAGAAATATGCATACGTGAGCACTATGAAAAGAAATCTATAAGTAAAATTTTCATGGTAACAGAGCTTGGCTAAGGAAAGTTCACACTAAGTTTATTGAATTGGATTTTTACTTTAGACAATAATGCTCTCTCCCTACAAAATGAAAAACATAATGAGCTCGAACATCACCTTGAAAGTGTTGATAACTTCAAATCCTAGAAACTTCAAGTAATGATATTGTTAAAAGAAAACAAATTGGTATCATTTGTAAGAGAGGACAAAGAGGAACCTAAAGATGATCCTGAGAAATCAGAATGGATCAAGAAAAATGAAAAGGCAATGAAAATAATTGTAGATGTTGTTCAAGACCACATAGTACCTATTGTGGGAAAACATACCACAACATATCATATGTTTTGAGCTCTTGAAAGTGAATTTATAATCAATAATACAGGCAAAAAACTTGCTCTTAAAAGGTAGATGAATAGTGTAAGCATGAATAAAGGAGAAACTATAAATGCTTTCTTTATGAGAAGCACAAACTTGAGATATCAATTATCTGCACTTGGTTATGAGATTGAAAATCAAGAATTATCCTTAATAGCATTAGGACTTCCAAACTCCTGGGAATCCTTTGTACAAGGTATAAGTGCTAGGTCTAAAATCCCTAAACTAGATTTTTTAAGATTAGATTGTCTTCAAGAAGAATCAAGATTAATGAGTAAGGGAAAACACAAACCCTAGATGAAGATGTTCAAGTTCTTAATACAATTGCTCATAAGAAGGGAAAGAAGAAAAACAACAAAAGGAAAACAAATTTTCATGGAAAAGGACAATCCAAATAGAAGAAAGTTATCCAAAATCCAATTCTTTAGATGTGATCTATGCAATAAATTGTCCTGATAGATCTAAACCTCAAGCATATTTTGCAAAAATTGAGAAGTCAAATGAAGGTAATGAATATGAGAAATATGCCTTCTATTTAGCATTATCCAGCCAGATATCAACAAAAAGAAATACATGGATAGTTGACAATTGGTATTCTAGACACATCACTGGATATTAAGATAACCTAGAAAGCATGTAAATAGAAATAGATGAAAAGGTTACAATTCGTGATGATTTTGCACACTCTATAAAAGGAATTGGGACCTACACCATAAAATTGAAATCTAGAAATTCTATTCAAATTTCTAGAGTTCTTTATGTACCAAGTATTAAGAGGAATTTAATATCTATATCTACACTTGAAGATTATGGTTTTAGAATCACATTCATGGGAGGGAAAGTACTAGAATGGCCTAAAAATTAATCCATTAAAAGGGCTCTAACAATAGGAGTAAGACAAGGACTTTTATATGAGCTATGTGCTAAGACAAACCTTGCACTTATACATGAGACCACAAATTCAAATGAAATATGGCATAGAAGACTAGGTCATATCAACTTCCATGCTCTAACTTCAATGGATAAAGTAGTAACCAGAATACCCAAGTTAAACCATATTCACAATTAATCATGTAAAGGTTGTGCCTTAGGGAAAAACACTAAAAAGCCATTTCCTCATAGTTTGAGAAAAACTAAAGAAGTGTTGGAACTAATACATTCTAATCTATTTGGGCCCATGTCTATACCTTCTATAGGAGGATTCTTGTACCATTTGATATTTGTTGATTTTTCAAGAAAGATGTGGATATACTTCCTTAAATGCAAAGAATCTGAAGAGATTCTCTCTAAGTTTAAAGAATTCAAAACTATCACTCAGAGCTCCTCTAGTAAGAACATTAAAATTCTCAGAATATATAATAGGAAGGAGTATACTTCTAAAATATTTAAAGAGTTCTACAAAATAATTGGGATTAAGAGGGATTTTATAGTCCCTTACAATCCTCAACAAAATGGGGTTTCTGAAAGGAAGAACAAAACCATTGTAGAAGCTACTCAGACTATGATTTTTTATCAAAATTTGAGCATGTCTTTCTAGGCTAAAGCATCCAACACTACAATCTATATTTAGAATAGATGTCCTCACTCACATTTGGACAATAACACTCCTAAAGAAGCATTTTCTAGAAAGAAACCTGACATTAGTCACCTAAGGATATTTAGATGTCATGTATATGCTCATGTACATAAGGAGAAGAGGACTAAGTTAGAACCTTCTAGAAGAAAGGGTATTCTCATTGGTTTTAGTGAAATAGTAAAAGGATACAAAGTCTACATACCTGGATAGAAACAAATAGAACTAAGCCAAGATGTCATCTTTGAAGAAGACATTTCTTTTAGAAGAGCCAAAGCAACTGATGAACTAGATACATTTAATGTATCTCCAGATGAGACTCCTACTCCTAAGATTTAGAGGGAGTTCCCTAAAGAGACTCTAACTAAAACTAAATTCCTTCTAGAGATTCAGGAAGAGAGTCTTGATCACTATAAAAGGCTACTTTGGGCAAGAAATTAATATAGGAAGGAGATGGATTCATGGCCCCTTTCATAACCTTCTGAGAAAGCAAGAGAACTAGAATGCTTTCTTGTGTAATAGCTTGAATCTTGAACCTTCTAGTACTTCTGAAGCACTTAAACATCAAGCTTGGAGAGAGGCCATGGTGGAAGAATACTAGTCTATACTAAAAAATGATGTTTGGGACATAGTTTTGAGACCTAAGGAAAAATATGTTGTGTCTTCAAAATAGCTCTTCAAAGTTAAGTATGTTTTCGATGGCAACATTGAAAGCATAAAGCTCATTTTGTGGCTAGAGGTTTTTCTCAAAAGGAAGGATTTGACTTTGAAGAAATTTTTGCACCAGTTTCTAGGTACACTTCTATTAGAGCTATAATAGCCATTGCAATAGCCAAAGGTTGGAAAATTCATCAAATGGATGTCAAAACTACTTTCCTTAATGGGAAAATAGAGGAATAAGTATATCTAGAACACCCAAAAGGATTTGTAACTCATGATGTTGCTTCTCATGTTTGTAAATTGAAGAAGGCTCTATATGGACTTAAACAAGCTCCCTGAGCCTGATATGAAAGGATTGACAAATACTTTTTAAGTCTTGTATTCACCAAGAATGTGGTTGATCCAAATCTCTACTTCAATGTAACTAAAGGTGATATGCTAATTCTAATTTGTTATGTTGATGATCTTTTGATTGCAAGGGAATAATATCTCATTATTAGTGTAAGAAAGATTTGGCTTCTGAATTCAAAATAAAGGATTTAGGAATTCTTCATTACTTTCTTGGTTTTGAAGTAAGTTAGAAGTCTGGTAATATCTTTCTACATCAAAAGAAGTATACTAATGATATTTTGAAAAGATTTGGAATGTGGGACTGTCAACCTATGTCTACACCTATGGAAACCATCTTTCACAAGCTAAAGGAAGCAAGTATTGAATCTAGAATAGTTGATCCCACCTTATATAGACATATAATTGGGTCCTCGATGTATCTTGTAAATACTCCACATGATATCTACTATGTAGTGAATTTGTTAAGTTCGTTCATGTGTGAACCTCATGAGATTCATCTTGTTTCTTTGAAGCATATATAGAGGTATCTTCAAGGTACTATTGTGTATGTACTTAAATATGAGAATACCAATTTGGAGTTACATGGATATACTAATTTATATTTGGCTAGAAGTGTAAAAGATCAGAAAAGCACATTAGGATGTTGCTTCAGTTTAGGAGGCGATGATTTCTTTGATATGTAGAAAGCAAGCTTATGTTGCTCAAAGTTCTACTAAGACAAAGGATATTGTAGTAGTTATGGGAGCTAGAGATGTAGTGTGGCTTTAGAAGTTGCTTTCTAACTTGTTTGGTGAACCTATGAAACCTACCACCATTCACTAAGATAACCAAAGTTGTATCAAGTTATCTATGAATCTAGTATTTCATGATAGATTCAAGCATATAGAAATTCCTTACCACTACGTGAGACATGGTGGAAAGAAGAGCTATTCATTTAGAATATATTAATACATGTGATAAAATAGCTAGAGTTGATCATTTTAGAAAGAAACTTAGTTTGATTGAAATGTAAGTTTATGAGATTGAGTCTCAACTTTATAAATTTGTATTATTTAAATAAAGATTTTTAAAGTGTAAACTCTTTTGTCATATGTGTGACTCTATGACTTATGGGCCTACCCTATGTTCATTATTTAAGGTGATAATATTTTATAATGAAATATTGATTCTGATAAGATAAGGTGATGACTTTATTATTATTAGATTACTATCATGATGAATATCATGTGACTCGATATTCAAGGAAAGAGAATGATAGTTAAAAGAGCATGTTGATATCTATTGAAGATCAATATGTTTAAATTCATGGTGGATATTATGTGACTTAATATCTATGGATGTACCATGATCTTTTATAGTGGATATCATGTGACTTGATATCTATATATACATACCATAACAAGAAAGAATATCATGAGACTTGAATTTCTTATATATATCTTCAAGGTATTACTTCTTGTAATGAGAAGAATTCATATGCACTTTGTCTTCCCTAGCTAAGAGGGAGTGTTGAAACATATAGCTCCAGTTTAGACAAATTACACTGATCATATGAGACTATACTCATGTATATATACATGTCAATATATTTGACTATCCATATGTATATATACATGAATATAATCTATATTTAATTATGGTAATCGTAGCATTCAAAAACTGATTGTACATATTATGATTGAGAAATATCTAAGAAATAATAATCATATTTATATTGATTATTAATGATTGCAATGGACTTAGTTAAAGTCTTGAAAGTCATTAGTTTTGTTATGACTAATCACATCGGGTGTGATCATTCCACCGATCAAGTGTATTGGTGAATGGTCATGTCTCCATTTGGAGACATGCATATTCACCCATATACCCATCCAACATTATATACATATTGTATGTTGACCAATATTGAAAACATAGAAATTAATTAATGTATGTAGATTGAAGGCAATATAGGCATCAAACTTGAAGGAATATTTATATCTTTTTTGCATTGAGATTATATATACTATGAGCCACTTTGGAATCTTCATTGGCATTGACTGTACCTACAAGAAATATACATAATTTAGCATTGTGAAAAGAAATCAATAGCTAAAGTTTTCATTTGATAAAGCAAAGTAATTGTTTATGTCTGGAAAGCTAATCTAAGTCGAGCAAAAGAGTAAAATACTAAGGAGTGCCGAGTAATGCTAATGTCAATAAAGCTATAGTTAGTTCTGAGAAAATCTACTCTTGATTGAGCATTGCCATTGACTAAGCAAGTTAGTTGATGTCAAGCTAGAAAGCTTTACAGTGATCAAGTATTTTAATGCTGATCAAGTATTAAAATTTAGATATTATCGAGTGAAAGTAAAAGAAAAAATTCAAAGAAATCGTAAGTTCAAGCTGACTTAATTGATTTCTTGGGAGATGTAAAATGTGTTGAAGATAAGATTGATGAGTTGGATCATTAAATTGAAGAAGCTGATTAGGTAAAGGCCTAACAAATAGATTCTAGAGATTTTTCTAGAGGATGATCAAGAAGATGAATAGATAAATTGAATCAAGTTGAATCTGATCGTAAACCATAAGATCTATGGTAAATGTAGAAAATAGTAAAGCATAAATTACCTATTTAAAGAGATACAAAATCAAACATTTGGTATCATGTCTAGTCAAGCTCAGCCAGTTTGTGTATGAGCAAGTTTGTATGTAAAGAGAGACATACATAGTAAGGTTTATCAAGAACACACAAGAGTGTGAATATGAAGTGAAAGGAGAAAGCTTGCAAATATGATGTTGTTGTTGATAAGTGAATTAGAGAATAAGGCTTTAGTATTGATGAGAAGAGTGGACTAATTTCTTGAAGGGTGACCAAGCAGATCAAGATCAGAGATGACAATGGAAGACTTATTAGTGAACTAGTACAAGGAATGAATAAAGATCTAAACTAGAAAAAGTGAGTCATAATCACACAAATCAAACCTACTATTTTCTTTCTTAGCATTGGAAATAGTTTGTATTGAAATACTTTTAATAGAGGTTGACCTAACATTCATTTGAAGACTTAACAGTCTGTGTAAATCTTTTAACTAGGTGACATTCTAAATGGAATGATCAAAGTCCTCATACAAGGCCACTCCTAATAGGGTGATTAAATCCCCTAACCAAGTTACATTTAATAGTGTATATTGTAAGCCTTTAATAGGGTTGGCTCTTAATAGAGTTCACTTTGAAAGAGTGAAAAAGAGTGACATGTTGCTAGTGGTTCTTCCCAAATTGGGTTTCCACGTAAAATCCTAGTGTCAAACTGTGATAAATTTTTTATGAATGTTTACATTTGATAATATTTTTATTATGTAATGTAATTTGTAGTTTATGATAGTTTTATAGTAGAGACCAAGCAACAACAAGATAAGCTGAAGTGTTTAATGTTTAATTATTCAAGTGGTACATATAGACCTTGAGTAACTGATTCACCCCCCCCCCCTCAGACAATTATTGTAAACATTTCTAACAATTGGTATCAAATCTCAGTGCTTAAAAAGAAAATTTTGAAGGTAGTTAAAGATAAAGATCATGATGAACAAGAGAAATGTACCCAAGATGAACAAGGAGAACTTTCCTACATGGTAGACCCTAATGAAGTTGCACATATCTAGTATTAGTGATGTTGCTGTCAAATTTCTAGACAATGAATATGTAGGAGTAATAACTTCTCCTCTAACTATTGAACAATTGAAATAGAAGTTAGAACACAACCAAGCAATGTTGGAAATTGCCTCAGCCCTAAGCTATGTCAAGTTTGATAACCTAAAAGACTGCAATACTACAAAGAAGATGTAGGACAGATTGAAGACCATATATGGAGGTGATGACAATGTTCTAAGAGCTAAATCAGAAATCCTAAGAGGTAAATTTGATGACATGAGAATGATGGAAAGTGAGAACATAGTACAATATTGTACAAGAGTTAAAGAGGTTGTTAATGCTATTTGAGGTTCAGATGGAGAAATCAAAGATGAAACAGTGATAAATAAGGTATTGAGGACACTACTCCCTATCTATGCCATTAGAGTCTATGCACTTCAAGAATTGAGATGCAAACCAGGTAACAAATTGAATTTAGAAGGTGTAATTCATAGAATTATTGCTTTTGAGATGTCTAATTTTGATAACTACACACATGTTACCATTGAATATGCTTTCAAGTCATAACTGGTTATTAGCAAGAAGAAAGGGAAACATGTGAAGAGTGAAAATGATAGTTCTAATGATGAGATTGATGAACTTAAAGCCCTCATTGCAAAAATGTTTGGAAGAGGAAGAGATAAATTACCTATCATTTTTTTTATGTAACAAAGTTGGTCATATTGTTGCTAGATGCCCTAATAGAAAAGATAAGGATGAAAGGAAGGAGAGAAAGTACAAAGGAAAAAGAGATGAAAAAGACTACAGTAGAAGAAAGAATGAAAAAGTAAGAAATCTTCTTATATTTCTAAAGAAAAGATTGATATGAATCTAAGAGTAATGATGATGAAGTTGTCTATGTTGCTATCAAGGAAGATTATGATGAAGATGAGAAAACTCCATTAATTTCTTATGTGAACAAAAATGATAGATGGATAATAGATAGTGGATGTTCCAATCATATGACTGGTGATAAAGACAAATTTGAAGATATTGATCCATACAATGGTGGATGTGTTGAATTTAGTAATGATATCCCATGTGTTATAAAAAGTAAAGGTACTATTCAACTGACTAGCAAGATAACATATGACAATGTTTACTAGGTTGAAAGACTTAACTACAAATTTTTGACTATTTCACAGCTAAACAAATCAAGTAATAGAGGTTGGATTTCATGACAAAAAGGCCAAGATACATGATGGTGATGGTAAGCTGATTGGAACTAGTTAGCAGACAAGAGGTAACTTATTCTATCTAGACCTATCAAGTGAGACATATATGTTTTCACTACAAGAAGATGTTTGATTATGGCACGAAAGATTATATCATGTAAACTTTGACAACTTGGTGAATATCAGCAAGATGAAGAAAGTAAGAGCATTGAGTAAACTAAATAAACCTAAAAATGTTATGTGTAAAAAATGTCAATTAGGAAAGATGACCAAGTCTAGTTTCAAGAGTAAGACATATATTGCCAGTGATATTTTGGAATTGGTTCATACTAACCTATGTGGACCCATTGGTGTTAAAATTTACTATGGAGATCAATATTTCATTCTATTTGTAGATGGCTATTCTATAATTATGATTGTAATGTTTTTTAAAGCTAAATCTGATGCTTTTTAGTTATTCAAGTGGTATTTAGCTAAAATTGAAAAAGAAATAGGGAATATTTTGAAGTGTTTGAGATCTTAAAGAGGTGGTGAATTCATCTCACATGATTTCAATACATTATACAATGACAGTGGAATCAAAAGATAGATGTCAACACCAAGGACTCCTCCTCAAAATGGGATATCTAAAAGAAGAAACATATCAATAATGGATTGTGCAAGAACACTAATGATGGAGAAGAATGTGTCACAAAAGTATTGGAGAGAAGTGGTTAGTACTATTATCTATACCCTAAATAAAGTTCAAGTCAGGAAAGGTACAAATGCTACACCTTTTGAACTATGGTATGGTTATGCTTACAATGTTAAATATTTCAAGATATTTGGTAATAGATGCTATATACTAAAAGATAATAGGAATGGAAAGCTTAATGCAAAAAGTGATGAAGGCACATTACTAGGTTATTCCACTAAAATCAAAGCTTATAAGTGTTTAAATTCTAACAATAACAAAGTTGTGGAAAGTGAAAATGTGAGAGTTGATGAGTTTGTAGAAAGAGATGATACTTCATTAATGAAGAACCTGGAGACTATATTACATTCATCTATGTGGATGATGATGCTCTTAGCACCCAAAGTGAACAGACAAGTCAAGTTGAAAGTTTCCATCAGACTAGAGATAGTGAAGTGCAAATGCAAATTGTTGAGCAACAAAAAGTGAGTGTCGAGCAACAGACTGAAGATTTTGAGTCATAGGTAGACAATTTTGACCATCAAGTAGTGAAGGTTGAGCATTCAAAACTTGAACCAGAACCTAAATAAGGAAGAGGAAATGAGCCTAAGATTATTTTTCTAGATGAACCTAAAGAAGAATTGAGAAGGAAATGTAATGGGCACCCTGGAAATGCCCAAGAACTGAACCAACTACTGAAATAGATTTTGATGTCTTTGCATAGATTTAAAACCACATAACATGAACAAGAAGGAATTTATGCAACTTAAGATTGAACCACTACTGAAATAATATTAGTTCTCAAACTAATAAAATCAAATACATAGCAATGAATTCCAAAGGCCAAACCCCAAGGGAATGACATCTAGAATGTCACAAGAGAGGATAGATGTCCTCTAATGCCAAAATAAAATCTATAACTCACACCTCCAAGGTCTTATCAAATGTCATTCACAATAATCGAATGTTGAACAATGACTCTCCCACCTCTATTTATACTTTTCCTTCACCCTTCTAGAAGGAAATAAAATATTAATTAATTACATTTACTAGAAACTTCCCTCTTCCAATAATCAATGCACTCTCTAGAAACTCCTTCCTAGCAATACAACAATTAATTGTGCTTCTAGAAAATTAAATTACTAGAGGCTCCCCCCTTCCAATAATTAATGCACTATCTAGAAGCTTCTGCTTGCAATACAATAATTAATTAAATTAATTAAATATAAAGTCACCTTTTAATTTTAATTTATTTAATGACATTATAAGAAATTAATTTAATCAATTTCTCATTTCTCCACTTAGCCTTTGGAGAATGTAAAGGCTAAGAACTCTACTAAGTTGCTAAAAAGATGGGGACATTACAGTCCACCCTCCTTGAAATTGCTTATCCTCAAGAAATCTTGGTCCTATTTGTTGTAGCATCTACTCACTCTCCCAAGTAGCATCTTCCTCTGGCAAGTGTCTCCATTTGACTAAATATTCTTTAATCAACCTATTTTGTAGAGTCCTTTCCCTAGTATCCAGAATAGCCTCAGGAATCAATATGAGCTTCCTCTCCTCATCTAATGGTGACAATTATATATAAGGAACAACTCTCTGACCAATGGATTTCTTAAGCCCTGACACATGAAACACATTATGCATCTGATTGCCCTCTAAAAGCTCAATCCAATTGCAAAAAACTCTGTAGGGACCATAAAACCTAGGCTTCAACTTCTCTACTCTACTCTTCTTGAGTGATGACTATCTGTATGGTTGTAGCCTCAAGTAAACCACATCTCCAACCTCAAAGTTGTGCTCTATCTAGTGCTGGTCAACATACAATTTCTACTGATTTTGGGCTTGTTGTATATTCTCCTTGAGCACCCTCAAAATATCCTAACTATCCTACAAGAATTTTTTTTCTTTAGGTACTCTACTATTCCCCAAAACTAGATCCATGAAGCTAGGTGCTTTATAACTGTACAGTGCCATGAATGGAGTCATCTTGATGGACATATGATAAGTGGTGTTATAATAGTACTCTCCCATTAGTAACCATTTGACCCAAGCCCTTTGTTGTGCAATCACATAGTTCCTCAGATATCCTTCCAACCATTTATTCATAATCTCTATATGCCCATCTATCTACAGATGATAACTAGTGCTATGTGTAAGATCTATACCACACAACCCAAACAATTCCTACCAAAAAGTACTCATAAATTTACTATCTCGATCACTGACTAGGTAGCTCATGTAACCTAAATATCTCTCTGAAGAAAAGATCAACCACATGTGTTGTTGTGTAAGTAGATGGAATAGCAAAGAAGTGAGCAAACTTCATCAACCAGTCAACTATCACATAGATGCAATATTTCCCTTGTACTCATGGTAACTTGGTGATGACGTCCATAGAAATACTTTCCATTTCCTATCCAAAATGGATAAAGGCTATAACAACCCTGCAGGATATGTGTGCTCTCCTTATTCTGGTGACAAACTGCTCACTCCCTGACATGCTTCTAAACATCATCCTTGAGCCCTTTCCATGTGAATTGCTCATAGATCTACCTATAGGTCTTAAAGACCCCTAGATGTCTAGTTGTAGGTGTATCATGAAATACCTTTAGTATTACCTCCCTAAACTATGATGAAGGAATCAAATATATCCTACCCTAGAACTTAATCAATCCGTCCATCACCACATAACGATCATCATGTATGGTGCCTACAATCACTCAAGAAGCCTAACTGTCCCTCCTATACTCTGATGTAATCTTATTTCTCCAATCTCCTATAATCTCAACTAGAGCACAAATATGAGGTCCCTTGGATAAAGAATCCACCACCACATTCTTCTCACCTTTGACAAACTCAATGTCAAAGTCATAAGCCTACAACTTCATAATCCACTTATGTTGTCTATCATTCAAATGATGTTGGCTCATGAGGTATTTGATGTTGTTGTGATTAGTTTCAATAACAAACATCCCCCGAACTAGGTAGGTTTGAAACTTGGCCAATGCATGCATAATAGCCAACATCTCCCGATCATAGATGGAATAGCTCCTCTCCACTCCATGGAGCTTCCTGCTCTCAAAAAAATGGGATGCTTCTTCTACATCAAGATTGCCCCAATCCCATCACCTAATGCATCACATTGAAGCTCAAATGGCTTCATGAAGTCCAGTAGAGCCAATACTAAACATGATGACATCACCTTCTTGAAATGATTGAAGATTCTCTGAGCTGCCTCTATCCATGTGAAGGCCCCATTCCTGGTAAGGTCTCTCAAGGGTGCAGCAATCTATGAAAATCCCTTAACAAATCTTCTATAAAACCCATGGAGACAAAGGAACCCCTTAAGCTATGTAAGATTCATAGGAGTAGGCCAATCAACAATAGCCCTAATCTTTTCAGGATCTACCCAAACTCCTTCTACACTGATGATATGCCCAAGATATAGTAGCTTAGTCATCCCAAACTCGCACTTAGATTCCTTGGAATATAGTGACTCTTTCTCCAAAGTGGACAACACCATCTCAAGATGTTGTAAATGCTCCTCACAAGTCTTACTAAAGACTAAAATGTCATCAAAGAAAATCAAGAAAAATCTCCTAAGCTGCTCCCTAAATACCTGATTCATGCAACTCTAAAATGTAATAGGGGCATTGGTTAGCCCAAATGGCATAACCAAAAACTCAAAGTGGCCATAGTGACATAACCAAAAACTCAAAGTGGCCATAGTGACACCAAAAGCCTATCTTCTCAATGTCCTCCTCCCTCATCCTGATCTAATGATACCCTGACCATAGATCAATCTTTGTAAAAAAGAATGCACCATGGAACTCATTAATCAACTCATATATTTGTGGGATGGGATATCTATTCTTAATGATCTTCTTATTTAATGCCCTATAATTAATGCACATGCACATAATTCCATCCTTCTTCTTTACCAACACTACTATTGAAGCAAAGGGGCTCTTACTAGGCCTAATATGCCCCATCTCCAATAACTCCTTAATTGCCTTCTCTATCTCATCCTTGTGTTTCTTAGGATGATGATAGGGAGTAATCATAACTAGCTTAGCTCCCTCCTCAAGCTTAATAACATGCTCTATCCCCCTGTTAGGAGGAACCCCATGTTGAATCTTGCCAAATACCTTAGTGTGCCTATTAAGAATCTCCTGGATATCTGGTGGATGACTCTTCACCTATGGCTCTCATGAAGCTGGTATAGTCAAACATTCTATTGTCCACTATGTCATTATGCCAAAAAAGTCTTTGTATTCTCCTTAGGGAGACTACTTTGCAACTCCCATCTAAAAGTCCTCTAAGTACAACAGTTTTCCCTTCATGCTAAAATCACATCTCCAATTTTGCTAGATTGAGTGTGAATTTGACTAGCAAGGCCATCCATGTCATGATGAGGATGACATCATAGTCTCCCATGTCTACTACATAGAACTCATACTCCAACTCATAGCCATCTCCAAACTTGATGTGAAGATTAGATATCTTCCGAATGAATTGTTAATTTTTCACCATTAGCTACCATGACTCTAAACCTAGCGTGCTCCTTGGTCTATATGCCTCTCTTGGCTACCAATTGTGCATCTATAAAATTATGTTTGGCCCCAATGTCAATGAGTGAGATCACTTTTTGCCCTTGGATAGTACCCCTGACCTTAAATGTGATTACCTTCTAAGCCTATTTTAATTGTGCCAATGACTTCTCATCCTCAAGTATGTTTCTCTCCTTTGTACTCCTATCCTCATCTAAATTAGAGTGTTGATCCTCCCTCTCTAACTGTGACTCCTTTGTTGAGAAATATTCCATTTGATTTTCCTTAGTCTTGTTTTGGCTGAGCATCCTTGTGAAAAGATTTTTTGTCCTCCTTGTCCTTTTTCATATAAGAATCCCTATGCTAAAATCTAATCCTAGAAGAAGGTGCTAAGTCATGAGCATTTTTTAGTGCCTCCTGTAACGTAGTTGGGTCATACCCCTTGACCCAACCTCACAAGGGATTTGAGAGTCCATCTATAAACAACACTACTAACCTCCTCTCTGAAATATTTGTGACCAACACAGCTAACCTCTAAAATTCATTGATATATGTCTCAACTGATCCCCACTACTTGAGTTGTGCCAACTCCTTAAACTGTAACTCAAGATCCTTGGTATCAAATCTCTCTATGAGCTTCTCAATGAACTCCTCGTAAGATGTGATCTAATTATACTCCAAGATTACCATGCCATGGTGCCACCACTCATGTGTCAACCCATCCAAGTAAATAGCTGCATACTTTATAGCCTCCTCCTCAGGCATAGGATTTAGCTACAAATATGTATCTACCTTCTTTACCCAAGCTCATGCAGTCATCTTCCCTGAAGCATCATAATAAGGTAAAAAAAATTCCCAAGTTTCTTTCTCAGCTCAAGGTTTTGATTTCTCCCTCCTAATCTGGGCATGTGTCTCATCCTCAAGTCCATATAATCTCTGAGGAAAATATCTACATGAAACTCCAATCCACTAGCCTCCCAATCCCTTCTGAATTGATCCTATAACTTTGTAATATGTGGTTCATTAACTAGTTGAACTGGATCTCTGGGTGTGAAGGTGGGTAGAAGAGGTCTCGAGCTTGTTATTCAAGCTGGTCGTGCAAGATGTCTAAAGTTATCAGCCTCATTCCCATTGTTTCCATGTCCATTATTACCATTAATGTCATTCTTAGGACCATTGTTGTTGCCTCGGCCTCCATTATCATTGCCCCTATTGTTGTTGTTTCCCCCATTGTTATTGTTTCTATTGTTGGCATCACCTGGATTAATATTGATGCCCATCTATCTAGCCATAAGCTGCAACATCATATCCATTCGCCTATTCTACTCCTGTTGCACATGATGCCCCTCCTCTAATGTACCCAGTAACCTAAACATTACATCCTCCTGATCTGGACTGGTATTCTCGCCTCCACCTAATCATGTAGTCATGTCATCTCGGTCACCCATACTATTGTCTTATTCAAAGAACATCTCTTATGTGTCTATATGACTAGATTGTATGTCCCCTTGCATGGATGAACTAGATTGTCCACTCTACAAGTATAAACTCCTACTTTGTCTTTCTCTGGTATTGTGAAAATTATAAAGCCCTTGTCATATGCACAAACATAAATGCTTAAGACCTCCACATGATAGCAAGACTTATAGCTCTCATACCACTATAATGGGCACGTTGGAAATGCCCAAGAACTGAACCAACTACTAAAAGAGATTTTAATCTCTTTGCATAGATTTAAAACCACATAACATGAACAAGAAGGAATTTATGCAACTGCAGATTGAACCACTACTAAAATAAAATTAGTTCTCAAACTAATAAAATCAAATACATAGCAATGAATTCCAAAGGCCAAACCCCGAGGGAATGACGTCTAGAATGTCACAAGAGAGGATAGACATCCTCTAATGCCAAGAAAAAATCTATAACTCACACCTCCAAGCTCTTATCAAATGTCATCACAATAATCAGATGTTGAACAATGACTCTCCCACCTCTATTTATACTTTTCCTTCACCCTTCTAAAAGGAAATAAAATATTAATTAATTGCATTTACTAGAAGCTTCCCTCTTCCAATAATTAATGCACTCTATAGAAACTTCTCCCTAGCAATACAATAATTAATTGTGCTTCTAGAAAATTAAATTACTAGAGGCTCCCCCCCCTTCCAATAATTAATGCACTATCTAGAAGCTTCTCCTTGCAATACAACAATTAATTAAATTAATTAAATATAAAGTCACCTTTTAATTTTAATTTATTTAATGACTTTATAAGAAATTAATTTAATTAATTTCTTATTTCTCCACTTAGCCTTTGGAGAATGTAAAGGCTAAGAACTCCACTAAGTTGCTAAAAAGATGGGGACATTACAGGAAACTAACTATGTTAGCAAAATATGTGAGAAGACATCATAAACCTGATCAAATCATTGGTGATGCAGAATCAAGTGTAATGACAAGAAGAAGACTCAAAGGTGATACATGCTTATTGTGTGATTTTGAGCCCAAGTCAATAAAAGATGCCTTACACAATGATGATTGGATTCAAGCAATGAACGAGGAAATTGACCAAATTTTAGTGCCAAGACCTAAAGACAAAAATGTCAATGGGACAAAGTAGTCTTTTAGGAACAAGCTCAATGAAAATAGTGAAATAACAAGAAACAAGGCAAGACAGGTATGCAAGGGTTATGCACAAGAAGGAGTGGACTATGGAGAGACTTGAAGGAATCAGAACTCTGCTCGCATACTTAGCTTACAAGAATTTCAAGGTATATTAAATGGATGTCAAATTTGCATTTTTAAATGGTATACTAGAGGAAGAAGTATACATTGAACAACCTGAAGAATTTGTAGATCTAGACAAAAGGAACATGGTATGTAAACTAAACAAAGCTCTTTATGGATTGAAGCAAGCCCCAAGAGCATGGTATGAAAGCCTACATAACTACTTAGTGAAAATTGGTTTTGAAAGGACAAATGGTAAAAACAACTTAAATTTGAAGAATGGTAAGAACAATTAAGTACTATTATTTGAGATATTTGTTGATGATATCATATTTGGAGGAAGAGAATCATTATGTAAATCATTTTCTAATGAAATGAAAAAGGAATTTGAAATGTCTATGTTTGATGAAATCAAATTCTTTGTTGGGTTACAAGTATGCCAACTAAAATATGGTATTTTCATTTCACAATCAAAATACATCAATGAAATATTAAAGACTTTTGGTATGGAAGATTCAAGGCCAATGAATACACCTAGGTCTCCAGGACATAACCTATCTAATACTGATGATTCCACTGATGTGAACCAAACCCTTTACAAATCATGATAGGAAAATTGTAATATGTTGTTCATAGTAGGCTAGATATTGCTTTGGTAGTTGGGATAGTTGCTAGATTTTTAGAAAATCCTAAACAGAATCATATGATGGTAGTGAAAAGGATAGTGAGATATCTAAAAAGTACATAACACTATGGATTATATTACAAGAGAAGTGGTGGATTTGAATGGTGACCAAGTAGAGCAAGATTAGATATGACAATGGAAGGCTTATCAGTGAACCAACAAAAGTGAGTTGTAATGACACAGATCAAACCTATTTTTTTCTTTCTTATTAGTGTAAATAGTTTGTATTGAAATCCTTTTAACAGAGGTTGACCTAGCAATCATTTGAAGACTTAAGAATCTGTATAAATCCTTTAACTGTGTGACATTCTAAATGGAATGATCAAAGTCCTCTTACAAGGCCTCTCCTAATAGGGTGATTCAATGTGTATTGTAACCTTTAATAGAGTTGGATCCTAATAGAGTTCACTTTGAAAGAGTGAAAAAGAGTGACATGTTGTCGGTGGTTTTTTCCAAATTGGGCTTCCACGTAAAATTCGTGTGTGAAACTATGATGAATGCTTACATTTGATAATGTTTTCATTATGCAATGCAAGTAATGGTTTATGACAGTTTTACAGTAGAGACTGAGCAACAACAAGATAAGCATAACAGTGAAGTGTTTAATGTTTAATTTTTCAAGTGGTACATATAGACCTTGAGTAACTCATTCACCCCCCCCCCCCCCCCCCCCCCAACCTCCAAGTTATTCTAAACATTTCTAACATGTCACATATCCACTTAATCCCTATTTAATTACACCTACAATATTTTATCATAAATTATTTCCTAATCATTGTTATGCTATAGATATAATAAGAAAATATAAATGATAGGAGTAAGGAATAAATAAGTATGTAATGACATAAAATACACATATCATGTAAGAGAATTATGCATGCTTATGGTAAATTAAAGAAATGTGAATTAAAATGAATGTATAACATTAATATACAATAAGATATAAAAATCTCATTGTAAAATGAATAGTATTGAGTAATGAAATTTTTACTATTGACTAATTAGTATTGAAAATTGACAATAAAAATATGATTTTACACAACAAAAAGTTCAAGAATTATATTGTTTACCAAAAGATAGATATTACTACATGATTACAAGAGAGTACAATGGAATTAATTCTGACAAATTAAAATTAGTAAATAAGTACATGTGAATCAATTATATTATTTTTATTATTTAGCATTTTATTACAAATATCTTTAAATACAATCATAAAATTATAAATTTAGCTATTGTTATTTCATTTTATTTATACATAATATTGTATTATAATTATAGTATTATATTCTTAATATATTATAAATTACTAAAAGTAAAAAAAATGAAGAGAATATTACACAAAATATCAAAAGTTTCTAAATCTAAAATATTTCTATTACTCGTATTATAATTTCATATTATATATTATCTTTTAAAAATCATAATAAATAAATAACATATCATAGCATATCATTCTAATATCTAAGTATATCATTTTATAATGTAATTATAATATTTTTATAATTTAAAAAGTTACAATAAATAATTTAATACACATTCTCATTTGGCATTACATTTTCATAGTTAAACATTAGCATTATAAAACTTGCAATTTAAAGACACACTCAAAATATTTATCCACTATACGGAAGACACTATTTTTTTCATATTGTTTTAAAAAATAATTAGTTAAGAAGGCATATTAATAAACCATTCTATAGGAAAGCCTTGTTAATAATTACTCCTTTTGTGGCTAAATTCAATTAATGGTGGTACACTATTGTCTTTTTACTTGGCTTAATTAAACAAAATTGAACTACTCATCCATGTTAACCTATATAACTAAAATACAGTTATGTAATTCTAAGGAGTCCATATTAGAATATATAATCCATTGATAGAGGGGGTGAATTAGTTATCCAACTATTATCATAGTTATCAACCTTAAATAAACTTAACATGTGAGCAATATAAACTAAAACCACAACAAGATACTCATACACAATTAACACCATATATGTTAACTAGGGAAACCCTTGATCAGAGGGAAAACTTTGGTGGGGATGGTACCCACAAGATGATGTACTAATATAAATATTCCTTGTTAGAGGATGGACTTTATTAGGAGTCTATTACAACATTTAGTACATATCAGTACCTATTAGGAGACTTTGAATCCTTGTTCGGAGATTCCAACCCTATTAGGAGTTGTGTCACCCTTCTTAGGAGTTGTGGAAGACAGTTGGACCCACTTCCCAAATAGCTTCAAGGTTAAGACCAATGAACCCACTGTCCAAATGATCTCTATTTTATTCCTTGTAGAATAATAGAAATGAAATGTAATTCCTTCCTCTATCTTTGTCCTGTCAACCAAACTTCTTCTCCTTCAAATCTTGGAACCTGATCACATAATTCACATCCAATAATCCCTTGGATTGCTTATATGCATTTACCAAACACTCTGCTCCTTTTCACACTTTGAACTTCATACAATAATGGATACTTTACAAATAAGAAAACAACTTTCCTTTATACCATAACTTCATAATAATTCCTTGAGTTAGCCTTGAGGCTTTCCCAATTAATTATAATAAGATAATTAATTATAATTATAATTATAATAGCACTACTAGCTTACAGTCTATACAAAACTTCACACATGTGATACTAGGGCTTCCACACTCGTTGATGTCACCATACAACTATCCTCTGTCACTGTGTGACTACACACTTCTTCATTGCATCTTAGATGTAAGCTAGTAAACAAACATCATAATGATGTTCTCCAATACTATGTTTATGTACTACTCAATATATCAGGTACAACTATCGTACACTTTTGACTTAGACTCTACCCACTTAATCACATCATCAAGACATTTTCTAGAGCATGTCCTTCACTATACATCACCAGAAAATAAAACCATTGTCTATAGTAGTAAGGTCTCTGACTGCTATTCTCCCAATCAAAATAATGTTATGTTGACATCATTGAAAAACACACTCATGAATGCAATATGTCAATACTCTCCAATGCTTAAAAAAATTCCCCAATGTAGTATCATTAGCATTCATGCTAACAATCTCCCCCTTTTGCATTGATGGCAACACAGGTGAAAAAACATCTAGGTTCCAAGAATATCAAACTAGTACTAGGTTGTTGCTAATGTCATCTTCTCAAATCCTCTTTATCAATTTGAAATGCTCTAGATTTTAGAACCGGCATCAATTGTCTACATGCTAAAAATTCTCAACACAAGAAGTGCATATCCTTCTTTTGGATCAACGTCAATTGTTCACTTCACACTAAAAAATTCACAATACATCAAGTGCATATCCCTGCTTCCTTACATGAATCTTTCTAAATCTCCCTAAAGAGATATTTCTCCCTCATACATACTTATCAGTTCTTCTCCCCCATTGCTTAGGAGATTTTTTTCATGTAAATTCTCTCCCATTGACATCAATGTCAAAGGCCTCCATAGTAAATATTGTACACTAAGAAAAGTGCACTTCTCTAAACCCTTCTATCCAAGGTCTTCCATAGATTGGAAAGCTTGAGATGTCAGCTTAGAGCTCCCTAGTCATGGAGTGCAAGATGCATACAAATGAGCATAGAAGAAGCTCTCAACTGAGCCTTAGAAACACAACCCTTGCTAGTAAACCATGAGATGGGAGATTCTTTGAGCAAGAGTAAGAATGCAAGTGCCAAAGAACTCTTTTGTATGCAATGCAAGAATGAGAGATAAATTAAGAAGAAATGCACAATGCAACCAAGCTAAGCAAATGAAAGTGTTACATCCATACTAATTAGACTATATGAGCTAAGCTATTGCAAAAGAACTATATTAACATGCAACTAGACTAGAATGCCATATGAAAAAATGCCATGGATGAAAGAAATATAGACAAGAAATAGAAGTTCTCCACAAAAAGCTCTTCAAGAATCCCAATAGAAAACTTGCAGCACAACAATACTCAAGATTGTGGATATAAGAATGAGACAAGAAGCAAGAAGTTTTCCACAAGCAATAAGGTCTTCAAATCTTGCAGCATAATATTAGCCAAAATGTGATCCCCTTTCCATTTTGGAATGCCTCCTATTTATAGATTTTTTTCAAAGAGTTTGGGGTAGAGTTTAGGATTTACCATGGTGAGATTTAGATGAATTAAAAATCATTTGTATGAGACACACTTTGAATAGAATATTCATAGAGGAGAATCCATTAGATTTTATAATTCAAAGTGGGGATCCCACTTTGAATAAAATATTTATAATGGAGATCCCATTATGACTATTCATAATATCAAATTCATATTAGATTTTATAATTCAAAGTGGGGATCCTACTTTGAATAAAAAAATTCATAGTGGAGATTCCATTATGATTATTCAGAATATCAAATTCATAGTGGAGAGCCCATTAGAGTTTTATAATTTAAAGTGGCAATCCAACTTTGAATAAAATAATCATAGTGGAGATCCCATTAGGGATTTTATAATTCAAAGTGGGGATCCCACTTTGAATAAAATAGTCATAGTGGAGATCCCATTAGGGATTTTATAATTCAAAGTGGTGATCCCACTATGAAGAAACAATGATATCATGGATCCCACTATGAATAGAATATTCATTTATGGACAAAGGGACCCTTATCAATATAAATTTGATTTCAAGGATAATGACTCATTTCCTTTTATTCAGAAATTAATATTCATGTGTCATTTGTGAATGGGTTCAATTTAATCGATTTGTTTGATTTGTTTGAACCTATTCCTTAGAATGTAGTTCTGCATTTAGAGATGTGACCAATTTTGCATTATTACACGTACCAATTGTTACATATACTTCTCTAGCTCTTCAACCAGCTCAAGTGTCCAAAGACATTGTTCATTACAATACCAAGAGTCGTCAATGACTTAGTTCTCAACAAATACTCCCCCATACAAGAAGCACCAACATTTAGTCCAGTCTAACAATAGTTCTCTATACCACTGGACTGATGCAGGGGCATAACCACAAGCATACCTCTCAAGTACTCAAATGTATCTTTAGGAAAAGGCTTCATAAAGATATTTGAAATTTGATCTGTAGTACTTACATACTCTAATCCGATCTCCTTTTCTGCTACCTTTTCTCTCAAGACATGATACTTAATAGATATATGCTTCATCTTGCAATACAAGATTCTTAGACATACTCACTATACTTTTGTTATCATAGTAAATGATAACAAGTTCTATAAACTCAATCCCAATATTCTTCAACATCTACTTCATCCACATAACTTGATTACAGTTATTTGTTGCTACAACATATTCTACCTCAGTTGTACTCTACAAAATACAATCTTATTTCTTACACAGCCAAGAAACCAATCTTCCTCCAAGAAATAATACTCCACCATTGTGCTCTTTCTATCATCCATACTGCGTGCCTAATCTGCATCAGTATATGCACACAAAGTGAAATCACTTGATCTAACATACTAAATACCAGAATTAGATGTTACCTTCAAATATCTAAATATCCTCTTTATTGTTGCATAATGATACTCTTTAGGATCATCTTGGAATCTGGCTACAATCCCAATTGCATTTTCTATATGTGGTCTGGTGTGAGCCAGATATTGCAATCCTCCAATCATGGGTCTATATTTATGCTACTCAATCGTAGGTGTCTCATCCTTGCTAGATAACTTGTGACCAATTATCATAGGTGTACCAACAAGCTTGCAACTCTCCAATCCAAATCTCTTCAACAAGTCTTTCAAGTACTTAGCTTGTGAAATGAAAATACCATCACTATCCTACACAATCTACAATCTTAGGAAGAACTTCATTTCTCCTATCATACTCATTTCAAAGTCATTTTTCATCTCTTCAGCAAATTTATCACTTTCTTCATCATTTCCTCCAAATATCATGTCATCAAAAAATATTACAATGATTAATAAACCATTATCAACTTCTTTCATATACAAATTACCATCTATCATATCTTTAACAAATCCAAGCTTTGTCAAATACTTATCCAACCTTGCATACCAAGTTCTAGGCACTTTCTTCAAACCATATAAAGCTTTCTTTAGTTTGCATACCATCTCCTTTTCATCTGTCAAAGGAAATCCATCAGGCTGCTCAATGTAGATTTCTTCTTCAAATTCTCCATTTAGAAAAGCTAACTTGACATCCATATGATATACCTTGAACTTCTTATTTGCTGCATAATTCCATTCTAGATACAGGGGCATATTCTCCTCATAATCTATGCCTTCTTGTTATGAGTAACCTTTGGAAACAAGTTTGGCCTTGTTTCTTACAACTTCTCCTTGCTCATTCATCTTATTTTTGAATACCCATTTGGTTCCTATCACATTCTTTTCTTTAGGTCTAGGAACTAACTGCCATGTCTCATTCTTCTCAATCTAATCCAATTCTTCCTTCATTTCTTGAATCCATTGATCATCCTTGCATGCTTTATTTGTGCTCTTAGGATGAACTTGAGAAATTAGACACAATTCCTCACTCACTCTATTTCTTGTCATCATACCTCTATCTTTACTTGCAATTATCTGCTCTAGAGGGTGATTCTTTGTCATGTTTCTATTAGAGGTAGGATTTGACATCTCAACTCTTATCTCATCTCTAGGTTCACACCTCTCTTCTCCTTTATGCTCAATAGATAGTACATCATTATACAAATCATTTTTAGTCTCAAAGAAAACTTCAGCATTCTATCTAACAATTCTAGACTTGTCTTCTTCATTTGAATTATAATCTACCATCTTTTCTTTACTACCAAACTTTTCATCAATAATAGTTACCAAAGTTGTCTCTTCTAATTCTTCCTTTTTCTTAGCCAATTCACTCTTACCATCACAACTATTCAAGAATCTTTCCATACTAGCTTTAAATTCTTCCTCTTCATCAGAAAATGAACTCTTTGTATATTTTGTTACTCTCTTAGGGGATGTATATGAAAAATGACCAAACCCTTTACATGTCCAACAAAAAAAAATTTACATACCTTCTCGTTCCCTTTTCATAGGAAGATTAACACCTTCCTTGATCTTCATATCTTCTTTCGATCTGGTTCTATCTTTTCTTCTTCCTTCATTCTTTTGTATGCAACAAAAGGATTCTAGATCAAAAAAGCCAATGCTCAATTTTGTACACAATTCTGATATCTCACCAAGAAGCTCCATCTTCTAGGTGTCAAAATTTCCTCCATCTAACTTAGGACTATCCTTTCTGAAATAAATCACCACTAATCTCCCAAAGTTGGGGGTGGAGGAATCAGTTATCCAACTATTATCACAATTATCAACCTTAAATAAACTTAACCATATGAGCAATATAAACTAAAACCACAACAAGATTCTCATACATAATTAACACCAGATATGTTAACTAGGGAAAACCCCAATGGGGCAAGATGATTTACTAATATAAATATTCCTTGTTAGAGGATGGACCCTATTAGGAGTCTATTACAACATTCAGTACATATCAGTCCTTGTTAGGAGATTCCAACCCTGTTAGGAATTGTGGAAGACAACTAGACCCACTGCCCAAATAGCTTCAAAGTTTAGACCAATGAACCCACTGTGGAAATGATCTATCTATTATTCTTTATAAAATAATAGAAATAAAATTTACTTCCTTCCTTTATCTCTATCCTATCAACCAAACTTCTTCTCCTTTAGATCTTGTAACTTGATAACACAATTCACATCCAATAATTCCTTGGATCACTTACACATATTTACCAAACACTGTACTCCTTTTCGCACTTCACACTTCATACAGCAATGGATACTTTATAAACAAGGAAAATAACTTTCCTTCATACCATATCTTCATAAAAATTCCTTGAGTTGGCCTTGAGGCTTGCCCAATTAATTATAATAATATAATTAATTAATTATAATTACAATAGCACTGTCAACTCACAATATATATTGGGCGGGGGCCCTAGCTCAGTTTGCTAAATCTTCCCTATTGCAGGGGGTTGGTTACGGGTTCTAGTCTCCCCCATCCCCGTGGTACCGGTGGGTGTGTCGCACCAGCGCTACCGGTCACATTAAAAATTTTACCAGGCGCATTAAAAGATTTAAAAAAAAAAAATTCACAATATATACAAAACTTCACACGTGCAATACTAGGGCTTGCGCACTCATTGATGTCAACATACAACTATCCTCTATTATTGTGTGACTACACACTTCTTCATTACATCTTGAATGTAAAATAGAAAACAAACATCAAAATATTGTTCTCTAATACTTTATTTCTATATTGCTCTCAATAAATTTGGCACAACTATTGTACACCTTTGATTTAGACTATGCACACTTAACCACATCATCAGGACATAGTCTAGAGCATGTCCTTGTGCATCACCAAAAAATCAACCATTTTTCATGCTAGTAAGATCTTTGACTACTATTCTCCCTTTCTTTACAGAAACAATGCTATGTTGACATCAATGACAAACACAATCACGAATGCAACATGTCAATACTCTCCAATGCTTGGGATACTTCCCCAATGTAGTATCATCAACATTCATGCTAACAACCTAATATGTATAGTACATAAAGTACAACTATGCTATCATTTTTTTTTTGCAACACTAATTATGTTTAGATTGTACTATCATTGATATACATTTAGCATGGAGGTAAGCATAGTGTATGTGTACTTTCATGTCACATAATGCTAATCACTTGTCTAAATTTATAGGAAAAATTCATTATCTTTAAGAAATGTCTAAAACTCTTATGTGCAATCAAACTTATCAACAATGGCAACTTAGATGTGCGCTCACATCTCCAAGTGTTTGGAATCTCGACATTTGGTCAAGAAACTAGGGAAATAACTACATACAAGTGAAAGCTTTCTGAAGACCTCCACTTATTAAAAAAAATGACCTTTCCAAAGAAGTTTAATGATCTTATAACTTTGGAGAAAATTCAAAAGGGCTCTATTTAATACATTTCACCCACTATAGTATTCCTACCATTTGTAACTCAAGGTAAGCCAACATCTACTAGGATTATATTCCATTCAACCCTTCTTGATTTATTATGCAATTATATTGAACATTACTAATACTATTAATTTATTTTATTATTTAGTTGGATTGTAATCTATGACTTAGAGGTTCTATGCATAGGACATGGTATCATTAGTGCTCCTACCTTCTTGTTATTAGTCAATGAATGACATGCAACAATGTCAGACACATTGGTACCTCAAAACATATGACTCCCAATACAACCCAATCCAATACAACCTATTTCAATACAACCCATAACATGAGACAATCATACACAAATACCACTAACTACAACTTGGGCTATCACTATACACAAATCAAAAGGGTTGACCCTAGATAGAGCCACAATCAATATAGGTAGAACTAGAAGACAAGGCCTTACCTTCACTGTACTCTCTAAAGTCAAATCTCTTGAAGGACTTCATATAGATCCTTTCTTCTCTTTTGACTACTTTTGCAATAAAGAAGAAGCTCGTATGCAGTTGTTCTCACATACAACTCAAGTCTGTAAAGCTACTTCTACACAAAATGATAATGTTCAACATTTGCAATCACTTCCTTTGTTCAATTTTTTTATGTTCTTTTCAACCTTCATTACTATTGTATTACTCTATTCTATAGGTTGACAAATATTAAGTGCAATGAAGGTGCACTAAGAAATATTGGTGGTCAGAAATTACCTTTTCAATGTATGTCAAGTTACTTTTCAATGTTTCTTTCATTTCTATATTCTCCTATCAATTAACACATTTTTTTCTTTTTTTACATCTTGACATTGTAACCTTGCCACATACACAAACAATTAGTTTTTTCACCTTTTGTACATTACTAACAATCTAATAAATTAATATTGCATGTACCTTAAGTAAAATATTTCATGATACATTTTTAAATCCTTCTCAAAGGTTACTATTGTGTACATGGTTCACTTATAAAGGTTGACATTTATTAAGTACAATTAAGGTGCACTCACAAATAATATTTCTCAAAAAAAACTCAAGTATGTCAAGTTACCTTTTCAATGTCTATTCCAATGTATGTCAAATTAATTTTTAATGTCTTTTTCTTAACTATGCTTTCTTCTTGATTAACCCAACATCGTGTTACAACCTTACCACATAGATAAAAAAAAATATTTTGTTTACTTTTATTGTTAAACAAATTATTGAATTAATATTGTATACCTTAAATATTGTATTTCATGATACAATTTCAATTCCTTTTCAAAGATTACTATTATGTACATGATGCACTTCAATAAAATAACTCATTCATACAATATCTACTTTGCTTTTTCCTTGTAATTATTATTTCATGTCAATAAGTTATTAGTGAACACCTTGCACATCCTTTTGGTGCAATTGTTAGTTATTTAATATTGGGGGAAAGAATTAAATACTCAATATTAAATGTGGGGTCAATAGGTTAGGTAGCACATGATTTATGTAATACCACTTGGTGGTTTTGTGGGACTTGCTACTATATAAGAAGCCACAAGGGTAGTTGTAGAGACAAGATAAAAAGACAAAAAAAGAAAAAAGGAAAATCAAGAAAGACAAGGCTTGACAAGATAGCCAAAGGGAGCATTTTTGAAGGTTGGAAGCATGACATAGGATGTGTGGATTCATGCTTGTTCACATGGATTGCTTGGTTGTGGCTATGCATTTGAAGTCTTCCATGGTTGTATGGCAATAATATTTTTGTTGAATAATACATGGTGATTGATGCTTTTGGAGGTTGGGTTCTTTCTTTCAATGAGGGTTTCCTAGGGTATATCTTGTGTCACATTTTTTATGAGTATATTATTTATTCTCTTGCATGTGAATTTTAATTAAATATTCATTTAAAATCTAATATGGGTTATGTGAAAATGATAATATTTTTGGTTGCAACTTTCCTTACATATGGTACTACTCAAAAAAAAAATTCCAAAGATTATAATGTTAACATAAATTAAATTTACTATGACTTCGTATTTTTGGTTTTACTAAACATAGATATTTTACCACATGTCAATCTTTATGTTTGACATTTATGAAAAAATAATAAATGAGAGAAACAAATTTCTTAACAATATACATGCTCTAGATGTTAAAGTCTTCTTTCTATTAAAAAAATGCAAAGTTCAAACTAGACAAATACACAACAAGTGACAAGCTATGTGTTGAAAAGAAGATTGTTGAAGTGTGGAACCTATCATGGAACAATCATTATTTTGTGACTGATGTCAAACCTACTACTTTTTGGTAAGGAAATTGTTTTTTGGTATGAATGATATGATTTGATTGATTGATGAAGAGGATTTGAAAAGAAAGGATAACAAGAGTACCTAGAGAAAGGTTGATTATATGGTGTATTAAAAGAACACTAAGACCAAGTAAGACCTTAATGATATGATACATTGTTCATCTGCTTAAGGCTAAAGCAAAGGCTACTTAGGCAAAGACAAGAAGAAGAGTTTGCAATAAAATGTGTCTGCTAGGCCTGATTGAGAAAACAATGCAAGTCGAGCAGAATTCAATATGTGTTAGAAAGAAAGTTGGTATACACAGAGAAAGGAAAGATTAGTAGGTGTCAAGCATCAAAGAAGTTAGTAAGTTTCAAGCATCAGTGGAATAAAAGTGATGACCAAGCAAGTAAGACTTAGTTCATGTCAAGCAACCTAATGTTGGCCAAGCATTAGAAGATTGTTATTGTTGAGTGAACAATGTAATTGTCGACTGACAGCAAAAAGAATTTTAATCAAATATTTGACAAATTTGAGTTGACAAAGTTGACTTCTTGAATTGTATAAAGCATGTTAAAGATAAGTATGATGAGCTGGTGGCACATAATTCAAGATAAATCATTTTGAGGTAAATCTAAATATGATTGTAAGAGAATTTTCTAGAGGGAACAAAATAGAAAGAAGGGAGAATTCAATGAATTTAACCTAATCCTAAAATGGAGATTGAGGTTAAGTGGAAAAATATCAAAGTTCTCTATATAAGAAGATACAAGGCTAGAAGTAATGAGTGTGTGAGTGAGAAAGAAGAGACTAAAGGTGTTGCTTCATATGGTGGCCAAAGGAAAGAATATGCAATTAGCATACTAAGCATGAAGGCTTAAAGAGTGAACAAGCAATCAAAGATGAAGTGAATGAATGCCAAGTAGAATGGAGGACTAAACCAAAGATATGTAATCTACAAGTGAGTTTTTTTGTTATCAAATCAATTCCTACTACTACTTGCTAACAATTGCATCATTCTAGATAAATCCTTTGGATCAAGGTTGACCTAACAGTCATGTGTAAATCCTTTAATCGACAACATTCTAATAGAATGTTCTAAAGTCCTCTTACAAGGCTCACTCCTAACAGGGTGATTAAAATCCTTTAACCAGGTCACATTTAACAGTGTACATTGTAACCTTTAACAAGGTTGGCTCCTCACAAATCTCACTTCAGAAGTGTGAAAAGTGGCAACATGTTACTAGTTGCTTTTCCCAAATTGGTTTTCCACGTAAAATCCTTGTGTCAAATTGTGTGAATGATTTTTTAATGTTTCATGTTTACATTTTTGCAAAGTTAATTTGACCTAAGACAGTAATCTACATAGTTATGGAGTTATTGGATGATCTAATCAATGCATGCACATGTATGTTTGATGAGTATTGAAATTTTTTATTTATACATTTGGACCTTGGATAACTATCACCCCCCTCTTAGTTATTCTAAATATTCCAAGACTTGGTATCAAAGCCATTAGTGCTTGTGAGGTAAGAGTTTGAAGGTACTTGAAGCTAAAGATCAAGATGTACAGAAAGGAGGTACCCAAGTTAAACAAGGATAACTTTCTTGCATGGAAAAGTTTGATGAAGTTGCATCTAGGAGGACTTGGAGATTTTGCATTGTCAACTGTAACCACCAAATTTGTGGAAGTGACTGGAGCCCTAAATATACAACAACTAAAAGAGAAGAAAGAACATAATTAGGCAATGTTCAAGATTGCATTTGCCCTAAGCTATTTAGAGTTTGATGATATCAAAGAATGTACTTCTACTAAATAGATGTGAGATACCCTAAAGAAGATCTATGGAGGAGATAAGAATGTGTTAAGAACCAAATCTAAAAGTTTAAGAGGAAAATTTGATGATATGAGCATGCAAGAAGGTGAAGCTATAGTTCAGTATTATGCAAGAATCAAGGATGTTGTATATGCAATTAAAGGATCAAATAGAAATATTAAAGATGAGACTGTGATCAGCAAAGTGTTAAGAACCATTTTTCCTATCTATGTTATTAGAGTCTCTGCTATACAAGAACTAAGGTGTACTCCTGGTAATAATTTGACCCTTGAAGGATTGATGGGTAGACTCACTTCTTTTGAACTTTCAAATTTTGATAATTTAAGGACTGAGAATGTTGAATCTTCTTTCAAAGCTAAACTAACACTGAAAGAGCCTAAAGATAAGAGAAAGAAAAAGGTCAGACATGTTGCTAGTGATAGTGATATAGATAAGGAAGATCTAGAAGAACTTGAAGCATTGTTGGCTAGGAGATTTCATAGAGGGAAAGGAAAATACAAAGGTAAGTTACCATCATATGTTTTAAGTGTAATGAGGTTGGTCATATTACAATAAGATGTCCTAAGAAGACAAGCAACAAAAGTGGAGACAAATACATAAATAAAAGAGATGAGAGTAGAAAAGATTATAAAGACAAAGGAAAGAAAGCTTGCTACATTGCTGAAGAAGAATATAATGAAGAATCAAATGATCATGATGATGAAGTTGTCTATGTTGCTATAACAGATGATTCTAATAAAGATGAGGCAATTGCATTAGTATCTTATGTGAACAAAAGTGATAGATGTATCATTGACAGTGGATTTTCACATCACATGACTGGAGACAATAATAAGTTCAAATATCTTGAGCATTATAATGGAAATAGTGTTAGATTTGGTAATGATGCACTTTGTCTGATTAAAGGTAAAGGATCAATAAGACTGACAAATAAGATCATTTGTGACGATGCTTACTATTTGGAAGGACTTAACTATAGTCTATTGAATGTGTCACAATTGAATAGTTCAAGATGCAAGGTTGAATTTGTAAACAAGAAGGCTAACATCTATGATTTTGATGGAAAACTCATTAGGTGTGGTTATCAAACTAGAGGTAATTTATTTTATCTTGACATGAGTGGAGCTACTTGTCTTGTTGTACAATTTGATGGTGTATGGCTATGGCACAAAAGATTATGTCATGTAAATTTTGGCAACTTGGTTAGCATCAATAAGATGAAGAGAGTCAGGGGTTTTCCAAAACTAAAGAAACCTGATAATGTGATTTACAAACAATGTCAATTAGGCAAAATGAGAAAGTCTAGTTTTAAGAGTAAGACTCGTACATCAAAAAAAAAATTGGAATTAGTTCATGCTAATCAATGTGGACCAATTAATGTGTAAAGTTACAAAGGTGAAAGGTATTTCATTCTATTTCTTGATGATTATTCTAGAATGATGATAGTGATGCTTTTGAGAGAAAAAATTGATGATTTTCAAATGTTTAAGTGGTATCTAGCAAAAGTTGAAAAATAGACTAGTAAAATATTAAAGTGTCTGAGACCTAATAGAGGTGGAGAGTTTACATCAAAAAAATTGAAATTTTCTGCAATGATAGAGGAATCAAGAGAGAATCTTCTACACCAAGGACCCCTCCACAAAATGGGATAGCTAAAAGGAGAAACAGATATATAATGAATTATGCTAAGACTCTGATGATGGAGAAGAATGTTGCTTTGAAATATTGGAGAGAAGTTGTTAGTACAACTATCTATATCTTGAACTGAGTACAAGTGAAGAAAGGTACAAGTATCACACCTTTTGAATTATGGTATGGACACTCACCCAATGTCAAACATTTTAAGGTATTTGGAAGAAAATGTTATATTTTAAAAGACAACATAAAAAGTAAAATTGATGCTAAAAGTGAAGAAGGTATATTTCTACAATATTCCACAAGAATCAAAGCTTGTAAGTGTTTAAATACTAACACTAACAAAGTTGTGGAAAGTGCCAATGTAAAAATTGATAAATATACAAAAGTACATGAAGAAGAACAAAAGGAGGAACCTAAAGATTACAAAAAAATTGTACTACTATGAAGGCATGTCTATTAATGTTGATGATTCTAAAATCCAAGATACTAATCAACAAGAATCAGTGACTTCTAAGTCACATACAATGGATGCTGAGTTGCATTCAAAAGCGAAGTTAGAGTCTGATGCTAGGATCAAATTACCAAAAAGGAATGTCAAGTTACCTAACAGAGAGGTATATAGTGAACCTGAAATTGAACTTCATGAAAGGCCTATTGTTGAAGAAAGAAGAATAGAGCCAAGACTATCAAAATATGTCAAAAGACATCATCCTACTAAGAAAATCATTGGAGGAAATGAAGATAGACCAATGACAAGGAATAGATTGAAAAATGACACGTGTTTTCTAAGCATACAAGAACCTAAACCACTGAAGGATGCCCTATAAAATGAAGACTGGATACAAGCGATGAATGAAGAAATTGATCAGATTGAGACGAAAAAAACCTAGACATTAGTACCTAGATCAGAGGATAAGAATGTTATTGGAACCAAGTGGGTATACATAAACAAATTGGATGAGAATGGTGAAGTGACAAGGAATAAGGCAAGACTAGTTTGCAAAGGATATGCACAAGAAGATGGAATTGACTATGGAGAGACATTTTCCCTTGTTGCAAGATTGGAAGGAGTGAGAACTCTTCTTGCTTACTCTGCATACAAAGGATTCAAAGTTTATCAAATGGATGTTAACTCAACATTTCTAAATGGTATACTAGAAGAGGAAGTTTACATTGAAAAATTTGAAGGATTTGTTGATCCAAACAATAAGAACATGGTATGTAGATTGCACAAAACTTTATATGGTATAAAGCAAGCTCCTAGAGCATGGTATGAAAGACTGCGTAACTATCTTGTGAAGATTGGTTTTGACAAGACTGATGACAACAACAATCTATAATTGAAGATAGAAGGAGGTAAAGGAATTTTACTAAGAGAAATATTTGTTGATGATATCATATTTGAAGGACAAAATACATTGTGTAAGACATTTTCAAATGATATGATGAAAGAATTTGAGATGTTTATGTTTGGAGAGATAAAGTTATTTTTTAGTTTATAAGTGTATCAAATGAAATATGGTATTTACATCACTTAGTCCAAGTATGTAAAGGAAATCTTGAAGATTTTTGGTCTAGAAGATTCAAGACTAGTTAGCACTCCTATGGTGACAAGTTGCAAACTATCTAAAACTAATGAATCTGTTGAGGTAGATCAAACATTGTACAACCCTATGATTGGGAAATTGCATTATGTAGTTCATAGCAGACCTAATATTGCACTAGTTGTTGGGATTGTTGCAAGGTTTTTTGCAAATCCTAAGGAGAATCACTTGATGCCTGTCAAAATGATTATGAGATATTTAAAACAAAGACTATAGTCTATACTATAAGAAGAATGACAAGTTTGAATTAAGAGTCTAAACAGATGTTGATTGGGTTGGAAACATTGATGAAAGTAAAAGTACAAGTGGTGGAGCATTTTTCTTAGGAAAAAGACTAGTTACCTGGACTAGTAAGAAACGAAATTGTATTTCACAATCTACTGTTGAAGCTATATATGCAGCTACTGCAGTGAATTATACCAATATGGTATGGATTAAATAGTTACTAAAAGGAATGAAAAAAGAAATCATTTAACCTGTGGTAATCTACTGATGGGGAAGCTAGGGTAGAATATCTCGTCTATGCCCAATGCTCTCTAGGATCCAAGTGTTCTCCAGACACTTATGAAGTTTATAGGATTTCTTTCTACTTAGAGAATCCCCTGACCTATCCTAACCTTCCCACCAAGTTAAACAAACTCATCATTCAACATCTCAAACTTTGATCTCTAGTACCTATTCCTCACATAGGCTTTTTAGGGTATTTTGAGTTTCTAACTCATTCCAACCTCTAAAAAGGTTCTTTTTGGTTCCAAGATGTTATTGGATCATTTAACTCCTTTACAATACATTGGCAAGATTGGGTTTCCACCTGATTGCATAGTTTCTTCACAATAGGGCTACTAGAAGAGCCCCTAATTAGGCCTCCTCCTAGATTTGTAGGGCTTATATCTTCTTCCTCTAAAAGATTCTGCTCACCTACACTAAAATAAATTTTCTACACTAGACCCATTCTCAAGGATATTTGGGGTCTCAGGCTTCCAAAAGGTCATACACCATTAATGGTGAAAATAAGGGTTTTGGAGGGTTTTAAGAGCTTCCTATTGTCCTCACTTTTTGGACACTTTCCACAACTCAAAAAAACTTCTCCTCCTCAACATATCACCTTCTCATACTCCTCTTCAATCCCTCAAAATTAAAAGCCATGATATTTCTTCCTTTGCTCTTGAGAGCTCTTTTTTTGTTGTTTGCTCCTAGTCGGGCATTGCCTAGCTCACCTAAGACTTGGTCAAACAATTTTTTGCACTCTTTTTCTAGGGCCCTGCTTATATGGTAATATAAATTAGGGTCTTTAGTCCTAGAATCCACAAGGCCATGAAAATCCCACAGTGGAAACAAGACCTACAACCCTGTCATTGTAAAGAACTCCAAGACTAGTAGCACACAATTTCTTTTAAATAAATTTACAAAACACTCTCAAAACTTAAACACAAATCTAATCTATTGTATGTGTAATGAATAACAAGAAATATACTCTATATCCTATCAATTAAGATCCACAAAACTTCAGTATTGATTCCAAGAGTTTAACAAAAAGCAATGACTATCATTGGAATTTAGCTCACAATCTATTGTATCAGTACTGCAGCAACAGAAATAACAGTAAGAAACCCTTGGCTTAGGGTTCTTCAAACCTTAAATAGGCTCCTCCTTGGTGTGTGTGTATGTTTTAGGGCTTTCTTTTAGCCATTTGACAAGCTAGACTTACAAAGGGAAAAGTTTCTAGAAACTTTGGAGTAATTTTTTGTTGCTTGAGTAGTGTTTTTGTTTCTACATTCTAAGATCATTACTAGGTCTTCCTAGGGAATTCTTGGGATTTAAAAATTCACCAAATTACCTCATCTAAGACCTCCAAACTCTTAATGATGACAATATACCATGGTGATAGCTTTTGAACAACTTTATATTGTTCAAGCAAGTTTTGTCCCTTCAAGCAAATAATCCACATTGTGAGTTCTTGTAATGCACACATGTGCTCATAGTGCAACAAAAACTCCTAATTTAACCTTTCATCAACATGGAAAATTAATGATACCAACCTAAGGTTAAGAGACCATTCCCATCAAAAACCAAAGAGGAATCTTTAAGAACTATCCTAACCCTAGACACACAAGCATGAGTTAATACTCTTAGTGTACTTACATACTTCTTATGAGAAGTTCATCACACCAAAAATGTGATGGTGGGAGCCTTGGAAGGGTGATCTTGCACCATCTACTCTACTAATACAAGTGTTATAAACATATCTAAAAATCTTGTGATACACACAAATACAAAGCACATTGTAATCAAATATCATTATTTGAGAGAATTGGTTCAAGATAAAGAAGTGGGAATGGAATATGTGAATACAAAGGAACAGATAGATGATACATTCATAAAGGCTTTACCTAGATGCACATGAATATCTAAGAGGTAAGATAAGGGTGATACACTTACATCAAGCTACTTGTAGATATAAGAGTAGTGCCCTACATCAACTGAGTTGAATGTCATACTTTACAACTTGATGCAATGGATACTTTAGGAATAGTCTAAAGTAAAAAAAGGAGCTGAAATATAAGATTTACAATAACAAGGAAGGTGATAGAGGGAGAACCTGATTTGATAATATCTGTATGAATAGATGACATGTCTTTGGCATTGTTGTCGAAGAGGGAGAATATGTTGATAGAGAAATTGCATGAGTTTTTTAGGGAGAATTCAGTATGAGGGAGAAATTACATTCTAAAGAGGAAGAGATATTGCATAGAAAAACATTACCCTATATAGAGGAAGGACACATACTGATAGAGGGAGATATTTCAATACAAGGTATTAAGTATCTTTTTGGTATTGTTATTGGTATTGGTTTTCCATCAATTCCAAAGAGGGAGATTGTTGAAAAGAAGATTGTTGAAGTGGGGAACCTATCATGGAATACTCATTATTTTGTCACTAATCCCAAACCTTCTACTTGCTAGTAAGACAATTGTATTTTGGTTTGAATGCTATAATTTAATTGATTGATGAAGAGGATTTGAAAAGAAAGGATAAGAGTAGTACCTAGGGAAAGGTTGAGTTATATGGTGTATTAAAAGAGCATTAAGACCAAGTAAGACCTTGACGATATGATGTATTTTTTATCTACGTAAGGCTAAAGTGAAAGGTTACTTAAGCTAAGGCTAGAATAAGAGTTTGCAATAAAATGTGTTGACAAACCTAACTGAGCAAATAGTGCAAGTCAAGTATTTTTGTGTAGGCCGAGCATAATTTAGTATGTAGTGAGAGAAATTGGGTATGTGTCGAGCAAAGAAAGATTAGTAGTTGCCGAGTGTCAGAGAAGTTAGTAAGTGTTGAGTGTTAATGAAATAACACTAATGATCAAGCAAGGAAGACTTAGTTCATGCCAATAAACCTAGTATTGGCCAAACATTAGAACACTGTTATTGCCTAGTGAATAGTCTAATTGTCAAGTGATGACAAAATGAGTTTAATTAAATATTTGATGAATCTAATCCAACAAAGTTGATTTCTTGAATTGTGTAAAGCATGTTGAAGCTAAGTATGATGAGATGGTGGTAGAGAATTCAAGATAAATTGTTTTGAGGTGAATCTAAAGAGGATTGTAAGAGAAGTTTCTAGAGAGAACAAAATAGAAAGAAGGGAAGATTCAATGAATCTAATCTAACCCTAAAATGGAGGATCAAGGTTAAGTAGTAAAAGATCAAAATTCTCTATATAAGAAGATACAAGGCTAGAAGTAACAAGTGTGTGAGTGAGAAAGAAGAGACTAAAGGTGTTGCTTCATATGGTGGCCGAATGAAAGAATATGCAATTGGCATACTAAGCATGAAGGCTTAAGGAGGTGTAGGCTTGAAGGGTGAACAAGAACTCAAAGATGAAGTGAATGAATGCCAAGCAGAATGGAGGACTAAACTAGAGATCTATAATCTGCAAGTGAGTTGTTTTATTATCAGATCAAGTCCTACTACTACTTTCTAACAATTGTATTATTTTGGATAAATCCTTTGGATTAAGGTTGACCTAATAGTCATGTGTAAATCCTTTAACAGGGTGACATTCTAATGAAATGTTCTAAATTTATCTAACAAGGCTCACTCCTAATAGGGTGATTGAAATCCTTTAACCATGTCACATTTAACAATGTGCATTGTAACCTTTAGGAGGGTTGAATCTTCACAAGGATCAATTTAAAAGAGTGAAAATTGGTAGCATGTTATTGGTGGTTTTTCCCAAATTGGGTTTCCATGTAAAATCCTTGTGTCAAATTGTGTGAATGATTTTGTTCTATTTCGTGTTTACATTTTTGCTAAGTTCATTTGATCTAGGACAGTAATCTACTGAGTTATGGAGATATTGGATGATATAATCAATGTATGCACATATATGTTTGATGAGTATTGCAATATTTTATTTGTACATTTGGACCTTGGATAACTAATTTACCCCCACACCCCCCCCCCCCTCTCAATTATTCTAAATATTTCAACTCTATGAGGTGAACATATGTCAAAGTCATAGTTGAGTCAAAACTCAATAGTTTCCTATATCACCCTTGATGTTAGGTTTTCTAGGGTTTATTCATATCATTTTATCCTATTTAATCACTTTAGGCACAATGTGAAGACTTCTATTCATTTTTATTTTTATTCCTCATTGAATAAAAACATCAGTGGGGTAAGAGATCAAAGCATCACCAATCCCCCACTTCACGATGGCCTTATGCTGTTTATTTATAAGGACATTAATGCTAATTATGTGGGAGAGTTCATTAAGACCAAGGATGTTGAGGGTGAAGGAGATGATTCTAATGATTATGAAGAATCATCGAACAAGGAGGACAATGAAGGCCTTGACTTTGATGAGGACTCTGAACCTAGCAAGAGCAAGAAGTAAACATTCAAAGGGAAAGCTTCTAGAGCCCAACTACAAAAATGGTCTACCAAAGGTTCACTGGGAAACCTTGGTGAGTCTGACGATGAGCTTAGTGCTATTGATGATGATATGGATATGGGTATGGAGGATTTGGACACTGTCGGTAAAACTAGCTCTACTAAGAGGTAGAGGAAGAAAGACAAGCTTAAGAATCCCTTGAAGAAAAAAAGGAGGGATTTCTCTACTGAGGATAAGGATGAGGAAGGAGAGGAGATGGAAATGAAAGGGGAGGAAGAGGCTATTGTTAAGATAAAGACCCCTAAACAAAAGGAGAAGTGGCCCATTCAAGAGGAGGCTATTGGATCTACCAAGGATAGGGAGCACAACCCTATCAAAAATTTGGGTCTAGGAGACCAGCAGGGGAATGAGAGTCCTATCAATCCTGTGGAAGATATAATAAAATACCAAACAATGTTTTTTACTGCCTCTACTAAAGGGAGGGTGACTACATGGAAAAATATGAACATGGATAACATCCTGCTTGGGATTGCCAGAGAAACTATCAACCTGTAAATTAATGAGGACCTGAAGGTAAGGTAGTACTTCAAAAGCTCATAGACCCTATAATGTTAAGCATGAGTGACTTTAGCAAGGAAGGTAACATCAATGTTCTCAGCAATGCTAAGAACAATATCATGGACAAATTTAGGTAAATTATATGGTTGTTCCACCAGATTGTTGAGATAAAGGAATGAATGAGTCTATTGGAAGGAAAGAAGGCAATTGGGGAGGGGGAGAGTGCTGATACCAACTAGCATGTGGACCTTATTGCCTTTTGTAGTCTGGAAGCTAAAGTGTTGGATCTTACCAATAAAGTGGATGCCACTTAGGCTACTCTATGGGGCATAGCTAACCAAAGATACCATATCCTGAAGGGCTCCAATGAAAACCTCAAGGCACTTATTAGTAGGCTGGAAGGCACTAGAATGGAAAAGGTGACAATAATTGCAGAAGAAGGTGGTCCTAGAGCTAAGACTGAAGGCCCAGGGAAAAGGGCCAAGAGCTAGCAAGAAGAACAAAGCCTCTGAGTACAATAATGAGCTCACTGAGATCAAAGAGGCTACTAGGAAGATGGACATACTAGAGAAGGGGGCTATGAATATCCTTATGAATATGGATTAATGGTTTCCTAAATCTATTTGTTTCTATTTTTTTGGTTCTAGTTGTCCTTTTGTCAATGGCCTTTATTGTTGTACTTTTTGTTCACTACCTTTTATTGTTCTATTTTTTCCTGTTATGGGATTTTATTGAATATCTCTTATGATATGTAAAGGGTTTTAGGGGCCCTTCAAAACCTATTTTCCTTATCAAAAACTTCAAACATCTATAAAATATGAAATACTAAGAATAGTGTCATGAAACCAATTATAGTTTCTAGATATAGATATTATAAAATTAAATTTGAAAGATACAACTTGATATCTAATTTAGAAAAACAAATCATGCACTATGCAGTGAGTGTCACTTTGTAAAAATATTATTATTAATAACACCTGTCAATTTTCATAGGAGAAAGAACATTTGATTTTAAAAAAATAAAATATATATTTCAAATCTAAATAGAAAATTGTAAAAGACTCTAATTTTCCTCGTCTTCCAATTTGTAATGTTTTAGCAGAAATATTCATCTAAAAGTGAATTTTTCTCTTTAGAATGTACATTTCATTATCTATTTAGGGGAAAAAGTGTAAACCACTATTGTGGGTTTACTTGATAAAGGAGCATCCTTAAGTTGTTGGCAATCTTGTATCACCTGCTATAACATTTGGGGTCAAATTGTGATGGCAGTGTAATTTGTGGGTGATTTTCACATTTTCCTTGCAATAGTCCCCGACACCATCGCATATTGATGTTTTTGTTATATTCTGACATCCACATGAATATAAACAAAAAATAAGAAAACACAACATAAATAAATCCCCATTTGTTTCGATCGATTGTGGAGAGTTGTGTGTGAAAGAGGCTAAAGAGCTCTGAATGAGGGTGGAGAGCTTTGAACGTTGGTGGAGAGCTCTAAGCTCTGAACATTAGTGGAGATTTCATTGTCATGCACTTGTGATCACTACATTTCATTTTCATTCCCTTATGATCTCTGCATTTTTTTGTCGTACCCTTGGTGGAGATCTAGGATTTCATTGTCGTGTCCTTGTGATCACTGCATTTCATTGTCATGTCCTTGTGATATTTGAATTTTTTTGTCATGACCTTGTGATCTTCATGCCCTTTCTTTGCAATTTTCTTTTCTTTTCCTTCTAAACATGTATCTCTTTATATTTCCCCCAGTAAGTGATTAGAGAAACTTCTCTTTATGTATATGTATGTGTGTATATATCCATACATACACACATATGTGTGTGTGTCTATATATGTATGTATATATAGAGAAGCTTCTCTTGATGTATATGTATGTATATATATACATACACACACATGTGTGTGTGTCTATATATGTATGCATGTATATATAGAGAGAGATCTTTTTTAAGGTGCTTATTACATCTCAGCACAACAGAAAATTGATCTAACTGCATACATATTCTAGAATCCAAATAATAAAACAATAAAAATCACTCAACCCATGCTAACTGACTTACCTCAAAATCCTACACACAGATAATGTAGACCAGGAAAAATGGGCAGACTTTGCAAGAAATTTTACAAAAACATATCATAGTAGATATTTTTAGAAAGAAACAAGCCATAACCCAGTTAAATGGGTCTAATTGCTAATTAGATGGATTGATTAAAAATTCCTATAGAACTATCATCATATTAGGTAAAATAAAGTGAACAATCGATTGGCTCCAGATAGCAGGATCAAATATAGTTTCCAAGGTGATAAAACTATATATGCAAATGCATCACTTGCATGCCAGGCATGAAGCACATTCCCCAACTTATACTGAATGGTTGGATATAAATGCTCCATACGCTAGCCCAATAATGGAAGCCAAGGATGTAACCATGCATGTATTGGCACAGTCTCCTTGCGAGGATCCCAAGTATCTATTATTTTTGTTAATTTGGGCATCATTATATGATCTAGAATGTTATGAAGGACTGAAGCCGATAGTAACTTCTCTCGTGTCTCTAGAAAATGTAACATCGATTTAGGGTCCCTTGGTTCCTAGAAATTTGTAGCAACTATTCTCACTACTAGAAGAATAACTTTAGTGAAGAGTTGAGTGTAAGGAGTTGAAGAAGCAAATTATGCTTCTATGTAAATACCATAATCACAAGGCTCATTCCCTTGCAGAAGCCTCTGCCACAATGGCATTACCTCTAAACCATATAAAGGATGTTGAGGTGGTTCCCAACCTTGAAACACTCTTATAAGAAATGATAAAGAAAATGCAAATTGTCATACATGACAAATTGCACAACTTGTAGTTCTCCCAATATTTGGATTATAAATTCTCAAAGCCACTTGCAAGTGATTCCAATGTCATAGTGCCTACTGTTACACTTTTCTAGATTCTATCCACTATTCCCATAATATCCTCTATGTTGTCTAGTTGTTGTTTCTACCACACTGTCTCTTTCTAAAGATGCTCCTTCTCCTTCTAGTATATATCCATAGACTCTCTCTCGTACCTTAAATTTTGATCAAACTTTTGAATATCTGCCTCTACCATATCTAAAATCAACTTCACATTGTGTTGTAGCTCTAGAATAGGTGTTTGATCCTTGATAGTTTTCATTTTAGCATTCAAGTTTTCAAGATTGGTCAACATTCGAAATTGTAGACCTCACATGTCAAGCAATTTATGGATTGTTTTAACACCATGTTCTTGCTTCTTAGCTTACAATTCTTCAGGTGCATTTTCTTGTACAACATTAATTTTGTTGAACAATCGTAAACTATTAGAAAGTAAATTGTTGTTTTCTAATAGCATTGATGGGCTTCCTTTGAACAAAATCAAAATGAAGAGGCATAAATGAAACATAAATTATGACATTTCCTTCATTGCACCCATATCTTCTCCTTATGTCCCTAAGCTAGAAAATAATGTCTATTGGTTCTCATCAACATCTAAGATAATTAGTTCTCTACCACTATCAAAACTTATCAATGGGAGAAAGATAGTCCAAATAAGTAATCAATATGAAATGGGAGTTCTGTTGATGCGGTAGATGGAGATATAAATGTATGTATGTATGCATGTATATATGTGTGTGTGTGTGTACATGTCTACATATGTATGTATGTATGTATGTATGTACATATACATACATATGTATGTATTTATATACATATATATATGTGTGTGTGTGTGTGTGTATACATACATACATATGTATGTATATGTACATACATACATTATGTATATATGTGTATATATACATACACACACATCTATGTGTGTGTCTATGTATGTATGTATGTATGTATATATATAGAGAGATCTTGGCAGAACAAAAAAATTGATGCAGCTGCACACATATTCCAGAATCCAAATAACAAAACAATAAAATTCACTCAACCAGTGCTAAGTGACTTACCTCAAGATCCTACACAAAAATAATGCAGACCAAGAAAAATGGGCAAAGTTTGCAAGAAATTTTACAAAAACATATCATAGTAGATCTTTTTAGAAAGAAACAAACCATAACCCAGTTAAATTGGTCTATTTGTTGATTAGTTGGGTTGATTACAAATTCCTATAGAACTATCATCAAATTAGGTATAATAAAATGAAAAATTAGTTGTTCCTAGCTAGCAAGATCAAATACAATTTTCCAAGGTGATAAGATTGCATATGTAGATGCATCACTTGCATGAAAGGTATGAAGTACATTCCCCAAATTATAACAAATTGTTGGATATAAAGCTCCATACGTTGGTCCAACAATGGAATCCGAGGATGTAACCATGCATGTATTGGCACAGTCTCCCTGTGAGGATCCAAAGTATCTATTGTTGTTGTTAATTTGGGCATCACTATATAGTCCAAAATGTTATGAAGTACTAAAGCCAATAGTGACTTCTCCCATGTCTCTAGAAAATGTAGCATAGGTCTAGGGTCACTTTATTGGAAATATAAGGTAGGCTAGGTTATTGAGAGGGGAGGGGTAAATCAGGAACCAATAAAAGCTTTATCTTATTTCACCAATTAATCCTTCATAGATTATTTTGATCTAATTGCATGTATGAAAGAATGAAAGCAATAAAAAATTCATGACACTTTGACACAAGATATGGTGACCCAAAAACCTTCCAATTAGAAAGTATGACTAGGGTGTGGATGATACGCACAAGCTTTAGTACTGCAGTATAAAGTTAACCTGTTAAAGCTTACAATTGACCACTTCTATTGATCTTCCCTATTAGGAGCAATAAGGACTATAAGGTCCACCTTGTTAAAGTATTTACAAACATACAATGAAGTATGCACTTGGTTTAGGAGATTTAGGAAAAGATTGTTAAGTCTACCTTGTTAAAGGATTTGACTGATGCACCTGTTAGGATGAACCAACAACTAATCTTTGATCTGCAGATTTGATTTGCTAAATGAGATTCCTTGTATTATAATGATCATCTGGCTATGATAAATAAATCTTTGTTGTCCCTTCTTCTACTTGTAGCCTTCTTCAATTTGCACTCATACACTCCTTATTCTTCTTCTCATACATATGTGGATATGATACAATGTATTACATATATACCAATCTAATTTATTACCTTCTAGAGTAAGCTACAATACCAAATTCATCATAATTCACAAAGTCATCCCAACTATTTTAACATAGGTTCTAAGGAAAAACTTAGTGATGTTCTGATACACGACAAACATTTCCAATGCTTGACAAACTCTGGGACTCAGCTGATGTAGAAGCTCAGTCCATACTGATCACTCTTCAAGTAGCTCAAACTCGGTCAGCACTATGTGACTCAATGAACACTGAGAAACTTGGTAGCTGTTGAATCAATTAGTTGACACTGCATGACTTGGTCAACACTAGATTCACTAAGTTAACACTGTGAGCTCGATAGACACTGTAAAGATTTCTTAACACTATAGAGCTCGGTTAACACTAGAGTCTTGATCACATCCACTAGCTAGCTCAATAGACACTACTATGCTCGAGCTATACTAAAAATTGTCTCTAATGCTTAGTAGATGGTGTGTAGCTTGAGATGAACTACCAATTGTTTGTTTAGCTTGGTAGCAACTAAGACACTTTGTTAAGACTACTAGATGAATGATAAACTTGGTAGCAACTGTAGAGATCAGTAGCAATGTAACCATTTGACCAAGTGTTGAGTCACTGATAAACAAATTGACCTTAATGTCAACAATCACCCCCTTTGGCATTAGAGACAAAAACACTTATCAAACCAAAAAATATATAAATACTCAAAATTACATGTAAAAAAATTTCTTTATCACCATATTGTGTCTTTGACTTAGTTTTGACTTCCAACTGTTGTAGCTCAATAAAATACTATGTTTTTCTGATTTTTCAAAATTGCTTTTGTAAAGATATTTTATGCTTATCTATACCATGTATCTGCATATTACTACACTACTCCCCCATACATATATGTCCTATATACATACATCTAGAGTATAGTGATCTTCACCTTTTATACAAAATCTTCTCTATGTACACACACATATATATATACTTCTCCCCCTTTGCCAATAGTATTCTTCCCCTTTTTGACATAAATGCCAAAGGTGTATAATATCTATGATCTAATACAAAATGTGACAAGAAATCAAAATGTACCTTCAAAATTAGTACCATAGTCTTGTCCCAGTTCTCTTTTGATACTTTACTTGCATGCAAGGCTATCTATACTTTTGTTGACGATTCCATCATGTGGTTAGCTATGGAGAATTATTCACTATGGATGAGAGTCTTTGCATGTTTAATGTGCTTTTGCAATGCATCCATGTTTGGAAGAATCATGCCTTGAATTTCTGCAAGTGTGGCCCTAATTTTGGCTTCTTCCCTCAACAATTCTGCCTAATGATTTGTCAGATATCTGATCTTTGTGTAATGTGTAAAAGTGTAACTTGGATAAAGTGCACTTATCTTCATATCCTCAACTATCTTGGACAATTTATCCTTGATCTCCTTTGTGAAGATAGATGTGTCATGCAGTTTGACAAATAATGAAACAACATTATTTACAAATGTTTCAAGTGTAGCAAGAATGTTAGAAAGTTCTACTTGATCTATTGCAATCTGTAGCGCAACTTGCTCCAACACTTCGTTTTCAAATTTCCTTTCAGCTTTTTTGATGTAGGAGCATCTTGGGTTTGCTTGGTGACTACTTTGGAGTTCATGGGAGGAGGCTCGATAGTTTCTTTGGCGAGTTCTTGGAATGGTACTCGGTTAAAGAAGGACTGGTGCTCAACATGCTTTGGAGCTCGGCATGGTCTAGGAGCTCAACATCGTCTATGGGACTTAACATGGTCTTTGAGCTCAGCATGGTCTTGGAGCTCAGCATGGTCTTTGGTTGTTAGGCATGGTCTATGGAGCTCGGCCTAGTCTTTAGAGCTTAGCATGGTCTTGGAGCTCGGCATGGTCATTGGTTGCTCGTGATGGTCTTGGAGCTTGGCATGGTCTTTGGTTGCTGGACATGGTCTATGGAGCTCGACCTTGCTTAGGAATTTGGTGCTTGTTGCAGGCCGACTTGTGGCTTAGATTGGTATAAGTAGGGGTTGTAGGGAAGTCTTTAGTCATTATTCATCCATCATGGAGAAGAGGTAGCTGAAGAGCAAGTTTTTCCTGAGTCTATGGACAAAGCACCAAATGTGAGGTAGTTTATAATAGGATTGTGATGGAGTTGTGAATGTGTGGATAGAGCATTGAATGTGAGGTAGTTTACACTTAGATCTTGGATGAAGTTGGAGCAAAGCTAGTAGTTGTAGCTTGGAAAACAAGGAGATTGCTTGGTGGGCTTGCGAGCACAAGTTGAGATCTTCCTTGGAGGTTCCTACCAAAATGTGGATCTGGACTAGCTAGGGTTTGGATTGGATCTTGAGGGATCTTGTAGAACTATTATTGTAATTGCTATTGTATTTGGCCATAACTGGGAAGGCCTTACAGCTTGACACATTGCATGTAATAGTTATTTTATAAATAAAGAGTTGTGATTTGGTATCAAATCTTGCTTTATTGATTCTTGCTATTGTGTGGTTATTTTTTGGGGGATAGGACATCTCCTTTGGCAATTCTCCTACCTTGTACTACATTAGGTGGTATCAGAGAAAAGGTTGTTCTTGAGCATGTAAACAGATCACAGAAGTTGTGGCAATTTGCACCAAGACTTGGGTGAAGAAGTAGATCTGAGTTGGTCTTGATCTAGTGGTGGATTTTCTTTCTAGAGTCTTAGATATTTTGGTTGAAAGGTGGCAGATCATGGTTCTGGCTTGCAATTGTAGAGGGCTTATAGATGGATCAATGGATGCAAAGAGGGAAGACTGATCTTGTTAAGGCATGATCGTAGCGAGTCTGTGGATTGCAGATCTGTGGTCCTAGACTTGTGATGTGTTTCCTAATTGTTTATGCATGGTGGTAGGTTGCGATCTAACTTGCAAACAATTTGAGGTTATCACAAGGAGCATGGGAAGGATTGTTTGCAGAGGGTTTACAAAGATCTTGGAAGATGGCTTTGAGAGGATTGGACCCTGAGATGATTGTGAATCTTCATGATGTGGTGGATAGGAGGTTTTCTAAGATGTTTGCTTAGTTTGAAGCTAGCTTGGCTGATCAAGTTCAGGATGGGGTGAGGAAGGAATTCCATGGATGTTTGTGGAGCTAGAGTCTATTGATTTGGAAGAGAGTTATTTGGCTGGTTAAAAGACTTGTTTGTAAGAGAAGATGGCATAGCAAGGTTGAGTTTGGTTTTATTGATCAGATTGTGGAGTCTGATACAAAACTTGCAGAGCAGCTGGAGGTTGTTGCTGAGGATATTCCTAACCTTGTTGGTGCTAGGACGGAGGTTGGTTTTCATGATCAGTTGGTTGGGTCTGACATGGAAATTGTAGAGCGCTTGGTCATAGATGATCCAATTATTGTTGGTGGTGAGTTATATATTGTAGAGCATCTTGTTGTAATCAATGAGATTGTTGGAGTTGTGAGTTTTGCATGTGTTGATGGAGATCTTCATATTGTTGCTAATGTGGAGTTAGTTGTTGTTGGTGTGGATTCACTAGTTGTTGATGTGGATGAGGATTTGTTGATGAAGCATTATGTTTAGTTTGTTCCTAGGAGTGAGCATGTTGATTGGGTGGTTGAGATTCTGGTGTTTGACATAATGATGCAGATGTGGATGATGTGTAAATTGGTTTTCTTGTCCCTGTTGGAGTGGAAGCCTTTGGTGAAGATGAAGTTGGTTGTTGATCTTTCTTTGGGCATCAAAGTGTGGGACACACTTTTCTATTTACCTGGGGAGTCTGATGCAAGAGCATCTTGGGTTTTCTTGGTGACTACTTTAGAGTTCATGGGAGGAGGTTCAATAGTTGCTTTGGTGGGTGCTTGGACTGGCACTCAGTCAAAGAAGGACTGGTGCTCGACATGCTTTGGAGCTCAGCATGGTCTGGGAGCTCAACATGGTTTATGGGACTCGGCATGGTCTTTAGAGCTCAACATGGTCTTGGAGCTCAGCATGGTCTTTGGTTGCTTGGCATGGTCTATGGAGCTCGGCCTGGTCTTTGGAGCTCGGCATGGTCTTGGAGCTTGGCATGGTCTTTGGTTGCTTGGAATGGTCTATGGAGCTCGACCTTGCTTAGGAATTTGGTGTTTGTTGTAGGCCAACTTGTGGCATTTAATTTATGTATTTGTATTTAATTTGTGTTCTGGGCTAACTTGTAGCTTATATTGGTATAAGTAGGGATTGTAGGGAAGTCTTTAGTCATTATTCATCCATCGTGGAGAAGAGGTAGCTGAAGAGCGAGTTTTTCCTGAGTCTGTGGACAAAGCGCTAAATGTGAGGTAGTTTACAACAAGATTGTGATGGAGTTGTGAATGTATGGATAGAGCCTCGAATGTGAGGCAGTTTACACTTGGACCTTGTATGAAGTTGGAGCAGAGCTAGTAGTTGTGGCTTGGAAAACAAGGAGATTGCTTGGTGGACTTGCGAGCACAAGTTGAGATCTTCCTTAGAGGTTTCTACCAGAATGTGGATCTGGACTAGCTAGGGTTTGGATTGGATCTTGAGGGATCTTGCAAAACTATTATTGTAATTGCTATTGTATTTGGCCATAATCAGGAAGGCCTTACAACCCAACACATTACATGTAACAGTTATTTTATAAATAAATAGTTGTGATTTGGTATTAGATCTTTCTTTATTGCTTCTTGCTATTGTGTTTTTGCTGTGTGGTTATTTGCTAGGGGCTAGGACATCTCATGTGGGGATTCTCTTGCCTTGCACTACGTCATCTTTGTAGTAGTTCTTCTTGTCCATTAAAATCTTCATTATACTTATGGACAATTTCAGCTAACTAATCCAAAATAGGTTGTTTGCTATCAACCTCAATACTCAGAGCATCAACAAATATGCTCTATATGTCCTCAAAAGTGACTTTTCTTCTTCTTTTCTTCTTTGAGCTTATGTTGCTTAGCCCTTTTCTTCAAAAGTTCTCTCAGGGTATCCATTTGATTAGGAGTAAGGATAGAGATATCCCAATTTGGAATAACAATGTCCCCATCCAGATCAATTTCTTCATCTTCTTCTTTACCCTTAACCTTTTAAATAGTAGAAACCATTTATTTAGCTTTATTTAGAACTCCAATGCTCGATTGAGATTACTTCTTAACTTTCATTACACTAGCTATGGATACACTTGGTATTGAAACAATTGTAGAAATAGATGGAATAAAAATAAATATAGGAATATCACTAACAACAAGAATACCTTGTTGTTTCTCAGTTAAGCCTGATGTTGGAAGAACTTGTTGCTTGACAGTTGAAGTGCTAGGTACTTCAGTCAATGTAACACTTGGTAATAGTGATCCAGAGATTGGTTGGGTGCTTGGTGTAGCAATGGTAACCACAACTAACTTGGCAGAAGACTTCTCTAAGCTGGATTGCACTAAGCCTTTTCTCAAAGAGCAAGGAAATGAAGTCATTACTAATGCCATAGTCTTCTCTGCATCAGTTTCTTCAATACTCTATATTTTTGAAATACTTTCCTCACTTGCTTCCTGTCCTTCCTCCTCATCATCAAGATCAACATCATCTTTTATTTCTTCTTCTTCTTTGATATCCTCATGTTTGCTATCCTTATCATTAACATATACCATAAATTCATTGGGTTTGTGCAACTCATATATGTTCTTCCATGTGGTAGAAGTAGACTGCACCATAGATTCAATGTCCTTAAGCAATATCAGACATGTGTTGAATTTAAGAGTGAGCTTCTTCTGATTTTTCTTCAAGGATTCATTCACCTCCTTTTCATTGAGACTCGGCATAAGTTGTCTCAAGGTTTGTTCATAGATGTCTTTGGCAGTCTTTGTTGCACTGTCCCATCTAGGCTTAACTGCTTCCAAAAGTTCATCTAAAATTTGTTGTGAAAGCTCATAAGGTGAGTATTTCCACTTGCCCAATATTTCCATTAACCTCAATCTATTTTTTCTCTTCATCACTTCTAGTCTCATACTTATGAGACTTAAAAAATGTCATGCCTACTCCTTCCATCTTCTTTAATTTTTCTTGAGGTGTAGGTGCAAACCTTTTAAAGATAATCTGTTTAGCTTCATCTTCATCTAACTTCGGCTTCTTCTTGGACTTGGCTACTCTTCTTGTAAATATTGCAGGGGAGGACTTAACAGGTTTGGTTATAATTACCTTCCCCTTCTTCTTGGGAGGCTCTGCTTTCTCAGATTCAGTTTCCTCTACTTCATCCTCTTCATCTTCATCTTCAACATCATCTCCATTTCCCTTGATAAGCATTAGAGGAGAGCTTGATGATTTCGTATTCTTGATTATCTTCTCTATCCTCTTCCTTCCTCTACTTACTGCTTGAGGTAGCTTTATCTCAAGCTCAATTCTGACCTTTGCCTCATCATATGTTCCAAAATAAGTGGCTTTAGGATCCACATGCTCATTCAATAGAGCTTTAATGATATCCTTAGTGTCATCAATGTTAACCTCATAATCCAAAGGCTTAACCCATACCACTCTAGGTTTTACTGCTTGAATATAAACTTTGTCACAATCAACCATGAAACATATATCTTGCTCATAGTCTTCTACAAGCTTACTAGGTATCCTAAATCTATTTTGCATCTTTTCCTTGAATGACTCAAAGTAATTATCCATAATGCTACTAGAATTTTCATCCATTTCTACTATGTATTCATTGATTTGGTACAATACTATCTGAGGGTAAAAGTACAAAGTTGTGTCACCTTTCAGGCTAACTTATCAGAATGATTGAATTTGAATTTTTCTATCTAAAAATTAATTTAATTCAAACATATGATCTAGACAAACTCACTCTAGCTAAGTTATATATGGTCTCACACTTTTCCAATTGGAAATGTCTATTAAATGCATGTTTTATACTAGTTTGTATCCAATTACTAAAGAAATAAAATTATTTCAAAAAACTGATATTTCAACAACTCTTACTATTTTTTATGATATTTTTTTAATAACATATAAACACCATTTTATAGATTTCAAAGTCAAGAATATTCTCATATAGAGTTTATAGTGTTTTAATTATATATAGTATATTGTAATTCAAAAATTCTACAAGTATGTATTTTAACACTCGAGAAGATTTCAAGTTTGAGAAAGGAAAAAATATTAAATAATATCAAAAAAAAATTAAAATCACATGACATTCTAGAGGAGAGAGTCATCTTGAGGAATGTATAATTTTTCTCTTGGTTAGAAAAGATTTGTTTTAAAAAATGTCGTAGGAGATGAAAACTATCAATTTCAGATGAGTTAAATTTGAATCATTATGAAAGATAAAATATAGGTCTAAAGCCAAATTTTATTTTTGATTGTTCTAGCTATATATGTTATCTATAACATAATCTAAGATCGAAGGGAAATAAGTTTATTTCCACATTATTTTGTGGTGGGAACTAGACCCCTAATTTTCGGCGTTTTTCAACAAGTAAAAAGTTATCTTTAAAAATTAGGAAAATATTTCAATTCTTATTCCAAATAATTATTAAAAATTATAATCCTAAAATTCATCTATTTCTACACATTTCATTAGTTTACTTCATTATCAAATTCTAAATAATACTACCATTTTTATGTCATTGAAGATGAACCATTATACTTTTGTTAGCCTTTTCCTTTATAAAAGGGTGACACAAGTTTATGCTTTTACCCTAGAACATCCTTTCTCCATACTATAGATCCTTTGGAAGGGAAAAAATTTTGAACAAAGAAAAATAGGCGTCAAAAGAGAATCGAACTTACACAGGTTGTTCTTTGAAACTCTAATGCTTTCTATATTATTGTCAAATTGAGTCAACAATAGCTTGACAAGCTTGAAAGACAAGTTATTCTTCACTGCCTTGTATGCTAAATTAATAGCCTCACATGACACATTGTTCAACCAGCTTGAGCTGTGTATCTTATGAGAAATCACATGGATCCCAAACTTCAATTCCATGTCTATCACACCACTTAGCTTCATGCCTCTTCTATCCGACTCGAAAAGAGTACACTTTGTCAATTCTGCCCGACCTAGGGTTTTAGTGGTTTTAGCTTTATTCAATATGGGAAATCTAGTGATTTTATGTATCATCTTCTTTGTTATTAAGATAGGGTGATCTAACCACAATTTTCCATTGTGAACTCAGCTCAAAATAACTTGACTTGGAAGTCCTTTGGCATATGTAGGATATGTGTTAAGCCCTTTATTTCCAAATGATTATGCTTAGGTTTGAGAACACCATCCACACATAAATCATTGAACACTTCATTCATTCCTAGGAGTCCAAGTTATTGGATTGAACAATGATCAAATGAATGGATATCATGGACAAGAAGTACCTTGGGAGGAATTTGTGATTGTGCTCCAACAAGGTCAAGTGCCTCTGCAATTGCTGGACTTGGCTTGAATGTAGGAGCCTTGTAATTCACTCCATGAACCAATATTTCTAATCCTTTCTTCACTTTGCTACTCGAAGATTTCATTGCTTGGTAGGGTTTCAAAAATGGGAAAATCTTCAAAAACAATTCCTTAAATCACTTGAAAACTCTGAATTCACTCTTCACTTTGTGCTCTAAAAATTTGTGTTGAAATAATGTGTTTGATTTCTTCCCTTTTAACAAATTTTCTCTTTTCAATCGACATTAATGCTTCATATGTATACTCGTTTGATGATAGGCTATCCTCCACTCAATTTGGTCTTTAATGCTTGGAAGACACCTTTAACTTGGTAAGGTCTCCTAACTCAGTAGGAACTACTAACTCAGAGAACTTCAAAACTCTATAACATTACCACCATTTGGTTTGATCTTGGTACTTGGTAGAGTGACCAACTTAGCGTCTGCATTATGAAATGATATGTAACCTAACCATGCTTGGCAAGGTGTTAAACTTTTGGTATCACTTAGTGATCCTTGTGCATCTTGAATGCTGATATGGATCTTTCTACTTGTTGGTTGGAACTGATGTTAGATGACTTCTTCTGAATCATAGTTCCAATGATCTCCATAGGGAACTAAGTTGAAATGGTTGGGCCACCCAACTTACTAACTTGGGTGTTAACAATTTCATGACTTGGTTTACATTCTCTAGAGATTTCAATACCTATTGCTACCTCATTTATTTTCTAATATTGTCAACTTTGGCTTTCTTTTCATCTTCAATTCTTCTTGTGTTCATGTAGTTCTTAGCAAGATGTTCAAGTTTTGTACAAATAAAACATCTTTTTGTAGTATCTATTTTCCTTATGTGATGTTTCACATAGTTTTCTCCAATGTTCCCAAACTCACCACAATAGTGACATCTACACCATGTGTTATAATCTCATCCAAATAATGCTTCCACAATTTGTTCTATTGGGTTCCATTTCTTGGTTTTTCTCTCTGAAGATTTGTGTCCTTGTTTCTTGCAATTATGAAACTTTCCTTCAAACTTAGGTTTCTCTATGCATTCACTTGCTTTATGTCCATGCTTTTTTCAACTGTAACACTTTCCATTGAATTTTGTTTTACCATTACTCTAGCATTTGTTTGATGTATGACCTAACTTACCACAATGATTGCAAGTAGGCCTTTTGTTCTTTTGAGCTCCTTGCTAAGATGATTCACCTTCTTCTGTATATCCTAATCTAGCTTTGCCTTTGTGTCTATATTGACTTTTCTCATTTAATTGATTCGTGCTTTCCTAATATTTCATCATTCTTTCATTGGTTTTCTTTTCAATGCTGAGATCATTCTACAGTCTTTCCTTCTCTATCCTTAGATTGATAAGCTCTTGATTTGCATCATTAAGTTAATTAATAAAGTTTTCTTGCTGAAGGGATAGTTGTTGAATTTCATTGTTCTTTTCTTCTATCACTTTTTTGGCTTTGTTTTTTTCTTTCATGAATTCACATAATCTGACTGATTGGATTTCTTGCTCTCTTTTCATTTTTTTGACTTCTTCTTGAAGATTGAAATTCTTCTCCATTAGATCTTTGATTATTGCACTAGCTTCATCTGAATTTCTTTCTCGACATAAGTCTTCAATATTTCTTTCATTATAAGGAATGTCATCCATTTGTATTGCAAGATATTTCCTTCTTTTCAATGATTGAGAGAGTTGCTCCTTTGCTTTCTTGAGTTGTCCAATGGCTAATTCTAGGTCCAACTTTTCATTCTCAATAGCCTTATCTAGCCTATATACCTCCATTGCCTCTAATCTTATCTCAAGTTGTCAAACTTATGATGTGAGAACCAGTAGCTATGATACCAATTGTTGGAAATATAAGGTAGGCTAGGTTACTAAGAGGGGAGGGGTGAATCAGGAACGAATAAAATCTTTATCTTATTTCACCAATTAATCCTTCATATATTATTCTGATTTAATTGCATGCATGAAATAATGAAAGCAATATAACATTCATAACCTTTTGACACAAGATATGGTGACCCAAAAACCTTTCAATTAGAAATTAAAACTGGGGTGGGGATGATACCCACAAGCTTTAGTACTGCAGTATAAAGTTAACCTGTTAAGGCTTACAATTGACCACTTCTAGTGATCTACCCTATTAGGAGTAATAAGGACTTTGAGGTCCACTTTGTTAAAGGATTTACAAACATACAATGAAGTATACACTCAGTTTAGGAGATTTAGCAAAAGACTCTTAAGTCTACCTTGTTAAAGGATTTGACTGATGCACCTATTAGGATGAACCAGTGGGTGATCTCTATTTTGCAACTTTCATTTGCTGAATGAGATTCCCTATATTACAATGATCACTTGGTTGTATAGATAAATCTTTATTGTCTCTTATACTTGTTGTGACCTTCTTCAATTCAAACTTATACACTTCTTATTCATCTTCTCATAATATGTGGATATGATATAATGTATTACATATATACCATTCCAATTCATTAGCTTATGGAGTTGGCTACAATACCAAATTCATCATAATTCACAAAGTTGGCCTAACTGCTCTAACACGGGTTTGTGAAGACAAACTCAGTGATGTTCTGATACACAAAAAACACTGTTTATGCTTGGAAAACTCTGGCACTCAGTTGAAGTAGAAGCTCAGTCCATACTAATCACTCTTCAAGTAGCTCAAACTCAGTCAACACTGTGTGACTTGGCGAATGCTAAGAAACTCGGTAGTCATTGAATCACTCATTTGACACTACATGACTTGATCAACACTAGATTCACTAAGTTAATAGTGCGAGCTTAGTAGACTGTTGGAATTCTTTAGAATAATTGAGAGAGGGGATAAATTAGTTATTCAAGGTCTAGATGTACAAATTAAACTTTTCTCTCAACTTAGTGAACCCATAAAACATTCATATCTATGCATGCATCCATGCAATCACTAAAACTTGTAGGTTACTATTAAATCAACTTGCAAAAATGTAAACATGAAACATAAAAGATTCATCAACACACTTGACACAATGATTTAACATGGAAATCCAATTTGGGAAAAACCACCAGTAACATGTTACTCTTTTCACTCTTCTGAAGTGATGCCATGTGAAAGGCCAACCCTGTTAAAGGTTACAACACGGACTATTAAATGTGACACAATTAAGGGATTTCAATCACCCTATTAGAAGTGAGCCTTGTTAGAGGACTTTAGGCCATTCACTTGGAATGCTACTTGGTTAAAGGATTTTCAAATAACTATTAGTTCAACCTTAATCCAAAGGATTTTACCCTAGACTAATACAATTGTTTGAGAGTAACATTGGAGCTTTTATCTGATATGACTTACAACTTCTCTTACAAATTATAGATCATTGTTCAGTCCTCAATTTTCTTGGCTTTCATTCTTTGCAATTCTAATAGCTTGTTCACCCTTCATGCATACATCTACTTAAGCCCTCTTGCTTAGCATGCCAATGTAGTCACATTTTAGGTCACTTGATGATGCAGAGTCCTTGACTTCCTATCTTCCTTCTCTACTTTATTCTTTCCTTGTCTTCTCCGACCCTCTCAATACCTCAACTCTTTGCTTCATGACTAGACATTCCTTTTTATAGGAAATTAAGATATTTTGTCACTTTGTTTTCCATTGCCCATTATAGGGTTTGGATAGATTAGGTAGGATACAATATATTTACCCCATATCTTGTATCTCTTCTAGAAACTTCTCCTAGATTCCATTTGAATTCACCTAGAAATGGTTTACATCAAATTCTATGCCACCAACTCATCAACTTTATCTTCCACCTGGTTCACAAGTTTCAAGAAAACAAACTTGTTGGCTTAGATTCAGCGGATCTTTGATCTTTTAAATAATGCAGCAACTTGGCATTATCAATCTTCTGATGCTTGACACATACTGCGTTGCTCAACATCAACTGTGTAATCACTCGGTATCAACTAAAGTTTACTGGCACTTGGCATTTATTAAACTTTACTCGACATCAACTATTTTGCTCGACATACACTATTTTTTGCTTTTACTTGGCTCCAATTGATTTTCTACTCAGCTTGCACTAACTTTTCTCAACACCTACTAACAACTCGGTCAAGCTTGGCAGATAGTCTTTGTGTAACTTGTTCTTCTAAACTTTCTTAGTGTTGCCAACATTTGTAACCTCAAGTAGATTAACAAACATCATGTCATCATTATCTTAACTAATCCTTGTACTTTATTACATAATCATAACTCAACCTTTCCTCTAGGTGCCATTGTTACATCTTATTGATCAAATCCTCTTCATCAATCAACTAAGTGATAGTACTTGAATCTTATAAGCAATTGTCTTACTAGCAAATAGTAGGTTTGACATCAATGACAAAACAATGACTAAAACACATTTTTTGCTTCAACAATCTCCCTCTTTCAATAATCTCTTTAAGCAATGATATTTTCTATCAGATCTCAACATAGACATGGTAGAGCTTGGTTAACACTATAGAGCTCGGTTAACATTGGAGTCTTCATCACATCCACTGGATAGCTCGGTAGATACTGCTACACTTAGGCTATACTGGAAACTATCTTTGATGCTTGGTAGATGTTGTGTAGCTCAACATGAATTGAAAACTGTTTATTTAGCTTGGTAGCAACTAAGACACTTGATTAACACTACTAGATGAATGATAAGCTCAGTAGCAACTATATAACTTGGTAGCAATGTAGCCATTTCACCAAGTGTTGAGTCACTGATAGACAAATTGACCTTAATGTCAACACCCTTGGCTCTCAGGAATTTGTAGCAACTATTATCACTGTTGGAAGAATAACTTCAATAAACAGTTGAGTGTAAGGAGTTGAAGAAGCAAGTTTTGCTTCTGCATAAATCTCATAATCATGAGGCTCATTCCCTTGTTGAAGCCTCTGCCATAATGGCATTACCTCTAAACCATGCAAAGAATGTTGAAGTGGTTGCTAACCTTGAAACACTCTTAATATAAGCAATAACAAAGAAAATGTAGATGCAATACATATATTAATATTATTTATGTATATGTATGTATGTATTATATATACACATACATATATGTATGTGTATATATATGTGTGTGTGTATATATACATACACACACATATGTGTGTGTCTATGTATGTATATATATGTGTATGTGTATATATACATACACACACGCATATGTGTGTGTCTATGTATGTATATATATAGAGAGAGATCTTGGCACAACATAAAAATTGATCTAGCTGTATACATATTCTAGAATCTAAATAATAAAACAATAAAATTCTCTCAACCCATGCTAAGTGACTTACCTCAAGATCCTACACAAAAATAATGCAGACTAGGAAAAATGGACAAAGTTCACAAGAAATTTTACAAACACATATCATAGCAAATATTTTTAGAAAGAAACAAGCCATAACCCAGTTAAATTGGTGTAGTTGTTGATTAGCTAGGTTGATTACAAATTCCTATAGAACTATCATCAAATTAGGTACAATAAATTGAACAATTAGTTGTTCCCAGCTAGCAGGATCAAATACAGTTTTCCAAGGTGATAAAATTGCATATGCAGATGTATGTATGTATGTATGTATGTATGTATGTATGTGTATATGTATGTATGTATGTATATATGCACGTATATATGTATGTATGTATGTATATATGTGTGTATATGTATTTATGTATATATGTATGTGTATATGTATGCATGCATGTATGTATATGTGTGTGTATGTATGTATGTATATACATATATGTAAATATGTTTATGTGTATATATGTGTATATATACATACATACACACACATGTGTGTGTATCTATGTATGTATGTATGCATGTATACAGAGAGAACTTGTGGATTGTGGATTATGGATTATAAAGAAAAAGAAAAAGAAAACATGACATTAATTATTCCCCATTTGTTTTGATCGATTGTTGAGAGTTGCACGAAAAAGTGGGTGGAGAGCTTTGAATGAGGGTGGAGAGCTCTAAACGTTGGTGGAGATTAGTGGAGATCTAGGATTTTGTTGTCATGCCCTTGTGATCACTGCATTTGATTATCGTTCCCTTGTGATCTTTTCATTTCCCTGCTGTGCCCTTGTGATCTCTATATATGTATGCATGTATGTATATGTATATGTATATATACAAACAACACAAATATGTGTGTGTCTATGTATGTATGCATATAAACAAAGAGATCTTGGCACAATAGAAAAATAATAAAACTCACTCAACATGTAGCATGGCCACAGATGCGATGGAAATGCTTATTGGTAATTAGATTCCTCTTTTTCTCTCTCATTTTTCATGTGTTTGTTTCACTTGAACTATTATTTATTAGGGGGCATTTTGTAATAATGGATTCATTTTATGCAGGAGGCGATGAGGACATTCCTGGATGTACTCATGTTAGATGTATGGGAACACTAAAGAATTATGATGAATTACTCATGAGCAATGAAGATGGACTTCCCTTGAGAGTATCCCAACTTCTAGGTACTTTAAAGATAAATCCTTTCTTCAAGATTTTAGATGTTAACGAGAAATTTAGATGTTGGGGGGGGGGGGGGGGCAAATAAGCTTCCACCTTCATGTGGTTGGTCCTGATTAGCAGAGAATATTAAATTATTCTCGAAACCAAGTGAAGCTCAACATTAACCTATGATTGCATTATAGCTAACTGTGTGAATCTCTTTTTTTTAGGTAATGTGGAAGGAGGTCGTAGTTCAATATGCAATCTCAATTCATGTGCATACAAAATCAAGTGAAGTTGAAAAATGCAATAGGTTTACATTTTTGTTAGAGGTCTATAATTATGTATTTTAAGTTATAGACCATCACAAACATTGCAACTTTGACTCTTATAGGCAAGGGTAATGTCCTCAACATGCAAGCACATCAAGACTTTCTAAGTGTTGGCTTGTTGAGGACATTCTCTAGGCCATAGCAACTAGAGTTCTAATGTTCATGATGGTCTATAATTTTAAAAATTTAATAGAAATAAATGCAATTGTGGTGTACTTTTTCAGCTCCACCTATTGTCCATGCATGTAGAATGCAGTTGTACGTGTATTATTGATTTAGAGTGGCAAAATCTTATTTTGGATGCGACGGAAAAATGACATGCACCAAAAGATGGGAAAATGATGTCACTTTTATAGGTTTGGAAGATTTTTATATTTTTTCATATGTATCCACATGAAGATGAATATTTTGTCAAACATATCATTTAAGAACATTGTTTTCTTCATATTCCAGGCTGAAATAGGTGATCATATCCTCAAGTCATATATCTTGAAATAGGTGAACATTTTTTTCTTTTTTCTTTTAATAAGAATTAAATAAATTTAATCATGTGAGCAATGATGATGGACTTCTCCTACGAGTAGCCCAACTTCCAGGAACTTTAAAGATTGATCATATCTTAAAGATTGTATATGTTAATGAGGAATTTACATGTTGGGGGGGGGGGGGGGGATGGGGCCAAATGAGCTTCCACCTTCACGTGGTTGGCCCCTGATTAGTAGAGAATATTAAACTATTCTCATAACCAAGTGAAGCTAAACATTAACCTATGATTGCATGACAACTAACTGTGTGATTCTCTTGGTTTCAGGCAATGTAGAAGGAGGCCATAGTTCAATATGTAATCTCAATTCATATGCCACATTTTTTGGTCAATATGACATTTCTGTAATTTTAAATACTACAAACATAATAATTAAGAATGAGCTTTCGATATTGAAAGGAACATTAATGTATGTCTGCTACACTTGACCAGGAGGATAAGTTTGTACCATGCCTACTGAGCATCCCATCTTTTCAGCTGCTCTTTCAAGCTGATTCTGCAAACCAGACTTCTATTCACCACATCCCAAAATATTGCTCAAAATTTGCACACATTTGTCTATCATCTCCCAGGCAGAACCTCCCACATGTTGAAATACAATACTTAGCTGCTCTTTTAGACATTTTCCATAAAACAAGGTTTCTCGTATGACCAAGTTTGCAAATATGCATCTAAGTGCCCAAACATCAATTGCAAAGAAATTGTATGTCTTTTGTTTCATTAATAACTCAGGAGCTCTGTACCACAAGGACACATATTCTTTCCCATTTCTTTCCATCACACAATTCTTTTTATCCTTTACCATCTTTGCCAATCCAAAGTGTGCCTCCTGCCTTGTTAATAGAGAGAAGACAATTATTGGGCTTAAGATCTCTATGTGCAACACCCATGTCATGGTAGTAGGTCACACCACAAAAAAGTTCCCACATTAGCCCTTTCACCAAGCCAGCCCTATTAATGTTCTTGAAATATAACTAGTTATGCTCATCATGATTATACGGATATATTAATGATCCTCCATGAATAGTTTTCTTGATGAATGACAGCAGGTCCATATCCATCAACTCCATAGCAATGTAAGTAATCTCATTTGCATGAGCCACACCTAAATCGTCACCATTATTATGGGTGGTGGTTAAAAGAAATATTTTTTATAAAATAATTTGACTAGCCATCGCAATTGCAACAAACATTCTGATGGCTAGCCATCACTTGCACAATACAATCATCGCAACTACATCGCAATTATGATGGCCAGTCTTGATGGACGAACTTCACTTCTACAACATACATGTCGCATTAACGTCGCAATTACAACAACTGACTAGAAGCTTGAACTATAGTGTTAGCCATTGCTTTTACAATAGATTACTGCCTTGTCATAATTTGCGATAGCAAAAGTTCGATGCTCATTTGATAGGAGCCAATTCATGGTCTTGTCGCTAGGGCGATGATTAGACATTACAATTGCAATAGCCTGCTATCGTAATTTGTGTCCAAATGTAGTAGTGACCCCAAGTGTTTTCCAATTTATGTGCTTTTGGTGATGTTCCTTGGTTTTGGATCATTTTCTATTATAAACCTTAGGGTATGTTTTGGACATCATGTTTTACTTATGTTTGGATTTTCACCTTAATTGGATATTTTATTGTGGATTTATGTTTAGGCTAGTTATATTCTTCAAGTTCTAATAGTTAGTTGTAGTTTTCCAGTTTTGTGAAGCAATTCCTAATCATCAAAGCTTTGTGGCTCATATCAGGATGTTCCTTAATCTTTGGATGATATCTCGTTGGATCAGACATCAAGGTCTGGGATTTTGTGTTGTGATTTGGAATGGAAGCCTAAGGAAGTAATATGCATGTTGCAACCAAATTGATGTAAATATATGGTTATATGATAATGCAAAAATATGGTGTAGCATGTTGATTATATTCTCTTTTGTCTAGAGTTAATTTTTTTGTATCGTGTGAATCAAAATGCATATTTTCAACCATCTCTATTAGGAAAATTCTTGTCATAGCTACATCAACATGGATTGGAGAAAAAGGACACTAATTGACTAGAGTGGTTTTTGGTACCATAAATTAGAGTGAATGAAGTAGATAGTAGAGTCCATGCATATATTGTTATCAACTTATTGAAATGATTCACTAAAGGGATCAAGACTAGAGCTAGGAAGTAAACCTTCAAGTATAGGCAAATATAGATGGTAGTGGAAGGATATCAATGAACACGCTTCAATAATGTGAATTTAAATCATAAATAATAATAGAAAAATATATATTTAATATTAATATACCAAGATGGGCATATAGAGTCAAATTAAACTATCAAATAAGTTAATGATGTAGAATATGCACAAATTTTTACATGACCCTTCCTAAAGAATCATGGGAAGAGTGTTAGGTTAAAGTAATAACTTAATTATTTTAAGCCATCTTGACTTAATCATTAAGTTATCTTTACTTCATTGTTAAGATAACACTTCATGTAATAGAAACATTTAATAATTACACTAATTAATAAATGATTACTTTTTAGGGTTTCTTATTTTAGGTTACTCAATCTCAATATAAGGATTGATCATTGTATATTTTATTGAATTCAATTGTTCTGATAATATAATCTTCCATATTTACAGAGCCTAAACCCTTGCTTTATTATTCTAGTCTTCTTGGTGGCAAGTTACCTTTGCATGCGAGTGATCTTGGCTTCATGAAGCTGGATTTACAACTTCTACATGGTTTTAGAGCATTGATTTGTTGTAGCTTGTTTTGATTTTTTAACAATTTTGGATAACAAGGGTTTGCACATACAAATTACAAATTTTTATTTGATTTTTTATGAAATAGTGGGTCACCTTTTTTTAGCACTTTAAGCTCAAATGGACCTTATCATTGGGTTTGTAGTGCCCAAAACCCCTTATTTTTATATAAAATTAATCAATAATAGAAATAGTTGACTATTGAGGCAAAACATTTTCACCCCTAGACCATACGACCTATGTACACTTGCCAAGACAATGATATATCAAAATTAAATAAATATAATAAAACAAATTGTGTAAATCATTTTTTAAATAAAAAATAGTGTTGACCTTTTTTGGTTTGGATTGATTCAAAAAAAATCAAATTAGCCCAACTGTACTCGCATGCTGGCCTTGGGACCTACTTACAACAACCCTGCCTACCATTTCTGTAAGGCCCACACTAGTACCCTATTCTAGATCCTGATGAAATAACAATGTGAGTTATGATTTTAGGAGACTAATGCAGATTTTGATATTCTCTCCAGTAACATTAGGTCGATAAGATAAGACCACATGGAAATGATATTTAAAATGTTCAAGACAAGAATCTGACCATGAGACACTATGGATGATCTACGAGGCAATTAGGACAGATAAAATAACATTCAACCTACTAAGAACAACTATTAGTATAGGTTATGATGATAATCAGATACATGGATATGTTTGAAACTTGGTTTTAAATTATTATGACATAATTACTAAAACATTCTAACAGTCTAAGGAGTTAAACTTAATCAAAGTTACTAGTTAACCAGTCCGCACATATCCATTTTATATTGTTTTTACGATTTACTAAAGATGATTCAGAGTTTCTTTGTTAGGTGAAAAAGAGTTGTGATGATACTCTAATTGAAAATGATTTATACTCAGAAAGATTACTATGGATACACATATTCAATATTTCAATGTTTTAAATATTTTATGAGAATGATAATGAAATGTTTTGAATATGCACTTAGATGAAAGTTAAATGGAATATGTTGTTGCAATGTTTTATTGATAGTACTTAGAATAGAAATGATTAGATGATACTTACTTGTATACGTTAATGAGTAGTACGAGATATTGGATTTATGTTGTACGTGTTTGTATGGATCCTGTATTATCTTATTGGGTTACTAATGTTTAAGTTGTGTGTGCAGGAAAGTGGAACCATGGTGATTAATGGGGGAAACAAGTTTCAATCTTATGTGAACACGGTTAAGCCAAGGTGAATCTTTGGAAGATTCAAAACCTCATTGTATTGTGTTTATTTCATACTGTGACTGTGTATGAGTGTTGTAATCAGAGAGCATGGTTGATTAGTGACATGTCATCATAATGTGTGAAGTGTTTTTATGTGCATGTGTGTGTCATTTGACACTTGTATTGTCTATGTGTAAATGACATGTCCAATAGGACTCTTTGGCGTAAAGTCACTTAACCTAGCCTAACCCTCATTGTGAAATCAATTAAACCACCTTGGAGAGTGTTAGGAAGAATCACCTTTTTGACAGAATGCAAGTTACAAGTGATAGGAATTTTAGAGAGCCTAAGGGATTCTTAAGTGTTAATTTTTGTGAAAACAAGTCACCCACATGGTAATAGTGTGGGTTGGGGAGTTAAATATTATAATAAGTGAGTCTAGGGGACCCTCAAAAAGAGTCATTTCCAAGCCAATTCGAAAATCATATTGTAACCTAACTTCTTTCCTCATGACACCACTTGGTTAAGTCCTCATTGGTGGAAAAACACAAAAGTAAAAGAGGTAGGTGAGGATGAAAGTGAAGGTCTTTATAGGGAAGTTGTGCCAATCTTGGGGATTCATTCACCCATTCTCTAATTTTAGAGACAGCCAGGGATTGGGAAGGAGAAGCTTGAAAGCCAAGCAGGAAGAGGTCTTTATTCCATTGCCATAGCTTGTAATTAGGTTAGTGCTTCATGCCATGCTTCTTCATTGGAAATTGTAAGAGTGCCTTTGGTAGGATTGTTCTTGGAATTCTTGTGTTGTGATAATGTGATGTACTCTTGAAAATTTCTTGTTTTATTTTTACTTGGTTTTGTTTTCTTGTTTGTGCTTGAGTGTTGTTATGGGTGTGGGACTTACACTCACCCTTGTGGGAAGGGAAGAGAAGTCCAGGGTGAATGGGCAGCAGTTGGATTGCATAGTTGAGGACCCTGGAGTATGGGCTCCATTGTATGCCATTGTCATATTCATATTTTGCCTTGGAGGAGGATTAAAAAAAAAAATAACAAAGAGAGAAATGGTGAGGAAGGAAGTAACTGAAGTATGGGTTGTAGGAAGCTAAAGCTGTTGGTTGTGTGTGGTGGAGGATGTTGTGTTGGTAGTGTGTGTGGTGGAAGATGTTTATGAAGCCCCGAAAGGGCATGATATTAAGCCCCGAAAGGGCCTTGTATTTTGTTGATTTAGCCCCGAAAGGGCATGATTTTTATGGCAGATATGATATGAAATGGTAAACCTCCTTGTGTTTCCACCTTCACCCAACGTGTATGATTCCAATTGAGAATCATTGTGCAGACCTTGGTTGGGGTTGTAAATGTGTTGCAACATATGTGATTGTGTTAGTTTATGTGCTGTGTTGATGTGTGGATGAAACTTGGTTGAGCCTTGTTTCCCTTAGCGCAGGGGTGGTCTCCTTGAGGCCTAGGTTGGGAGGTGAGCCTCCATGTTTCCTATTTATCTTTCTCTTGTGCAGGTCTTCCTTTGAAGAGTTTTGGAAGTCTGACATTATGGAGTCTATTGCTTGCATAGGAGCAAGAACATTATCATTGTGTTAAGAAGAAGAGATAAATTCCCACTAGTTGTGGAAAGGAAATTGTATTGTAAAGTGTAGTGTTGTTTCCATTTCTTATGTCCTTAGGAAGAGAAGTTGTTGTATCATTATTGTGTATGATTTCCCTGTTGTGATCAGATTGATAGAATTCATGCTTGATATTGTATTGCAAGAAATTCGAATGGATCACGTTAGAGAGATTATGTTGTATTGATGTTATCCCATTTATATTTCATAAGAATGTGAAGAAAGAAGAAACTGAATATCTTGAGATTACAATAGGACTGAAACTGAACCTTGCCACCTTGATATTTTATTTCTCTATTGCATAAGGAATAATCAAAAAGTTTGATGTTGAGTAGTGGAATTGTTAATATGGTATGCAATTGATAGAAGGAACGATAGCTAGTTTTAAGTCATGGTATTGAATGATATTACAGTGAATGAAAACCTTGATGCAATAAAAGTTAGCTTAACATGGCTTGAGTCCTATTCCAAATTTGATTTACTTAGCATTAAAATAGTATGCTATATGGTTAGATTGGTTATTAGAATGGAAATGTAGTGCTTAGAACAAAATAAATCCCCTCCAAACAACCCTAGCAACTAAATGAACTTTAGCAATTAAATGAAGGTCTGATAAGAACTAAATATTTTGCTATGTTTAAATGAAATCTGAAGATGCACATATGCATTCTGGAAAATGTATGGGCTCAAAAAAGAATACAAGTTCTTCTAATTCAGAGTAATATTTTAATGAATAGGAAGCAATCTAAGACTAAAAAATAGACATACCTAGCTAGTAATAAAGTCATAATATACAATGAACTATAAAATCGAAGTGTCTTATCACTCTCTATAAAGAAGCAAATTAAAATTAAAAAATAAATTAAAAAAACTACATATAATATTACTAACATAAGGCATCACCTTTTTGTTGAGGGGCCAAAGTCAACAACAAAATCCATAAATAAAATGAAAAAAATAAACAAATGCAACTTGCTTTCAATGCTAGGCGTACCATCTAAGAACATGAAAAGAAAGGGATTTAGAAAAAGTCATAAATTGCTGCTATGTAATGAGAGCCTTGTCACCTAGGACAGCGACATCACCCTTGTACTTTATGGAAGGAAAAAGCATGCTTAAGTGAGGAGAGGTCTTGGGGAACGCACATACTCCTCTACTTGCTCCCCACCTACTTCCTCACTTTCCTAGGCACTCATGTGGGGCAGCAAGTTAATGTGATGGAAGTTGAAAACACTTTTTAATCAAACAAAATCTGCCCCAATTCAAACTAACTCAAAAACATGTGTTTGAAAAAGAGGATAGACTTAAATTGCATAAGGAAGTGTGACAAGACATCCTATAGGGATGTAATGATGAAGGACAAAACCCCTAGCCTAGGTGTTTAGTAGGAAGTGACAACATAATAGGACTAATAAGGTGATTTATAAGAAATTGGTTATGTGGATTTGGGCTTAGTTTAATATTATATGATTTAAATGTGATGCATAAGTTAATAAAGTCATGTTATAGTGGGAATTAATATATATAAATAGGATATAGTTATTGATTGTTTAAATAGTTATAGGGAGATGTTATTGAATTTAACACATTTAATTCTAGTATAAGGATAGAATGGGTAACTAGGGATATGTCTTATATTTCTCTTATTATGTAAGTAGATATATATAAGTTTAGATTATTTAGGTATATACTATTTAAAATTATATTATATCATTTTGATCTATCTTATATTAATTAGTGGTTATTTAGGTCGAGTGTAGTATAGTCAAGATGACCAAGATGGGCACTTAATTTTAAATATGAATTAACAATGTTTTGATGTCAACATAAAGAGATACGAGATTGAACACTAATCTGATCAAGATAATAATTGCACAATAACTCCAAGCTTCGTAGTTGATAATTGAAAATAATAATGTAACCTGTTCGTGAAAAGATGCAAACTAAACTGGTAAGGTATAACTATAATAGTAGTAAACTCATAATAGAACATATAATAATAATGGTAACCCAAATACTGATGGAGACACACTGAGTAATAACATCCTCTTGTTGCCATCTTCTATGTTATCATCGCCACATTCACATAAGATAAATCACATCTACCCATCAGAGTGTCTTGGTTTGAGTGCAGAAAACTAAGGGCTTGTAACTTCATTTCCCTAGTAGAGCCTTTTAATCCATTAACGAACCTTAACAACTCCAAGTTAAATACGGATAATGTATCCTTTAATCTTATCGACAACTCCAGTTAGGTAATTATCAAAGCTTCATTGTAAACTCTAAACTTAGCATGCAACTCACACTTTTAATCATACAAAGTAACAACAAATATAACCGCCACCTGATAGGAGTATAATCCCCCTTCACAATGCACACGAAACCATTCATCTAGTTAGGAAAACGTTAATGTATTCTACAAAAAAAAAGAAAAAAAAAGTTGTGTTCTCGCGTTAAAATTTTATGTTAAAAATTTATGGCATGATAATTTCATCTCCTTTGATGTACCACCCAAAGAAAATCAACCACACAACAACCTACCCTAACACCTCTGATTACCTATCACTGCCACCTCAACATTCAAAAAGTGTCTCAATGCTAGTAGCACCACATCAATGCTGACTAGCCACCTCAACATAGTTGAGAATTTTTTTTGATTGATTTGCGGTGCCCGATTCGTGTATCTAGTGATCATATTTTTGTTTGGTGAGAGAAAAAATTCAAGTGACTATTTTTTGGCTAGATTAGTTTTTCCTAATGATGATCACATGGCCATAAAATCTAACCTCGTTGACTATTGGTGTCAACATTGCATTAGAATCACATCAATAATCCTTTAAACCCCTTTTGGGCCCTTTTGGAGCACCCTTTAGTTTTTGGTTGTAACTTGGGCATACAAAGACATTTTAAGACAAATAGTATATCATGGAAAACTCTTCCCAAGCTTTATCTATTTTTGGAGGTTCAATTTCTTTTTTTCTTTTTTAATGGCTTATTTTTGCTATCAAAGCCAAAAGTTCTATTTCGCACTCCAAGGGACATAACTTGAGCATATGGAGTTTGTTTTTCAAAAGCTTTACATCATTGGAAAGATGGTCTTGTTCTCTTTATAATGACATGGGTATTTTTTCATATTCTGGTCCAAGTATGTTTTAATTATTTTTTGTATGTTTGCACTTTGGTGAGTATCGTGAATGTTTCAAGTCTGAGGATAGATTTTGTTGAGTGGGATACCTCATATTTGGTTGTTCTTTTTGTTTGACTAGCCTTTTGTCTCTCTTAATCATTGTAAGGCATATTTTTATAATTATTCATGCAAACACAGTGACGACACACTAATATAAAGTGCCATTGTTCCTTGTATACTTTGATCTACCACATCTTGTGTCCTATTGTGTATGCACTACTTATAAAGTTCCATGGGGGGTTGTCATTTACCTCTTTTTTTGTCATCTACCTTTGTCAAGTGAATGCTCATTATATGTCATTAGCCTCATGATACATTTCAAGAGAGTGATCACCTCACAATACCATTATGTATTTTTTGTGCATCTTTTTGTTCCTAGTTCCTCAACATGCATTTCTTGTTGGCCATCCTTTTCAATTCCTATCACCTCTCCCTTGTCTATATTATGGGGTGGTTTCCCCTATTTGTTCTAAGACTTCTTGGTTCATATTTAATCCTATGTACTAGGCAAATATAGTGGTTGGGTACCTATGCATTTTGGTGAGATGAATCATTAACCATATCGACACTCTTTCATTCTTACTTTGGAGGAAACCTTCCATGTTTGATTGATCAACTCTTGAGGTTTTGGTATTTTATGCCATATGTGTCTTTGATTTCAATTGTTTGCCTTTGTTTGCATGTCGATTTAATTAGAGTTATTTGAGGGTATTCATGCAAATTATTATATTGTCACCTGGTCATCTTCTATTTCAGTGGAGGTTCTTCAGATCAACAATTACTCTTCAACAATGTTTTCAATTTCTTTATTTGTTCTTATTTTTTGGGACATCCTCTTGTTTGGAGACTTCTTCAACCATTCACCATTCTTCATATTCTATTTTAAGCATTATTTCCATCTCTTTCCAAAGTAGAGTTTTTTACATGTGATTTTTCCTATTTCTCCTCTTTACATAGATTTGGTTGTGATTGGGTACCTCATTAAGACATGTTATCGGGACCTAAGTTTACTTTCAATATTGTAGTTTTTTTAATTCTCTTGCATTATTTGTATTTGCACTACTACTCATCTCAAGGGGGGTGTTAGAATAAATTAATAATTTAATTATTGAGTTATTTGACTTAATCATTAAGCTACATTTACTTCACTCTTAAGATAACACTTTATGTGTTAATTAAATTTAATTAAATATATTAATTATTAAATAATTACTTTTTTAGGGTTTCTTATTTTAGGTTACTTGATCTCCTATATAAGTATTGATTATTGTATATTTTATTGAATTTGTTTGATCTCATAGTATAATCTTTCATACTTTTAGAGCCTAAACCCTTGCTTTGTTATTCCATTCTTCTCAGTGATAGGTTTTCTTTGCATGTAGGTGATCTTGGCTTTATAGAGTTAGATTAACAACTTCTAGAAAAATTAAATAGAATATAGAAGGGTTAATAAGAAATTGAGATCACTTTATATTATCCAAGACATCGATTAGACTAAACTTTGATGTTTCTCATTGACTTTATGATTTGTATTTGTATTTTGAAATCTTTCCAAGTAACGATATAAATGGAGCAGGGTTATAAGAATTGAAGTCATTAATGGAAATTAAGATCCAACCAATTTCAAATGATACTTGCCCAAGCAACCAACAATCATTGTATATCGTACTTAAGTGTGTGAATGTGATGAAAATGATTGGCTTTTGATTCTAATATGATAGTTAATGAAAAACTTCTCTCTTCATGATTCCTATAGATGACTTTTGCAAGACAAAACCCTTCAAACATTTGGGCTAATAAATACATGTTCCTCCTATCAAGGACCACTTGTTGGGAATAACCCCAACAAAATATACAAACTCCCTATATGGAAACCAAATTTAAAAAGATGCAAAAATATCAAAATAAAACTAAACTACTATAATACAAGGGGAACTAACTAAATATTGGACTAACAACCCCTATTTTCCCATTCAGATTTGTCACATTTCTTAACTTCCTCCTATGTTATATAAGTCTAGTGGTTGTATCGAGCATTGACAGGTCAATCTTTTGGTGCCATAAAAACCCTAGCTAGTAACAAGTAGTGTTAGAGCTTGGTCATAGGTTAGAACCTCTTTGTGTAATATTGAGGGGGAGATTGTTGGACTAACTACCAATGTCCCCCTTTGAAATTCATGACATGGCCTAATTGCCTCTCGTGTTCTATAAGTCTAGTGGTTGTACTGAGAATTGACATGTTGATCTTTTGGTGCAATGAAAACCCTAGCTTGTAACACTAACACCTGCCTAATTATCTACTAATATGATTTTTTGTGAGGAGGCCTTTGTCGGTTCAAGATAAAAGTGCAGAGTTGCAATTAGTAATAATAACACCTTTTTTTGTACTTTATCATTTATGATTAAATGCAAGTCTATTGATGCAATTTAATCTATCTCCTAGAATGAGTTCCTAATTTAACCTATTCTTCAAAGTAACCATAAATAAGTTAGGGTAATAAGAATTTAAGCAAATTGCTGAAATGAAATGTTAACTGACATAAATTTTCATAGAATTATCTTGCAAATTAAATCACCAAGAAGCTAAAGAAAACTCATATAACATTAAATAAAAGATCTCACAATCTAAGATTTATAGATACAATCATTAAGGAAAAATATATGAAGATGTATGATGCATCAAAACTAATCAAAAGTTGAAGTTATTATAGATGTGCACACACACAAGACTAATTTATCTTAATGCGGCTATAGAAAATCTTCTCAATGATTAGTCAGACCAAATTTTTTTAACACAAACTTATAAATTTACATCATGAAATTCAAATCTACAAAAATGATTAATCAAAACCTTAAATTTACATCAATTTTTTTTTCTAAAACATCAGTAATACACAAAATTGAGAAGCATCTCCATTTTTCCCAATTCCACCAACTACTAATGAAATCCTTCCAACATAGTTGTAATTAATAACAAAAATATTCTCTATAAGATTTAAACTAACACTCAAAATTGAGTCATAACCCTAATAAGAGTTAAGAAATCATAACAATTCCACAATGGCCCATTTGGTTGCAAGAATTGCAAAATGCTAAATTTTGTAATCCTAGAATTAGCTTAGTTCTAGAATTTGTGAATCCAGATAAATGTTTCTGGAATATGAATTGGACCCATTTGTTTCACTTGAAAGATGAAATTTCCACATTTGGTTTCTAGAATTGGAAGATATTTTTTAATTTTTAAAATTTTTTTGTTAATATTTCTGAAAAATCTTTTTTTTAAATAAGGTTAATATTGTTATTTGAAAAAAACCTTTAATTTTTTAATTATTCAATGCAAAATCTTCAACAAGTTAAAACCTCAAAATTTTCATAAGTGCAATCTCTAGGCAATTTGTGAGTTTTTCCTATTTTGTTTAAATTGACTTTATACGATGAAAGGTATACCACTTTTAAGAAGATCATTGGTTTCTATCTAGGATTCATTGCTAATTAATGGAAGATTAATGTTTAAACAATTCAAATGCACACAAGTTTACATTTGAATGCAAGACATAACATGTAATTTTGTTTTCAATAATTTCATAAGATACTTCTCGAGAGAAATTTTTGTTCCTATTTTGACATGCATCTTGATAGTCAAATGTATATATTCAAAAATTGGCATTCCAATGTATATATATATAGAATTCTAAACAAATTACAAAAAAGAACTCCAACTTTGACATTTTTATGCAAATGGTCCAATTACAGTCCAAACAAAGAAAATCTCTACACATCTAATTATGCACTTTTCCACATATAATCCTAACAAATAAGTGCAATTATAACACAAAGAAGACATTGTACAAATATAATTTCAACCTCTTGAGCCTTACACCACTTGCACTCATTTCCTACATCACGTAATTATAACATGAAATAGTTATAACATTCAAACTATAACTAGGCTATCATTCTTATTACACTCAACCACAATCATTACATGGTCTATTCAAAAATAAGTATTGTTGCATAGAAATCCTACAATGAGTCAAAAACTTAGTATTAGATTTGAACTATTACATGGTCTATTGAACCTTAATCAATACATTAGTCTAAAAATCTCAGAACAACCCCAAAAAATTGGTCCATACCTTTCACTCAAAGGAAAAATATTATCTCACATTTCCTCAACTAGCTCCTTCCACAACCAGAAAAAACTATGGAGTACAAAGCTTATATGGATAAATTAGAATTGGTAGGTTTTAACATTTCATAAATACGAAGTACCACTACCATACATTTAACATTCAAGCAAAATACAAAAAAATAAATTAAAAAAATCCATCTATAACTAAGCTTGAGATCTATAGTATTCTCGCATTCTCCATGATATTTCATCTTGAAACTTCTCCCAATCATATCTATCTTACTGGGGCATCCCATATGTCTAAAGTATTGGTACATTTATTTTATCACGATCTTCATCCTTTTCAATTTCAACTTTAGATGGAATGTTGTCATGTATCAGATTAAGGTTGTGTAGTATGCAACATGCAAAAATAATCTTTGTTTGTATCATGATTTCATAAGATGTTGCATGCCTCAAGATAAGAAATGTTGCTTCAAATCCCCATTGTATGCTATTTCATTCCTAAGAGAGGAGTCTCTATGGTTCTATTTAACTCTTGTGGAGCATTTATCAAATTTTCTCTTGAAAACTCCTTTGGGTGATAAAGTGTACACCAATAAGGGGCGAGAAATCTTGGTACATTTGGATATCCAACATCAACTAAATAATATTTTCCTACATAAATGTACAAAAAAATATTGTTATAACATTGTTACATTTCTTGTAAACTTCACTATATAATCATTTACAGGATGATTTCATATACCAAGGTGAACTACCACTAGATCTAATCTTAAGAGAGGAAGAAAAAAGAATATGATTATCTATAGTAGACCCTTCCCAACCAGAAATAAAGTATTGGAACTTATAATAAACAAACACACACCCATAACATTCTGCAACAAGTTGCCTTTTCTATCACAATATTTAGCTTGTATGTCTGCATCAATAGTAAATGGTATATGGACTGATCCATAAATTGGTCCAATAAAATCCTATAGAAAGCAAATTCCTAATCAAGTGTGCAGTAATATGATTTATAATCAAGCAAACAAATATGTACCACAAGGAGAGTTACCTTGAAATAAGGACCAAAATGATCCTTCCCAATAATTTTAGGAGTGTTTGGAGAAAAGTGTATAAAAAAATCACCATAGAGCACTAAGATAGCCCTCAACACCTTGTGGAAGTATCAACTTACTATCTCTCCTAAGTGACCAAATTTTTTGAAAGTCTTATGATTCCTAACTTCTAGCCGAGGGTATTGAAGAACGTCACTAGTTGTCCTTCTAATGTTATGTTTAATGTATCTTCAATGCTTCCTTTTTGCCTAAGAATATTGGCTAGAGGAAAGAAGACTCTTCTACTCATGAGAATTTGGTCATGATAATCCATCTCATTTGAATGGATAACATGCTTATAAAATGAGGCAAGAGCCTACAATGGAATGGTAAATTGTGAGCCTTGCATCGGTGAGGTCTATGGTTTGAATCTACTCGAGATTAGCACATAATAATAATTAATCTTAACAATAATAATAAATGAATAATAAATAATCTAGGCTTTAGTCAATTACCTATAAAAAAAATGCTTATAAAATAATTTTTCATCTCTTTTGGGCTTATGTCTCTCTCTTCTAACTTTTTGTGCAGATGCTACAATGGATATCGCAAGCATGACAAGAGAAAGAATGAATTTGGTCTTCCTAGAAATGAGTCGTTGAACTTTATATCCTTAGTAAGATCCATCAATGACCTAAATCCATGTCATTGACAAGGATTTTAAAATGTATTTAGTCTAGATAATGTATTAAGAGAAAACCATATTTCAAAATGTATATGATACAAAATTGCAAAAATACTCTACATATCACAATACAAAATAAATAAATTATGGAACATTCATCTAGTCAATAACACTCTCATTTTGACTTGAAATTGTCTTTAAAAGATGCATTCCCCATTACAATCCATTGCCATCCATTCCCTACTAATTCTCCACACTATCTATTTATACTATGAATCTCTCTATTCATTTAGTGAATCTAAGTTTGAATCCCTCTATTTATGTTGTGAATCTCATTGTTTATATTATGAATTCCTCTATTTATGTTGGGAATCTCTTTGTTTATATTGTAAATCCCTCTGTTTATGTTAGGAATCTTTTTTTTAATGTGTATTTGTTCATGTTGAATCTTGTGAGAAAGACGAGAGACTAGTATATTGTTACCACTAATAAGAGAAAGCACAAGGTTCATTCTCATTGGATTGTTCATACCAAAAATGAGAAACAAGAGATTGAATTGAGTCATTCAAATGAAGGGGATGAGATCCAATAGAAATCCATAAATGTTGCTAAAATAGTGACAAGAGAAAGAATGACTTTGGTCTTCCTAGAAATGAGTTGTTGAACTTTATATCATTAGTAAGATCCATCAATGACCTAAATCTATATAATTAACAAAGATATTAAAATGTATTCAGTCCAGACAATGGATTAAGAGAACCAAATTTCAAAATGTATATGATATGAAATTGCAAAAATACTCTACATATCACAATACAAAAAATAATAATTATGGAACATTCATCTAGTTAATAACGCTCTTGTTTTGACTTGAAATTCTCTTAAAAAGATGCATTCCCTATTGCAATCCATTGCCATCCATTCCTTGCCAATTCCCCACACTATCTATTTATATTGTGAATCTCTTTATTTTGTGAATCTAAGTTTGAATCCCTCTATTTATGTTGTGCATCTCATTATTTATACTATGAATTCCTCTGTTTATGCTGGGAATCTCTTTGTTTATATTGTGAATCCCTCTATTTATGTTAGAAATCTTTTTATATATGTGTAATTTTTCATGTTGAATCTTGTGAGAAAGATGGGAAACTAGTATATATTTTTCCCACTAATAAGAGAAAGAACAAGGTTCATTCTCATTGGATTTTTCATACCAAATATGAGAAGCAAGGGATTAAATTAAGTCATTCAAATATAGGGGATCAGATCCAATAGGAATCCATGAATGTTGCTAAAATAATGACCAAGGAGAAGCAAAATATTTAGTTGATTCATTTAGATGGAATTGTAGAAATAGTAGATGAAACTATGTATGTTGGTAAGATCATGGAGAAGCAATAGATTCAATTGATTCACTCAGGTGGAATTGTGGAAATAGTAGATGATTACGGATGCTAGTAAGATCATGGAGAGCTTCCCTTAGCATGTGGTGTGTTGTTCAGATTCATTCTATGTTGGGCAAAAGACACCATCTCTTCCCCACAATGAGAAATAAAAAATGGGTCACATGTATATAGGTAAAAAGTGTGCAAAACTATATAATAAATATAAAAGTGATAATTCATGACAAAAATTGTTTAATGATAACTATAAGTATAAAAATGAATTCAACCTATATGCATATACATGATCATGATAGTTGAAAATCATAATCCATTACAAATGAGCTGAAAGTTGAAAACACATGCTAGGGTCTAGGGTTTGCAAGTACCATTATTTATTGTTTTTCAATGAAAATTTTACTAAAGAATATTGCTTGTTGCAATTTGCATCTACTAACACCAATGTGTTGTAGATGGTAAATCCTTATCAAATTCTTTAACACTTTCATTTTGTCTTCTACCCAAGAGATCCTCCTTGCTATTAGGTTTTTGTATTGATATTACCAATTTATCTAACAAAGTTTCTGAACATATCCAATCCAGGCTACAAAACCCAATTTTCTTGGATATTTTGTTGATAGGGTGCCTGGATGGATCATCCTTCGCTAATTGCCCCATCCTTTTTTAAGCCAGTGAGGACAAAATCAAAATTTTAGCAGAAAATGGGTTCAACTTGATGGGCCTAGGATAACTACATGGCATTCCTTGACCATCCTAGAGACATCAAGGCATTTCTCACATTAGATACACACCAATTTTTTTTAATAAAAAATACATATATTAAAATACACTAATAATTACCGATGACCATTCAAATATCTTTCCAAAATGAAGAATTTTGTAAAAGAAAATAACAACAAATCATATTTGAACAAAAAGTCCAAATTTTTAAACTTGTATATGTCAAAAACACTTTGCTACATAATATATTGAAAAGAAGTACAAGAAAACATGCATACACACAAAAGAAATGTTTTGTATGGGCTAATAACTTGTTGGCAAATAATCTTCATGCAATGTATTATTTGAGAGTGGTGGTTAAATACATAGAATGGAAATAATGGTTAATGCATGAAATGGGGAGGAGTATGAACTATTGTTTTAGATTGGATATGGAACTGTTGTTATTTTGTGAAAACAATGGCTTAAAAGTTTGGAACGAGTACAATGTGATTCCTCATTTACAAAGAAACCCTCTCATGAATTCCTCTGTAGTTGGCCAGGCTATGATTTCTAAAACTAATTGTTTTACCCTTGCCAATGAATTCATAACTTTGTTCTAAAGAATACAAACACATCACATTTCCTCTTTCAATGAGCTTGAAAAGAAACAAATAAAATATAAGCAACTATGACAAAACAAATCACAACAAATGACAACGCAGGTCACAGGTCTCCATTTCTCTCCACTTTTCAAGAATATGATGCGGGTTCTAAGAGAGAATTACCTTACAAAAATGGTGAAATACAAATGAACAATATGGCGGTGATCAATGATGTGCTCTGCTTGCTTCTACTCAATGGATTAGGGCTTGCTCTGCTTGACAGACGTGTCTCTAATGAAAAATATCTCTACTTCACATGATAAATGAGGGTAACACATGCAACCAGACTCGACCATGGATCAAATTGGGCTTAGAAAAAGGTGGAATTGGAATTTGTTTTTCAATTCCACCTTTTGAGTGGGAAGGCTGGTATACCCATTTTGGGCTAAAAGTTGAATTTGAAAATCCTAATTCTATTTTTATTTTTTTACAAACAAGCAATGTAAATTTGGATATTCAGGTATTTGCATTTGCCAATTCCACCTCAATTCCTACTACCAGACTGACCCTAAGTTCCACATCCTATCACTTATTTTTTTATCATCACACACTTTTGCAAAGCTTTCATTGAAAATCCTCAACCATAAAAAACTTTAGATAAGGAGTTAAGACTTGTAAATCAATTTCTTTGTGAGAAACAATAAAGGGAACTTAATATAACCTTCTATGGTAGCAAATTTTATGACTCCCTTAACAATGGACATGACAAGTTTAAAGCAACATCGTGCGAGTGGAAGATGGACTAGCTTTGGGTAAGAGTATAAAGCGATATAAGATTAGGTTAAATTGAGAATAGATAAAATATAATTAGATTTGAATTTGAAATCATATACAATTTATTAAGAATTTATAGATTTTAGCTATCTAGCAATATAATATTCTGTATTATATTTTAAGATAATTAATAAATAAAAATTAAATACATTTAAACAATTATTATAATTGATTGTAAATTTTATTAATTTCAATTTTTTTCTTCATTCAAAGACATCAATAAGCATTGGTGAGAAAGATGCTTTATTTTTATTTTTTGAAATGTTCGACATTAATGTGTTAGACTTTAAAGTCACATCAATGTCTAATTGACACATAATGTCCTTCTTGCATTAAACATTATACATCACACACTAACAACTTACTCTTAGAATCAAAGTTCCAAATAGTTAAAAATTAACTTTGTTTTATTTCAAATTAATTTATAACCTTAGTGTGTAATATCTTCATCTCCCCGTCCATCTCGGATGTCTATACCGGCATCAAAAGGACATTTTAAAATAAATTTAAATTTTAAATACGGTTTAAAATTGATTTTTATTTTATTTTTTAAAAATGAAAAATTATCGTTTTGATACCAGCATAGACATTGGCGTCCATCTCCGCCTCCCGCTGCCCCTATCAATCAATCACCCGGCAACTACAGAAACACTCACAACAATTGCACAAAAAATTATTTTGAGTTCGTTCAAAAGCCGTGCATTTATCTGAGACTCGAAATATATCCATCATTCCCTCAAGTCCTCAGAAATACTTTCTCGTAGTCCTGTAAGGTTGTGTACAGCAATCTCATATTACAATGGCTGAATTCACCGATTTCCGGCCGAGCTCAGTGAAAATTAACTTCTCAGGCTTCAAGTATCATGTTTTCCTTAGTTTTAGAGGGCCTGATGTCCGAACATCCTTTGTGGATCATCTCTTTCAGGCTTTCAAATCCGCTGGAATTCATGCTTTTCTCGACAACGAAAGACTTGAGAAAGGAAAGTCTATTGAACTGAGTTTGGAGGCGGCGATCCAGAACAGTGCCGTACTCATTCCCATTTTTTCAAGTGGTTACGCAGACTCTACTTGGTGTTTGCAAGAAGCGAGGCAAATGTGGAAGTGCAGATCAAGAGGACTAATAATCCCTCTCTTTTACGGTGTCGATCCCTCATCTGTCCGCTATCCTCTCAAAGAAAAGGGCACATATGCAGAGGCTTTCAAAAGGCATTACAGTAAATCTAATCTTCCAGGTAGATTTGAGTCTCAAGTAATTGATGAATGGAGGGAAGCTCTTCATTACATCTCCTCCTTATCTGGATGGTCGCTTTACATGGCTGCAGGGTATGCACTCAATATAGGATACCGCTCTTTTCACGCCCTCCATTAATATTCAGCTATATCTGTTTCTTTACCCTTTATTGACAGCCTTTCATATTTGCAGGTACGAAGCGAAATTGGTGAAGCAAGTTGTGTCCGACATGACTGCATTGAACTGCGTACCTCGACCACTGCCTCGAAACTCTGTTGGACTTGAGCACCATGTGTGGAAGATGAAGGAGATGTTAGACCTACATGTTACTGACACAACAATTCGACTAGGCATTTGGGGTATCGGAGGCATTGGGAAGACTACTCTATCCGAGGCTATTTTTAACGAGTTCTCTTCAACCTTCGAAGCCTCTTGCTTTCTATCAGACATTAGGAGCGCTCATGAGCGTCATGGTATCATAGGATTACAGGCGCAAATGCTAAAGGATTTGTCAAATGTTGAAATGAATGTAAATGACATTAATCATGGCAAATCGCTTCTGCAATTTCACTTGGGTTCCATACGCGCCCTTGTGGTGCTAGATAATATTGATCATCGGAGGCAGTTTGACAGCTTTATGTTAGATTGCTGTGCACCTGGTAGCAGAGTCATTGTAACTAGTCGGGACCGCCATGTCCTAGAATTAAGGATGCCCCCTGAAAACATTTACGAATTGCAAGGTCTTCGGCAGGATGAAGCTTTAGAGTTGTTCTGTTGGCATGCGTTTAAGCAAGCACATCCATATGACTCTTACCAAGAACTATCCACAAAGATCGTCAAGGCTTCTGGTGGGGTTCCGCTAACATTAGAGGTTCTGGGTGCATTTTTATCTGGCAGAGAGACAAGTGATAAATGTTGGATAGAAGCGCTTAGAATGCTTGAGAATCTCAGCGATCCAGATATTTTTGAGCCCTTGAAGATCAGTTATGATTCACTTCTTCCATTCGAGAAAGAGATATTCCTGGACATAGCATGTTTGTTCATTGGCCAAGATAGAGAAGAGCCATCTATCTTCTGGGAAGAATTGGGATTAGACGTAGAGATAACCCTCCGCAATCTTCAGCATAAATTGCTCTTAAAGATTGATGCTGAGAATAAGTTCAGAATGCATGATCTTATACGGGATTTAGGGAGACGTATAGTGGCAGATGAATCTCCTGGAAATCCCGGAAGGCGAAGCAGACTGTGGAAGCAGGAGGATGTGCACAAAGTAATTACTCAGAAACTGGTAAGAAGTTTCCACATTCTTTAAGTTTGCCAAACGGGACGAATGAGTATGATAGTGATCATATTTTGATTAATGTTGTATTTCACCTGGTCAGGGCACCGAGAAAGTTAAGTATCTCGTACACGCACAAGAGGGGGAAGGAATCAAATTGAAAAAGAATAGTCTGGTTTCAATGAATGGTCTTCGGTACCTATGTTTCAAGGATACTATAGTAAAGGAAAGTGATACAAGTGAATTGCCACCAGATTTGAAATGGTTAAAGTGGGAGCGGTGTCCATTGGAAGTCCTGCCGCACCAATGGAAAATTAAGAATATAGCTATTCTTGATGTAAGCTCCACGAGCATTTCTCATGGCAATGACCTACGATTTTCACTCGGGCAGTTGTGGAATGAGCAATTAAATCGTAAGGTAAGTAGCCTATTTAGCTAAAAATATTACCACTATGAATTACATAAAATCCTGAATGGGTTGATTCCATCAACTTACCTGTAAGTATTAACAAAGAATCCAATATATTTCGCAGATGCTCAAACATCTGAGAGTTCTTCGGGTGAACTGGTGTCCGAGTTTGCTGAGGCTTCCCGCTCTATCAATTCCGAAATCTTTGTTCAAGTTAGATTTGACAGGATGCTCCCAGATCACCCAACTACCAGATTCCTTTGGGCTTCTGACACAGCTTTACTACTTGGAACTCTCTGGTTGTTCTAGGTTAGAGAAACTGCCGGATTGTTTGGGTAACCTCTTGGAACTGAAACAATTAGGCTTGGCAGAATGCTCTTCTCTAAAGGCTTTACCTTGTTCCATTGGCTGCCTGCAAAAACTCCAGTTTTTGAATCTCTCTCGGTGTGGAAACCTAGAGCAACTTCCAAGTAGTATAAAAAAGCTATCTTGTTTGCAAAAATTATTTATTTCTTACTGCTCAAATCTTAGCAAGCTTCCAGACAACCTCGAAGATCTCAGTTCTCTCAAAATATTGGAACTTAAAGATGTCTTCGAGATAAAAGAGTTGCCTCGCTCTATTGGCAGCCTATCCCGGTTGGAGAAATTAGATCTAGAATATTGTCTGATTGTTACTTTACCTCCATCAGTCGGTCATCTCAAACACTTGCGCTGCCTCAACATGAACAGCTGTGAGTTTTTATATGTTATTCCGGATGAAATTTGTGGCCTTGAATCTTTGGAGGAATTTTTACTCAACAGATGTGAAAACTTAACGACACTCCCTCGGACTATTTCCAAACTTCAATCTTTGGTTAGATTCGAGGCAGGATATTGTGACATAAAGTCCATTCCGCAGAGTTTTGCAGAATTGTCATCTTTGAAAATTCTCCATTTGGAAGATAATAAATTTTCCACATTGCCTTTAAGCTCTGCTCTGTTCTCCCCATTAACTGAACTAGTCCTCTGTGAATGTACCGAGCTAGTTGAGTTGCCAAATCTTCCTGAAGGTCTCGTAAAGCTGGATATTGAGGGTTGCACAACACTGGAAATCTTACCTGAGATGTCACATCTGAAAAGAATGCAAATGCTAAGATTTGCAAGGTGTCCTGACAGTGTTCAGTGCAAAATCTTATGGCAAATTAGAGAACTGACAACAATGCAAATCACTGTTGGGCACGGGAGTGGTGAAACACTAAGGCTGACTGAAGCTGTTGTAGGGAATGCATGTTTCATGCGAGTGTATAAGGTACGTAATTACTCTGCAGGAACTGCTAGGAAAATTAGGAAACCAAGAATTATATATGTATTAAGTTCAATGAAAATGTTTCTAAAACAAAAAGAAGTATTATTTATCTATTTATTGTAAAATCTTGTTTGTTTTAATATGTTATGTTCAAAATAGAAAGAACATTTTTAATAATGTCAAAAAATCAATCGTGTTGTCTATTGAAGGCAACAAAATACGTTGCATAGTACATAAGCTCCAAATGGTAGGTTGTTTATACCTTTTTTGTTTTGATTAGATAAAGTGGGAGAGGGCCGGAACCCTTAATAGTAAAAAAACACGTCATCTAGCAGACAACAAAAAGGGGGTCACGAGAAGTGAGACCTAGCAACAAAAACTAAAACCAGCACCCAACACCTAACACCCAGGAACCAACAACCACCCACCATCACATAGGACCCGAACAGGAACAGGAACCAGAACTGCTACTTGCTCAATTCCTTGAGCTTATCCAGGAAAGAGGCCTTTTTGAGGGGCCTGGATGAAGCCACATCCCTGAAATCCACATCATTTTCAGTCATCAACTAGAGACTCTCATCCTTGCTGCGACTTTCCTCTCTGCATTTCCTCTTCAGCTTCCTCTCCTCCAACTCAGCCTAGATACCCCAAATAACCTTGTCTGTTTTATCTTGTGCCTTCTTGTGTTGAGTAGCCAATTGCAGCATCTGCTCACCGAATTGCATCTGGCATTCTTTCAGAGAAGCCAAGACGTGCATGATTTCATTTTTTTTCTCTTCCGAGGGTACCTAAGCTTTATGGTCTATAATCCGCTCTTTGAGAATTTCCCAATTCTGAAGCCTTTATCCAAAATCCTTCCCAACCTCCCACAAAACTTCGTCTCTTTTTCCCTTTGTCAAGTCTTCTGCCTTACGCTCAGCCTCCCTCACAACTTCTAACTTGTTGATTTTCGACCATGCAATTTGGAGCTGGAACAAGAGCCATTTAGAAACAACTTTCGATCTGTTATGGTAGATGTTCAACTCAGCAACCTTATAGGCAAGGGCCTCTAGGTCAATCCCATCTGAAGAGTTAGGAAGTAGGATAGGAGAGGAAGACCTTGGGATATGAGGATCAGCAGTGTAACTGAGTTGGGTTTGAGGGGAGGGTCGGAAGGAGGTCGAGGGGGTATTAGGGACCGAGTTGGGGGTAAAATTGTCAGGGGTCGAGGAAGACTCTGTTGACCAAAAAGAGGCCAAAGCTGAGTCATCTATGGTAGATGTACAACTCATCCACCTTATAGGCAAGGGCCTCCAGGTCAATCCCATCTGAAGAGCTAGGAAGCAAGATAGGAGAAGAAGACCTTGGGATATGAGGATCAGCAGTGTAATTGTGTTGGGTTTGAGGGTATCGAGTTGGGGGTAAAATTATCAAAGGTTGAGGAAGACTCTCTTGACCAAAAAGAGACCAGAGCCTAGTCATCTATGGTAGATATACAATTCATCCACCTTATAGGTAAGGGCCTCTAGGTCAATACCATATGAAGAGTTAGGAAGCAAGATAGGACAGGAAGACCTTGGGATATGAGGATCAGTAGTGAAACTGAGTTGGGTTTGAGGAGAGGGCGGGAAGTAGGTCGAGGGTGTATTGGGGACTGAGTTGGGGTTAAAATTATCAGGGGTCGAGGAAGACTCTATTGACCAAAAAGACGCCAGAGCCGAGTCATCTAAAACTTCCACCCCTTCCTCATGTTGGGGAGCATTTTTAAATTTGGCCTTTACGGGAAGGGTTGATTCCTGTACCAGAAATAGTACACACATTATGAGGAGTTGACTAAGGTTTAGAAATAGACGAAACACGAGTGAGCACCAAATTGTTAAGCTCAATGGAAAGGGTAGGAGACGACCCAACACGAGGAGTCAAGTTACAATGCAACTCATAGAGTCTAAAGATCAACCCTAATGAAGTAGGGCTCCACTTTTAACTTTAGCCTTATCCACAGAGAGCGATAGGGATGGAAAAATAAAAAATTGAAAACATAATTTAATGTTCTTTTTAAAGTGATTTAACATAGGAAACAGGTGGGAGTGAAAATGCTTATACCTGCCCTTGAGGGTCACAAATTAAATGAGAATTTTAATTACCATCTTCCAATCACCCAGAAGCTGCTCCCAATTGAGCCCACATTGGAGTTTGAGATTCTTTTGCTAGGGTCCATGAAGAGTTGAAAGTATTCTTTGAAAGAGACTTTGGACTTCCGAGGGATTTTGGTCCCCTCCATGCTCATCTTCATAATGACAACAATGGTTTTTCGTCATGACTACGAAAGCAACTCCACTAATCAAAACTTTTCCATCCTCCCACCAGTGTAGAAATTTTTGAGACAACTCTTGATCAAAACCCTGCATGCCCTCTACATACTTTGCCATATGCCCATCATAGATTATCTGCCAAACCCTAGCATATTCTTTGAATTCATTGCATCTACCAAGCTCTACCTAGTTTAATTCTTCTCTCATACTTGTAGAAGGCCAAACCCCTCACTTGAAAACCCAATGCCAAAGGCAAAGATACAGATTGCCAATGATTATAGAAGAGTAGAGCAAAAGAAAACTTTTTGAACAAGAAAGAGGCCTCCTTTAATACCTCAAATAAGGAACCACTAGAAACATATGGTAAAAGGAACGGCGATCCAAATGCCAACCCAAGTACTTGTTAATTAATACCACTAAAAGTATTACCCAAGTACTTGTTAATTAATACCACTAAAAGTATTAATAACCTCATTATCATTTCAAATTGTGACAATGTAATAACCCCAACCGGTTATAACTTTGTGAAACACCAAATTCTTCTCTAATTTAGTTGTTTACATTTCGTCAAACACTTTGCAAGCAAGCTTTGATACCACTGTAATATCTTGTGCAATTCTGATTTTTACTTCCCAATTGCTAACTTGAGAATTTTGTCAAACACTTTGCACACCAGGGATATATATAGATATATGCCAAACTTTAATTGATACGCTTGCAAAACTCCAAACAACCAACAACAACAATTTTTTTGTATTTTCTTGAAACATATAGCATTGGTTACAAATGAGAAAATATGCATCTACAACAATAAGACATTAGGCAAATGCCTTCTATGATTTCCAATGATATACTAATCCTTTTTGACAAGACTTTGATATAAATTAGATTACAACAGATTAAAAAAACCCTACCAATGCCCTACATATCTACTCTCAAACAATGCAAAATGTAATAGATAGAAACCTGGAATTGCTCCAAAAATCTGAGTTTTACTGTAGCAAGTTACTGTAGCGGCGTAACTGTAGTAGTGATACTGTAGCAATATCCAACTTATTCCTTACTCCACAAATCTGGCCCTAGGCTACAAATTTGACACAATGAAAAGACTGATTTGTCTTCTCCAACACCTGCAATCCTTCAGAAGATATTTCACCACCGTAGTTATGCAAATCAATCAGAGTGTTCATTCCCAACAATCAATATAGCGTCTGCAGAAACCCTTGGCTCCACAAGTTATCCGGAAGAGTAGAAAGCAACACATTCGAGGCTCAACAATGAGGCTGCCCTCCCTATTTATTCTTTTCCTCCAATAGACGGATCTCCTTTTAAAAGAAATAAAATAATATTTAATTCCTCCTAGAAGATTCTTTTAATTAATTTATTTAACTTTAGTCACTTTTAATTAAATTAATTAAATATAAAGTCACCTTTTAATTTTAATTTATCTAATGACTTTATAAGAAATCAATTTAATCAATTTCTCCTTATTTCTCCACTTAGCCTTTGGAGAATGTAAAGGCCAAGAACCTCTACTGAGATGCTAAAAAGATGGAGACATTACAGTCTGCCCTCCTTGAAATTGCTTGTCCTCAAGCAATCCAACAACATAGTGAACTCCAACCTCTACCTGGATCCCAATTGAAGTAGTATGTGACACCCCTGTCAACATTGAACCAATTGCATACCACTAACATCATCAGGACCAACAACATAACTTGTAGTATAGCACTCAAAACCTGTGCTAATGATGTAGGAGTTAGAATATCACCATAAGAAAACCCCCAAGAAATATCTTCATCTTGGTTCCCGCCCATATAATATTTATTGGACCAGAATCCTGATCAACAATCCTGTGAAGAGACGCAGCTACAGGAAAACCATATGCACTCATGCCAGTTGTATCAACAATAGTTGTAGCCACATCAAAATATGTGGACACAGGAACTTTACCAATCGTCGCAACACAAAACTATGTCTTTACAGATGGAGAAAGCTGAGCACAACTCCACTCAGGTGAGTGATCAACATCAACCTTGAACAACGGATTGTCATAAGACAATGTTGCATCCATGTCGAACATAGGACTGTCCATGAAGTGAACATCAACACTTTGTTGATCGATAGTATAGCATGACTCTGTCACTACATCACTCACCTCATCAACAATAACAAGTGTACAATCATCAGAGCTCACATCTAGAACCGCATGCATATTGCTAAACTCCTCGTTGGATGGCTCAACCGACACAGAAGTGGCTTCTGATATGACAGTATCCTCGCATGCTCCTACTCCCACTATCGCTGCATCGCCATCAAATATATGATCTAGGGAACTCATGCCAACAACTGCATCACTTGACTTAACCTGACATGAATTCTCATCACATTCGACCTCAATTGTGCTCAACCCATGCATTGTCTCATAAGAAATATCCCGCAAATCTGAAGCCGCAACTGTATCATCACATTTCGCTCTTCGAAAAAGCGATATCATAATCTCGGATTTGAAATCAGTTGGGTCATCCGTTTGTGATTTTGATTCATCTCATTCACTAGCACATCCAACTATTTCACAATACCCAATATCTCAGAGTTTTGATCCCCTGTATCTCAGAGTTTCGATCCCTTGGTGGAGAAGTACACCCTTTGCGGGTATAATGGATACCAAACCTTTTGTGACCATCCATAACGCTGAAAACCAAGTCCTCTAGTTGCGGGTCAAAAGAAAAGTGATGAGCACTCATCATAGTGTAATGCCGATAAAAACTCCCAATCTGTATCAAGGGCTCATCATCATCAAACTCGGAATCAGAAGATAGCTCCAATCTCTAACTCCGAACTATTTGGTCGAGCAGGATCCTGGGAAACCCTCTTAGCAAACCCAACCACATAATCCCTATTGGGAAGCATTGTAGCCAAGGTCTCTACAATCTTCCTCACCAATCATTGTATAGCACGAGAGCCTCAAATTAAAGTACCCTTAGATATACTATATGAAACCTCCCGCAAATCCGAGCTCTCAAGCAAATACTCCATGAATGACTTAGTACAGTAGAAATTATATGGGGAAGTATCAATCTGCTCCCCTGCAATCCACAGCTGATCTCTCTGAAAAATGTGACAATGCTAGTGCTACCAGTTGTATGAAAAGAAGAAATAGATTCACTTCCAATAGAAGGAAGCAAATCACCATGAGAGCCCGTCTTCATTGATTCTCTCATCTCCTTTGTACATACTACAGTGATATCTTGGATGAATGTGTTTGCTATATCATTACATCTCTTATCCTAAACCATAGAAGCAAACTCACACCAACCACAATATGTAACTGAATAGGGTTTGGGGCTGGTGTCAATTGTACCCGCTCTAACATCATGGTAACTTCATCCAACTGTGACTGTGACTCCTGAAGAGCCAATTGAGTATACTGAAGAGAGTCCACAGTCACCTCAAGCTCTCGGGTGAGCTTAGCCACATCCTCCTCTTTCCTTAACAATGTTTAATAGCAGGAGCTACTCCACTCTAGAAGGTAATCCTTATTAGTAACTAACTGAGAGTAATTATGCTTCAAGATCCTGACAGCCTCTCGAAGTGCACGAACCTCTGCTAGGGAAAGACTACTATCACTGTGCTCATCTGACATAGGAGCACCCCAACCAGATGTAAATAGCATTTGACGAATAATATCATAATGATCAAGAGATGAAGAAATGTCACTATCACTCACCTTCAACTAACAAGTCACATGATGCATCTGTAATCCCTGACTCCTATGCAAGCTCTTTGTCTCACTAACTGCACCGAGATAGGAAATTGAATCAGAACTCTCCACCACAAAATCGATTGTATGTGTGTTATCTTCCTCACAAAATTTTGCATCTGACATAAAACAACCATGTACCTCCACGAACTCCTCATCCGAAGAAATGGAAGCCCTTGCTGCATCAATCTCCTCGCATGTCTCAACTTCCAACTCAATAGTAAGATCTTGTAAGTATCGATCCTAGGACCCATCCAAAACCTCCTTGGAGTCATCACCCAATATTTTCCAAGGGGTGTCATACCCAATACATCTCATAGCATCATCAAATGGATCATTAGATGTGTCCAAAATATCTGCATCGACATCTCCTGACAAAGTCTCAACTGTGGACTCCTGATTTTGCACACAGTACTCAACATCAAGTTGTGAATCAGTAATACTAGAGCGTAAACCCACATCACCAACATCATAGTTGGGTGACTCTATACGTGCCTTAGTCCCACCTGAGGAATCAGCTGCCTCCTACACTGGATCAACTCTACGATAGCTGACATATAAGTCTCCAATAACAACTCCCTCCTCAGGAGAGTCTGTAACAGTTAGTGACAACTACATCATCAATTGCCTCTGAACTAACCGTAGTGACTACCTTGGGAGCCTCAACCTGCTGAAGCTCAGTGTTGCTATCCACCAAGGACATTGACACATCGACATGTTCCTGTGAAATAAGTCCATCATCAACATTGTGGATAGGACTAGCTGGTGTTGTACAGAATACAGGTACATCTTCATCATGGACACATGTCGTAAAAAGCTCAAGCTTCCTTCCCTACAACCTCGATCTCGGCCTTCTAAAGGCAGAAACCATACACCTCACTGCACTCTCAACAGTCTCTGGATTCGACAAGCTCTTTACCAACATCTGTTGATGAAGCTTAAGTTTCTCCATACTTTCCTACAAAGCATTCATTTTTGTGCTAACTTCATCATTACACCATCGACTTTTAGAATTGCGAGTCTCCATATGTTTGTCCATCGCTAGAAAATGCTAGAGTGCTGCTCACTCCACATGTAACAACAGATTTGAAAATAAAATAACTTTCCCACCCCACAGGATGGCAGGAAACCACTCTGATACCACTGTAATAACCCCAACTAGTTATCACTTAATGAAACACCAAATTCTTCTCTAATTTAGTTGTTCGACATTTTGTCAAACACTTTGCAAGCAAGCTCTAATGCCATTGTAATATCCTATGCAATTCTGATTTTTTCTTCCAAATCGCTAAACACTTTGCACACAAGGGATATATATATATATATATATATATATATATATATATATATATATATATATGCCAAAATTTAATTGATACGCTTGCAAAACTCCAAACAACCAACAACAATTTTTTTAATTTTTTTAAAACATATAGCATTGGTTACAAATGAGAAAATATGCATCTACAACAATAAGACATTAGGGCAATGCTTGCTATGATTTCCAATGATATTCTAATCCTTTTTGACAAGATTCTGATATAAAATAGATTACAACAGATTTAAAAAACCCTACCAATGCCCTAAATATCTACTCTCAAACAATGCAAAATGTAATAGATAGAAACTTGGAATTGCTCCAAAAATCTTAGTTTGACTGTTGCAAATCACTATAGCAGCGTCACTGTAGCAGAGTTACTGTAGCAATATCCAACTTATTCCTTAGTCCACAAATCTGGCCCTAGGCCACTAATTTGGCACAATGAAAAGACTGATTTGTCTTCTCCAACACCAGCAACCCTTTGGAAGATATTTCACTACCTCAGTTATGCAAATCAATGGGAGTGTCCATTCCTAACGATCAATGTAGCAACTACAGAAACCCTTGGCTCCACAAGTTATTCGGAAGAGTAGAAAGCAACACATTCGATGCTCAACAATGAGGCTGCCCTCCCTATTTATTCTTTTCCTCCAATAGACGGATCTCCTTCTTGAAAAAATAAAATAATATTTAATTCTTCCTTCTAGAAGATTCTTTTAATTAATTTATTTAACTTTAGTCACTTGTAATTAAATTAATTAAATATAAAGTCACCTTTAATTTTAATTTATATAATTACTTTATAAGAAATTAATTCAATGAATTTCTCTTTATTTTTCCATTTAGCCTTTGGAGAATGTAAAGGCTAAGAACCTCCACTGAGATGCTAAAAAGATGGGGACATTATAGACAATATCCTGAGAGATCTCCGCATGATCCTCCTTAGGGATTGACTCATGATTGTCCCAAACTTTTAAATACTTAGCATACTTTCCTTTTGTCGCTAACTTGTCTGCAACTTTGTTTCCTTCTGGCAAGGTGTGTTGGCATCTAACGTCTTCCACTGCGTCCAGGAGGACCAAGCTTTTCCTGATGACATGGCTTCGTTGCCAACCTACGTCAGCCTCCCCATTAAGAATGTTGATGATGTTGAGGGCCTCAACTTCCACAATTATTTTTTGGTAACCCCTCTCCTGGGCAATGGCGACCCTACGAAAAAGAGCCAAACATTTGGCCATGTAAGGCATTTGGACTCCTAGATTGGTTGCAAATGTGACAGGGATTTTGCCTCTTATATCTTTGATGAGGCCACCCCCTCCTGCCTGACCAGGGTTTCCAATAGATGACCCACCAAAATTAAGTTTTACCCATCCTATATTGGAGGGCATTTTATTTGATTTCTGATTCCCATAGTAGGAAATTTATAATTTTTTAAACAACTAACAAGGTTTCAGCTTTGGGCAATCTCCCAATTAATCGATCCAAGAGTATACTTATGAGAGGAAGGGTGAATGTGTTGGAGTTAATGTTCCAATAGTAGTCAATAATAATTGTTGCACATGTGGTAAACCTTGTTGAGTTGCTGGCAACACAAATTTGGTTTAGGTGTGAGTCAAAGAGTTTTAGTTTGAATCAAGTTCTTATTGTAGATATGTTTGAGTTAGATGTCCATAAGCTTCAGTTAGCTGTCAAGTTTATGTGTGTGTGTTGTCACTCATAAAGTAGTTTATTATCAGTCTAATTAGCAATCATTTAGGAATGCTGATGGGTCAATCTATTGTATAAATTTGCATCTATTATTCAAGAATAATAAGATGGAAGCTCCTTCGTTCTCTGTTTTGATTCTGATGTTTTATTTTTCCAATATGGTATCAGAGCTATCTTCCTATTAAGTTTTGTTTGTTAAAGAATAAGTTGTTAAGAAGATGAGGCCAGGAGAAGAACCACCTGATGATCATGATTTCATTGAAGAATTTGTTTGATTTTGAAGAGATAAATGCTTTGAAAAATAGGAAAATATGTGGTAGAGGCTAGATGAATGCTCGAATAGTCTGAGATGCTATAGGATCAGAGAAACTATACCTTTACGAGGGTTATGAGGCATCTCACATGGAGATGGTGTGTCCAAAAGTTTAGGGAGATCTGAAAGTTTGGAAGCTTGGCATCATACGTTTACAAGGGTTATGAGGGATTTCATGTGGAGACGGTTTGTCCAATGTTGTTTCGAAGCTGGATGATAGCTACATGACTATACCAGCGGTTGGGAGTAACTGGAGGAAGTCTTACTCTTCTATGACTAATTTTCAAAGTATAATTTCTACATAATGTTTCCTTTAGTTGTCACATTAAGTGGGGGTGTTGGATTTAATGTTCCAAGTAGTCAATAATAATTGTTGCACATGTGGCAAACCTTGTTGAGTTGTTGGCAACACAAGTTTAGTTTAGGTGTGAGTCAAAGAGTTTTAGTTTTAATCAAGTTTTTTATTGTAGATATGTTTGAGTTAGGTGTCCATAAGCTTCAGTGAGCTGTCAAGTTTATGTGTGTGTGTTGTCAATTATAAAATTGTTTATTATCAATCTAATTAGTAATCATTTAGGAATGCTGATGAGTCAATCTATTGTATAAATATGCATCTATTATTCAAGAATAATAAGTTGGAAGTTCTTTCTTTCTCTGTTTTGTTTGTGCTGTTCTATTTTTCCAATATAATGATCTTATATGTTTTTCTTGATATTGTTGATCAAGGCATGGACAACCATACTAACATGCTTGTTTTTCCCCTGAAGATGCGGTTATTTCTTTCTTCCATAAAGACCAACTTCCATATAAGAGTGCTTGCCACCAAAGCTCTTTAGTAAAGGGACGATTAGAAAGGGGAGTCCAAGAATCTACCACCACCTTGGGGGAAATAACCGGCACCATTGGAGTTTGAAAAGAATCAAAATCCACTATCTAAGCTCCCAAGCCAAGAGAAAAGGATGTGAGAAATAGATTGCTAGGCATGTTCACACAGGGTGCATCTGTTTAGTAGTTGATTCCCTCTTTTTTGCAAATTATCTAGAGTGGGGATTTTTCTATAGAAAATTGTCTACCAGAAAAATTTCATTTGGGGAGGACTTTGAGAGTCATATCCTAATCCAATTAAAATCCTAGGGCCAATTAGGGGTCAGTAACTCAAATCTTGACATAACCAAGAAAACTTTGGAGGAAGTGTTATTCCAAATAAAAAAATCTGGTTAATAAGTTTTGTAGACCATGAGAGAGGAAAGAATTTGAATCAGTTGGGCAACAATCCTTTTTAGTCCCTTCTTAAACCAGTTGTTCTCAAATTTCTACTTTAGGGGAGCATCAAAGAGGTCCCAATAGTCAATAACTTTTTTTCTAAGATGCTCCACCAACATATTCTTGAGAGCAAGGAAAACTGGATGAAAGAACAATGGAGGTTGGCTCACCCAAGAATCCAACAAGAAATCAACATCTTGGTCATTTCCACATTCCATAAACTACTTTGTAGTAATAGAGGGACCATTTTTTGAAGATTGTTCCAAATATTGAAATCCATTGGGAGTGGGTTTTTTAAGAGGAGGGATCCTTCTCTGTTATGTAAATACTTGGCCCTCATAATACCAGCTCAGAAAACTTCAAAGTCCATAATATTCCAGCTCACATTTGAGAGCAAAGCAATGTTAAGGAGGTATCCCTCACAATGAGACCCCCCTGATCCTTGGGAGAACACACTATGTTCTAGTAAACAAGAGACATACGTTTGTTCTCCTCAACTCCAACCCATAAGAACCTCCTAATAACATCCATCTTTTTGGTCCAAGCAATAGGTATATGAAATAAGGACATAATATATAGGGAAATACTTTGGATAACAATAGTGAGCACTTGAAGGTTTCCGTTGTTACTTAACAGAGTAACAAAGTTCCTTTCCAAGCTGCCAACTTCAACTGAACTCTCTCAAGTAAGTTGGACCCAATAGAATTATCAACTCTATCGATAGAAAGAGGCATACCTAGATACACCAAAGGAAGAACAACAATTTGACATCCCAACAAGGCAGTTACTCTATTTTGAAGATTCCTAGGGGTATTGAAAAAAACTAGAGCACTTTTTTGGAGGTTAATTCTTTGGCCAAACACCAAAGCAAAATCTCTAAGAAGGGATTTCTAGCAATTGGCTTCAACAATAGTTACTTCCCTAGAAAATAGAGTATCATCTACGAACTTCTAGTGCAGGATTATAGTATGAGTTGTAGAGGGTCAAAACATTTAAACCAAACCAGCAAAAACTAATCTACAAAGATTTATACCAAGCACATCAGCTAAAATAATGAATAGATAAGGAGAAAGGGGGTCACCATGCCTAAAACCAACTGACAATGATAATAAGCCTTTTGGGAAGCCATTGATGAGTACTGAGAACTTTAGAGTTTTGGAGCACACTTCCATATGCTTCAAAATCCTCCTCCAAACCCATGCTTTCTTTCTCCAAACCCATGCTTTCTTTGGGACAACAGTGAGGAAATCCCTAAGGATCATATTGTAAGCTTTGGATATGTCTAATTTAAGACTCATACTTTATTTTTTATTTTTATCCATAGAATGAGGAACTTCATGCACCATGAGAATTGCATCTATGATTTGTCTTCCAAGGACAAAACCTTTTTGGTGCGAGTGAATAAGCTAGTCTGATGCAGAGGTAAGGTGTGGTGGGGTCAAACCAAGGTTGTTCCCACTTAGACCTATAAGGGAAATACAAGGTTCCCCAAACACTCTAAAGAGCAAAAAGTTCACAAACAACTCCAACACCTCCCCAGTGACTAAGGTGGGTGTCTTAGGCCAATACAAGGTGGACTGAAAGGGTTTCAACCAAATTTGGGTTCTTAAACAACACCCAACACCTAAATCCCCCAAACTATCCAGTAGGCCTAATTGTTTTCCTAGTAGGTCTCTAGCCACACAAATGTGAAGTTTACTCCCAAACTATCCAAAAGACTCCCAGACAAATGGTGGATTCAGATATCCATTTCATCATTCTGTAACATATCGCAACCCCAACATAGGTTGTTTTGGCTCAACATATAGGTCTTCAGACTGTGCACCTATTCTAGGCATAAAATAGGGTCATTTTACAAAGCAAGTGTAAGCCCCACTTACTCCCAAGCCCTAAGACTTTCAACAGTCTCTTGAAATGGTTCCAACACAGGGAAAATCAAATCAATTCGGTCTTCAAACCCCTACAAGTAAGAAACCCCCAAATTGGTCTCCTACAAACCCTCAAAGGTAGGGTTTTCTCAATGTACACCTTCTCAATCATATCTCAAACTTCTGAGAGTTGATACACCTTCTCCACACCATAACAAACCACTTCCAATCATAAAACACAGACCTCCAATGGCTTGAACTCCTGTTGCTGCTCCATAGCCATGAAATTAGTGCCCTTCACACTCACAACCTTCATTAGTGATCACCAATCCTTAGAAATTCCTGTCAAAACATTGTTAGGATTACTTTTTACATACAATTACATGATCATTCCATGAGAATCAGTTTCCTACATTCATGGAATGATCAACATTTCATGTGAACAGTCCAAACTATAAAGGAAAACAGTGAAACCCTTAAAGTAGTGAATAATAAACTTAACAAAAAGAAACTTTACAAATCTCAGTACATTAGAAATTGATCAAACAAGGTATAAATATGCTTATGAGATCATAAGATTTCAATAGACCAAAGTTAATCAATAAACCATACACAAAATGCTTGCAAAGTGAAGTTTTATTGAACTTCTCATAACCAGCCCATACACATGTTGATGAAATCCATACCACTATACTGCCCTCATGCCTTGACCAGGCCAGATAGGGTGTATGACAACTTCCTCAATCAATTTCATTCGGTTGGAACTTATTACAAACATGTTTAAGGTCCTAAAACTAGTTTCTCTCCTAAACCTAGCCGTTGGATTTCAAATATTTGAATTCCATATCTTGTTTTATTGCATATTTCAGCAAATTAACTCTTCTAATTGCATGGATTCAATCCATAATTACTCCTAGGACCTAATTGACCCTCCTAATCAACTTAGATCCTTTTTTGGCACTATTGGCCAGCCTTGCATCAAATTTGGTCCTAAGTCCTTCATCAGGACTTCTAGGACTTTTTACATTTATATCAAATTGTGCATTACAAAGTGCCATTATTGGCTTCAAGATCTCCCAATTAACATTCAAGGATGCTTTTGATTCTCGGACTCCACTTGGTTCCAAAGTGGGTTTAGGTGTTTGGCTAGGTGCCCCTGCACCATGCAGCCCACCTCCAAAAAGACTCTTTTCCCAAGAGTGAGCCACCCATTCTTCTAGATTGATACCTCCAACTTAATATTTGTCATATGTGTGCCTCCTGCAGTCAAAGTGTTAGAACCAACAAAAGAAAACTTATTACAAGCATTATCTTTGTAAGTTTGTTTAGGACAGTCAACTTTTGTCCTCTCAACCTGCCCTTTATCTTTCTCACGAGGATCCAAAAACCCTTACTACTGCCCTCCATGGACATACCAACATCATCTTTCCTTGGTGGCATCATAGGACTCCAAAGTGTGGCTATCATCACTCCCTTATCATGCACTGTCTGCTGCAAATCAGAGTCCCTGCCTTTCTCATGAGTAACAGCAACACTTTTCATCATCACCAATGAAGTCTTATGCTTCATTCCTAAATCCTCAGAACCACTTGTTATCTGCCCTTGCAAAGTAACATACTCCTTTGCACCAAAACATACAATTCTTTCACCTTCACTACTATCAATTGGTAAAGGAGCAAGATGAAATTTCTTACCATCCTTATGCACAACATACACATTTGACAAACCAAAATGCACTGTATTCCTAGAGGCTTGCCATGGTCTTCCAAGAATAATATGGCAACAGGTCATAGGGATTATATCACATAAAACCCTATCAACATATGCTCCAATTGAAAAAGTAACAAATGCTTGTTCCCTAACAATAATGTTTTGCTCATTACTCACCCATGAAGCCTTATATGGTTTAGCAATGGGAAATCTTTTCAAATTCAGTTTGTTAACCATCTCATAAGAAACTAAATTGTCTCAATGAGCATCCCAGAAATCTTACCATGACTTTTACAGTTTGTTCTAAAGATGGATGCGGCTGCATTTGTAGTCTTATTCTCACCATCAAGAAGTCTCCTTCAGTATATGGCCCTATCTCAATGCTTTTACCTTTGTCTTCACATTCCTTGATTTCTTCCTCTCCACCTTGTGTGAAGTGGACTCTCTTCTCTATCTTTTTGAAGTCAGCCTCCTTCTCAGGACACCTATGGAATTGATGCCCAATCGCTCCACAAGTAAAGCATTTACCAGTGAAAATACAGCACTGTCTCTACCATAACCAAATCTGCCACCTCGTCTATGCCTTGCATCAGCATTTATGTTCTTGCCTTTGTCATCACTAGGCTGTCCTTGTTATCATTGGATCTGCCTCCTCTGCCTCTGTGTGGATTTCCTCTACAAGCACCATTCTTGTCTTGTTTTCTTCTCAACTTCTCCTCAGCTTTCACAGCCAATTTATAACATTCCTCAATTGATCTAGGGGTTGCAAGACTTAATTCATCTTGGATGTTGAATCTAAGTCCCCCCAAATATCTTGCCATCTTTTCTTCCACATCCTCTTCATGTCCAACTTATGAAATTCTTCAATGTACCCTTGTACATCCAAGTCTCTTTGCCTAAGACCTTGCATTTTATTGTACATCTGTACCTTGTAGTTACTAGGTAAAAATTTTACCTTCATTTTGTCCATCATAATATACCAAGAAGTAATCTTTGTCTTGCTATTTTTCCATCTCTTTGCTTGAACACAATCCCATCATAACAAGGCATGTCCTCTTAATCTTGATTTTGCAATCTTTACCTTTTGCCCATCCTCAATGTCTTCGCACTCAAAGTAGTTCTCCATGGCATTGAACCAATCAATGAGTTCCTCATCATCCATCTTACCTGCATACAAGGATAAGTCTGATCTTCCTTTTGCATCTCCACTTTTTATGGCTTTAGCAAACTTAGCCATCCTCACATCTTCCGGATCTAATTGTGCTTCCTCTCTCAAAGGAATTTCTTCTTCTCCATAATCTTCAATATTATCAGCATCTTCTATCCTGCTCTTGCCTCTCTTTTCAAGTATAGTCAATTCGCCAACCAAGGATCTCATCTCCTTGCCCTTTTCAATCTTCTCCCTTCTCTCTTGTTCAAGGGCTGCTCTTATTCTTTTATTCTCTACCATTTGCTCCTTCACAAGCTTGGCAAGTTTAGCATTAGTGACCCTCTTAGGGATCCCATCATCTTCTCCTTCTGTCATCTCCAAATGTACCAAGACCAACTGTAGAACACTCAGAAGGAAAAAGACACTCCAAGGCCTCCACAAAGGATCAAACACCCAAAAGACCCCAAAAGTTTTCTTCTCTCTCAACCTAGGATGCTTCTAGGCTCTGATACCACTTGATGCAGAGGTAAGGTGTGGTGGGGTCAAACCAAGGTTGTTCCCACTTAGACCTATAAGGAAAATACAAGGTTCCCCAAACCCTCTAAAGAGCAAAAAGTTCACAAACAACTCCAACACCTCTCCAGTGAACAAGGTGGCTGTCTTAGGCCAATACAAGGTGGACTCAAAGGGTTTCAACCAAATTTGGGTTCTTAAACAACACCCAAATCCCCCAAACTATCCAGTAGGCCTAATTGTTTTCCTAGTAGGTCTCCAGTGACAGAAATGTGATGTTTAGTCCCAAACTTTCCAAAACACTCCTCAAGCAAATGGTGGATTCCGATACCCATTTCATCATTCTTTAACATATCCCAAGCCTAGCATAGGTTGTTTTGGCTTAACGTACAGATCTTCAGACTGTCCACCTATTCAAGGCATAAAATAGGGTCATTTTACAAAGCAAGTGTAAGACCCACTTACTCTCAAACTCCAAGACTTTCAACAATCCCCTGAAACGGTTCCAACACAAGGAAAATCAAATCAATATAGTCTTCAGACCCCTGCAAGTAAGAAACTCCCAAATTGGTCTCCTACAAACCCTCAAAGGTAGGGTTTTCTCAATGTACACCTTCTCAATCAAATCTCAAACTTCTAAGAGTTGATACACCTTCTCCATACCATAACAAACCACTTCCAATCATAAAACACAGACCTCCAATCGCTGGAACTCCTGCTGCTGCTCCATAGCCATGAAATTAGTGCCCTTCACACTCACAACCTTCATTAGTGATCATCAATCCTTAGAACTTCATGTGAAAACATTGTTAGGATTACTTTGTACATACAATTACACGATCATTCCATGAGAATCAGGTTCCTACATTCATGGAATGATCAACATTTCATGTGAACACTCAAAGCTATAAAGGAAAACAGTGAAACCCTTAAAGCAGTGAACAACAAACTTAACAGGAAGAATTTTTACAAATCTCAGTACATTAGAAATTGATCAAACAAGGTATAAATATGCTTATGAGATCATAATATTTCAATAGACCAAAGTTAATCAAGAAACCATGCACAAAATGCTTGCAAAGTGATGTTTTATTGAACTTCCCATAACCAGTCCATACACATGCTGATCAAATCTGTACCACTATACTGGTCCCATGCCTTGACCAGGCCATATAGGGTGTATGACAACTTCCTCAATCAATTTCATTTAGTTGGAACTTATTACAAACATGTTTAAGGTCCTAAAACTAGTTTCCCTCCTAAATGCACCTAGCCATTAGATTTCAAATATTTGAATTCCATATCTAGTTTTATTGCATATTTTAGCAAATTAACTCCTCTGAGTGCATGGATTCAATCTATAATTACTCCTAGGACCTAATTGACCCTCCTAATCAACTTAGATCCTATGTTGGCACTATTGGCCAGCCTTACATCAAATTTGGTCTTAAGTCCTTTATCAAGACTTCTAGGACTTTTTACATTTATATCAAATTGTCCATTACAAAGTGCCATTATTGGCTTCAAGATCTCCCAATTAATATTCAAGGATGATTTTGATTCTTTGACTCCATTTGGTTCCAAAGTTCCATTTGACTCATAATTGTATTTGGACCAACAAATTTGGGAATTAAAGCAAGGAAAGTGTTATTCAACTCCTTTAGAATAGCTCCAGAAGAGAAAACTCCCCAAGCTGCCCAAAACACATCCTTGCAGACAATATCCCAATATTTCCAAAAGAAAATAGGGAGAAAACCATTAGGCCTTGCAGATCTATAGGGACTGAGAGAGAAAGTAACATACCTCATGTCCTCTATAGTTATGGGCCTTTTGATGTCAGTAGTGATGCAGGAGCATCCAGAGGTATAAGGGCAATCCTGTGTCACCCAAAAAAAAATGTACTTAGACTTAGTTTCTGTTTCATGTGTTTTCATTTTTGGATACCCATTTGGGCCAAATAAAGTTTCCAACTCTCACAGTTCCACTATCAGTGAGCTAGAAAATCCCGAAAAAATAGGAGCATGCAATTTGGCCATCATTTTGGTGACCTAGAAGGTGTGAATTGGCCAGATGAATGTAATTGTGATTTAGAGCGTTCCAGAAAAAGAATCAGGTCAAAAGGCCCCACGGTTTGAAAGTTATTGCAGTTTTTCGGGTTTTGGAGACCTCCTAAGAATGCTTCAAAGTCAGGTTAGGGGCATTAAATGACCTCGAAAAGGGCCGAAAAATGGGGGACGAGCGAAGCTTGTCCATAGGGCTATAGAGCACTTCGAGAGCTTTTCGAAAATGTAAACGGTTCGTCAATCGGAGCTACGGTTCAAAAGTTATGCCTCCCGGAAGTTCGGTTGCCGTTTCTGGATTCTTCTAGATTTGCACCGACTTCTAATGCAGCTTCTGGAACCTTCTATTTGGTCGGTGGATGCCTACTAGCACTTTCTAGAATGTACTCCTAGTCCTTAACTCTCCGGGGTCTATTTAAGGAGATTTCTGGCATTGTAAAAGGCAGTTCGGAGTGGAGTTTGAGAGGAGGTACTGAAAGGAGAAATTATCTCTAGATTTATGCTATTGTAAGCCCTTAGGGCATGTTCTGAAGTTTATTTTCTCTTTACTGTTTGTAATAGCTTATTTTCTTAGTTAATACAATTTCCCTTTTCTGTTGTGTCCATTCTGTTCTTGGGTTGTGTCCCCATCAAGTAGCCTCCTACAAAGAAATACACAAAGGAACACAATCCAAGAGGGAGTTATGCAAGACCTCCAAACTAGGGTCCAAGGGAGGAGGTTGGTTCAAGTGATTAGAAAAATACCCCACTACCTCATTTTCAATATTAGTCGGGGAGGACAGAAGGTGTCCCATGGTAGAGATAAGCTCTCTGATTTGGTTTCTTTTCTTATGTTTCAAGGCGGTTTGGTGGAAGAACTTGCTATTCCTATCACCCTCAATGATCTATTGGACTTTGGATCGTTGTTTCTGAAAAGGTTCCTCTTTGTTGACAATTTTATGAAGTTTGAGTAAAAGAACCTTCTCTTTATCTCTATTCTCTTTCCAACCAAAAAGTGCTGTATCAATCTAGATTATTTGGAGATTAGTTTCGCTTTAGCGTTCTATTTAAAGAGACTCCCAATTGTGTACTTGTTCCAGTATCAAAGGTTAGCCCTAACACTTATTAGTTTGTTGGCTAGCCTAGACATATTTGATCCGTTAATATTAATTTTCCACCATCCATTTAACAAAAACTTAATATTAGGGTTTGTTATAAAGGTCAGGGTTGCCGTTGCACCAAAAGATCGATCTGTTAATGCCTGATATAACCAATAGTCTTATAGAACCATAGGAGGTGGTTTATCCATGTCGCAAACCCTGCGAGGGATGCTGGTCCAGTGCCAACAATCCCCCTCTTGGTGTCAATCACTGTGGCCTGCAAGATTCGAACTTGTAACCAAGCTCTGATACCAATTGTTAGAAAGGCTAGGGTTGCTGTTGCACCAAAAGATCGACTTGTTAGTGCCTCACACAACCAATAGTCTTATAGAACCACAAGAGGCAGTTAATCCATGTCACGAACCCTGTGAGGGATGCTAACCCACTACCAACAGGGTTGTGGGTCCACATAACTTCAAACATAAAGGAGACTTTTCTTTAATCATCCTCGAATCCCACATAAATTGAATTGGGTGATGATCGAACCCAAATCTCACAATAGAAGAAACAGAGCTATCATTTAAAATGTCCCAATTATTGGAGAGCTGTACTGTCTTAAAATGGACGCACTTGCCTTTTAAGACCTCTTAGCTCCCTCTTCATAATAGACTCTTCGAATCATGGATATGCCTGTGCTCGATCTCCTTTTCCCTCCTCTTCTTTGTCTTTCCACCTTATTCCTTCTAGTATTTGCCCCTTTTCTCTATGGCTTCCCAAACTTGATCTCTAGGACCAGGTCGACTCAGGTCAACCTATTTTGGACTAGGTTGACCCAACCTAGTCCTTGGAGGTTTTGGGGCTTGAGGTTCAAAAGGCCTCGGGGATTTAATTAGTTTTTTACCGTTATTTAGTCGGCTTTTATTGTTTTCCCACCCAAAAACTCATATGTAAGGAGACTTGGAGGCTTCATTTTCATATCTTAAGCATTTCATTCATTCAAGCACTCAAGCTCTTTCTCTCGAGTGAAGATTTCTGCCTTTATCATACAAGGAGTTCAAGTATTCAAGATTTTCAAGCATTTAAGCAAGGAGATTTCTATCTAGAGTTGAAGGATCCTTTGTGAGCATTTTCTCTTCAAGATCTAGCTTCTTGTTGGCCATCAAGGGAGGAGATCTACATTGAAGCATTCATCATCTTCTTCATTGATGCACTTTTATATCCATGACACCATGATGGGATAATGGTAGATCCATTGCAAAGAGTGGAGATACCCTACATTCCTAATTCAAGATCTACAATACATTTACATATAAAATCCTTACAAACAAGGGTTTTAAGTAAGGTGAATCCTAATATTTATGTTGTCGTTCAATCATTTACATTTACATTTCTCAATTATAGTTAATTCCTTAACTTAGGGCTTGACTAAGGCAAGCCCTCATCAAACCCCAACACCAAAACCTCTATTTTCTGTGTTGATTTGCAGGTTATCAATGAAAGGATTGCAGATATGAAACCTACTTTTCGGGAGTTTTTTGGAGAAGTCAGTTTTAGGTCATCAGACCATGTTAATCTGGTTGTAGGATGTCTTCCCAAGTCGACCTAGTCCTTTATTCTCTGTTTTTGGGGAGATTTCTGGGTTTTGTTCCTTTCGTCATTTTATTCAGAGATCCATGGACAGATATTCAGACATAGTTTAGATCTGTGAGTTTTGGAGCGAAAATACATCTTCCTCTATGCATTTCAAGGAGAGTCTTTTGTATTTTATTTCCTTTCATATCTTTATCTTAGATTTATATCGTAATTGAGCTAATTGTGTTCACATAGCATCTAGATTTATATTATTTAAGCAATTAGTTTAATCTCACATTCACATTACCCTATCAAGAGCCAAAGGGTACATTTCGTTGTATTGCATTCTTCTTTATAATTTGAGTTTAGTATTAGCTCCCTTCTTCCTAATCTAATTTGGATCATAAGTGGAATCATACTTGGAAATTCCCCTATTTCTCTCACATACATATTTGAATGGCTTAGTGGCGCAAAATTGGGAGATTTACAGTCTTATTTAAAGTGTCTCCCATTTCCCACTAAACAAGAGCAAGCACTTGTCAAGCTTGTCCTGGATAAGGTGTTCCCCAAAATGCATATTCGACGACGTATAAAGGTTTCCTTGCAACTCCACATCCAATATGCTACCTTCAGTCAAAAAGCCATGAAGGTCCAGCATAGATTTAGAGAAACCCCTATTGCTTCCCTATTTCTCCGAAGGATACAAGGGCGTAGTGGAATTTTCCATAGCCATCTAGTAATCATTGGAAAAAGTAGTACGAACAACCAACAAATTGCAATGGAGCTCAATTGAATTAAAATATTAATAGAATGAACAATTTATCATTATATATTGAAAATAACTTATGTTATCATTTAATGAATATATAGATTATCATTATATATTGGAAATGACATAGGTTATATGTGAATTCTTTTTAAAGGTAACTTTAAATATGATTTAAAGTACTTAGACAATATTGAAATAATACCAATTTCTAATACGAACATTATTAGTAAGGTCGAATCAAAGCTAATTAAAATAATAAATAAATCCAAACGTCACCCATGCCAAGTGACGTGGCCATGGGTGACGTCACTTTGGAATAAGAAAAACACATATTTATCACCACATTGACAAAAAGGATAAGGGGGGAAGAAAGATTGGATGGACGATACACACTGCATTAAAAAGTAAAATATTGAAGTATAAACTGTGGCGTACTAATTGGCAAACTGAACCATCAAAGAGGAAGACAACCAATCAGAAGAAAATATAAATAAAAAACACCACGGATAAGGAAGTGGCGGGAAGTATGGAGATCGACAAAAGTAGACAAAGGAATAAATCACCAATAAGACTAAGTGAAAGGAAGACCCGCGAGCCACCAATAAGGACATCAAACGGAGCAATCACAGGTGTAGTCACCTGCAGAGCAATAAGGACATCAAATGGAGATCGATAGAAGTAGACAAAGGAATAAATCACTTAAAAGACTAAGTGAAAGGAAGACCTGTGAGCCACCAATAAGGACATCAAACGGAGCAATCACAGGTCTAGTCACCTGTAGAGCACAGTTACTGGACATAAATAAATCAATCAACGAGAATAGAGGTAAGAACATTGTTAATATGGTATTGCATGTGGATTATGTTAGATACAATAAAATAAATATAAGGGGACTCATGAATTTTTGAAGAATATTTTCATTTAATGGATCATAACTTGATAAATACATGATTTCAATAATATTCTATTTATTAAGGAACAGAAGTGGAATTAATCTAAAAGATTAATGAATACTATATAAGGGAAGGTTATAACTTCATGTATTAGTATTAGAGATGGATATATTTCCATTTGGCTAATACGATGAAGTAAATGGTAACTCTTATTGTTCGTATCAGAGATAAGTATAAACTACTTGTTTTGCTGACACAAGAGAGATGGATATAAGTGTTGGTATCAGAGATGGGTGTAACACCCATTTGGCCAAACACTCCTCAATGGATACAACCTCTATAATGCTGGTATGTGAAAATTACCTCCATCCGACCTGCATGCCTGAGGGAGTATAATGTTGTCAACATATGCATATGTGAACCTTAAAGGGTGCATTCTAGAAAAGACGGTTGAATAACTAAGGTTAGCAAACTTGATCTAGAGATGTCTTTTAAGGCTGAGATTTAAGATTAATGGTTAGAATAGTACAATGAAATTCATGATCATTATGATTCTCACAATTGTTTTTGCAGGTTTTCTAGCTTGAAGTAGTGGGGATATTACAGTGGTATCAGAGCCTAATCCTAACAACTTTGGAACCTTGGTTAAGTTTACAAAACAATAGCCAATTAACTAGTCCAAGAATTAAGAAACTTTATGGAACAAACTAATGAAATGATTGAAAACTCCAATAAACTACTATTGGAAGCTATACAAAATTTAAGCAACAATAACAATCAAGGTGAAAGATCTAACCCCCAAAGAGATTTTTATTTTAACCACGAGGAAAATGAACCCTCATCTCAAAGTTCAGCTCCAAGAGATACATTTCCCTCATTCATTCCAAGAGGAGAGTCTGTTGTAGAAGAAGGGACAAATGCAAACACCGTGGAAGAAATTGCACAATTATATGCAAACTCGGAACCAAACATTCGACAACTTATTTCCGTCGAAGAATACTACAAAACCAAAACCATGGAAAGCAGCAAGAAAAATCATGTAAATGAAGACCTTCAGGCAAAAGTAAACAAAGTAAAACTCCCATGTTTCAATGGTTCAAGGAAGAAACTGCACAATCCTGGATAAAAAAATTAGACACATTTATCATATAGTCATATGACCGAAGAAGGTGCAATTAAGTTTTCCATACTTCATTTAAGAGGTTCAGCCCACAAATGGTGGCACTATAGAAAAACTTCCTTAGGACACAAGAAGATTACCACCTATAGTGAATTCACTCAGAGGTTGATGAATAGGGTTGATCAAAAGGATTCTAAATGATACTTCCAAGAGCTAACTCACCTTAAACAATCAGGGTCAGTGGAAGAATTTGCAAATCAATTTCAAGACCTATTAGTGATGGTTCCAAACTTGTCTTAGAGCCAACTCACTCATTTTTTTATAGAAAGGATTAAAGACTCCATTAAAATGCATGTAAATTCCCTTGAGCCACAATTAAAGGAAGCCATCAGAAAGGCAAATAAAGTTGAGTCTAATAACCCTAGGGAAAGACTTAAGAATTTTGGAACCAAGGTACCCTATCAGAATGAAGGGCCCAAGAGAGACCGCTCAGAAAGACCCTGTCACATTTGCAAGGAACCATGGAGTAAGGAACATCGGTGTCAAAAGAAAGAAGAACTATTTCAAAAAAATCTATGCTTTAAATGCAGAGAGCCATAGAAACCTAATCATCAATGTAAAAAGGGAAAAATGAACAAAATAGAGGAAATCTCTAAAGATGATACCCCAAGAAAAAAAGCAAAAACTGAGGACCTTTCGACTGAATGGGATAGTTAAAAGACAGAGAATAATTGCATTAATGGACTTAGAAGTTATGCATGACTTCATTGGAAAACACTTGGTAGCAAGGAGGAAATTAAAAACACAAGAATTTAAGGGCTTCAAGATGGCTTTTGGAAATGGATCCATAGATAATTGTACAAATATAGTACTCCAATTAGAAGTTACCCTAAGGGGCACACAATTAAGAGAAACTTCTATGTGATAGATATTAAGAATGATAATATCTTAGGAATGCCATGAATAAATTCCCTTGGGCGATTCATAATGGATAGCCCAAATTCAAAGATTTGTTTCCAACATGAAGGAAAAGAAATCATATTAAAAGGAATAATAGACAGATCGCCTAAGATGGTCTCTTGTAAGAAAATGGCAAAAATACTTAATCATGACCAAGGGAGATGGATTGCACAATGTATGATATTAGACATGACAAATCCAAAGGGAGAAACTATCCATATTGATATCCAACCAATAGTAAAAAGATACAAAAGAGTCTTTGAAGAAATTCCCGCAGGACTTCCTCCAAAAAGAGGATTTGAACATTCCATAGAATTAGGAGCAAAACCAGTAATAACTACTTGTTATAGACACCCCCATAAATTCAAAGAAGAGATAGATAAAGCAATCAAGGAGTTATTGGAGATGGGTCATATCTAACCCAACAGTAGCCCATTTGCATCATTAGTAGTCTTGGTAAATAAGAAAGATGGTACTATGAGAATGTGCATCAACTACCAAGCATTAAATAAGAAAACTATAAAAAATAGATACCCTATTCCTAGGATTGACGAACTAATGGATGAATTACATGGAGTACGATTTGGATATCATTAGATAAGAATGGGGAAGGAAGATTTGCCCAAAACTGCTTTTTGATGTCATTATGGACATTTGATTTCCTAGTACTTCCATTTGGTCTCACTAATGCATCGGTAACTTTCCAATCATGTATGAATCATATATTTCAGCAACAATTGAGAAAATTTCTACTAATATTTTTTGATGACATTCTTATCTATAGCAAATCATGGGAAGAACACCTCCAACATATCAAAGAAGCCTTGAATATACTAGAAACAAAATCACTATATGCAAAGCTTTCAAAATGTGAATTTGTCTTAGAAGAAATCATATACTTGGGGCACAAAATCAATGCGAAGGGGGTAAGTGTTGATGAGGATAAAAGTAAAGCTATTAAAGAATGGCCAAAACCAGAAAAACTAACCCAACACAGGGGGTTTGTACGGTCATGTAGCTACTATTGACGCTTAGTAAGAGGGTTCTCAAAAATTGCTTCCCCCACTTACAGATTTAACAAAGAAAGGAGCGTTTTCATGGATGATTTAGCACAACAAGCTTTTGAGACACTCAAAGAAACTATGTGCTCTTGTCCACTTTTAGCTATTCTAGATTCACAAAGCCACTCGAATTACATTGTGATTCATCAGGGGAAGGAATTGGAGCAATACTTAGGCAAGAGAAGCAATCAATAGCCTTTGAAAGTTGCAAGTTAACAAATGCAGAAAAAACATTACTCTATATATGATAAGGAAATGTTGGACATTATGCACGCCTTAGTGAAATTTTGACAATACTTGGTTTGGGAGAAATTTATTGTGAAGACAGAGCATAACAACTTACATTTCTTCTTAAGTCAAAAAGATCTTAAAGATCGACAAAAAAAAGGGTTCAGTTGGATCCAAACATATAACTTTGATATAGAATATGTAAAAGGAATTAACAATGGAGTCGCTGATTGTCTCTCATAGTGGAATACATTCAAGATCCCCAAACCCATGAAATGTTGGAAGGAAATCTACCTAATGAAGATTTTAGAGTTTGGGAAAACATCATCCTTTTCAAAGGAAGATTGTACTTAACTCCTCAATCAAGGACTAGAGAAAAAAATCTTAAGGAGTACCATGATAACCCATTGGTAGGACATCACGGATACTTTAAGACATATAAGAACATTAGAGAGAAATATTCTTCCAAAGGTTTAAAAAAAGATGTATTCAAATATGTAAATGAATGCATGACTTGTCAACAGAATAAACCCGAGCTAATACCACCCAATAGGAATACTACAACCTGGTGTAGGAGCACCTAGAACAATGGACATAAAGAATACATATCTCATTAATGTTTGTTCTGAAATGTCAAATTAATGTTTGCCAATATATTTTATGTCTATTTGAGTCAACATGTATGGCTAAGTTAAGCCTTGGAAATAATTTATAAAATGTTGTCAACGTTGTCCATTTAAGTTCATATGGTCAAGTTTGATTAAAGTAGGTAAATGTCATAGAATATGATAGGAATAATGTGTTATGTTTTATTTATCATATTTTTATAGTATTAGGAGTCTTGGAGGTCAGTTATGGAAAAATTCAAAAGTTGTCAAATATATAAGTAAATATTGTCATAAAATGTGACAATATGAAAAAGATGATGTAAGAGAGAAGGTGAAAGATCATAGGAGGTATCCAATAGTTAGAGGAATTGAAAAGACATTAAAATATCATGTAATGGTCGTGATTTACAGATTGGAATGATTGGAAATGTTTTTGAGAAGAATAGAAATGAAAGGAGATTTTGTTTTGCAAGTTTAATGTTAATTTTCTATGTAAATTTCCAGAAATCCAACTTTTGTTTCTATTGGTACAAATGCATATGAAAAAATACAAACCTACAACTTATATTTTCGGAAAGGCATTTGAGTTATCTTTCTTTTGGTTTTGGTTTGATCGAATTCCATTAAGTGTTGAAGAAGTTATGGCCGTTTTGGTGAATTTAGGTCTGAATCTGTCCTAGAGTTGGCCGTTTTGGAAAGTTTACTAACTTTTGTTCTATTGAATGGATTTGGCTATAAATCTGGACAAGCATCTGTAGTTTATCTTTATTTAATCTCATGTAAGTATTTTTATTCATTACTTCATTTGTGAAAGTTACTGTCATCTCTTCTCAAGTGGAAAATTCTGTCGTGGTTTGTTGATTTGGTTAAAAGTTTGCAAAAGTGTGCAATATTGCCCTGATAAGTTAAGTAGTGATGATTATGTGATTTGTGAGTCTGTGTACACTTGCATCACAACCCTTTCCCATTCCGGACCAAAAATGGGAAAATATATCCATGGATTTCATAATAGAGTTATTTTTAGGGAAGTTTTTCGTCTCCATGGACTTCCCCAAAACATTTTAAGTGATAGAGATAGCAAATTCCTCACCAAGTTTTGGCAAGAACCTTTTGTGCTAGCAGGAACAACCGTAACTCCTAGCACAAGCTATCACCCTAAAAGAAATGGGCAAACATAAGTGGTAAATAAGTGGTTAGAAGGATACCTAAGGAACTATGTTACAGGAAAACAAAAAGCTTGGATTAAATGGTTACACTTAGGAGAATACTGCTACAACACCACTCATCATATGTCAATAGGAATGAGCCCATTTAAGGTAATCTATTTTGGAAGTCTAATCCCTCAAGAAAGTAGAGTACTAGGCACACATGATTTTGTAAAGCAAAGCACAAATATCATTAAATCATTAAAAGAGAATATATGTCAAGCAAAGAATCAACAAAAGATTTACGCTGACAAGAAGTGCACAAAAAGGTCATTTATAGTTTGAGACCTAGTATTCTTATGACTTCAACCATATAAGCAAACCTCAATCAAGAAGAATGGTGCAGAAAAACTCAAGCCTTGATTCTACAAACCATATAAGGTATTAAAGAAGATTGGAGAAGTAGTTTATGAGCTCAAATTTCCCAATGATAGTAAGATTCATAATGTGTTCCATGTGTCCAGACTTAAGAAGGTTCTAGGATAACAAGTAACGCCTTGTGCAGATTTACCCCCCTTGGATGATGAGGGACAACTCTCTCTAATACCATAATTTATTTTGGACACTTGAGAAAGGAAATTAAGAAACAAGACTATTATAGAATTCTTAGTCAAGTGGAAGAACTTACCAGAAGTGGATGCTACTTGGGAAAAGGAGGAAAAACTTGAGTTGCTTGAGGACAAGCAAATTCGAGACAGAAGGACTGCAATGGAGCTCAATTGAATTAAAAATATTAATAGAATGAACAATTTATCATTATATATTGAAAATAACTTATGTTATCCTTTAATAGAATATATAGATTATCATTATATATTGGAAATGACATAGGATGTGAATTCTTTTTAAAGGTAACTTTAAATATGATTTAAAGTACTTAGGCAATATTGCAATACTACCATTTTTTAATACAAACATTATGAGTAAGGTCAAATAAAAGTTAATTAAAATAATAAATAAATCCAAACGTCACCCATGCCAAGTGACGTGGCCATGGGTCACGTCACTCTGAAATCAGAAAAACACATTTATCACCACATCGACAAAAAGGATAAGGGGGGAAGAAAGATTGGATCGGCGATACACACTGCATTAAAAAGTAAAATATTGAAGTATAAACCGTGGTGTACTTATTGGCAAACTCAACCATCGAAGAGGAAGACAACCAATCAGAAGAAAATATAAATAAAAAAACCACGGATAAGGAAGTGGCGGGAAGTATGGAGATCGATAGAAGTAGACAAAGGAATAAATCACTAATAAGACTAAGTGAAAGGAAGACCCACGAGCCACCAATAAGGACATCGAACGAAGCAAGTACAGGGCCAATCACCTGTAGAGCACAATCATTGAACATAAATAAATCAATTGATGAGAATAGAGGTAAGAACATTGTTAATTATGGATATGGTATTGCATGCAGAATATGTTAGATACAAAAAAATAATTATAAGGGGACTCATGGAATTTTAAATAATATTTTCATTTAATGGATCATAAATGAAGATACCTTGTTAAATACATAATTTTGATAATATTCTATTTATTAAGGAACATAAGTGGAATTAATCTGAAAGATTAATGAATATCATATAAGGGAAGGTTATAACTTTGCATTGAGCACATGGTTCCTTTGATTTTCTCTCATTTGTCCTTTCATTTATGCATTGATGTTGTGACACTTTTACATGCTAATATCCCATTTAGTCACCCACTTACTATTTTATATCATTTACTCACTTTTAATTCTAGATATTTTTTCTATGCTATTATTGTTGTAATGTTGAATCTCAATATAATCTATTCTAGGTAATTCCACATTTGGATCAAAGTTTATTGTTTCAAAGGAAAGGTTTCATGATCATCTACACTTAAAATGATTGCACATGGAAACCAATTTTTCAATTTTATTCAATAATTAGAAGTATATGTAGCCTATTTATTTTTCTCCACTTTTAATGTTGACTTGTTTCTACCTAGAACACAAACCATATAACATGTCGCTATCATGACAAATAATGCAAATGGGGTCTTGTAAAAATCCCATATTTCATTCTTTTTTGGTTTACTTGTAAGATTTATGAAGCTTTCCAGCCCCATTTTATTACATTTTTCTTAACAATCTCATAAATGAGTATAGAGTAAACATTGAGGCTAGAATATTTATATTCATTTAGAATTTGACATGAGAATATTTATATCCATTTATCAAACAGGTCCATATCAAATATTGTTGACAAATATCTATCTTTGGTGAATTAGTCACAGAATAGGATGCACGGCTTGGATGTAGAAAATTAAAGTTTGAAACATATTTTGATGAAAATAATAGGGAGCAAGGGGCAATCACTAGGATGGATAGTCAAACTAGGGAGCTTGTACATAAATTTCTCTCATCATATTTAAAGGAATATGATCCACTTGGCTAAAGGAGATTCAAGCACTATGTGAATGCAATGAGTTTCCTTCCTTGATGAGTTGAATGTTGAATATGTAAAATTGTAATTGAAAATACAATATGTAGGGAAGAAATGAGATAAACTGTGCATATATATAGATTGCATATATATAAATATGAAATAAAGACTATCTATGATTAAAATTTCACTCTAGAATGGCATGAATAGGGTGACCTAGAGGGCATGGAGCCAGCTAGCTTGCTAGAGGCCATTTTGATGCACCCGAGTCCTGGTAAATTCTGATGATACTTCTACCACTTAATAATTCTTGTCAAATCTTCCCATAACTCATTCCATAGGATTACGAGCGTAAAGATGTTAACTTCAGTGAGGAGGATAAAAATTGAAGCCCTTGAATATAACCATTAATCTGGATGATAATGATGATAGCATAGACACAATTTGTGCTTCCCTTGTTCATAATAGGGAATAAAATATAAATGTGGTTCTCCCTTCATTAAAACATAGCAATAGAAAAGAAGAATTATCCCTAGCTTAATGAGAGATTCAAAGACCTGTTGAACAGGGTTGTAATAGTGGAGGAATGTTGCTTCTTTTGTTGAAACCAAAATGAATTTAGGCAATGCAGTATCTTCTCTTTGTAGGATTACAGATGGTCTGATGTGCAAACCTATTATGGACTCATGTTACGACAAATAAAAATAAGGAAGACCTTAAAAAAGGAAAAGGAATCTAATAAGAACTGGTGGATAGAGGAGGATGAAAAGAATTATAAGCTCAAGGATGGGGTTGCCATTTTGCAGTGTCTCTCAAAGAATTGGGAGACTTTTAGCCATGGAGATGCTATTAATGAAGCAACGATCTGAGGTTGTTTGTCTCTTTTTATTTTGTTCTATGTTCTATAGGGACAATGCGCTAGTTATATTTTAGTTTATATTAGTTTACAAACTGCTTCTAGTAAAATTTTGATGTTTTTGAAAGGCTTAATGGCCTCCTGGGCCAGTACGGGACTATATGGTTTAAACTTCAAAAGAATATGTACTCAAACTCACATAGCTATAGTTTTTTCAATGTTTGTTTACTACTTATGTTCATTCTTTGAAGTATAGGGGTAGCAGTAGAGATAGGGTCAGTGGTGGTTATGCTAAAAGTTTTTGAATAAAATTTGAAGCTTTAGCGTGTGATTTTGGACCTTCATGACACGACAGCTTGAAGTTTGATTGCTATATTATGAACTGTTTTATTGTATGGGATTAGGGCCCTTCCCTACTAATTTAATTAAAAACATATACCAATTTATGTAATTTAAGGTATCCTTCACTATTAACATACTAAAATGATATTAGAATCCAACAACGAAATAAAATAAAGTATGCTAGATATAGATGTAAACCAAAACCAGCCATTCCCATAACAAACGAAATGTGCACAAAGATAGAAATAATTTCCTAAGCCTCTTCAAATAAGTTTTTAGTACTTGTTTCAAAGCTCAAGAACAACAAGAAGGAGAATAATATAAATCTATACACCATTCATAGTCCTCTCTAAAAATCCTTTTTATTTCTATATTCAAGAATAAATCTCCTGACCAAAAAGATATAAAAGAAAGAATGCATTTAATAACATGGTAACATATCATTTACCTATTGAGTATATACAAAGGTTAAAAAATAAGATTTTCACAAGGAAACAATGCCAAGTACTAAAAGATTAAAATAAATGACAATCTTCTCTTCAAACTCATAATGGACTCACATCAATAACCAGGTGTAGTCTCCTTCGTCTTTCTCTCCTAAAACCCTCATGAAAGAGTAACCTTATAAACACACAATCACAAGAACTTGAGATCTCATAGCCTCACCAAATTATCCTTCATGTTCATCCACCAATAAATCTATGCTAACTTCAAATGAAACCTCATAAAATCATGAAGCTCCAAGAAAATGATTGATACTCAAACTAATTAGCGCCAACAAGACCATTGTAATAATTTCAACTCTAAGATTATAAAAGTATCATGGCATCATCATCTAACATCTCAAATAATCTCATATGCTACAAAGGACATTTCATAAGTCTACAGCTCAAAAAAGACTCGAGTCCTCCGTGGAATGTCAAGACATCACCATTTTCAAACCACATGAAGATAACCATCATTATAAAATTATGAGTCCACATCATTTTCCAACATCACATTGAGTCATGTAACCAAGCTCTCCAGGCATGATGATAACTATCTCCCAATTGAAGATCCTTTTTGGCTCCAATGTGACCAAACAAATCAATGCAAACAACTCCAAAATGGAAGAGTTAAACCCATATCTCCAAACCAAAAAGATGTGAATACTCATCCTTTGTCAACAAAAAAAGAGATGACAAAATCTCACTTTATTCTAAAGCACACAATCCAAGTTTCACATGACACCAACATACAGTGCAAAATATCATCCATCCTCTAGTCAAACATTATCCATGGAAAACAATTTTTGACAACATCTTAAAATCAAAATCTTGACACAAGGAATATAAAGTATATTATGTAACCATGTATAAACATCACTAAAATTGAGATCAAGTTATACATGGAATTACAAATAATACCAAGCTAGTGAAGGTTTATAGAGCTTCTCATGCACAATAATAAATTTCTGGGACTCAAGTGAAAAACTATAATAGGTACTCTACAAAATCCCTTTCTCACTATAGTAAACATACCAAAGCAATAATGACGAGATACAAGAAGTCCTACAAAATTGAATCCTAATTAGATAAATGAGAAGATCCATAAATATGCAGCATTTGAATGAAGCAATGTATAAGTAGTACAATCTCAAATAAGTGAAAAATTCAACACCATATCAATGTCATTTATACAAAAGATAATCAACTGTAAGTCTGGAACATGTGGATTTCAAAAACATAAACACTAAAATCAATAATACATATGAAATTCCAAACAAACACACACTGAAATATATCAATAACCTTCCAAGAAGCCATGGAAACCTATAACTATATTCACCTAAAATACCATTATGTTTATCTTATTATAGATCTACATACCATTTTAGCTAACATGTAAAACCTACAAAACCACGTTTAGATATATGAAACCCAATAAAACAATGCATATGTCAAATTTAGATGCCACCTAAACAATGTAATAACCAAATATCTAAAAATTAACAATTGAAAATAAGAGAAATCTTCAATACAATAAGTCAGCCAAGTTGTCTAGGAGCTTAAAACATATGAAACATAATAGGTCCACAACTCACGAGGATTTTAGTGGTAAATTTTGTACCGCATTAAAAAAAAATGGTCTCAAACAATGAACCAAATCTTAGAACTCCATTCTATTATCCATATAGATGGGGTTTCTCCAAGTAACTAGTATGTCAATACCAAAGTAACGAGAATCGGAGTCGGATTGGAATCGGCAGGGCTGAATCGAATCGGCCATGAATTGGAATCGAATTGGCAAATTAAAAAAGTTTTTGAAATTTAGAGATTTTAACAATTTAGAACTTATTTCATGCACCTTTTATTGAATATAACTTAAACACACTATAACATCATCAAATAGAAGCTAACATAGATAAACAAGGAACATAAATGATAAATCCATCACATTACATGTAAAATGTAAATTGTAGCTGAAGTAAATAGAAATCATAGGATCATAATGAGTCAAATCATAGAATGTATGTAAGATGAAGATCCATAAGACATCAAATCATCAATGTATGTAAGATGAAGATCCATGAAACATATGTCTATTTGTATCTGTAAACAAAATAAAAAAACAAGGCTCTAGCTTAAGCCTAATCATCATCCTTAAGCTCGCCCGTAGCCTCAGCCTTAGCCTCAAAGTATCCTATCTTCTTTCTACAAAGACATCTAAGGTAGGTCCTAGAGGATTGCTGTGTCATAGCCCCCACATGTAAGATGGGCTCACAAACAACATCACTAGGGCCTGTGTTCGTGTTTGTTTGTATGTGTCTGCTAGTGCCTGAACGTGCTCTAGCCGTCTCTTCTTCCATGTCCACAACCTCATCCTTTCTATCTACGCGGTCAACCCACTCTGCCTTAGTGAAGACCGGATCCACAGCTTTAGTGAGCCACTCCGATTCTCGATCAATCTCCTCTAGAGTCCAGAATGATCGGAAAGGAGTCAACACCCAAAATCTATCTGATTCTAAGATGAAGGTTGTAATGAACAAAGACAAGATCATTCAACCTTTGCACAAACAATCTAATTCTGCTCTTCAAGTGGATATGCTCAAACATGGACCAACTGTGCTCACATCCAGAAGCACTGCTTGGCTGACTCAGAATACAGATGACAATTTTTAGATTTTTCACTATTCATGCAGGCGATTTTGGTGATCTTTTAGATGAATTGCTGAATTAGCGATTCATGGTGATGAAATCTCCGATTTGGTTCAACGATTCAAAAAAATCGGGAAGCTCGTATCGAATCGCCAAATTGTCAATTCACGTGATTTTTGGGCAATTCTCATTACTATGGTCACTAACCATCTAATATGAACATCTTTGCAATGCACAAGACCAAAAAATAAAGGATAAAACCAACAAACAAGAGGTTATAATAAATAGATTCTAGGACATGCACTTGAAGGAGCCAGGGATAAGTCAATGGTGATATAAGGTGCAAGTCTATATCAAATGGTTTCCCACATATATTATTTTGTCAACAAATAAATATTATATGAAAGGAAATGTAAAAGAGGAAAACAAAGTAAATGTATTTAATTTGAAATAATTAAATAACAAACAGTTGGGTCACAAACATAGTTTGTTCTTAAATTCATATGCTTTTTATTATAAACAAAAAGAAATGTAGAAGAGGAAAACAAAAAACAAAGATAGTTAAATTGGTATGTGTTTTGCCCACAAAGTAAGCTATTTTCGAAGCAAAATAGTAGAAGCTTTTAGGCACATTTTTATTTTTAAGTTTAACATTATCAGAAGAGTAGACAAGGACTGATTTCAAGTAGAAGAAATTTGTATGAAACAACCATTGAGCTAATACTCTCCTAGGTAAACATTGGTAATACAACTATTTTTCAAAAAAACATGATTTGCATCACCACAAGGGGCATCTTCTCACCATACCTGTAACAACAATTATATTCATTAGGAAAAGAAGATATTGAAATGCATAAATGTAGCCAATAAAAAAGTGATGAAGTAAACATGCAAAGAGACATATATATTAAGGCATATAGTTTACAATAGAGAAATGGAACTAAAGTGTGCCAAATAATTGAAAACCAATAAAATAAAATTTGGTGTACAGAAAGGAAAGTACGAAATCTTGTACCTTTCTACACTATAGTGAAAGTTGTTTCTATTGAGACTCTTCCTTTCACTTGATAATTGTATATGGATTGTTTTTCATTCTTGAATATCGATGAAAGGATAATGGTGAGTTTATATGAAGGTTGTCTAGTGGTTTAACTCTTGATATAGCTGTAAAAGTTGAACCTTGTCATTCTTTTGTACCAATATCAATTGTTATTTTTGAAGCCTCAATCCTTGGGATTTATGTATGATGAGTGCCCATGATATGGATAGTGGTATTTTTTTATGATTACCTAAGGCTATAGGTTTTATAGGTAAACTTTTTGGGTCATCTTGGTTCTAAGGTGGGCCATTGTAATTATCAAATGAGACAACTACATATATAGGTAGTTCTGGTGGTCTACAATCATGCATGTACACAATATCTACCACCTCCCCAACTGATCTATTTACAAGACATGTTTGAATCCATAGATTTGTTGCTAACATTGTTCATTGGCCTTTATATAGCAAGAGTTTTTTTTCTAAGTCGGTCAACATCATTGTCAATGTTTGGTTGTTGGTGTGTTTTTACTATAGTACTCAGTGCAAAAGGAAGATTGAGTAATTTAAGCATTTTTTTGTTGTGTAGCCCCACTAGATATTTTGTAAAGGCATTTTATTTAGAAACACACAATGTTTTGTTTGTACGTTGCATTCTAGTAATTTCCAATCTTGTTCAATTGATTCCGCATTGTGAATGTTTTGCAACATATGACAAAAGTCAAATTGAGTCTGAATGTCACCTTGTTGGCGAAATATGGATGTCAATGTGATAATTGTCATGAATTGCCTCCAAATGTATTTGGCATTTGAGTGTGATGCATAGATTGGTTTATCCATAATAGGGGGTAGTTGTGCTAAGTCACCAACAAGAATTATAGATATACCTCCAAAGCACATTTTTTGTTGATGGGGGAAAGCTTTACCCAATCTATTATCTATGTTCAAAAGTAGTTTTGGTCCTATGAAGCTAAATTTATTAATATGGAGGTATTTTGCTTGTCTCATCTCTTCTTGAAAGACTAATAGAGATTGTCCATGTAGTGGGTAAATTTCTCTAATTTGTATTCTAAGGGTAGCATGTATGGTTGTGGTGTATATGTTGAATGCCGCAATTCTTGTAGGAGCAATAGTAAGGAGTAGATTATTATTCTTTTATGCTAAAACTCAAAGTGCATGTCTGATGCAATGTGTCAAGTGTGATTTCCCTATGCTTGTTGTTCCTTGTATGATCATGTGCAAGGATTATTTGCAGGAAATATTATTATAAGATTTTTGATAGTGGTAAGTGCTAGTTCTTGTTTGGGAGATAATGGATAAAGTGGAGCATGCTCTTGTAATATGGAGTGGTCATCTCTTCGGGATGTCTTGTCTATACTTATGAAGTGCTTAATAGTGTTTTGTGAAAATGTGGAGGTATAGAACATTCATCCCATTTGTTGATATTATAAAAGTCATGTCGACCAAGCATTTCAAGGGCATTCAAGTTCTCACCACCAGCAAGCTCCACTTTTGATAGAAAATCCCATTCATTCATTGAATTTGTATTTTTCACATCCGCTTCACTTTTATTGTTTAAATCCTCCTCATGGTCAACCTCTATATTGACCAGGAAGTCCACATGACAAACATAGTAGTTATTTACTTTCATTTTTTTTTCCCATTTTGCAATAATTTCAGCTTTAATATGACTAATATCTATAGAGATGCTATGGTAATGCTTGTATAAAAGAAGCTCACTCCAACAAAACATCTTGAATTGTTCGAAATCTTCATCAGGGATACTTTAAAAATGGGGAAGACATTGACAATTGCCTTATTGTTTTCTAGCTTTCCACTCACACCCTTTGCATGTGGCCAAAGATGAAAATGATCTAGAAGATTCAATAATGGTATCAGTTCCATCTCAGAAGGCCATTGCATGTAGGAGTGCAGATAGCTCTCAAGCAATGTATTATCACCTAGATATTTGTTAATCTGATGAAAAACTTTACGTCCAACTTTAAGTGTTATAAATGAACAATCACAAATGAAAAGTGCTGATTTCTATAGCATATGGCATGTCTCATGTGCACCAATATCATGATTTGTAATAATCTTAGCCATAAATCTGCGATATGCTGCTAGTGCTTGGTCTTCACCTGCTTGTTTGCATATGTATGTTAGTATGAATACACCCCTCAAGTTTCCTTTATGCCTTTGATGCATATTTAGCTATATATTTAAGAACAAGCATTTTTTTATACAACTGGTTGGCAATTCATATTAACCCTTCATATTGAAATCATATCTGGGTTGTGTATATTCAACCTATCATCATCTTGTGCTGGAACATATGCTGTGCTAGAATAAGATTAACGATGAAGCATGATGAAATATGTAAAGTGTGTTGCCTCATTGAGCTTCTCTTTATTTCAATAATAGTTTAATATTCTCTACTTAATAGGGCCAACCATGTGAAGGTGGAAGCTCATTTGGCCCCTCAGGACCGCAAGGGCCAAATAATTGCTCCCAATCTCACCGAAACCTTTTACACTTCTGCAACTCATCAACATTGGAAGTTTGAAGGAATTTAATATGATCACTAGCACATCCATGCATGGATGAGAATCAATGTCTAAAGTTTTGAGATTAAGAAGAGGTAAGAGTGGGAATCTAAGAAGGAAAATTGTTGAAGGTGTCATTGATGTAGGTTACAAATCGTCATATCCTTTCTCTGGTACTCAATTTCGAAACCCTCGTCACTTTTGTCCCACCTCATCTTACATAGATGACACCTTCAACAACATTCCTTCTTATATTCCACTCATACATCTTCTCAAAATGTTTGAACTTAGATCATTGATTCTCATCCATGCACAAATGTGCTAGTGATTGTGTTAAATTCCTCCAGCCCTAGTGTTGATGAGGTGCATAGGTGTAACTGGTTTTAATAGTTACATGAATAAAAGAGTAGGAACAATTATTTTTTGTCCTGACCTTAAAATATTCACTATTGAGCTTCTCTTTATTTCATGAATAGTTTAGTATTCTCTACTTAATACGGCCAACCACGTGAAGGTGGAAGTTCATTTGGCCCTCTTAGGAACCCTTATGACCCCTTACGACCCTTTAAGACCTCTAAGATATTTTCTTAGGGATCCTGAAAGGTAATGTATTATTAAAGATCGTAAAGGGTCATAAGGGGTCCTATGACACAACTGAGAAACATTATAGGTGTCATGGCCACAAAATCTTGCAAACACAACATAATTGATTTGTAGAAACAATAGGGGATCCAAAACTATCTTTTAGTTTTGGACCCCTTAAAGAACCTTTAAGGAACATCTATATTACTCTAACTCCACAAAAAGTATTCTTGATAAACACAAGAGAGTAGCGACATCTATTTAGATGTTGCTGAAATCTTGTATTCATCAAGAATATTCTTGTGCACTGTAGATTAATGTAGATCATGCAATTCCATAATGGGTCTTTAAGGGGTTCAAAAATAAAAAATGATTTTGGATCCCCTATCGTGTCTACCTAGAATTTGGGGAGCAGGGGTTTCTCTACATCATTTGGGTATACGAATCAATTATGTTGTGTGTGTAGAAATTTGTGACCACGATGTCTATAATGTTTCTCAACTATTGTTATCAAAAGTCTTCTAAGGAACACATACATTTGTAGTACGAGAGGGCATATAGGAATAATTGGAATCCATGGCGCAGAGGTTGCTTTGCATCGTTTTGATAATAACACTCAATTATATGGTATATGCAAATGATGCAGAGAAACCCTCTACACCCCCAATTCGATTGAAGAGAAAGGACAATCTGCTAAATATTTATCATCTTCTATATGTAAACCATATATATATATGATTATAATGTATATGTGTGTGTGTTATATTATAAGAGCACACACACATATATTATGATTAACAATAATCAAGCATAATATATCTGAATAGAATATCAAATGTTTAAGGCCAATAGGCCATTCAAACATTTGATTTCATCAATCATCTAATCAAAGCTATAATCATCAACATATTAAAATGTGTCTTCTTCCTTTTGAATCCATTTTTGTGCTTATCCATTGGGTATAATGAGAGATCAAAGTCAGTTTGTGAAAACAATTGTTTTTGATTAAGGAAAATAGGTTTTATAGGGACCTGAAACCCGAAAGTTTTACAGCATAAAAGTTAAGACAATAAAGTCCAGCAAAACACGAAATAGCATCCAACAGCCAAAAAGAAACAAAAGGCCAGAGGCCAGGAGGCAAAAGCCAGCCGCTAGATTGATAAGGAAAACCAAACCTAATGGTTCTCCTTATCCAGTCCTTGTCCAGATCCTGTAGAGTTTTTGCAGCTTCATTATCCTTCTGGTTGTCCGCTCCTTCCTGGTTGATGTTCTGGGCTTCCTCCTGGTCCAAATGATCCACCTGGTCCCTACCAGCATTCAGATCGGCCTCTTCCTTACCAATGTTCTGGCTAGTCAGCTTCCCCGTGTTCCCCCCGACGCCAATTCTCATAAGAGTATCCCCTAGGTTGACAATGTTCTCGTTCAAAGTGTGCAGAGTGTCCACAATTTGATTAGTTAGAATCTGGATGATGTTGTCTAACCTCTGGACTTTTTGTTCAACCTGGGAAAATCTATCCTCCTAATCATTTTTGGAGTCCTGGCTGTTGCAGTGCTTTTGGCTGTCATCCTGGTTGTTCATCCTTCCGGTGTTCTCCTGGACTCTACGAGGGCTCTGGCTGTTGTGAAAACAATTGTTGAAACCCTTAATTTGAGGGTTTGATAAAGATGGAATCATAATTCAAAATTGCACTGTTGGAAAATGTAATGTCCCCATTTTTGCCAGTATCAGAGTTTGAGAGATTATTGTGATCCTCGTAGGCCAATTATTGTGAATAGAGGGTCTTGTGAGGTAGTGGCTTGGTTTGGGAGGGTCTTCTTTTCTCCGCAATTCAGTAACTTACAGGTTGGTCTTTGTTTGGCTCTGATTGGACTTCATTTGGGCTTAGTTTTGTGTACTTACTATTTGCGGTAAGTTGGGTGTTGATTGAGATGTATTCTTTCTATTTTTGGAAAGTGCATTTGGTCACAAGAAGAGGTGCGACTCCTATGACATATTTAAATGATGAGTATTTTGGAAGTTATAATAGTTTTAGTGGCCAAATTATTATTAAATCATTAAATGACTTATTATAAATTGAGGGTTGATTCATCATCAGAAGGGGCCATTTATTTCATTAATATTATGCCTAAGCCAAGTATGAAATGTTGCCAAAAGAGTTAAGTTGGAAAGATTCAAGAGTTGAGTTCTTTTGGGAAACTTTCACAATTTCAGAAGTTGAGTTCTTTTGGAAACTTTTGTCAACAAAGGCATTATAAATATGAGCTCATTTCATTGGAAAAAGCATGCTTGGATATTTATTTGCTTTTGTTGCCTTTGTGGCTTTCTGAGGTTTTGAAGTTTGTGCCTTTGCTAAAGTATAAGGGTCTGTTCTGAGGATTTGTTATCCATTGCTGAAGTATAGTGGAAGATTGTCTGAAATTGGTAGTGCAAATTGCTGCTGAAGTATAGCAATTTTGGTTTGTCTTCTCAATTGCATTAATTGTGCAAGAGAAGCCGATGTTTGTGAGTAAATTGGTCTGATTCGAAAGGGTTTGGAGATAGAAATTATAAGTCGCAGATCTACTTTTTCCTTTGAAGCTTGAGTTTTCCCTGAGGAGTGTCTATGATGCAGATGTACCTATAATAAGTACGTCACCTGCTAGTCCTATCTATAGTGTTGATGACAGACTTGTTTTACATGGACATGTGAATGTGTCAGTGCCCTTGGTGGATAACAACATTGAGCTTCAGCAGTTTGAGGCTCCCAGAGTTGTTGTAGTTAGTGTAGAGATAGTTGATGTAGTTGTTATTACTAACACTTCAGGATCTCTTGAGGAGGGAATTATTATTGGAGATTTGTATGTGAGTTGTCATAGTGTTGCTCCAGTCTAGGAGGCAGTTGCTTCCTTAGGTGGGATTGAGCCACACATGGAGTCACCCAGCTATGACGTTGGTGATCTGGGCGTTACAACGGAGTCAATAGATGTGGGTTCATACTCTACTATTATTGATTCACAACCTGACATTGAGTCATGTGTACAAAGTCATGTGTTAGTAGTTGAGGCTTTATTGGGAGATGTGGATGTAGATAGTATGGACACATCTGATGATCCGTTTGATGATGCTATGAGCTGTACTGGGTATTACACCCCTTGGCAGATATTGGTTAATGACTCCGAGGAGCTTTTGGATGGGTCGCAGGATTGATGTTTACAAGATCTTACTATTGAGATGGAAGTTGAGACATGTGAGAGGATTGATATTGCGAGGGCTTCCATTTCTTTGGATGAGGAGTTGGTTGAGGTACATAGTAGTTGTATCTCGGATGCAGAGTTGTGCAAGGATGATAGTACACGTATGAGCGATCTTGTGGTGGGAAGTTCTAGTTCAATTTTCTATCACAGTGTAGTTAGTAAGACAGAGAGCTTGCATAGGAGTCAAGAGTTACAAAGGCATCATGTGACTTGTCAGCTGAAGGTGAGTGATAGTGACTTTTCTTCAACTCTTGAGCATTATGATGCTATCCGTCAGATGCTAGCTACATTTGGTTGGGGTGCTCATGTGTTAGATGAGCACGATGATAGTAGTCTTTCCCTAGCATAGGTTCTTGTGCTTCGAGGGGCCGTTAGGATCTTGAAGCATAGCTATTCACAATTAGTTGCTTATAGGGATTACCTTCTGGAGTGGGGTAGCACCTGTTATGAGACTTTGTTAGAGAAAGAGGAGGTGGTTGAGCTCACCTAAGAACTTAAGGTGACTGTGAACTCTCTTCAGTATACTCTGTTGGCTCTTCAGGAGTCACAGTCATAGTTGGATGAGGTTACCGTGGAGTTAGAGTGGGTGCAATCAACACCAGCCCTAAACCTTGTTAAGTTACATATTGTGGTTGGTGGTGAGTTTGCTTCCACGTTTGGGGATGAGTGACATGATGATGTGGCAGACACATTCGTCTGGGATATGGGTGCAGTAGGTATGTATGAGGTAAGAGTATCAGTGGAGTCAAACTCTCATGATGATTTGCTTCTTTTTGCTTGAAGTGAATCTATTTCTTCATCTCATACAGCTGATAACATTGGACAGTTGGCAGTGCCACATGTTTATCGTATGGGGTAAACGGTTTATTAATGCATACAGACAATAGACAACAACATGTAACACAACAATACTCCTTTTATTATTCGCATATATGCCGAAGAGATTACATAGTGCTTCCAAAAATGATTACAACCACAATCCAAAGTCCATTCCGGATGGTGTACATAGACCATTCTGAAGGGGTGGCTCAACCGTCATGCATCCTTTCAGATGCTAATCTACCGCTGGGGCGATGCCGCCTAGTCCCCCAGTTGGTGCAGTTATCAGTCGTGGGAAGTGTGAGCAGTTGATGAGACCTGGAACTACTGCAGGCATAGAGCGTCTGTGTACCAGAGGTAGAGAGAGCACTAGAGCAAGCCTTTCAAGAGGGGTGATACGCTTTGAGGCACTTAGAGTAAGTGTTGGATGTGAAGCTGTCTTGGTGGATGCATGGAGAGCTCGGGAGGAGCTGATCATCCAGTTGAAGGCAGTTCAGCGACACTTGGCTTAGTGTACCTAGGAGTTGGAAGCAGAGAAAGCGGCATGGGTGAATATTTTGTAATTGTTGTTCGAAGACAACTTTTCTTTTTGGGGGGGATGATGTTGTCGGTAAAGTTATAAAATAGCCAACGGGTAGATTAGCATGTTGTCGGTAAAGTTATAAAATAGCCGACGAGTAGATTAGCATGTTGCCGGTAAAGTTATAAAATAGCCGATGGGTAGATTAGTATCCAAATGGGCGCAACGGTTGAGTCACCCCTTCGGAATGGTATATGTACACCATCTGGAATGGACTTTGGATCATGGTTTTAATCATCATTGGAAGCACTATGTTAGCTCTGCGGCATATATGCGAATAGTAAAAGGAGTACTGCTGTGTACATGTTCTTGTCTATTGTCTGTATGCATTAAACTATTTACCCCATATGGTAAACACCACATTTTCACAGGGATCAACTGTGGGTTGCAGGAGAGCAGGTTGATGCTTCCACATATAGTTTCTGTTGCACGGAGTCTTTCATGGAGTATCTTTTTGAGAGTTTGGATGTGCGGGAGGATTCATACAGAGTGTCTGATTGTACTCTCATCCGAGGCTCTCGTGCTATTCAAAGATTGGTGGGAAAGATTGTAGAGACTTTGTTGTAATGTCCCCCACTTAGCCAGTCTGGATGTATGTTGTTTTTAGCCCATTCTTGTATGGTCCCGAGGGCTAACCAGGACTTCAAAAGGGATCCTAAGGTTATTTGGCCTAGTTGAATTTAATTATAGGCCAAACGGAGTTCGTTTGTTGGGTTTTCAGAAAGACTTACTATTTTTAGTAAGCCAATAGGGGGATGCAGTGCCTTCAATTTTCAGTGACAGGATGAGATGCATTTTGTTGGGCTCTTTCCAATGAGCTATTATATGTGGGATTCCGAGTTTATTTGGTATATTATTTTAATGTTTGAAGTTACAACGGTAAAGTGACTATTTAAATTAAATATTATAATGTTTCATAAAGTCACTTTATAAAAAAATCAAGATTCCCCTTTTGAGTACATACATGGGCTTTGTAAAAGGAAAAAAGAAGTAATATTAAAACTCATGTATTATCCCACATTGGCAAGACGGAAGCATGGAACAAGTGAGGAAGGGATTAAAAGAAAGAGGATAGCTCTTAATTATTCATGCTCGGAAATATCAAAGAAATTGGGTAATATTCTAGAGATTATATCTCAATAGTTTGAAGAACGAAATCCCTTCAAGCTGGAAATCTTGATGTCATTGAAAGATATGGTTTTGAGATTCAACATGGTAACAACAAGTTCTTGTCGCGCGGTTCTGTAGCAGTTGGAATCACTGTAGTAGCGAGTTACTGTAGCAGCCCGAATCACTGTAGCGCGGTACTGTAGCAGCGAATCACTGTAGCAGCCCGAATCACTGTAGCAATGAGTTACTGTAGCAGTCTGAAATCACTGTAGCGTGGTACTGTATCAGCAAGTTACTGTCGCAGTCCGGATCACTGTAGCTGCAAGTTACTGTAGCAATTTAAGAACTATTAACACTGCTGTAACCGCAATGGTATGGACCATCATTGAACTTTATAGTTGATATAATGCGTTGAGTTTAATGAGAAGATATGATTGTTATGGTAGTTGTAATTTCCTGATAATCTGAAACAAGAAATAAATGAATGGTCATTGTTATTAGTTGCATATGGTTCTATGTTGCCTCCTATTTGCATCTCATATGAAACACAAACAATCTTGAGAAACCATTGATCAACATCAAGCTGAAAACTATAAGAAATTTAGTTGCAAGACAATTGTTTGACAAAATTACAGGAAGAAATAGACATTAAAATAACAGAACAAGGCAGGTTGTTACAGTGGTATTAGAGCTTGTTTATCCTGCCATCCTAGTGGGTACAAACACAATGAACAGGTGGTGATATGACATATTGGAGTGTTCAACCTTTAACTCATCACTATAATTTAAGAAGAACCAGGGCTCGTCTAAACATAGGACAAGAGGAACAGGGAAATCTAGAGGATCATATTGATACAGGTGAACAGGTTATTGGCAATATGGGAGACAGGAATGCTCGGGATCCTGGAGAGGAAAGATTCTTACAGTTATTAGAGACCTTGGCACAGGGACATCGATTAGCAGAACAGAGGGCACAGGAACAAAATCAGAGATTGGAGCTTATGATGCAGATGATGGCTCGTCAAATGGGGTTGAATGCTAACATGGGTGGAGGAGATAATCAAAATGGTAATAATCAAAATGGTAACAATCAGAATGGGAATAATCAGGATGGGACACATAATGGAGGTGACCAAGTTGGGAACAATTTCGGTCATGCACCCCAACAAGCTAGGACAGTGAGCTCAAGGCCCATGATTCCCACATTTCCTACTAGAGCCCCAGAGCAGTCCGTACTAGAGCCCCAAATCATTGATATACAGGACCAGTTGAGGAGAGATTGGGAAGTCGGAGGTCCAGATTTTACTGCTGCAATTACCTTTAGGGAGTATATGGATGTGCGGATGAAACATATGCCACGTGGACATGACAGGAACCAGAGCTATGAGCTACGGAAGAAAGTAGGGAAACTTCAGTTACCATATTATGATGGCTCGGGGAAGTCCACAGCAAGAGCTTGGGTTCAAAAGCTTGACACATACTTTCAATTGAACCCTATGCCTGAGGAAGAAGCTATTAAGTATACAACAATTCATCTGGATGGGTTAGCACACGAGTGGTGGCATCATGGTATGGTCACTATGGGTCATGCACAGATTACCTCATATGTGGAGTTTACAGAGAGACTGATTGAATGTTTTGATAGGAAGGATCCAGAACTCCATTTCAAGGAGTTAGCTCAGCTTAAACAGTGGGGATCATTGGAAACATACATTTCAAAGTTTCAGAAACTTGCAGTGTTAGTAACAGATGTATCTGAACGAAGGATATTGGTTCTATTTATGGATGGGTTAGCTGATCCGTTGAGAGGGTGGATTAAAGCTCTCAACCCTTCCACTTTGCAGGAAGCCATTAAGAAAGCTCGTGACATGGATTCCTCTTCAGCTTCTAAAAATAAATTCTAGGCAAAGAGTTTCCCTTCGAGGAAAGATAAGGACAGTAAACCTTTTCATAGAGAGGCTCAGCCACCTAAGGAGGAAAGTAAGAGGTTGGACAATGAGACACTTAATGATCTCAGGAAGAAGCTTTGTTTTCATTGCAGGGAGCCTTGGGATTTGTCACATAAGTGTCCATTGAAAGCAAAAGCTAAGCAGATGGAGTACTTTTCAGCCGAAGAGTCAGTGGATGGAGATTCAAAGCAGTCATTAGAATCAGCTGGAGATGATAATTCTTCACATGAGGAAGCACACAGTGATAGCACGATAGCTCAGTTGTCCAGTAAATAGGAGGCCGTCACTTTCAAAGTTAGGGGAACTTTGGATGGACAAAGATTTGTGGCACTCATTGATACAGGGGTAACACAACTTCATTGATGAAAAGTTTGTGTCACGCAGAGGGCTACATACAGAAGAGCATAGGGGATTTAAGGTGATGGTTGCCGACGGCTTCAAAATCGACTGTACCAAGAAAATCTCCAACTTGCAGCTTCGTTTGGGAGATTATGACATGGCGGGAGATTTCTTTGTTGTCAACATTGGTGATCAAGATATGGTGCTTGGGATGAATTGGATGAAATCTCTAGAAGAGTTTACATTTAACCTCCAGAAAATGGAAATGAGGTTTGAGGCAAATGGTAAGAAGATAGTGCTTAGAGGTTTGTCAGATGGGAGACTACGAATGGTGTCACTCAAGCGGATGCAAAGTTTCTTCAGACACGACCAGGTGCAGTGGACAACAGAGTTCAGAGTAATGCCTGAGGTGACAGAGCAGCATAAACAGGAGTATCCACCTGATGTACAAAAAATAATAACCAAACATACTAAGGTGTTTGGTGAGATACCTCCAGGGAGACCCTCAGATAGGGGAATCGAGCATGTTATTGAGTTAGAGGAAGGGGCTAAGCCAATCATCATCACACCCTACCGCCATCCAAAGAGATATAAGGATGAAATAGAAAAGGCAATCAAGGAGTTGATTGACATGGGGCACATACGACCAAGCAAGAGTCTTTTCGCTTCTTTAGTAGTATTGGTGAAGAAGAAGGATGGTACAATGAGGATATGCATTGATTATAGGGAGCTAAACAAGAAGACAATCAAGAACCGATACCCTATCCCACTCATCGATGAGCTTATTGATGAATTGCACGGTGCATGCTACTTCTCTAAGATTGATTTGAGATTCAGCTACCACCAAATACGGGTTAGAGAGGTGGATGTGGAGAAGACAGCTTTTAGATGCCACCATGGACATTTTGAGTTCTTAGTCATGCCCTTTGGGTTGACTAATGCCCCCGCCACTTTCCAGTCCTATATGAATAGAGTGTTAAGAGATCAGTTGAGGAAGTTTGTGTTGATATTTTTTGATGATATACTGATATACAACCGTACTTGGAAGGAACATTTGAAGCATATTGATACCGTGCTCAGTATTCTAGAAAGGGAGTCATTATATGCCAAGATGAGTAAATGCGAGTTCGGGATGACAGAGTTGCTCTATCTAGGGCATATTATTAGTGCAGGAAGTGTTCGGGTTGACCCAGACAAGATCAGGTCTATTCTGGATTGGCCACTGCCGAGGAACACTTCCCAACTCAATGGATTTCTCGGGCTTTGTGGGTTCTACCGCAGATTTGTGAAGGGATTTTCACAGATAGCAGCACCACTCACAAACTTGACACGGAAAAACTGTTTCAAGTGGTCAGAGAGGGCTCAGGATTGTTTTGACAGATTCAAGGAGCTGATGAGTACATGTCCTGTTTTAGCCATTCCAGATTTCACCAGGCCTTTTGAGTTGCAGTGTGATGCCTCGAGAGAGGGCATAGGAGCTGTTCTCATGCAGGACAAACATCCCATCGCATATGAGAGCAGAAAATTACGAGGTGTTGAGAGAACTTACAGCATCTATGACAAAGATATGCTAGCAATCATGCACACACTAGCTAAGTTTAGGTAGTACTTAGTAGGAAGCCGATTCACAGTAAAAACAGATCATAATAGCTTGAAACATTTCCTTGGACAGAAGGATCTTAATGACAGGCAATAGAAATGGGTGAGTAAATTACAAGCCTATGATTTCGACATGGTCTATGTCAAAGGGAAGAAAAATATTGTAGCAGATGCTTTATCCAGGAGGCCTCATTTGCTTGCTGTTGGGATAGTCATGGATGATTGGAGAGAAATAATCTTGGCAGAATATGCTAAGGATAAATGGGCATCTGGCATTATTGAGGGGGCTATTCAGGATAGCCGATACACCGTTGTAAATGATCTGATCATCTACAAGGAAAGGATTTATTTAGTACTCGGGTCTGCTATGAAGCAGAAGATTTTGAGGGCATTTCATGATTCACCATTGGCAGGACATCTCGGATTCTTTAAGACATATCGGCAGGTGAGAGAGCGCTTCACTTGGAAAGGACTCAAATCAGAGGTGCTTCAGTTTGTTAGGGAGTGCCCAGTATGTCAGCAGAACAAACAGGAACATTCCTTTCTAGGTGGTTTACTACAGCCCCTACCCATACCAGAGAAGAAGTGGAATAGCATTTCCATGGATTTCATCATAGGCCTCCCCAAGGCACAGGGTTGGGATTGTATTTTTGTTGTGGTAGATAGATTGACAAAATTTGCACATTTCTTTGCAATTTCGTCTACGTATTCAGCAGCACAAACAACAGAACTATTTTTTTGAGAGGTATTCAGACTACATGGGATACCACAAAGCATAGTTAGTGACAGAGACAACAGATTTATGAGCCACTTTTGGTAGGAGTTGTTCAGGTTATGTGGAATAGAGCTCACTCCGAGTACTAGTTACCACCCCCAAACCGATGGGCAAACAGAGATAGTGAACAAGTGGGTTGAGGGATATCTCTGAAACTACATTGCAGGGCAGCAGAGGGCTTGGGTGAAGTGGCTACATCTAGGGGAGTACTACTATAATATCTCTTTCCATATGTCTATTCAAATGTCCCCTTTCATGGCACTGTACGGGTATGATGCTCCTAATTTCTTGGATTTGTTATTTGGGGACAGTAGGGTGCCTAAGGCCAAGGATATTTTACAGGTGTCTCAGGACATTATGCGATCCTTGAAGGAAAATTTGCAAAAGGCACAAAATCAATAGAAGCAATATGCTGATTAGCACAGGGTTGAGAGGTCTTTTGAGGTGGGAGACATGGTGTACCTCATGTTACAACCGTATAGACAATCCTCTCTCAAGAAGAGTTGAGCAGAGAAATTAAAAGCACGCTACTATGGACCATTCAAAGTAATCAGGAGAGTGGGCGAGGTAGCTTATGAGTTGGAGCTGCCTACAGACAGTAAAGTGCATAACGTGTTCCATGTGTCACGCCTTAAGAAGGCATTGGGGCATAATGTGGTGCCTTCAGTAGTATTGCCACCTCTCGATGATGAGGGAAAGCTTATCTTGATTCTCGAGGCTATACTTGACTCCAGGGAGAGGGTGCTTCGTAGGCAGACTATCAGGGAGTACCTAGTGAAGTGGAGGAACCTACCAGTTGAGGATGCGACATGGGAGGTAGAGTAGATTATTCAGCATCTTGAGTTGAGATTGCTTGGGGACAAGCAATTTCAAGAGGGGCGGACTGTAATGTCCCCCACTTAGCCAGTCTGGATGTATGTTGTCGTTAGCCCATTCTTGTATGGTCCTGAGGGCTAACCAGGACTTCAAAAGGGATCCTGAGGTTATTTGGCCTAGTCAAATTTAATTACAGGCCAAACGGAGTTTATTTGTTGGGTTTTCGGAAAGACTTACTATTTTTAGTAAGCCAATAGGGGGATGCAGTGCCTTCAATTTTCAGTGACAGGATGAGATGTGTTTTGTTGGGCTCTTTCCAATGAGCTATTAGATGTGGGATTCCGAGTTTATTTGGTATATTATTTTAATGTTTGAAGTTACAACATTAAAGTGACTATTTAAATTAAATATTATAATGTTTCATAAAGTCACTTTTAAAAAAAATCAAGATTCCCCTTTTGAGTACATACATGGGCTTTGTAAAAGGAAAAAAGAAGTAATATTAAAACTCATGTATTATCCCACATTGGCAAGACGAAAGCGTGGAACAAGTGAGGAAGGGATTAAAAGAAAGAGGATAGCTCTCATTTATTCATGCTTGGAAATATCAAAGAAATTGGGTAATATTCTGGAGATTATATCTCAATAGTTTGAAGGATGAAATCCCTTCAAGCTGGAAATCTTGACGCCATTGAAAGATATGGTCTTGAGATTCAACATGGTAATAGCAAGTTCCTATCGCGCGGTACTGTAGTAGCGAGTTATTGTAGCAGTCGGAATCACTATAGTAGCGAATTATTGTAGCAGCCCGAATCACTGTAGCGTGGTACTGTAGCAGTGAGTTACTATAGCAGCCCGAATCACTGTAGCGCAGTACTGTAGCAGTCTGAAATCATTGTAGCGCGGTACTGTAGCAGCAAGTTACTGTCGTAGTCTAGATCACTATAGCTGCAAGTTACTGTAGCAATTCTAGAGCTATTAACACTGCTGTAACCGCAATGGGTATGGACCATCATTGAACTTTATAGTTGATATAATGCGTTGAGTTTAATGAGAAGATATGATTGTTATGGTAGTTGTAATTTCCTGATAATCTGAAAGAAGAAATAAATGAATGGTCATTGTTATTAGTTGCATATGGTTCTATGTTGCCTCCTATTTGCATCTCATATGAAACACAAACAATTTTGAGAAACCATTGATCAACATCAAGCTAAAAACTATAAGAAATTTAGTTGCAAGACAATTGTTTGACAAAATTATAGGAAGAAATAGACATTAAAATAACAGAACAGGGCAGGTTGTTACATTTGTCTGCTATGCTTCGCCACAGGGATTTCGTGGTTGGGCTTGTTGAGAGGATTTCCCAGGATCCTGCCCAACCGGTAGTTTGGAGTTAGAGATTGGAGCCTTCTTCTGATTCTCAGACTGATACTAATGAACCCTTGACAGAGATTGGGAGTTTTTATCAACATTACATTGTGAGGAGTGCTCATCACTTTTCGTTTGACCCATAGATAGAGGATTTGGTTTCACGTCGGTGTGGGTTGGCTCTAGTTTCATACCATCTATTATGGGATGGGTTAGCACCATCTTTTGCAGCTGGGATTGATAGCTGCAAGTTTGACCCTTTGCAGTATCTACATACCCAGGACAGTTTGTTAGAGGTTGGAGTTGGTGGTAGTGTTTTAGGTACCTATGGTTGTTACCATCTCCACAATGCAGTTGGGTGTGAGTGTCAATTTGATGGGGACTCAGGTGTGGATAGAGTTGGTATTTCAGTTGGGTTGAGTTTTGATGTGTTGTTGCCTTCCATAGTGCCTAGAGTAAGTTTTCAGATGATTTGATGTTGATCTCAGTTATTTGGGTACTGGTGCTATAGGAGTTGGTTGTAGACAGTAGGGATAGTACACAGTTCTACCCTTGGGATCCAGGTGGTCTTTGATATTCATTTTGCTCCGGGATTGCTTGGGGACAAGCAATCTGAGGGAGGGAGGACTGTAATGTCCCCATTATTGATAACTAGAGTTTGAGAGATTGGCTTATTATTGTGATCCTCGTAGGTTATTTATTGTGGATAGAGGGTCTTTTGAGACAGTGGCTTGGCTTGGGAGGGTCTTGTCTTCTCCACAATTCAAAAACTTACAGGTTGGTCTTCGTTTGGCTCAGATCAGACTTCATTTGGGCTTAGTTTTGTGTACTTACTATTTGTGGTAAGTTGGGTGTTGATTGGGATGGATCCTTTCTATTTTTGGAAAGTGCATTTGGTCACATGGAGAAATAATAGGTGTGACTCCTATTTCAGACGACATATTTAAATGATAAGTATTTTGGGAGCTATAGTATTGTTAGTGGCCAAATTATTATTAAATCATTAAATGACTTATTATAAAGTTATAATTTAACTTTATAATATCACTTAGGTTGATTGTTGAGTCATTATTAGAAGGGGCCATTTATTTCATTAATATTATGCCTAAGCCAAGTATTAAATGTTGCCAAAAAAGTTAAGTTGAAAATTTTTAATAGTTGAGTTCTTTAGGGAAACTTTCACAATTTCAGAAGTTGAGTTCTTTTAGAAACTTTTGTCAACAAAGACATTATAAATATGAGCTCATTTCTTTGGGAAAAACACGTTTGAATATTTATTTGCTTTTGTTGCCTTTGTGGCTTTCTGAGGTTTTGAAGTTTATGCCCTTGCTGAAGTATAAAGGTTTGTTCTAAGGATTTGTTATCCACTGCTGAAGTGTAGTGGAAGATTGTCTGAAATTGGTAGTGCAAATTGCTTCCGAAGTATAGGAATTTGATTTGTCTTCTCAACTACATTAACTGTGCAAGAGAAGCTGATGTTTGTGAGTGAATTGGTCTGATTCGAAAGGGTTTGGAGATAGAAATTATAAGTTCCAGACCTCTGTTTTCCTTTGGAGTTTGATGTTTTCTTTATTGAGGCAGTGTTTATTACATGCTAATTGCGATCTGCCTTAAGTTGGAGGGAGCATACTGTTGTACATTGTTCCTCATACAAATCTAGTGCAATTTGATATCTACAGCAGTCACCTATAGGCTCTTCATTTGATTGCAAATTTTGTCAGAGTTGTAGTTATATGTTTCAGTGATTAGATAATGCCAAATATTTGTAAAAATGTGTATTGGCTGTAGATGCACATTTCACAGGCTGAAATCACATGTATGTATTTGAATGGTAAAAAAAGATTGCATTTGTACTTCAACTTCTTTTTTTGGACATCTAATAAACATTTGCATGTGTCTAAACTAAATTTGAACCATTACAAGCAAGCAGAAGTAATCTGAAGATAAAAGACAGCGAGATAGAGATTTCATGCAAAGTGTTTGACAACATGTGAAACCATTAATCTTGTGAAGAAAAATTGATGTTTAGTTAAGCTATAACTTGTTGAGGGTTATTATAGAAAAATATGAAAACTTGGGATTTAGTAGTTCCTTGAACACCATTTCAAATGTGCCAAGTATTAGATCAAATGGCTCTATCTGATGCAAGAAAAACAAGGCCCTATAAGGGCTGTACAATAATTTTTATCGGCAATCATAGTTTTTTCATTTGTTTGATTAGTTTTTATGCATTTGTGATGCATCCAAGGTGGTTTTATAGTTGTAATGAACATCAAGGAACATGACCAATCCCTCTAATGTAGATAGATGGATCCCAGATGTCTTGAGACAATTTTTTTCCTCAGTACCTTTATTTATTGCATAGTTACACCACCCTAGGGGACGAGAGGACATTGGAATAGGGGGACAAGTTTCCGGGACAAGGGGATAGAGGGGCCTTAATTTGGGGACGGTGGGGGGGTGAGAATAGGGGATAGGGGGGTTGTAGATACTATAATGCTAGTTATGAAAAGATGTATTGCAATATAAGATATAAAGATGTAAAAGAGGAAATTTGTTGAACATTATGTTGAATTGGAATGTTGAACATTGAATATAAGTAATCAAATCATCAAATAGTTAACGCTGTAATGTCCCTCCATCCTCGATAGATGTGGCAGAAACTGGAGGCACCATTGGGAACGGGGAGACGGAGTCCCCAAGTCCCTGGTGCATCCTAGTCTCTGAGACATGGGGCAAAATGGGGTGGGGGGGGCGGGTGGGGAGGACACGTCTCTATGTTACTATGGATTATTGTTATAAGATTTAAAGGACAATCGATTTTGTTTTGCAATGTGAAGGAAGAGTTGGTCATTTGTAGAGTATAGAGGAGTTGTGGAGGATGGGGGGGCTCTCCTAAACACCATTGAAAATAATATAATTTGTAAAAGAAAATTGACAACTTACTTTATCTAGGTCATATTTTTCACAGTTTCCTTGCATATTTCCTTTGATATAGAACTAAGCCTTTGAATTTGATTCGCAAATGGTTCTATTATGAGTTAACTTTGTTTTAGAACAAGTTTGGGTTTTGGTTGTGAAAAGGGTAGAAGAATGAATAGATTTTTGTTAGTGTAGTTTTTTAATTTTTTCTATTTTGCTAGGTTTTTCCTACACTTTTAATAATCTCGCTTAGGTTAATAAAGCATGTCTTATTAGGTGAATGGGTTGTGAGGTGTCACCTTCCTACATGTGAGCATCCTTTAGCTATCTTAGGAAGATACTTTGCTATCTTTAGTCCGATAGATGGTTGCTCCTCATTGGTTGGTGTTGCCACCTCCTCCCTCTTTCTAGCCTATATAAGCATGCTACCTAGCTTGTATTTGTATCTCTTGTTTTTGCATCCTCTTAATGCTATTTTGCTTCCAACATTTGCATTACTCTCTTGGAGACTAACTCTATGATGCTATTTTGATTTTGTATCATTTGCATTCATAGTTTAGATATTTACTTTTTGCACTAGTTTTCTGGGTTATTAATCTTTTCAGATTTTAACATGGTATCAGAGCTTTTCTATGTGCAAGAGTAGATTTTAGTTTTCTTATTTGAGAGATTCGGGGGGGGGCAAATAAAATTTATTGTAGTTTTTTGAAAAACAAAGTATGCTCTTCTCTTGCATCTTTGGATGATCCTGAGAATTAGAAAAGTTTTGACAAAAACGGTTTTTCTCTAGGGTTTCAATTTCAAATCTGACAACCAACTTGTATATTTGGAGTTTTCAATCAGTTTTGCAGGTTCCAGCATGCCATTGATGGACTTAAGAAGCTGATCCAGCATTTGCATGTCATATTTTGGTTGCTGGGGTCGTTTTTTGATTTTTGGAGCCATTTTTTACTGTTAAAGGCATCTAATTTACACTACAGCAACATCTTTTGTACATCAGTAAGAAAAACGCTTTCTGGGTTTTATTCGCAGCCTCGAAAAACCATCTGGGTATCTTTTAGATTTTGCATGCAAGCTGTATATTTTTCAGAATCGAGCATGCAAAGCTACAGCCATACCCCTCTCCATTGGCAGTCGCAGATTTGAACGCAGTTTTCAAATGTCTCATTCTTGCTCATACGGACTCTGATTTTGATGATTCTTGTTATGAACTTGGCTATTTTTTTGTGCTCTATCCATTAGTGGAGTTGTTTTTTGATTTTCATACATGAATTCTTCAGAAATTGCAGATTCTCAGCCGTGACTGTGCACAGTTTTCGTTTTGGAAACTTCAGAGGATCATAACTTTCTCATACGACCTCGTATCGAGGCGATTCTTTTTTTGAAAGTGCATAATTTTTCGAGTAGATCGCAGTGGTGCTATTTTTTTCCTTGATTATTGTGCCCAAGTTTCACTTTTAGCATATGCTCTTCATGAGGAGGCCCTGTCGGTTTTTCTTCCGTAACTTGAGCATACAGACTTATTTTTTCGATTCGAAAAATGCGTTGGAAAGCTAGTTCTGAGATGGAGATGATGGTATAAGTTTTTTTGATTTTTGCTACAGTTTGGTTGCCTATTTTGGCAGTCAAAGCTAGATGTTCTATTTTTTCTTCCGGGAGCCATATCTCTCTCATTCAGACTCTTTTCTGGGCTTTCCAGATATCGTTGGAAAGCTGGTTCTATGAGTTATTCAGTTGCAGAGGTTTTTTATCCAGATTCTGCTCCAAGTTCTTTCTCCGTCGAGTTTTGCACTTTCGCACTCTCGCGGATTACTTGGATTCTATAGGTCTTGGAATCTCTTTTTCTGTTCTTTTGGCTCACTCTTCTTTCTGACTTTTGAGCATTGTATGCTTCTATTCTGTTGCATTCCTTTTTTTGTAAACACACTGAGATAAAGTGCCTACTTTTGCATATCTGGGATCTTGTACACCTTGTGTTTGTTTGTACTCGCACTCAGTTATAAAGTGCCATGGGGGGTCATGATGTTTTTCCATTTTGTGCTCATCCACCTTTGTCAAGTGAATTTTTCTTCCACGACATTAGCCCATGCAGTGTGTCGGTGACACCGCCCTTTATCCTGTGCTTGTACTTCTATTTCACTATTGGTGTTCCTGATTCTTCTTCTTGCAGATGTTTTTGGCATTGCATTTCAGTGTTCCTGTCACCCCTCTCCCTGTTCAGCATTATGGGGGGGTTCACTTGTTGTTCTATGCCTCTTTGGTTGATGGTTTGTGCCTTCTATTTCCATGGAGGTTCTACAGATCAACATTTTGACAGAGTTTGCAGCTTCATGCTTCAGAGATGCTTCATGCTCTTTTTTGTTCCTCTCTTTGGGACATTTCCTAGATTGGAGGCTTAGTTTCCTTCATCTAGTTCTTTTTCTTGTATTGGGTACCTGATCAGGCCTTGTTGCCGGGACCCATTTTCTTGCTTTCATAGCTTTGCTAGGTTAGCATCCACCTAAGCTTCGCTTATGGGGGGGTGTTAGTGTAGTTTTTTTATTTTTTCTATTTTGCTAGGTTTTTCCTACACTTTTAATAATCTCGCTTAGGTTAATAAAGCATGTCTTATTAGGTGAATGGTTGTGAGGTGTCACCTTCCTACATGTGAGCATCCATTAGCTATCTTAGGAAGACATTTTGCTATCTTTAGTCCGATAGATGGTTGCTCCTCATTGGTTGGTGTTGCCACCTCCTCCCTCTTTCTAGCCTATATAAGCATGCTACCTGGCTTGTATTTGTATCTCTTGTTTTTGCATCCTCTTAATGCTATTTTGCTTCCAGCATTTGCATTACTCTCTTGGAGACTAACTCTATGATGCTATTTTGATTTTGTATCATTTGCATTCATAGTTTAGATATTTACTCTTTGCACTAGTTTTCTGGGTTATTAATCTTTTCAGATTCTAACAATTTTACTAGAACTGTTTGTCAACCCTCATTTAAAGAGGTCTAAGCAAGGGTTTGTATAAATCTTACAGATTAACCATCCAAGATTTATTCTTTTTTGGTAAATTGTAGTACAATGGTATGGCTTAAAAATAGGATTGGTATCATGTCAAATGCTAATCGTGAACCATTTAGTGATGAAATGAACATGAGTCAAGAAGATGTGTCTCAAACTGCAATCGTGCCTTATGTTTCATTATCAAATGTATTGTGCAACCATATGATGATCATGTACTTGAAAGTAATTCCTCATATGATGAGGAGTTTGTTGCCTCAAATAATGTATAGATCACCACTATAAACCAAACTAAGTTTGTGGAGTTATATTGGAAATATAGGGTTCTTGTCAAATCCATTACACATGTCCAAGAAATGATTTAAGTTGGAACAATGAGGATCACCAACAATGGATGTTACATTAACTAAAGTTCAGTTAAAGCCTTTTATTTATCATGGTATTAATGAAGAGTATAAGTATAGTGATATAGTTAAATTTTTGAATTCACTTTCAAATGGGTAACAACTAAAGTATAACCACGTATACAGTTATGTTGACAATTCAGTTAGAAATAATTTCAATGCTTATGTTTCTTCTTGTATACTTGCACCCAGTGAGAACACTCAAATTGTTTTTTGTCTAAGTTTCAGTGGTAAACTATATATAAAATGGATTCACCTGTAGATCCTAAATATATGAGTGAGCTGAAATTATAAATGATAATTTGAGTGAAAGTGGAAGGTCTCCTCATAGTTTTCACACATGTTAAGCTTATTATGTCAATGAGAAAACCAGTTCTCAAAGAGATTATTGGAAGATAAAATGAAGGCGAATAAGGCTAAAATCAGTAAGATAAGGTCACTTGGTGAACATAATGTGGACTTTGAGAATACAATGAATTGCAGGAAAAGTGTGCATGAGGACATCAAGTTTGAAGTTGTAGAGGACTATACAGCTTGTAATAAAATTGTTTAGATTCATACATGTTTCCATGATGACTTTGGCGATCATATTACCCTTCTTTTGAAAGCCTTTACATTTATATGAGAGATAATTCAAAGGATGAACTAGGGAGGAAATCATAAGTTTTGGTACATGTGAAGTTCCCTAAATTTTTCCATAGGCTGCAAAGGGATGAATGTGACAAGGCTTTCTTGGGTGTTGAAGTTGATCAAAAGGTGGATTATCAGTGTTTTGAATTCCTAGTGTAGTTGATTGATGGTGATTAAACATGGTTGTGTTTCTGAATACGAGAGATGTCACCTGCATCCACCATGTTGGGAATACAATTTTTTTGATCCATATTATGATGCTTTTCAGTATATGCATGATCACTTGGTATCAACAAGTATTAAACATGTTGACAATGCTGAGTATAGTGGAAAGATGGATGTTGTTAGGCATGATAATGGATTGTTAAAAAGTGGGGAGGTTTTTTTTAATGGACTGTGCCAATGGAATAGATAAGCCCCGATGAGAAACTTGTCAGTAGGCCCACAGAACCAATTGCCCCTTAGTAGGGCACTTGCAAAGATAGCAGCCGATGAATTATAGCTATAGTTGGTCCTGCCCCATTTATCATTGATCTAGTTGACTCAGCATCACTACCAATAGCAGCATCTTATACCGGCATCACCTTTTCTCAGTTCTATAACCAGTTGCTGAGGATTTTATGGTTGCAACTTCCCTGTAGACATGTATTCAGAATGTGCAAGCATAGACAAGGCACATGAATTGTTCAACATAATGCCTGAAAGAAGTGCACTCTTGTGCACTACAATAATTGTAGGATGTACACAGAATAATTTCAATGAAAAGGCTTTAGAAAAATTCAAGCCAGAATCCACAACCTTTTCCACATCCTCTGTGCCTATGCCAAAATGTGAGCTTTAGACCATGAATGGACAACCATCAAAGCATAAAGGATATAGGAGCTTTGTCAGATAATGTTGCAATTGCTTTGGTAGGCACGCTTTCAAAACATATAATCATGGACAAGACAAGTGATCTGTTTGACAAAATGCCTTAAAGAAATTTCATCTCATGGATTGCAATAATTGGAGAATATGTACAAATAGGTGTACAACCAAATCATACAAACCTACGATATCTTGCATGCGCCAAAATGGGAGCTTTGGAACATGGTATAGATGATACACTTGGAAGACTGGAAATAACAAAGACAAGGCTCTTCAAATTGTTTTTGCTGTGCAGATATTGCGCAATAGTGTTACATCTCAATATTGCAGCCTCTCCTGTATGATATTGGGACAACAGTTGGCATAGTAAGCTGAATGGATTTAACATGGCAACACCAGGCCAAACTTGGCTGACTAAGATTTTGATACAAATAGCAGTACAATAACAAGAACTTGCAAAAAATTATATAATTTCTATAGCCAGAAGTAAATAAGAGAGCAAGAAAGGAAAGTATGAAATTCTATTAAAGATTATAGACTTGCTTTTTTAATTTACTGTACCACTCAACAGGTATATATGGATATATATATAAAGGGAGAGTGAGTTTCTATAGCTAGAAATTAACAAGAGAGAAAGAAATGGAAGTAGAAAACTATATTAGAAGTTATAAACTTTCTCTGCTGCTTTGTTGTACCATTTAATAGAGAGAGTTCTATAGGAAGAAATTAATTACAGAGCAAGAAAAGAAAGTAGGCAATCCTATTTTTAATTAATTAATAAACTTGCTCTTGATTTACTGTATAGAGGTGGTAGAAAGGGAAGGAAGAAATTCAAGTAATGATTAAAGTTTGCTTTCTTAAATTACTGTAGGGAGGGAGACCTTGTAAACTTGTAATTAACATATAAGCACAGTATAGAAACCAGATTCAGTTTAAACTTTAAAATTGTTTAAGTACATGATTTTTTTCTCAGATTTTAGGAGCAACTTCTACGAATCAGCAAATAAAGTAATTAAACTTTTCAATATCCATATCTATAGTTTTAATTCTAGCACTTTTCTGTTGTAACCAAATACACTTGAGTCCCTTTGATTGGATTTGGTCATTAATGAAATTTTATAATTTCCTTTTCTTGCTCTCTTCTTAATTTCTTGCACTATAGAAAGGAAGGGGATTGAATTGACTAAGTTGATCCACCTAGAGCACCAGTAGCTAAGGAGGCTAGGAACTTCAATGTTGTATTTAGCAATGGGGAGAAAATGGGGGGAATGTTACCCTCCAAGAAAGTTAGGGCATATTTAAACCAAAGAATCATTATACATGGAAAGAACCAACATTACTTTGCATTAGAAAAGAGCCTTAATCAAAATCCTAGTGGAAGTTTTACTCGGGGAAGAAATATACTGGAAACACGTCTAAAGAAGCTTGGCTTTCTGAATCAAAAAACTATCTGAATCCTTCCACTGCGCCCAGTTCAATTGATGGTCTAGCTCTCAAATGCGCGGGCTCTGCCTTTGCCTCTCCCGTTAGTGCTCACAGGAAAAAAAATGAAAAAAAATCACCTTTTTATTTATATGCACGTGTTAGAATTTTGACAAATATGGGAAATGTTTCAAAAAGAAAATCCAATTTTCCTTGTAAAATCCGACGGAGCAAAAGGCATCCCATGCCTCGTCGGAAATGTCCATTACAAATTTAACCCAAGTATGTTAATGCTTGTTGATATCTATTGTTTCAATCAAAATATTTTGATATTCATTGTATTGTTTTAATTTTAGCATAAACTTGATCATATAGCCTATGAATGAATATTTTATTAATTTCTACAATTCACAACTCTTTTATTTGACCCTCTAATTTACTTCTATGAATTTGAGATTAACTTATTTTTTTAGATCATAAAAACAACAAAAACTATTCTCCTTTATTATCCCATAACTTCTCGATTAACTATCTTAATATAAATAAAATTGTCAACTATAATAGTTTTTCTCTAAAGTCCACTTGCCATTTCACCCTATTTCCTTCTAGTTCTTCCTAAGTGGTAACTCTATACTATTGAATAATCCTAAAGTGTTTTTTAGAAAATTTGAACAATCAATGATTTTTGTTTGTTTTTTATTAGATTTGCAGGGATTGAATGGGCCCTAATATCAAATACAGTGAAAGATAAGCATTCAACAAAGAAGAACAGAAAATAAAGCCCGAATGGAAAAAATTGCTTAATCCAAGAACAAGAAGGATTTCTATAAGGAATCCAAAATTGTCAAGGGTATTTAAAAGGACCCAATACCTTAAAGGGTTTTCAAAAAGACCCTTAACCTTTAGGGAACAACAAAAATTCCCACAAGCCATCAAAAAACATCACTTCTAAAATAGCCAAGTACAACAAGTGTAGGGATTTTTCCAAGGATCCCTAACACTTTTGATTAAGTTTTGAAATGGCACTTGAAACTTCCTAACTACATTTGGTACTTAATTCCCCGAAGAAAACCACCTCCACACTAGCATAACTTCCCTTCACTTCTGTAGAAGGAGATCCCACCTCAATAAGAGTAATAAGAAGGAAGGAAACAAGTGGGCAACTTGAGAAAGCATCCACGCAGTCTCAAAGTAACTACTGCCAAGAGAATGACATACTTAGAAGCCACCCACAACTTCCTACCAACAAATCCCCACCTCTATATGTGATGCCTCTACCTAAACAAGGATATGGACACAAAAGTAGGGGCAAAATACACCATTGACAGAAAAAAGCTACCATATGAAGCACCACCTCAATAGATGGCGGCTTCACCTCCGTAGAAGCTACACTAGAGGGAGCCTAACCAATAGCCACAAAACTCCAACAGAGAAGGGGGCCAATAGAATCCCAACCAAGGCTAGATCTAACAAAAAGAAATACCAAAACAATGGTAGCATCTTAAAAATTGCTAGCACTAGCCTGAACATCGAGAAAATCAGAACTCACCACAACTTCCCATTACATAAGAAAAGCCAAAAAAAATCAGCAAGACAAGAAGCTCACAAGGATATTCAGATAGAGATGCCCTAGAAATTACATTTAAAAAATAGCCACAAAAACTTGTCAAAAGAAAAACATGCACCGCAACCTCAATGTTTATTGCTTAAATATCAAAATAAGGCTAAGGATAGGCCAAGAAACCCTACAAGGCATGGGTACACCATTCAAGGGGGAGAAAGATAAGAATCCTTGCATCCTTTTAGATTAACCAATAGCATACTTACAAGCATCTATTAAAATCCCCTATCTCATAAATGAGAGCTAAACAACCTCCAATAGAAGAACACAAAAGGAACTCCATCAGTTACATTATCAAACATAGCACCCACAACATCATTGCCACCATTCCCTCTAAACTCTCTGCACACCAGAGCCACATCGTGGACAAGAAGCTCATCCTTCCACCATTCAAGCCTGAGGTATAAAGACTAAAGAGGAGAGGAGTTTCTTGACAAATAGAATCTCTTCCAATAATCTTCCAAATAAAACCCCACAACAATTAAAAAAAAACTCCATTGGGGAGTTGTAACTGCAATAGAAAAAGTAAAGGCACCATTTATAGAATACCTCAAAGTATCCACTCAACACTTTTGGAGCCCAAGCCTCACACATCGAGGAGACCCAAAGCACAAAGTGACTATCACCACTACAAACAACAATAGGAGGTAGATTCTTATTGGTCCATAAAGGAGACTAAAGTCCCACATAAAAAACAAAGACTCGCAAAATCATAGCTCCCATCTTCCATCCCCATATTAATAATTTCATGCACAAGAACCAACTTATAATAGCGAAGGAACTTGCACCAAACCAATGTCTAGCTTTAGCTTCATTACCAAACTTATGCAACCCATCTCTGTACCAAGTTGGGCCAAGACCAAAACCAGTGACAGAAGGTGTAGCTGCTTCATTACAACCTCCCATGCCTCTACAATGGCATGTAGCGGTAGTAAGATCAAGCCAAGATGAGGGATACAGCTACTCAACCATGATTTTTGTATGTTACTTTGTTAGGTTGTTGATATTTCCACTTCTGATGAGACAAAAATGACATTATTATCCTTTTTGATAAAAAAAAATATGAATGACCACATCAAACATCCTTTTATTGTTGACGTAATAAAAAGTTATTATGAATGACCCTGATAAATAGTCTTTTAATGTATATTGTGTGCCCTCCAAGAACCATGTTTTAGGTATTCTAACCATAGATTAAATCTCTCCAAGAAGTGGTAGATATCTTTGCTTCTTGTGAGAACTTTTGCAAAACAAGAAATTTAAGGTTTTTTGGTGAGAAACTCAAGCCGAGAAGACCTTAAAATCTTGACAATAAGTTGGCCACTTCTTTGTGATAAATAGAGAACTTCTTGCGATAACTTAACTACTCTTGGGCAGCACTAGTAAAACTAGGATGCCCAATGAGTTGCCCATTCATTTTTTATTTTGCAATTTTGAGTGTTTGGAGGAGAAAAAAAGGGTTTGGGTGGAGAGAAATAGTCTTTGGCAGCCTTGTAGATCAATTTCAGTGGATTTGAAGTGAATTCCAAGCAGATTCGAAGAAATTTTTCAAGCAAATCTGGATTCACATGTAAGTTTTCTAAGTTCTTTTTCTTTTTGGTGGGAAGGGGAAGAGGAAGATGTAGATTAGTTTCATATTGTTCTTGACATTTGTATTTGCTTATCGTTTTACAAAGACAATTTTCTATTTCTAGTTTGCTTTAGAGTTCACAGTCTTTGAATATGGCTGTCAGCCATTGATATTCCACATGAGGAAGCAAGTTTGTTACATATTGCATTTGTATATATCTAGATCAGCTTGTTTGGCTTATTTACACATTTACTGAATTATCAGATGCATATCCTTATTGAATTTTGCAAAAAAATGTATCTCTAATTAAACTTAAGCCTTTTTAAAAATTCCCAATATTTCCCTGAGAAGTTGTCAGTTTATCTTCGATATTTGCCGAGAACTTTTTATTTTGCCTTACCAATAAGTGGCGGAGAACAAGATTTTGAACTATGATTCTAACTATAACATGTTATATTTTGCATGATTTATCTCTTGCTAGGTTTTAATTATTTTATTGATATTTCTTTTAGTTAAATGGTTTAGAATTTGTATTAGTTGCCAGGGTAATGCCTTTATCTTGGTCTCTCCTATACAATATGAATAATTGTGAATATTCTAGCTATTAGTAGTGTGATATTATTATTCTATATTGTTATACAAATTTGCTACAATTCCCTCTAAAATCCTCTACAATTAGATTCTCTTAACAAATTAGTTCTTCCCTCTTTTTCCTTCATGTACTTTTTCTTTTCATTCCCTTTGATGTCTTGTATTCTCCATCATACACAAATTTGTAAGAAACTACCATATTTGTCTTTTCTAATATCTACATCTAATAGAATAAGTACTTTGTGGACTATTTCTATGAAACAAGAGCTCTGCTTGAGCTGGAGTCCTGGCCTTTTGCAAGGGTTAGAAGCAGGTGAGACAAGCTTAGGAAAACAGGACTAGAAAATTACGTCCAGATTTAATAAGGTGCAGATTAGGATTAATTATGTCCAGTTTTCATAAGGTTTAGATTAGGATTAGCGTGTGATATTTGGGCACTGTAGGTATAGCAAGAAACAGTCATTATTATATCTATTTTGTATAGATAATAACCTTGGGGTCAATGCTCCTGAAGTACAGACATGAGAATCACACATCAATTTTGAAGAAGCAATGAGCTGCAAGATGAAATACGTTGTTAAGCTATCTGATTTTCTAGATTATTAGCTAGAGTAATCAATACAAAATAAGTGACCACAATGTCATGTGTTCAAATCTGAGAAGGCTATTTGCTATTAGGACAAGGAAATCTGTTATTTTCTGTGGTACCAGGTTCTCAGGCTGCCAGAAGATAGCAAATTAGCGCTTTTTATTTTCTGAAGTTGAAGGCAATAATGAGAACATTGCTTACAACAGTTGGTAACTGACCTTGTGTGAGGAATGTATGAGAGACTGTTTAATCTATTACTATATCACATGTCTGGTAACTGGTTGTAGACTGCAGAGGATGGGTTGCAAAACAGAGAAATAGTTGGATTGTCAATGCATTCTTATAATTTCTTCCTGCAATAACTTACGAATGTAATGACTCGTGAGTTTACATTTCCTTGCTTTCACTTTGTGTTGCGATGGTAAAAACAAGGAGGCAAACAAACTTTTATTTTTTTTGGGCTGTCTGCAGAAATAAGAGTAAATTGGTGAACAAAAATACCAAACAGAGCAAGAAGATTTGACAGGCAAAAACAGAGCTGAAGGCATTTGAGAACTAGAACTAGATGACCTATGAAGTTTCGGGTGTTTGTTTGTGGGGTAAGGATGTTCGGTGAATAAGGAGGATATGGTGCTTCCTATGAAGTTTCAGGTGTTTGTTTGTGGGGTAAGGATTTTTGGTGAATAAGGAGAATATGATTCTTACTTTGCAAACGAAAGTAATAGTGAACATCTGACAAATTTTGATACTACAACTCACTGTCCCATGATCAATTCTAAAAAATTGGCTTTCATCTGTAGAGACTTTCATCTGCAGAGACGTTAAAGCTATATGTTGTTATTATCATTAGTTGACACTAAGTTTTCAAAATCTCATCATATGTATCCACAAATGCCCCTAACCCATATTCAAACATAACGTTGAGAAAATGGAAGAACAACATTGATTTACAAAAAAAAATCAAATTGGAATGTTTTGTCAGAGAATCCAAAATCTATTATAGAATGCAGAATTAACCTTTCCAAAATATATTAAGGATGGAATCATCTAAACTAGTATCCCTGCATCCAAAATCCCTTGTTGTATAGAGAAGTTAATGATCAGCCAATGAAAATGTTTGATGACATTGGTGGAGTCTTCTAATGGAATAACCTTAAAGAATAATGCAGAATAAAGAGTATTGACTATAGTAGCATCGGTCAGTATGGAGGGATGTAAAACTGATGACCGGGTAACAGTTAGATTGCTGATGGAGAGGAATATATGTTTAGTTTTTATATAAGATTTTGTATGTATGCATGTAAGTGGACTGGTACACATGCATGCATACAAAATCATATATATAAACTAAACATATATTCCTCTCCATCAGTGATCTGACTGTGCATATTTTGCGAAGGACGAATCCCTCAATTATCTCTTGAAATCGGTCAAGCATTGTTCAAATTATACATTGCTTTATATATAGATCTATCTCTATTAGTTATTCAAACTAACACCAAATGTGATCAATGCTAAATTAGTTTATTTGCTGAACACCTGATTAGGATTGGGGCTGTTTGATAAGTAATCCTGATTGAAATGTTATGCCTCCTCATTCAGAATAGACATGACCACCCTTTCAAAGGGCTATATATGTGGATATACTTGCAAGAGATAGAACCATTGAAAACAATATATAGTTCTATATCTGCATTCGGATATCAGAGGCAATAAAGGCGTTAACTCCAGAATTTACTTCTCAAGTCTGAATATTAACTTTGGCATTTTGATCGCTTATACCTGCAAGACTATACAATCTGATCAGTATTCTGAAATTGAATAAATTACAGTCTGCTATTAAGTTTACCATTGCATTTGTGTGGTATTAGAGCCAGGTTAGGAAGATCAAAGGTAAACTTGAGAAATCAGACTATCTACGTTGATAAGGTTCTGTCACACTTCATTCAAAATGACAAATCAGATTTGAGGATCACCTTGAGGGAGCCAACAACTTCATAGTGTGGAGATCAAGAATCGTGTAGATATTTGATGAGCACAAAGTAGACTCATGTAAAGATAAAAGGGCAGAACCTGAGGATGAACCAGAAAAATCTCAATGGATTGAAAATAACTAGAAAGCTATGAAATTGATAGTGGATTTTGTGAGAGACCACATAGTACCTATACTGGCAAAACAAACAACTGTAAACCTCATGTTAAAATCTCTAGAGAGCACCTTTGAGATAAATAATACGGGAAGAACTCTTGCACTCAAAATATAGTTGAATCACATAAGTATGAATAAAGGAGAATCTGTGATTGCCTACTTTATGAGAATAATAGAGTTAAGGGATCAACTATCGAACATTGGGCATGAGATAGAAAGCAAAGAATTATCCCTAATAACCCTAAGCAGACTATCCTATTCATGGGAATCATTCAAGAAAGGCATAAATGCAAGGTCAAAACTCCCAAAGTTAGACCACCTAAGGTTTGATTGCCTACAAGAAGAAGCTAGGCAATTACCAAAAGGAATCAAACAAAAATCCATAAATGAAGACCTAGATGTTCTGAATGCCAAAAACTATAAGAAAGGGAAGAAGAACTTCAAAAGGAAGAAAAAATTTCATGGAAAGGGCAAGGAAAGGAGAGATGCTTCGCAAGTCCAATGTTTTAGATGTGATGAATATGGACATTATGCTACTAAATGCCCTGGCAAACTTAAAAACAAGCATCCTATGTTGAAGTCAGAAAAACAAATACAAAAGTGGATCTTGAGAAGTTCCTATTCTATTCAGCACTATCAAATCATGTATCAAATAAAGTCAATACCTGAGTAATTGATAGTGGGTCATCTAGACATATTACCAGATTGTGAGAACATTTAGATACTATGGTTGAAGAAATTGAGAAAGAGGTAACAATTGGAGATGACTCTGTACATCTTGTAAAATGAGTGGGATCTTGTAAAATCGAATTAGATTCGGTTATCACTATTCAACTACAAGATGTACTATTTGTACCAGGAATTAAAAGAAACCTAGTATCTATATCTTCTCTAGAAGATAATGGATATAGAGTCACTTTCATGAATGAAAAAGTCTTGGCATGGCCAAAGAGTGCCACTTTTAAGAAGGCTAAAATAATAGGTGTAAGACATGGATATCTATACAAACTTTGCATTGAGTCAAAACAAGCACTCATCATGAAACCTATGACTCCAATGAAATTTGGCACAAAAGATTAGGGAACACACATTTTTGAGCCCTAACATCTATGAAAAAAATATTGAGGGGACTTTCCAAACTAAATGCAATCCATAATGTAAGGGGTGTGCCTTAGGGAAGAACACTAAAGGATCCATCCAAAATAGTTTAAGAAAAACTGAAAATGTATTGGAATTAGTCCACTGAGACTTATGTGGACTTATGTCAACCCCCTCAATGGAAGGGTCTCTATACTATGTAGTTTTTGTGGATGATTTCTCCATGTATAGGATAAAATATGGATGAAGAATAGGGTTTAGAATAATGCACATGAAAGAGACCCTAAATCCATATTTTACACAGACATATAAATTCTTATGATATGGGATATAAATATGGGAGACTAATATTGAAATGAAGAAATAAAAAAGTAGTTACCTCCAGAAAAGAATCGGCTGAAAACCTTATCAGATAGTCTTAGAAACTACTGATTGCCGCTATCCTGAACGGAAACTGCAAGATCTACAAAACCTAGAAATCTTTTTCTTTTCTGAGGATAGGTCGACCTTGACCTGCACTACTTTGACAAAATTTTTGTTCGCAGATCCCGCAAGTTCGACAAAAAGGGTATCCAAATCTGTACTTCAATTCGCTATTCCACACCTGTACCTGCAAGAAAAATGATTTTGTTTGTTGGAAGGGGGGTTTGCCTTGGTCAAACCATATTTTGGAATCAACCTTGAAATGTAATTGAAATTGCAATATGAATAAACAAAGTAAATGGAACTATTCACCTTGCTTATATCGAAATCCTTGTGGAGGATTCAAATCCTTGAATCCACAAGTATGGATGCTCCAAATGAATGTAGAATATGATGTAGGATGTCTCAAATCAATTGTCTTAGATCTTCAACACCAATATTGAATGGATCTTGGATTAGAAAGAGGCTTGAATGGAAATGGATGAATCTTCAACAAGAGGGCTCCATAGAGCTTGAATCCTTCAATGGCTACTAATGGATCTCCTTGATGAATTGAATGCTTGAAGATTGATGTTTGCTTGAACTTGATAATGCTTGAATGCTTGATCATGAAAGATTATAATTTTGTCTTATCCACTTCTGCCTTGTTAGAGAAAATGAGGGAAGAAGGCTTCCTTATATAGAGATCTAGGGCACAAACTTCTAGAGAAGGCCGACATGGGAACATTAAATCCCAATTAATCTTAAGCCCTAGAAATTGACCTAGATTAAATGTAATTTAAAAGTTTACCATTTTGGAGACAAAAACAACCGACCCGGAAGCTGAAAAATATTTTTTTCAAAACCCGACATCTGGAAATCATGGAACTTTGAATTTTGGACCCGGGGTCAGGGACAAGGTCGACCTTGCCCTAGGTTAGTGTTGAGGTCATCCTTGACCTAGGTCAAGGTCAAGGTCGACCTCGACCTTGACCTAAAAGGTCATCCTTGACTCTGAGGTCAAAAATCTCAAGATCTCAGTCTAGAATGCCAGAAAAGTGCAGAAATAAAGTGGAAAAGGGGGCAGAATAGGGGAAAAAGCCAGATCCAAGTCAAAGACCCATTCAAGGTGCATGACATGACCCCAAACCACTTACATTGAGGGCTAAACCAGTCTTAAATGAAAGTGCTTCCATTTTCCGACGATACACTCCATAAACACCTGGATCTACTTCCTGAAATGCAAAGATTCAGAAGAGATCCTTAAGAAATTCAAAGAATTCAAGGCCCCATCAGAAAACTCATCTGGAAAGAAAGTTAAAACCCTAAGAATTGACAATGGGAAAGAATTCACTTTCAAAATCTTTAGAGAATTTTGTATTAATGTCGGGATTAAGATGGAGTTCATTGTACCCTATAATCCTCAACAAAATGGGGTAGCTGAGAGGAATATTATAACTATTGTGGAAGTTGCAAAGTCAATGATGTATGACCAAAATCTTGATACTTCGTTTTGGGTAGATGTGTCAAGAACAACTGTCTATATTCAAAATAGATGCCCTTACTCACATCTTGATAATAAAACACCAGAAGAGGCCTTTACCGGGATAAAACCTGATATAAGCCATCTTAGGATATTTGGGTGTCGTGTATTCATACATGTACGTAAAGAGAAAATGGCAAAATTAGAACCTTTTGGGAGAAAAGGAATCTTTGTAGGTTATAGTGAAACTTCTAAAGGCTATAGGATATACCTACCTGATATACCTACCTGATCAAAGCCAAGTAGAGTTGAGTAGAGATGTGACCTTTGAGGCCTTCAAAGGGCCAAAGAGCTCAGATTAGTTAGAAATTTAGGACTCACTCGAGAATATGGAGGAGGAACCTACTTTTGAGCCTCAGACAATTGCTAGAAGAAACCTCTAACAAAAACCAAACTGATCTTGAAATTCAGAGGGAGCAAAATCATAATGTTGACAAAAGGAAACAACCACTTTGGGCTAGAAAGGTTGTTGAAGTAGAAAAGTTTGCTGCACCTAAACGCACCTTTAGAGAAACTAGTTGGCCTAATATACTATCAAACTACGTGGCACTAATGCATGAGATTATAAATTCAGAACCTATTAGTGTAACTGAAGCTCTTAAACACCAAACATGGAAAGATGCCATGATAGAAGAGTATCAATCCATTCTAAAAAATGATGTGTGGGATATAGTACCTATACCTAAGGGGAAGTCCCTATTGTCTCCTCTAAATGACTCTTCAAAATTAAACATGCTGTAGACAACAGTATAGAGAAACATAAGACACGTTTTGTAGCAAGAGGTTTCTCAGAAAAGGAGGCAATTGATTACGAGGAGACATTTGTGCCAGTTGCTAGATATACTTTTGTTAGAGTAGTTATAACCATTGTTGTAGCAATGGGCTAGAAGATACACTAGATGGATGTTAAAACGACACTCCTGAACATGACTATTCAAGAAGAAGTATATCTAGAACAACTTGACGGTTTTGTGATTCATGATGCAAATTGAAGAAAGCCTTGTATGGACTCAAACAGGCTCCTAGAGCCTAGTTGTTACATCCTAAGTTTTTGCTAAATTTAAAATAATCTTCTAACCATTGAAAATTCATGTGAAGTTAGTTAATTGGTAAAGTTGTTGAGATATTTGATTCATGTGAAATGGAATTTTGGTTATTAGTTATAATTTCATATGACATGTTAGTTAGTCTTTATGATAGAAATTGAAACATGAATATTTTAGAAATTGAAAATGATTATGTAATATTTTATTTATATTTCAAAACTATGAAAACATGTTATTACTTTGGAACCTTTTTCGTTTTTGCAGGATTACAATGAAGGGGGGAGTGTTGCCAAAATGAGAGTTTGGAATGGGACACCTAAATCCATTGTCAAAACATCAGCTATGAAATCCAACTACTTGGTTCAAGGATGAAATGGCTGGACAAACAAGAATGTACAAAGGATTGCCATGAGCTAACTAGTCGAATTATAACATTATAAAAAAACTCAAATGAGAAAGATTACCTTCATAATGTGGATGATCTTTGTATACCTTGCAATTCCTTCATGTCTTAGTATATTAATATCGTGTCTATACTCATACTTGGGTGGTTGTAAAATATGTACATATGTATACACACACATACATATGTATGCAAACCTATATATATATATATATATATATATATATATATATATATATATATATATATATATATATATATATATATAAGTTAAGATACTCAAACAAGCATGAATATAAAGGGGCGACACTAGTATATTAAGGCATGAATGAAGACATCAGTTGCCACCCTTAATTTTATTTCGGAGTTTGGCAATAGTTATTTATTATGCCTTGAGCGGCTACCTTTTCCATATCTCTTTTATGTCATTAGGCTATATGTTTAATTCCATTTTAAAAAAAATTCAAATTCAATTAGAAGGCTCGTGCGAACGCCTTGCCACTTCAATAATTCTTGCATAACTGAGCATGCACATGGATGCCTCTTTGCATATATTTGCTCCCCTCAACAAGGATGCATTTATATATATTGCCTTTCACCTTCTCGGTCGGTTCTCCAAAGCATCTTTGCCTTTGCCATAATTCATTTTACTTGCCATGCTTTTTTGCTCTTTCCAAGCGAGAGTGTGATCATATACAATGACTATCTTTGAATTAGCTGAGCTTGTTTAAGATTTCTCAAGATTCCTTATGGTAGACGAGATTTTAAGATTGATAGCACATGAGGGTTTCATACTTGACATCATTACATTTACATTTCCAAATCGTGCTAAACCGATCTTAGGTCCTACATTACATTTTTTGTATTGTTATCCTGCTTAAGTCATGCATTTGAAATTGCTGACTTGCCTCATAAGGAAGGCTTCTATATTTATCTTTTCTTGAAATCCAGAATCGGGATGATTTTAGCCCGAGTATTCTTTATCTATTAAAATTTTAATAAGAAAAGAACAACTTTTTTATCGAAAGACCTTGCCTGTGATAACTTTTGAAGGTGAATGCACCTATGTTATTATGTCAAAGAGTGCTAACTCATACAAAGATATGGTCAATATATCTCTAAGATGGGGTGCTGCTCCATATGATAATGAATTAATCAAAATGAAAGCATAACTCATTTATGATGCCATAGGCCAGATTTGGCATGAAAGATGACAATGTATATAAATCATATATCATGTAAGAAACCTCCACAGAATTCATCGATGAAGGCCGGTATGGTCGAGATGAAGGGAGTGAATGGGAATATCCCTGCAATGAAAAGGGAACATAATCAGTAACAACATTCAAATTTCAGTAACAAAATTAGCTCATGGAAATCCTTTGTATAATTTCTTGTTAAGTTGAGTGGTGGGTGATCAGGCATCTATGTTGCCCATTCGAAATCCTTGGCCAAAGTAGGTTAATGGCATGATTTCCACTGCGATCTCTAGAGGTTAGAGTGCTAGCAGCTAGAAGATAGGCTGATTGGAAAGCATCCACGATCTCATCAGCTAACTAGTCAACACTCTAACACTAGGATGCTTAGTGGCAAGACAGTGGTGTCCCAAGGGTAGGGAGGGCCTTTCTCGATGGAGATTGTGTGGGGATACTTGAAGGTCCGTAGTTGGGAGGTTAAGTCCATAGCAATGCTTCTCCTCTCTTCTATATGCCAAGATTTGCACAACATAGGGACATCATCATTTGCTTTTTCTCTGGTATCTATTTCATGTTTCTGTATTTCATCTAATGTACATATTATCATGTAATTTAAATTTTGCATTTTCTTATTTCTAGATGTCAAAAAATTAGATATAGGAAATGAAATGCAATGGTAGGTTCTAACTGAATATCATGTGAACCTAGTAGTTGAAATGATTGTTAGTTTCTAGTTATTGGAATATAAGTTACAGCTAATTAGTATTTTTCCCTTCCATGTGAAAGAGTAGAATAACTGATATAACTGTCTCATCTTTTATTCGGTTAAGATTTTGATGTATTTCATTTGTTTATTGGTTAAAATAGTTATCAGAAATTTATTATGTTACACTAGTACAAGAGAATTGATAGATACCTTATGGGACTAGGCTACTCTAAGAATGAAGTTGATCCAAATCTCTACTTTAAAGTCATTAAATGTGACATACTAATATTAATTCTATATGTTGATGACCTGCTGGTTACATGGAAGATCAACTCATTACTCAATGCAAGAAAGATTTGGCATCAGAATTTGATATGAAGGATTTGGGTATACTACACTTTTTTCTAGTTGGAAGTCTAACAAATGCTTGATGGTATCCTTCTAAATCAAGGAAAATATACCGTTGATATTCTAAAAAGATTTGGAATGGTAAATTGTAGGCCTATGTCCACACCCATTGAAACAAACTTAGACAAGTTGAAAGAAGTAGCAACTGAATCTAGATTTGTAGATCCTACCCTCTATAGACAAATCAATGGATTCCTGATGTACTTGGTTAACACACGACCTGACATTTGCTTTGTAGTGAATGCTTTGAGTCAGTTTATGTGTGAACCATGTGAAATACACCTTGTTGCTGCTAAACACATTTTGAGGTATCTATAGGGCACTATTGGATATGGACTCAAATATAAGAATGTTGATCTAGACTTACATGGATACACAGATTCAGATTGGGCCAGAAGTGTAACTAATTGAAAGAGCACGTGTGGATGTTGTTTTAGTTTGCGATAAGTAGGAAACAATCTTCTGTAGCACAAAGTTCCAATGAAGAAAAATATATTGCAGCCGCCATGGGAGCTAGAGAAGTAGCATGGCTTCGAAAATTGATTGTGGGATTATTTGGAACATTCTTGAAACCTACTACTATCCATTGGGACATTCAAAATTGCATTTAGAGATCTCTTATCACTGTGTGAGGGATATGGTTGAAAGGAAAGCAATTCAATTGGAATATATTTGTACAAATGATCAAACAATAGATATCCTTACTAAGCCTCTCTCTAGATTTAAAGTGGAGCACCTCAGAAAGAAACTTAGTATGGTTGAAATGTAATTCATTGACACTAAATCTCAAAAATTGTTCTTTTCTACTAGTATATATTTTAAAGACGTTTAATGTGTAAACTCTTCTGTCATATGTGTGACTATGACTTTATGGGCCCCTATGTATATTACTGGAAGGTGATGATCTTCCTATAATATACATTTGTATTCAACATTGTAAGGTGACGACTTTACAATGTCTACTTCATGATAACTTGATAGTTAATATCTCTCAAACTAATTGATTGATATCATGCTGACTTGATATCTATTGCAGATCAATTTGGTCTTAATGAGATAATCATGGTGGACATTATGTGACGTATTGTCCATGGACGTGCCATGACATGTTATGGTAGACATCATGCAACGTGGTGTTAGTGCACATACCATAACTAGGATATACAAGTATCATACCGACTTGATATTTTGTATACTCATTGATATCACGTGCTAGGTGATATCTAAACCTATTCATACCTTGTTGCCTTTCCTAGCTAAGAGGGAGTTTTAAAATATAGTAGCATCAATCAGTATGGAGGGATGTAAAATTGATGTTTGGGTATGCATACATGTATACCTTGTGAACTGGTATACATACATACATACAAAAAAATTAAAAAATTAAAAATTAAAACTATATATATATATATATATATAAACTAAACATCTATTCCTCTCCATCAGCAATCTGACTCTGCATATTTTTCCAAGGATGAAACCCTCAATTATCTCTTGAAATCGATTAAGCATTGTTCAAATTACACATTACATTATATATATATATATATATATATATATATATATATATATATATATATATATATCGCTTTCTATTAGTTATTCAAACTAACACCAAATGTGATGGGTGCTAAATTAGTTTATTTGCTAAACACCGGATTAGGGTTGGGGCTGTTTGATAACTATTTCTGATTGAAACGTCATGCCTCCTTATTCAGAATAGACATGACCGCCCTTTCAAAGGGCTATATATGTGGATATACTCGCAAGAGATAGAACCATCGAAAACAATAAATAGTTTTATATCTGCATTCGGATATCAGAAGCAATAAAAGCATTAACTCCAGAATTTACTTCTCAAGTCTGAATAATAACTTTGTCATTTCGATCGCTTATACCTGCAAGACATTACAATCAGATCAGTATTCTGAAATTGAATAAATTACAGTCTTCTATTAAGTTTATCAGTGCATTTACAAAGAGAATAATTGAGGCTGTTAAGAGTTGGATTAATAAAATACAGTTTGGAAGAATTCAGAATTTGTTTGAAGAAGAGCCATACTTCCTCTCCCTAATCGGAAGAAATGGTTTGAACAATTAGAAGCAAGATTTTTGTATCTATTGCATAACACTGGCTAGGTCCACTGTTTCAAAAGGGGAGTATACTGCCCACAGTGATACTTTATTCACCAGAACATTTTACCTTTAATTTGTTTTAGACCATCCCTACCATGGTAATGTCTACATTTTGACATGTTCAACAAGGACTTGGGATTTCTCTTTTCCTTCTTGAAGACTTGTACGTATTTTCTAATCCCTCAGCCTGAAGATAAATAAACATTTAACTTGAAAGACCCATTTCGATAGATAAATCATTCAATTTGAATGACCCATTTCGCCCAAATCAAGAAAAAATTGTAAAAAATTTGCAGAAAAAGAGACATGACCAATGCTGGGACATTAGTGGGTTATGGTTGCGGCTTGGCTCTCACCACTAATGGTGTTGATATGTGCAAGGTGGACTTGGAACTTGGAGTAGGACGAGAACGAGCTAGCTTTCCTCATGCCGGTTCTGGATGACTTTCGTGGTTGGGAATACTCCACGTGACTGTAGATTGGGGTTTTGCATGCAAACAACTTAGAATGCAAGAAGCGGAATTTGATAATGGTATTTAGAAGTAGTAGAACGGGGAATTGAAACAATCCATAAGAGACCATCAACAAGTCATAACTAGCCATGAGAAATTTTAAAATTTAGAAGCATCAATGAAGATGACAATTTCCAATTTTAATCTACATAAAGCAAAATATACCAGCAAAGATGATTTTTTCAAGCATGACAAGGATTGCAAACTATCACCAAAATCCTTGTCACAATAATCTTCGGTGCTCTTAAGACATTCCACGATGAATAGCATGTTGCAGCTAGATCATAAGATCAAAAAATCCTAACCTATATTCTGTCAAGGCGGCAAGAAATATCTAGATTGTTCTCAAGATAAAAACCAAAACTTCCTCAGCACATGACACTATGGCGTATAGTCCCAAATGAACAATAATTGTTGCCAACTAATTCATTTCATGTTTATCCATTGATTTTTGAATAATAAAGCAGCCAAAACAAGGGGGCTGGCCCTTACATAAGACAAATTGGCCTGCAACCAGCAGATTACTATTCAAACAAAAGATTACCCCCTACTACTGCTTAACAAAACAAAAACATCATTCAAAGAAGCATAATAATAAAAACTACTAGGCATCCTACTAAGAAGACCTGAAACAGTACTACTTAAAAGAAAGGAGATTTTAAACAAAGGCAAAACGACCTTTAAACAAACAAAGTCCTTAAACTAGAAAATCAACAAACACATAAAACAAAGGGGAGTAGGTCCTAATTGGACTTCTTCTCATCCTTCCCTTTGAGAAGGATGTTGGCCCAATCTTCTGCCAAGAAATCAAAGAGCATCCTGGAGTCCTTGTGAGTCAAATCCTCCTCTTGGTTATCCTTCAGTAGGTGCAGGGTGGTGGCCGTCGTGTGTGTCACCTTGATGGTAAACTTTCCCAGAAGTTTGACCCTCTCCTCCAGAGCCTACATCCAATCTCTCAGGTCTTTAACCTCCACATTGTGGGTCTCCTCAGTATCCTTGAGCTTACCACCCGAATTGCCCACCACCATGTCCTTGCCTTTATCCTGCAAAACCGAGGGGTTTGAAGTACTCTTTTCTTTAAGTATCGCTCTAGCCAGAGATGACACCGTCGTAGGGGAGGGGGCCTTTTCCACCATTTTTAGGAACTGATCCTACGTGAGGTCCACCATACCCATGGTAATAGAAGTGGAGACATGGGTCATCTCTTTGCTCTCCTTATCCTCACCACCCGAGCCTGACATAGAAGAGTTCGAAATTTCCACCTCCTTATCCTCTTCATTCCCCAAGCCATAGTTCAACATCAATTGTTTCACTCTTTGTTTGGGGTGGGTTGTCTCCTTAGAATCTGAATCCTCCTCCTGTGAAGCAGTGGACCTCATTTTCTTTTTGGCATTCGTTTTTGAAATTCTTCCAGACCTTGAATTCCACCTCTAGCCTCTTCTTCCGACTCCTCCAGCTCCTCCTTCCCTTTCTCCGTTTTCACTTTTTTACCAGGAGGGGTAATTTGTCTCTCCTCAGGGGACCCATTGGGTGATGGTTGGGGGCTAGGGGCTCTAGGGCTAGTAATTCTCAGAGGGATATGGTGAGGGCGGGGGTTACGAAGGGTCGAGATATCAGCCTCCACAATTCTAGGGGTTAACAATGCCAAATGGATTGGTAAAGGCAGAACATCAAACTCTAGTGAAGGATTTTATAATTAACCCCCTTTTTCATCTTTTCCTTAACATCAGAAATAGTATCAACTAATTCATGTAATAGGAAGAAAGGAATAGAAATATAATCACGATGGCGGAAATGATTTAGGAGGGGAAAATGGTAATAGTAGCACACACCATACCTCCCTTCTAAGGTGAGATATTTCATTAGTACCAAACAATCTTCATTCCATGGCTCTAGAAGCTTATCACGTAGAAACCCTTGTCGATGACGAATGAGTTCTTCACCTTCTTGAAAGAAGCGATTTAGACTTGCTTTGTCCGCAACCCTAGTCACCTTTTGCCATTTTCTCCCTTTCATTGCAAGGCCCACCGCCAAAGAAATAATTTCCTCCGACACCTGAAACGTAATACCATTAATCGTCACCTTTCTATCATCCCAGGAATTCACAAATTGCTGAGAGCAACTCTCATCAAAACCATTTAGCGCCTCCATGAACAAGACCAATCCCCTTAAGTATGTACCAGGTTAGGGGTTTATGGGCACTCTCCTCTATCATCGAAGACTCAATATGCAACAGATCTGCCCCCATCGCAGAACCCTTCACCACAATTCTCACACCTTTCAAAGCTCTAGACCAGAGGTAAATTTTAAAAACATAGTCACACTTACGTGAAAAAATAAGTTGCACAAAATACTCATAAAAGCCTTTACTGTCATGAATACCTGTGTCACTTCTCGGATTTGTTATCACGTGCCAATTGCTGTTACCCCTATACCACTCAATATCATCATCTCCAAGAAGCCGAAGCCTTTTGAAATTTGAATTATTACTCGGTGTCCAGTATGAAAAAATGATAAAGTAAATAATAAAAATTACACTCGAATCATATACTTCGATTTACTTTCCCTTTTGAACCACGCAAATTTATTATTGGAAGTACCCTTTCCATCATTTCTTGCCATCTGTCCATAGTGAACCAGTCAGAAAATAATTTTATTTTTGTATATATTAGTTGTTTTTCTGGGGTCAGAAAATAATTTTATCCCCAGCAATATTGGCAACAACCAATAGAAAAATAGGAATTAGTGATCAATAATTCACTTTAAAACTAAAGACTTCGGAACCTTAGAATCTTGAATTTTCCTTACTGTTAAACTAATTGAACATCAACCTGTGGAATCATTAGAATTTAATACCCTAAGGCAGGGACAAATAATTACTATTTTTATGATAGAGATACATGTATACTTTTTTAAAATTTTATTTCAATTGTTATCCTAAAAATTCTTAGTTCTCATGTATCATAATGTTATATCTTTAATTTTATTTGACCTAATACTAATGTTATTTATTTGTCTAATTACATATGGAAATTTGTGATACTATATATTTTTTTTGTTATTAGTCCCTGCCTTAGAACTAATGTTCCCAGTTTCCATGTTGAATTAATTTTTGGAGTTCAAAAATTCAAAATCTATAAAGTTTGATGCATGTTTATTTAAAAAATATTTTCTTGGTAGAAATTTCAAAATTTTGATTGGTGAAGGATAATTTTGCTGGGGTCTTTTTGCGTTTAAATTTAAAAAAAATAAAAAATCAATGACAAGATATACATGATTTAAATGCAGTGCATTTAATGACGAAAGTGACAGGAACAACAGATGGTGAAACTGACCAGAAAGTGGATGTCTAACATCTTTTTAACTGGAAATTTGTGATTTTATCATCAACCAAAATAATTGACGGTAGAAATTTGTGCCGAAAATTTACTATTTTGTTCATCAACAAAAAAAAATCTGGTTGAAGTCACTTTGAGGAGGACATCTCTACTTGCAGTACACTGAAATCTTATGCTGGGGATAAAATGTTGGTATTAGAAAAAGAATTAAAAACTGAGGTAAAAAAAAATTATTACCTAATCTCTGATGATTACATTTACATTATAAAATAATTTAATCATAAAATTGGTAACTTATAATATCACACATTCAATGTCATACAATTAAATGTAATAACTATTTGGAATTTGTTACTGGTTACTAGTGTGCTGGAAAGTATTTAATTACGACTCTAAATTAGATAGTATAATGATAAATTTAATTAGATATCAAAGTTTAGTATTACAAAGATAACTTTTTTAACATAATCTAAAGATATCTAATAAATAAATATTTTGTTTCAAATAAGTATAAATTTTAAAAAATATTTTCATTATTGGGAGAATTTGAATTAAAATAGTGTAAGTTGCTTATTTATTTTTAATAGAAAAATATGTAAAAAATATCAAAGGAATTTCTTAAAAAAATTTGTTTGAGTTTAATTTGAATTTGATGTAAAGATATAGTTTCAAATGCACACAATAAATAATTTTATAATAAAAATTAATTTGAATTTTTTTAAAATTAAATTTTATTTAGATGATTGATCATGACTCATGTTCTTAAATTTGAAATATTTTGTAATATATAGAGAGAAGTTGAAATGTCAGTGATAATAAATGAAAATTCAAAATTGATTCATGGTTATGGTCATTATATGTATTTAGTGTTTTAATTTTTTCAAAGAAAAATTTGGTGTTCTATATCAATTGTCATATATACAAAATGGTTAAATTCAATCACATCTATTGATCATTTTCTACTATTTAGCAATTATTTTTATTTCAGAATAATTTCTACTATTCAGCAACTATTTTTATTTCAGAATAATACTTATACAATGACAACTACCATTCACTATCTTCCCCTTCCAACCCTATCATAAGACAGCGACTGCAGCTCTCTTAGAACTCTTGTTTTTCTTCTTGTTGTAGGGAATCTCCCAATTTCTAACTCCAGTTCGCTAGAAATAGCCCTAAATGAGTAAAAAATATGATCAACCACACTGTTACCATGGCATGTTTGACCTTTAATTTTCCTTGAGATGATTTATATTAGTTTCACTTGGGAAAGTGAAAGCCTATTGTATTCTATAGAGTAAAATAATGTCTCTGCGGGCCAATCATTTGTTAGTCGTTTACCTATTTCTAGCTTTGCACAGATACCTGGAAGTTTCGTAGTACTAATATATATATATTTTTTTATGACAGGCAATGATTGTTCTAGAAATTTATAAAGAACGTCTGCAAGCTTTCATAGAACTAGTTGAATTTCTTATAAAGGCCCAAAATGAATTTCAAGCTGAACACCTGAAAGATATGGACAGAGCGGCAGAAAGTTGGAAAGCAGAAGGACCTGAAGCTGAGCATTCGGAAGGTATGAAAGGAGTTGGAGACAGTTGGAAAGGAGGAGGACCTAACGCTGCAGCTGAACACCAGAAAGATAAGAAAAGTGTGGCAGAAAGTTGGAAAGCAAGAGTAAATCGAGTTGAAATCGAGAAAATTTGTAAAGGAGTGCTAGAAAGTTGGGAAGCTGAACACTTAGATGACATGGAAAGAGTGGAGGAAACTTGGAGCGTACGAATTCGAGCTGGATTTGTGAGAATTCTTAAAGAAGTTTTAGGAAGTTGTGAAAGAGAAGAATCTGAAACTGAAGCTGAAGCTGAACGCTCAGAAGATACCAAAAGAGTGTTAAAAAGTTCGAAAGCACAACAACCTGAAGCTGAACTTCCGGCATATCCCGTGTGGGAAGATTTAACTGCATGTTTGTCTGAAGTTAAACCTATGGAACAAGTGGACAGACAGTTGGAAAGCTGGAAGGCAGGAGCTGGAGATGAAGTACTGGTGGATTTTAAAAGAGTCGGCTCAGGTTGGAAAGCAGTAGGGTTTAAAGCTGAACACCCAGTAGATACTGTGTTGGAAGGTATGATTGCATCTATGTCTGAAATAGAAGCTCAGCAGATGGAATATATGGAAAGAGTGTTGGAAAGCTGGAAAGCAGAAGAACCTCAACCTGAACTACTGGGAGAATTTAGAAGAGTTGTAGAAAGTTGGAAAGCAGTAGGATTCAAAGATGAACACCGGGAAGATTTGAAACAAATGATGGTACGTTGGACAAATATCAGATATTTTGGCGGTCTCCTGGAGACGGCCCTGAAATCTTTGGAAGATTTCACGGTTATCATTGATCAGGGACTATTAAAACAACGGACGCAATGTCTGTCTCAGCTGAGAGAATCAATGGTACAAAGATTATCTGGAATTGCTGATACATTTGAGGATGAGGTATCCCATGATGAGGTACTGAAATTGATTATAAGAAAAGAGACATGGGATCAAAATATTCGGAGATTCATGGGAATAATTGTTCTTTATTTGTTCAAGGTAATAGCAGGACGGGAACAATGGCTGCTTTTCATGAGTACTGGATTGCAAAACAGAGCTATCTAATAGTATGCTGACAATTTATTCATTCGACTAGTATATAGGGCTCTGTGTACATTGTCAATTAGGCTGTTTTGATTGACAATGTATTTTCCTTTATATTGTCGAAGAAACCCAAGCTTAATTATCATGTACATTTAGAGTTAAATTCCAAGGAAACTACGGTATTATTTGTTTAATATGGACATACCCGATTTTTTTTAAAATATGTTCTCATCACTACTTTTATACCATGTCAAGTCACAGCATTTGGTCTCAAATTTAAGTTTAGCTGTTGATATTAGATCACGCTTAAGTTCACATTATTTGTCAATTTTGATCTTAATTTCATTAAATGTCGCTATGTCTACTCAGCACACCGTCAGTGCCCTTCAAAACATGGTGCTTATTATACAGAAGTGCAGTTGATGAATTTAAAACAAATACATAGAACTCCTCTGGAGCTCAAAGTATCAACTAAAAATGATTTCTCCTTGTTCTCCCAATGATTTGGTTTCATTTCATCTGTATTTATATGCGTTATTGTAACATGGATGATAACAATTTGGGGTTGGAAGGTTTGGTGTCTCCGTTTCTTTAGGAAAAATTGAAGTGGTTTCTAATTTATAAAGTCTTTTAACGTTATATATACATGTGTGACAATAAATGTTTTTAATCATTACAGTTATTGTTGGTGTCTTTATTTAAATCGCTAAATAAGTTATCGTCCACCGATAAAAGTTCAAGTGTTCTGGTTTACATTACGTATTTGCAATCTTCTTGTCCTCCACTGGTGTCTATTCATGACAATTCAAATTTTTAGGCATGAAGAAAAGTTGGTATAGCAAGTTATGTCTAGCATCACCTGGGAAACATTGAGGTGTTAACAACTAACTTTACAAACTTTACACTATTGGAAGACTAGGCTATTTTAAATGGGACAAGCTAATTTTCAGATAACTGTACTAAAGACAAAACAAAGTCAAACTTGTTTTTTCAGTTTCACGAAAATGTAGCCTTTTTTTTCAAATTTGTTTTTTTCCGACTACAAACTGTGCAGATCATGAAGACAAAATACAGAAACTTTTAGAAAAATCTATGATATTTTTGATTTTTTGAAAATTAGTCAATATCAGATAGCCACGTCCATTTTCAATCAACTCTCTTTTACCTTTAAAGCTTTTTCCTTCCAATCAATCATTAGGAGTGGTCATAAGCATCATGGTGTCGGAGGTGTTATTTTTAAAACTATTACATTGTTTATTAATAAGTACCGCTCAGTTTATGATTGTGCAATCGGCGTTTGTTTTTTCAATTTATACAATTTATACAATTTTTAACCCATCACAATTTGACTAGCTATGGAAATCATCTCCTACTTATCAATTGATGAGCTTAAGGGGCTTTCTAATGAATGGTTCATAAGGCACAACACTTGGTGAAGGTTTTGCAAATGGGGTTGCAAGCTTTGGGTTTAACTATGGAGGAAACTCTGTAGTTAAGCGCGCTTAGGCTGGAGTAGTACTGGGATGGGTGACCTCCTGGGAAGTCCGAGTGCTTCACCCCTATGAGCATCACCTAGATCCAATGAGTGCTAAGTGTTCCATTTATTCTCATGAGAGATGGATTCATGTTGAATCACTACTCATGAAACATGGGTCATCGAGTTTGACTCAAAAATTACACAGTTAAACCCTGATATTCACATCACAATTTGACTAGCTGTGGAAATCATCTCCTACTTTGAGCTTAAGGGGCTTTCTAATGAATGGTTCATAAGGCACAACACTTGGTGAAGGTTTTGCAAATGGGGTTGCAAACTTTGGGTTTAACTGTAGAGGAAACTCTGTAGTTAAGCGCGCTCAGGTTGGAGGATGGGTGACCTCCCGGGAAGTCCCGGTGCTTCACCCCTGTGAGCATCATCTAGATCCAATGAGTGCTAAGTGTTCCATTTATTCTCATGAGAGATGGATTCATGTTGAATCACTACTCATGAAACATGGGTCATCGAGTTTGACTCAAAAATCACACAGTTAAATCCTGATATTCACGTCACAAAGCAAGCAAGGTTTAGGAAGCGCCTTGAATCATTTACATTAAAAGAGATACAGCGTTAAGAAGTACCTCCAAAATAGTATAGAACAACTCAAAACACAGCAAATACCAGTAGTGATAATGACCTAAACCACGTTTGGGTATGGGAGTGATCATATACTAAGACTTATTGGAGCTGACCCAAGGATCGAGCATTTTTGAGCAGATTTTAAGGCACGTACTCGTTATGCAGGAAATTGCTAGGGAATCCGGACTCGTTGAATTTTTAGTCCTGCCTTTATTAGCGGAGACTTCTGTTTTCTCTCCATTTAAAATCATTTGTTTCCTTAGAAAATCGTGCATTTAAGAATATTAAACAATATTTATAATGTTTAGCAGTCATTTTGTTATTATTTTGGATTTTTGAGCTATATTATTTTTAAAAAACCAATTCTTCATATTTTTGCTATAGGGTTTATTTCATTTTCATTTAAAAAAATCAAAATAACTAGCACTTGTTCTTTTAGAGGCCCAAGGGTTATACCAATTTTTGATCTTTTGTATTGATCACATGTTACAATTTATGCGATCAACAATATTAGTAACTAATTTAAACTATCATTGTCATCAAACAAAATCCACGAAGTGATGCTAACATTAACCATGCAAGACATGTCAAGATATAGAAGATTTTAACAATGCTATGAAAACTCTACAACCAATCCTCAACAATTGAGTGATATCTCTCACTCATTTGCACTCAAGGTTCTAGTTTGGTAATGGCTTTGGTTAGAGTACATTTGTTCAAGTGTGGTACTAGCTCTGGTTATATGTGTTCAAACTCAGGGTAGTTCAAACTAGAATTTTTGGTGCCAACTATAAATTGACATTTCATGTAAACAAAATTATGTTGTTGCATAAGAAATGCAAATAGGATTATATTTCTATTAAGTAATGTAGGATTTTAAAGTGTAAGTAGTACAAACACTTAAATAGATGGACTATAAAACCATCCAGTTATCAACATATCTATTAATCATTTGGACTACTACAATCAAACAACAAATGTCCAAAATTGACCTCTATAAACAAGGGGAAAAAAGGTGTTTAAAAGCTTTAACATCTACAAAGGGCAAAGTGAGTTAAAATTGCACAACCATTTCTTTGAGTTTGTTGATAGAAACAACATAAGCCATAGGAAGACCTTGGACAATGAAAAATCTACCTATAAACACAAAATCACCTCAATCACGTCATAATTCTTTGTTTTGCCATTGCATTCCTTAACCATATTAGAAAAATTGTAAAAAATGCCCATATAAATTATTAGAATGAATTTTAAAATGATCATACATGCATTAATAAATGTTAGCAATAAAACTTGTGGTATCTCTATTATTTAGCGGTGATTTCCTAGTCAACATAAATAATCTATGAGGCCCCTTCCCTAGTGCTCGATTATAAATTTGGATGACACAAATAAGATTAGGAGCTAGTAAGATATAGAGATATGATGATATGTTTCAATCTCTTGCAAATAGGATGCAAACTTCACGTTGTTATCCATATGCCTTATGATGTGTTATCTCATAATGATAAAGAAATATTGTTTTGATTAAGTAAAAACAGGTTTTGAAAGGACCTAGAATCTTTTTACAAAGGGCAAGAAAGATATAACAATGGGGATCAAAACACAACTGCAAAAAGCCACCTGGCAAAATAGAGGGACACACCAAAGTGCCCAACAAGAGGGCAAACAACCCAAGAAGTTACAGACCATCAAGATTTACATTTTGGTCCAGTCTTTTGAGAACGTAAAGACATATCAAAAGGAGGAACGAAGGATTTGCCTTTTTTTCCTTTTACAGATGTCCAACCATCCTCTACCTTCCCAGTAGCCTTTTGCCAATCCTTTCTGACCCCCCAAAACCCCTCATCAACAGTGTTCTAGATAGAGTCAGCAACAGAAAAAGGGACAACAACAACATTATGATCCAAAGCTGTCAAAGGAACAATAGTGGAATCAATAGAGATAAGAGCAAGCAACGAGTCAGAAACAACATTTTGATTGAAAATTGTAGAAGGGACAATCTTCGAATCATCAGAAACAACAACAGAACCCTTAGCCAAAGAGAGATCAAAATGCGAAGAGCTATCCGAACCATCCACCTCCATAGAAACCTTATGAATCGTATAGTGATCATCCGAAACCCCCAACCACCAAGAAGGTGATTTCTTCGATCTAGCCTTGTCAGAGGAGCAACTCGAAGCAAGATGGCCGATCTTATGATAAGATAAGATAAGATAAATTTGTTAATGTCCAACAAAAGACCACAACGTGGGTCTATGGGACTGGAAGCTTATAAAAAGGAAAAAGCAGACAAACGGAGCACCAAATGGTGTCCAAAAAAGAACAAGCACAACCCTTATAATCAAAGTAGTTGAATCCAAGAACCATTTGGAGAAGCCAACTTCAACATTTCTGGAAGTCCCTTGGAGGTATCCATCTCCGCTAGGATGCGAGCATACGTAGTTCTAAAGACATTGGAAGAAACTGAATCAACCAATATGAAATCGCCAAGAGCATCCCCTATAGCCTCTAGGACTGAATCCTGCTAGAAATGAAGGGGAAGATTCAATAACCTCACCCAAAGAGGAATCTTATTAAAAGTTTTAGTAGTCGGATTAAATGCCAAAAACCAAGGTTTGGCCATCAGGGGAAACCTTTCCTCCCAAGAGAAACCACGACCCAGGATGACATTTCTGTCATCAACATTAGCAAATTATAAAGAAATATTGTTAGTAATCATACTAGATATAATTGAATTATAAAGGATACTAATTGTGATGTTTACATTTTGGTGAATTTCACCTATGATATGACCTAACTTTTGTGTAGGATGATTTAACAATATATATTCTTTATTTCACCATTATGTAAGGAATTGGATTATGATGTGGTTCAAAATACTAATTTGATCATGTGATTAAGTATTAATGTTGATATGCATCCCTCTGACATTTTAATGTTTTGGTATGCTCTATATGAAATGATTATGAATTAAAAGTTAATTATGATAATTGAGTGTGTTAATGTGGAGACTTCATGCACCTATATACATGTATTTTATATGAATTTTCATTGGGCTATTGATGCTTTGGTTTAGTGTGCAAGAAGTTGAACCATGGAAAAATTAATTAGGGAAACAAAGTCCAAACTTATGTGGACACAATTTAGCCAAGGCGAATCTTTGGAAGATTCAAAGCCTTGTTGTGATGTGTTTATTTTGTAAATGTAGGTTTGCATGTGTGTAGTAAATTTAAATTCATAAATACATTAAGGACATGTCATGGTCATGTGTAATGTGTTTTAATGTGTCACTTGACACTTGTAATTGTTTATGTGTTGATGACATCTCACCTAGGGTTTTGGTCATGGTAGCACTTAACCTTAAACTAATTGCTTTTCAAAAGATTAAGTAAATCCACTTGGAGAAAGGATAGGATGGGTCACTATCAAGAGAAATTCGAATTCAACCTTGACAAGGATTTTAGAGGGTCAATATGTGGTCCCAAAGTGTTGTTTCTATGAAAATAAGCCACCCATATGTTGGCATAACATGTCAGGGGCCTAAATTTGACCATTTAGTGCTTGGCTAGCCTAGGGAACCCCTTAAACAATGCATTCTTCCACCAATTCAAAAATTGAGTTGTCCCATGAGTTCATCCCCATCTTTCCACTTAGTTAAATGTACCAAAATTGGTAGGGGACAAAGTTGTAAGAGATAGTGGCTTGATGATTTTGCCAAAAGAGATAGTGGGAGAGTCTTGTTAGTGGACTTGGACAAACTAGCGGGGCGTTCACCCACTCTCTAAGTTTAGAGACAATTAGGGTTTGGAGGAGGAAGGACTAAGGAGAAGGGAGCTCTTCAACAACTTTTATTTTCCTTTAGCTTAGACCAAGGTTGGTGCCCATGCCATAGTTCTCATTGCACTTGCTCAATGTTCTTCTTATTCATTTTGTGTTGGATTCATGTAATGTGTTTGTGTTGGATTCATGTAATGTGTTTGTGTTGAGATTGTTGGTATGTGCCATTATTTGTGATGGATTTCTTTTGCAAAATTTTCATTGTTTTTATAATGGGTGCGAAGGCTTCACTCACCCTTAACAGGGAAGAGAAGCCTTGGGTGAAGGGGTTAGTTGGGCTCAACAATGAAGTTGAGAAATTCTCCTCTTAGAGAGGGTTTAGTTGTTCATGGAGTATGGGTTCCATTGGAGCCATATGCCTTGTTTTGTGATATGAGAGGTATAATTGTATTGGTGTATTGAGGAGGATGAATTTGATAGCCTCGAAAGGGTATGATGCAATTGCAAATATGTATACTTGTATGGATATGGCATTCTCCTCTTTGGAGAGCCCACCTTCACCCATGTCTCATGATTCCAATGGAGAATCAATTGTGTTAAACTTTGGGAGGGAGTTTATATGTGTTTTAATGCTATGTTTTATGCATTGTTGTTGCTTGAGTGTAACCCATTTGAGCCTTGTTTCCCATAGCTTGGTGGGTGGGTTCTTAGAAGCCTAGGATGGGAGGTGAGCCTCCATGGTTCTTGATTTTATTTTATTTGTAAGTTTGTGCTATGGGATCCATGAAGAAATTAGGGCTTCTCCTTGACATTGTTGAAGAATCAAGAGTTATGCTATTGTGTGATATAGTTGAAGAAATCAATCTTTCCCATGTTAATTTGTAATGTATTGTGATAGAAAAATCTCCATTGTGTTCTACGTAATGTGGAAAGGAATTCTATCTTATTGTATAATATTGTGAAGGGGGAAAATGATATGTGATGCTATGCATATGGTTGCCAATGCAATAGAAAGATTGTTCCATATTCATAAGTTGTATAGGAATGAAAGAAGTAGTTTCATGTAAGGGAATAACCACTAATATGAAGTCTATGTTGAAGTTATGTAAATGAGTTATTTGTCCTCATGTATATTCATGAATCAATCAATAGTTACATTTCATAGATTGCTTATGTGAGAGATTTATTGTAATTGTTATTCTATTTAAAACTTAAGTGACTCCATTGTAAGATTCCATGATATGTATTTTGATACAATGACAATAAAATTTCTTATGTTGCAATAGTCATGTGTATGCATGAGAAATATCTCACTATGTTTCAAGTTGATAAGAAACTCTATATATGAGTTATTCATCAATTGGAAACATATATTTGATCTTGTGCAAATGTGTCTTGTGTGTTAAACTATTGAGTTTGTAAGTATTAATAACCCTATAGAAAAAAATATAACCATGTATACAATTATGCTCTACTTTTTCTTTGTCTGCTTCATCTTCCCCCTTTCTTCTTCCTCCTATTCTCCTCCTCCACCTCCTCTCCTTTATGTCATCCTGTTCCTTGTCCTTGTTCTTGTTCTTCTCCTCCTCCATCTTTGGCTTGCCCTCTTCCTTCTCATCTATCTCTTCCTCATATCCATCTCCTCCTCCTTATAATATTAAAAAAAGATATCATTGTTCCTAGAAAATTTATAAAATTAATAAACATTTCTACTTTTTCTTTGTCATATTTGTCTTCTTCTTCTTCCTCTCCCTCCTTTATGTCATCCTCTTCCTTGTCCTTCTTCTTCTTCTCCTCCTCCTCCATCTCTGACTTCTCCTCCTCATTTGTCTCTTCCTCCTCTCCATCTTCTCCTCCTCCTAATAAAAAAAATTAAACATACCATTATTGCTAGAAAATTTATAAATTTATTAAATATTTATCAAATATATTATTCTTTGAAGTATCAAAGTTATATAAAAAAATATGTACAATATTTTTGGAAGGATTTTTAGAAAATAGAAAGAAAGAAAATATTAAAAATATATTTAAATCGTCAATTCTTTATAATTTTATAAAATATAATAAATAAAATTTTCAAACATAACAATAATGATGATTTAAATACAACCGTTTTTAGTTTATTTTTGTATACTTCAATTTGTGCACTTATCATTTCATTATTCTCCTGTTGTTCATCAAAACTCTGAATGGAAAAAACTTGGGATATGTAAAAATATGCATTTGTTCATCTTCCCAATAACATAAAAAGTTTAAAATAATTATCCTTGATATTTTTTACCTGTACACTATCCCATATTTATTGAGTACTTAAAAGATTTAATCTCACCTGTGCATGGAGATTTTACAGGCCAATTTCGTCCAGCAATTCTATACAAATAGAAGAATTGCAAATTAGATAGACTAAAAATTATTGAAGCCCATTAATAGATATACCCGTCAAATCTGCTGCAATTGATGAAAGTGTCAAAACTGTGGAAAAGAAAATTAATGTTCCTAACGAGAAGTTAACAGTTCCTTTTGTTTGCTTCGACAAACTTGCAAAATATTTTGTTTGTACGAGATTCATGTTTTGTAGTGGTGATTCCGATGTTGTGAGAGACAAACACTTTACTACCCTATTGAAGATCCTTTACTTGTTGATTTACGTGAGTATAAAATGATTTGATTTTGTGTTATACTATCCTTACATGTTTGTAGAAATGCTGACACATATTTTTCAACAAGTCATTTGTCCTTATGCTTTGGAAGTGTTTAGTATGTCTACTACAACTTAGCCTCGACAATTCGTTCAACAAGCTTTTTAGCCAATACAAACATCCAAGAGTAATCATCTAGCTTTGATAAGAAAACTGACAAATGATAGAGAGACATATTTTACTGCTTATCACAATGATAAATACAAAACGCCCAATAGAAAGGTAAGATGCAGAGTTTACAAGCAACAAAGACAAATGCTTGAGTATCACACACTTCATTAGTTGCAATTAATAAATACACACTGACAAGGATGTGTGTTGACTAGATAGAGCCAAACCAAGATCCTCCCCAATTTCTATGTGAGTTAATGAAACTGTTTAATTAAAATGGTTTGAAAAAACCTCCAAGTTTAAGCTACTAGAACACCTGTCTCGACTAAAGTGAATGATGGTTGGCTACTTGTTGGTCTGAGTTTGAACATCTAAGAAAAGTATTCTTAGCAAACATTTTTTCAAAATTGTAAATGATAACCTTAGGATGAGTGAAGCCCAAAAGTTTAGGTCAGACATTTTTGCAAAGCCTTCAAAGCTAATGACAGAATGCTCTTGTTTAGTTTCTTTTTATGCAAATAAATTTTAAATGGAAATAAAAAATTGTAAATAAGAATTTAGTAATTATTTCTTAATAATAATTAAAAATAAAAATTTGTAATACATATGCATATATACGTATATAATAAAAAAATATCTTTCAATTCAATAGGAGCACTTTTGGTAATTTGAATTCTAGTTTATTTAAATATCTGAAAATTCTTATTCTAGATGCCCAAATGAAAATAAAATTAATATTTTCAATTGAACTAATTAGGTGTTTGTATGAATGACATAGATGTGCTTTTACCCAAATGCATTGCAAGTAAATAACTCTAAAAACTTAATCCTTTAAAATCTTGCAATTAATAAATATTATTAAAGATAAGAATATTTAAAGAAGAATGACTTAATAGACTATGTTGTTTTTGTATTTTAAGATAAGTGGTATTAGAATAACATTATCTTATACGATGTCAAATTTATAAATGCATTAAGGTCAATTATTGTTATAAATTAAATGTTGACATCATGGCAATTATGATATTTCTTATTATCTTGATATTTTAAAGATTAACAATGATATCCAATTCCAACATCAATTATATTTATAATTAAAAAAAATTATACAATGAGTGACAATGTATGTGAAACTCTTAATCTATCCATAATTCTTAACATTTAATTAAAAAAAGAAAAGAAATAATAGCAAAATGTCATAATAGATATTAAAACAATTTCGCAAAAAGAGGGGTAAAAATTTATTAAGACAGAAAGGAATACAACAAGGAGAGCTCAACAAGGAGCTCGATCCTGAGCAACAAGATCATCAAATTCTTGCACCATCTCAAAGGATAATTGCCTCCTATCCCTAATATTCCAACCCGGATCATGACTAGATGCCCATTTGGCTAAACAATCAGTAGTTCTATTCCATTCACGAGGAATATACGTGAACCTAATGAACTGAAAAGAGGAAGAGAAGAAAAGAATCTGCTTAACAACAGTGGCCAGCTGCCAACTAACATCCTCAAGCTCTTGCGAAGAAAGCATGTTCACCACCACTTGGGAATCAGACTCACAGATAATCTTACTCCATCCCCGGAAGCAACACTGTTCCACAACATATAAAATAGCCTGAGCTTCCATTAGATTGTTAGTATAATCACCCTTATGAACTGAGAAGAAAAATTTAACATCCCCAGAACTACAACGAGCCACTCCGCCAATACCAGCCGGACCAGGATTCCCACGGGAAGAACCATCAGTGTTTTAATTTTCAGAACTCCACAGGGAGGAGGAGTCCAGTGCCCATCCCGGTTAACTTGACCCTTCCTCTGATGGTGAAGCTGCCTGGACATAGAAGGAAACCTATGAGCTGGAGCCCCATCCTGCAGATGAAAATTGAGGCGATTACAGATAGCAAGATCAACCGGATCCATACCCCCATCAAGCTCACACTTCACAAGAATAGTTTCCTGAAGAGAATGTGATATTTTCCACCAAAGATGCAAAACACCAAGCCGAACATCTTGGAATATGCGACGATTCCTCTCCAACCAGATATGCCAAAGCATAAAAGATGGGCTAGCAATCCAAGCAGCATGAAGAAAAGAAGACTTGAAGGGAGCAGTACCCAAGCGGGCCCAGAACTCAGGCAAAGAGGAAGCATGCCGACAAGAGCAACCCCAAGCGCTCCACCAAAGGTGCCATATCTGAGTAGAATAGGAGCAATGGAAGAACAGATGGGAGAAAGACTCCTCTCCATTACCACACAAAACACAATAAGAGGGGCCCTGAAATCCACATTTACAAAGATTATCCTAGGTAAGACAACGGTTGTGAGCCACTAGCCACATGAAAAAATTGCACTTGGATCAAGAAACTTTATTCCAAACTTGCTTCCACCAAGGGACCTCAGCATCCCCAAATAATTGTCTAGTTATCTCTTGATACCCAGCAGAGACATGATATTTACCAGACAAGGTACCGCCCCAAGCCAAAACATCTGGACCAAGCAAAGAAGAACACTCTCTAGAGGCCAAAATTTGAGAAAGCTCCTGACGATCCATGTCTGTACTGCCAGGAGGCCAATTAGAAGAATGCTTCCATCTATAACCAACAACAGGTCCCAATTGATAAGGAGTCTTGTAATGAGCCACTTTATCCCATCCAGCGGCAAGAAAAGAGTCACAAAGAGGCTGAAGATGAGGGTATATAGATAAAATGAAAGGCAATCCATCCCAAGCATCAGACCAAAACAAATCTTGAGAACCTCCTTTACATATCCAAAACAGACCCCTCTTTATCAACATCGCACCTGTCTTCAAAGTATGCCAAACCATTGAGCCACGACCTTCAAGAGGAAGTGTAGAAACAGAGCAAGGAGCAGCACCATGAAAATATTTATGAGTGATAATACGAGCCCAAAATTGATGTTGTCCAGAGCACCATCGCCAATAAAGTTTAGCAGCCAAAGCTTGACTACTCAATAGAGCAGATCAAAGACCAAGACCACCCTCCTTTTTAGGCCTACAAATAGTTGCCCAATTAACCAAGCTCCATTTAGTACTACGCAAATTACCACTCCAAAGGAATTGCCGAGAAAGAGCATCAAACTCCTTGAGAAAGTAAATAGGTGCAGCGTGAACCATGCTTCGATAAGTAGGAAGAGCTTGGATAACAGCTTGAAGAAGAGTAACCTGGGCAGCAGTAGAAAGCCATCTATGAGTCCAATGATTTACCTTATCCTGAAGCTTGGTAATCAAATTTTGCCAGAAGAGATGTGGCTGCCTGGAAACAGCAATAGGGATGCCAAGATAAGTCAAAGGAAGTGATCCTATTTGAAACCGTAGGATACCAACAATCCTGTGCTGAATAGAATCAGGAGTGTTAAAAAAGTAAATGGAAGATTTGTGCTCATTAACTTTCTGGCCTGAAGCTGCCAAATAAACGTCCAAATCATGTCGAAAGGCTTCAGCTTCCTTGATCCTAACAAGACCAACAAGAGCAAAATCATCAACAAATTGAAGATGGGAAAGAGAAGGTAAGCCATTACCCCACCGCCAGCCTTGAATAGAATTCTGGGACACCTGATGCTTAATGAATCTGCCCAAGCCTTCAGCCATGATGATGAATAGATATGGGGAGAGAGGGTCACCCTGGCGGAGGCCTCTAGAAGCACCAAATAGTTGAGAAGGTTGACCATTAATAAGAACAGAAAAAGAGGCAGAAGTAACACAACTCATAATCCAACTCACCCAGTCAGAGCTAAATCCAAAAGAAAGAAGAATACTCCTTAGGAAGCTCCATTTAACTCTATCGTAAGCCTTAGCCATATCCAGCTTAACAAACATGGCTCTCTCCCTTGAAGTAGCCATAGAGTGAATAGCCTCAGTAGCAATAACCACCCCATCCAAAATTTGTCTGCCAGCAACAAAACCACCTTGTTCTTCTAAGATAATAATGGGAAGCCACCTTTTCAATCTCTCAGCAATCAACTTAGTAATAACTTTGTAAACCACCTTACGTAAGGTAATTGGTCTAAAAAACTCCAATTGATTAGCACCCTCTCTCTTAGGAATAAGAGTCAAGAATGTAGAGTTCAAAGCTCGAAGCATCTGCTTGCTAGCATAGGATTCTTTAACCACCTCCAACAAATCAGGATTAATGATGTCCCAAAATTCCTGAAAGAATTCAACTGGAAAGCCATCAGGACCAGGAGCCTTCCCCTTAGGCATGCCAAAGACCACCTCCTCCAGCTCTTCCAAAGAAATAGGATGCATGAGATAATCATTCATTTCTTGAGTGATAAGGGAAGGAATAGAGGACAAAATAAGATTTTCTTCATTATCAGCAGGAGGAGAGTCCTCAGAGAAGAGGATAGAGAAGTACCAAATAGCCTCCTGGAACAAAGCTGGCAAGGAATTCAGTTGGATACCTTGAGAATTAACCAAAGAAGAGATAGTGCTCTGATTCCAGCGAGATTGCACTGTTTTATGGAAAAAGGCAGTGTTACGATCACCTTCCTGGAGCCAATCAACTCTAGCCTTTTGCTTCCAAAAAATTTCCTCTCGAAGTTCCCATTCTTCTAGAGCTCTAGAAGCAAGGGATTCAGCCTTGCCAAGATCCTCTGAGAAACCTCGATCTCTAATCTCCCTTGTGATGACATCAAGATCTTCTTGAGCAAGCCTCTTCATAAAGTGAAGGTTCCCAAAGCATTCCCTATTCCATATCTTGAGCTGCCTTTTAACATATTGAAGCCTTTTAGAAAATGAGAACATTGCAGTACCATATGCAGGAGCACCATCTTTCCACCAACAGAAAACACAATCATGAAGAGAGGAGTCCCGAAGCCACATCAACTGGAACTTAAAAGGAGGATGCTTCAGAACATAAGCCCCTATAGCGGAAAATTTGATTGGCCAATGATCTGAACCCCTCCAATCAAGGATTTCTGAAGAGATAGTAAGGGTGCCACTAACCCAGAAGCAAGAAACAAGAAATCTATCCAGACATTCTGAGATAGCAGCAACACCAGTCCTGTGATTATTCTAGGTATAGAGACCATTAGAAGGCTTAACATCAGAGAGATGCAAAAGAGATATATGTTGCCGAAGAAGAGCAGCAGAAGGCCCCAATCTAGCCAAACCACCATGCTTCTCCTCCAGACTTAAAACTGAATTGAAGTCCCCTGCTAACACCCAAGGATGATAAGGATGACAATTTCTAACATATTGAATATGTTCCCAAAGTTCCTCCTTTCCCACAAGATCAACAGGTGCATACACATTAGTAACCATGATCACCTCTCCTGAGTCTAGAGCAGAAGCTACCATAGAGAGAGTTGAGTGAGAAGACATACAGCCAAGAAGAGAAATTTTTTGAGGATCCCAAAATATAGCTAAACCACCCGCACTGCCTATTGCCCCAACACACTGGCATTGGCCATGAGACCAAATACTAGAGGCATGTTGGACCATAGACTCCACAGAGAGCTTAGTCTCTTGGATACAAAAAACATCAGGGCTATGATCAACCACCAAGTTATGAATAGCCTTTTGTCTAGGGATGCTATTCAACCCCCTTACATTCCATGAGAGAATAATCATCATTGGGTAGAATTGGGAAAATGAGAATCCAAAGGTTTCATTGAACCAGACTCAATCAATATATCTCCTGTGAGTTTAATCTTCTCTTGGTCTGTTTTGCGCCCACTCCTTAGAGGAGGAGTAGAAGAAGCTCGCTTAAAGGGTTAGATGCCCCACAAGCATCATTAGGAACAGATCTCTCATCTGGGCAAACTGGATCAAAAGAGATAGGAGGAGGAATACCCTCCTCTAGAACCATACTATCCAGCACCTCAAAGCGGTTAAAACCTGAATCAGATAATCTTTCTTTCAAAGGCCTCTTTTAAACACGGCCCTTAGCACAAGGACGAATAGGGGTAAATCCATCCTTATCCTACATTTGAGCCTTACCCTTACCTGTAGCATCTTGCGGATTCATCCCCTTGGTAGTATTAGCCATTTGAGATTGTCCTTTCCCTGTAGTATCTGCCAAACCACCAGTATTGCCAGCTGTAGAACCATCCACTCCTTTGAATCTTGAGTTACGGGGGCACTGACGCAGTAAATGACCATACTAATGACAAATCCGGCAACGGAAAGGGAGAGATTCATAATCTAACTGCTGCACCCAAGAAAAATCCCCCATACAAATTTCCAAAGAATCTGGTAATGGGTTATTCAAATTAATTTCAACACAAATTCTAGCATAAGAAATAACCTTTTTATCAAGGGATTGATGTGCAATCGCAGCCGACTTCCCCAACAAAGTAGCAATTTGTCGAAGGATGTCTTCACGCCAAAATTCCAAGGGAAGACGAGGCAAGCGAAGCCAAACTGGCACTGTTGAAGGGAGATCCTCAACAGAATTAAAACCTGAATGCCAAGGTTTGACAAATAACCCCACATGATTGTAGAAATAAGGGCCTCCTTCAAAAACACAATCCCGATCAGACATGCAAGAGAATACAACAAAAAAATAACTATTCCTCGCCAACATAATCTCCACATCGCCTTCCACCTGCCATGAGCAGCGGATCCATGCCTCAAGAGCGGATAGGGAAATTCAAATTCCAAGAAATTTGCATATCAAAGCATGCTTGGTCCAATAATCAATGTCCTCCATTACAGCCGTTGGAGGAATAACCAGAACAGGGCGATCATGGCTACGCAGAAAACAACCATTAACTTTTTTAAGCTTGGAGCTCTCCCCTGAATAAAATGATTCAGATCGCATTGCATGCATAGTTGGAGAAGAACCATCTGTTCTCACCAACGGAGAAGAAATCCCAGGCCCTGCCATGCAAACAATAAAACCCCAATCCAAAATTGACTGTAGAAGATTTCCAAAAACACCGACGCAAATTATGTCCAGTAGCTAGCAATCCAAACAGAACAAAAAAATAGTAAAGATCAAACACCAAGAACAGGCTAGGGGAAAAACCCTAGCCTAGCCGGCAGCCAACGCTTCTCCACATTCTTGATCAGAGCATGACTCGTCAATGTCTCCTAAAGGGTTCCTTACAACAACATTATCATTAACTATAAAGCATATATTTAATAAATATACAAATTTTAATGAGTTGATGAAGATCTAATTAGTGTTAAAAAAATACCATTTATTAATCATTTTTTTGCTCCAAAACCTTTGTAGAGATCTTCGTTATCTTATTATTAAGATTTCTCATATTTTTAAAAATATTCACTAAAAATTGTAGGCTTTGTGTATTCTTCCCAAAAACCTCACCATTTCTATGAGAATTATCCATTATCCAAAACAACTACGAAAAAGATGGAAACAATTAAGTTCATATTTGTGAAATGCAACAATATATTAAACAAAATAAACATGACTTACAACCTATTTAAAAATCTACATGTAGCTACAAACAACTAAAAAATCTCTAACATTGATCTTATATTAAAAGAAGTATTCACTTAAGAGGAAATTATAACATAAAATGGAAATTATACATATTTTAAAAATGAGATCAAAGTGAGAAATTGGATTGAAAAATCTAGTATAATCTTTTTAGTTTTTTTGAAATGTTTGGAATTCACCACCCTTGACATGGTGATGGTAATTAAAATTCACGCTAATTAGTCTTAATTCACTTTTCAACCACACAATTACCATGTAAGAAAGACCCAACAATCTCCCAAACTACAACTCTCCAATTGATTTATCCAAAATAGCTTAAAATTCCCATATTCTTTGTGCTCATCTTTTCATCAAGGTCATCTAGGTGAAAGTCATTAGATTTGGCTCACCTCTTTTGCAATTTGTTACTACTAATCCTATTTGTGGACAAATACATGACTGAATTCTTATAAGATTAGTATATGTTTTCCCTTAATATAGTGCACTAATAGAAGTTAGTAGGTGAGTTTTAATTTTAAAAATAGGTGAATCTAAGTAGAAAAAAGATGAGACAAAATGGAAAAAAATGGGCATTTATAGTAAGTTGAATTAGATCAATGAAGAGGATTTTTTAAAATAACAATATAGAGTGTACATTGCACTAGTAAATAGCTCTAGCCAAAGATAATCAATTTAAGGTAATTTCTAAATATTTATTGAGAATTTCCCCAACAACCATATCATATAAGAGACACAATTATGAGGTTTGGTAAAGAAGAATGAATACTATAGATAAACACAACCAAGGATCAAGGAACTCTTTGTGCACTCCAAGATCCAAAATGAGTAGAATTAGATCAAGAAACAAGCACAATTAGAGTAATGCATAATCAAATTATTATAAAAAATTTGGTCACTATATAAGAATTAGTAAAAAAAACACGTTCAATAAAAAAAAGTTGAATATAGTAGATGAAAAGGTAGTTGTGTAGTGTCTTCCATGGTTAACATTCTAGGGTTATTTTGATTAATATATACTTTGGATATTATTATGTGATTATCGACATTGTGAGATGCATTGATGACAATACTTGTTTTATTACCAGTATCATAGTTGTTAGATGTTAAAGTATGTTACAATTTGCATTTAATCATTTCTGCATGATGATGCTACTGACATGACATTATTCTATATGATGATATCTGATTTTTTATTTATTTAGATTATAGATTGTACATCACAATGATGACCATTGGACCCATGATTACTATGCTTTATGCTATGGATATCATTTATTTACTTTCATTGATATATGCTCAGAATAGTCATTTTAAATTAAATGCAATATCAATTTATGATATGATGTGTACTTCCCTATTTCATTTTCCCCTTGTGTCTATATGAAGTGAGTTGGAGTCATACTTACTCGTGATATCTATACAATGCATTGATTTCCTTTACTATTGTTATCATATATTTTATGTACTTCAACAATTATTTTATGAGCATCTACACTTGATGTTTACTTAGTTTAGTAAACATGACATTCCACAACATTTGTAGGAGTTAAGTGTGTCTGTTTCCTAGGCAATAGTAACTTTGGCTTTGCATATTGATCCAATTTCGTTCATGTATAGATGGTGTATATGTATCATATTATTATCCGACTAGTACATGCTAGTAAATTTGGATTTCATATTGTATCATGATTTGACCTGTGAGTGTGTTAAAAAATTTAGAGCCCAATAATTGTCATGGAAAGTTTTAATTTAAATGTTGATTTTAATGTTTTCTAGGAAAATTATTATATGATTTTATTTGCCGAGTAATTTGTCACAGTTGGATTATTGACTTCTAGAATCAATTTATATTATTTAGTAAAAGGGTCCAATTGATTATTCAATCATTTATATGATCTATTTTTTATGTCACTTAAAAAATGCTTATATTGGAAAAAAGTGAGTTTATTTTTACCTAGAATTTGATGTTTATGCGTGTTTTCAGATTTTTGGCTCCAAACCTTGCTAGAGAAAAATCATGATTTGCTCATTGTGTGAACTTCAGGTCGTAGATCATTGCAAGGAGTGACTTGTTAGATCATTCATGTTGTAATTCATCAACTTTGTCAAAGATTTTAGGTTATTTGATGACGCTTCCATTTATTTTTATTCTTAAAAAAAGATTCTTCATTCTTAAGAGTTAGGGCATTCTTAATCTTTTGTTTTAATTCTTCTTTTTGAGTCAACTAAATTGCAATAGATTTGTGGGTTGAGAATTAGAATCCCCCCACATTTTTGTTTATTTTCATTGCCTGGTTGTACAATTTGTGTGTGTTTTAATTCTTTTGTGTTTGGGGTTTAAATTTCTCAGCTCATTATGCTGTTGGGATTTTTTGTGTGACCGAATTTTAGATTTTATTAGATTAATGAGAATTCAGGCAAAAAATATCAAATGTGTTTTAATTTTGTCAATTTATGTGAAGTTTGAATTTTTGAGCACTTTGGGTTTTCCTCATTTTGCATATCACCCAATTCTTTTTAATATTTGAAATTTTTTGATCATTGGAGTGGATTTTCCTCCATGTCTAGAATCATTCTATATATTCACGTTGTTCATTTTCGATTTGGGGAAAAATCCATTCTCCTAGAAGCAAACTTGACTATGTTTTCCTTGTTCTTTGTTTGGCTTAATTTCCTTTGGGTGGATTTGACTTAGTGCTTGATTTGAGGTCACATCTTAAGTACGTGAGGTGGGCGTTTGAGGTTGTAGCATGAGAACATTCAGTGTGCTTTAAAGGGGTCTTGTGAGAGCCATACTCTTAGCTTGAGTCCAATTGGGTCCCGTTGTATATTTTGGATTTTTATGGAAGTATGCACACATAGATGGGGGAGGAAAAAGTTGCCAAATTCCTTTTTGGTCCCAAAAAACGTGTCCACACTATGGATTAGATTTTCCAAGCCCAAACCATTCCATTGCATGCATGCGCTATATGGCGTACATTCTCTACTCAATATATAATAATAATAGTCCTAAGAAACATCATGTATATAGTTGAAATACATTTAATAGCTTACCAAGGAAAATTTAATCTTGTATTACAAGGAAAATCTTTAAGAATGCGCAAACTTGATTGTTTTCCATTTGTATAGTATAAGTCTACATACGCTATGTGGTATGAAGTTTTTTTGAAGCTAGAAAATGATAAACTCATAATTCAATTCAAAGAATATTTCACTAAAGCTTCCAATGAAGAATTTTTTATGGAAATTGTTAAAGATCTACAGGAGCTTGAAGTGATTTTGGCTTCCTTTGAGACAACTGATTGATGAGGTGTGTGAAAAGGTGACCACCTATTCTACCAAGTGAATCCTTGTGTCTAGGAGGGTAGGAGATTGAGTTTGTTGATTCTACATTGTTTCCTCTACATCAATAGGAACTTACAACAAACTAACAACTTCCTTTTATTCACATTGCAAATTGAAAGCATGTCAAGAACAAATTTAGTCTTCACATCATCATTACAATCAATAGCTAATGTGCATTCAAAATTTTAATAGGGCTACTACTTGAGTCATAGCTCTAAGACTCTTTACCTCTCCCTCTTCTCTAACTACAAATCCACCATAGGAAATTATTAGAATTGCAAAATAACTTAAAGTAGTGTTTTGTCTGCATTTAGGTTTGTGGCTTCAAAACATTAGTTTACAACCCTTTTGTGAGGGTCAAAATATATACATATGTTGAAATCTAATTGAAAAGATCATTATTGAGAAAGGGAGATTGTTGATGAAGACTGTTTTCAATCATTATTTTTCCATTGATGTCAAACCTGCTATTTGTTGGAATGACGATTGCTTATAAGATCCAAGTACTATCACTTAGTTGATTGATGAAGAGGATTTAATCAACAAGATGTAACAACAACACCTAGAGGAAAGGTTGGGTTACGATAACGTAATGAAGTACAAGAATTAGTTAAGCCAATGATAAGATGATGTATTGATAATCTACTTGGAGGTATAGAGGTTGGCCACACTTAGAAAATTTAGAAGAACAAGTTAAACAAAACTGTTTGCAAAGCTTGACTAAATTCATTAGTGGGTGCCGAGCAGAGTTAGCTCATGCTGAGCAAAAAAATCAATAGGAGCCGAGAAAAAGAAAAATCTAGTGTGTGTCGAGTGAAGTAGTTGGTGCTGAACAAGTTTAGGTGCCGAGCCAAAAAAAAATGTAACAGGTGCAAAGTACTAGTAAAACTTAGTTGATGCCGAGTGAATTCACAGTTGGTGCCAAGTAACACAGTAAGTGATGAGCATCAGAAGATCAATAGTGCCGAGTTGTTGCATTATTTGAAAAGTCAAAGATTTTCCAAATTTGAGCCAATAAGTTTGTTATCTTGAATTTTGTGAACTAGATGGAAGATAAGGATAATAAGCTGGTGGTACAGAATTTGAGGTTAACTATTTTTAGGTGATTACAAGTGGATTCTACATGAAGTTTCTAGAAGAAACAAGATAAAGGGTAGATACATTGTATCTGACCTAATCCATTCAAACCCTATTCTAAGTGAGGGAAATTAGAGTAGGAAAAGAATTCTAAATTCCTACTTAAGGAATTACTGGTCATGAAGTAAAGTAAGTGGTTGGCAAGAGAATGTGTTGAAGTGTGTAGAGGAGTGAAAAATAGAGAAGGTCAAGAGGACCTAAGGGAGAATAGAGTACATAGACTCTGCTTCATCAAGTGACCACAAGAGTGACTACATTGGCACAACAAGCAAGGAGACTTATGGAGATAGAAGCTTGAGGAGTGAACAAGCTGTTAGAGTTGCAGAGACTAAAAGCCAAGCAGAACTATAAACTGAATTAAGATCTAAAATCTACAAGTGAAGTTGTAAGTCATATAAGATCAAAAGCCCTTATTATTACTCTCTAACAATTGTACCAGTCAGGGAAAAATCCTATGGACTTAGGTTGGTCTAACAACCATTGGGAAATCCTTTAACAAGGTGGCATTCCAAGTGAATGCTCTAAGGTCCTTTAACCAAGCTCACTTCTAATAGGGTGATTGAAATCCCTTAACTGGGTCACACTTAACAATGTGTGTTGTAACCTTTAAAAGCATTGGCCTTTCATAGGGCATCACTTTAGAAGAGTGAGAAAGAAGTAGCATGTTATTGGTAGTTTTTCCCAAATTGGGTTTCTACGTAAATCACCATGTTATGTGTTGATCTTTCATGACTTATTGTTGCATGTTGATTTATCAGTAACTTGCTAGTTAGATTGTTTAGCTTGGATGTATGAATTGTTGAATGAGCTCACTATACTTAGTGAAAATTTTTTATGGGGACATCTAGACCTTGAATAACTGATTCACACCCCCCCTGGCCTCAATTATTCTAAAAGCATTTCTAACAATTGGAATCAGAGTCATCTGCTGATTTAGTTTGAAGATACTAGAATAAAAAAGATCAAGATGTCTAAGAGAGAAGTTTCCAAGCTCTAAAAAGACAACTTTGTTGCATGGTAAAGTCTAATGAAGCTACATCTTGTATCAATATGTGATCATGCACAAACCTCAATTACAGTGGAACATGTTGATCTAGTTGGTGTGCCTATTGCTAAACATATGAAGAAAAAGAATGAGCACAACCAGGCAATGTTGGAAATTGCCTCTATCCTCAACTATGCAGAATTTGATGACATCAAAGGATGTGACACTGCATTCAAGATGTGGGAAGCCCTATCAACTATCTATGGAGGAGATAAAAATGTCCAAAGAGCCAAGTTAGAAAGCCTCAGAGGAAAGTTTGACGACATGAGAATGGAGGAAGGTGAGAACATTGCTCAATATGCCTCCAAAATAAAAAGGTTGTAAGTGCAATTCGAAGTGCTGCTAGTCATTTAGATGATGAAACTATTCTTAGCAAAGTCTTAAGAACCTACTACCTATCTATGCTATTAGAGTCTTAGCTATTCAAGAATTCAGGTGCATACCAGGAAACAAACTAAGTCTTGAAGGATTAGTAGGAAGACTTACTACATTTGAGTTATTCAACTTTGATAACTACAAACCTAGGAGTCTTGAATCTGCTTTCAAGGCCAAACTGTTGTTGAAAGACTCTGAAGAAGTGAAACCAAAGAAGAAGATAAGAAAGATAAAATATGCATCCAGTGACAACAATATAGATGAAGAAGATGTTGAACAACTGGAAGCACTGCTAGCTAGAAGATTTCACAGAGGAAAAGGTAAATTCAAAGGTAAGCTGCCTATCATTTGTTTCAATTGCAATGAAGTTGGTCATATTGTAGCAAGATGTACAAAAAAGAAGAACTACAGAGAAGGGAAAAAGTACAAAAATAGAAGAGAGGATGATGACAAAGATTACAAAGACAAAGGAAAGAAGTGCTACATTATTGAAGAAGATGATTCAGATGAACATGACGATGAGGTAGTCTATGTTGGTATGAAGGATGGCTCAGATGAAGATGAAGCAACAATACTGGTAACCTATGTGAACAAGAATGACAAATGGATCATAGACAGTGGATGCTCACATCACATGACAACAAACAAAATTAAGTTTGTTACCTTAACCCAGTATGATGGAAATAGTGTTAGATTTGGAAATGATGCTCCATGTCTAACAAAAGGAAAAGGTTCCATTAAGCTTACAGAGAAGATTTCTTGTGATAATGCATATTATGTTGAAGGTTTGAACTACAATCTACTGAGTATGTCATAGTTAAGCAATATAGGTTACAAAGTAGAATTTGAAAATAAAACTACCAAGATCTATGACACTAATGGAAATATGATAGGAAAAGGAGACCAAACTAGAAGTAATCTATTTTGCCTAGATATGGAGGATGCTACCTATCTTATTGTAAGATTTGATGATGTGTGGCTATGGCATAGAAGGCTATGTCATGTCAACTTTGACAATCTGATTAGCATCAACAATATGAAGAAAGTTAGAGGTTTGCCTAAACTGAAAAAACCTGATAATGTAATATGCAAACAATGTCAACTAGGCAAGATGACCAAGTCAAGCTTCAAAAGAAAAACCTATACTTCTAAAGAAGTATTAGAGTTAGTTCATACTAACATATGTGGTCTAATAGAAGTACAAAGTTACAAAGGAGATAGATATATAATGTTGTTTGTTGATGATTACTCTAGGATGATGACTATCGTGTTTTTAAAGAAAAAATCTGATGCCTTTCAAATGTTTAAGTGGTATTTGACTAGGGTTGAGAAAGAAATAGGAAAGAGTCTAAAGTGTCTAAGATCAGATAGAGGAGGAGAGTTCACATCAAAAGAATTTGAGATGTTCTGTAATGATAAAGGAATCAAGAGACATACTTTAGCACCAAGAACCCCTCCACTTAATGAAATTACTGAGAGAAGAAATAGATTAGTGATGGACTATGCCAGAACACTAATGATGGAGAAAAATGTTGCTCTAAAGTACTGGAGAGAAGCTGTAAATACAACTGTCTACACCCTGAACCAAGTACAAATCAAGAAAGGTACAAATGCAACACCTTTTGAATTATGGTATGGTCACTCACCCAATGTGAAACATTTCAAAGTATTTGGTAGAAAATGCTATATTCTTAAGGATACTAGAAATGGAAAATTTGATGCAAAAAGTGATGAAGGTATATTCCTTGGTTATTCTACAAGAAGTAAATCATATAAGTGTTTAAATACTAACACTAACAAAATTGTGGAAAGTGCAAATGTAAGTTTTGATGAATACACAAAAGTTCATGATGATGAACCCATCAAAAGACCATAGGAATAAAAATCATTTGTATACTTCTATGAGGGAATGCCTGTTGAAGAAGAAGTTGCCAGTCAAATTGGGAATCAACAACTTTTAGTAGCTGCCAAGTCACAACTAGTAAATGACAAGTTGCATTTAGATGCCAAGTTGCAGTATGAAGAAAATGCTCATTCTGATTTTGAAGTTAGCACACATGACAGAGATGTTGAGTTACCTAAAAGAGATACACATAGTGACTCTGAAACTGAAAGACCAAATGTGGAAGCAAGGACAGAATCAAGATTATCCAAGTATGTTAGAAGATATCACCCTGTTAAACAAATAATTGGAAATAGGGATGCCAGACCAATGAAAAGAAATAGACTAAGGAGTGAATTGTGCTTGTTGAGTTAGACAAAACCCAAAATAGTGAGAGATGCACTAGAAAATGATGATTGGTACAAGGCCATGGAAGAAGAGATTGACCAGATAGAGAAAAGAAAAACTTGGAGCCTATTTCCAAGATTAGCTGACAAAAATGTGATTGGAACTAAGTGGGTGTTTAGGAACAAACTAGATGAGAATGGTGAGATCACAAGGAACAAAGCAAGACTAGTTTGCAAATGATATGCTCAAGAAGAAGGAATAGATTATGGGAAAACATTTGCCCCTGTTGCAAGAATGGAAGGAGTAAGAACATTACTTGCATATGCTACCTACAAAGGATACACCGTCTACTAGATGGATGTTAAGCTTGAATTTTTGAATGGTACATTGGAAGAGGAAGTCTACATAGAATAGCCAAAAGGATTTGTGTATGAAAACAACAAGGATATGGTGTGTAGATTGCATAAAACACACTATGGGCTAAAACAAGTGCCAAGAGCATGGTATGAGAGGCTTCACAAATATCTTGTAAAGATTGGATTTGAGAGAACTAATGATAACAACAATCTGTACATCAAAATAGAAAGAGGTAAGGACATACTATTATCAGAAATCTTTTTTGATGACATAATATTTGGAGGTAAAGATGCTATATGCAAGGATTTTGCCGATTAGATGAAGCATGAGTTTGGGATGTCAATGTTTTGTGAAATCAAGTTCTTTGTTGGCCTACAAATCTATCAACTAAAGCATGGCATATTTGTTACCCAGTCAAAGTACATTAAGGAGATACTAAAAACATTTGGATTACAAGACTCAAAACCTATGACTACACCTATGATAATAGGACATAAGTTATCAAAGAATGATGAATCAACTGAAGTGAATCAGACACTATACAAGTCAATGATTGGTAAGTTACAATATGTTGTGTATAGTAGACCTGATATAGCATAATTTGTTGGTATAGTTGCAAGATTTTCTGCAAATCCAAGAAAAAATCATCTTATGGTAGTAAAGAGAATCTTGAGGTACCTAAAAGGAACAGATGACTTTGGCCTATACTATAAGAAGAATGAAAAATTTGAGTTAAGAGCCTACACTAATGCAGATTGGGGAGGCAACATAGATGATAGAAAAAGCACCAGTGGAGGAGCACTCTTTTTGGGCAGAAGACTAGTTACTTGGACTAGTAAAAAGCAAAGTTGTACCTCACAATCCATAGCTAAAGCATAATATGTTGTTGCTACCATCAACTACACCAATATTGTATCGATTAAGCATCTACTCAAAGGTATGAAGGAAGAAATAACTAAACCTATGATACTCTATTGTGATAACAAAAGTGTCATCAAAATATCAAAGAATCCTATGATGCACACCAAGACAAAGTATATAGCGATCAAGTATCATTATGTAAGAGAGCTAGTTGAAGACAAACAGGTGAAGATCGAATATGTTAATTCCAAGGAACAAATTACTGACATCTTCACAAAACCATTACCCAAAAATGCATTTGAATATTGTAGAGGTAAGTTAGGGGTGATACTCCTATTCAAGGTTGTTTGAGCAACAACAAGACTGCCTTGCATCAAATAGGTTGATTGTTGAAATGATATAAATTGATGTAGAGGATACTTACTTTAGGATTTTTCCTAAAGTAATCAAAGTGCTAAAATTCCAAAATAGTCATAAGCAAGGTGACAGAGGGAGAAACTGGAAGTTACTACAAATGCTACATTTGCATGATTAAGATGTTGAGATAACATGTCTTTGGCATTGTTGTTAAAAAGGGAGGAATAATAGTAACTGATCAAATCTATAGGATCAAATAGATGGAAAACTCTTGAGGAAGAAATAGCAAAAAGAGAGGAAGAAGTAGCTAAGAGGGAGAAGATCAAGAACTCAGAGGGAATAAGTAGAAACAGGTTTAGGATAAAGATCTATCTTGTAAGAGGGAGTAATAAGGTAAGATAAGAAGTTGATAGTAAGAATGCTAATGGAAAGAACAAGCTTTTCTTTTTAGCATTCAACCTTACTATTTTAACCTAGTTAATTTGTAGGTAACTTGGTTGATCAGTTTGGTTTGCCATCAATGCCAAAGAGGGAGATTGTTGAAATCTAATTGAAAAGATCATTATTGAGAAAGGGAGATTGTTGATGAAGAATGTTTTCAATTATTATTTTGCCATTGATGTCAAACCTACTATTTTCTGGAATGATAATTGCTTATAAGATCCAAGTACTATAACTTAGTTGATTGATGAAGAGGATTTAATCAACAAGATGTAACAACAACACCTAGAGGAAAGGTTGAGTTATGATAATGTAATGAAGTACAAGGATCAGTTAAGCCAATGATAAGATGATGTATTGATAATCTACTTGAAGGTATAGAGGCTGGCTACACTTAGAAACTTTAGAAGAACAAGTTGAACAAAATTGTCTGTAAAGCTTGACTAAATTCATTAATGGGTGTTGAGTAAATTTAGTTCATGCTGAGCAAAAAAAATTAAGAAGAGCTGAGTAAAAGCAAAATCTAGTGTGTACCGAGTGAAGTAGTTGGTGCTAAACAAGTTTAGGTGCTGAGCCATATAAAATCTAATAGGTACCGAGCATTAGTAAAACTTAGTTGATGCCAAGTGAATTCATAGTTGGTGCTAAGTAACACAGTAAGTGCCGAGCATCAAAAGATCAATAGTGCCGAGCTACTACATTATTTGAAAAGTCAAAGATTCACCAAATCTAAGCTGATAAGTTTGTTATCTTGAATTTTGTGAACCAAATGGAAGATAAGGATGATGAGCTAGTGGTACAAATTTTGAGGTTAACTATTTTTAGCTGATTATAAGTGGATTCTACATGAAGTTTCTATAAGAAACAAGATAAAGGGTAGATACATTGTATCTAATCTAATCCATTTAAACCCTAATCTAAGAGAGGGAAATTAGAGCTGGAGAAGATTTCTAAATTCCTACTTAAGGAATTACTAGTCATGAAGCAAAGTAAGTGGTTGGCAAGAGAATGTGCTGAAGTGTGTAGAGGAGCAAAAAATAGAGAAGGTCAAGAGGACCTAAGGGAGAATAGAGTACAGAGAGTCTGCTTCGTCAAGTGACCAAAAGAGTGACTGCATTGGCACAATGAGCAAGGAGACTCATGGAGACAAAAGATTGAGGAGTGAACAAGCTGTTAGAGCTACAAAGATTGAAAGCCAACTAGAATTGTAAACTGAATTGAGATATGAAATCTACAAGTGAAATTGTAAGTTGTATTAGATCAAAAGCCCTTATTGTTACTCTCTAACAATTGTATCAGTCAGGGAAAAATCCTATGGACTTAAGTTGGGAGAAATCCTTTAATAGGGTGACATTCCAAGTGTATGTCTAAAGTCCTTTAACCAAGCTCACTTCTAACAGGGTGATTGAAATATCTTAACTAGGTCACACTTAACAATTTGTGCTATAAACTTTAACAGGGTTGGCCTTTCACAAGGCATCACTTCAGAAGAGTGAGAAAGAAGTAGCATGTTACTGGTGGTTTTTCCCAAATTAGGTTTCCACGTAAATCACTGTGTTATGTGTTGATCTTTCATGACTTATTGCTGCATGTTGATTTATCAGTAACTTGCTAGTTAGATTGTTTAGCTTGGACGTATGAATTGTTTAATGGGCTCACTATGCTTAGTGAAAAAAATTTATTGGGACATCTGGACCTTGAATAATTGATTCACCCCCCTCTTAGTTATTCTAAAAGCATTTTTAACAACATAGTGAGAAATTAGTGCCCATAGATTTGTAAGTTTTGGAAGTGGCATTTTGGCTTCCTTCAAGAAAATTGATTGATAAGGAGTGTGCAAAGGTGATCACCTATTCCACCAATTGAATCCTTGTGTGCAGGAGGGCAAGAGATTGAGTTTGTCGATTCAACATTTTTTCCTATGCATCAAAAGGAACTAGTTGAAAGCTAATAAATTCTCTTCATTCACAAATTACAAAGTGAAAGGATGTCAAGAATGAATTTATACTTCACATCATCATTAAAATCAACAACTAATGTGCACTCACAAGTTTACTAGGGCTAATATAAAATTTGTTCCTCTAAAATTATTCACACCTCTCTCTCTCTCTCTCTCTCTCTCTCTCTCTCTCTCTCTCTCTCTCTCTCTCTCTCTCTCTCTCTCTCTCTCTTCAACTATAAATCCACCATAGGAAATCACCAGAGTCATACAATATCTTAAAGTAGTGTTTAGTTTATATTTGGACTTGTGGCTTTGGAACACTAGTTTACTATCCTTTTGTGAGGGTGCAAATAAAAACATAGTGAGAAAGTAGTGCACACAAATTTTTATGAGATTGAAATGAGATTTCGACTTCCTTGAAGAAAATTTATTAATAAGGAATTTGAAAAGGTGACCACCTATTCCACCAAATATATTTTTGAGTATAGGAGGGAAGAAGATTGAGTTTGTTGATTCAATGTTGCTTCCTCTGCATCAAAATGAACTAGCTGAAAAATAGCATCTCTTCATTTACATTGAAAAGTGAAAGGACGACAATAATAAATTTATAACACTTACCTATTTCTAAGAGATTTGTTGGGCTCGAAAATAAGACCACTTGATATGTAAATAACAATTGAAAAAGTTTTAGTAAATTTTTTGGCAAAATCTAAGTTACATTATGAATGTTTTCAACAAACATTTTCTTTCCTTTTCTTCTTTGGATTCAATATTGAGAGGTTTTGAATTCAATTGGTACACAAGCATGGGATCACAATAGTAGAAAGAGGTAAAGGAAGGTTCTTTTAGCTGAAGAGAGTGTAACAAATAAAGAGATGGCAAAATGACAAAGAGATAGAAGAGATAAAATTTGACAACAAAACATTGTGAGAGCATGGAATTCAACAATCATTTAAGAAGAGGATAGTTTAGTTAAGGACACGATGATGGATGCACATCTTGAGGAAGAAAGTGTTGTAGAAGAAAATTTAGGTGCATCTTTTGAAACAATATAAGATACCAGTATGTTTACTCAACCAAATGCAACTTATCTTGATGTAAAACTTGATGCTTTCATAGAAGGGGGAATACTCTTCAAATGATTTAGATTTTCTAACTCAAGACAGAGTACGATATTAAATACTTCACATAGAACACCATAATCTGGTAATGTTAATCATAATGATGAAGGAAATGAAAGAAAAACCCCAATTGAAGGAGAAATTCAAACCCCCATTTTAATTTTTAATCAAACAACAATTAAAATCAACAATGTGGATGTGGACCCAGAAACACTAATTGAGAAATAAAATTTGTTGAATGATAATGACATGAATGAACAATTTGAAATTAAAAGTGATGTGCTAGACAATTTGTGTTGTTTGGTTTCATAGAGCCAGATCAACACATAAATAAATAGATTGTATAATAATTTTTTTTATAATAAGAAATTGGGTTCTCAATGTCAACAAATAGTGCAACTAATTAAAATTACTAAGATCAAAAAGTGATGAAGAGATTATATATCTACATAAAACCTTAAAAGAAAGGTGAATCTTAAAAACAAGTTGTATCCTCTATTGCTAGTGGCTTTGATATGATTGAAAATAAAAGTTGGTCTAAAGATAAGAATACAACGGGATACAAAATTACAACATGTTTAGTAAACAAAACAAATAGTGATTAAAATATTATGAGTAATACAAGTGGATATATTAATGTTCATCATAGGAATTTTGCAAGAGCTACAAAGAGAAGAATTAAATTTGAATGCGAATTGATAAAAAGTCTATGGACTATTAGTGGTTGAATTCCAAGGTTAGATATAAAACTTACTAGTTAAGTCAAAACCTTGATTGAAAATTTTGGCATGATAATACAAGAGTTTCATCTAATATTAATGATCTTAATGTTATAGATGTTCTTAAATTAAGAAGGAGATTAAAAATCATGATCTGCATCCAAAGAACCTTTTGGATACAATCAAATTGTACTGCATAAAAAAATCTTGGATAATAAGGTGTTAACTATTAGAATTATTCAAAGAAATATTGAAAAGTATAAACCTTGGTATGTAAGAATTAACAAGGAAAGATACACATGTTTAAAAAAATGAAATGTCCAATTTTATTATTATTATGATGTATTTTAACACATACATGGTACCGTGCATTCTAACATAATATTGCAGAAATATGGTATAAATATACTAGCTCAAACTATAAAGGAGTTCATATTAAGTTTATTTTGTAACCCACCTATTGAGTAATATTTTTTTTAGTTCACGTATTTATGGTGAATGTGATGTATGTGGAAATCTTGCATTTTTAGATGAATATTTGCATAAAAATCATTCAATTGATTTTGGACAATAATTAATTGATTTCAAAAGATTTTAAATTTTTGAATATCTATTAAAGGATGGAAAAGTTGGAACACAGTGTGATTTAATTACTGAACAAGTTTGTGTTCATGCATCTATGAGTGAATTTAAGAGTAAGATCATGCCTATATGTGAAACACTCCCAATGTGCTATATGGATTGATGGATAGATTTGCATATATAATTATACATTTCTAATTGGTAGTATCATTTCAAAAATTGACTTTGTAGAGAAATGCACACTTTCATAACAAGATGAGGTACAATCTCAATATTATAATTTAGTGCAAGTAACAATATTTGTTCATATTACTTATAGTTATGCACTTGATAGTATAGAAGAAGATCAATTTTTTAAAATAGAGTACAACTTATTTGTGAGTGATAATAAAATACACTAATTTGAGTTTGTGTAGTGTTCCTTTAGGACCTTTTATGAGAATTTAAAGGAGGAAGAAATTTAGATGACACAACATCAAATATGATCTGATAATTACACATGGCAATTCAAGAATGCTAGGATGTTTTATTGGTTGAATAAGATACATAAGGAAACTAATTTCCAAGATTTTTGGAGATTTTTTGAGGCTAGAAATGGGAAGGGAGAACTTGATGGTGTTGGTGCATGTGTTAAGAGAGCCCTTTTTAGAGAGAAGCTCAAATTTGAGGAGAAAGCCAAATTTAAAGATGCATGTGCACTTGTTGAAAAGTGTAATATATTTTTACATATAGGATGAAGTTAGAACTATATAATAAAATATTTCTTCTAGCTAGCTAAAGAAAAAAATATCCTTTGGATATATGATTGTGATACAACAAGTGAGTGAGATAAATGACATTGATTTAGGAGTTCTGATGCTAACTCTTTGACTGTATAGACCAGGGAGCTTGTATTCATTTTTTGTCAATTTTGTGTTGTAAGTGGATGGAAAGAATGTGATAATACATAAAGGGTTGAAGGATGGTAACAAAAACCCTTAACAACTAGTAAGACACCAGTTTAAGATGATAGAAGAAACAAAGGAAAGGATCATGCATTTGCATCATAAGATTATGTGCGTGTTTCAAACCTCATGCAACCTGGTAATTTAATTTACTTCCATTATGTTGTTCATGTAGACATGTCATATTTAATTAATGATATTGCATTTAAGTTAATTTATTTATCTAATAATTTTTATCTATATGTGTAAATAATTGTGTTTTGAAAGACATGTGTGGTTGTTGCTGTTGGAAATATAGATGGAGTAACTGAGAGGTGGGGTGAATCAGTTACCACAAAAATATTTCAGATCCCTTGGATGTTAACAATAAAACTAATTTTTGCTGTAATTTGGTAAATACACAAAAAATGCTATAACTTGGTAAAAGCAATGTGATTTTACTTATTATTGATCTTAAACATTCAAAGTGATTAACATGCAAGCATAAAAGAAATAAAATGAACACATGAGACACCAGGATTTAACGTGGAAACCAAATATGAGAAAAATCACCAAGTAACTAGCTACTAATTTCCACTCTTCTAAAGTGAGCCATGTTAGGAGCCAACCTGGTTAAAGGTTACAAAACACACTATAAGGTGTGACCTTGTTAGAGGATTTAATCACCTTGTTAGGAGTGGCCTTGCAAGAGATCTTTAAAACAATTCAATGGAACTGTCACCTTGTTAGAGGATTTACAAAAGGTTGTTAAATCAACTTTGCTAAGAGATTTTAGAATCACTACTACAATGGTAAGAAAGTAACAATGAAGTGACCTGAATGAGATGCAACTAAATTGCTGATTACAGATCTCTATTCTGCTTTATGCTAGATCCTTCTTGATTGAATATTACTTTGCTACTCCTCAAGGATATCTGACCATCCTTCAAATTCGCTCACACTTTCCTTCTCAAACAATCAATACACTTGCATACTCGTTCATACTTTAGAATCTCAACTTGACCTTATAGTTATACCATACAAATTATCAAGTTGGCTCAATCACAACGTACAATGACCAATAAACATTACCACAGTCAGCTGAAATCAATACTTGAAATAGTTAAACTCCAAATCAACAAAATCCTTCATTGGCTAACCCTGCTCGGTAAACACTGATCCTGAAATGATTTCCTATGTTAACTAATAGAAGCTTGATTAACACTACAAACTTGCAGAATCCTTTGGCAACCGAGTGAACTCGGTGAACACTAACTCTGACCAACTTTCCTTTGTTAACCATGAGAGCTTGGTTAACACTGCTTTCTGCCATAACTTCCTTGGACGTACGAGTGAGCTCGGTAGACATCATCTTTGTAGAGTAATCTTCAAGAATGTTTGATAGACAAGAAAAATTGCCTTGCTAACTAGGTGAGCTCGGTAAGCACAGACTGATAACTGATATGACATTTGTGTACTACCAAAGACAACACACAATTAGACAATTGTATCCAACAATCTCCCTCTTTGGCATTGATGGCAACACAAAATGTCATAGCAAAATGAAATTTGAAAACAAGTCTTTCCCTGATAGAAAGTTTCTCCCTCTTAGATTTTTATGCCACAAACTTCTCTAATGCAGTAATCTCCCTCTGTGAAGGAATTACATAGCTTCTTTTCAAATTTTTTTTAGAAAGATATGATAGTGAAATCTCCCTCTTTGACAACATATGCCAAAGACAACACATTCCAAATGAGTATCAATGTACCTTGAGTACTGATTCATATGCAATGTTCTCTTGACTATGCTACATCAATTGATAGATCTTCAAATTGGTTCCTATTGATGCATCACTAAAACTTTATTTTAGTGAGCTTTAGATAGGGGAATGACCCCTAACTTACCTCTTAGATACAAAAATACATCCTTAGGTAATGGCTTGATAAATATACCTACAATCTATTATTTTGTATGGACATATTCTAATATGATTTCCTTATCCTGCACCAATTCTCTGACAAAATGATATTTTATAGCAATATGCTTGGTTTTGGAATGCATCACTAGATTCTTTGATATGTTAATTGCACTTGTGTTATCATAAAACATGACAACTGGTTCTTTGATCTCAACTTTCATGCCTTCCAATAACTATTTAAACCAAACAATATTAGAACAATTTACTGCTACTGCAACATATTCTACTTTTGTTGTGGATTGGGATGTGCAGTTTTGCTTTTTACTTATCTAAGATACCAACCTTTTATCAAGAAAGAATGCTCCACCACTTATACTCTTTCTATCATCAATGTTTCCTTCCCAATTGGCATCAATAAACACCTTCAAGCCCATATTTCCTTCAATTTTATACCATAAGCCATAATCTTCAGTACCTTTCAAGTATCTCAAGATTCTTTTGATTTCCATCATATGATTTTCTCTAGGTTTTGCCGAAATCTTGCCACTATACCAACTGCAAGAGCAATATCAAGCCTTGTATGAAATACATATTGTAATTTTCCAATCATTGATCTATATAAGGTCTGATCTATCTCTTTTGAGTCATCATCATTGGTAAGCTTTAATCCAGTACACATGGGGGTTCCAACTAGTTTTGAATCTTCCATACCAAACTTCTTGAGTATCTCTTTGATATATTTAGATTGAGTGATGTAGATACAATTCCTTCTCTGCTATATCTAGAGTCCAACAAAGAACTTAATCTCACCAAACATAGACATTTCAAACTCTTTGTTCATTTGCTCTAATTTTTTTTTTGCATATATCATCATTCCCTATAAATTAAGTATCATCCACAAATATTTCTGCCAATACAATCTTGTTATCTGGTCCTTCCTTGATGTACAAACTACTGTTATCATTAGTTCTTTGGAAACCAATATGTATAAGGTATTTATGCAACCTCTCATACCATGCTCTATGAGCTTGTTTTAGACCATACAATACTTTGTGTAATTTGCAAACGATGTTCCTTTTGTTTGGATCAACAAAACTTTTAGGCTGTTCAATGTAGACTTCTTCATCAAGAATACCATTGAGAAATGTAGATTTTACATCCATCTAATATACCTTAAAGCCTTTATGTTTTGCAAATGCAAGTAAGGTCCTGACACCTTCCAATCTTGCAATAGGAGCAAAAGTCTCACCATAATCAATACCTTCTTCTTGAGAATATCCTTTACACACCAATCTAGCTTCATTTCTTGATACCTTACCACTTCATCCAACTTATTTCTGAATACCCATTTTGTTCCACTCACATTTTTGTCTTTGGGCCTAGGTACAAGAGTCCAATTTTTGTTCTTCTCTATTTTCTCTATTTCTTCATTCATAGCCTCAATCCAACTTTCATTTTCCAATACATCTTTGATATTTCTAGATTCAAAATCAGCAAGTAAACATGTACCTTTTAGCTTACTTCTTGTCATAGTACCTTCTAATTTATCTCCAATAATTTGAGCTGGTACATGATGCCTTCTGATGTACTTGGCTAATATAGGTTCCTTGCATTTTGAATGAATTGCATTGTCATCCTCTTGGACTTCAACTTCTAGTTCTAATTGCTTAGACTTGGTAGGCATTTTCTCAGTAGCTTCAGACTATGACTTGGGTCCTTGTGCCTCGGTTTGAACTTCTTCCAACTTGGTGACTGAGGAAGACTCAAGAGTAGAAGTCTCTTGATTGATAGATGTGTCAGGTTCAATGTAAAAAAATCTCCTGTAATCCTCTAGTTCCTTTTTTCTTTCTTCTTCAATCCTTTCTTCAAACTCATCAATTCTCACATGCACACTTTCTATGATTTTATGTGTAGACAAATTCAAACATCTATATGCCTTACTCTTGCAAGTGTTAGAATCTGATAAGATTAATAACCCAAAAAACTAGTGCAAAGAATAAATATCTAAACTATGAATGCAAATGATACAAAATCAAAATAGCATCATAGAGTTAGTCTCCAAGAGAGTAATGCAAATGCTGGAAGCAAAATAGCATTAAGAGGATGCAAAAAAAATAAGAGATTCAAATACAAGCTAGGTAGCATGCTTATATAGGGTAGGAAGAGGGAGGAGGTGGCAACACCAACCAATGAGGAGCAACCATCTATTGGACTAAAGATAGCAAAGTATCTTCCCAAGATAGCTAATGGATGCTCACATGTAGGAAGGTGACACCTCACAACCATTCACCTAATAAGACATGCTTTATTAACCTAAGAGAGATTATTAAAAGTGTAGAAAAAACCTATCAAAATAGGAAAAATAAAAAACTACACTAACACCCCCCCATAAGCGAAGCTTAGGTGGATGTAGAAATGGGTCCCGACAAGTCAAGCCTGATGAGGTACCCATGTACATAAAATTCTCCCAAAAGAGAGAGAAAAGAGACTCCCCAAAGAAAATTAGGACTCCAAGTGAGAGGAAGAGGCCCCCCCAAAAGATGAAGCATCCTGCACCTCTAGCAAAGCTTGCAAATTTTGTCCGGTTGATCCACTTACATCGAACAAGTTTTCTTCCCTTAGGAAAAGGGACAAGATTCCAAGTGTGGTTCCTCAACAAGGAACTATACTCTTCCTGCATAGCTGTATCCAACTCAAAAATACTAGAAACCTCATGAAAGGACTGTGGATTTGAGGCAGTAGCAATGAAGATATGTAGAGCATCTTGGAATTGTAAACGAGTCTGCTTGGTGTCTGATGGATCCCCAACCCAATCACCTGAAAACTGCAAGGTCTATCTAGCCCAAAGTGGACCAGAAGATGGAGAATCTAGAGGAGAATCATCAACCTGTGAATGATGACTAGGAGAGGAAGGAGGTGAGTCCTCTGAATCACTCTCTGCATCAAAAGTGGAGGTAGAAGACTGCTCAAGTGAATTTGACCCATTAGAAGATCTATCATGTATTCCAAGTGAATCTAATGTCAAAGTAGAAGGCAACCCTGTGACCATGCTCTGCTGGTTAAGTTGATGCAAGTAGTGAAAGTTAAGATGAACAAACCACTCATGCCATAATTTTCTCACATCATTAAAGTGAGTGAGCAAAATAGTCAAAGGAGGATCAGGAACAAAGTGAGAAAACATATAGAGTTGTGACTGATGATCTGCTCTCCCAACTACAATTGTAGAATCATTGTGCAACTCACGTATCTCCACTGAATCAGGAGTGAACTCAACCCGCTTTCCTAAACCTGTGTGAGTGATCTAGTGTACCGATAGGAGATTAGTTGACAATGAGGGTACATAAGGAACATCATAGAATGTGCCATCCCCCACATCAACAGACCCTCTCCCACACACCTCAACAAGAGTGTTATCACCCATCAAAATAGAAGGCATAGTACACGGCTCCAAGGATGCAAGTTCTTCCTTAGATGAAGCCATGTGGTGTGAAGCACCCGAATCAAGAACCCAAGTGGATGGTGAGGAAGCAACTGCAAAAAGGGCCTTACTCTTTCCTTTCCCCTTGCTATTTTCTTTTTTTTTGTTAGACCCTTCATTAGAACTTTTTTTGATAGACTTAGGAACACTGATATTATTCTTCTCAAAAATGTATGTTAAGTGATCAAGTTGTTTTTGCAAACATTTATGTTCATCATGACCAGGTCTTTTACAATAGGCACATTTGACCTTTTCTTTCTTAGGCTTATCACCCTTGGAAGATGGTGTATCAATAGTTGCTTTTGAAGAAACCAACATCTGATCCTTCTTCTCCTCGCTATTCTTTTGTTTCTTGTCCTTACTATTGTTGTTACTACTTTGTCCTTGTTGTTCTTTTGTGCCTTGGTTGGCAGCCAAGGCATGTGACTTAGAGGACTTAAGAATGCCCATCTGGCTTAGCTTGTCCTATTCTCGAGTGAGATTGACAGCAAAATCATCTAAAGATGGCATGGTGAATTGAGTACCAAGTGCACCCTTAGTAGCATAGAAGGTAGAGCCAAATACAGAATATTCTGAACTTAGCTTAGAGATAATACTAAGAATCAGTTGTTCATCTTTCTTTTCAATTCCACATTGTTTTAACTGTAGCCTTAGTGATTTCAATTTGGTGAAGAAATCTTGGATTGTGTTGAAATTTCCTGGACTCAAACTAATTAATTCATTTTCCAACATATGACCCCTCATTGAATCTTGTGTGCCAAATAGTGTTTCTAGCTTTGTCCATACTTCATTTGGTGTATCCAAAGACTCAATGTGAAATAGCAAGTCATGAGAAACAGACAAACACAATGTTCCAAATGCCTCATCACATTTGTTAAACCACTTAGGCTTATCTTCATCTTTAGCAGGTTTAGTTTCAAGTCCCATAGTTATCCTATTTAATCCTGATTTTCTTAAGTGAATTGTCATGCATGATTTCCACTCAAAGTAATTGTATGGAGTTAGGATGGGAATATTTGTTTGATCCATGATTAAGAAATGTAGAGAAAAAATGCTAGAAAGAAGAGAACCCAGCCACGACAATGCCCCCCCCCCTTTTTACTCAATCAAAGAACCCAACCCCCCCCCCCCCCCCCCCCAAGAAATATGATTTGGCACTTTATTTTAGTGCATTTACAACTACCACTAGAAAGAAATACTTAGTGGTCTTTATTTCAATGCATTACAAACCCTCATGAAGAGCATATGCTAAAAGTGAAACTTGGGCATAATAATCAAGGAAACAAATAGCACCATTGCGATCTACTCAAAAAATCATGCACTTTCAAAAAAAGAATCGCCTTGATACAAGGTCGTATGAGAAAGTTATGATCCTCTGAAGTTTCTAAAACGAGAATTGTGCACAGTCAAAGCTGAGAATCTGCAATTTCTGAAGAATTCATTCATGAAAATCAAAAAACAAATCCACTAGTGGATAGAGCACAAAAAAATAGCCAAGTTCATAACAAGAATCATCAAAATCGAAGTCCGTATGAGTAAGAACGAGACATTTGAAAACTGCATTCAAATTTGCGACTGCCAACGGAGAGGGGTATGGCTGTAGCCTTTCATGCTCGATTTTGAAAAATATAAAGCTTGCATGCAAAATCTAAAAGATACCCAGAAGGTTTTTTGAGGCTACGAACAAAATCCAGAAAGTGTTTTCCTTGCTGATGTACAAAAGATGTTGCTGTAGTGTAAATCAGATGCCTTTAACAGTAAAAAATGGCTCCAAAAATCAAGAAACGACCCCAGCAACCAAAATATGACATGCAAATGCTGGATCAGCTTCCTAAGTCCATTAATGGCATGCTGGAACCTACAATACTGATTGAAAACTCCAAATATGCAAGTTGGTTTTCAGATTTGAGATTGAAACCTCAGAGAAAAATCATTTTTGTCAAAACTTTTTTGATTCTCAAGATCATCCAAAGATGCAAGAGAAGAGCATACTTCATTTTTAAAAAACTACAATAAAATTTATTAGCCCCCCCCAAATCTCTCAAAAAAGGAAACTAAAATCTACTCTTGTACATAGAAAAGCTTTGATACCATGTTAGAATCTGATAAGATTAATAACCCAAAAAACTAGTGCAAAGAATAAATATCTAAACTATGAATGCAAATGATACAAAATCAAAATAGCATCATAGAGTTAGTCTCCAAGAGAGTAATGCAAATGCTGGAAGCAAAATAGCATTAAGAGGATGCAAAAAAAAAAAAGAGATTCAAATACAAGCCAAGTAGCATGCTTATATAGGCTAGGAAGAGGGAGGAGGTGGCAACACCAACCAATGAGGTGCAACCATCTATTGGATTAAAGATACCAAAGTATCTTCCCAAGATAGCTAATGGATGCTCACATGTAGAAAGGTGACACCTCACAACCATTCACCTAATAAGACATGCTTTATTAACCTAAGCGAGATTATTAAAAGTGTAGGAAAAACCTATCAAAATAGGAAAAATAAAAAACTACACTAACAACAAGAATATCCTAAAAATATACTTTCATCACCTTTCACATCAAATTTGCCTTTTCTAGATTCTTTCAAGATATAACATTTACTTCCAAATACTTTCTGGTAACTTACATTGGGTTTATAGCCATACCATAACTCATAGGGTGTTTTATATGAGTCCTTCTTCAACTGTACTCGATTTAAGGTATGAACTGCAGTGCTGATAGCTTCCTTCTAGTATTTGATAGCAATGTTATTTTCAATCATTAGAGTCCTTGCACAATCTATGATAGATCTGTTTCTCCTTTCAGCTATACCATTCTGCCTGAGAGTTCCAGGGGCTAATACCTATCTTTTGATTCCTTTTTCAATGCAAAAGTTATTGAATTCATTGGAGATGAATTCACCACCTCTATCTGATCTTAAGCATTTCAATCTTTTCCTTGTTTGCTTCTCTACTCTTGCCAAATACCATTTAAATTTCTCAAATGCTTCTAACTTCTCTCTTAGATACATAATAGTCATCATTCTAGAGTAGTCATCAACAAAAAGAATGAAGAATTTTTCTCCACTATAGCTTTCTATTCCAATAGGTCCACACAAATCAATATGCATAATTTCCAAGATATCTTTAGATTGATAGTTTTTTCTTTTAAAACTAGTCTTTCCCATTTTTTCAATCTAACAATTCTTGCATAGACCAACATCAGGGTTCTTCAAACTAGGAATGCCTATTACTTTCCTGAATTTTCTTATTTTCACCATGTTATCAAAATTTACATGACATAACCTTTTGTGCCATAATCAACTTTTTTCAACTTGCACAATAAAACATGAGCACTCACCAAGATCAATATAAGACATGTTACCTCTTGTTTGTTTGCCTGATCCAATCAGTTTTCCTTTGTCATCTAGTAGTCTTGCCTTGCCATGCATGAATTCTACCTTAAATCCAATGTTGATTAGTTGTGCCACACTTAGTAGATTATGTTTTAGTCCTTCAACCCAATAGGAATTGTCACATACAAGTTCTTTGGTTAATGAGATTCGACCTCTCCCTTTTATGCAACAAAGTTTATTGTTTCCAAATTTTACACTACCACCATCATAGTCTTCAAAGTGTTCAAACTTTGTTTTGTCACAAGTCATATGATGTGAACATCCACTATCTATGATCCATGTATCATTTTTTCTCACATGAGAGATAACTGCCATCTTATCTCCTTCATCATCATCAGATTCATCTTTTATAGCAATGTAAATTATTTCATCTTCACTATTATCAGAATCCTTAGCCATAAAACATGTCTTCTTACCTTTGTCCTTGAATGATTTGTGATTTTTGAAATCCTTCTTGCCATTGCACTTGTGTCCTTTCTTCTCATCCTTGCTTTCTTTGTTTGGGCACCTGGTTGCAATATGATCAATTTCTTCACATGAAAAATAGATTAGGGGAACTTTACCTTTTTATTTTCCTTTGCCTCTAGAAAATTTCCTTGCAAGCAGAGCTTCAAAAACTTCAAGATCACTGTCAAAATTTTCCTCTAATTCTTCTTCACTTTCTAACTGAGTGTCCTTTATTTTCTTGCCTTTCTCCTTAAGTGAAAGCTTGGCCTCAAATGTAGATTCAATATTCTTGGAGGCTGGAACATAATTGTCATAGTTATCTAGCTCAAAGGTTGTCAATCTTCCTTCTAAGGTATCCAAAGTTATCCTATGATTTGTTTCACACCTTCTTTCTTGAATTGCAAATACTCTAATTGCATAGATAGGAAGCAATGTTCTAAGGACTTTACTTACAACAATTTCTTCCTTGATCTCTCCTCTAGAAGCTTTAATTGCACTAACATTGGCCTTGATCCTTTCAACATATTTAGCAATGTTTTCATCTTCTCTCATTCTCATTTGATCAAATTTTCCTCTAAGGCTTTTTGCTTTGGCCCTCCTCACATTGTCATCACCACCATAGACGTCTTTTAGCTTGTTCTACATTTCAAAGGCAGTTTTGCAGTCCTTGATATCATCAAATTCCTCATAGCTTAGAGCAGATGCAATGTCTATCATCATGGTGTTATGAGTCTTTTTCTCAATAATGTGACCAACAAATAATGTATGAGTGGGAGTTGTGTATTCTTCATCAAGGTATTTCAATCTTGAATCACCAGTGGAAGCAGGATAAAGTCTCATGAGTCGCTACCATGCTGAAAAGTTATCTCTATTAAGCCTTGAAATTTCTCTCTTATAAGACATCCTGATCTTTAGCTTAGGTCCTTGAAACCTTTCCTACAAGTACCAAAAGATCTGATACCAATTGTTGGAAATATAGATGGAGTAACTGAGGGGGGGGGGGGGGGGGGGGGGGGTGAATCAGTTACCACAAAAATATTTTAGATCCCTTGGATTTTAACAATAAAACTGATTTATGCTATAATTCAATAAACACACAGAAAATGCTGTAACTCGGTAAAATCAATGTGATTTTACTTATTACTGATCTTAAACATTCATAGTGATTAACATGCAAGCATAAAAGAAATAACATGAACACATGAGACACTAAGATTTAACATGGAAATCCAATATGGGAAAAACCACCAAGTAACTAGCTACTAATTTTCATTCTTCTGAAGTGAGCCCTGTTAGGAGTCAACTTGGTTAAAGTTTACAAAATACACTATTAGGTGTAACCTTGTTAGAGGATTTAATCACCCTATTAGGAGTGGCCTTGCAAGAGGTCTTTAAAAAAATTCAATGGAACTGTCACCTTGTTAGAGGATTTACAACAGGCTTTTAAACCAACTCTGCTAAAAGATTTTGGAATCACTGCTACAATGGTAAGAAAATAACAATGAAGTGACTTGAATGAGATGCAATTGAATTTTTGATTATAGATCTCTGTTCTCCTTTATGCTAGATCCTTCCTGATCGAATATTACTTTGCTGCTCCTCAAGGATATCTGACCATCCTTCAAATTTACTCACACTGTCCTTCTCAAACAATAAATACACTTGCATACTCACTCATACTTTAGAATCTCAACTTAACCTTATATTTATACCATACAAATTATCAAGTCATCTCAATTACAACTTACAATGACCAATAAACATTACTACAGTTAGTTGAAATCAATACTTGAAATAATTAAACCTCAAATCAATAAAACCTTTCATTGGCTGACCCTGCTCAGTAAACACTGATCTTAAAATGATTTTCTGTGTTAACCAACAAAAGCTTGGTTAACACTGCAAACTTGCAAAATCCTTTGTCAACTAAGTGAACTTGACAAACACTAACTCTGACCAACTTTTCTTCGTTAACCATGAGAGCTCAGTTAACACTACTTTCTGCCATAACTTCTTTGGATGCTCGAGTGAGCTCTGTAGACACTGTCTTCACAGAGTAATCTCCAAGAATGTTTGGTAGACAAGAAAAAATGTCTTGCTGACCAAGTGAGCTCAGTAAGCATAGACTAACAACTGATATGACATTTGTGTAACATCAAAGACAACACACAATTAGACAATTGTATCCAATAGTTGCACCTAGGGATAATGATGAGTAGAATGAGTATTGGCTAGCTATATGCATGGACCCATAGAAAAAAGTTGGCATGCCATCAAGTAGATGATGATGAACTTCACTATCTAGTTGGGTCTATTGTGGTAGTTAGTATATGGCTATACAATTATCTAATAAGAAGGAATGGATTACCCAATCTTGAAGACTATCAAACAAAAAAGAAGATTTTACACTATTTTCATTTGGTGGTGACAGAAAATGTCAAATTAAAGAGATACAAAGTGATACCTGCCAACAAAATTTTATGGACACTTTCAATGGAAGAGCATGAGGAAATCATAGATGCATTGTAGAAGACAGAATGCATATGGAATATTATGTCAAACCAAATTTATACTTATGTGAGTTTTTGTTATTTGTGGTCCATTTTTATTATGTCGAGAGACATTCTATACAATGTCAATACAAATCCAAATCCAAGCACAAAAATATGCCAAAAAATATTTCTTGTCGATAAACAATAAAATCAAGTAGTTACTATTAGAGTAATTAGTTTTTTTCAATTATTAATTAAATCACTTTGATTTAATTAAATAAGTTGCCTATTACTGTAGTTTTCTTAAGCTATCTCGTAGGTGCATATAATTAATATTTTATTAATTATAATGTGCAACCTAGCTTTTTTAGGCTTTAGATTACCCTTCTCGGGTTTCAATCTCCTTTTATAAGGATTGATCTCTTTGTAAATTAATTCATTCACTTTTGATAATAGCAATCTCTCTTTTTGCTCATCAAGAATGTCTCATCTATGGATCTTGCAATTCCTACTTTTTCTGTTTTCTGGCTTCCCTTCATTGCAGGATATTTGCATGCAGGTGTTTTTGAGGATCTATGAAGTTGGATTTCTCAACTTCTACATGGTATCAGAGCAAACCTACTACTTCCTCGTTTGAAGATTCTTGAAGCCACGATTCGCAGTTAGAAACCTCAGCTTTTTCAAATTTTTTTCTTCAAAAGGGTGAAGAGAAAATTTTTGGGGCACTTTGGGCTCAAATGAATGTTTCCATTGGATCCAGAAGGTCATCTGCAGTCAGAATACATAAAAAATTTGTTATTTTTGGGCTTCGAGCATCTGGGAAATGCAAAGTACTGACTCAATAGTGACATCAGCAAGGTACTGACATAGGTTTGACAGTCGCAGGTGTTGACGTCATCCATCTTTGGGCTGAAATTTGACAGCTTTCAAACCATTATTTCTATAATTTATTTTGTCTTAAAAGTTGGTGCTGGTTTTTTGGCTGTATCTTTGTCATACGGAGGTATTTTTTGATGAATCTTATATCGTCAGAAAGCTCTTTTCGAGCCTGTCATGATGGTGCTAGTTATTTGAACTTTTGATGTAGTTTGGTTACCTATTGTGGTAGTCAAAGCTAGATGTTCTATTTTGCACTTCGGGAGGTGTATCTTGAGCATTCGATCTCTGATTTTGGACTTCTTTATATTGCTGGAAAGCTCTTTTTGTGCTCTTTTCAGTGATGCTGGTTGTTGTTTCAGATTTTTCTCCAAAAAAATTTTATTCAGCCTTCTACATTTTTGCATGTTGGTGGATATCCTGGCTATTTTAGGTTCGGGGATCAATTTTGTTGCTTCAGATGCTTTGTTTTGGCTTGTACTTTCTATTGTACTAGTCTTATATTTTTTTGATCATTTTTGATATTCATTGTAAGAATCTTTATGCAAACGCACTGAGATAAAGTGCCACTCTTACATTTTGGGGTCCTTTTCATCATTATGATTCATTGTACTCGCACTATTTTATAAAGTGCCTTGGGGGGGATAGTTGATTGTCATTTAGGCCCTCTTCCTTTGTCAAGTGAGTACCCCTTCCATGATATTAGCCCCATGATGCGTCGATGACACATGCCTTTATAGGTGTCTGTACCTCATTCTCGATGTGTTTGGCTCCTGTGTTGTAGGAGATTTTTGGCCCATCTTTTCAGTTTCTTGTCACCTCACCCCATTTGCATTAGGGGGGGGGGGGGGGGTTATATTATTGGTTCTAATGCTTCCTTGGTTCGATGGTTCGTTAGTGTGAGCTATGTATTTAGTACTTGATCCTACATCCTAGGCAATTGTAGTGGCTAGCTACCTATGCATTTTGGTGAGATGGATCATCTACCATATAGACACGCTTAGTTCGTGCCTTCTATTTCCATGGAGGTTCTTTAGATGAGCACCTTTTGATAGAGTTTTGCAGCTTTTCATGCTTCAGTGATTCTCTTCATGATCTCTCTTTGTTCCTTCTTCTAGAACATAGACTTTGCTATCTCTTTTTGGAGTAGGGTTTTTCCCATGTGGTTTTCTCTATTTCTCCAGTTTACAAAGATTTCCTTGTATTGGGTACCTAATCAGGCCTTGTTGCTGGGACCCAATTTTTTTCTTTCATAGCTGTGCTAGGTTAGCTTTCCTCCTAAGCTTCGTTTAAGGGGGGTGTTAGAGTAATTAGTTGTTTTCACTTATTAATTAAATCACTTTGAATTAATTAAATAAGTTGCCTATTACTCTAGTTTTCTTAAGCTATCTCGTAGGTGCATATAATTAATATTTTATTAATTATAATGTGCAACCTAGCTTTTTTAGGCTTTAGGTTACCATTTTCGGCTTTCAATCTCCTTTTATAAAGATTGATCTCTTTGTAAATTAATTCATTCACTTTTGATAATAACAATCTCTCTTTTTTCTCATCAAGAATGTCCCATCTATGGATCTTGCAATTCTTGTCTCCATAGCGTTTTCTTCTCTCTTCTGTAACAGGTGTTTGCATGCAGGTGATTCTTGGGAGTTGTGGGATTGAGCTCTCATCAACTTCTATAGTCACAAATTATTTTAGTTAAAAAGGTATTTAAAAATTCATTCTATTTTGGCCTTGCCATATGATACCTTATAAAATAATAAAATAGAAATGCATTCCTGAAATAATAGGGTGATATGTGGCCATATCGAAATAGAAGGGCTGAAATAATAGGACCCCCAAAAAATTAAAAAAATAAAAAATAAAAAAAGATTAGACATGAATTAAAAAATAAACTATTTTTGATTATTTAATTATAAAACTTAAAAAAAAAATTTAAAAATTAAAAAGTAAGTCTTTAAAATAATTTAAAAAAAAATATTAATAAAAAAAAACATAAAAAACTAATCCTAATCATTGCGACGGGGTTAAAGTAATCCCAACTATTGTTGTGGGGCTATAGCCAATGACCACTTGACACCCTACCATGACTTTTCATTGCTAGTAGTGGCACTAACTACTACCATTGACACATTTCAATGATGGTAATTATTGCCGCTAACAATAATGACAATCTTACGTAGGAGAAGAGGAATGTGGGGTGTCATGGGGTAGTGGGTGGTGGTCCCATCACCACTTTTAATGTTAGAGTAATAAAGTATTTTCTTATTAATTAAATCATATTGATTTAATTATTAAGTCACTTATTATCTCTACTTTACTTAGGCTAAACTTTGGGCATATATATAATAATTAATTCTTTTATTAATTATTATCATGCAACCTAGGTTAGATTCCTGTTAGGGTTTTGATCTCCTTTTATGAGGATTGATCTATTTGTAATTGATTCATTCACTTTTGATAATAGCAATCTCTTTTTTTTCTCATCAAGAATGTCTCATCTATGGATCTGGCAATTCCAACCTCCATAGCTTTTACTTCTCTCTTTCTATGACAAGTGCTTAGATGCAGATGATTCTTGGGAGCTGTGTGGTTGGTCTTTCATCAACCTCAACATGGTATCAGAGCTCCAAATCTTCATGCCCTTTTAATTTATGAGAAGTTTGGCTTGGCTTTCAGATCTATTTTTTTTTCTTTTCTTTCAGAGGGTTTCATTTTTCAATTTTTTTTGTATTGAATCTGGGGGTCACCATGTCTCAGTGCACTTTGAACCCAAACATACCTCATCATTGAGCTTAGAGTGCCCAAAAATCCCTATTTTCATATGAAATTTGTCCAATTTGGACATAATTGAAATCTGAGGCAAAAAAATTATTACTCCCAGATTTGAAACATTTCTCGAGGTGGTATTTTTGTAATTTTTGGCATAGAAATCAAGACTTTTTGGCACAAAAATTGAGATTTTTGAGTGTGAAAATTGAGATTTTTTGCATGTATCTCAATATTTTTGTACATAAATCAAGATTTTTGAAACACAAATTGAGGCACTTTTGCACAAAAATCTATACAATTTGGCACAAATCCTGAGGTAATTTCTAGTCCTGGTTGGCACATTTCCTGATGGATTTTGGCATGGATCCTGTTGGTGTTTGAAAATGCTGGAGGGTTTTCAATTATCCCAATGAGAATATGACATATCTAGGGGCAACTAACTCCCATTTTCAACATGTCATTTTAGACACCGGGCCAACTATAAGGCAAAACCCTCCTTCTACTTTAGGCTCTGCAAGACCTAGGCGGGTAGACCTTAGATTCAATTGATATCATACTAGTACGAAACATATCCTTGAATCCATTTACTACAGATGAAAACCCTTATTTCTCCTCTTAACTCATGTAACAACATAGATCTACAATAGCAAGTTGCAAATCTAGGAAATTCACAAGCTGACTGAGGGTAGTCTATTCTAGCTCTTCAACATAAACTGTAAAGATGATTTGAATTTTGATTTGATTTTATGTGGGTGCGAAAAGTGGATGAAAACTAGATATGAACAACAAACTTATGATCCTGTAATAGATTAGTGCCTCATCCATTGGGCGATTCATGAATCTCCCTCATGCATTTTGGATATCTGTTACTAATTCATATATTTAGATATATGATCTATCCATTCACCTTGTAAATAGACATCAATGTTCAACTTAAATCTCATTCTTACCTAATATTCTCCTCAATAAACTTGCAACCTTTTTGAATCTCTGAAGCATTTACACAATTTCTTGAATTATCAACAACAATGAAACAACATACAACCTTAAAGGACTGAAACTATGACCTAGGCTCTTTGTTCCAAGACCATAAAACATCACAACTCACTGAGAATGGAGACAAGATTTAAACTGAAACTAAACACTTGGTATTTCTTGTATTGATTTCCTTGAAGTAATACATTAAAAATCCATGAAATTGACTCATAAAGAACCTAATAAACCAGACTATACAATGAGAAAATGCTGTCATACAAGAGAGAAAATGGTGGGAATGAGAAGTTGATGGGATGGGAAGGGGGTATCACAGCCAAAGCAAAAGCTTCATGGTCTGAAACCAGCACATCCCAGATCTTCCATTAAGACTTCATCAATTCCAAGGCCAATTCTGCTAACTATCTTCATTCCAGAGAAAAATTTCCAAAATTCGAACCCTTTTTCAAAAGAGAAGAAGAAAGAATAAATATTAAGAGGTCAATTATCATATTGAATTTGCAACTGACAAGTGTCCCCTCTAAATTTCTTCTTATGAAGATCAAAAGCCTCTCTCTACCTTCTCTCTATAACTAAAAATCAAATCCACATGATTTTGGCTCTTAGAAGCATAAAGAATATAAGATATTTGGTAGAAAATATAACTGATTTCTGATGTCACATTTGAACTTAAAGTAAAAAGTGAAAAATCAGTTATATGACCTTTAGAAGCCAAGAAAACATCACAAAATTGATTTTCTTCATTTTCACATTTCACCAAGCCTTCATATCTATCTTTACCAATTCTAATGATCCATGATGAAAACTGCTCATTCTACTAAGAATGCCCCAGATTTTACAAATTGGCTTATAGCTCAAACAAGTGAGGACCTGTGCAAAAACTAACTTTAGATTCAAAAAGTTCATCTTGTTCTGATTCTGGTGGTATATTGAAGTGCCCATTTTCGACAAAAATTGCACTAGATATGGCCCTCTAAAAATCAGGTCTCCATTCTTGGCTTCCAATGCATTTGAAAATTTCAAAAATTTGACACATTATAAAGTCTGAACTATGTTATAAGTTCAAACTTTATTTAAAATGAGTAGGTACGTGCATAAAATACAAAATAAGAATTAATTTTATTACTTTGAAATTTCCTTCAATCTTCCATTCGGGTGAAACTTGGTTTGACCATTGGTGACACATGGCACATTCTGATTGGTTTGATTTTGCACAATGGGTGTCACATGGTATCCCCTAATTCATCCTTGTCATTGCCACATCATACTCACTATGTCGCTAAACTAACAGGTGAGCAACTTCCCTTTGGCGATATAGAGACATTTTTTGGATCCACCACGTGGCACGATCTGGTGCACTCTTTGAGACTTGCCCACCATGTCACAACCTACCTCAAATTTTGTGCCACATGGCACATTGTGATTGGTCCAACTTTTTTGCCACATCACCACCTAGTCATCCAGCCGACTGCCACTAGTCACAATCTTAGCAACCCTCGCTACATTGCTATGGTTATCCCATGAGCATCTTCTCTTGGTGAGATAGCGAGGACCGCCAGATGTGCCATGTGGCACGATCTCCTTCAATTTGAACTCATTTGTCTTTTGCTAGATTTCTAAGTTTTTTTAGCGACTCGCTATGTCGCTAGCCAAAAATATTGAATTTTTTGGCTAGCAAAGTAGCGACATGCCAGATTTTTGAGTTTTTCGGTTGCCTGCAACTTGCTGATGTCATCATTTAGTCTGCGTGCTCACGTTCAAAATTTTATTATTCTTTCCTCTAGTGACCGGGTCCTACAACATAGCTGTTGCCTTTCCAAAAAGTGCCTTGTTTTCAAACAGTGAGTGTATTGTGCATGAGAGTATTTAAACAACTAAAGAGGCCCCAACATCTCCTTTTATGAGTTCTCCCTGTATGCACAGCCTTCTCTGAAAGCATCTTCGGCATTTCACCTCCACTGTCACTGTAAAAAGATTGATTCTTATCGGAGACAATTCGCCACATGGTTGCTAACATATACATTAACAACATACTCATTAGATTCATTCCCTATAAGGAATTCTGATGCAGACCTCCCTCCTTTCTATGCTTAATATCCTTTGCTACAAAAGATGCCTTCTAGCATGGGTTTCTCTCAGTGCTCTGCCTTGGCATGAATTTTTATGCCACTCCTTCATTCTGCCAGAAATCTTTGCATTTGGCATGAGGCTGTGGACATGGGGTTTCCTTTTAAGAAGTGTGCTGTGTGATTGAATGCATTTCTTTTTACTAAGCATGGTCTTCTTTAATTTCTCCGACCGTGGGCTTATTCCTTTTTTGCCAAATGTTTTTCCTTTGTTCTTTCAAACTCTGCATTTTTCAGATGTCCATTCTCATTTTATTATCTTTGATTGTGGTTTCAAACTTGGCGTGAGCTTCAAAGCCACCTCCTCTCCCTTGCTTTGACTATTGGTTCCTTGCTGGTTGGAGCTCTGTCTCAAATTTATTGTCTTGTCTTTCCATTGCAGTCCTGTGTTAGCTCATCGATGGGTTTGCGGTTTTGTCTTTTCCCTTTACATGGTCTCTGCTGTGATTTTTATCTTGCAATGGCTTGCATCTTCCTTTGGTGTGGATCCTCTATCTATTACGAGCCTTCATTCTTCAATTTTTCATGCAAATGTGGGTGCCTCTCCTTCTATGTGTGGTACGATGGTTTTCTCTGATGCTGGATGCATCCTCCCCTTTGCTAACAACCTGCAAGACACCTTCCCATGGCCATTTGTCTACATTCCACTCATCTACCCTGGAGTAATACTACCATATTTGGTAGTTTGATTTCCATTAAAACATTCTAAACCAATTGAAGCAGAGCTCCATGCCCGTTGGTGTCCTGTTATTTTGTGAGGAAATGATAACCTCAACTTGGTATTTCTCTTTCCTCTATGCAATGGCTGCAACTTCCTCTATTAAAATTGTGGCTTCCCTTTGTTTTGTATCTCTTTTTTAAGTGCAATGATAATCATAACTATAATAGCAATTTTCTTCTCATTTGTAATTGTCTATATAGGCAAGCCAATATGTTCCCAACCTTGGATCTGAAGGAGGATAGAGGATCACATTTTATAGAGGCGGCCTCATCTAATAGAGATTTCCTGGTGCAATTAGATATATCTAGCTAGATATAATTATAGACACAATTGCCGGTATATGCATTTCTCAGAAGGGTGTGAACCAATCTACATCTCCTGTTTATCCATCGAAGGAGGGGCCTTTTCAAAACCAGTTAATAGTTTCTAAAAATCAACTCCCCACTTAAAATTTGTAATTTACATCTCCTTTACATGCAATCACAGTAGCAATGATGAACTAAAAATCCCCTTTTTGCTATGGGCATTACACATATATCCCATTTTGCTTTGCAACGATATGTGCACATGCTAAGACATCAACATGAAAAGAATTGTTATAATATCCTTTTGAAACACCTTCATTCCCTGACATCTCATCAGTTTGAAGTAATTAGTCAGGCCCATAAAGTGGGTCCAGCTAATTTTTTTTTGTTTTCGAATGACTAACATCTCAGATTGATTCACTAATCTTCTCAAACTGATTGGAATCCAATTCGAGCACTAATTGATCCCTAAAAACTCATTTTTACCTCTTCTTGCAAATTGTCAATTTCATGATAGGAGGTCCTTTGACTGGCCTTAAAAACTGATCGAAACACCTAACTGAGCCTTGAAATTTGGCACACTAACTCTCTGTTTTGCATACTCTTACCATGTCAAATCCCATATCATGAAAAATTCTCAGTCAAAAGATATTCGATGTCAAAGTTGACTTCTTAGAACTGCCTGCAAGAAAACATGTCAGAGAACAATAAATTAGGTTCGGATTTGGCTTTAAAAACTGGGCAAATGGACACTCGACGGTACAAAAAATTGGGACATTGATTCTCTATCATGAGGAGAGTATAAATCTAGGATTTGGGCTCATGAGGAATAACAAGACGCATATGACGAGTGGTCAAAGTGGGCTACTTGGATTTGTTGACTGGAAAGAATGGCAGAAAAGCAATTTTTGCAAATGGAAATGACCTGGAAAGGTGTGCATATGGATTCGTCATGACTTGCAAACTGAAACACTTGGAGTATTTTTAGAGTACAACATATTGATGCAATCCATTTGATCTCACCAATCATGGATTTCAAGTTATGACATCACGAATAGGGGTACCCAACAATCTACAAATACTGACACTGGTAAAAAGATAGAAATTCCATTTGGAATTGTGTTTGAAATCCTATCAAATGGATTCATCATGAGATGCAACTTGAAACATAACAAGTTTCTGACATCTACAATGCAACACAATAGGAATTTCCTCATTTTGGTCAACTGGTTAGAAGTTATAGCATGTCAAACATGGCTTCCCAGAATTATGTGCAAAGTGCATCAACATGAAAATAGTAAACTACCAACTTTGAGGGATTCAAAACCTATTCAAATGGATTCTAAATGACTCAAAATTTAAAACATAGGTTCTTGGGTATGGACACTAGACACTCCCAAAGTCGTGAATCACAACATTTTTTTGGGTTTGAGATATTCAAATGCAAACATGGCCTCCTGTCACTGTTTAACACGGGTAAAAATACAGATTTGGAACTAGCTCAAAACAAGACTTAATGAAATGGCTTAGAATGTCAATTTAACATCATGGAACACATAGACACACTAAATGAAAGGTGTTAGACGCAATAAACACCTCTTAGGCCTTAGACTGATAGCCAGGTACAAACTCATCAAAAACATTTATGGGGCTTGATTTTCTCAATGGTAATCAAAATTGGGAAGGCAATTTTGAGTCCCAACAGATCCTGCGGCAATGATTTTTTTTGCCCTTCCAACACTTTTTTGACCTACCTATGGTTTTTTGGCCATAACTTGCTGATTCAAACTCTATTTTTTAGAAATGAGATATCGTTGGAAAGATGGTTCTAAGCCCATTGTAATGATGCAGCTTAATTGGACTTTTGATATTGTTTGGTTTCCATTTTATGTAGTCAAAGTTAGAGGTTCTATTTTGTACACTTGGAGACATATCCTAAGACATTCTATTTTCCAGATTTTGCTCCAATTACATCCCATTCAATTTTTTTTCTTTTTTGCATTCTGGTGGAGGTCTTGGTTGTTTCAGGTCTAAAGATCGAGTTTTTTTGTTTTAGATGATTTTTCATGGGTTGTACTATCTGTTGTACCAACCTTATGTCTCTTCTGGTCTATTTTAGACATCATTTGTATGTATTTTTTTGAAACACACTGAGATAAAGTGCCAATCTATTGCATTTCAAGATCTTGCACATCTTTGTGTTTTTTTGTACTCACACTACATTATAAAGTGCCTTGGGGGGTTTCATGTTGGCCATATTCGCCATCTTCCTTTGTCAAATGAGTGTTCCTTCCATGATATTAGCCTCATGATGTATTGATGACACATGCCATTAAAGAAATTAACCTAAAGTTTCACCAAGTTTACCAAACATTTAAAAAAAGAGATAATAAACAATAAGATAAAATATAGTGGAAGCATTAACTCACATCATAACAACCATCAAAAAATACTATATCTCTTAAGGGTTCCATGATGTTGAATCAAATTTAAGTTTAATTAATACTAAATCCAATATATAAAAAATCTACATCAAAGAATATCTGCAAGTATAAATCTATTTAAATAATATACAATTATAGGATACCAGTTGGGAATAATAAAAAAGGGTAATCATCCATTGTACAAGTCATAGGTTATGTAAAGCTCAAAGAATATACATCATGAATGTAATAAATCATCTCATAAGATCCCTGATAATCAAATAAATACAATAGAGAATAATCATCTAATAGGAATACAAGATCAGATATAAAGGAACATTTGCACAAACACATCTAGCAATGACATCCAACTATCAGATCTCAATGGTATAAGAAAATGCACTACCACTCGACCTTGTGGAACCTAAATGGCCCACTCCCACCACATTAAGAAGATAAACTCAAGTCCCACATAGATATCAAAACACAAGTCATAACCAACATCTAGGTCAAGAAAACACCTGAAAGAAAACTATCTCAAAGGGTACCAAGACACAAGTATCAACTAATTCTAGAGGCAACAAAGAGACATTTGAAATCTACTATGTAAGTGGGCAAGTGTCATCATATGAGCCAACTCTAAGGTTACCCTGGCAACCTCTTTGGACTTTGGCCCCCTAGTGTCTCTATGCAACACTAGTATCGTCTCATACAAATAAGGCATATTAACGAAACAAGGTCGCAACCAAGCATCTTCTCTACTCCCATCCTAGCACGGGTGAGGAACAAACACTAACTCTTTTTTATTCATTTAAAGCCCATTTAATGAAATGTTATCACTTATTAAAACAAATTGCAATTGCTTACCCAAGTAGCCACTTTGGGCTCCAACCTCCATTGCAAGCTACTTCCCAATGTACACATAGATTACCTACCCTAGGCTTATAAAAGTATAACTCATAAAATCACAGTTTTCACCTCAATCCCTTACAAGCAACTAGAGAACACCTATAAAAAAATCTCAATATCACCTTAGTCCTATACAAGAAACTAGAAAGCACCAAAAGTTAAAACACAATAATCACATCAGTCCTGTACAAACAATTAGAAAACACCAGAAGATGACCAATCAAAAAATCAAAGGTTACAAAAGAAAGTCACAATTATCACCTCAGTTCTATACAATCAACTAGGAAGCACAAACAAGCAATGATCATAAATCATCATAGAAAAATGTTACGCATTACCATGGTCAGGTATAAAAGATTGCATACAAAACATCCTCATAGAACAAAAACCCCCAAGCCTCTAGTAAACACCTTGACTAGTCAAATAACTAAGTCAAACCCAAACCCCAACATGAAATACAACACACATCTCATCTAAAGTTTCAACGATTATTTTCATAGTTCTTTTAGGTTTGAAGTCCTAAAGGTCACTCTTTACTATGGTTTTCAAAAAAGAACACAAGATTTGATATGCAACTAGGGTTCCAATTTTTGTCTTCTCAAAGTATTATAATTACTAAGCTTTTCGAATAATAAAATTTCCCTAGTATTACAAATCATTTTCATATATTTGAACCATATAAGCACATCCAAGCTTATAACAAAAAACATTAATTCTCCCAATTTTTTTTTTTGATTTTCAATTTACTTTAAAATTATGTTTAAATAATAAAGTAATAAATCAAATTTTCAAATAATTAAATTAAATTTTTTAACAATAGTTATTAAATTTTTTAATAATAATAATAATTATCAATTATTACCAAAATAATTTTATATTTATTAATCTTTTAAATTTTTTTTCTTGAAATGGAAACTTTCTCGAAATAGAAACCTGCTACAAATGGAAATTTTCTTGAAATAAAAACCTGCTACAAATGGAAAGTCACCAAAAATGGAAACATGCTAAAACATAAACTTTTTGAAAATAGAACCTGTTAAAAATAAAAACTTTCCAACAATGGAAACCTGCTAAAAATGGGAACTGTCTAAAAATGGAACCCTGCTAAAAATAGGAACTTTCCAAAAATGGAAACAAACTAAAAATGGGAACTTTCCAAAATTGAAACTTGCTAAAAATGGAAACTTTCCAAAAATGGAAACCTATTAAAAATGAAAACTTTCCAAAAATGGAAATTTGCTAAAAATGGGAACTTTCTGAAAATGGAAACCTACTAAAATGCAAACTTTCCTAAAATGAAAACTTGCTAAAAACAAAAACTTTCTCGAAACAAAAACCTGCTAAAAATTTAGAAAATGTAGGTTTCTAATTCTTAATTCATATATAGATGATTTTGAAACAAGGAACAATGAAATTTGCAACAGGGGTTTCAACCCAATTGAAATTCTGAAAACAAATTCATAAGAAGACATGGAGAAGACTAAAATTTCAAAGGATGAATCTACTGTGCAAAACCCACAAGATCCTACCTGGATCTGATGCTAAACAATAGATGCACAGAGATCGCAAATGAATTATTTTTCTTTCAAAAACCCTCTTCTCAGAAATCAACTCCTCCAAACCTTGGTATGAAGAAATAAACTCTAATTTTCTAATAAAATATTTTTTCCTCAATTTAGGGCTTCAATTGTGCAGTAACACGAAACCCCTTTTCGTTTGATTACTTTATTATATTTTAATTTTCACGTATAACCTTTGCAATTTAATAAAATAATCTTTAATAATCAATTCCTTTTTCTCTCTTATTAAATTATGAGATGTTTTAAATCAAATATTTATTAATTTAACTAATAATATTATTTAGAGTTTCTTATTAAAATAAATTTTTTAAATAATAATTATTAAATTAAATAAATATAATTACGCCAAAATTCAAACTTTAATTAAAATCTTTTAAATTTAATTCTTTTATTTAAATAATTTCTCAATTAATTAAATATAATTAAATATTGAATTTCCTTTATAAATTTCCATTAAATTAAATCATTAAATTATCTTTTAATTTGATTTAATTATAATTAAAAATCACAATAGACCCACAAAACTATATACGATAACTCAATTGAAGACAAAGAACATAATCAAGCTCCAAGGTCAAAATCACAAATTCACATCACTTGATGAATTAGGATAGGAAAACAACTTAGATACTTGTCCTACTTTCTAGTACAATTGGCTTAGGTTAGGGTTTGGACTCAAGAATTATCTCTTTACTTTTACGATTGAGATATTGGGATAGGGCATGCTCATCCTGGCAATTCAGAGAAGTCAATGCTTGGTACCTACAATTTGCATAAAATCCACACATGTAGATACACATATAATCTAAACTAAACATGCAATGATGGGAAGTGGTGCATTGTGTAGATCTCAACTAGTAGGTGACTACGACTTCGTCCCTCAACCATATTAGGAATGTCAATCATAAACTAAAATAGACAAGTATGCCATACACATGCAAGTATGGGGTAAGTAACCATAGAAGTGAATATAAATAATCCATCTACTAATCATCATGAGATAACTGAAATCACTAAATGGACATACATATATCATCATCGAAATAATCATGAACACATGAAACAACTAAGTAACTCATCAAATATATCAACTGAGTATGAAATAACATCTAATCAAATCCGGTAACCAAGTGTCAATGATCATAAAACATGCCTAAAAGAATCTAGCAATCCAACATGAAAAGTCAACTAGGGGTAGTCATTACATTTGTACTTCTTTTGCACTCTTGATGTTCCTGGTTCTTCTTTCTGCATGAGATATTGCATTTAGTTTTAGTGTTCATGTCTTACCTGTTAGCATCATAGGGGGTTATGTTGGTTCTATTTCTTTCTTGGTTCGATGGAATGAGCTATGTATTTAGTATTTGATCCTATGTACTAGATGATTGTAGTGGCTGGATACCTATGTATTTTGGTGAGATGGATCATTTACCATGTAGACATTCTTTCATTCCTATTTTTGGAGGCCATGAAGATACCTTTCATCTTTGATTGATCAACTCTTTAGACTTAGTCTTTTCTACCTAGTCATGTTCTATACAATGGATGTTCTTCATATCAACAGTTTAGCAGTGTTTGCAGCTTCATGCTTCAGTGGTGTTCTTCATGACCATCCTTTTGTTCCTATCTTCTCTAGAACATTTTATTTCCATCTCTTTTTGGAGTAGGGGTTTTCCCATGTGGTTTTCTCTATTTCTCCTATTTTCAAAGATTTGGTTGTACTTGGGTACCTCGTCAGGCCTTGTTGTCAGGACCCAAATTTACTTTCAATAGTAGTTTCTAAGTTTTTAGCTACTCCCTAAGTTTATCTTATGGGGTAGGGGGGGGTGTTAGAGTAATAAAGTATTTTCTTATTAATTAAATCATATTGATTTAATTATTAAATCACTTATTATCTCTAGTTTACTTAAGCTAAACTTTGGGCATTTATATAATAATTAATTTTGTTATTAATTATTATCATGCAACCTAGGTTAGATTCCCGTTAGGGTTTTGATCTCCTTTTATAAGGATTGATCTCTTTGTAATTGATTCATTCACTTTTGATAATAGCAATCTCTCTTTTTGCTCATCAAGAATGTCTCATCTATGGATATGTGAATTCTAGCCTCCATAGCTTTTGCTCCTCTCTTTTTGTGACAAGTGTTTGCATGCAGGTGATTCTTCGGAGCTATGGAGTTGATCTTTCATCAACTTCAACATTTAATATATATTTTTAATTTTTTTTAATAATACCCACAAAGAGGTGTGATTTTCAAATTATTATTTTAATGTATTTTTTAATGAAAAATGTCCACCAATTAGTGGTGGTAAATTTATTTATTTTTAAAACAATTGCATGTAGAATTCAAAAGGCCATTACAAAAATATGAATTTTTGAAGCAAATAAAGAGACCTTTTGTAGAAAATGTTGTATTTATCAAAATGTTGTAGAAGGAGACAAAGAGTTGTATTTATCATTATAAAATACTCCTGTAATTTCATTCCTCTTTTGGAGAGAGAGAGAGAGAGAGAGAGAGAGAGAGAGAGAGAGAGAGAGAGGTGTTGAATATAGATCTTGTGAGGAAGAAGGGAGGTTTAGATAGGAAGATAAATAATTTGGAGAAGATGATAAGTTTTGAGAGGAAAATTACAAATTTGGAGATCAAGGAGCCATATCAAAAAGCAAGGTAATCTACTTTGAATGTTTTTTATATTTTGGATTTAGATTAGTATTTGTATTTAGAATAGTATTTAGATTTATAATAGTTTGGATTAAGATTATTATTTTTATTTAGAATATTATTTAGATTTAATTTAATATTTTCATTTAGATTACATATTTTTATTTATAATACTATTGGAATAGATTGGTATTTAAATCTAGAAAAGTATTTGTATTTATAATAGTATTTCTATGTAGATTAGAGTGGATTCTAGATTATATTCAAAATTGGATTTTGGATTTAGAATAGGATTTCTATTTTGTATCAAAATTGTGCTTTATTACTTTGAAATATTTCAAAATTATGTTCATTTATTCTTTAATGTCTATGAATGATCATAATAATGTCATGTTTCTAGGCACCCAATTTCATAGCAAATTTCAATGCAATATGCCTATTAAATTGATATTCTCTAGATTTCATTACACTAAGTCACCTATTATGTTATTCAAAACATCATTGATTTTCAATTTATATCCCTCCAATTAAGTATACATTTGTTCTTATTTTTGTTTGTTTATGGTGATATTTTTAAAATTGTTTCAACTATGACAACCTTTGATAGAGTCAAGCATTGTTGACATGAGCCCAACTATTTCTGTACTATCAAATCATTTTTTAAGACAAAATTTGACAAGTGCACATGAATTATTAGAGAGTCTTGTACAACTATAATCAAAGCTGTTGAGAACATGACTTTGTCGATTGAGGATGTACATGAACTAGAGATAATTCAAATGGAAAATGTTGCAAGATTTGTACATAACACATGTGTAAAAGTAAACAAATTTCTATCCATGATGAAATCATTCTATAGACATCATTGTACAAATTAAGGTCACAATATGATTTTAATCTATGAAGAATATGTGATGTGCTTACATCATTATGGAGAAATGTTCTCCATATAGTGAATTCATATCTTTCAATTTTCACTCATTAATTAATCTAAATAATTGTACTAGGAGATATAGTTCTCCTTTCATCTATGTATGAGAATAATAACATCCAATTTCACTATAAATTTGATGTTTACTTCAAGTATACTTGCAAACATTTGAAACATGTAACATGTAACATATAACATGTAACATTGTACTTTGTGTTAATAATATTAAATCCTTTACATGATACATAATAGTAATATGTTTGGCATTAAATTATGTATAAAATTGATGTGGTAACTCTAACTATAAACCTAATCTAAAGCATAAGATTCATTTTACACTCATTTTAAGTGTAACCATTACCTCAACCCTACATGCTATAGGAGTTCATGCTAAGCATAATTAGCAGCAAGAAATACTCTAATTATAAACAAAAAACTATAATTCTACTTAAGGCACATCATAATCATTATATTGCATAGTTTAATGCTAAGAGACATGTGCAATGGGAATAAGATGTTTCACTAGCTATAACTCTAAACCTAACCCTAATAATAAATCTAAGCCTATCCCTGATTCTAACTCTAACCATAGTCCTAATTCTATGCCCAATCTTACCCATGATCATGAGAATACACCTATTATTATATAGGGAACCTAATATAATAATAAATCTAATATAAAATCCTAACCCCAGCTCAATTTATAATATTACTAAATCATTATACTCTAACGATAGGTACCCTATCACTAAACCTAATTCTAATCCTAAATTGGTACCATATCGCTTATATATACTTATACATATATATAATATGTTGAGAGTAATTGGTCTAGGAGCACCAAGTAACTTGGTGAAACTCTAGGGTAATTTTGGCTTGTAGTGGTCTTGGATAGACCACAAGTGAATGAGGGATATTCATAGTCATAAGTGTGTACATTTGGGCTATTTAGGAGTCCCATGAGTCATTTTCACAATGTTTCTTAGGAGTTTCTAAGGTGCTTGTTATTGCAATAGTTGTCCAGGTAGGTCAAAGGTGGTCAAATATTGACTTTGACTCCAAAATGAGTAGTTTTATCACATTTTTCTTGCAACTCGATCATCTCTATCTCTATGGATTGATCTAGGAATATTTTCTACATATTTGGAAAGTAATTATTGGTAGTTAACTTGGTGTGAGATTTGGTATTTCCAAGACTTGTTTTGATAGGAGTAATAAATTCATTTTTCATAGCCCTGTTTACTAGTTTTGATAGAGTATATTGTACAAAAATGGCTCTAGATTGAATTCCACTAGATGAACCATCATGGACCTTTGGAATTTACTATATAAATGTATATAATTTGTAACTATGTGTTTTGGAGTCATTTTGTTTTGGTTTTCTATTTTTACTATCAAGCCCTAAGCGAGGCCTAGTGTGCCTGGCTAAGAGATTTGATGCTTGCAGGGTTCAAATGAGGAAGGAATATGATTGATTTGTGCCAATTAATTTATGGAATAAGTAGTGGATAGAGAGAAGGCCCTATGACTGGGATTTTTGCAAAGTTGGAGGTCATTTGAATACTTCTTGAATCCAAGAAAGATCAGACAATAAAGGTAGACTTGAAACCCTTATAAATAGGCATATTTTTTGCAAGGTGATGTAAAGACACTTTGAGGTTCCAATATCTAGAAAATATTCAAGTATTATGAAAAGGGTATCTTGAACATAAGTTTTTTGGGACCTTGTTAAGAAGATTTAGGAATTATTTGCAAAAAACCCTAATAGGAAACCTAATTAGGGGCTCAAGGGCTACTAGCCTTATTAAGAGGCTTTGATGAGATCGGTAGAAGAACAATGGATTCCATGAGAAAGATAATACATAACCTAATCCAATTGAATAAAGAAGAAGTCTCATATCCTATCATGGCTATGGGAAGAACCTTGGTGAGTAGAAAACGAAGTTATTGACCTTATTTGTGAAGGGTAGTTTATATGAAGAAGTTGTTAGGGAGATCCTAGAAGGGAGAGGGGAATTGTAGTGAGCATTATCCTAGTGAAGGGGTCATGGATTAAACCCTAAGAAGGCCAAGATAGAGCCTTGAAGAGTTCCATAAGAGAATAGGACAAGCGTTTAGAGGAGCCTCCCTATCAAATTGGTATCAAAACTAGTAAAAGGTTTGGTTAAAACATTGTATATGTTAGAATCTATGGGAGAAACCCCCATGGTGAAAAATGGAGAGCTAACTAGAGAAGTGATTGAGAAAAGGGAGAAGAATAGAATCCTAGAGAAAGCCCTAGAGGCTATGAAAACTAAACATGATGAAGTTGTAGAGGCAACTGATAAGGTGAAAGATAAATTAGAAGATGGTAAAGACAAGGGAAAGGAAAAGGATGAAGAGGATATAATTCATGAACCTAATCCTCCATTGTTATAAGAACCCTTCCTTAAGGCCATCAAAGACTTCGGTGGAAAATCTCTTAAGGGTATACCCCTTTTTAATGGTAAGATGGATTTAGAGGTAGTTATAGAATGGATAGAGGGAATGGAAACTATTTTGAGTGTGAGGTAATTACAGAGGCTCAAAAAGTAGAAGTTACAAAACCAAGATTAAGAAAATTATTGTGGCTTCACAACGCACATCCCATTTTCACATAGAAAATGGGGATCCTTTATTTCTAAATTCCTCTATGAGGATTCTAGTCCAAATCCCTAGTCTTTGACTAGGAAGGTTTAGGTAGTCAAAGATGGAAAAAATCAAGTTTTGGAGTTAACAGTGCTTTAAGTGTGCACATGCACACTTTACCCCTACTCTGGGAGTTTGCACATGCTCATGTATACACCCTCAAAGGGTGTACACCTTAAGAGGTATGCACCTATTGGGATGCATATTGTGTAGACCATAAAGGTCTATAAATAGACCTTGAACTCTCTTGCTTGCTCACTTGCTCGCTCCCCCAGATAAACTTCACACCTGTGCACCCTCCAGTTTCGTGCAACTCCAGTCCTCTCTAGTCACCTACACATAAAAAGCATCAAGGCTAGACCTTATAGGTGCACACATGTGCACCCCTAAGAGGTGTGCATGTGTAGACCTCTCCAACTTAAAAACCCAAAAAACATTAAAAAAACTTAAAAAAACTAAAACTAAAAAGGACTGAGGCTCCCCTAAATAGGTGCTCAGATGTGCACCCCAAAGAGGTGCACATGTGTGAACTTCCAAACACCTAAGGGGTTTTAAGGAGTTGCAAACATGTGCACCCTAATGAGGTGTGCATGTGTACACCTTTGCTACCTTAAACAAAGGAAAAACCAAATAAAAGTCCCCCATTTCATAGACACTTGTGCATGTGCGTACCTTGCCAAGGTACACACATGGACTAGTGCACAACTATCCAAAATAGCCATTTTAGGGCTAATTAAGCACAAATTTGCACATCAGGCCATTATGGGGGAAAAATTGCATTTTGATCTATTTTGATTGGTTTTGATTCATTTTGATGACAATCTGAGTTCTATAGAGTATCATTTTTTTCCTCCTAATATCCATAAGACTAATGTTTGCCTCTTTCATGTAGATCAAATGGAATCATCATCATCTTCCATGGTGGAGAAAATGGCACCATAACTTGTTGCATTCAAATATTAAGGAGCACTAAAGAAGTCAATATTCCAAGATGGACACACAAAGATCAAAGATACAGAGTTGGGCCATATCGACTGGAACACCTTCCTAATAATCGACAATAAACACAAGGAAAGGTCAGTAATGGTATTTGCATTAATCCAGTTTAGGCTAGTCAATGCAGCATCCCATCCCACATCAATTCAATCTTTTGAACTAATAATGACATTGAAAGAACATTATGTGACTGAGGAAAGGGTTGTGAAAAGTGTCATTGGAGAGATAGTGCTAGACCTCTGACCCTGAAACATAGAGAAAGTGTTTTACCTTCCAAGGGTGAATCAATACCTCTAGATATCAAATGATGGATCATAGTGATGGTATAGAGAAAATGAGAAAGAGGCAAAAGAGCTAGTACAAACCTTATTTTTGATTGACATGACACCTTTAGTCACAGAGTAGGCAAGGTGGATATGACTAGAGGATACATGAAAGACAACATCAAATACTAGATTGTCCTCCCAAGCAAAATTATGGGTCTTCCTACAATGGGCCACCTTCATACATGGATGGTTCATTTAATTGAAACCATAAGAACCACAAAGATGCCCATTGATTGGACCATCATCCTAAGTGATAACTTGGATGAGGAGCTAGTCGCCATCAAAGTAGACTCTCACTTCTACATGACATCATACATGGTGTAATTGCTAGGCATGTACAAAAAGGGAATAATTCACGGTCAAAATGCTTGGCCCTATGTGTTATACCCATAATTGGTAAAAAAGAAGCTCCCAGTAGAGAGTGTGGAATATAGAGTGGTTAATGATGGATTCATCTTCACCATCATCAAGTTTATTAAAGGGGATTATGCAAAAAGAATGTTAATAGTGGTGACAACTCGAATCATAGAAATAGGAAACTACTACATTCAATTCAATACCTTCACATATCTTCGAGTAGCTGGTACTCTTTTGTGCCCCAAGAAGCTCCCAAGATACCCTTCCGATAGGCTCATACTCCTAGAGGTAGCTTGCCAACTCAATTTTGCTTATGACAGAGTGATGAAACAACATAAGAAGACATGGGTATGGCCAATTACAATTGGCATATTTGAGGTAAAGCAGAAATAAGAAATTTCCACCTTTAACTCAGAATGGGATCAATATCCCTTGGAAGAATACAACTCCCTTCATCCATTCTTTGAAAACATTGGGATGGTTCACCATCTAGCAAGGAATGAGTTTGTTCATGTTGAAGCCCTGGAAGACCATTGGATGAATACAATAGATGACTATGATGTCTGTATAAGGAACTATTTTAGGATGAGTCTATACTTAGCAGAAAATGTTCTCAAAATGAACATTCCATTGAAGTCTATAGAGAATGATTCCCCTTAAGTCATGGATATTTTTCACAATAGAGACAAAATCTATGAAAAGCCTATCATGAATGCTGAGATAGGGAGACAGGAAAATGATGACATAGATCATTAGGCTAGAAATGTGCTTGAATTGAGAAAGGAATGGATCTAGAAGCCATTTATAATGGATCCAGTTCCTCAGGCCATATCTATACAAGTCACAACCAAGCCTATCAAAGGTAAAGGTGAAAAGGTCATCATATAAACCTACCCTACTCAATCACTAGTAAGGTCAGAAATGGTACATCAACATAAATGGGAGGTTGAGTACTTTGAGGTTGATAAGGGAAAGAAGAGAAAAAGGGTAGGCCCAAAGGAAAAGAAACAAGTGATTGAGGCCCAAGAACCTTTAGAATAGGCACAAACCAATCAAGGGAAAGTTGAGCATCAACGCAGAGCCAACAGATCAACCTCCAGAGTAGGCACAACTAGAACAATAGGAGGAACAAAATAGGGGAGTAGAGGGTTCCACCACTAACAATTATAAACGAAGAAGCCTCCCCCTCATCTCTAAAGAGAGAAAGGACTCAAAAAACTACGGTGGGTTCATAGAGGAGGAGATTGAAGAATAAAAATATACCATCCTCATAGGTTCCAGAGACCACCTTGAAAGCTGAGGATGAAGAAGGGGAACAAATAGAGTTTTATCCCTTAACCTAAAGAACCTATTTGACTAAAGCCACATAGGAAGAGAGGAAAATAATCTCTACACAAACACCTCCATCTGCTCCAAGAGAGCCTATCTAATTACAACTTCAAAGAATGAACAAATGAAGTGGATAATAGAGATGGAGGGTGAAGAAACTAATGCCTTCAACCTCTTAGACTTTGATTTTATGCCAATGGGAACTAAGATGGTGGGAGAAAAGATCAAAGATACTCCCATGAGTGAGTCTTTAGGAGAGGATTGGAATCAATTAATTCCTCTACCCCAAGGACCTTTTGGCAGTCCACTACCACCATCACAAGATATGGCTATTCTAGATAAAGGGTTAGTAACTCCACCACCTCTAGTCACTCAAACAGAAATAGAAGAACAAGGAATCGAGGATGGAGAGTTCCAACAACTTCATGTTGATGAAGTATTCAAGGAGGGAAAAATACTAGAAGAAAATTAAAAAACTCCTTGAGATATAGAGGGCAGGTCCTTAACCCAACAAAACACAAAGAATCCTACTGAAGATCTTCCTCGACATGAGAAGACTCTAGAGAGAACTGATAAGAAAAAGGAGCTTGCTGGAGAACCAACCTCTTCATCCAAGTATATATCACCTATGGGCACCACAATATTCTGGCTAAAGAGGGAGGTTATTTTTTGATAGAAAAGATAGTTATATTTGACAACAGAGGAAGGAATGAAAGAATTGGTTAAAGTGATAAAGAGGCTTGAGCCCCCTTAAGGTGATGCAAGAACACTGGCCTTCATAATGAGGAACTAAGACTAGGACCTTCTCACACATATTACCATTCCTCCTCCTCATGCCGACACTGAAGAACTTATTCCAAAGGATTACCAAATCAAGGAGGTCATGTTGGGAAAGACCATGGTAGACAACCAAAGTGTTGATTACCAGGAGCCTCAAGGTAGTATTCCAACACATGGATAAGGATGAGTTATAATTGATAACACTAAGCAAGTAGAATGAGCTATTAAGAGGCTACCTGAACAAAATAGTGGTCCCTATCAACTTGGAAAATCTAGAGATCACTCTTGGAGTGTCACTAGGAAGAAAGTAGTTAGGAATGTAGTTGGACTCATTTTTGGAGGCATGTTAACAATGGCTTGACAATTTTGAGGAGAGGGGACAATAGATAATACAGGGTAATTTGAACCTTTATCAAAATATCCAATTGAATGCTGACAAGTTGGCAGGGATAACTTTAAGGAACCCCCCCCCTCCCAAAATTTATAAAATTGCGGTGAATCACATGTCATTTGGGTGAAAAAAATTAATAGTGTTGGCGAATTATGAGTCAATGGATGGATATTTGGTGGCAATTTTTTTAATAGTTTAGAAAATTTTTATAAAATAATGGCGATTATAATTTTTGTTTTTAATAAAATTATTAATATTGATGGCAAATTATGTTTTGAAATATGGATATTGGTTGGTGAATATTTTAATAACTGATACCTTTTTTATAAAAAGGTGGCGAAATTATTTTCCAAATAATTGAATTTATTTATTTGTTATGGTGAATGGTTTTCAGAAAGTTATAGTTGGTATGGCTATTTTCAAAAGATGGGAAATAAGTAGCCTAACCTAACATACCAAATTACATAAATTATTGGCCACTACCACTGTAATTATGTTAAATGTATTATTTGAGAACTCAGACAGTCTGATGATCCAAGATCAATGGCTGAGGTTTAATTTCGGCCAACATTTCTTGAAGGAAGAAGAATTGTCGAGGTAGTCACCGAAATGTTGACACGTATCAAGGTAAGTTGTATGTGAAGTACAGTTCACCCGAAAAGAATTAAATGCAATGTCAATGATAGCGACATTCTCTCGCTAGTATGTGAAGCCTCGACCTTGTTCAAGTGTCCGGAATGGTGACACATTTCTGTCTAGCGTGTATCACTTAAGTTACAGGAGATAGTATATTGATGTCTTGTCACTGTTAATTACAATTTACAATTGGCCTTTTCCATCGGTGAAGTAGCTTCACACGCATTACAGGACATGCCACAGTCCACTAGCAGTAGTACTATTACTATTAGTCTTAATTACAATTGGCCTTTTTCATTGGTTAAGTGGCTTCACATGCATTACAGGACAATGGACGGTATTAATGTTTAATTACAATTAGCCTTTTCGGCATGTACTTGCAATTATGTTCAAGATTTGAGAATATTTGCTAATTTAATGTAATTGAATTGGCAGTCGAACAAAAACAAACAAATAATCCCTGGCACCCTACCCACCAAGCTTATTTATAGGCATTTGATCTAATTCTTTCATCATTGCTCATCTCATTTTTGGTAGTCGATAGGTCTGGTTTGTTAATTGTTTGGTGTTAGTTTGAACTTTGTAGTAAAGATGGACAACCCTATTCACCTGAGATGCATTTTGGAAGAGGAGCAGAAGGCCTTTCTAGGTCGCGTTCTTGAGGAAAACCTCTTGTTAATTTGCAATGAGGTTGTTCCATGCTCTGGTCTGAAGTTTGTTATATTACTGCTGTCAAAATGGTTCTGGGGCATGAGTTTTTGAAGAATGAGAATCGGCATCGTGTCAACAGTGACATTACGTCACAATTTATAGCCTCCCTTCTTGACCTCGGAGAAGCAAGGGCCAAAATTCTGCTGCTCCTAAGGAAGATTTTTCAAGTAGTATATTTGGGCGATGACATTGAAATTTTCGCTCATGCAGTTTCAGGAGTGGGGATCCCTTGGGCAGGTGAAGTCCACAAGCTTCTAGAACCTGGCCAGAATGTGGTCCTGCAACCATTTTTACTAGGCTTGACTGCTGGGCAGTTGCAGCACCATAGGAAATGCACAAGAATTGGGTTGAATTTTCTTCGAAAATAGTTTTTCCTGGATGAAGTGGAAGATGGCAACAACTGGCTACAAGAATTCACAACCATGGTCAATTCTGGTGGTTTCTACAATGAATAGTACAATACTTCTAGAGTCTAGGGTTTTCCCCCGATTTTGTAAATTTTTAAATTTCAAGAAATATCAATGAAATTTCTCGAGTTTTAGTTCCATATAAAATTGTATTTCATTGTTTTAACTTCTTATGCTTACTTATGTAACATTGCAATATTTTGCATTTTTTAATTTTCTATTGAATTTTTTATAAAAGCCTATGTGAATATAAAATAAAATATTATTAGTAAACTAATGGAATCACCTAGTTCCATATTAGTTCTATAATCTAAAAAATTCATTGATATACCAATGTTTGCAAAAGGTTTATTAATTTGCATATCAAATATTGGTTAAAATAAATACAAAAATTTACTAATTTTAACTTCAATTAAAATAAATTCTAATTAGGTACAAAATAATTTAAATATTTTATTAGAATATATATAATTATACAAATATACATTTAAAATAGTTTACTAAATTATTTAATTTTAATTTTTAATAACCAAGTTAGTGAAGAAGGTTCTAACCAATCCTTCTCTAGATTTAAAATTGTATAATTTATAGATTATTGCATATCAAAATGTTATCAAAATCACCTAGCTTAGGATTAACCCAATAAACTCTTTTTTCTTGAATTATTAATTTTTTTAATAATATAATTATTTCTTATTCAATTTACAAATTGTCATATTGAAATCTATGTAAAAGAAAATTTATGTCAAAAAGTATGTGAGAATCTAGCTGAAAATAAATGAACATGGAGATAGCCTCCAAGAAAAGGGGTCTTATAACACTAAATAAAAAGAACCAATTATCATTCAGATAAATAGTATAGATAATATATGAGAATAATAAATTTATATAAAAACTTTAGAAATATTTGATAAAAAGAAAAATAGTTCAGTTTCATTGGTTGGTTGATTCTAAACTAATTCACTTATTGTGCAAACTGAATGCAATAGTAATAGCCTACCGAAAAGTACAATAATATACTAACTATACTCATAATTTAGTGGGAGTGGGACCCATGACCCACGGGGCCACCACACCATTCACTGGTGCTATTGGATGTTTATAGATAAATGACCGAAGTTGAGTTTCGGGATGAAAGGAAAAAGAAAGCCTGTCATTTCAAATGCGTCCCGAAAACATGACACGTGTCACTAAACTCCTCGATTGACCAACAAATAATGATGTAGTTTCAATTTGGTGATGATGTGACACTGACACATCTGACTCATGATGTGAGTCATCCTGATACTTGACTACCTTAGTTAATGGGAGTGGGACCCACGACCCACGGGACCACTACACCATTCACCGGTGCCGTTGGATGTTTATAGATCAACGATCAAAGTTGAGTTTCGGGATGAAAGGAAAAAGAAACCCTGTCATTTCAAACGCATCCCAGAAACATGACATGTGTCACTAAACTCCTCGGTTGACCAAAAAATAACAATGTAGTTTCAATTTGGTGATGACGTAACACTGACACGTCTGACTCGTGATGTGAGTCATCCTAATACCTGACTACCATAGTTAATGGGAGTGGGACCCACGACCCACGAGGCCACCACACCATTCACCGGTGTCGTTGGATGTTAATAGATCAACGACCGAAGTTGAGTTTCGAGATGAAAAGGAAAAAGAAACCCTGTCATTTCAAACACATCCCAGAAACATGACACGTGTCACTGCTCAGTTAACACATTGACATAATCACATTCCACTTGTAGTTAACAGTGACGTTATGAATGACATTAATACATTATTACGGGTTAGGTAACACTAGTGGTCCACGATTCCACTCACATTTATATTGAAAGTGTACTGTGTGACAAGTGTATTGACTATAGACTATAGAGTATAGATTGTAAAATTTTGGCGCGTTAAGTTTCTTTAATTTTGCAGTTATACGTTGTTTGCAGATTTAGAAATTAGAAAGGGGTTACAAATTACAATTTACAAAGTTACAGTGCAACAAAGTTATGGATTCTTAATTTCTGGGTTGAGGATTGTGGTCCGAGGAAAGCAACAAACTACAGTCTCTAGACTCTCATCTCTCTGCAAAAATCAAAACTAAGGGCAATGTGAACGTGAACGGGTAAGTGTAACTACTAAAATCCTAAAAAATTACGTCTCGCATTTTAAATTTTACAACTTTATTTTTATATTATATAAAAAAATTTAGTCTGTAAGGTTTTAATTTTGAATCACCCTTGTAGGCTTGTAGCTGTGTTTAAATATTTACCATGATGGGCAAAACAAATACCAAGAATAACATGGGCAAAATAACATAATTCCACAATATGCTTAAAACACCAGGTTTGAGTGATTTATTCCATGATATACATGATCCTGTTATTCATGGAAATAAGGGTATAATGGAGATACGATTTGCACTTGAAAACAAGTGGAATGATCCAAATAAGGCCTCAAAATTTTGTTCATTTAACCCTAGTGTAAATGCAACTACAAATAAAATTGCACTGTGGCTAGCTGGGTCGGCACACATGGCGTTACCTCAAGTATTCCCTTGCCCAGAAATTGTTATGCTCTGCACTGAAAATTATGATGAAAATAGAAAAGCAATTGTGAATAAAATTACTCAGGAGGAAATTTTGTCCATAACTGAGAGTGAATTTGCTAGTCTGTTGAACCTAGGGTTTCAACAACAACAATCAAACCTACATATTGACCTAGGAAAGCTGGTAGACGATTATGAAAAATTAGATGCAGAACAGAGAGATTCTTATATCAGAGGAATAACAAGCGGTTGTAGGCTGAGTCCAAATCACATGCCTTCTTATGGTTTTGAATTTTTTGTGCCATGGGCATAGGACAATATTTTCTTGCTAGCATTTTGTATGGGATTGGATAGTAACAAACAAGTGGATCCCAGCATTCTTGAAATGCTTTATCATATTCATTTTAAAAAAGAACTAGTAAGATATCATTTTATTGAGCACATTGTTCGTTGCATGCAAGATCAATTACTAATGATTCAAAGAGGTTCAGAGGAGACATTTAGATTCACAACCTACTTGTGCTATCTTCTCCTAGCAAAGCATCATGCATTATTTGAGGCAAACAAGCTTTGCAGTCAGACTGAAGGCCAAAATCCAATATATGAGTGGACACCTCAGATAAGGATGATTGATAACAGAAGGAACTACAACAATTTTGTAGACTTCTTTTTGGCACCAATGTACCATAAAATTACAGGCACTCCAATGCCTAGATTTCTTGTTACTTGTAGAAATTGCATTCAACTCGAAAGTGAACTACAATTGGCTAACTCGTACTTAATGGAAGAGTACACCGTGTTAAGGTTTTACGGTTCATGGGTAGAACCCTACAAACTTCCAATACATGTAACAGAGAGGGTATTTGCATTGGAATATGTATGACAAATGGAGAGCATAGATGTACTCTTTCATGGTCAGCAAAAGAAAATGATATTTCCCTCCTTACCATTCTCCTTTGGAGGGTTCACATTTGAGAGAAGAGGATTCAAAGTGGCAAAAGCCTTTTTTTAAATTTTTCGATTTGATGTTGACAGTCACTACCAGTATGATCCACTGAACATAATTGGAGCAAGGCTTAAGGGAATTGGGACTTCTGTAAGCAAATATCAACATGAAAGTATGCGTTTGATTGAAAATTTTAAAAACATGGACTCCTGGGAGGAGGTCAAAAAACAAATGAAGAAATATGCTGCTGAAAATAATATGTCAATATAGGAATTGTCATCACAAATAATGTCATTACACAAACAGAAAGGAAAAGTGCAGGCATGACATCGTCCAATTCCTACAAGAAAGTTAATAAACCATCTACAAAATCTATTCCAAAAGATTTAATGAATGATTGTATAGATTCTAGATGGAGTTGAAGCAAAATTTATCAATTTTGGGAAATGAGGAAGAATCTCGGTGAGCCAAAGACCTCTTTAGATCGTGATAAGGCTGAAGAGGATAGAATATTTGACAAATTGTGGAATAAGGAGCATCCAACTAAAGCACATCATAGTGATACTGATGATGATTACGATGATCAAGATTCTTTGAATCCCTCATCCAATACACAAATTCAGAGAGGAGTTGATGCATCCACCAAACTTCTATATAGAAAAGGGGCAGAAATTGTAGAAAAAATGGGCTACCAAGGTTTTGGTGGTCTGGGTCCCAGTGGAGAAGGGGTTTGGTTACCACCTCAACCACCAGCTGTAGCACCAAAACATGGTTAGAAACTAGGCCTTGGGCATGGAGATCAATCATCAACTCAGTCAATTCCATCCACATTGGATTCATCTCAGTTAATTAAATTTATTCCTACTTCATTTACAATTCCACTTTCAAGCACTCAGATTCAATCTGAATCAACTGTCACTCCAACAGTTGTAGATATCATGGGTACAACTACAACTAGTGGTCCAAAAAAGACATTGTATATAGATGCAAAAAAAATTGGTCTCGGAGATAAAGAAAGTGTAAAGAAGTAGAAGGTTATGACAAGTATTAGTAGTACTACTAGTACAACAACGCCAATGGTGACTGTGAGTCCAATAATTGCCCATCCTTCAGGAAAAAACCCTCAGAATAGTCCACAAACCCCACTAATGGGTCTAGGTGTTGGTTATCCTCATGGTATTGGTGGAAGCTCATTCATCAGAGCAAGCGCTACTACTAATTCACCATTCAAACATTCAATTGTCTCACAAAATCCTAATTTTTGTTACAATGAATTTGTAACTAACTATTTAAAATCAAAAAACAAGAATAGACAAAATAGTAAGACAATGAAGATGGAAGCAATTGCTGCAGCTCGTGATGCAGAACGGGCAACCAACAGGCTATTTCCCACATATGACCCAGATAAAGATATGATGGAATTCATGGTTGTTATGCCCCCAGCTAGAGATAACAATCCACCAGAGAGTCACTTAGATCCATCTGAATTTCAAGTTAGAACCCTCCAAATGGATTTATCTAAAATTAAAAATGTGGACAAGATAAATGTGTCCAAAATGACCAACCAAGTGGTCTACAGTTTAGTGATGAAGTTGGAGAGAGAGAAAGGAAAGCTTCAGGGCACAATAGATAAGTTAAAGGCAGACCTGGAAAATGTAAAGGCAAGTGAGAAAGAAACAATAAACATATGCAAAGAATTAGAGAAAAGGATAAAAAATTCATCCTCTGGCTCTAAAGAAGCAATTGAACTTCAAGAAAAAATGGATGCAGAACTGAAAACTCTAAGGGAAAATTTGGAAAAAAAGGGAAAAAAACTTCAGGATGAAAAAGAATCTTCAACAAAGTTATACAGAAACTTGGAGAATGCTGCAAATGTAAACAATAAGTTAAATAAAGAATTGGAAAATGAGAGGGTAAAAACAAAAGAGTGGGAAGAGAAAGCAAAAGGGTGGGAAAATAAAACAGAGCAGATAAGAAAACATAGTGAACACCAGTACTCAAAAATGAAAGAAGACCTAAAGAAGGCAAATGATACTATTAAAAAATATGAAAAAGGCTTGAATGACCATGTAAATAATATAGTAAAGCAAATAAAAAATTACTTCTGGGGGCTCATAAAGGCTTCTGCTAATAGGTTGTGTGATTGGTTCGAACTCTACGAAGCTCTTACAGATGTTTTTGGGAAGCTGAAAGAGCAACTTGAGGAGAACAAAAGTTTTGGTCAGAGATAGAAAACTGCAAAGCGGATTATGGAAGAAATCAATAGCACTACTGACAGGCATTTGGCAAGCAAGGGAATTCAAGACCGCATTGGTTCAATAATAAAGACGACCTCTGTATTTCATAAATGTCAAAAACTAACAGAAGTAGAAGAAGTTCTTGCTTTATTTGGGCCAAAGCTCGCCAAGATGAACAATAAAACAACAAAATTGATATCTCTTCGTTTACTGAGTCCTGGACCTGATTTCTCAACAACGGGTTTCGTTGGAAGAGAAGTTTACAAACAAAAGTTGGAGGACCAAATAATCTTTGATTTAGGCAACCTTCCTTAGGACAAAACTCAGGAAGGCATTGCAAAGTGCATCAAAACATTCACAAATTTGCATGCACTAGTGGAACGAACATTGCTTGAAACTCGCTCTTCCAAGTATGGAATGCTGATGAGAATGCAGGTCATTTACCATAACATCAAAAATTTTTCCCTTCCAACTGAAGAAGAATGGAGCATACTATAGAAACTTATAGTCTGTATGTGAAAGTACTTTCAGTTTCAATCATCTCTATATCTTTACTATATATGAATATCTTTCATATTATCCTACATACTACAGTCTAGACTCTAGAATTGAGTTTAAAGTAACAAGTTTGAACTTTGTTTTTTGAATAGGATCAATGTTGCAGTCTTGCAGATGCTATTGCCTATGCTAAAATTGCTAATTTACTAAACCGGCCTGTCAAATGCAGAAATGTACAACTAAAGTTGTAGAGATGTATTAGACTTGTAGATGTCTTATTGATTTAGATTTTGAGACTTCACATTAGGCAAATCGACCTAAAGCTGTTGTTGCTCCCTTTTTTCTATAAAAGGGAATTTAGGGTCATTGACTTACAAGAATTGTACCATATTAGATGAATATTGCAAATGAAAACCATTAATAATTATTAATTGTGGAATTGAATCTATGATTCTATCTAATTTTCATGTTTTCCAATTCAATGTATGTTGAATAAATGAATAAAATAGAGAACAAAATTTCATTCAGGAATTTTAAATTCAAATATGAATGATCATTGATGACATGATATAAACTACACTCTACAGTAATAATACTCTTTGTTCTCAAATTTTAATGATGAAACATAATACATTCTAATTTCTTGCTTTTCTAAAATGAACATTGAATGATAGGATATCATATAGTAGTTAATAAGTTCAAAAAATACCTATTGGTTGCCACTGCTAATTTAGCAAAAATTTCCTAAATTTTCCAATTCATCTCTATGTCGTCATCATCATCCAGTTCTGGTAGTCCAATTGCTTCATTGTTCTCTTCATTTTTGTTTGTATCTTCTTCAACTTCAAGTTCACTCTGACCTCTGCTTCTATGACTTGGACTCCCAATTCCATGGCCAGTGCCACTGCCAACTATACTTGTCCCACTTGGAGTCACTATAGGAGATTGGTTAATGGTGTTGCCCAGTCCCACCCCTCTTCTTTTGCATCTTTTCTTCTAGATTTCCATTTCTTTTTGAAAAGGAAAAGTATTGACATTATACCTAGATGTGTATACCCTCAAGCATGATTCCAAATTCTTGTCTAGTTTGTTTCTTAGCTTTGATTTTAGGAAGCCCAAAGCACTGAAAACTCTCTCATCCTCAACTGAACCCAATATCATGGTTTGACATAGATCAGCAAGCTTGAAGTACTCTGAAATTTCTTCACGCAACAATGTACTCTGTTTTAGTTCTGTCCAAAGCTTTGTTGCTGAGCCCTCTTCATGTGGGTTACACATTAATTGATATTGATGCTTCATGGTCCTTGCAAAGGTTCCTGATTGCTGTCTAAGAAGACCCTCATCTAATATTTCGTTGATAGTCACTCCATTGAATTCTATAGATTTGCAAAATTCCTTTATCAAAATCAATAGCCTTCTACAATAATCTTCCTTATTGTTGAAGGACTAATATTGAGGAAACACAATTGCCATGGCCTCAAGCAGTTGATCATATGGGAATTGTGATATTATTTTAGAGGAAACTCTATAGGCTATGTCCCTTGCAGTAGATGCTATAGACTCGACAATCTTGGTAAACTCTTCCCTTGTAACTCTTGTAGCTCGCTTCTTTGGGACACTATAGTACATTGGTATCTGAAATCCCCTTACACAAACACATAAATCTCCATTTTCAACGATCTTTAAATAATTATCAGGATCGTCCAAATCTATTAGTTTTGCTAGTGATTAAATCTATCATCGGATAAATTTAGGTCAGTACGATAGAGACTATCGAGGGCTCGACATGACATTTTACGCAACTGAGCATATTTTGCAATATACATGGCTCTTTGCTGGGCTTTTTTCATAATTAACCTCATTTCTTCTAGCATGGGAAGAAGAGATGCCAAAGTCAAAAGTGTCTCTATATTGCTTAACCTCTGAAGCAGGTCGCCACATCTCTAATTTTCTGCATTGTCCTGATTTTCGTACATCAGTCCAATCAAAGATTGATATTTGAAAAATACTCGATGTGCTGGTTCATCCAAAGAGATCCATCTGGTATCAACATATTTTAGAAGCTTGTTTCCATCAGTAATTCCATCAGCAAAGTGTTGAAATTCCCTAAAATGCTTGGGACTTTGACAAAAATATGCATACAACTCTCTTACTAAATCTTCAACCTTGTTTATTGAAGGAAACTTCTTCACAACTCTAAAAGCAAGATTCATCCTATGGGCCATACAGTGAATGGCAACAACATATGGTGAACAGGAAGCCTACATCTTTGTGCAAAGACCATTCCTTTGACCTTGCATTAATGAAGCTCCATCTGCTCCAACACAGACCAACTTCTTCACTATTATCAATTCATCCATAGCTCCATATTCAATTAAATAGCTCTTTACTAACTAAAATAAAGTTTTTGCTATCGCATTGTCTCTCAATTTAGCAACAGATAGTAGATGTGGTTGGCAGACATTATTCTATACAGTATAAACATGCATGCATACCCATGACATATTATCTATTGCCGTAACTTCATCTAAGGACAATGCAATAAAGCTTGACTCTTTTATTTTTCTTTGTACATCCTCTATTTCAACCTGCACAATACAACTTGCCCATTCCCATCCACTATTTATTGACCAATGACTGATAGGATAGTTAGGAACTTTCAGAAAGTGTAAAAAACCACTAATTTTTGGATAGTCTGTCATTGGATGCCCTCTGCTCAAAATATAGAAAACATTACTTAATTGAACAACTTTTCCACGTTCTTCTACTTCACTTGCTTTTGCAAAAATAGCATTAATAGAACCTTGAACTTCACCAGGCTTCGTCTAAATTTTTTGAAACATATAATATTCTTCAGCATTCCTTTTATGTTGACATTTCTCCTTTGTTTTATATCTTACCACTTTTATTTCCTTACCATCTACAGTTGAGGTTTCGTAAATCTTACCAACATGTTTCTCTATGGTTTAAGCTACAACCACTTTTCCTTTTTATACTTCCAACTACAAATTGCACATCTGCATTCCACTGGTGGCTCACCTACAATTGGATTGTCCACAGGCTCGATGAATGTATACTTTGCTGCCCAATCAAATTTAAATCTCTTGGCCATTTCCCACTGATGATCAATTTTTTCTTTCGATTTTCCTCTCCCTTTAGTGTCACTATTACTGTTAATTGCACCATCATCATCACTGAAGTCGATTGATTCATCTTGGTACTGGTTATTTATTGGATATTCTTCTTCAAGGTCATCTTCATTAGAGATATCAGGTTCTGCAACTCTGTCACCAAATTTATTAAGCTCCCCAATTTGTTAAATGGACTCCTGTGTAGGTTGAGATTGTACAGGCTCCTCTGATGATGTACCTTCCTTACTTTGACCAACACTGTTGCGTCTACCCCTGCCAAAGTATGAAGATATATTTTTACATTTCGTTGGCCTCTCTTGGACATCTCCACCTTCATTAGTCCTACTCCTCTTCCTATTTAAATTTGACTATGACATCTCCATCAAATTAAGGCTGCAATAAAATACTATGGACTCATAGTCATAGTCATTCTGGTTCTCTACTGATCACAATACTATGAAGAAGGCTCCTTTCAGCATGTTTCAATAATGAAACTCATGTCTTAAATAGACAACTACAAATAAACCGTTTTCATTTTGGCGAATGGGCCAACCATTACATATGATAAGAACTAATATTTGGTGAAGCCCACGTAATTTCAAGTAATCGAGTGGGAAAATAGGGCGGGAATTTGGGACCCCATTTTGTGTGATGCATGGCGAATTGGGTCCTAGGACAAATAAAAATTTCAAATAGGAAAATGGGAATTTGGTGAATGATGATCATTGAAAGAGACACTCAATTAATTTCGTAGCAAATAAGAGTAAACATTAAAGAGAAATATAGGTGAAGAACTCGACTACCAAACTAAAATTATGTAATAATAGTGGCAAACGTTCTGACCACTATATGAGTATTTTATAAAATTTGGGCGAACCGGTCAACTAGTATATGGTGTTTTTTTTTGCCAATTTCTATAGCCCGATCAGGACATATTCGCCATTTGGAAATTAATCTCCACTAAAAAATCCCTATAAGTTGGTTTCTATAGTGAACAAATATTTTGGGTTGATGGATGAAGTACATACTTGGGCCAAGGATTTTTAGGCACAGATCAATAAAGGGTTAGAGCTACAAGATGTTGATGGAAATATATGATATGGAAGAGCTTAATAAGCTTGACGATTGGATTGAGAAAATATTGATAGGAAATAAGGTAATGGAGGGATTGCATAAGGAGATCCAATAGATTAAAGACAAAGCTCAAGAGAAATTTTTGGAAGTAGAGAGGTACAATAACACTGCTAGCCTTGAGATTTTTAAAGATGAGTCTAAAGCCAATCTTTTTGTAGTGTAATTAATAGACCAATAGTTCAGAGGGACATTTGAAGAAGCTTCATTAGAAGATGACATCAAACAAGCTTTCAAAATCAAAGAAGCATTGTTGGAACTAGACAAGTAGTAGAGAATAAGTATGAGGCTTTAGATTTACTAGAAGCTAGTCAAGTGGCTAAGATGATAGAGAAAGTCAAGACTGAGTATCCATACATCATTTTGGTGTAAAGGGTAAGAAAACCTAGACGTTGGAAATTCAATTTTGACACTTAGAAGATTTTTGGATTTTTTGGAACCTATCACCAAGGTGCATAGGTGCACTTTTCACAGAGGTGTGCCGACAGTTTTGAAGAAGTAGTGCATTGACAGTTAACTTCTAGTTCCTAATTTAGAGCATTTTGTGCACCAAAAACACATTTTCATGGTAGTTTAATTCCAAAAAATGCCTATGGAAGGTCAAACTTTCATTTTTAGGGCTTCCAAAAACTTCTAGATCATCTCACAACTTCTCTTTTCTTATATTCTTATTCTTTCATTCTTTTATGTCATGTAAAGGCTCATGTACCCATTAATAGATATAAACAAGGGTAGAGACCTACTTATCACCATTTAGAGAGTCAGTTTGTATATTAATTAGATTTGTCTTATTAGTTTTTAGCACGAGTTTTCATTTTAAGAGCTCTTGCTCCTAACACAAAGGGAGAAGATGATTTCTTATAAATACATGGATGTAATTGTTGGAATTAAAGGTAGAGTAACTGAGAGAGAGGGGGGGGGGGGGGGTGTGAATAAATTACTTACAACAATTAATCCATAGATCCCTTAGATGTCTTAAAGATCTAGTTACTGCTAATACTTGATAAACATAACAAAAATGCTGTAACTTGGTAAATTAAGCTATTACTTATGCAAACATGCATGCAATTGAAAACAAAATGAACACAAGAGACACTAAATTTAATGTGGAAACCCAATATGGGAAAAACCACCAAGTAACTAGTCACCAATTTTTCACTCTTCTAAAGTGAGTCCTGTTAGGAGCCAACCTTGTTAAAGGTTACAATACACATTGTTAGGTGTGACCTTGTTAGAGGATTTAATCACCCTATTAGGAGTGGCCTTGCTAGAGGTCTTTAGAACAGTTCAACTGAACTGTCACCTTGTCAGAGGATTTACAAAATGGCTGTTAAACCAACTCTATTAAGAGATTTAAAATCACTGCTACAATGGTTAGAAAGCAACAATGAATTGACCTAAACATGATGCAACTAAATTTTATGAATAAAGGTCTTTGTTTAGCATCATTAGATCCTCCTTGATCAAGTATAGCTTTGCTGCTCCTTAATGATCTCTGATCATTCTTCAAATTTTCTTCCACAATAATCAATCCTTGTATCTCATTACTTCCACACTTCCATCTTTTTTTTTACACTTAGAATTCACAACTTGACCTCTTAATTATAACATTCAGATTGTCAAGTCAGCCCAATTACATGTTACATTTACCAATAAACCATACATCAGTCAGCTACAAATATTACACTAAACAAATAAACATTATTTCATGAAATCCTTTACTGGCCGACCCTGCTCGATAAATACTGCTTCTAGAAATTTCCTAAGTTAACCTTCTTGACTTAGTTAACATTGTAATATCCATAAAATCCTTTGGTTGCTAAGTTTACTTGGTAAGAACTGAATTCCTTCATGAGAGCTCGATAAGAACTAGTTCTGCCACATTTCCTTTGATGACCGAGTGAGGTCGATAAGAACTGTTTCTACCACATTTCCTTTGATGACTGAGTTAGCTCAATAAGAACTATTTACTCAGTAGATACTGCAAGTTTTCTTTACTAACCTCCTGGGATTGGTAGATTCTATCCTTTTGCCTCGCTGACTATTTGAGCTCAATAGACTTTGTCCTTTGCCTTGCTGACCTTTTGAGCTCGATAGACTCTGTCCTTTTCCTTGTTGACCTTCTAAGCTTGGTAGACTCTATCATTTTCCTTGTTGACCTTTTGACCTCGGTAGACTCTATCTGATGACTGATATGATATTTGTGTGACATCAAAGACAACACATAATTGAACAATTGTATCCAATAGTAATATGTACTCCAAGCCATTATTTTGATGCAATAATATATGTTATTGGCATTCTCATTCTGAGTGTAGTTATTCTTGCTAGAGTGTGTTATTGAATGCATGTTCATGAATAATAATGGAGCTAATGATTTCATTGTGTTGTTATGATTCTATTATCTTCTAGTTCTGGTGTTTTCCTTGTATTAATGAATTCTACTATTGTGATGAATTGGAGAAAGGATCATCTTTTTTCTTGCATAGTGTCTTGTCTCACATGAGTGCACTTTCTGTGGCCTTGCAATTTGATGAAATGTGAAACATCTTTCAATTTATATTGAGTTTGCAATAATGATTGCATCAATAGAGTTAAGGAAGCACTACTCCTAACTTCATTGGTTTCCTACCCTATTCTTTTGATAATTTAATTCATAGATTTGTTGTTACCTTGGTTTATGTCCATTAGGAATTTCCCTTTTAGTTATTTTCTTTAATCTCTCGTTACACTATCTTTGTTATTTTCTTTTCTAACACTTGGTTAATATAGGAATTCATATAGTTGCATTGATAAATTGCATTCATCTTAAAACAAAAAATACAAAAAATATCTCTTTTGTGGTTATATTTTAGACAACAATAAATCAATTAGATTGGTTCGAACCAACATAGGCCTCCTTGTAAACTTACACACTTATCTTCAATTGAGAAAACTTAGTAGGTTACAAAACCATCTGGAACCTTGGAGGTCATCCTTGATCATCTTTTCAAGAGAGGTATTCAAAAGGATTCTTGTCATTCAACATTGTGCAAAATGAGAGCTCAATAATTTTGATGCTAGGAGTGTCTGGAACCATTTAGATAAGAAAAACAAGTTGCTGTTTGAAAATTCTACAGTTTTTAGAAACTCACAAAATTTTCTATCCATCACTATCAGAAGGTGCATAGGTGTGCTTTTTGAAGAGGTGAGCTTCTTAGAGGTGCATTTTTCTAGAATTGATGTGAGCTAGAAGATCTTGATTCACCATCTCCATTTCAGCGAGCTTTACAATCTTCACTCGATGGACACGAGTTCTTAGAACTTAGTCATTTTAACAAGCCTCATAGTGATAAAGGACTACCAAGAATTCTACCACTTCCATTCCAAATTCCATCATCTTCAGTTCCACTTTGAATGTACCTCCATGTATCATTCCAACTAATCCTCTATCGATGGCCTTCTTTTCAAACACAGTAGATTCACCATTTGCTACACCCTTAATATTGGTGTATATAAGGTTATGAATAGTCAACTTGTGGCTATCTTAATCCTTAATTAATTCATGTTATCATTACTATATTATTATTTAGGTAGGTAGGTCAGCCTAGATGTTATGCATGGTTGTGTCTATTCAACCTAAGCATAATTAGGTATATATATAAGGTTGTGAGTCTTATTTCAACATCATATTGTGAAGTGTGTTCTCATTGGAGATATTTGGAGGTTTCCTCCTTGAAGTGGCCTATTACTCTCAGTTATTATCAAGTAATTATATAATATTTTATATTATTTCTTCTATTGTGCAAGTTATTTCATTACACCATTCAATTGGCAAGCTGCACTCAATGACATTCCCAAGAATCCTAATAAATTATGTCCAAGGTTCATTTATGGAGAAACATGAACAATTGAGGATCACATCAAAGTCTTCAAAGAAATATGCAATCAGAAGTAGATTCAACAAGAGAATGTTGTCCTTCACTTATTTCCATACACATTGGGAGAAGTTTCCTTTAACTGGTACTTGAATTTTTCTCTAGGATGTATCTAGAACTAGACAGACATTGAAAAATTGTTCTTAGATAAATCCAAAACATTTTTTAACTTGACTGTGATACATCATGAGTTCATATCAATCAAGAGGGATCTAGTAGAAAAAATTTCATGTTTCAATAATCATTTTCACATGGCATACTACAAGTTGGAAACACCCTACACCATACTAGTTGAAGCTACAATCCAGATTTATCTTAATGCTATGGACCATCTCACTATTTTCTTCCTAAGAAGACTATCTATTATAGACATTGACACATTGGACAAAGTCTTCAAAGAAGAAATTACCTTTACTAAACAAGCAAATCATAATGGAGGAGGATTGCTTGTTCTAGCTCAAGATAGTACAACAATACTGACATATCTTGCTGAAGCACAAGTAATGTCAAGTAAATTCATTCCAATGACTCCAATTCCACTAAAACAGTCACTAGCTATACTAGTTCCAACCATAACCTACCCAGGATATGAACCTCCAAAAGCTACTTTCTTTGAGTAGAATGAAGAAATCTCTGTTGAAGCAGAAAATAATGTTACGACTAAGATCAACCAAATGAAGAAGACTATTTCTCAGATTACAAATGAGCTAGCCCATTTGAGGTTGTTGTAAGGGCAGAATAATAACTTTCAAAGAATAAATAGAGGCCCTTACAAAAATGACTATGGTCAATATTATAAAAAGAATTTTAGTGGAAACAAAAATGTAGGGAGTAATTTCAATCCTCTAGATCACAACAACGGTTTCCAAAGATAGAATTGACAATGGAATACTCATCCAAACAATGCAAGCATCCCTATAGACAACAATAACAATGCTCAGTTTATGGACATCAATCAATTTGACAGTAGTTAAAATGTACCCAATGATGATGACTCATATTTCAATAGAAATCAAGAAGTGAACCAAAATTCACAAGGTAATAAAAATGAGCCCCCTTATGCAGTTCAATACTATGCTACTATAATCCTACAATTCTCCATAGAATTCAGGAATGGAAGAACAAGTCAACGAATAATTTACTTTTCTATCCAGTCAAGAATCAAATCCTCAATCAAAAGAGATGTTTTCTTTTTGGAATGACAATTGAAATACTTACAATTTGCAAAATTGAAGGGTACCCATGATAGATGGAATCCCTCCCACATTGCAACCAAATCCTCCAGATCTAAGAGTGAGTAACAATATAGAACCTACTATAGCACCTTATTTTTGACAACAAAATCAAAACCAAGGAAATATACCAACAATACTAAAGAATCCTACTTGGTCAACTAAAATGTATAGTTTCATTGAAGAGGATGAAGGCCAATATATCCTTGTTTGATATGTTAAAAAACTGTCCTAATTAGAGGGAAGCATTACTAAAGACTCTTGATCATACAAAGGAAATGCCTAATGTAGGCCCTCAAAAGATAGTTGCATAATAAATTAGCACTTCTAAGGCTATACCACCATGTATAAAGATAAGGCTGAAGTGCCTCCTTTCTTGCTTAGTATTAGAATTTTTGGAAGAAACCTTCACAATTGTCTCATTGGTTCAAGATCTTCTTGTAATGTCATGCCACTTTTGATAGCTCAAAGGTTGGGAGTCACTCCACAACCCTCAAATCGAATAGTGACTAAACTTGACATAACAAAAGTAAAAGTTATTGGGGTATTCAAAGATGTTTGAATACAAATGACTACAAACCCCTAAATTCAAGAAATCATAGACATACATGTGGTGGAAATTTTGGAAGCATAAAGATTGTTACTAACTAGATAATGAACAAGATGCCTAAAAGGATGTATCTTGACTAATTTTACTCAAATATGGTTACCTTGGAAAGGATTGAATAATTAGGTCAAGATAGATGTTGAGCCAAAACAGAAGACAATGATCACAGAATATAATACATCAAATGAAGTAGCATTTCTCTAATCAGATCTAGGCTCTTACAAAATAATGGCTCTTGACATAACTTAAGCCAAGAAATAAAACAATGTGAATAGAGAATCTATGATCCATATCCCAAAAGAAGAGATTGTGACTTAGTTCATAGACAACATGGTTGCAAACTTGCAAGGCTTAGGCAAAGAAGTGAACCCAAATATTTTTCTCCAAGGATTTTGCAGACTACACAAAGTAAGTCATTTAGAATTTGAGTTCTCACATTGCCAAGAAGTAATTTCTCAAGTATTGACTCAAATAATGCAAATAAAAAAAGGTCAAACTCCAAGTGAGATACACAATTAAAATTCAAGTTCCATGTGCATATCTAAAGTTGTGGAATATGATGAAGAGAAAAAAGATCTTAATGCATCATATAGTGACACTTCTTTAGATGGTGTAGCTTTGTCTTACCCTCCCCTAGGGATTATTAAAGTCCTAAGGAGAAGACACTTTGTGAAAGGTCAAGACGAGACCTCAATAGTTGTTCATCCTGAGATACAAATTGATAAAATCACATAATTGATTGGGGAGATTCAAGATCAGCAAGAGAAATAGAAAACCCCCATATCAAAGGTAAACAATGGCAACTCATCAAGTCCACCATGTGAAAGATGCAGTGGATCCTGAAGAAACAATCCTTCAAATTTCAAGTGAAAGAAAAGCTTTGAGCAAATAAACATAAGTCTAGAAAGCCCAAAGAACAACCAATTTAGGACACTCAAGTTTGACAGCTCTAAATATGAATTAGGAGCTAGTGTAGGTATTGAACTAAGTAATCCCAAAGGTAGGTATTTTTATGCTACATATCATTTATAACTTAGACATACTAACAATGTTGCAAAATATGAAGCCTTGATTCACAAACTTTATTCGCATTAGAGAAAGATGTCAAAGATCTCGTAATAGAAGGAGATTCTCAATTGGTGATTAGATAAGTTAAATCAATTTACTCTTGTAATAATAAAAGATTACTTGCTTACTAGAAAAGAGTTTGGGATTTTATGGAGGATTTTGAGGCCTTGAACATAAGGTCCATCCCAAGAAGGAGAAACATAGTATATGACACCCTTGTGATTTCAACCAGTGTATTATAGCTTGTTGAAATAACAAAACTAAAAATATTTCCAGTTGAATTAGTTTTTGCCCTATCTATTCTAGACAACATTACAAATTACTAATTCTTCCAAGATGACAAACATATTCTTGAGTTCATTATGTGCAATGGTCTTTTCAAAGGACAAGAGATTGATGATAGGATCAATGATAAACCCAAGGACGATGATCTAGAAGATGAAGATGGGATTATAAATTTGAAAACCAATAATATTCCTAAGGGGATGGTAGTGTTGGAATGTATCTTTGACCGAGATGAATCAACACATAATAAAATAATTATTGAATAAAAAGGGATTGAAGAACATGATTCATATAATCTAGGCATGGATGAAGACCCCAAGTTGGTGAGAATTGATAAGTCATGTAGTCCTCAAGAATGAGAAAGTATGCTTCAGTTACTTACAAAATACGAAGATGTCATAGCATAGAGTTATGAAGAACTCAAAACGTATGATCCTAAAATCATCACTCATGATATTCCGTTGAAGCCTAATGCTAAACCTTTTTGTTAAAGGAAGAGACTGGTGAATCCCATTAGTGAACTATTAATAATGAAAGAGGTCTAGAAGTTTCTCAATGCTAAGATTATCTTTCCAATCTGACATTCCACATGGGTTGCTAACTTGGTACCACTAAGGAAAAGGACAAGGGAAATTTTCCTTTGTGTGGAATTTTGCAATTTAAACTAAGACTCCCAGAAAGATAATTACCATTTTCCCTCACTTGATGAAGTATTGCAAATTGTGAACATATCCAAAATGATGTCTTTTCTAAATCTATATTCAAGATATGTAACTAGGTGATGGTAGATGAGGAAGACAAGTTAAATATTGCATTTACAACAAAATGGGGAACCTTGCATACAAAAGAATACCCTTTGGATTAATCAATGTAGGAGCCACATTCCAAAGAGCAATGGATGAAGCATTCAAGGGGCTAATAAAAAAATGTATAGTTATATATTTGGATGACCTGATTGGCTTTTCAAAAGATCAAAGTACTCATATTGCAGATTTTAGACAAGTTTTCAACTAATGTTGAAGATATGTTATACACTTAATCCTAAGAAGTTTTCTTTCAAGGTCACCAAAGGAAAGCTTTTGGGTCACATCATTTTTCAAGTGGGATATCTATTGATCATAAGAGGATAGAAGCAATTATTAACTTTTCACTTCCCCATCATTGCAAAGAACTTAAATCTTTCTTTTGGAAGATTAATTTTGTGCACAAGTTTATTAGCGAGTTTGCTAAGATAGTAAGCCCCCTAAAAAACTTGCTAAAAAAGGGAGAAAAAATTGAATGGGTTCCTAAAATAAAGAAATCTTTCAAAGACATCAAAATAGCTATCTCCATGGGTACATTACTTGTAAGTCTAGCTTATGAGTTGCCTTTCAAAATCTACTCTTTTGCTTCTAAACACTCATGTGTAGGAATTCTTGGTCAAAATAAAGATAAAGAAGATGAGAGACCTATCACATTCATGAGTTGTCCACTAAAGAATGCTGAATTTAACTATTCCAATCTTGACAAACAATCTTTTGCTTTGATAAAGGCAATCAATAAATTTCACCATTACATACTCAAGAGTAAGGTATATACTATTGTGCCAGATCTTGTAGTTAAATCATTACTAATACAGAATGAGTAAGGCAAAAGAAGAGGAAAATGGATGGCTACATTACAAGAGCTTGATCTAGAAATTTAGCAAATGAAGCTGGTGAGAGGACAAGGGTTGACCAAGATGATAACTGACAATGAGATCAGTATTGACAATGGAATTAGATTTGATGATGAAATTAGCACTGACAATGAACAAAAGACCATAGTGTCTCAAGTGGACATTGATAAGGGAATAATCACCGATGTTTAGCATCAAGATATTGTGTACTATCTCTTGCATAATCAATACCCTAGCTAGATGAATAGTTCCCAATATAAAGGACTCAAGATGAAATGTGAATCCTATATTCTTCAAGATAGGAAATTTATAAAAGAAACTATGAGGGAATTTATTTGAAGTGTTTGGGACATGAAGAAGAAAAAGAGGTATTGAAAAAGTATCATGATAAGTATTACACAAGACAATGATCAATAGAGGCTATGACCCATATGATTTTGAGATTAGGTTATTTTTGGCCTACAATTTTTAAGGACACATTTTAACACATACACTCTTTCCACACTTGTTAGACAAGTGTTAATAGGAAGAGACATCCAACTATGCCACTACAACCAATTTTTGAGGTATGCCCTTTTGCCAAGTGGGGGATGGACTTTATTGGATCAGTAAATGCACCATCATCAAATTGACACATGCTCATCCTCATAGCTATAGAATAGTGCACATGTTGGACATAAGTTGAAACTTTTCAAAACTGGATAAGAAAAGTGGTTACTAATTTCTTGGAAGAGCATATTGTCACTAGGTCTAGGATGTTCTTATTCCATGTATGAGATAATGAATCAGCTTTTGCATCAATTTTACTTGCTTAATGAGCATTGTACAATTAGGTTACAATCAATTTTTTATCCAATTACTATCCCCAAGGGAATGGTGTGGTTGAGTCCACCAATAAGAACTTGATTACAGTGATAAAGCACTTGCTCAAGGAGAACCCAAAAGATTGGAACACTCAACTAGAATATGCATTATGGATAGATAGAGTCAAGATTAAAAACTCTTTGGGAACATCCCCATATCTACTCATCTACTGATAGGAACAAGTATTCCCACTCAATATCAAGATTCTAGTGTTGAAATTCATGAGAGGGTATGTTGAGGATGCTGATAGGACCTAGATCAGATTGATGAATCTCTTGGAATTGGATGTGAAAAGGAAAATAGATTTATCTTATCTTTTCTTTAAGGAAGTGGCCATAATTCATGGGTTGCCAATGGGCATTGTATCAGATAGGAATGTCAAGTTCATGGGGCATTTTTGTAAGACTCTATGGAAGAGACTTTTAACAAATCTACTTATTGGATCAGCCTACCATCCAAAAAAAAATGGTCAAATTGAGGCAATCAATAGGCCACTTGGAAATCTAGAATATGTCTAACCAATGATTATGGATAAGTATGGGATCAAGTCATTCCTCAAGCAAAGTTAGCTTACAATGATAGTCTAAACATAACTATTGACAAGAGTCCATTTGAGGTTGTATACGATGTTCATCCTAGAGGTGTTTGTGAGCTTAGAGAGTTAAAGAATCAAGAGGGAATCAATGGGCATTCAAATGATTTTTCTTAATCAATGAAAGAGGTACATGAATAGGTTAAAAATCCATTGGTAGAAGCTAATAAAAGACTCAAGTCCAAGGTAGATCAGAAAATAAAGGAAATTTAGTTTGGAGTAAATGATTGGGTAATGATACACCTCAATAAGGCTAGAATCCAAAAAGGGTTACCAAGAAGTTTACAAATGAGAAGAGTGAGACCATGCAAAGTCCTAATTAAGTATGGGAAAAATGTATACAAGGTAGACCTTCCAAAGGAGTTATCCATATATCCTATTTTTAATATTCAAGACCTTATCAAATACAAAGGACTTGAGATCAAGGAAGAAGAGCACAATTTAGGTCTTGGAACTAGTTCCCAAGTGTTATTCTTCTCAGTCTGCTCTAATTATTCTTTTATTCCTAGTTGAATCCAATGATCATCCTTGCAAGCTTCATCAACACTTTTAGGTTCAACTTGAGAAATCAAACAAAACTCTTCATGTACCTTGTTACTTGTCATAACTCCTTTTTCCTTGCTTCTAATAAATTGTTCAACAAGGTGATTATTTGTCAAATTCTTGTTTGGTATTATTATTTCAATGTTGGGTTTACATCTTGGTTCATCTCTCTATTCCACAACTTGAATATCATTCTGTGAATCATTTTTGGTTTCATAAAACAATTCAATGTTTTCTTAGTTAGCTTTAGGAATAGCTTCTTGATTAGAATTTTAATCAAGTATTCTTTCTTGAACTCCAAAATTCTCATCCACTTTAACATTTTCACTCTCAACAATAGTCTTGGTCCTTTGATTAAAATGATGTTGCCCAAGTTTTAGTTCATATCTTTTTACTTTAAGGTTTGAGTCAAATCAAGTGTCTTGAGTTTGAGTCTAGACTGCCCATAGAATGACCTTTCTTCTCATCATTCTTTTGAGCTAACTTGATGTAGGAAATCATATGAGCAATGCACCAGTTCAAGGCTTAGTGATTAGGTTTTGGAGGGTTTTTTATGCATTTCCTAACGAGAAGAAGGTCTAGATATTCTACTAATTCATCTTTCCTTGTTCCTAATCATGTTGAAGATAAGGATTCATGCTATGTTGCAATTTTCATGGATGACATTACAAATAATAAAGATAGAATGCAGAGAAAGAAATTCATGCTTCTAAAAATTGTCAAAAACCATTAATATCAAATAAGTAAATTCACATCATTGATTCAGTGAATGAACGATTCAGATGTAATCATAATAAGCTATGTAGGTTGGTGAAAAGTCAAATTAATGAAAGAATGCATGCCATTGGTTAGTCAAAAAGTCAACAACTTACTTGTCAGATGGGTCCTTATCTCCTTTTGGTTTTAAATGATACCCTCATCATAAGATAAAGAGAAAAAAGAAATAGAGATACAATGCTATGAGTTGTCAACAGATCATAAGCACTAAAAGGTGAAGTTGAGATGCTATGATAGTTGAGAGATTGAAAGTCTTCAATTGAAAGGATGAGATATTAGGCATGATCATTAGATCATAGTATCATAAGATTGTAAAAGGTCAAAGAGTTACAATGGTACACCCAAGATGCCCTAGTCAAGAGATCGAGAGCTTTCAAAATCTAAGATGAGGTGCTAGGCTTGATAGTGAAATTGCATTATCATAAGATTGTAAGCTACAAGAGATATCATATGATTGAGAGGTTAAGATGTTACACCTAATCGTAAGATCACATCATCATTAGATCATGAACTATTAAGCATGTTGTATCTTCAAAAGGTTAAGGTCAAAGAGTTATGGAGTTATGAAGAGGTCATAAGATCATAAAACTTGGAAAGAAAAAATCATAAAAGATCAAGGGCTTTTAAAATATAAGTTGAGATGTTACACAGGTATTGTGGGGTTGTATCATCATCAGATTGTAAGTGTTGCATGTTATATTAACATCAAAAAGTTGAAAATGTAGACTCTTGACTATGCAATAGACATGGTATCATAAGATTGATAGATTTTTAGATTGTAGGATCATGAGATTTTAGGCATAATAACAAGGATTTTTAGTTTTCATGACAACCATTAGATATTAGTTGATCGATGGATATCATTATGTCATTATAAAGAGTTGCACAAAGAATAACCAAAGTGACTAAATGAGAACACAATACATAGAACAGGTGGGTTCATGCTACAAAGTATATTGGATAGTTAGGGTTTTTTGAATCTTAGCCATCCAATTCTTAAGACCAATGATAGTTGCATCATCGTAGGGAATAAAGGGTAAACCTTGGTCAAGATAGTGAAAAAATGAAAAAGCATTAGTAAACCATGGTTACATCATTGCATTGAATAAAGACATCAAAGGAATGATAGTTGCAAAGCTATGATATGAAAGAGAGGGACCCACGGTGGAAAGTGTAAAGAAAAAAAAAAGAAGGTTTATAATGATGTAATCTTGATAGTTGATTTGAGATCATTGATAGAAATTCAAAGATACAATAACCAAATTATAATATAAATTATATAGACTTGGTACCAAACAACAGAATATAAAAAGTTGAAGATTTATATAGGATTTCCTAAAGTTGCAAGAAGATAAACAATCATCGTATATTTTTAGAAGTACCATTGATCCAGAATCATTGATACAAAAGATGCCACATGTTCATATCATTGGATAATTTCATATTTTATTATCATTTTCTTTTCTATTTTGTGACTTCTACTCTACTAAACTAAGGGATGATAGAAAACTATAAATATAATTTCTTCTAACAATACAAAGGTTGACAAACTTGATGATGAATTGGCTGTGTAATTCCATTTACCCTACTTTTTGTCATATTGTGTTTCCCATATTTAAATTAGTTCTGTATTAAGAGTTGAAGGATAATTAAATGTGAACCTATGATAATCAAATGAATTCCATTTCACTTTGATATTTGTAGTATAGGTAATTCCATTTATTGTCCTCATATATGGTTCTACTTCCTCTCTTGCGGGTTTCATAACATGCTTGATGGTTTCATTGGGAATTGAAGGATAGTGTAAATGAATCTATTAGCAACTTGTTGAATTTCATTTCATCAAGTCTAGTAGTAAAAAAAAATCCATTTGTTCCCAAGTGCATTTCTTCTTCCTTTCCTATTTTGTATTTAGATGGTTAATCTACATCTAGAATAGAAGTAAGAGTCAGAAATCTCAAGATAATCTACTACATTCATTCCATTAGGTGTGATAGATTATCCAAATCTATTTTGCCTAAATTGTTTATGCCTACAAAAATTTTTGTTATCCTTTATTGCTCGTAGGTTAAGAGCTTATACTATCAAAACTTTTGATCTAATAAAGATATATTCATTGCATATCATTGCAATTCATAAGGGAGTTGTACCTTGTAATTCAGAGGGCAGTGATAGAATACATACACTAACCCATTTGTTGGTAACAACCTTTTATCTCTTCAAAACATTGGGTATCAAAGAGTCAGGTTATTAAATCTAATAGGAGAACAAACTATTAACTAACAAATATCAATAAGCTTTTCTTTTCAATGGATAACTAAGGAACATACCTTTATCACTTCTTTAATCAAACTTACCAAAATCATCATCTCTTTTCATGTAACATTTTCTTCCAATTTTTTTGAAATACTTTACTAATTTTGCATGTCCAAACCAAAATTCATAAGGAGTATTATTTGTACCTTTTTAATCTGTACTCTATTCATTTTATATACTATTTTATTTACTACTTCTCTCTAGAATGTCTTTGATACATCATTTTTAAGCATCATAATTCTTGTTTCTTCTATTACAAGACTATTTCTTCTCTCACTTATACCATTCTACTCAAGTGTTTTTGGGGTTGAAAGTTGTCTTTTAATACCATTTACTTCATAAAAAATATTAAACTCATTTGAAGTGAATTTTCCACCTCTATTAGATCTTAGACATTTAATATTTAATCCAGATTCATTCTCAACTCTATTCTTGAACAAATTAAACTCTCAAATGATTCAGACTTTTTTTAAAAACACTACCCACATCATCCTAGTAAAATTATCAAAAAAAAGTCATGAAATACCTTTCACCATAGAATCCTTTGGTCTTTGTAGAACCACTCAAATCTATGTGAACAATCTCCAACTTTTTTGTTGTAGTGAACTTCTTGCTAGGAAAATAATTTTTCTTTTGTCTAGCCATAACACATTTCTTGAATACAATGATAGTAGGCTTCACAATTTTTGGAAAATATCTTACCACAAATTTAATACTTGCTTTCAAAATATTTTCAAAGTTTACATAACAAAACCTTTTATGCCACAACCACCTCTTGTCAACTTTAGCAACCAAGCATGTCATCTCTTTAGGATTTGATTGAAAAACATTACCTCTTGTTCTTGTGCTAGTACCAATCATTTACCATTCTTATCCTTGATGATACATGTCTTATTTGTGAAGTGCAACCGATATCCCTTATCAACTAGATGTCCAACACTGAGAAGGTTATGTTTCAATCTATCAACAAAGTAAACATCACCAGTGATAGTTTTACCATCAAGAGTTATAGATCTTATTCTCTTAATATGACAAGCCACATTGTTTCCAACTCTAAAAATTCCTCCATAAAAATATTAAACTCAAAAAATTTATTCATATCACTATTAATATGATGTGAATAACCACTATCTATCACCAAATCAACTTTCTTCTCAACTTGTGACACTAAGGTTCTTTCTTCTCTAACTTCTCTTTCAAGACTTTCCTCTTTTATATAGACAAATCCTAACTCATCATCACTTTCACTATGAACTCTTTCATCTTGTTCATCATAATCATTTTTATACACACATTTTCTATGCTTCCTAGCCTTGAAAATATTTTTGTACTTTACTCTTTTAGGACATTTAGAAGCATAATGACCAAAGTCATCACAAGTCCATAATTTAAAGATTTTCTTACCATCTGGTTCTCATCTAACAAGTAGGGAAATACCTTCTTCAATCTTTCTATTTTCTTCTTATATTGATCTATTGCTACTAGAAAAATTTCCATAAGTTCTTGTACTCCTAGATAGAGTAGGTCAAACACTTAGTATACTAAAGGCAATTTCTACTCTAGGAAAATCTCTAGACCATCTCAAACTTATTTCCATCGCTTCCAATTTTCCAAGAAGAGTCTCTTTAGAGAAATTCTCAATACAAGGTATCACTTGCTCAATCATCTGTGCTGTCTACTTGAATGGTAAATTCAAAGTTTTCAAGATTTTCCATATGATCTCATCTTCTTCTTTACTTCCTTTATAAGCACTGATTCTTGCAACAATTTCTGATATTTTTCCAATATAACTTCTTAAAAATTCAACTTCCATCAATTTAGCTTCTTGAAATAGACATATCTAATTCTATATTCTAATTCTTTTAGCATGTTTATAACCATCAAAAGTAGATTCCAAAGCATTCCATATTTCACAAGATAACCTCAAGGATTTTACCTAGTTGTAATCATTTTCAAGAATATATGACAAAAGTGATTCTCTAGCAAGCATGCTAGCATGTTAATGATCGTTTAAGAGGTGGGTATTTCATATAAGAACTCCCACTGACCCATACAAATAAAGACTTAAGAAATTAGTTATTGTAAAAGTTTGTGTGAGCTTGAATCAAGGTATGTATGAGCTTCCACTTAGCTCAACCTAAAACATGCTCAAATACCAAAATTTTCAAAATAAATTTGGAAAATTTGAATCAATAGGGAGAATTTATTCCTCTTATCAGTGGTGGATAGTTGACAGGCTGAATATGGCATCTATGTAGATCAAATTGGTCGTCTCTCACAAGAATCCTCTCCATGGTCTCAGAGAAAAGACACTAGAAGAAAATGAGAAAATTATTTAAAAATGGCCCTTTTGACCCTTATATAGGTTTTGAATTAATTTTCAAAATTTCTCTGAGTGGCATGAAAATGACACCTTTATCTAATTTGATGGTCCTGTATCCATTCTTGATATCAAAATCAAAATTTGACACTCCTAAGTAGCTCAAAAATGTAATTCAAAATTTTGGGATTGACATGATTCATCTCTTGTACAATCCATTTTTCTGATGCCACATTCATACTAGAATATCATTCTATCATCATTTTCTAAAAAAAATCAACTTTTCAACAAAATTCAACTTCAGTCAACTTTGGTCAAACTTGGTTAACCATGACCTGAATTCCCAATCAAACAGATTCATACTCACTCCAAATCAATCTCAATATGTTCTTACTTGTTCTACATTATTTTAAATTCCACTTCAATCTTCAAATGTAATACCCTAAAATTGGTCTCCTAATCCAATTTTTTCCTAAAGACCTAAATCAATCACAAAATCCTAAAATTAGTAGTCATTTCTAGCCCTGCTTGATGCTACTTGATTTGAATATCAATTGCATAAAATCTTAGAATATATTGTCCACTGATATAACTAGGGGAGGGGGGTGAATCAATTATCCAACTATTATCACAATCATTCACCTTAAACAAACTTAACCATGTGAGTAATATAAACTAAAACCACAACAAGATACTCATACACAATTGGTACCAGATATGTTAACTAGGAAAACCTTTGATCAGAGAGAAAAACTTGGTGGGGATGGTACCCACAAGATGATGTACTAATTTATAACTATTCTTTGTTACAGGATAGACCCTGTTAGGATTCTATTACAACATTTAGTACATATGAGTCCCTATTAGGAGACTTTGAATCTCTATTAGGAGATTTTAACCTTGTTAGGAGTTGTGCCAACCTCGTTAGGAGTTCTAGAAGATAGCTGGAACCATTGCCTAAACAAATTCAAGGTTAAGATTAATTAACCCACTATCCAAATGATCTCTGTATCATTACTTGCAGAGCAATAAAATTGAAATGTACTTCCTCCCCCTATCTATGTCCTATCAACTAGAGTTTTTCTTCTTCAAATTGTATAACCAGATCTCATACTATGCATCCAATGATCCCTTGGATTGCTTACACACATTTAGTAAGCATTCTACTCCTTCTCACTCTACACACTAATACTTCACATCCCACTTGGTCCTTTAATCCAATTTCACATTACAAATAAGGAAAACAACTTTCCTTTATACCGTATCTTCATAATAATTCCTAGAGTCAGCCTTGAGGCTTTCCCAATTAATTAAAATAAGATAATTAATTAATTCCCAATTAAAATAGAATTTTTGACTCACAATCTATACAAAACTTCACATGTGTAAAACCAAATCTTGTACACACACTAGCATCACCACATGAATGCCCTCTATTGCTATGTGTTTGTGCATCTCTTCATTATATCTTAGACAAAAGATAATGATAGATCTTCTAAACTCTATTTTCCAATGCTCTATTTCTGCACTACTTCTAGTAAATCAATTGTAATTTTTGTACACCATCAACTTAGACATAGTCCTCTTAACCATGTGATTAGAACAACCTTAGGAACATGCCCTCCACTATGCATCATCTAAAACTTCCTCAGCTTCTTTGTATCATATAATTACTACTATGCTGACATCAATGACAAAAATATTCATGAATGCAACATATCAATACTCTCCAATGCTTATAATATGCCCCCAATGTAGTATCATCAACATTCATGCTAACAATTTCCCCCTTTGGCTTTGATGACAACATAGATGAAAAACATCTAAGTCCCAGGAATACCAAATTGTACTCTACTAGTGCCGCTGCTATCTTTTCAAATCCTCTTCATCAATATGAAATCTTATGTCCTTTGGCATGAGTTCTTCATGGCGAGCAACTTACAATACTTTCATGCTTCCCTATAGAGATATCTTTTTGCACACAAACATTTCCTTCTGCACACAAACATATGGTTTTGCACACTTACATATTCTACAACACACTCACATATTCTTCTATGAACTTACATGAATATTTCTAAATTTCCCTTAAGGGATAACACCCCCCATTGGAAACTCAATAGGTTCTCTCACATTTTCTCTCTCCATTGCCTAGGAGATGTTTTTCATGCACATATTCTCTTCCCCATTAACATCAATGTCAAAGGTGTTAATACAAGTACAAAATACCAATTGTTGAAATATACTTCTTCCAACTCTTCTATTAGCTCAAGTGTCCAAAGAAACTATTCAATAAAAAATACCAAATGCCAAGAGTCTTGAATGACTTAGTACATTCTAGGTACTCCCCCATACAGGAAGCATCAATATTGAGTCCAGTCTAATCATAGTGCTGTATACCATTGGACTAATGCACTCGTTGCATCATCTAATCTAAAGTAGGTAGGGGTATAACCCCTAGCATACCTCTTAGGTACTCAAAAGTAATTTTAGGAAAAGGCTTCGTAAAGATATCTTCAATTTGATCTTTACTACTTACATACTCCAACATTATCTCTTTCTCTACTGCCTTCTCTCTCAAAACATGATACTTAATGGATATGTGCTTTTGTCTTAGAATGCAATATTGGATTCTTAGACATACTCTATGTACTTGTGTTATTACAGTAAATGATAACATGTTCTATAAACTCAATCCCAATATCTTTCAACATTTGTTTCATCCACATAACTTGATTATAGTTATTTTCTATAGCAACATACTCTTTCGTTGTTGTACTTTGAGATGTACTGAAATGTCCCTTTTCTAATTTTTCATGGTATTTCAAGCCTCAAATCAGATCTTTAAAATCAAACAACTAATATCACAAAGATCCTCCAAATTTCTCAAGAAACCCCAAATCGGGTATGCCAGAAATGGTGCCAAAAGCTTCACAGCTTCACCTATTATTAATAAATCTAAAAATGGACATTTTTACAGAAATTTCAGCAGCATAAAAGCCTAAAAAATGACATTTCTAGATCTATATAGCCTTTACAAAACAGCTCACAAATGTAGGACAAAAACTATGCTCATCGGGCTCCCGAAATTAACACAAAAATGCCCGAAAACACCACAAAAACACTAATAAACTATCTCAGAAGTTTAATCACATCCCAATACATATATTCAGATCTATTTTAATAGATTAAAGTCTGAAATACAGCAGCAACCAAAACTGATATGAAATGCTCAACTGAAAACACCAAACTCATGCAAAAAACACACCCAAAAACCCACAAATCTACACTGTTCAGCACAAAGGAAAACTCTGTATGAGCATGCACATGGAATGGCTTCAAACTCCCGTCCTTAGCCTTCCTGGAAACCTATAAACTCCCGTTCTTGGGTTTCCCTGGAAACCTGCAAACTCCCATTCTTGGGTCTCCTTCTCCACAGGTTTGGCAGCCTCTGAAGAATAACAAAGAATGAGCAAAAATCAAGTTATGGAATCAGCCCAAAATGCCTCCAAACCCCTTAAAAGAGGGCATAACTGTAACTCACGTCCAAGAGAGGTTAATGAAACTTATTTTAATAATAATTTTCATTTATTAGTCCAACGATTTCCAAAGATTAACCCCCTTTTTCTGAAACTTCACTTTCTTGGGCCTGCCTGCCTTAGCAAAGATTTTCCTTTTTAATTATTTGAAAAGGGGACATGAAAAGTCCTCCCCTCCCAATCATTGCTTGTCCTCAAGAAATGGCTGAACAATAAACCAATCAATCCACCTGGATCCCAAATGTAGTCATGAACTATACTACTACCAATTAACATAGGCTCCTGCAATATCCTCTGCAATATGACCAAGAGGAATCCATAATCAAATTGACAATTATAGCTCAGCCAAACTCCAAAATCACCACTACCACAATCAAAAAACCATGAGGCACAAACTCTTAGAACATCAGAACCCAAGTAAAGTGGACAAATCAAACTACCAACACAGTAAATACCATCAACGCATCCCATTGGCCTATATGGAATGTACAATCTAACTCTGCAACAATGGTGAACCCTCTCGAATGAAACTGTACCAAGTATGGAGAATCCACACACTGTACAACTCCTGCAGTCAACACAACTCTGCAAATCATCGGCCACTATCGCATAACCATAACTCCCATACACTGCTGATGGTGAAAAGACATTACAAGATAAAGAGTAAGAAATGGAATCCAAACCAAATTTGTCTGCCATCAACTCCTCAGCACAAGGATCAAATGCTAACTGATGTACATACCCTGTAATATAATGTTGATAAAAAAAACAAACCTCAGTCAACAGCTCACCATGAAGAAGTGATACAACCCACTGTGATTGATCACCAGCTAAGTCAAGAGATGTCATAGCCAAAGGAGTAGAATCAATAACAACACCTGCTAAAGCATCACTCCAAAACTCATGCTCTAAGTCATGTATTATCAACCTGTCAATTGTAGGACCTATCACCATGTCATGCCCATCACAACTCTCATCCCGAGGCATCAAACTATCCCATAACTGATGATAAGCACTAGGAACCAAAGTACATCTTTGTATCATCATCTCATCAACATGGTCATCAAAGGTAGATAGATGAGCATACCTCACAGTGTAATGCTGATAGAATGCACCAATCTCAGTCAGTGGCTCAGACTGCAATCCAGATGTAACTAATTGCAATCGATCATTAACCAAGTTGGAACTGACTACTACCTCTGAAGACATTGTGAAGGGAGTAGTATTACTAGTAGGAACCATGCCAACTATCAACTCACCAACATCACACATGGTCTTTGATACAACATCTCTAGTCTTCGTGCCATTAGTACTAGAGGTCACCACCATGTCAGGCACACCACAAAAATCTGCTACAGCACCCAACTCAATTGAACCTGACTCTAGTGGGAATGAACCTGATATGCCAATGTTAGTATCAAGGATGGATGCATCCCCATCTCCACTGTCTCTAACAATCTTGGCCATGGACATCCTCGAATCACCAAACACCACAGCTTGTGACTGTATAGAATTAGGTAAAGACTGTAGTCGCTCTAACTCCATGGTCACCTTAGCGAAATGAAACTGTGACTCCTTGAGAGCCAACTGTGTACTCTCAAGAATCTCAGAAGTCACCTCAAGTTGCTCAGTAAGCTCACTCACCTCATCTTCCTTGGCCAACAATGCATCATATGCTGTACTGCCCCACTCCATAAGATAATCTCTGTTGGCTACCAATTGCATATAATTTTGTCTCAAAATCTGAATAGCCTCCCATAAAGAGTGGATCTCTGTCAAGGAAAGATAACTTCCTCCCTGCTCATCACTAGTAGGAGAACCCCATCCATAAACTGCTAACAACTAACGAGCAACATCAAAATGTTGGCAAGTGATAGCAATGTCTTGGTCACTAACTCTCAACTGATTAGACACATGATGGCACTGGCTTGATTGTCTCCTACAAACCTCCTCTGATGCACTGTCTGAAGGAGTTTCCTCAAAGTTACTAGTCTCTAGAGTATTACCATCCATATCCTGTGAATCAAATCTAAAGCTCATATCAACATACGGAGTATCAAAAACATTAGCATTGCTGTCCAACTCCTCTATACCCAAGGAAACTAAGTCTTCAAAACTACCCACTACATCCTTTTGGATGTCATCAATGCCAATATGATCCTGGGACTCATCTATACACATTGCCAAATATGAAATATCATCAACACATTCCAGCAAGTATGGCCGACTGGATATATGAACAAAGCCCAACATTGGTGTATAAAAACTAATACCAACATCAGACAAGATACTGGCACAAGAAAAGACAACACCGTGTAATCTGCTAATCAAATCCATGATAGCACCCAAAAAAACACTGCTACCAAAAAGTGTTAAAGATCTCCAGTCAACTGAATCCCAAATGCCAATATAACAATCTCGAGTCCATATCTGTAAACTAGAATCAACTGGTAACTCAAGAAAACTCCTCACCTAAGTAATATGACCAATACCAACTAACTCCACATACCTATCATGATGAGATAATGAAGTCACACTACTATCTTTGTTCACCTTCAGCTGGCTGGACAAATCATGTGAAGTACTACCAGCCTCAACCTCATGTGATGAAGCATCTAACTGTGTCTGGTACTCTTTCTCAGCAAAGTCATGAATGCTCAATGTCTGCTCATCTCTACCAGGTATCTCACCATCCTGCACAACAACATCCTCATAATCATCATCTGAACCCACTACACTGTAGTCACTGCCTGTTGTAACTATACCATCCTAAATACCTGTGGCATCACCCTTTGACGACCTGTAAACAATTGTCTCAATTTGAGTATCAAGTTGACCGTTACTATCAATCTGTGTAATATCCTTTCCCACCACCTCCTTTGGCAGAGTAGAATCTGAGACCTCTACCTGGCTATCAACTAGTTTCTCAAACTCCTCATGCAAGTTCTTGGGAATTGTGTCATCTGTCCTGTGAGAAAATTTGCGAAATAGAAATCCAGTCAACTTATCCACCTTAGCTGGGTCAGATAACATGTCATTCATTATACGGTGGTGCTCAACCAACTGTTTAGACATGTCATGGCTTATTTTCATAATTTTATCTCGAATGTCTAAATAACCATCCTTTCTACTATTTTCACTCTGGCTATCAATTGTCCAAGATCGTTCCCTTTGAGACTCTGTACTATACCTGTCCATTTTGGATAAAGTAGAGTGTAACCCCAATAGGATATAACTTCTTCAAACACCAAGAACTAACATGCAAATGATTAGAAGTAGCATGCAACCATAGATTTGGACATGCAACTGATTAGAAGCAACATGCAACCACCAAATTATGACATGCAAGATCTGGGTAGTTGTCAAAACTGACATGCAAGATCTGGGTAGTTGTCAAAACTGACATGCAAACTTCTACAACCACCAAATTCACCAAGAACTAACATGAAAATGATTAGAAGTAGCATGAAACCATATATTTGGACATGCAACTGATTAGAAGCAACATGCAACTACCAAATTATGACATGCAAGATCTGGGTAGTTGTCAAAACTGACATGCAAGATCTGGGTACTTGTCAAAACTGAAATGCAAACTTATACAACCACCAAATTCACCAAGAACTAACATGAAAATGATTTGAAGTAGCATGCAACCATAAATTTTGACATGCATCTGATTAGAAGCAACATGCAACCATAAATTATGGCATGCAAGATTTGGGTAGTTCTCAAAACTGAAATGCAAGATCTGGGTAGTTGTCAAAACTGACCTGCAAACTTCTACAAACCCTCAGGCTGGCAAGATCATGGCTCTGATACCATTGAAATGTCCCTTTTATAATTTTTCATGGTATTTCAAGCCTCAAATCAGATCTTTAAAATCAAACAACTAATATCACAAAGATCCTCCAAATTTCTCAAGAAACCCCAAATCGGGTATGCTAGAAATGGTGCCAAAAGCTTCACAGCTTTACCTATTATTAATAAATCTGAAAATGGAAATTTTTACAGAAATTTCAGCATCATAACAGCCTACAAAATGAAATTTTCAGATCTATATATCCTTTACACAGTAGCTCACAAATGTAGGACAAAAACTATGCTCATCGGGCTCCCGAAATTAACATAAAAATGCCCAGAAACACCACAAAAACACTAATAAAATATCTCAGAAGTTTAATCATGTCCCAATACATATATTCAGCTCTATTTTAACAGATTAAATTCTGAAATAAAGCAGCAACCAAAACTGATATGAAATGCTCAACTGAAAACACCAAACTCATGCAAAAAACACACCCAAAAACTCACAAATCTACACTGTTCAGCACAAAGGCAAACTCTGTATGAGCATGCACATGGAATGGATTCAAACTCCCATCCTTAGCCTTCCTAGAAACCTATAAACTCCCATTCTTGGGTTTCCTTGGAAACCTGCAAACTCCCGTTCTTGGGTCTCCTTCTCCACAGGTTTGGCAGCCTTTGAAGAATAACAAAGAATGAGCAAAAATCAAGTTTTGGAATCAGCCCAAAATGCCTCCAAACCCCTTAAAAGAGGGCATAACTGTAACTCACATCCAAGAGAGGTTAATGAAACTTATTTTAATAATAATTTTCATTTATTAGTCCAACGGTTTCCAAAGATTAACCCCCTTTTTCCGAAACTTCACTTTCTTGGGCCTGCCTGCCTTAGCAAAGATTTTCTTTTTTAATTATTTGAAAAGGGGACATGACATGTACAGTCATATTTCTTGCTCAACCAAGAAACCAATCTTTGTCTGATAAAGAATACTCCACCAATGGTGCACTTTTTGTCATTCATACTGCTTGGCCAATCTGCATTAGTATATGCACACAAAGTAAAATAACTTGATCTATCATACCAAATTACATAATTAGATGTACCCTTCAAATATCTGAATATCCTCTTTACTGCTGCATAATGGTACTTTTTTGGATCAGCTTGGAATATTTTTACAATCCCAACTACATTTTCTATATCTAGTCTAGTGTGAGTTAGATATTGTAATCCTCCAATCATAGATCTATACTTCTTTTGATCAACTGTAGGTGTCTCATCTATATTGGATAACTTGTCACCAATTATTATGAGTGTTCCAATAGGTTTGCAACTTTCTAAATCAAATATTTTCAAAAAGTCTTTTAGATACTTGGCTTGTGAAATAAATATCCCATCTTTGCTTTAAGCAATCTTCAATCCTAGGAAACACTTTATTTCTCCTATCATGCTCATTTTAAATTCATTTTTCATCTCTTCAGCAAGCTTGTCACTTTCTTTATCATTTCCTCCAAATATTATGTCATCCACAAATATTACAATGATGAACAAACCAGCATCAATTTTTCTTAAATATAGATTACCATCTATTGTACCTTTAGTAAATCCAAGCTTAGAAAAATACTTGTCCAACCTTGAATACCAGGTTCTAGGTGCTTGCTTTAGATCATACAATTCTTTCTTTAGTCTACATACAAACTCTTTTCCTTCTATCAGAGGGAATCTATCAAGTTGCTCAATGTAGACTTCTTCTTCAAGTTTTCCATTTAGAAAGGCTGACTTGACATCCATCTGATAAACGTTGAAATTCTTGCTTGCTACATAAGCCAAGAACATCCTTACTATTTCCATTCTTGCCATAGGTGCATATGTCTCTTCATAATCTATGCCTTCTTGCTGTGAGTAACCTTTGAAAATAAGTTTGGCCTTGTTTCTCACAACTTCTCCTTTCTCATTCATCTTATTTCTGAACACTCACTTGGTTCCTATCACGTTATTTTCTTTAGGTCTAGCAACCCATGTTTCATTTTATATAATTTGATCTAATTCTTCTTTCATTGCTTGCATCCAATGATCATCCTTACTTGATTCTTCTATGCTCTTAGGTTCCACTTGAGAAATTAGACATAATTCCTCATTTACTCTATTCCTTTTTATCACACTTTTATCCTTGCTCCTAATTATCTACTCTGGAGGGTGATGCTTTGTCATGTTTCTACTAGAGGTAGGAGTTGACATCTCAACTCTTATCTCTTCTCTAGGTTTGGATCTCTGTTCTTCTCTATGCTCAACAAGTAAATCATTCTGCAAGTCATTTTTAGTCTCAAAAAGAACTTCAACATTTTGTCTAACAATTCTAGAATTATAATCTTCTTCATCAAAATTATAATCTACAATCTTCTCTTTAGTACCAAAATTTTTATCAATCCTTACATTTGCACACTCAACTATTGTCTTAGTTCTATAGTTGAAACATCTATATGCTTTACTTTTCAATGAGTAACCAAGAAACATACCTTCATCACTTCTATGATCAAACTTACCAATATCATCATCTCTCTTTATGTAACATTTACTTCCAAATATTCTAAAATACTTGATTGATGGTGAATGACCAAACCATTACTCATAGGGTGTCTTTCTCATACCTTTTTTTGATATGTACTTTGTTTAGAGTATATACTACATTGTTAAATACTTCTCTCCAAAATGTTTTGAAGACGTCATTCTCAAATAACATCACTCTTTCTACTTTTTCTACTCACTTGTTCATTCTTTCATCAATTCCATTATGTTCATGTGTTATAGTTGAAGATAATTGCCTTTTGATTTTGAAGCTATCTTTTGATTCCATTCTCTTCATATAACATGTTGAACTCTCTAGAGGTGAACTCTCCTTCTCTATTTGATCGTAAACATTTAATCTTCACACCAAATTAATTTTCAACTCTATTCTTGAATATCTTAAATTTCTCAAAAACTTTAGACTTCTCTTTAAAAAATGCTACCTACATCATTGAGAAACTATGAGAAAACTTTGAAACCATAATGACTAGTTACTTTGAAAATTTTAAGAAGTCAATGAAGCAGAGACTCAAGATTCCAGTTTCCTTAGTGGAGAAACATTATAAGGATGTATGTATTCTTGTTGATGCTGACTACAAATTTGTGCAAGCTACTACACCAAGGGTAAGATGGTTGAGACCCTTAGGGTATGAGATCAATGTTGATGAAGCCTTTGTAGTCATCACAACTCTACTAGTAGAGGAAGTAGATAAGATTGAAAAAGTCTTTGGAAAATATGAGATGGTGAAATCAAAGATTTCCATTGAACTAAAAACAACATCTACAATCAAGAAGAAACATAAGCTGGTTAAGAAGCTAGAAGAAAAATTTGGAGAGGGTGTAGAGGAGGAAGAAGAAGAAGAACAAACTCAAACTCAAGAACCTCTAACATTGACACAGGGCATGGGAGAAGACAAGGAAGAAGAAGAGACTAAAGATGTTAAGGGAGAAGAAGTCAAGGAAGAACCTACTCCTGTTGAGTCAAAGAAAAGAAAGGCAAAGGCAAAACTAGTGGAAAAGGAAAATAAGATTGTCAAACCTAGCCAAGACAAGCCCACTACACCTACCACCAGAGCCAACACATGCGAAAATACTCAGAAGGCCAAAGAAAAGACCAAGAAAATGGAGCAAGGAGGACAAGAACAAAAGAAACCAAGAAGAAAATATGTGGCACAACTAGATTTTGAGGAAGAGAAGACAGAGTCAGATGATAATAGCCAATTCAAGGTGGTAAGTCATAATCCTCTCTCTAATCTTGAGAACTTATGTGAAAATGTCAAGAGCAATGTTGATTTATTAGGTTTTAATCATATTGATTTTGATAAACTAGGAAAAGAAGAGAAAAACCAAGTGGAAGAGGCATTATATGGCATGATGGAAAAATTTAAGAACACACCAGTAGAATTTTCCAACTCAATACCAAAAGGCTTATATGATATTGTTGAGAAAAAATGGCATTATTGTCTAAATTTGGAAAGAAAAATCAAGGAAACCACATTAGCCCAAGTAATGCTAGAGTTGTCAAAAGGAAAAATTGCTAAGGTAGTCAAGAAATATGCAATTAGGTTCACACCTAAATACGAAGCCTTCAACATTCTCCAAAATAATATTGAAGATGTTGTCAAGAAATCAACACAAATATGGAAACTCATTAATGGGTTGACCACTGTCAAGCAAGGAGAAGCTGACCCTTGAAAGGGTAAAGATGATGATAAGGAAGATGATGATAAAGATAATACAATTGAGGAAAAAAAGAAAAGCAAGACAATGATAAGGCAATAACTAAGCAACAATAAGATGAACAAAGTGTGCAAGACACACAAGTGCCGAGTGCTAGTCCTCCCCATGACACTACCAAAACAATTGAAACTATAACTATTAAGGATGTTTTTGATGCATCAACTCAATACATCAATCCACTTACTACAAAAGATTTGAAGAAAATACTAGATTAGTCTCCACTCCAAGATAAACTTTGTGAAAATCTAGTTTTAGTTAGTGTAGAAGAACTATAAAAGGTAATGACTAATGTCACAATGGAAAAGGTGAATCCAAAAGTTACTCATGTACAACCTTTGGTTCAAACAACATTAGACACATCCACCAAGGTTGATACAAGCTTTAAAATTGATACTATTGAGAATAAAGTAGAAGAGAAAGACACCACTACAACAAGAAAAAATAGATTCATCTATACCTAAAACACAAGAAAAAGGTGCTATACAAGTCATAGTGATAAAACAAGGCAAGCGTGAAGGGATAGAACCAAAGGTGAAGGAACAAGTGGCCATCTAAGCACTGGTAGCTTTACTAGCATCTAATACTCCTTCTACACAAGCTCTTCAAAAGATAGGCATAGAAGCCATTCCATTGCAAATCTCAGTGCCAAGCCCAAGCTCATCGAAGGTAGAAAAGGTAATAAATTATGGAGACATTAGACTTGATGAAGAAATTGTTATTCTAAAGTATGATCATGATGCTATGACATTGGAACAAATAGGAATTTTACAACAAGCCTTAGAAAGGAAAAAGCATCAAGAAATGCTTAGGAGAGAACACAGGCAGAAACAAGCACTTCAAGATATCAAGGACATCTTTCTAGATGCATTTAGTCTAACAACTCTTGAAGAGACCAAGCCACTCATAGAACAACTGATTCATAGTTGAAAAGATCACTAATAAAGACCTTGATACAAATACAAAACTCTTAGAATGATCTGAAAAGAAGTTTCAAGGCAAGGTAAATGAGAAAATATCTTGTGAAATAGAACTAAAAAAAGTTGCATTGGCAAAAAAGGTTGAGGATGTGAAGAAGGTACTTGAGAATTTTTGGGTGTTCATTTTGCACAAGGTCAACGACAGGAATCCATAGTGCAATTCCTCTCTTGAAAAGAATTTTTTTTTAAGGATCCACTCCAAGGTTCAGTGTTTGTCTTGCGACGTACCAAAATCCACTCAATAGAAGATAAATGTGAGTGTTCACAAGGAGGCATTTTTTGGTTCTAAAAACTCTTCTATCTTGGAATCAAAGTAAAATCTATACGCTGTCTCAAAATATCACACCAAAAGAACAATATTTTTGGTCCTATTCTAACAAGGGGTTAGAAAAGAAAATAAATAAATTGAAAACAAATAACATGAAATCAAATGACTTTTAAATTGAAATTCCTAAATGGACATAAGCTATACAACACAACAAGCTATGAGTTAAACCTTCGAAGAAATTGGTAGGAAACCAATGAAAATAGGAGAAGTGCTTCCTAGAATCCACTGATGCAATCGTCAGTGAGAATCTTTAATAAATTGAATGATGTTTCACTCTTCATCAAATCACAAGGCCATGGAAAGTGTGCTCATGCGAGACAAAAAGCTATGTAGACACAATCGGGTGATCTCTTCTCAAGCTCCTTACATCAACAGAATTCATATATCTATAGAAAACACTAGAACTAAAAGATCACACAACCATAAACAATGCAATAAACCTTTGGCTCAATAAAAATATCATGAATAAAATTCACAAACCAATGACACATTCAGGAAAGAATAACTACACTTCGAATGCTAGCACCAAAAGCATAATTTTATTGCATAATAACGACGGCTTTTGTTACATTTTACAATGGGGTATTTATAAGAAATCATCTCCTCAATTTGTGTTGAGAGTGAGAGATATCTGAATGCAATAAAATGCTTTAAAAACATTTAAACAAACTAAATATATACAAATTGATAATCTAACTGGTGCTTAGAGGGACTCCATCCATATTATATTGATTAATTGGATGCATGAGCCCTTTACATGTCAAAAATAATGAAAGCATGAGAGAGAAAGTAGGAGAAAGCCATAAGTTGAAGTAGAAGTGCATGGAGACACCAAAAATAGAAGCTACCCCTTCACTAGGCATGTGTCAGAGTTAAACTACCATAAGAATGCGTTCCCGATGCATGGAAAGTGCTATTTTTGGAACATGGAGTCAACTATTGGCACACCTCTAAATTGTGGACTTGCAGAGCTACGGACCTCGACTGGGTCAAAAATCTCAAAATTTTACCTCTAAATTGTGGACTTGCAGAGCTACGGACCTCGACTGGGTCAAAAATCTCAAAATTTTACCTCTAAATTGTGGACTTGCAGAGCTACGGACCTCGACTGGGTCAAAAATCTCAAAATTTTACTAAGTGTCAAAATTAAAATTCTGGCATCTAGGTTTTGCTCATCTTTATCTTAAAGATATGTTTGGATGTTTGCCCTTTAATTTCTTTATAATCTCAGTAATCTTAGTAGCATCCGGAAGATCCAAAGCCTCATACTTGCCTTTGACCTTCTATCTATAGTTCTCCACCTCAATTCAAGTTTTTGCAAAATCTTTGAGTTTGGTGTCCAACTCTAACAGTGCTTCCTCTATCGTGAAGGCTCGTTTGATGTATTCATCATTGGATGCTTCCTCTAAAGTCTTTCTAAAATTTTCCACAACTACCTCAATTGGTAAAAGCTTCTCCCATTCTTCATCTTCAAAAATGTCCAAGCATGCATCACTGTACAACTTTTCTACTTCCAAAATTCACTCTCGGGATTGGTCCTTGAGCCTATGTATCTCATCATGCAATGTTTCCATCACTTTATTTCCACCTACAATCTTTTCTATCCAATCATCTATCATGTCTAACTCTTCTCCAGTATATACATCAATCAGAATGCGGTACCTTTGCCCTTTTATGGCTTTTAGAGTTTGTAAATCCTTGCTCCATACCCGTACCTCATCCATAATACTGAAGTCCTGCCTCAAAATTTCCATGATCTTGTCAACATTTTCTTGTGTAGCATGCAACAAATTTAGAATCCCTATGATTATAGTAACACCCCTATCATCAAGGTTGTCTCGCCAATCCTGACAAGCTCTCAAAAATGGACTAAGTCGTACACCTTCCCCTTCTCTAAGAATGGTATTCAAAGTCTCCTCAAGGCATTCAGAATCAAGAGGACCAATAACTTTAGCTAAATATCCCTTTAAGATCTCAACTTGCCTGCGAAGTGTTCTGATTTCAATCTCATCCTGTTCCATATGGCTAAGAACCTCCTTGACTCCCATAGTCATCATCTGTTGGGAAGTATCCTGTGTAGGCTTTCCTAACATAATATCTTTCACTTCATAGTTCTGAAGGCTAACAACTTCTTCATCTGTACCTTTCAAAAGGTGAGCCACTTGTGCAAATAAGTCCTGGTTTTGGGTAGTAGTAATGAATGCAAATGGCATTGCATCATGTAATGGAGATTCAGGCTTGTTGAAAATCTTCGCAATGTCACAAATATCATCCTCTAAAGCACGAAATTGATGCTTGGATCTCCTCATTATCTCTTTTTGAAACCATCTTGGGATATGTCTTTCTATAACCTTGGCTCTAGATGATGAAGGAATGTGTTCAACTACCTCCTTCCCTCTATCGCTCTTGCTTGGAGTCTTCTATTGTGAGGGTTCTTCTTCTGTAGTCTCAATTTCTGTAGATCCCATAGTTTGATCCTCAACTTCTTGAGAAGGTTGTTGTATACATTCTACTACCTATGCCTCTTTTGATGGCTTATAAATAACCCTTGGTTTTGGTTCTCCTTGTAATGATGATTCCTTTTGAACATGTTCTTCTAAACTTAGAGGTGTAGGTGTCACTAAAACCTTATCTACCATCATAAACTGAGGTAAAGATGGGGGAGTTGAATGAGGACCTTGTGTCTTGGGTGGCATCTGCATCCAATCTTACTGTTGAAGTTCACCTATAGGAGTATCTCTAATCTTATCTCCAACCAATTCTGTACCTACTGGCATGAAATCAAAATCTAGGATGGAGAGAACATCATTACCTAATTCCCTTTGCTCATTCACCCATCATTGCACTTCATCTTTTGAAGAAGAGAGTTCTACCATTTCAGATTGGGTGGGTGGTGAGGCATTTGTGACACTCTTCCTTCTTTCCAATTCTGTAGCTTTGGCTAGCCAAGTTCTCCTTTGTAGAGGCACTTGCTCCTCCTCCTCATCTGATTTTATTTCCCCCTCATTTGATTTTTCCTCGAGAATGGTTTTAGGAATAGACAAATTAGGCACTAATCTTTTACGAACTCTTTTCCTCTTGTTCATTCTAACCTTGATCCTCTTTTGTTTCTGTGGAAGCATAGGAGAAGTGGGCTCTTCATGCACTAGATGAATGGATGTCTCTGAAATTTCTCCCTCTTTTTGTTGATTTGAAAAACTAGGAGGCAATGGAAATTCAACCTGAATATGAGGAATTCCAGAGTCTTGGGGCTCCTAGGGAGTAGATTCCTATCACTACAAAGGGGCCTGTTCTTCAACATGCTCTGCTTGAATCCTCTGAGGAGAGGCTCTCTTCCTCTTTTCCTTCTTCTTCTCTGAAGGATGGTAGTATTCCACTAGAGGATCAAGCTGGTAGATTTTTTTTGGCCTGATAGGAGACTGGAGCACGAAGATAGGAACTGTGACTTTCTCCCCCTTTACCCTTTCTAGGTGAGCATGTGCATGGAATATTACTGTATCCAAAATTGGATCAAGTGGAAAGGGTTTCTTGATCCAACTATTTGTCATTCTGATGATATTTCTCGCTCGATGATTAATATCATCTCCTTCCTTTCTATCAATTTCTGCATTCAGGATGGGCCTCTTGCCAACTTTATCTATATTGAATAAGGGTTCCAATAGTTCCATTGAGTCCTATAGCCTTATCTCATCTGGGATGGTAAAATGAAGAGCCTTTTCCACTAAATACAAAGTCATTGTACAATAGTCTCTGATATGCACATTGTAGTCATTTGTGGCATTCATCCAATGATCTTCAATGGTGTCTTCGTGATAGAACTCTTTTCCTGCCAAGTTTTCTAGTTTACCAACATTGTCAAAGAATGGCTGGGGAGAGTTATATTCTTCAAGAGGATAATTTTCCCATTCCCACTCAAAAGTTGGGATATCCTACTTTCTCTTTACCTGGTATGCTCCTATTACAAAAGGCCAATCCCAACAACGCCTCCGTTATTTTTTGATGCTCTGATAAGTTGCCTCAATCTGTGGGGAAATTTCCATTAGAACCAACTTGTCACTTGGGTACCTTGGGAGTTTCTTTGGATTAATGGATGCACCAGCAATCCGAATGTATGTGAATGTCTGGAACTGGATGAAATATGCGCTGAGAGCTATGATCTACGTCTTGGCTTCATCAGACAACCTCTTCCCATAGTCCCCTTCAATGAATCGAATAATGGCAAAGATGAAGGCATCATTCACAATTTTGTACTCCTTGCTCTATGGTGAGAGCTTCTTCTTCTTTAGCTGAGGATAGACTATATACGACCATGCATTAGGATCTTGCATACTGCCCTTCTTGTACAACCTAGGATAGTTAGTTGCCCTTGCTGCAAGTAGATATACCACATAAGAAGTCATATAGAACTTCTTCTTGTCCTTTACTATCTGAAACTAGTCACACAAGTTCTCACTAAGTATGGTGGCCCAATCTAGTGGCATCTTTGCGTGTCTGATGATCTCAATGAAGTTGACCATGAATGGAGGAAGATGACCTATTGCAGGCAATCCCATAACTCTGCTTAGGAGAATGATTGAATATCCAATGTCATCCTTCATGTATCCTTGAGTCATATCCACTTTGTTGATTGTCTTCCCCCGAGGTGGTTTCTCAATGAAGTATGAGGAATATATGATGTTGATGGCCTCTTGATGATGATCCTTATGCCACCTCTTAGTTGCTTCATATGAAAGCCTGGTGAATTGATCGACTCTAGGTAGATGAAAAATCCTCTCGATATTATCAAGTTGTAGATCCAAGGACACTTCCCCAGTGATGCTCTTTACCACCCTTTCATTAGGGAAAAAATGCCAAGATAGGGTCATAATCAATTCACTTGACTACACGATCCCAGGATGTGATGCTGCATTTACTAATCTAAAATGGATTAGGGAAGATCTCAAGGATGATCTTTCGGTTGGATTGTTACAAACTCTCAAGAACTCTTCCAAGTCCATGTGTCCAAGTTCTGTATCTTTGATCTCAGAGTACTCATCGTACAATCATGATTTTGGGGTTATGCCTTGGAACTTGTACACAACTAGTTTTGCTGCTGGTCTAGATGTGGACGCGATCTGATTATATTACCTGCACATCATAGGAAAAAGAAAAACATGATTAATTATTGGATATATAAAAAAAAATAAAAAAGAACAAAAAACGTCCCCCTAGGGAACTTATTTTTTAAAATTTATTTATTATTATTATTATTATTTTTAAATTTTTTTCTTTCAAAACTAATTAAACTAAAAAATATTAAAAAAATGAGGTGTGTGGGTAGAGGCGCGTGGGGGCTAAGGTTTGTATGAGGGCAGCATGCGTGCACGGATACACATCTAAGCACACCATGCATAGGCCCAAAAGGGTGTTGTGTGTGGCCACACGCGTGCGTTCTTAAATGGGCAAGCAATCGCAGCACTGGTTTGCATGCGGGAAGGAGTGGCACACAACACCCAAGTGCACCCTCAAAAGGGGGTATAGCCGGGCATAAGCACCACCCCCACGTGCACCCAAATGGGTGCGTGGGCATGACGTTGCTCATGCATGGGTTCTGTGCAGCACACACACGCATCAAGCGCGCGATTTGGAAAAAAAATGAGAGGGGGGGGGGAGGAAGGAGCTTACCTCTCGCTCCTTGCTCTTGTGAAAAATGAGCAAGGAAGAAGGGGAGGGAGGGTTTTATAAGCCTCTCTCCCTTTTGCAAGTGCGTTGTGCCTTGATGCAGATGCGCACTAGATGATTATTATTATTATTATTATTATTTTTTATTGTGTTTTTCAATTTTTCAATTTTTTGATTCTTTTTTTTTATTTATAAAATTATTATATATATATATATCTATATGGTTTTTTGACTCTAAAATTCTAACTTCTAACCAAATTTTCTTCTCTCGACTCTCGAACTATGAGCCCGGGAGTCAAAAAAAAGTAGGAGGTCCCCATTCCTAGTAAGGAATGGGGCATGTGTTGTGGAAACCACAACAAATAGCCCTAGAAAAAAAGAAGAAATGATCAAGGCATTTCTCAATTAGCAAACATTCTTCCACTGTGTGTCAAACACCAACCAAACTTCGAACACCTCAAGCATATTTCAGATGACTTTGCAATCAAAATCTCTGAAGTCAAAACTTTCAAATTCAATGTGTGCATTGTGTATTCATTCCTTTTGACATGTGAGGATGTAATCAATCAAAGTTCTCTATCAACTCAAAATAATCTTCTGCTCCTCCTAGCTTATTCATTCAGAATTTCCATGAAGGCTCTTTGTCAATCAATTGCTTGACCAGATGAGAGAATCAGTTCAAGGGCTCTTGGTAGGATGCCATATTCTTTTAATTTTTGGACTTTTTCATAATTTTTCCATGTCATTTAATATGTTACTTTTGATGAAACAATACTTTTGAATACAAGACACTTTGTTTTGTAATGTATCTTTAGCCATTTCAGATCTCTAGAATCCTTCAGACTTAACACCGTCTTTTTTTGTGTGTATCTTGACTATGTTTAGACTGTGTAGCCAGAACATCGGTGTCATTTCTTGAATTCAATTTCTTATGAACATCCCTTGCATTCCTCTTTTAGAACTTTTAGGAAATTCTCACGCCAACAATGATCTTAGTAACCTTTCAAGGAGACCCCTCTTGGTTGAATCGGTTGAAGTTTAGATCATTCCACATTGTCTTTGATTTTAATTCAGTAGCACCCAAAATGATCAAATTTCAAAATTGTCAAAGTTTTGGGAGCTTGTTAGTCTAGGCTTCTGATTTCCAAACTAAAAGTCCCCTAATTCCACAAGAAATATCAATTGCTCGGTTGGTATGAGACACACAATCATCCAAATGTTTTGATAAAGAAATACCTCCTCCTGAAATTGGGACCAAAGAGTGGTTGGTAAAATCTTGAGAAAGATCCCAAGTACACCTTACCCCCTAGGACCATCATAAATTTGAAAATGAACACACGACTGAAAGAAAACACACAACTTGAAAAGAAACACACTTGCAGAAATAAACACGCTTGTAGAAATGAAAATCTAATCTAGATGAGGAAATGAAATCTAACTAATTTTTATTTTATTTTTTATTTTTTACTTTTTTAGGCTTCAAAATAATGTTTTAGAAATTGCCTATTTACGGGCAAAGGTAGAAATCCCCCCTGTAAGGAACTTAGCCTAAGATTGTTTTCTCTAAGAATTTCCGCAATCTGATACTGGCCTGTCCACAAGTGTTGAAACTTGGTATGGCTGCCCAACTTTTCTTTTGCCTTATCGCACAGTAGAACAAGGTCAAAAATCCTAAAGGATTTTATTGTGGCCCTCTTGTCGAACCACCTCTTTACAACAGCTTGATGTTTAGCCATGTGCTCTAATGTAGTTGTTCATTTCTCATCCATTTCTAGAAGATTCATTAATCAAATTTGTACTCTATCAGTGTCCTCAGCATACCCACTCATGAATTTTAAGACAAGAATCTTGAGATTGAGTGGGAATATCGGTTCTTGCCTATAAACAAGTAGATTTGGATAAGTCCCCAAGGCCTTTTTAAATTTGACCCGATCCATCCATAAGGCATATTTCAATTGTGTATGCCAATCCCTAAGGTTCTCCTTCAATAATCATTTTATCGCATGATTAAGCTCTTGTTTGTAGACTCCACTACCCCATTTCCTTGCGGGTAGTAATTTGAGGAGAATCTGATGATGATTTTGTTTTCAAATGTCTATTCTGTCAAGAATGCATATGCAAATGCAAATCCATTGTTGCATACAAGAGAAAATGGCATTCCAAATCTAGTAACAATATGTTCTTCCAAAAAGTCAGTCACCACCTTAGCAGTACAATTTCTAAAAGTCTCTACCTCCATCCATGATGTGTAGTAATCCGTAGCTATAAGAATGAATGCATGTCTAGTTGATGATGGTGGGTTTACTAGACCAATGAAATCCAGTCCCCATTTTGTGAAAGGGTGCACCTCATATACCAATTGTAGTGGCATTGCTGGGTGCCTCTCTTTGTTAGCACTAGGTTGGCATATATGACAACAATGCACATGTTCAAAAGTATCCTTGAATATCAAGGGCCAAAAATGACTCAATCTTAAAATCATGTGAGCTATTGCTTTTGCTGAACCATGTCCCGTACCATACTTGTCATGAAAATGTTCCAAGACATCCTTAGCTTCTTCATGTCCTAAGCATTTCAAATAAATCCCTTTGTAGTTCCTTTTATATAGCTTGTTATCAAGTAACTTGTAATACTTGTATTTCATCTTAAGTCCCCTACGTTGTGAGCTATTGATCCATTTGGGGCATTGATCTTGTAAGAGATAATAGACAATATCCTAGTACCAAACATCTGTCACCACACCTTGATTGATATCAACTTGTGATATAACCATCTTCTTTTGATCATCTTCATCTGTTTCATCATCAAATTTGAATTCCTTTTGATTTCTTTCCTGGTTGTTAGTGATCATTTTGGACAATCCTTGGCCTCTGACTAATCTCATAGATTGAATTTCAAGATCAAATTCTTGAAGTATTGCCATCCACTTTCTCCTTCTTTCACCAAGTTCATTCTGCATCCAAAGCATCTTTACTGTTGGGTTAGGTACAATTGCATACACCTTACTTATGAGTATGTAGTGATGGAACTTCTTTACTGCCTTGATTAATGCAAAGGACTATTTATCAAGATTTGAATATTTCAATTCAGCATTCTTTAGAGGACAACTTATAAAAGCAATTGGTCACTCATCTTCCTTCTCTCTTTTTTGTGTCAAGATCCCTACGCAAGAATGTTCAGAAGCAAAGGAATAGATCTTGAATGGTAACTCATAATCTGGACTTACCAAAACTGGGGTTGTGAAAATGGAAACCTTAATATCTTGGAATGATTTCTTTATCTCTAGTACCCATTCTATTTTAGCTCCTTTTTGAGTAAATCATTGAGGGGGTGGACTATCTCTGCAAAACCACTTATGAATTTGCATACAAAGTTTATCTTTCTGAAGAAAGTTTTCAACTCCTTTCGACTGTGTGGAGGTGCTAACTTCAAAATAGATTCAACTCTATCTGGATCAATGGAAATTCTAACTTCAGAAATGACATGTCCTAGGAGCTTCCCTTTAGTAACACCGAACGAACATTTCTTGGGATTGAGTGATATGCCATACCTACAACATCTATTGAATACCTGCCTTAGATCAGCAATATGAGTACTTTGATCTTTTGAAAAGACTATCAAGTCATCCATGTAGATGACTATACACCTATTTATCAATCCTTTGAAAGCTTCATCCATTGCTCGTTGAAATGTAGCTCTCGCATTAATCAACTCGAAAGGCATCCTTCTGTAAGAAAACATTCCCCACTTGGTTGTGAAAGCAGTCTTTAGCCTATATTCTTCATCGACCATCACCTAGTTATATCCTAAGTAACCGTCCAAGAATGACATCATCTTTGAACCATTAATGATTTGAAACACCTCATCTAGTGAGGGTAGAGGGTAGTTATCCTTCTAAGATGCTAAATTCAAGTAGTGAAAGTCAACACAAAGATGAATCTCTCTGATCTTCTTCCGTATAGGAACCAAATTTTCCACCCATGTGGAATGATGGATAGGAAATATGATCCTAGCATCCAAAATTTTCTTAACTTGTTTCATAATTAGTGGTTCAATTATCAGATTAACTGGTTGTTTTCTTTGTTAGAAAGGTTTAGTGTATGGTTTCAATGGGATGTCATGTGTAATAATCTCAGGATCATAAGTTTTTAACTCTCCATAGCTCCAAGCAATAACATCTTTATACTCAGTGAGCAGTGTGAGCATGCCATCCCTTTCTTTTTGATTGCATGCTTTTCCTATTTGCACCATTTTTGGTTCTTCATCAATACCCAAATTGTATGAGTCACATTCTTTGATTCCTTTCTCTTGAGTTTCCCTTCTATTGAGTGCTGATTCGTCATGGTCAAAGATGCATTCAAGTTCAACCATTCCTTTTGGAATGCTATTGGTTTTCAAATTAAGGATTCCATCATCATCCTCAAGCTCATCATCTTTAGGCTTGTCCTCAGGTGTATCATCAATCTCTTGTCCTTGAAAATGGAGACTGCACATAATAAACTTGAGTATATGTTGATCATCCTGAAAGACTTAAAAGTTCATGATATTGTTGGGAATGGAAGGAATGACAACTAATTTGACTGAGAATCTTTTTAACTTCATCTTTTCAACTGGTTGCAAAGTGCTAGCTGAGATAGCAAGGGCATCTTCTACCACATTCTTTCTTGTTGGAATGGATTTGATGTTTAGAGCTTCAAAGTCATCCATTATATCCCATACCCTTTTCCTAGAAGCGATTAAACTTTTTTCGTTGCATGAGTATATAGATTTTACTTGTCGTATCACCAGTTGAGAATCCCCTTCTATTATAAGAGCGATGACTCCTTTTTCCAATGTAAAGAGAAGTCCTCGAATCAAAGCTTCATATTTTGCACCATTGTTAGTACATCTAAACTCTAATAGATATGTGGCATAGAAAGACCTACATTTTGGGTTGATTAGTACAATACTTGCACCGGTTCCTAATTTGCATCTAGAACCATCGAAGTAGAGTATCCAAACTACATTTTCTTTAGGTTTTCTGACTTTGTGCTTATTCATCCTTAACTTTTCTTTTACTTTAGTCTTGAACGACTATTTCTTGGGAACCCATTGTAGCTTTTCTCATGTAGGGCTTGATGAATCTCCTTCATATCCTATGGAGAGAGGAAGAGTGTGTTTATCTTGCTTCTCTTGAATTTCCCCTATTAGCTCACTGATTTGTTCAACTTTAGGTTCAGGATGAATGACTACTAAAGTCCATCCTTTACCTTTGACATATTGTCTTCTTCTTTGAACTTTAATCATCCCAAGAGGAGAAGATAAACCTCCACCATATGAAGAGGTATCACTGTATGATACATTTAAATCTTCACTTTCTTCTTCAATTTTTTCAATAAGGTTGGATGAATTCATTGAATCTTGACTTTTAGTAATTTCATCTTTTGAGGTCTTTGTACTCTTGTTTTCCATCATTTGTGTCAACACCTTTGCTACTGCTTCTTGGCATACTGAACACTCAAACTCTGAATGACTAACTTTGTGTAATCAAAAAAATCCTAGAAGGAGGAGGATACTAGGGTCATCTTCCTCTCCTAAACAATGTAAATTAGTCACCATAATCTCTATGAATTATGTCATGGTCTCACTTTTGGGTACCAACACCTTAGGTTCTTCATTTTGATCTTGAGATGTATTGCTTGGAACCATGTTCAATACCATCACTTTGTATGAACCCAACTCTGATTGTAAGAATCCTATCTCATTTAGGGCATTGTAATCTATGATCATTTTTTTAGTTTGGGCTCAACATCTATCTTGATTTGATTTTTCAATCCTTTCCATGACAACCATAATTGAGTGAAGTCTATAGAGAACCATCCTCTAAGACATTTTGTCCATTCTCTACTTAGGAGTAACCCATATGTCTCCAAGATATCAACCACATGTATTTTAATGATATCTTGGATTCGAGGATCAACTGTTAACTATATTCGCACATCTTTCAATACTCCAATGACTTTTACCTCTATTTTATCCAACTGTATTACCACTCGGTTAGAGGGTTGAGGATTAACTCCTAGTCTTTGAGCTATTGATAATGGAATCAAATTACATGAAGCTTTTGAATCAATAAGATAATTGTGAAGATTCTTTCCATATATCCTTATGCTTCGCAAAAATGGGGGTACCTCAACTTTGTTCTTGAACATAGTGGGCATTGCTTCTGCAACATTTACTTGTTGTGGCACCATTTTTTGAGGGAAATTATTCATATTATGGGAAACCTTTGTATTATCCAATGTCTTCATGAGTGCTTCTCTTTGTTGTGGACAATTTTGCAACATGTCAAACATGGACATATTGGCTTTCATTTTCTTCAGATCTTCAACCGCATTATACTTTTCAGTAGACCAAGCAGGGTTCTTTAGAATTGTTGGTATGTTCACTTGATTTTGATACTGTCCTTGGGCTGGCCTTACCGATGGTGGATTGTTGTTTGCTCTAGGATCAGGTAGAGTTGGTTGTAAACTATGAGGAATTCCATCAGTCAAGGGATCCTTTTTGTTTCTAAGATTATATGTATTTCAATTGTCATTTCGAAAGGAAAATATCTCATCGTGTTGAAGATCGGGTTCTTGACTAAAAGGGAATGAGAATTCCTCACTTGCTTGTTGTTCCACTTGTACATTCTATGTAGAATCATAAGATTCTAATAGCATTTCATTGAATTGAATAGCAGGAGGATTATCACTCACTTATGGGTTTTGATTCACATCCTAATTACCATTATAGTACGCACCATCATACTGATTGATATTAGCGTACTAAATGTTGTTGTTATCAGCATGGATGCTTCCATTATTCGGTTGAGTATTCCATTGTTGGTTTTGTCTTTGGAAGCCATTGTTGTGGTAAGGAGGATTGAAGTTGTTTCCTTTTCCATTGTTTCCTGCATTGTTGTTACTATTGTTGTTAAAGTTCCTATTGTAATTCTGACCAAAATTGTTGTTGTAGGGGCCAACATTATTTCTTTGGAAGTTGTTATTTTGTCCTTGTGACAATCTAAAATGTGTCAACTCATTTTTCATTTGTGACATGGTCTTCTTCATTTGACCAACTTTTGAAAGAAGATTGTTATCTGCTTCCATAGGAACTCTTTCTTTTTCTTCAAAGAAACCTGTTTTCAGGGGCTCGTAGCCTGGATACGTTATTGCTTGAGTTTGTGGAGCGGGTGCCTACTACAATGGAACTAGGTTCATAGGTATGAATTGACTAGTCATGGTAGGTGCTCCCATGGGAATCATTGGGATTGTAGGGCCTATTTGTGTAGGAAGCATCATTCCTCCCACATTAGGATTAGCTTGCTTCATGAACATGATTGCTTTTGCAAAGACTTTGTCCAATGTGTTAATATTTTCTGCAAGAAGTCTTCTCAGAAAGATCATAGTAAGAGGGTCCATAGCATTGAAATAAAATTGGATGGTGGCTTCAACTAGTATTGTGTATGGTGTTTTGAACTTGCAGTAGGCCATATGAAAGCGATGATTGAAGCGTAAAACTGTCTCAGCTGGGTCCCTTTTTATTGATGTGAATTGTTGATGTATCACTGCTAGATTAATAAATGTTTTGAATTGTTCCAAGAATTTTTTTTTGAAAGTGTCCCAATCTCCAATGCATCTCGATGGTAGGTTCACGTACCAATTGAAGGCAATTTCCCCCAAAGAGTAGGGAAATAAATGAAGAACCACATCTTCATTAGCAATTTGCTTTCGATTGCAAATTTCCTTAAAAACCTTGACATGATCATCAACAGTTCTTGTTTCTCTGTAAATGAACCTTGGACAAAATTTCTTGGGATTCTTAGGGAGGTCATGGAGGGCACCTCTCAAGTTAATCGGTGAATCAACTGTGTTTGTGAAAAAGGCCATTGGAGGATTTTGTGGACCTAAAGGTGGCTGGGATGGTGATGGGAGTGTTGGAATATGTGGAGGTCTACCTGGTGGTTGAATGGGTGGCGGAGTAGAATAAGATGATGAAAATTTGAATGGAAGTGGTTGAATTTGAGGTACTCCTCTATCATTACATGGCTTATGAAAATAAGTAAGCTCTAGAAATTCTTGGGCACTTGGTGAAGATCTTAACGTTCCCTGGAATGGGGATCTTGGATCAATATCTTCCAGCTTGTATCAATTCCAAAAAAAGTGCACCTCTATAGAAGTACACTTCCTCACTTCTTCTGAATTTTGTGCACCACAGAGTTATGTGGATTTGTGAAGCTATGGACTTGCGGATCTACAGACCTGTGGACCTGTGGATCTATAGACCTATGGACCTACGTAACTGTGGATCTGTGGACCTGTGGATTTGCAGACCTACAGATCTAAATTTTTGAAAATTTTAGAAGTGATTTTTGAATTTTTACAGAGTGTAGATTATTGTAAGGGTGCAAGAATTATGAAACTTTATCAAATCTTCCTTGTTTCCAATAGTAGGTTCTTTGTTTTTAGGCCCTCCTTCTAGTGCCACTTCTGTTGGGCATTCATTTTGGATGAGGTCAACAGACGAAATCCATAGTGTAATTCCTCTCTTGAAAAGTAAATCTTTTTAAGGATCTACTCCAAGGTTCAGTGTTTGTCTTACAATGTACCAAAATTCGCTGAGTAGAAGATGAATGTGAGTGTTCACAAGGAGGCCTTTGCTGGTTCTAAAAATTCTTCTATCTTGGAATCAAAGTAAAATCTATTCGCTGTCTCAAAATATCACACCAAAAGAACAATATTTTTTGTATTTTCTATTTTTTCAATGAATGTAATTTTAACAATGCAGCTAACTTGAAGTCCTATTCTAACAAGGGGTTAGCAAAGAAAATAACAAAACTGAAAATAAATAACATGAAATCAAATGACTTTGAAATTGAAATTCCTAAATGGACATAAGCTAAGGAACACAACACACTGCGAGTTAAACCTTCGAAGAAATCAGTAGGAAACCAATGAAAATAGGAGCAACGCTTCCTAGAATCCATTGATGCAATTATTGGTGAGAATCTTTAATAAATTGAATGATGTTTCACTCTTCATCAAATCACAAGGCCGTGGAAAGTGCGCTCATATGAGACAAAAAGCTATGTAGACACAATCAGGTGATCTCTTCTCAAGCTTGTTACATCAGCGAAATTCATATATCTATAGCAAACACCAGAACTAAAAGATCGCACAACCAGAAACAACGCAATAAACTTTTGGCTCAATCATAATTTCATGAATAAAATTCACAAAACAATGACACATTTAGGCAAGAATACCTACACTCTGAATGCTAGCACCAAAAGCATAATTTTATTGCATAATAAGGGCAACCTTTGTTACATTTTACAATGGGGTATTTATAAGAAATCATCTCCTCAATTTGTGTTGAGAGTGAGAGATATCTTAATGAAATAAAATTCTTTTAAAACATTTAAACAAACTAAATATATACAAACTAATAATCTAACTGGTGCTTAGAGGGACTTCATCCATATTTTATTCATTAATTGGATGCATGAGCCCTTTACATGTCAAAAACAATGAAAGCATGAGAGAGAAAGTAGGAGGAAGCCATAAGTTGAAGTAGAAGTGCATGGAGACACCAAAAATAGAAGCTGCCCCTTCACTAGGCATGTGTCAAAGTTAAACTATTGTCAGAATGCATTCTCGATGCATGGAAAGTGCTATTTTTGGAACTGGCAATCAACTATTGGCACACCTCTGAATTGCAGACTTGTGGACCTTGACTGGGTCAAAAATCTCAAAAATTTACTAAGTGTCAAAATTGAAATTCTAGCATTTGGGTTTTGCTCATCTTTATCCTAAAGATATGTTTAGATGTTTGCCCTTGAATTTCTCTATAATCTCAGTATTCTTAGTAGCATCTGAAAGATCCAAAGGCTCATACTTGTCTTTGACCTTTTGTCTGTAGTTGTCCACCTCAATTCAAGTTTTTGCAAATTCTTTGAGTTTGGTGTCCAACTCTAACAGTGCTTCCTCTATCCTAAAGGCTTGTTTGATGTCTTCATCACTGGATGCTTCCTCTAAAGTCTTTCTAAAATTTTCCACAACTACCTCAAATGGTAAAAGCTTTTCTCATTCTTCATCTTCAAAAATGTCCAAGCATGCATCACTGTACAACTTTTTTGCTTCCACAATTAACTCTCGGGCTTGGTCCTTGAGCCTATGTATCTCATCATGCAATATTTCCATCACTTTATTTCCATTTTCAATCTTTTCTATCCAATCATCTATGATGTCTAACTCTTCTCTAATATATACATCAATCAGAATGTAGTACCTTTGCCCTTTTATGGCTTGTAGAGTTTGTAAATCCTTGCTCCATACCCATACCTCATCCATAATACTGAAGTCTTGCTTCAAAATTGCCACCATCTTGTCAACATTTTCTTGTGTAGCATGCAACAACTTTAGACTCCCTATGATTATAGTAACACCCCTATCCTTAATGTTGTCTCGTCAATCCTAAAAAGCTCTCAAAATTGGACTAAGTCATACACCTTCCCCTTCTCTAAGAATGGTATTAAAAGTCTCCTCAAGGTGTTTGGAATCAAGAGGACTAATAACTTCAGCTAAATATCCCTTTAAGATCTCAACTTTCCTACGAAGTGTTCTAATTTCAACCTCATCCTGTTCCATATGGCTGAGAACCTCCTTGACTCCCATAGTCATCATCTGTCAGGAAGTATCCTGTGTAGACTTTCCCAACATGATATCTTTCACTTCATAGTCTGGAAGGCTAATAGCTTCTTCATCTGTACCTTTCAAAGGGTGAGCCACTTGTCAAAATAAGTCCTAGTTTCGAGTAGTAGTAATGAATGTAAATGGCATTGCATCATGTAATAGCGAGTCAGGCTTGTTCAAAATCTCTGCAATGTCACAAATATCATCCTTTGAAGCATGGAATTGACGCTTGGCACTCTGCATTATCTCTTTCTTAAACCATCTTGGGATATGTCTTTCTATAACCTTGGCTCTGGATGATGAAGGGATGTGTTCAACTACCTCCTTCCCTCTATCACTCTTGCTTGGTGTCTTTTGTTGTGAGGGTTCTTCTTCTATAGTTTTAGTTTCTGTAGATCATGTATTTTGATCCTCAACTTCTTGAGAAGGTTTTTGTATACATTCTACTACATGTGCCTCTTTTTATGGCTCATCAATAACCCTTGGTTCTGGTTCTCTTTGTAATGATGTTTCCTTCTAAACATGTTCTTCTAAACTTGGAGGTGGAAGTGTCACCGAAACCTTATCTAACATCATAACCTGAGGTGAAGATGAGGGAGTTGGATGAGGACCTTGTGTCTCGGGTGGCATCTACATCCAATCTTGTTGTTGAAGTTCACCTGTAGGAGTATCTCTAATCTTATCTCCAACCAATTCTGTACCTACTAGCATGAAATCAAAATCTAGGATGGAAAGAACATCATCACCTAATTCCCTCTGCTCATTCACCCATTATTGTACTTCATCTTCTAAAGAAGAGAGTTCTACCATTTTAGATTGGGTGGGTGGTGAGGTATTTGTGACACTCTTCCTTCTTTCCAATTCTGTAGCTTTGGCTAGCCAAGTTCTCCTTTGTAGAGCCACTTGCTCCTCTTCCTCATCTGATTCTATTTCCCCCTCATCTAATTTTTCCTCAAGAATGGTTTTAGGAATAGACAGATTAGGCACTAATATTTTATGAACTCTTTGCATCTTGTTCATTCTAACCTTGATCCTCTTTTGTTTCTGTGGAACCATAGGAAAAGTGGGCTCTTCATGCACCGGATGAATGGATGTCTCTAGAATTTCTCCCTCTTCTTGTTGACTTGACAAAATAGGAGGCAATGGAAATTCAACCTAAATATGAGGAATTATAGAGTCTTGGGGCTCTTGGGGAGTAGATTCCTATTGCTATGAAGGGGGTTATTCTTCAACATGCTCTACCTGAATCCTTTGAGGAGAGGCTCTCTTCCTCTTTTCTTTCTTCTTTGAAGGATGGTAGTATCTCGCTGGATGATCAAGTTGGTAGACTATTTTTGGCCTGATAGGAGACTGGAATGCAAAGATAGGAACTGTTACTTTCTTCCCCTTTACCCTTTTTGGGTGAGCATGTGCATGGAATATCACTATATCCAGAATTGGATCAAGTGGAAAGGGTTTCTTGATCCAACTCTTTGTCATTCTGATGACATGTCTTGCTAGATGATTAATATCATCTCCTTCCTCTCTATCAATTTTTAGATTTAGGATGGTCCTCTAGCCAACTTTATCTATATTGAATAAGGGATCAAATAGCTCCTGTGAGTCCTATAGCCTTATCTCATCTAGGATGGTCAAATGGAGAGCCTTTTCCACTAAATACAAAGTCATTCTACAATAGTCTCTAATATGCACATCGTAGTCATTTGTGGCATTCATCCAATGATCTTCAATGGCATCTTCGTGATAGAACTCTTTTCTTGCCAGGTTTTCCACTTTACCAACATTGTCAAAGAATGGCCGGGGAGAGTTATATTCTTCAAGAGGATAATTCTCCCATTCCCACTTGAAAGCTAGGATATCCTACTTACTCTTTACCTAGTATGCTCCTATGACAAAAGGCCAATCCCAACAAGGGCTCTGTTGTTTTTTGATCCTCTCATAAGCTGACTCAATCAGCTGGGAAATTTCCATTAGAACCAACTTGTCACTTGGGTACCTTGGGAGTTTCTTTGGATTAATGGATGCACCACCAACCCAAATGTATGTGAATGTCTAAAACTTGATGAAATATGCACCAAGAGCTGTGATCTGCATCTTGGCTTCATCAGATAACCTCTTCCCATCATCCTCTTCAATGAATGAAATAATGGCAAAGACAAAGGCATCGTTCACAATTCTATACTCTTTGCTCTGCAGTGAGAGCTTCTTCTTCACTAGCTGAGGATAGACTATATATGACCATGCATTAGGATCCTACATATTGCCCTTCTTGTACAACTCAGGATAGTCGATTTCCCTTACTGCAAGTAGATATACCACATAAGAAGTCATATAGAACTTCTTCTTGTCCTTTACTGTCCGCAATTGGTCACCCATGTTCTCACTAAGTGTGGTGGCCCAATCTAGTGGCATCTTTGCATGTTTGATGGTTTCAATGAAGTTGACCATGAATGGAGCAAGATGACTTTCTACAGGCAATCCCATAACTCTACTCAGGAGAATGATTGAATATCCAATGTCATCCTTCATGTATCCTCAAGTCATATCCACTTTTTTGATTGTCTTCCCCCAAGGTGGTTTCTCAATGAAGTATGAGGAATATATGATGTCGATGGCCTCCTAATGATGATCCTTATGCCACCTCTCAGCTACTTCATATGAAAGCTTGATGAACTGATCGACTCTAGGTAGATGAAAAATCCTCTTGATATTATTAGGCCGTAGATCCAAGTCCACTTCCCCAGTGATGCTCTTTACCACCCTTTCATCAGGGACAAAATGCTATGATAGGGTAATGATGAATTAAGCTGATTGCATAGTCCTAGGATGTGATGCTGCATTTACTAATCTAGAATAGATTAGGGTGGATTTCCAGGATGATCTTTCAGTTGGATTGTTACAAACTCTCAAGAACTCTCCCAAGTCCATGTGTCCAAGTTCTATATCTTTTATCTCAGTGTACTCATCGTGAAATCATTATTTAGGGGTTATGCCTTGAAACTTATACACAACTAGTTTCACTGCTGGTCCGGATGTGGATGCCATCTGATTATATTACTTGCATGTCACAGGAAAAAGAAAAACATGATTAATTATTGGATATATAAAAAAAAATGTAAAAAAGAAAAGAAACATCCCCCTAAAGAACTTATTTATTTATATATTATTTTCTTTTAAAATGAATTAAACTATAAAAAAAAAAGAGGTGTGTGGGTGGAGGCATGTGGGGGATAGGGTTTGTATGAGGGTGGCATGTACGTGCGTGAATACGTGGCTGAGTACGTTGTGCATGGTTCCAAAAGGGCGCTGTGTGTGACCATGCACATCGTGCACATGCCAGGAGCAATGCGTGGCACCCAAGGGCACCCCTAAAAGGGGCACAGGTGTCACTCGTGCATGCCCAAATGGGCACGAGGAAGTAGCGGTGCACAGTTGGGGGAAAGTGCAACTTGCCCACATGGTGCTACTCACGTGTACACCCAAATGGGGTGCGACATGGGTGCCACCCATGAGCTGCCACATAGGCACCCTGTGCATGCAGAAAAAGGGCATGTTGCATGTGCACAGCGCACACACGTACCTCAAGTGCACGGTTTGGAAAAAAAATGGGAGGGGGGGGGGGGGGGGGAGGAAGAAGCTTACCTCTCCCTCCTTGCTCTTGTGAAAAATGAGCAAGGAAGGGGAGGGAGGGTTTTATAACCCTCTCTCCCTTTTGCAAGTGCGTCATGCCTCGATGCACGTGTGCTAGATGATTATTTTTATTTTTATTTTTATTGTGTTTTTCAATTTTATGATTTTTTTTATTTTTTTGTTTTTTTAAAAAAAATTATTATATATATATATATATATATATATATATATATTGGTTTTTTGACTCTAAAATTCTAACTTCTAACCAAATTTTCTTCTCCCGACTCTCGAACTATGAGTCCGGGAGTCAAAAAAAGTAGGGGGTCCCCATTCCTAGTAAGGAATGGGGCATGTGTTGTGGACACCACAACAAGAATATATTCTTATTATACGCAAAACTATGCAATCCTACACTCTTCACCCAAGAGACTAAAAGTCACATTTTGAGTCTGAAAAGTCAAATATCTACATCAGGTGCAAGAGTACCATCAAATCTAGCTCAGCGTGAGAAGCACTCTAGGACATTGCTTCAGATACAAAGTTAAATAGCTATATTGATAGCAGATGAGGCTAATATTAGAGCCAAATTGACAAGTATTCAAGCTACCCTCACCCCACATATGGAGATAATGCACAAGGAGCTAGGCTATGTTGAAACACTATTGAAGAAAGACCCCAATATTTCTACTTTAGATGGTCTAGTGCACCTTGCTACCAAGCTTATAATCCAAATTAAGTCATTGGATGTTGGATGTGATAACTAGGATGCAACTTTAGGGATAATAATGGATGTCCACAAATCTTTTCTGGACAAACACACCATAGGTGTATAGCCCATTTGACATAAGTGTCAAAAAGGGTGAGATAAATAACATGGGGGAGAAACATAACATGGGGAAGAAACATAATATGGGGGAGTATGAACAAAAGGGAGAGAAATAAGAAAGGGGGAGCATAGTAGCAGAGTTATATCATTGGGGTGATATACATTTTTGAGAGAAACTGAGTAAAAATGGACATATATCAACTAAGAGAGAGCATATCAGATGAAAGAGTATCAATATTACAATGCATTGTAGTCAAAGTGTATCAGTAGAGACACATTTACTTAGAGAGGAGCACATATTTTGATAAACATATTAACTCAGGGGGAGTTATCAAATTTTGAGGTATACAAGTTAGTGCAAAATTTTGAAATTTTGAAGTTTTGTATATATGCTAAATCATGGATATGTTATGCTCAAGAAATTAAGGATAATATTATATATTTAAGTTTTTTTGACACTCATGTCAAAGGGGGAGATTCTTGATCTCAGATTGGTTTTGACAAGTGAGTGTTAACACACTTAAGCGATTTACTTAGTTCATGCCAAACTAGTAATACATGCCGAGCACAACATGTAAATATTAGACCATGTTGAGTTACAATGAGTGCTGAGTCACTCAAGTGTTGAGTAGATAGACCATGATGAATGATTCAGGAGCTGAGTAAATAGTGGATGTCAAGTGATGTATGTGTTGAGTCACAGTTTACATACTAGTGCATACTGAACATCAAAGACTTCATATGCCGAGTCACACAATCTTGACATATTTGTTTGTAATGGCACAAAAAACTATGTAAAATTTTTTGAGCCAACTTAAGATTATATTTTGATATTTTGGAGATAAGGATGAATCTCTATTTGGATTCCCTATGCAATTACATGCAACTAATCAAAAAATAGGAAGGATTAAATGACAAAATGGATGAATCTCAGCCATAGATTCATGCCTAACCCTAAGCCACCAAAGTCTTCTTAAGGAGGATGAAGCCCTAAACTCTTTATGATGAAAAATGAACAAAGAAGTGAATGTTATGGAGAGTTGAAAGTGCAAACAAGATAGTTTGTAGAGAATTCAAGGTAACTTAGAAGTTATGAAAAAAGAATGAATTGCAGAATCAACTAGAGAAGAACAGAGGATAGAGAAAAAGATACAACATTGAGACATCTGATCATAAAGGATTAATAAGACATTGTTTAGAGGTTATCTATTATCAGGAAAGCAAGTGCCAACCATAGGATCTATGTTGATACATTTTAGTAGGTGATTTCTGTTAAATCTCTTAACAGAGTAGTCCTACTAGGCTATATGAAATCCTTTAACAGGGCACTTAGTTGTAAGTTGAAGTCCTCTAACAAGACACATTTCTAATAGGGCATTGAAATCCCCTAACAACGTAAGACCTAATAGTCTTTGTAAGCCTTTAAAAGGGTAGACCTTTCATAGGGTAGATCATGTTTCATGGTCAAAACATTGTAACCTTAATAGGATACACTTTATTACTGTAGTGGTGAAGATTTGTGGGTTTCATCCACATCCCAGTTTTACTATCTCACTTGGAGGGTTTCTTGGTAGTCATAATTGGTGTTATGTGTGTGAATGATTACATGGTTATGTGATTTAGATGTATATGCTTTACATGTTATTTTAGTTTATCTACTAAATGCATGAGATGGATGAATGGTGAAAGTTTTATGGGTCCAAGTTTAAACTACTGATACCCCCCTAACCCCCCCTGCCCCAAGAAGTTTACTCTTTCGCCTTGTAATTCCAAAACTTCTTGCTAGGAAAAGACACTTTCCTCTACTTAGCCAAAATATATTCCTTGCAGATAACATTAGTAGGCTTAATAATCTTAGGTAGATCTCTTACTACAAATGTACTACTAACCTTGACAATATCATCAAAATTTATATGACAAAACCAACTGTTATCAACCTTTGCAACAAAACATGTTATTTCAATAGGAATCAACTAAAATACATTGACTTTGGATCTAGTTCTAGTACCAATCAACTTACCATCTTTATCTTTGATAATGCAAGTCTTCTCCATGAACTATAACAGATATTCCTTGTCTACCAAATATCCAATAGTTAACAAGTTATGTTTCAAACCATCAACTAAGTAAACATTACCAGTGTTAGTTTTACCATTAAGAGTAATAGATCCAATCCCTATAATATGACATGCTACATTGTTACCAACTCTAACAATACCTCCATCATGATTCCTAAGATTAATAAATTTTTTCATATCACTAGTCATGTGATGTGAACACCCACTATCAATTATCCAATCTGATTTCTTCTCAACTTGGGTAACTAGAGCTATTTCCTCTCTAATTTCTCTATCATGATCATCTTCCTTGATAGCCACAAATCCTAATTCATCATCACTCTAACTCTGACCTATTTCATTAGGTTCTTCATCCTCATTGGCATATAAACAATTTCTATCCTTACCTCTTCTAGGCTTAAATTTTCCTCTAAACTTTTTCTCCCTTTTAGGAAATTTAGATGCATAATGACCATATTCGTCACAAGTCTAAAATTTAAAGATTTTCTTACCATCTTTCTCTCTTCTTAGTAGAAGGGATATTCCTTCTTCAATCTTCTTATCTCCTTTAGATATGCTACTACTAGCAAAGTCTCCTCTTGCAGTTGTACTTCTTGATAAATTAGGTCAAATGTTGAGAGTACTAAAAGTTGTCTCAACTCTGGCTAATCCTCCAAATTGTCTCATTTCTCCTATAGATTCTAATCTTACAAGGAATGTTTTCTTTTTGAAATCTTTGGTGCAACAGATTACTAGATGAATCATCTAAGTTGTTTGCTTGAATGGTGATGTCAAACTTTTTAGAATCTTCCATATAACCTCATCTTCTTTAGTTCCATCAAGAGACTTGATTCCTGCAACAATTTCTGATATTCTTCTTACATAACATCTAATAAATTCATCATCCATCATCTTAGCATCTTGAAATATGCAATTCCAATTTTGCAATTTCATTCTTTTTGCAAGATCATCACCTTGAAAAGAAATTTCAAATGCTTTCCAAATTTTATAAGAAGTTTGAAATGTCTTTACTCGATTGTATTCATTCTATGGAAGTGTTGAAAGTAGGGCTTCTCTAGCTCTCATGTTACACATGAACATATCTATTTCTCCCTTATTACACTCAAGCTTTGATTCCTCAGTAATTGTCTTCTTAGCTTTTGTCAACAACCAATATCCCAAACCCATGCATAATAGACGAGTCTTCATCTTTTCCTTCCAACTATCGTAGTTGGCCCCATCAAATCTTGGAATATCCTTGGTGAACATATTCACCATCGATCTCCCAAAGCTGTTAAGGCTTATCTTCAAGGACCTAATGCTCTGACACTAATTGTTAAATATATAGTCCACTGATATAACTGAGAGGGGGAGAGGGCGAGGGTGAATTAGTTACCCAACTATTATCACAATAATTCACCTTAAACAATCTTAACCATATGATTAATATAAACTAAAAGCATAATAAGATACTCATACATAATTAAAACCATATATGTTAATTAGGGAAACCCTTGATTAGAGGGAAAACCTCTATGGGGATGGTACCCACAAGATGATGTTCTAATATAATTTTTATTTATTTTATAGAGGATAGACCCTATTAGGATTCTATTACAACATTTAGTACATATGAGTCCCTATTAGGAGATTCCAACCCTGTTAGGAGTTGTGGAAGACAACTAAACCCATTGTCCAAACAACTTCAAGGTTAAGATCGATGAATCCACTGTCTAAATGATCTCTGTATAATTCCTTGCAGAATAATAGAACTAAAATTTACTTCCTCCCTCTATCTCTATCCTATAAATTAGACTTTTACTTGTTTAGATCTTTTAACCAAATCTCATACTACACATCCAATGATCCCTTGGATTGCTTACACACATTCAATAAGAATTCTGCTCCTTCTTACTCTATGCACTAATACTTTGCATCCCACTTAGTCCTCTAATCCAAGTTCATATTAAAAATAAGGAAAACAACTTTCCTTAATACCGTATCTTCATAATAATTCCTTGAGTCAGCCTTGAGGCTTTCTCAATTAATTAAAATACGGTAATTAATTAATTCCCAATTACAATAGCACTGTCGGCTCACAATCTATACAAAAATTCACATGTGTGAAACCACAGCTTGCACACATGCTAGCATCACAACAAAAATTTTCTCTATCACTGTGTGTCTGCACATCTCTTCATTGCATCTCAGATGAAAGATAGTGATAGATCTTCTGAACTTTGTTTTCCAATGCTTTGTTTCTGCATTGCTTCCAGTAAATCAAGTGTAACTTTTGTACACCATCGAATTAGACTTATTCCTATTATCCATGTCATTAGGAAAACCTCAGGAACATGTCCTCCATTGCACATCATCTAAAACTTCCTTAGCTTTTGCACATCATAAGATTACTGACTACTATTCTTCCAATCTTTACAAAATTACTACTATGTTGACATCAATGAGAAACATAGTTATAAATGCAACATATTAATATTCTCCAATGTTTAGGATACTCCTCCAATGTAGTATCATCAGCATTCATGCAAACATAAAATCTATAAATTACAATAATAATTCAACTTTAATAAATCCCAAACTATTTAATTAAAATTGGGTAGCTAAACTTATTTGATTAATTAATATAATATAAAGTCCTAACACTTGCTATTAAATTAATATACTTTAGCTAAATAATGCATGAAAATAGGATTTATTAATTGCTTTCAAATTATGTGTCTCTACATATTCATTAATTTGAATTTAAATATTCAAATATGAGACACCCTCTTGAAATATTCCAAAGAATGACTCTTTTTCAAATAGGACCTTCAAGATAAGACATACAACAAGAGGGAAGACATGTCATATTTCCACTCCTACACAATCTTCTATTGTGGTAATATTCTCTCCACTCCTCTACTTGGACTTTTGACCATCTTTCTTTACAAATATATATCTCTTATCTATCACAAAGGATCCCATTTTTTAGTATTGACACTCTACTGAATTGAGGATTCACTCTTTCCATCCAATCTTTTTGCATTGTATTCTCATTTCTAGTTGTATATTTTCATACATTTTAGCTTAGCTTGATCTTTCTTTTCATAGTATAGATCACATTCTTATTGCATTTAAAAATCTCAAAAAATATAGTTTAATCTTTCATGGATTCTAGTCTAAATCTCTCTATTTACTTGTTTCTAGCTTAAATTTGCATTCTCATATAGCTTTGTTCATTTATTTGCATAGACAATAAAAATGATATCATCTTGCATTTGTATTCATCTTATGCTTTCGAACCCTTCATTCTACCTAGATCTTATGGTCACTAAAACTCTTGATTTTGAGAGCATGTATTCAAACCCTTACTAGATAGAAGGTAACAGGTCAATTTGCTTGGATCTTTTAGGATGGATAATCTCATGTTCATTCTTGGATGAATCTGGCATGTAATGGCTATATTGAAGTGTGCATAGACCATTTTTGACACGTACAACTCCTAATAGAGTAAAATATCTAACAAGTCTATAGGAAAATACTTTAATATGGTACACCTAATTTTATTTTGTAACCTTGAACTGAACAATATCTGAATAGAGTGTATTCCAAAAGAGTACAATATTTGTGACCACTGATCTCACATCATGATTTTTACCTAAAATGGGTTTCAAGTAGATAAATATTGGTGTCATGGGTGTGTATTTTTTTTTACTATTATATATGAATGTTTTATGTACTTAACTGATAATAGTGTTATTGGTAGAATTGAATCTTACCGATAATAGTATTGAAAGTTATTGAAGTTGGTTAATACTGATTTACCCCCTACCCTATCCCCATAGTAACAAATTCTATACCTACAATTGGTATTAGAGCCTAGTTCCCTAATTGGAAACTTAAATACTTAGGGAAACAATCTTAGGATGTATAGGAAGGTTGCACCAAAGTTTAACAAGTATGAAGATGATTTTGGAATGTTAGCCAACAGGATGAAATTGCACATATTAGGACTTGGGGACAATGTAGAATATGGGGGAAAATCTACTAAAAGTACATGGTAGATATGGGCATGCTCTAGAAGAAAAAGTAGAAGGATTGAAAGGAAAACTGAATATCATGAGTATGCATGAAAATGAGGCCATTGCTCAATAAAGGACAAGAATTAAGGAGATTGTTCTTGCAATCAAAGGAGCTAGAGGAATGATTGAAACATGTGAAGTTGTAAGTAAAATGTTGAGAACCTCACCTAACACATATGAAATTAGAGTTTCTATTATAAAAAAGCTAAGAAATTGATAAGAGCCACATTATAATTGATTCTCTTATTGGTGGGCTAACAATATTTGAAATAAGTTATTATGATACTACTCAATCAAGTAGTGAAGTGGAATTTCAAGCTTTGGTAAGTGAAGGACAACATTGAAGAAGAAGATTTGTTAAAGATGATGAATACAAAGGTGATGAAGGGTGCTCCCTTTAATACCATAAACCATAATAGAAAACAAAGAACCAACATCAAATGTGAGAATAAAATATGGACTTCATATTTTCACCACAAATACAGAATTACAGATTTCACAAGTACAATATGCTAACCCACATGGGTGCCTTAATTTGCAAGACAAGCTGCAAACTATCACTTAGAGTTATTCTAGACAATGTTCTAGCCTTTCTTAAATAGGCAATTTTATGCTGCCTGGGAAGGTTCTAGACATTGAAACTTAATACCTAGGGTCAATGGACCCTAACAATACATATAGAGTCAACCAAATACATCTTTAACAATTATTTTAGATATTTTGGGTAGCCCAACTTTGAAAGGTGATAACTCATGTGCCGTTTCTTTGATTGGCTATTATAACCACTTTTTAGAAATTCTAGCTCCTAATCTATAGATTCAAAATGGCACTAGTGCCCTTCCATCGAGTTTTCAGACCTCATTTGGGATCCAAGGCCTCTAATGGTGAGCCTAAATATTTTTTTGCAAATATTTCCATCGAAAATATGCAATAACTTCTTAGATACTTAAGCTGGAGTAGTGACATTTTTATGGTAGGCTTATAACTCTAAAATGAACCTTCACGTAGAAAATGAGAATATTATGAGCTTGTATGAAAAACTTAGTAAAAATAGCAAGTTGCCATAAATAGTAACCACCCTATCTACTAGCCCTTATTAAAATAGAAAAGATTGAAAAGAAAATATTTTTGGGTGATGCAAGATTGCTCTTACAACTAGGATGCTCCTGCATGAGACACCCAGGGTAATTTGAGAAGTGACTCCATCATGTCGTAGGTGTTTAGAGGAAAACCAAGATGGTGAACCTCCTCCCTTTCTAGCCATGATGAATCCTCTACTGGCCTCCATTTCCATTTGACTAGGTATTCCTCATAAGTTTTATTCCTTGTACTTTTTCCAACACAACTATATAGTATCTCCTCAATCTCCTTTGTAGCTGAACTAGCTACTGGAATACTCCACTACACTTCTACAAATTAATCTCCATCACCTCCTTCATAATACTCCAGCAAATCTAAAATATTAAATACTAGTGAAATATTCAATCAGCAGGCAACTCCACTTCATAAGCATTTCTAGAATCATGCCTTTTCACTATCTTGCACTGTCCAAACTTCTTCATCTTCAACTTATTATATGTACCCATTGGAAAATGCTCTTTTCTCAAATGAACCATAACTTCATCTCTAATATGAAATTCCTTATACCTCCTTTTCACATTTTCCTTAGCTTTATATGATGTATTCATCTTTATGATGTGTTTTCTCACCTCCTCATGGATGTTCTTCAAATGTTTTGCAAATTCTTATGCTTCAGCACTATTTATCTCTCCTTTATCTAACTACCTCAATTAAGAAGTATTTTTGGGACTACTCCCATAAAAATTTTGGAATGGTGATCTACTAGTACTCTTATTCACATAATTATTATATACAAATTCTGCCCATGGTAAAAATAGATCCCATCCTTTTGGCTTGTCTCCAACCAAACCTCTTAGAACCTTTCCCAAACTGCGATTCACAACTTCTCTTTGTCCATCAATCTATGGATGATGAACTAAATTTCAAATCTATCTTCAAATCTTCCACAATGTATGCTAGAAATACCCAACTTTTAATAAACCATGTAGTCTTACTACTTCTCTGAAAAGCAATTTTTCCATATGAACACCATCACTAGTATTCTTGCAAGGAATAAAATGTACCATCTTTGAAAACTTGTCAATCACCACAAAAATAGAATCATTCCCTCACCATGTCCTCAATAATCCAAGAACAAAATCCATGCTGACATCCTCCCACAATTTCTCTAGTATAGGTAATGGCTGATACAACCCCATATTTTTGCTTCAATCCTTTCACCATTTGACATACTTTACAACTTTGTACAAGATTCTTCACATATTCTTCAACTATGGTTAGTAATTGTAAGAATTTGTGTTAGGGAAGAATTCACCCAAGACCAAGGAACTCAAACACAAGCATAACAGTAGACCAAAGATAGAGTATGATTAGAATGATGATATATTCATTCAATATGCCATATTAAAGTACACTAGGAGTACCTATATATAAAGGCCTATGGAGAGCTTCTAGAATGCATAGAAGTCAGCAACATGATAAGTCATACAACTAGGCACATGTCCACCAGATATGGGTTATCCTCCATTAAACACAAAATTAAGTGTGATGATGTGAGGATAAGCCTACAATGGTGTAGCACGCAAATCAATGGTGTAGACAACATGTGCTAAAAAGGGAGTGTGAATAACTGTGTTGTCTACATGACAACTCAATGAATGATGTAAAATTTAGTGTTGTAGACACCATTTGCTGAATTAGAGTTGCGTACTTCTATGTTGTCAACATGACAACTCATGAGAGTACACAAACTCCTAAGTGTCTCACCTAAACAAATAATAAAATAATGCAAAATAATAAAATAATGCATTAACCTAAGTAAACTTAAGTAAGTGTAAATAGTGAATACTTATTTACACCAACAACCCCCCTTAAGTGCAACTTAGGGGAATGCCCTTAAGCTTACAAAATCTAAGGTGAAATGCATGATGGGTCCCAGCTACTAGGCCATGTTAGACACCCATGTACATAATGCAAATACAATCTCTCATAAAGTAGAGAAAGAGGGAAAACCTCATGGGAAAAACCCTCCCCTAAGAAGAGAGATGAAAGACACATACGATGTATGAATGGATGGAGTAATCAAGACCTCCCCATTACAACATACATCTAGTATATACATAAGAGAAAAATGAGAAGAGGAAGACAGATAGGAGAGGCTCCCACCCCAAAAGAAGAATGCCTACCAGTGACTACTCTGATGAAGAAGTTCATCCAAGATTGCAGAATGGTGTTCCTCCCCTTGGGAAGAAACAAGGCCATGGGTACAAATGATATGCTTCCACTGTGCTTGGAAAGAATCCCAAAGGTAAGTGATGTCTCTAAAACTTGTTCAACTAGCTAAAGAACCTATCTCAAAGAACTATCTATCTCCTCAGTTGATGAAGAACCCTTCTGCAACTCTTGGTCATAAGTATCCACAATCACTTCAACCTGTGACAATTGATCATGTAGAGAATGAATAAGAGGGTTAGATAGATCCCCTGTGACAATTGAAGAAGGTGCCACTACATCAAGAAGAAGAGGTAGATCATCAATACTGTCCCCCAAATTTGTCACTAATGCTAGACCTAGAAGATTGAATGTACCTTGTTTTGCTAGACCTATCACTATGGTGATATATGCATGCAAAGAATATTGATGTCGTGACTGCTCACTACGACTGTCAATAGAACCCCACATGTCTGAGTCTATTGAAGCACTATCGTAGGTGTCACTATCCACTTCCATATGGTATGATGTGTAGAGAGGATTAGAGGATAAGCTTGGTGAACTTTCCTCAAAGTGTACATCCTTCTCCACAAAAATTTGATGTGTCTCTGGATCCAATAGTTTTTATGCCTTCACACTGTCTTCATAACCAATGAAAGTACAAGGTCATGGTGGCTGTGCCTTGCATCCCCTAGAATATATCTTTTCCCATATAGGACAATAGAAGACTCTGAAGTGTGTCACAATAGGTTTTTTGTGACACCACACCTCAAAAGGAGTCTTGCCATCTAAGGCTGGATGAGGAGACCTATTAATAATGTGAGTGGCACTACTAATTACTTCAACTTCAAGTGATGGATCTAGAGACTTGGCTTGTATCATGTAACTTGCCATAGACTTAAGAGTTTGGATCCTCAATGCTGTGACATCTATCTTATGTGGACTGAATGCTGGTGGATTTTGATGATCAATTTCCTCAAGTCTACAAAAGTCTGTAAGTCTTTTGTTCACATACATGCTTCCATTGTCCATTCTTCAAACTTTGATGGCTTTCCTTGATTTTTGTTCTACACGAGTCTTTAAGGCTAGTAACTTGTCTAACACTTCATTCTTATGATGAAGAAAGTAGACCCAAGTGTATCTTGAGAAGTCATCAATGAAAGTTAGTATGTAGCAACCCTGGCTATTTGCAAAAGATCCTACTAATATCATGTGAACTATCTGTAGAACAATTGGTGCTCTTGAAGACTTCCCTTTCTATAACTTCCTCTATAGATGCATATCCACTAAATCTGTTGAACATTTACTATGGGAAAAGTTGATTTGAGGTAGAGCTTTGAACATTTTGTATGAGAAAAGTTGCTGAAGGTAGCGAAAGGAAAGATGTCCATACCACTCATGCCATAATTGGATTGTTGAATTTGATTATGATAATAAGGCCTTTGAAGGAGATTTGGGCACAAAATGGGGAAAAGAGTATAAATTTTGTCATGATTCACTTTCCCCACTGCAACCAATGAGTTGTCTTTAAGATCGTGTACCTATACCGAGTTTGGAAGTAACTCAACTCTATGTCTATCTCTGAGGTGAGTGATTTGGTAGATTGATAGGAGATTAGAACTTAGGTTTTGAACATAGAGAACATCTTAAAACTCTCCATTTTCCATCTCCACATTTCCTTTCCCTTCAACTTCCATTTTTGTATCATCTCCCACAAAGATGTGTGATACCTTTGACTGCTTCATTGAAGAAAACTCCTTCTTTGAAGAACCCATATGATATGAGGCACCTAAGTCAAGTATCCATTCCTTTGAAGAATTTGAATTTTCCATGAGTGCTTGCCCTTTTCCCTTTGAATCTAAAGAAGACCCTTTATCCTTGTAAGCATTAGGAAATGGAACATTATGTTTCTTCATGATTTAGGTCAACTCATCAATCTTCTTATGATAACACTCATGTTATTCATGACCCATTTTCTTGCAATAGGCACACTTTTTATTCTCCTTATTGTTGTACCCCTTCTTGTTGGAATTTGAGGAAGACTTGCCTTGTTGATTGGATTGTGGTGTTGTCTTTTCTACATCTTCTAATTTGTTCTTCTTCCACTTCTTATTCTTACCCTTTCCTTTATTTGAAGATTGTCTAGCTAAATTTTGAGAACCCTCATTGTTGGCCACCAATGCTTTAGATTTAGGTGAATTGAGAATCCCCATTTATTTCAACTTCTTTTCTCTTGTATCCAACATATCAACATATTCATCAAAAGAGAGTTTCTTATAGGCATACCCTAATGTAGTCTTTGAGGTGTTATAAGAAGAAACAATTGTGGTATACTCCAATGGTAGCTTATTATGAATAAGATAGATCAATCTATCATCTTTGATAGGACTCCCACAATCAGTAAGCTTTGTCCTTAGTTCATTCACCTTAATGATTAAATCTTGTATAGAATCAAATGACTTAGGATCTAAGGAGATAAGTTCATCTTCAATTTTAAAAAAATCCTCTTCAGACACTTTACCATATAGGCTTTCAAAGGTATCCCAAGCTTCCTTGGATGTAGAAGACTTCTTAATTTGATACATGATCTTGTCATCAACTCCCAAACATATGTCACCTAGGGCTTTTCTATCCATTGCTACCCAAGCTGAAATATCACTTGCTGATACATTATCACCTGCTAGTTTAGGAAGGGTACCATCTACATATTGAGAACCTTCATTATGCATTAAGTGATACAACATTTTGATGGACCATGTAGTATAGTTATGTGGAATTAATTTTGGAAACTAAAAATTTCCTATAATGCAGAAAATGAAAGGAAATTGTAGAAAAGAAGGAACACAACACCAGGAACACCCCCCCCTTTTCACTAAATCAAGAAACCCCCCCCAAAATGGATGCTTTTGGTACTTTATAAGTAGTGCGATTAAAATAGCCACTTTCCAATTTTTGCCTTTGTGGACTTTTGATTTTTCTTGTTACAACCTCGTAATGAATTACAAATTTGGAACTTCACAATGTGCTATAATTTTGAAGCAATAAAAAGAAAAGAATGACCCTATTTCTAAAAGTGACACTTTTTTCCACACAACCCTACAATCTAATTATAGATCTTGAAAGTAGCCAAAAAAAGAACACACTTTGAAAAAAAATGGAACCAATTTTTGAGTCCAGATGTGCCTGTACGAAGTGTTTGAAGTTGCAAAATATAGGATTAAGTAGGTATAGTCACAAAAAGATGCAATTTTTGAAAAATCCATGCACCAAAACTAGAAAAGAGCTACACCACTAATTTTTTTAGGAAATTCTACCCAATTTTAAAAAAAATTGCACCTGATTTGGAGTCTAGATGACTAAGATATGACCTCCCAAAGTTAGACTGCAAAATCAAAAATCAATCTAGAGAGGGGTTGCATTACCAAAGGATGGAGTTAAATTTGATGGTCATATGGCCATTGCAGTGGTTTCTAATTTTCCCTAGAATGATGGTTAGATAACCATCAAATTTAAGGTTGTAAAATGATGATGTCAGCAAGCTTCAAGCCTATGATGACATCAACATGACCTCATGATGATGTCAACATTGTACAAATAGTATAGATTGGGTCAATGTGTCTAGTATAGTAGGGGTACAGATGCCACATATGTTGTATGAATCATTAATGTGGAGTCATGTAAACATTGATGTGGCATATGGTAGCTGACAGGATTTGGCTGAGGTGGCATCCACGTGTTATTGACATGTCTACTTATGTGGGCATGTGTGCATTGCTGACTAGGAAAGCTAATTCAACTCTGACTCAAATGATGATTCAGGTAGGTGACTATATGCCACATGTCACTACTAACATTGGATTTGATAGTGTAGATCCATGGCTACTGACTATCCATGTGTCTAGGGGAAGTAGTGCTGGAGTACAAACTTTTGCAGGCTACCAGATTCAAAATGTGTGCTAGAGATCATTGCTATTTATCCCACATTCATGGGTAGAAAGTTTGTGTAGTGGTTGAAAAGGAATGCACTATGAAGTGAATGTAAAGAGCTCCACTAGTATGTTAAACATCGCCAATGTGGCTCAACCACCAAGAGGTAGGGCACTTGCTAGTTGTGAGCACCGGTGCGATTGTAGAATTTGATTAAGTATGGCCAAAAATTTGGTGCCTGCCAGATTTAAATTGTGCCTATGAAATTAATTAAATAGTCTGCAAAGCCAAGGTGTGGCTACCTAGTTCTGCAAAATAATTTCCCTTGATAGTTCAACTAGGCCGAATAATTTTTCAAAAATAAAATTTGAAAAATAAATTGTAGAGAATGAAAATTAAATTTAGATTTGAACAATAAATAATCAGATCGATTAGATCATACCCAATTTGTAAATTAGTGCCTTCGGGTGCTGATTTGCAAATTTTTTTGCCTCATGATCAATTTTAGCCTAGCATAGGCAAATTTATAGTCAATCTTCACTAAATTGACATTCTAAATGTAATGGCGAGGTCAGATTTGGCTCTAGATGCTCCCAATTTTTGCATATTCTCCAGATTTGGGTCGAGGTGCTGAAGCATGAATAGTCTCAAACAACTATGTGTAGAAAATTTCCCTGAGCTCTAATACCATGTAAGAATTTTCTTTAGGGAAGAACTCACCCAAGACCAAGGAACTCAAACACAAGCTCATCTGAAAAACTTACTAAAAATAAAAAGTTCACATAAATAGTAACCACCTTGTCTACTAGTCCTTATTAAAGTAGAAAAGATTGAAAAGAAAATATTTTTGGGTGATGCAAGATTGATCTTACACCCAGGATGATCTTGCATCAGAAGGACTAACAACCAAAGAGAAATAATTAAAATAATTTGGAATCTTGATTGCTAGAATATTTCCTAAAAGAAAAGGTATATACAAAGGAAAGAGCCTTATTGCATGCTATAATTGTAGGAAAATTTATCGTTTAACACATAAATGTCCTAATGAACCAAGGAAATAGAAAAAAAAAGATAAGGTAAACCATTATATAAAGCACAAAATTTTTGGACAAAAGGAAAGAAGGTGCATTACATAGTTAAGGATGAAGAGAATGAAGATGATGTTGATGGATATATCGATGATGAGGAAATAGTTTTTGTTGGTATGAAAGAAGACTCATCTACTTAAAGAGATTTTATTGGAGAAAAGAAGGCACTAATCTCAAGCATGGACAATGATTCCTCTCACCATATAACTAGAGATAAGAATAAATTTGTAATGATGGAGTAGTATGATAGAGGTTCAATATAGTTTTGAAATAGATTACCATGTGTAATCAATGAAAAAGGTACAATCAATCTAACTCATCATATCATTTGTGATGAATTTTATTGGGCATATAATTTACAATATAATATTTTGTTCCTCAATTGAATAATAAAGGTTTCAACTTTGAGTTTAGTAATGGAAAATGTAAATTATCCAAAAAGAGAGGAAAGTTGGTTTCTACAGGTGAACATACAAAACAAAATCTTTTCAAGTTGCACACCTCATTGGATCATTGTCTAATTTTAAAAGTAGAAGAAAGTTGGTTATGACATAAGAGACTGTTTGATGTAAAATTTGACAATCTAAAAAAAGATAAGTGTCAGAATAATGCCAATAGTGAAAAAAAAGGAAAATTTTGTATGTAAGGAGTGTCAATTAGGAAAAATGAGTTGTTCAAGTTTTTCAAGAAAAGAATATTCAACTCAAAACATATTGGATTTAGTTCACATAGATCTTTGTTGTCCTATTGGTCTTGAAAGCAATCATGGAGATAGATACTTAATACTATTTGTTGATGATTATTCAGGGATGATGTTTATTATGTTATTGAAGACAAAATTAGAAGCATTTGATATGTTTAGAAAATACAAGGAAAGAGTAGAGTAGGAAATATGTAGAAATTTGAAGTGTATTCGATCACATTGAGAAGTTGATTTCACATCTAAAAGGTTCAATAGATACTATGAGGAAAATTGAATCAAAAGACAACTAACAACACCAAGAACACTTGAACAAAATAGTATTGCAGACAGGAGAAATAGATCTATAGTTGAATGTGCAAGAACTTTATTAGTTCATAACAAGGTATCAATAAGTTTTGGAGAGAAGACATTAGTACAATATTCTATATACTAAATTTAGTACAACTAAAAAAAGGAGTTAATGGGACATCCTATAAAATGTGGTATGGTTAACCACCCAATGTTAGCTATTTTAGAATCTTTGGAAGAAAGTGCTATATTGAGAAGGATGAAAGAAGTGGAAATTTTGAAAATAAGAGCAAAAAAGAAATATTTCTAGGATACTCAACTAGAAGTAAAACATATAGATGTTTAAACTTGAAGGAAAACAAGATAGTTAAAAGTGCTAATGTAGAGATAGACAAGTTCTCTTAAAAAATATAGAAAATAACTTAGCAAGAACCTAGAAGAATACGATGAGATGATATGCTTTGAACTTGATAAGACATAAGTACAACACATGACTATAGGAAGTAGCAATACTCAACCAAAAACACCACATCAAGAGAAAAATGAGGAGCCAAATCACAACATGGAACCCATTACACTAAGATGCATAAGAATCAACTATAGTCTTGCAGATATAAATGGAGACAAAAATGAAGAAGTATTAACCAGAAGTCAATTAAGAGCAAGGAATGCAACATGTTAAATATTAGAAATGCAACCTAAAATGGTGAAATATTAATTAAGAGATTAAGACTAGAAATGGACTATGAAGGAAGAACTATAACAAATTGAGAAGAATATGACTTGGTCACTAGTTACTAGGCTTAAAGAAAAAAACATTATAGAAATAAAGTGGGTTTTCAGAGACAAACTAAATGAAAGTGGTGAAGTTATAAGAAATAAAGAAAGACTAGTTTGCAAAGGTTATGCACAAGAGGAAGGATTATATTATGGAGAAAAAATTGCAATAGTAGCTATATTGGAAGGAGTTAGGATACTACTAGCATATGTAACTTACAAAAGATTTAAAGTTTATCAAATGGATGTGACATCAACATTTCTAAATAGAGTATTGGAAGAGGAAGTATACATTAAGCAACCTGAATGATTTGTTATTGAACAAGGAAAATATTTTGCGTGCAAGTTATATAAGGAACTATATTGATTAAAATAAGCACCGAGTATGGTATGAAATGTTGGTCTTAGATTGGTTTTGACAATTGAGTGTCAACACACTTAAGAAATTTTCTTAGTTGATGCCTAGTATAATATAGATGTTGAGTTACAATATGTGCTAAACCAAAAATTCAACAAGTGCTGAGTCATTCAGATGTCAAGCAGATAGATAGTGTTGAGCAAGTTTCAGATGTCAATTGACTAATAGATGCTAAGCCAGTATAGGAGCCGAGTGAACTATATGTTCCAAGAAAAGTATAGATGTTGAACAAGACTAAATTACTATAGGAACCAAGCAAGATTATATTACTATAGGAGACGAGAACGACATAATTCTTATAGATGTCAAGCAAGACAAAATTCTTGTATGTGCTAAGCATCAGTAATTAGTAAGTACTGAGTAACACAGAATCACAAAGTTTTTGAGCCAACATATGATGAATCTCGAAGGATTAAAAGATAAGATCAAATCTATTACATTCCCTATGCAATAAACATGCAACTAATCAAAAAAATGAAAAGAACATGCAACCAATTAGAAAAATGGATGAATCTCAATCATAGATTCATACCTAACCCTAAGTCATGAAACCTTTTTAAAGAGGTCAAAACCCCATAATTTAGTAGAGTGTGAGAGAGAGTATGCATAAAGGGATTGCATGCAAGGAGTGAATACTAGCAAAGTTTGAAAGAAGTGAAAGGGGTGAAAAGACTTAAAAGAAGGACAACATTACAGTATCAGTCAAAAAATCAGTGAACATCAGAATAGAGCATCAACACTTTGAACAAAGTTATATCAAATCAAGAAGGATTAGATTAGATTAGACAGAACAAGGATTTGAAATCAGAAATTGAAGATTGTAAGTCATTATATCAACACATTCTACTATACTCTCTAGCCATTGTATTAGGAGAATGAAAATCCTATGACGATAGGTTGGTTTAACAACCATATTGTAAATTCTTTAATAGGGTGACATTCTAAGTGAATGTTTGTAAATCCTTTAGATAGGTCACTTTTAATAGGGTGTTAGAGCCTTTAATACGGTAGGCCTTTCATAGGGTAGACCATTGCTGATGGTCAAGCTTTGTAACCTTAACAAGTTACATGTTGCTGTAGTCATAAGTTGTGGGTGTCATCCCCACCCCAGTTTTACCTTCTCATTTTGGAGGGTTTGTAGGTGATCAATATTGTGTTGTTAATTTTCATGCATGCCTCTACTTTCATGTTAATAAGATATGTTTCATGCATGGATTGATTTTAGTTAAAATGTTTTATAGCTTAAAGTTTGGTGCTTTTGATTCACCCCCCCTTCTCAGAAGTAAATCTTCCCACTTGTGAATTCCAACAATTGGTATTAGAGCCAAGTTCTTACAAGGAGAAGCTTTATAGCTTGGAGAAAAAGATCTAGAAATGGAAGTCTAAAAATTTGGAAAGATCATAGAGAACCAGGAGATTGAGATATATCTCATTCTACATTCTTTGGAGGAAGCTAGGGAAGAATTGAGGAAATCCCTAAAGAGAAGAAGACAAATTGCCATAGCTGAGAATGATACATAGTACAAGGAGATTGAAAACTCAAAAGTGTTTACTAATGGTGATTCCAATGAGTTTGATGCAACAATTGTAGACCTGATGGAGAAGAATAGAGCTCAAGCAGAAGAGATCAAAACTCTCAAGATTGAACAAGAATCTCAAGCCATGATGCTTTGTGAAGTGACTAAATAGAAGAAGAGAGCTATTAAAGATAAAGCTATGATAGAAGAAGATAAGAGAAACCTTGCAAATAGACTAGAGGAAAATTCAATTGAGCTTGCAAGAATTTCCAACATGTAGCTAGACACCCTAAGCCAAATGATGAATGCACATCATGAACTGAATGTCAAGGACATTGAGATCTCCACACCGAAGATGCAAAATGAAAAATTGCAAAATGACTTGAGAAGAGAGAAGGAAATTGTAGAGAGCTTGAAAAAACCTAATGAAGCCATCAAGTACTTTGAACAACTTCTAAAATCACCAAGATCTGGTAATGACACTTTAGGACTAGGATACACCAACATTGAAAAAGGAGAGTCATCAAGAAAGAAGTGACAAAGGTAAGAACACAAAACCTACTTGTCATTTTTGTGGTAAAAAATGACATACCTCTAATGTGTGCAAAAGAAAGAATGCTAATCAGCATGAAAAACCTAAAAATATGGGTCACTATCAAAAATGCAATAAGCAAGGTCATCAGGCACATGATTGTAGGAGTAGAACCATTAGAAGACCAAGATTTGAAGGTCATTATTACAATTGCAAGAAGTATGGACACAAAGCTTTTGAATGTAGATCCAAGCCTACACAATCATCAAACAAAGGAAAAAGCCATGAAAATTCCTATAATTGGGACTACAAAACTAGGCACAACTATCACTATTGTCAAGAGTATGGATACATCCCTGAAAATTGCATATGAACACATTTTAGTGGAAGCTACAATAGATGGTCGAGCCAAACTACATGCTTCAATTGTTTGAAGATTGGTCACATTAGCAAGCACTACCCAACAAGGTCAAAGGCACCCAACTCAGAGTTCAACAAAGGAAAAGATAAGGTAGATGTTGAAGACATCAAAGGAGAGATGAATAAAACATGGAAGAAGAAAAATAGAAGTAGCACATCCAATGGAGGGATCACTTCACCTAAAAGGTCAAGTTGTCACACTTCATCCAACTAAGCAAAAGAAGGTATGTGGGATTGATATTTAAATGTTTTATCATAGATCAATTCCAAGACTAAATTAGTATTGAAAAGGATAGATCAAAATGAATAGAGATGTAAAGTTAAAACTTCAAGTTTTCACAAGTGTTGCCCAGTAAGAAAAGTTATGCTTAGATGCTGAGTAAAGACCTAGTACATGCCAAGTTGTTTGTCACAGTTAGTAGGAGTTGAGGTAGTAGTAGATGCCAAGTGAAGGGAAATTTGTATTGAAGCCGAGTAAGGGAAAATCTAATATATGCCTAGTAATTGGAAATCAATGAAAATCAAGTGAAATAGAATTTCTTAAGAAGTCGAGTGGACAACTGTATAAGCACTAAGCATTAAGTTCTATGAAATGAAGGGTATATGGTCACATTTTTTTAATCATTTTTCATTATCGCATATATAGAGCAAGAGCAAGAAGAGCACAAAAAAAATTTCCAAGTAGAGATTGAAGCATTTGTGAAGATTCTAACCAAGAATCAACATCATTTCATCAATTTGAAGGTATTTACACTTGTGTCAAGCTACACAGTTAAGCTATTTCTATGTGTTAAAACCCTAGATTATAGAAATGGCCTCTAGCTCTAGAAAACCCTAAGAAAGGAGTTGTTTGAAGTCCAATTGGTTAGTAATGAAGTTAGGCAACTAGATTTTAGACCTATTCCCAAAGTTGCTTACAAAAATGACCCTGCTAGAGCTTTATCTGTGATTCCACCTAAAGTGGCGATGGTGCAAGATGTGCAAAGATGTTACAATTGCAAGATTGGTGCAATAGGTGATATGTAAATTAGGGAAGAATCTAACAAATTGTGTGAGAATGGAGTTTTGAAGGAAGAGTTTTGAATTGTTGAGGTTAACCCATGCCCTAGATTTCCCTATTGTATTCAAGATTGAATGGGTAAGAATTGTGCCGAGTAGAATCCATGATGGACACCTATGGTTAGAAGATGGACCTGTTAAACTATCTAAAAGAATTATACATAGAGTAACTAGGTACCCAACCCTAGAATGGCCAAAAACCTAAAGGAGTTATTCTAAAGAAGCCATAGAAAAGAACACTAGTGTGTATATGAGCAATGTTAGTATGCTAATAGAAACCAAATTTAAATAAAGCTTCTACAAACTAAACAAAATTCATAAACTTCAAGATAGACTAAGATGAGCTCTCAATTGAGAATATGAGCTATTAATGGGCACTCTCAATGAGAAGCTCTCTTGTTGAGTGGCTTTGTCTAAATAGATAGGATGTGTGCTCAAGCGTATGCTTCAAAAAGGGCTTCAAATGGAGTTGGAATTTGGGTGTGAGTGTATGGTTTTGATGTAAAATGGCTTCTTAAAATGGCATTATGACTTTATTTCATGGATTATGTTAAAATGGCTTGGGAGAGGATTCCTTAAATAGGCAAAGGGGTTGAGGGATCAAGAGATAGGATGCAAGGATGGGAGAAATCTTATGGAAGGTTTAGATTGAATGAGAGGAGAGCACATGGATTGTGCTTCCTTACAGCCAATCAAGGAGTGACACATGTCATAGGGTAATTGGTTAGAGCAAGAGGGGTTGAGGGGTCAACAAAAGAGGCTCAAAGCTCATAAAGACCCTCATAATAGCTTGTAAGAGAAATGAATGGGCTTGTAAGAGTCATTTATGGCTTTGTGGGCTTCATAAAGTTTTATGGTTGGGATATTTGTGAGAGAGTTGAGAAATTTGACTTGGGTTGGATTAAGAAAATCTTAAGCTTGACTTAGGAATGTGCAAATGATTAAGGCTTGGATTAGGCTTGGGTTAAGATTAGATTAGGCTTGTTAGAGATGGGCAAGTGGATGTCATTTAATGAGGGTGGATGAAGGAGGAGATATTTGTTGGCTTTGGCTTGGGTTAGAAAGTCTTAACCCATGTTTAGGGAATGTGACAAGGTTGGGGGGGGATTAGGATTAGGGTCAAAGATAAGGATTGACATCTTCTAGAAGAGTCTAGGCTTTGGATAAGGATGAAGACTTTCTAGAAGAGTCTAAAACTTCCTAGGATGAGGATAAAAAAGGTTTTTTAGAAAATAAATAAAGTTTTATTTATTTCAAGGGTTTGGGTTGAGGAGATATTTATTAAAATATTTTTAATAAACATGAGGATTAATATTTAATCTTAATTAAATATTTTGAGTTGGGATTAAGGATAGGAAATGATGGGATTAGCCTTTAATCAAAATTAAAGAAGGATTAGAAGATTTTGGAAGAGGTTAGTGGTCTTAACGAAATTGGCCAAGTTTTGGGCAAAAAATAAATTATTTATTTATTTTGGGATTTTCGGTCAATTTATTAATTAAATAATTAATAAATAAGGAAATAATGTTTAAATAAGAGTTAAACATTTTTGGGAGGGATTCCTTAATTAAATATTTTTAATTAAGATAAAGGGATTTAATGGCATAAAAATAAATAAATAATTAATTAATAAATGATGATGTCATTAGGGACTTTTTTAGAAAATAAAAATACTTTATTTTCTAAAGGATTTAATTGTCTACGAAGCCATAGAAAAGAACACTGGTGCAAAATGGAACAAGAGAGAGATGACCATTGACACCATCCAGGATCCTCTTGTAGAATTTGCTATTAGAGTCATATCCCATAAATTTTACCAGTCTAGCGAACTCAATAGTGTACCTTGTATAGTAGTTGATGTGGGATACAAAATTGTTAAGAAGGATCATACTTATGATCTAGTTGAACTACAATTACAATAGATCATGGAAAATTTGGGAGCTATAAGAAGAACAAAGGGAGCTCAATGTAAATTTGGAGCAATTTTGATATGCACATTTTTCTATGTTCAAAATGAATTCCCCTCTTTTGGAAAGGTAAACTGGAATACAAACAGGTCAATAGTAGTCTAGGTGAATGAATACATAGAACAAATTGGGGCAAATTTTGAAATAATCATGACTAGCTACTTTGAAGACTTCAAGAAGTCTATGAAACAAAGAATCAGGATACCTATTTCATTAGTTGAGCAGCACATTAATGATATATTTTTTTTAGTGAACATTGATTTCACATACATCCAAGTAGTAGTACCAAGGGTAAGATGGTTGAGGCCACTTGGATATGAAATCAACATTATTAGGCATCTACAACAATCACTACTTTGCTTGTAGAGGAAGTAGATAAAAGTGCCCAACCCTTTGGCACTTATGATGTTGTAAGGTCCAAGGTAGACATAGAATTGAAAACTGCTTCAACCTTGAAGAAAAAGGACAAATTGGTAAAGAAGCTTAAGGAAAGATTTGGTGAAGGCACTATAGGAGGTGAGGAGGATGTTGAAGAGGAAGATGAAGATGAAGAAGAGTAGGATCAAGGGCCACTTGCATTAACTCAAGGTATGGGAGAAGATGTAGAAGAGGTAGAAGGTGTCAAGGAGGAAGCATAGGACAAAGAAGCACCTACCATGCCTCAACAAAAGAAAAGAAAAGCCACAACCAAACCAGTTTCCAAGCCAAAGAAAGTTGCAAAGCCTAGCCCAGAAAAGACTACTACAAGGGCTAGCATAAGAGCTACATCAAAGAATGCTAAAGAACAAGAAAAGAAGAAGACCACTAACTAAGTAGGTCTAGCCCAAAAGAAGAAGAGAAGAAAATATGTGGCACCTTTGAATCAGATGAAGAAATAACAAAATCTAATGATAATAGACAATTCAGAGTGGTAAGTCACACCCCTACATATGATTTGGAAAACATTTGTGATAACATTAGGGATAATGTAGACTTGTTCAGCTTAAAAGGTATTGATTTTCATAAGTTAAGTAGAGAAGAACAAAACATAGTGGAAGAATTAGTTTACATCATGATGGCCAAGTTCAAGAACACTCTACTTAAATTTGACAATACAATGCCTAAGGAGTTATATTCTATTGTAGAAAATAAATGGCATTATTGCCTCAATATGGAGAAAGAAATAAGAGAGTCAACATTGGCTTGAGTAATATCTGAACTTACTAAAGGAAAAATTAGTAAGGCAAATAAAAAGCATGGAAGAAAATTTGCCCCCAAGTACAAAGCCTTTATTGTACTATAGAATAAAATTGAAGATGTTGTGAAAAAGTCCACTCAAATGTGGAAATTGATTTATGGGCTAACAACTATGAAAGAAGGAGAAGTAGACCCCTTTGAGGGTAGACACAATGAGGAGGAAGAAGACAATGAGAAGGAGGAAGGAGAAAAATAAAAGGTAGATGTTACAGTGGAAAAGGAGACACAAAAAGATGAAATGGCAACTGCTAAGGAGCAATAATAGGAACAAAGTGTTTAAGACACACAATTTCCACCACCAAGTTCTCTATATGTAACTCCCACACCTACAGATACAATAATTGTACAAGATCTTCTTGACACTTTTGGTTAGAACATAAACCCATTGACTATAGAGGACCTTAAAAAGATCCTTCACTAGACTACTCTAGAATCATAGTTATATACTAACCTAGTCTTGGTGAGTGTGGAAGAACTATAGAAAGGTGTGGTTGATATAAAAAAGGAGAAGGTGAATCCATAAGAAACACCTTCACATATCCAAATAGCTACAAGTGGACAACCCCAAGAGCAAGCTACACAAGACACACTAGCTAGGGTTGATTCCATAGTACTAGACCCAAAAACTATCGGGGAGCAAGCAAAGGATCAAACAGGATAGAAAGATACCTCTATTCCTACTACACAAGGACAAGGTGCACCACCTCAAATCATAATAATTGATCAAGGAAGAACAAAAGAGGAGGAGACCCCTAAGGAGAAAGAATAAGAGGCAATATAAGCACTGATAAATTTTCCTACAATAGGGACCCCTATAGGAACAACACAACAACCAAGCACTGAAGTAGTACCACTTCAAATTTTAACACCAGGCTCAAGCTCTACCAAAGTTGCAAGGGTACTTCACTATGGAGACCCTACTCTTGATGAAGAGATAGTCATTCCTAGGTATGACTATAAAACCATGAATATAGATCAGATAAATGAAGTGCAAGAGGCACTAGAGAAGAAGAAGAAACAAGAGATACTCAAAAATGAGTACAAGAAAAGGAAAGCATTGATAGAGATAAAAAGACATCTTTTTAGATGCATTCAGCTTGCAAGTACTTGATGAAATCGAGCCAATTATGGAACAATTATCCAATATAGTGGACCATGTATAGAATGAAGACCTTGATACTAACACCAAACTATTAGAATGGTCTGAAAAGAAGTTCCAAATGAAAGTGAATGAAATAATATAAGGTGAAACAACACTATCTCAAATTGAGCTAGCCAAGAAGATTGAAAAGGTAAAATTAGTACTTGAGAACATATTGTCATTGTACTCAAAGCTGTGTGATCCATCAATTTTTACACAAGAGACTAGCCAAGGGATAATGAGCTTGGAGAGGATCCTAAAAATATCAAGCATGTAGCTACCCAAGAATCTAGCTTAGAGTGAGAAGCATTTTTTTACTACGCTTCACACACAGAAGGAATTAGCTATGTTAATAGTAAATGAGGTGAACATAAAGGCCAAATTGATAAAAATACAATATGTTATCACCCCTCACATGTAAGTTTTGCAAAAGGAACTGGCCTATGCTGAGAATGTTTTAAAGAAAGACCCCAATCTTTCTACACTAGAAGGCCTAGTTTACCTTGCATCTGAGACAATCATCCAACTTAAAGCACTAGAAATTACACTAGAAAATTGGGATGATGCTCTAGAGATTGTTATGGAGCTAAATAAATCCTTTTTGGAAAAGTATTTAGTTAATGTTTAGCACCCTTTGACATAAGTATAAAAAAAGGGACAGATTATAAAACAAAGGGGTGATAACATTTTGGGGGAGATAAATTAAATTTTTTTTTTTTTTTTTTTGAGTTTTGAGGAGGTAAAACTAAGGGGGGTATAAGGAGATACATTTTGAGAAATAATAAAGCCAAAAGGATACAATAATTGCAAGAAAAGATGTGTGAAAGGGGGAGCTAAAATAGAGCAGATAAAACAGGACAGATAAGAGAATGAAAGACAAGGCAAGACATCAGAATCAACATGAGACAAATTCAACATGAGAAGTTTTGGAGACAGAAAAGGAACATCAACTTAAGGGGAGATAAAAATTTTGAGGTATCTTCACAAAATTTTGAACAGTTTTGAAGTTTTGTACATATGTTGAACAAGATGTATATTATACTCATAGAGATCAGATTCATAATGTTTAGTTAAGTGTTTTTGCCACTCATTTCAAAGGGGAAGATTGTTGGTCTAAGATTGGTTTTGACAATTGAGTGTCAACACACTTAAGAAATTTTCTTAGTTGATGCCAAGTATAATATAGATGTTGAGTTATAGTATGTGTCGAACTAGAAATTCAAAAAGTGCTGAGTCATTCAGATGTCAAGCAGATAATAGTGTTGGGAAAGTTTTAGATGTTGAGTGACTAATAGATGCCAAGCCAGTATAGGAGTCGAGTGAACTATATGTGTTGAGTAAAGTATAGGTGCCGAGCAAGACTAAATTACTATAGGAGCTGAGCAAGATTGAATTACTATAGGAGTTGAGCAAGAAAAAATTCCTATAGATGCCGAGCAAGAAATAATTCCTATATGTGCCTATTGGAAATATAGATGGAGTAACTAAGAGGGAGGGGGGGGGGGGGGGGGGGGTGAATCAATTATCGCAAAAAAAATCCATAGATCCGTTAGATGTTTGATAAAACTATTTACTATTGTCACTCGATAAACATACATAAATTGTTGTAACTTGATAAATGTTGTGTATCTTATACTTTAATAAATCTTAAACATTCACTATGATTAACATGCAAGCATAAAAGAAATAACATGAAAATATGAGACAACCTGGAGCAGCCTAGGCTCAATGAGCTCATAGACCTAGCTATCCTGGCCATCTCAAACAATGCAAGGGAGACTGAAATGAACCTTCTGAATAATGCCCGCAGTAGTATGATTGACAACTTCAAATCAATCAAATGGCTCTTCCATGAGCTGGAGGAAGTTAAAGAAAGGGTATCCCAGATGGAAAGTTTTAAGAATAAGATAGGTAATGATAGCCAGGAGGACCAGGATAATAGAGAAAGCTTAAATGAAAGGAGATTAAGAAATATTGAAAACTACAACCACAACCTGGCAAGTCAGATGATTTCTCTCCCGAGCTTGATTAATGACAACATCCAATCCCTTGATGGTAAACTTAAGGACAGGGGCTTGCTGGTGGAGGAGGGAGGACAGAACAAGGATAAGGCTAGGCCAGATGATGACAAGGCCACAATATATACTCTCACCAGTATGGATCAGGGCATGAAGAAGGTCCAGGATCAAATGGCAAAGGAGCAACAAAAGATAGTTGAGGCAGCTCAGACTATGCAGGAAATGGAGAAGATAACTGAAGACTAGTTTTCTTGTCTTTTGTCTTTTTGTCTTCCTGGCTTTTGGCTTTTCGACAGGCTTTCTGTAGTCTGTTTTAGTTTGTTTGTTTTCTGGCCTTTCTGTGGGCCTTTGTTATGGGCTGGGCCTTAGGGCTTTTTTTCAGCTATTGGACCTTTGTTTTGGCTGGGACTCTTTGGCTTATTACTAGCCTTGTTTCTATAAAACTTATGGGTTTCAAGATCACTTAAAACCTGTTTATCTCATCAAAAACATGAAAATATGAGACACTAGATTTAACATGGAAACCCAATATGGGAAAAATCACCAAGTAACTAGCTACTAATTTTCACTCTTCTAAAGTGAGCCCTGTTAGGAGCCAACCTGGTTAAAGGTTACAAAACACACTGTTAGGTGTGACCTTGTTAGAGGATTTAATCACCCTATTAGGAGTGGCCTTGTAAGAGGTCTTAAAAAATTCAATAAAACTATCACCTTGTTAGAGGATTTCCAACTAGTTGTTAAACCAACTTTGTTAAGAGATTTTGAAATCACTGCTACAATGGTAAGAAAGTAACAATGAAATGACCTAAATGAGATGCAACTGAATTTTTGATTACAAATCTCTATTTTTCTTCACACTAGATCCTTCCTAATCGAATATTACTTTATTGCTCCTTAAGGATATTTGACCATCCTTCAAGTTCGCTCACACTTTCCTTCTCAAATAATCAATACAATTGCATAATCACTCATACATTAGAATCTCAACCTGACCTTTCATTTATACCATACAAATTATCAAGTCAGCCCAATTACAACTTATAATGACCAATAAACATTACCATAGTTGGCTGGAATCAATACTTGAAATAATTAAACTTCATTTCCAAAATTAACAAAATCTTTCATTGGCTGACCTTGCTCAGTAAACACTAATCTAGAAATGATTTCTTCTGTTAACCAAAAGAAGCTTGGTTAACACTGTGAACTTGCAAAAATCCTTTGGCAACTGAGAGAACTTAGTGAACACTAACTTTGACCAACTTTCCTTCATTAACCATGAGAGCTTGGTTAACACTTCTTTCTGTCATAATTTCCTTCGATGCCTGAGTGAGCTTGATAAACACTAAATTCATAGAGTAATCTCTAGAAATGCTTGGTAGACAAGGAAAATTGCCTTGCTGAACAAGTGAGCTCAGTAAGCACTATCTGATAACTGATATGACATTTGTGTAACATCAGAGACAACACATAGTTAGAAAATTGTAACACATAATCAACATAAGATTTTGTGCCCTCACAAACTCAAATGTAAACCATTTTTGAGCTGACATATGATGAATCTCAAAGGATTAAAAGATAAGATCAAATCTATTACATTCCCTATGTAATCAACATGCAACTAATCAGAAAATGGAAAGAATATGCAACCAATTAGAAAAATGGAAAAATTTGAGTGAGAAAAATGGATGAATCTCAATCATAGATTCATACCTAACCCTAAGTCATGAAACCTTTTTAAGGAGGTCAAAACCCCATAATTTAGTAGAGTGTGAGAGACAGTATGCATGAAGGGAATGCATGCAAGGAGTGAATGCTAGTGAAGTTTGAAAGAAGTGAAAGGGGTGAAAAGACTTAGAAGGACAAAATTGTAGTATTAGTTAGTAGATTAGTGAACATTAGAACAGAGCATCAACACTTCAAACAGAGTTATATCATATCAAGAAGGATCAGATCAGATTGGACAGAACAAGGATCTAAAATTAGCAATTGCAAATTGTAAGTCATCAGGTCAACACATTCTACTATACTCACTAGCCATTGTATTAGGAGAATTAAAATCCTATGAAGATAGTTTGGTTTAACATCCACATTGTAAATCCTTTAATAGGGTGACATTCCAAGTGAATTTTTGTAAATTCTTTAGATAGTCACTTTTAATAGGGTGTTAGAGCCTTTAATAGGGTAGGCATTTCATAGGGCAGACCATTGCTGATGGTCAAACTGTGTGACCTTGACAAGTTACATATTGCTATAGTGATAAGTTGTGGGTGTCATCCCCACCCATATTTTACCTTCTCATTTTGGAGTGTTTCTAGGTGATCAAATATTGTGTTGTCTATTTTCATGCATGCCTCTACTTTGATGTTAATAAGATATTTTTCATGCATGGATTGATTTGAGTTAAAAGGTTTTATAGCTTAAAGTTTGGTACTTCTAATTCACCCCCCTCTCATAAGTAAATCTTCCCACTTGTGAATTCCAACATGAAAGGTTATATATTATTAATGAAAAAAAGGATTTGTAAGAACCAACAACAATTGCATCCTATACCTTAAGACTGAAAGTAGAAGTAAAGTCTTGATTGCCAAAATCTTTTTGGATGAAATAATCTTTGGAGGAGATGAAGTATTAGGTCATTTTCCTAAATAAATGAGGAATGAATTTGATTTTTCTATGATTGGATAAATTAACTTCTTTATTGGAATCCAAGTACAATAGCTTAAGCATCAGAGCTATATAACTCAGTAAAAGTACATAAAAATATATTTAAAATATTTGGAATTGAATAATCTAAACCTATCAGTACATTGATGGTTATCAATTGCAAGTTAGCTAAGAAAGAATAATTAAAGGAAGTTAATGAAATATTTTATAGATTAGTTATTGGAAATATAAAATAAATTGTTCACAATAGACCTAACATAGCTCATGTAGTAGGAATCATTGCATGATTCTTATCATAATTGAAGGAGTCACATTTGACAATAGTTAAAAGAATATTCTGATATCTTAAGGGTACTTAAAGATTATGCCATATGGTATAAAAAATGAGGATATTTTTATCTTAAAGTCTATACATATGAAGATTGGGAAGGAAAAATTGATGATAGAAAAAGTACAAGTGGATGACCATTTTCCTTAGGAGACAAATTGGTTTCATGGACTAGTATGAAGTAGGATTGCATTTCATAATCAACTAAATAAGTTGGATATGTCATAATGGTAATCAATTTTCATCAATTTTTATGGATAAAGAAGATACTAGAAGGAATACAAGAAATAGTTGAAGAGCCAGTTGTAATAAATTTTGATAGCACTAGTGTTATCAATATATCAAAGAATCTAGTAATGCATTAAAAAATAAAACATATAGAAATCAAACATCATTTTCTAAGAGAACATGTACTTGATAAAGAGGTTATACTAGAGTATATTACCACAAAAGAAAAATTTACTAATAGGTTTACTAAACCACTACCAAGGGAAAACTTTGAGTACTTGAGAAGCAAGTTAGGGTTCAAAATCCTATTAGAAATCAAATAGGAAGAGGCATGTTGCATCAGTTCATGAAGAGTGTAAAAAAAATCATTTTCATGGAATGATGGAGGAGTGGGCTTCTTAGGGAGTAGTCTAGTAGGCGAGTGCACAAGTATAGGATAAGACATTATTATCAAGAGAGTTTATGTACAAGATTGACACCTTTGGCATTTCTACAAAAGGGGGAGAAAGTGAAGAACATATGAAGGAAAAGGAGATAGGAATGAAGTAAAGGAGGTAATTAGAATATCATATTGTATGGTGAAGATCAATTTTGGAAAAGTACTAATCTCATATAATTATGGTTTGTCATCAATGCCAAAGGTGGAGATTATTGACATAAATGATCTACAAGTTGTTGATGAAGACATGAACCTATAGATTGCATGTTCATTAGTTATACTACTTGTCATTGATGCCAAAATCTTTGGCATATTATTTAATCTTGTTACCATATCTTTAGATACAAGGAAGTTGAGAAGGGAATGCAAAAAAAATAGTAAGAGAAGACTTATTAGGTAACAATTGAAATAAGCAATGGGATGCAATGTTAGTGATGGAATTTCCTATCTGACTATCAAAGACTTTGGGAATTATCAAAATAATGAATATTCTATTGGAGTAATGTAGGAAAGTCAAGTCAGTATTAGGTTAAGGAAAAGAAGATTGTTTTAGAAGTTTCCACATGTAAGGATGGTATTGTGATCATTGAATCTAGGTTTAGGGTTTTCATGATTTGTAATATACTTAAGGAAAGAAAGAAGGAATTGGGGTATCATGATTGAAAGAAGTGTGGTTGAAAAAAAGGAAGAAAAGTAGAATCTATAGATATAGTGATTAGAGCATAGCAATAGTAAGTGGGTTGCAATCAAAGTTGTAAATAGAGGACAAATAATGGTATGCAATTATGTTAAAGAAATTTGAAGAATCTGATATAGAAAGATAATTCAAATTACACATCATTTTGATTTAGTTAATTTCTTGCCATTAGGACAATTAAAATTCCTTAATAGGGTGGCCCTAATTAGTCTATTGTAAAACCTTTAATAGGGTAGCATTCTCAAATTAGAGTGTTGAAATCCTTTAGCAAGATTACTCATAAAAAAGTAAAGACTGTAACAATTCCAGAGGAAAATCCTTTACTAGGGTACACCTAACAGATTTTTTAACCCTTAAAAGAGAAAGTTCCCAACTGAGAATATTATAGAAGAGTACAATAGTTGTGAGCACTAATCTTACACCATAGTTTTCACCCAAATCTAGTTTCCATAAGACAAATACTAGTGTCACTACTATGTGATTTCTTTTACCATTATGTATGAATGTTTAATGTGCTTCATTGATAATAGTTTTATAGGGAGAATTGAATCTTATTGATAACAACATTGAAAGATGTTAAAAAATTTGAAGTTGGTGATTATTGATTCACCCCCCCACATCAATAATCAAACTTATACCTATAACTTACCCATCCCTTATGACACGTTAAGACCCTTTAGCACCTATAGGATCCATTCATGTATATTACTCTCTACTAATACATATGAAGGATCATTTTAGCACTCATGTACCCTAAAGACACACTAAGATCCTTTTTGACCACTTATGGAACCTATGACCCCTTAAAGTATTCTAATAAACATATGGCATGTATATATGACACATGTAACATGTATGACCCTTATGACACATATGTTGTTGGAGAAATTGATTAATTGTGTATTGTCTTCGATGTTACACAAAATGTCATGTTATTATCAATCAGTGAATACCAAGTACACTTAGGCATTAAATACAATTTTCTATGTCTACCGATCATTCGAGAGTTTACCTAGTTTAGAAGACAATTTCTACCAAGTTCACTCAGTTGTTAAAGGAAAGTTTGTGAAAGATGAGTGTTAAACAATCCCACTCAATTAATGAAGGAAATGTTGGATGGAACTAGTGCTAACCAAGCTCACTCAGTTACCAAAGGAACTTTGTGAGCATGTAGTATTGATTGAGTTCACTTGGTTAACATAGGAAAATCATCTCTGAGTTATTTTCTACCGAGTAGGGTTGGCTAATGAAGGATTTTCTTATTTTTGCATATTAAGTTCAATTGATTTGTTTGTTGGTTCTGGTTGACTAGGAAGATGAATTTTTCTAAGTTGTATTGAGCCGACTTGACAATATGAAAGATATAAATAAAAGGTCAAGTTGAGGTTAGAAAGTGTGAATTATGGGAGTGCATGGATAACATTTGAAGATCTAATGATGCTAAGAGGAAGAAAATTAAAAGGATGAGTAGAATATCCTTGTGAAGCTAAAAAGATATATTCGATCAGGAAGGATCAAGTACACAAGCTGGAAGTAAGATTTGTAATTAGAAATTTAGTTGCATCCAAATTAGGTCATGTCATTTTTACTCTCTAACCATTATAGTAGTGATCTAAATCTCTAAATAGAGTTGGCTTAACAATTATTTGTAAATCCTCTAGCAAGGTGGCCGTTGTATTGAATTGTCTAAAGACTTCTAACAAGGCCACTTCTAATAGGGTGATTGAATCCTCTAATAGGGTCACACTTAAAAATGTGCTTTGTAACCTTTAATAGGGTTGGCTCCTAATAGGGCTCACTTCAGAAGAGTGAAAATCAGTAACTATTTACGATTTGTGGTTTTTTCCAAATTGGGTTTCCATGTTAAATCTTGGTATCATATGTGCTCATGCTATTTCTTTTATGTGTTTGAAAATAAGTTAAAATAGTATTAATCATAGATAACATCTTAATATTTTCATTTTGAGTGTCTGCTAAACAATTTTAGTGTTTACCAAGTTATAACAATTTACAAAGTGTTTGCCAAGCATCAATAGAGTTCAGTTTCAGAGTTTTTTTTGTACGAACATCTAAGAGATATGGGGTTTATTTTAGTTGTAACTAGTTCACCCCTTCCCTCTCAATTACTCCTCTTATATTTATAACAATTGGTATCAAAGATTTTGGTGCTTGCAAAAAAGGTTTCAAGGAGCTAAGCTAAAGATCAAGATGTCTTATAGAAGAGAGATTTCCAAGTTGAACCAAGACAACTTTGTATTATGGAAAGGATTTATGAGGTTACATCTAACAACTATCAATGATTCAAGTTGTAAGTATCTTGATGTTGAATATTAAATTCCCATTGGAATATTATCAGTTGAAGACATTGCTAAAAAGAAGAATCATAACATCATGATGATTGATACTGCGTCTGCTCTTAGTTATGCTAAATATGATGAAATAATGGACTACAAAACAACTCATGCAGTGTGGACAATATTTAAAGATAATTATGGAGGAGATAAAAATTTAAGAAGAGCTAAAGAAGAAATTCTCAGAGGTCAATTTGATCAAATGAAAATTAGAGAAGATGAAAATATTGCAAAATAGGTAGAAATAATCAAAGCAAGTGTGAGTGCAATCAAAGCATCTAGAGGAGACATTGATGAAAAAATAGTTGTATGTAAGGTACTCAAAACCCTTTTTCTTATTTATAAAATTAGAGTGTTTTATATTCAAGAGATGAGATGTGATCCAAATAGAAATATAACTTTGGAAGATTTTTAGCTTTTGAATTGGATAACTATGACAACTATGTTCCTAGTCTAAAGGTATTGAGTCTGCATTTGAAGCCAAACTCTCACTCAAGAAAAAGAGTAAGAAATCAAAGACCAATCAATTGGGAAGTGAAGAAGAAATAGAAGAAAGTTCTGATAGTGATCTTGAAGTTGTTGAAGCCCTACTTGCAAAGAAATATTCCAAAGATAGAGGAAAGTACAAAGGCAAGATACCTCTAATCTATTATTCTTGTGAAGAAATTGGTCACATTGCTGCTAGGTATCCAAATAGAGAAAACAAGGATGACAAAAAAAGTTTCAAGTACAAAGGCAAGAAGGAATTCAAGAACTACAAGGACAAAGGTAAGAAATCTTGTTTTATGGCTAAAGATTCTGATAATAGTGAAGATCAAATGGTATATATTGCTTTAAAAGATGAATCCAATGATGAAAGAGATAAGATGGCACTTATATCTTATGTTTTCAAAAATGATACATGGATTATTGATAGTGGCCACTCACATCATATGATTGGAGACAAAACAAAGTTTAAACATATGGAATACTATGTTGGTGGTAGTGTGAGATTTGGAAACAATGAACCTTGTTATATAAAAGGAAGAGGATGTATTTCTTTGACCAATGAACTTGTATGTGATAATGCTTATTGGGTTGGACTAAAGCATAATCTATTGACTGTGGCATAGTTGAATAGCATTGGATTCAAGGTATAATTTATGAATGGGAAGGCCAAACTACTAGATGGAAAAGGAAATTTGGTTGGATCTAGAAAACAAACAAAAGGTAACCTGTTTTATCTTGATCTTAGTGAAAGTTCATGTTTTATTGCTCAAGTAGAAGAAAGCTAGTTATTGTGCAAAAGATTATGTCATGTAAACTTTGATAATCTAGTCAAGATAAGAAAATATAAAAGAGTAAGAGGTAGTCCTAGCTTGAGGAAACCTAATATGGGTCTATGAAAAAATTGCTAAATTGGTAAGATGGGAAAGACTAGTTTCAAAAGAAAAAAACTACCATTCTGAAGAAGTCTTAGAGCTTGGGCATACAAACTTATGTGGACCTATTGGAATAGAAATTTATAGCAGAGAAAATTTTTTCATTCTTTTTGTTGATGATGATTCTAGAATGATGACTGTAATGTATCTAAAAGAAAAATCAAAAGCTTTTCAAAAATTCAAAGGGTATTTGGCAAGAGTAGAAAAGGAAACTAGAAAGAAGTTGAAATGCTTAAGATCAGATAGAGGTGGTGAATTTATCTTCAATGAATTCTACATTGAAAAAGGAATTAAAAGACAAGTATCATCCCCTGGTACACTAGAGCAGAATGGTATAGCTAAAAAAATGAACAAATCCATGATGGATTGTGCAAGAACATTAATGATAGAAAAAGAATAGAATGTTGAATCAAATACTAGAAGGAAGCCATCAATACAATAGTTCATACCTTGAATAGAGTATAGTTGAAGAAAGACTCAAACCAAACTCCTTATGAACTATGGTATGGCTAGAAACCTAATGTAAGTTACTTGAAAGTATTTGGTAGCAAATGTTATATTTTGAAAGAATCTAGAAAAAGAAAATTTGATGTCAAAGGTGATGAAGGCATATTCCTAAGATATTCCTAGAAAAGTAAAGCATACAAGTGTTTGAATTTGTCTACTCATAAGATCATAGAAAGTGCATATGTGAGAATTAATGAGTTTGTAGAAAAGAGTGAAGAAGAAAGCAACAAAGAGCCTGAGGATTAGAAAATATTTGTTTACTATGAACCTAATACCCTACCAAATCTATCTAAATGAAAGAAGGCTTCACCTCTTGAGTTTCCAAAATATCTAATAGCTATCGAATTGCAAATAATGCAACCCAAGTCATAGCCTGAAGGACTTGAGTCATAGTTAGAAGCTATCAAGCTAAAGAAAACTGAGTCTAATGGACTCGAGTCACAGACACTAGGACCCGAGCTTGATGAAATCAGTGAAAATCATTCCAAATCCAAAGAACCTATATTAGCAAGATATGTTAGAAGGCATCATGGACCTAATCAGATCATTGGAGATCAATTAGATGGAACAATGACAAGAAAAAAATTGAAAGGTACATGTTTTCTTGCTAAATTTGAACCTAGAAATGTTAAAGATGCTTTGAAGAATGAAAGTTGGATTAAAGAAATGAATGAAGAAATAGAATAGATAGAGAAGAACAAAACTTGGACTCAAGAGAAGAACAAAACTTGGACTCTTGTTCCTAAAAAAAATGATAAAAATGTAATTGGCACAAAGTGGGTATTCAGAAACAAGCTAAATGAAGATGGTGAAGTTTCCAGAAACAAAGAAAGGTTGGTATGTAAAGGCTATTCTCAAGAAGAAGGTATTGATTATGGTCAAAATTTTTCTCCTATAGAAAGATTAGAAGGTGTTAGAACTTTACTATCATATGTAGCTCACAAAGGATTTAAAGTTTATCAAATGGATGTAAAATCTGCATTCTTGAATGGAATTCTTGATGAGAAAGAGTACATTGAACAACTTGAAGGTTTTGTAAATCCTAGCAAAAAGGACATGGTCTACAAATTACACAAGGCATTATATGGTCTCAAGCAAACTCCTAAAGCTTAGTATGACAGACTTCATAACTATTTGTTATAGATTGGTTTTCAAAGAATAAATGATAATAGTAGTTTGTATATCAAATAAGGACTAGACAAAAGGATTGTGTTGGCAAAAATATTTTTTGATGATACTTTATTCACAGGAAATGATGACTTGTGCAAGGAATTTATAGAAGAAATGAGTAAAGATTTTGAGATGTGTATGTTTGGTGAGATAAAATTCTTTGTTGGATTGTAGATTCAATAGAAGAAAGATGGTATCTACATTACTCGATCTAAATATATTAAGGAGATACTAAATAAATTTGGAATGGAAGATTCAAGATCAATTGGAACTCTTATGTCTACTTGACATAAGCTTTCCAAAAATGATGATTCTAAAGAGGTAGATCAGCCCACATACAGATCAATGATTGGAAAATTATATTATGTAGTCCATACAAGGCCAGGTATTGCATTGGCAGTTGGTATGGTGGCAAAATTCTCAAAAAATCCCAAAGAAAATAACATGATGGAAATTAAGAGAATCATGAGATATCTAAAAGGTACTGAAGACTATGGTTTATAGTACAAAATAGGAGGCAATTTGGATTTAAAAGCATTGACAGATGCTGATTGGGCAGGAAGTATCAATGACAGAAAAAGCACTAGTGGTGGAGCATTCTTTCTTGGTAGAAGACTAGTGTCTTGGATAAGAAAGAAACAAAATTGTATCTCTCAGTCCACACCAAAGGTAGAATATGTGGCAACAATAGTCAATTGTTCTAATATTGTTTGGTTCAAACAACTATTGATAGGTATGAAGGTAGAGATCAAGGATCCATTAGTCATATACTGTGATAACACTAGTGTAATCAATATATCAAAGAATCCAGTGATGCATACCAAAACAAAACACATTGCTATAAAATCTCATTTCTTGAGAGAATTGGTGCAAGATAAAGAAGTTAGATTGGAATATGTAAATAAAAAAGAACAAATTGAAGACATATTCACCAAGCCATTACCTAAGGATGCATTTTTGTATCTAAGAGGTAAGCTAGGGGTCATTCCCCTATCTGAAGCTCACTAAATGAAGTTTAGTGATGCATCAAATAGAGCATTGTTGAAGATAATTTAGTTGGTGCAATATGTACAAGGGCATATTGGAAATGAATTAGTACTTGAGGTACATTATTATTCACTGAACATTGTCTTTGGCATGAGATGTCAAAGAGGGAAAAGTTTACTGTCATATCTCATAGAAATTGTGTGGAGAGTTTGCTGAAAATTTTGTAAAACAAAAGAGATGTCAATGAAGGAGAATGAGCTTTGTAGAGTTTTCTATTAAAATAAGTCTTCTAACAGAGGGAGAAATTGAAGGAAGAAAGAGTTCACATTGATAGAAGGAGTTCTCATGGTTGAGAATTAGAATGAAACCAAGGATAACTCCTCACTTTATTTTGGCTCCAAATTTTTTAATGTATTATGACATGTTGTGTTTCCATCAATGCCAAAGAGGGAGATTTTTGGAACAATTGATTAATTGTGTATTGTCTTTGGTGTTACACAAAATGTCATGTTATTATCAGTTAGTGAATACCGAGCTCACTCGGGCATTGAAGACAATTTTTTATGTCTACCAAGCATTCTAGAGTTTACCTAGTTCAAAAGAAAGTTTCTATTGAGTTCACTCAAGCATCAAAGGAAACTTTGTAGAAGATGAGTGTTAATCGAGCTCACTCAGTTAATGAAGGAAATGTTGGATGGAACCAGTGCCAACCGAGCTCACTTGGTTACCAAAGGAACTTTGTGAGCATGCAGTGTTGAATGAGTTTACTTGGTTAATGCAAGAAAATTGTGTCTAAGTTAGTGTCTACTGAGTAGGGTTGACTAACAAAGGATTTTCTTATTTTGGCATATTAAGTTCAATTAATTTGTTTGTTGGTTCTAGCTGATTGAGAAAATGAATTTTTGTAAGTTGTATTTGAGCCGACTTGACAATATGAAAGATATAAATAAAATGTCAAGTTGAGGGTTAGAAAGTGTGAAGTATGGGAATCCATGGATGAAATTTGAAGATCTAATGATGCTAAGAGGAAGAAAATCAAAAGGATGAGCATAATATCCTTGTGAAACTGAAAAGATATGTTCAATCAGGAAGGATCAAGTACACAAGCCAAAATTGAGATCTGTAATTAGAAATTCAGTTGCATCCAAATCAAGTCATGTCATTGTTACTCTCTAGCCATTATAGTAGTGATCTAAATCTCTTAACAAAGTTGGCTTAACAACTATTTATAAATCCTCTAACAAGGTGGTAGTTCTATCGAATTGTCTAAAGATCTCTTACAAGGCCACTCCTAATAGGGTGATTAAATCATCTAACAGGGTCACACCTAAAAATGTGTTTTGTAACCTTTAATAGGGTTGGCTCCTAACATAGCTCACTTCAGAAGAGTGAAAATTAGTAACTAGTTACAATTGGCAGGTTTTCCCAAATTGGGTTTCCATGTTAAATCTTGGTGTCATATGTATTTATGTTATTTATTTTATGTGTTTACAACTGATTTAAAATAATATTAATCATAGATAACGTCTTAAGATTTTTGTGTTAAGTGTTTTCTGAGCAATTTTAGTGTTTATCGAGTTACAACAAGTTTCTAAGTGTTTGTCAAGCATCAATAGAGTTCAATTTTAGAGTTTTTTTTGTATTGACATCTAATGGACTAGTAATTTATTTTAGTAGTAATTGATTCACCCCTCCCCTCTTAGTTACTCCTCTTATATTTCCAACATATGTAACATATTTTTTTGTATTAAGATAGTTTAACTAGCCAATACACCACATATAGTCGACAAAACCAACAAGAAAACAAAAACCAACCCCCAAAACTATAAACACTTACAAAATTGTGGGAGGTGGCCTATATAGAAATTAGCTTATTATCTAACAATATCCATTAGAAACTAGCATGAGTTTTCTTAATATTGTACCCAAGGTACCATTTACAAGAAAAAAATGCTATCATTTCAAAAAGAACTGCAATATTAATGAGCTTTCTTCTATGGACTTTGTTGATCAGTATGTGCTCAAAGATTTTTTGTAGTTGCTTCATATATACCTCAACTTTGATTGCTCCTTATAGGCCAAAAGTCCTCTTTCTGATGACTGGTTTCTCCAGTTCCACCATCTGGTTCCAAGTGTCAGTTCTCCATTTGGCTAGTGAGATCATTAATTTCATCTTGAGTAAGAAAACTTTGTTAACTATCAATGTATTTAGAAGATTTCACTTCATCTTTTTGTATTAACAAGGTTCCTTCATAGGCCAATTTCATAAATCTGATTTTTGGGATATCCAAAAAAATAGAAACTTGTGACATTATGTTAAAATGTATGAGTTTAAGATTAAACTCAGTAGGACATCTTCTAACTTTTTGAAATAACTCTTTGTTCTTGTCTTTCCAGAGAAGCCATAAAATTTCTCCAATGAGCACAAACTAGATCTATTTTGCAAAAAATCAAAGGATTCAATGTAACTAACAAGGACCCCACTCCATGACAATTTAATTTTCTTACTTCAATCAATAGGTAAACCAAAAAAGAAAGACCATATTTTTTTTTCATAAACACAATAAAAAAAGGTGTTCAAATTCTTTAGTTTTACTCCACAATTTACACTTGACAAGTTCAACATTAATGGATGATAGGACATAACCAACAACAAGGTCTTTAATAAGGAGAAGACATCTAAAATGCACAATCATTTTATCATAGGGACCTTTCCAAAAATAGCAAAAGAAAAAATGTCAGTTTGGGAAGGGACATTCAAACCCCCAACACTGAGTCACTTGTGTGAGGACAGACTGGTCATTGTTAAGTAATCCATAAATCTTCTTAGTAGAATTATCTTTAAGAGGAGTACCATCAACCCAAGTAAAAAGCCTACTATATTCATCACTATTAATCATTTTTCCTATTTTTTTTTATTAATCACCTTGGAAAGAAGAGTATTTGTTTTCTTTTGAGAATTAGGAATTCCAAATTTGGTAGAGATCTCATCCCACGATCCTATCTTGTTCTCAATAAGAAAATAATTAACAATAGACATAGCTTTTTTATTCCATTTCTTAGTAGATAAAATTTGGGTATTGAGATACAAACCCCACCATATTGATCTATCAGTAATAACATATTTATGAGGGCCATCAATAGCACCCCTACAAGAGATATACTTTGTCATTTGATACTAGTGTTTACGCTTCTTGATTGTTGATCTTTCAATATTGTTCCTCAAAAGAATCTTCCATGGTTCATTCCCCCATAAAGCCTTATATATCCACTTGGTTACAAGAGCTATCCCATGTGTATTGATATCTCAGCCCAAGACCACCAAGTTTCCTTAGTAAACAACCCCAGTCCCATTTTACACAATGCGTCCTCTTGGAACCCATGCCATCTGACCACAAGAATTCTTTTAAAATATTGTCAAGCATGTTATCCTAATACTTAGCAAACAACCAAGTAGAAGAAAAATATAAATAATGGGAGGAGAGCACTTTCTGTACCAACTGGACTCTCCCAACAAGACACGGGGAATGAGTTTTCCATTTGATGTTCTTTTTATGGATCTTGCAATATATCCATTCCCACATGTTAGAAATATAAGGAGCTAAAGTAAAAGGGATACCAAGATATCTCACAACCTTCCTAGGACCAATGCAGTTCTAACCCATATTTCTCAGCCATTTGGGAGAGGTATCTGACCACCCCAAAACATAAGATTTCAAAGGTGCTATATTTTCTCTAGAAGCCAAATAGAAAAAAATTAAGCTATCTATGGTCTTAGAAAAATTCTCTTCAGACAAGTTCCAAAAATAAAGTTGTATCATCAACAAATTGAACATTGATAAATTATTTAGAGTTAGGGAGAGTGATTCTTTCAATGGAATTGCCAAAAATTTGATCTCTAAGAATATAATGAAGGGAATCTCCCATGATCACAAAAAGTGAGGGGGTAATGGGACACCCTTTCCTTATTGACCTTTGTAAAAAAATAGGGCCAGACATTTCCCCATTCACATCTATTACAGTAGAGGAGTCTTTGAACATAATTTTTATCTATTTACACAATAAAGAAGGGGAACCAAAATCTTTGCGCATACAAATAACAAAAGGCTAGTTCACCCTATCATATGCCATTTCAAAGTCCAATAGTATCATTGTTGCATTTTGTCCATTAGCCTTATCCCAATGCAGTCATTCCCAACTGGTTATAAGATTTTATAATATGTATATGCCCTTAATAAAGCTAGTTTGAGTAACTAAAACAAAATCCTTATGAATTTCATTAATTCTTCTAGCTAATACCTTGGTAATGATTTTATAAGATAAATTTAGTAGAGTAATTGGTCTCCAGTTCTTAACTAGAGATTTATCCCCATTTTTTATCAACATCTTTATGATTCCTCTATTCACTTTAATCCCCAAGGAACCACACTCAAAAGAACCATTGTAAATACCTAACAACTCCTCACCAATCCAATCGATGTTATCTTTATTAAACTCTTTTGTGAGCCCATCCAATCCTAGAGATTTCTCATTAGCCATAGATCTGAAGGCATCATTGATTTCATCTAGAGAGATACATCTACTAAATGTGTCATAGTCCAAGGAAGAAATCTGTTTTGGGATAATGTTCAAACACCCTTTTAAGGACTTATTTTTCTCTTGTCTAATCTCAGATGAAAAAAGGTTAGGATAGAAGTCATAAAAAGTCTTTCTAATTAGATTGGGGTCATTAGCTTTATCATCTCCAATTTTCACCTTCTTAATAAATTCACTCTTTTGTTTGGCCCTAATGATATTGAAAAAGTATCTTGACCTTACATCCTCATCTCTCAACCAATTCATCTTGGCTCTAATTCTTTGACCTTGAATCTTATATCTTTGTATGACTCTCAGTTGGTTTTTGGTAGAAATTAGAGTTCGTTCTAACTTGGTATCTTATCCTTTACTTTGAAGTTCCAATTCAATCTCATTAAGAATGTTTTGAAGCTCATTTTCCCTCCTATTTCTTTCAATAGAAATATTTTTACTAGAAATTTGGTAAATCTTTCTCCAAGCATCAACTAAGGCATCCCATTAATCAACTAGCCTCAAGGACTAAGAGTACATCTTAGAAAAGCAACCATTATAATAGCATTCTTAGTATAATAATATTTTAAGAGAGAATAATTCAACTTGAAAATCTTAGATCTAGACATGCCAACCCTAGCATCATTTCTACGGTTAAGAAGAACCACTATGTGAATAGGAGAATAGTCAAAGAGGGTTGCAAGGGACACAACAACATGAGAGTGTCCTCCTCTTGTCTAAAATGAGAAGAAAGAGGAGCCCCTATTAAATCTATCCAATCTACAAAAGAATCTATTCTCCCCTGGTTGTTACACCAAGTGAACCAGATATCCTTGAAATTCTTTCTCTATTTTTCAAGAGGATCAATCAAATTAAAACATCTTTTAAATTTAAACCAAAAATACTATTCATTCCCTTTCCAAGACATTTTTAGTCCACCTTATTTGTCACATCATTTTTCCACCATTTTAAAATCACCAGCAAATAGCTAGGAAGCCTTAGGAAGGCTTGTAGAGCACTAGTTCCATAGTTTGTCTCTTTCCATATAGTCATTAGGGGCATAAATATTGCAAATACCAACTACTTCACTATCTCTCCTAAAAGTCACTCACAAGGCTCTCTAACACAAAGAACTTCCATGACCTAGAATAAAATTAGACCAATTAGGGCTAATAAGGATATAAATACCTCCTTCACCCTCTCATGATTGGAGTAGAAACCTAAAGCCTTATCCCATAAAACTCTCATCATACAAGAAGCACGAAAGCCTTCCACTTTAATTTCTTGAAGACAAATGATGTCTTTGTCTTTAATTTTGTTAGACCAACTCCTAACAAAGTATTTCCTATCAACCATTTTAATCCACTTAACATTCCAACTATGTATGTGCAACATGGAAGACATATTATTTGAGTGTAGGAATTTGATTATTATACAACCTATTGAATCAATTAGGGATGCCATTCTTACTACTATCATTCTTGGACAAAGAGTTCCTCTCATTTACTTTCCTCTTTTTTCTAACCACTTCTGTAAAGGGCTCTCCTGAATCAAGGGATAGTTCCTTTGGGGTCTCAAGTGCTAGGCTATTATTCTCTTTAGGGTTTACTATATCTCTTTTAATACTCTTTTCTCTCTCATTAATAGATTTAATGGCCAATTTATGAGAATTCAATTTGTTGGGGATGTCTTTAATACTACCTTCTTCAATACCATCATGTCTTACCATAGCAAGGGTTATGGGACGAGTCTCACAAAAACTTAGTTTCTTGTGCCCAAGGAAGATCACAACAACACCTCTATCAAAAAAAAGGATTGGAGAGACTTACAATTTCACCTCTATTAATAGATTCAAATTCAATTGTCTTGTCCTTTGGTTTGGCTTCAACCATTAAAGGGTTGTCTTCATTTGCTAAATTAGATTCTAGGCTGGTTATCATAGGATTGAGAGAACCTATTTTATGTTTAGATAGATGAGATCCATTAATGGGTTGGTCCACTATCACTTTAGCCTTATCAAATTGAGGTTTGAGCACTGAACAATATTTTTAAAGATGCCCTTTAAGCTTGCAATGGAAACAAGCATGAAGACTACCTAACAAAGTAATTTCCCAAGAGAAAGTTTCTGCTTCAAGTTCTAATGAAATGATTTATGGGAAATCAACTTCTAGAGTGAGAGATAAGAGGACTCTAGCATTTAAATGTAGTAGAGAAACCCTAGATTCCTCAACTTGTAGAACAATGCCAAGTGGACTTAAGATTTGAGGGATGAAAGGCCAAAGTTTTGCTTGAAGGTTTTTAATCTCCACACAATTAGGTGTAGATCTCTCCATAACTTTCTCAAAATTACCATTGGGATACCATGAAAATGCACATAATAGAGAGTGACTAACATTCCAAAACTCTTTTTTTGACACTCTTTCTTGTATGTTATGGCTTTTTAGAAAAATATTAAACAAACCATTTTGAATCATTCTACAAAACGTAACATGAATTCTAATTTTTTTTCCCCAAATTATATTTAACCACTCATCAAAATATTTTCTTGAAGGAAAAATTTTATGATCTAAAAAAAATTTATGATCTAAACAAACAAAGAATATGGTAATATTTTTTCAACTAACTTTGTTCTTCCCTACATATTTTAATCATGTCTTTATTGGGAGACATTGTAAGAGTTTTCAAACAAGAAGTTTCACTACCATTGTTTCCCTCTTTGGCTCCATCTCTGTCTCCTTATCTATTTCCATCAGTTACGACTCCTCCTATACCTCTTCAGAAACCTGCAATAAATTTCTTTTAAAAAATGCCATTGAAAGTAGTAGAACTTGGACACATTGACATAGAGTCTTCTGCAAAAACTTCCTTGCACAAAGGATTCTCACTGGTATTAACATTATTCTTATGCTTGATAATTCCATCATAATCAGATAATCCTAAGCCCTTCTCATTCTTATCATTGTTTGACACATTTTGATTGCACTACATATGATCATTAACAATAACATCAGTATCTACTTGTATATCTTCTGGGTTTCTACCATCGTTTCCCATTTACCCTAGCTCACATGAGTGAGCCATAGCGGAGGCTAAGGGATCCCAACCCACCTTGGCAAAGAAAAATAAAACACACAAGAAACTACAACAAGGAAAAACAAAACACAAAAACCAACAATGACAACACTCATGCACAACTAAGGAGAACACAAAAGACACAACAAAAATCCGACACTCTTGCATGCACTCCAAGGTTCAAGAGGTGTACGAAGTTACATAGCTTTTTTCCTAAAATTAGAATTTATTCTTGAAAAATCATATATGTAACATATTTTAGATTTTAATATTAGTTTTAACTGTACACCCACTTGTAGTTTTTATTAGAAAGTACTTGATTTTTAACATTTAGCTCACCTATTACCCCTAGATGATTATACATAATAGAACTGCATCATCTATTTTTTAGATAAAATGGATGAGGTGAGCTCATTTTGTCTACTAGTAGGAGCATTTTGAAAACCAAAAGTATCTTCTACAAACTTTTAGAAAACCTAATAGTTAAGATCAAATTCAATATGATAATGAGAAGAACAAGTTTCAAACACTTTATTTCTCCTCAAATAACATAGCTTCAATCTTTCAAACAAAATTTTCCCAATCTTTATATTAGGATTTGAACTAAAAAATGAAACATACATTTCATGTTGTTGTATGTCCAACCATGTTTTGTAAGATGTTCATACTAATTATCTATAACCCTATGTCTAATAACATCTCTAGTGATTGATGAAGGATGAGTCTTATCATTCCAAAATGCTATTAACAAATTCTTGATTTTATCAAAAATCCTATTAGAATGAGAAAATCTACACATAATTTCCCAATTTCCTTCCAAAATGCTATCATCTAAAAGCATAATCCTCTTAATACATTTTGATATTATTTTCCTACTAAAACCAATCTTAGATAAAATTGAAGATATTTATCTATTTCAGAGTGTATTGTTACCAACAATAGATTTCAACATTACTCTTCTTGTGACGGTCTTATCTTTAGGTCCACATTAGTTACCTATAGAGCTCAAACCTTTCCTAACATTTTCAATAATACCACATTTCAAGTTTTTCCTATAAGAGTGCGAGTTTATAATTGGGTTTGTTCAAGTGTTTCAAGATTATCGAATTTAGTCATTTCTTCTCTTTCTATCTTATTCAAAGCCCTCTTCTTAGATATTGGACTTAGGATTCAATATTGGAAAGTGATTTTAATTTCTCCGCATCTATTGCATGTAAATGATCTAAGTTTATATAAGTGATTTTTCCTTTTATAGGTTGAGCTAGTTTTATGTGTTCATCCATACCAATAGGAGAAACTAATCTTGACCCTTCTTCAACTTCTATTGCTTAGGTTCTATACTATCAGATCCTAAACCTTCTCCAAAATCCATTTTTTCAACTTGGTTTGACACTCCTTGAGCTTTTCCTTCATCTTAGTTGCAAGCTACTCGAACAATAATTAAAACATATTAGAAAAAATTAAAGAAAATTGAAAATGAAGACATTAATTTAGAAATGAATACCTTCATTTTTTTGGTAATAATATGCCAACAATAATATTTCACATTTTTTTTGTTCTCTATTATGTGACCTTTTTCTTGTTGATTTAGTGTGCCTTCCTTTTGTTAGTCCAATCTTTGTTCTTCAAAAAAACTCTTTTGGAAAAAATGTGAAATACAATATAGATATGCTTTGTTTATAACTTACATTATTTATATTTTTCTCTTCTATAATAGAGAATTAAAGAAATTTTGATTTATTTTTTAAAATTAAAGTATTCTTATTTATATCAATCTTTTGAAAAATAAAAATAAAGGATTGACTAGGGGATTCACATGAAGGGGTCAAAAGTGAAGATTTTTCCTAAGCCTATGTTGTCGATTAGTTTCCAAACACTTAGTCATTTGCAAGTCATTTAGTAGGAAAGATTACAAGGTCATTATTGCAATTGAGTTATCTAGTAAAGGCCGAGAAAGTTACACTTAGACCAAGCAGAACAATGATTTTTGAGCATTTAGTAGAGACCAAGAAGATAAGAGAACCAAGGATAATAGTATGAGCTGAGTAATTTAATGATGACAAAGCATATTGAAAGTTATCAAGTGCCAAGTCCACATACTTATAGAAGCCAAGTAACAACATACATGACCAAGCATTAGATGCACTCAAGTGCCAAGGAATATAGTTTTGTTATGTGAGTTTGTAATGACACAAACTCATATGTGAATCATTTTGGCCAGTATTTCTATGAGATTTAATATTTGTAGAGACAGATCAAATTCTATTTAATGTGAAAGGGAACATGCATGTGAAGGATTCATTATTTAGATCCAGCAGAGCAATCAATTACAACAGCAAAGGAGTGAACATATTTATCAGATTAGGAGAATGAGATAATAGACAAAGGAAAGAGGATACCCAAGATTAGCTTATAGAGCATACCAAGAGTCAGGTACTGAATCAATTATTTTTTAATTGAGATAGGGAAAATCTCTAAATAGAGTTGTCCTAATAGGCCTATGTGAAACACCTAACAAAGTCATTACTTTATTGTAAGTGTCAATACCTCTAACAAGGAAAGACCTAATAGTCTTTTAGTCTTTAACATGACATACCTCTCACCAAGTAATTCATATTTTATGACCAAATATTGTAATCTTAATAGGTTAACTTTATTGTTGCAACAATGAAGATTTGTGGGTTTCATCCCCACCCTAGTTTTACCTTCATCTTGGAGTGTTTCTTGGTAACCAAATCATTGTGTTATGTGATGAACTTATTTTATGTTTCAGAATTATAGTTTTAATGATGAATTGGTTATTATTTAATGAAATTAATTTTAGTATCAAAATTTTAAGATCCTAATTCATCCCCCTCTTAGTATCTTGTTTCCCACACGCACACACACACACACACACACACAACACACATGTATAGATATATATTGCAACAATTGGTATTAGAGCTTAGTTATCTTTTTAGGAAGCTTAAAATCTTGAGAGACCAAGATCATGGAGATGGAAGTATACAAGATGGAAAAAATCATTGAAAATCAAATAATTGAAATATAGATCAGGTTGCAACAATTAGAGACAACAAGAGAAGAATTGAGAAAATCCCTTAAAAGGAGAAGAGAGATGGCTACACAACTTAATGATACTAAATACAAAGAAGTCGACATAGAAGGTTTGCTAGCTAATAGAAAGACTAGTTACAAAGATGGAGTAATGAAATAATTACTAGAAAAGAATAGTGCCCTAGTGAAGGAAGAAAAAGATTTGAAGACATAACAAGAAACCCAATCTGTCATACTACATGAAGATATTGAACAAAAGAAAAAGGCAATAGAAGATAAGATTATGACTTAATTAGACAAAAAGAAAATAGCTAATAGACTTGAAGAAACATCATTTGAAGATTAGAAGCTTACAAATACTTAGCTTGATATGATAAATTAAATAGTGATTGCAAATCAAGAAGCATACAAAAAGGATTTGGAGATCACAAACCTAAATTTACAAAATGAGCAATTGAAGAATGATTTAAAACATGAAAAGCTCATAGAAAGGATGAACAAACCAAATGAAGCAATTAAACATTTTGAAGACATGATGAAGTCACAAAGAGAAATAGACACATATGGACTTGGATACAAACAATCTTCAACTACTGAAGGAGAATCATCCAAAAGTGGAGAACAAAGGAATAGAATATCAAAAGGTAAACCTACATGTTATTACTATAGAAATGTTGGACATACAACAAGCATTTGTAGAAGAAAAAATGGTAAGAAAACTTCTAAACCTAAGCCAAGTGGTAATTATTCTAAATACAAGAAATTAGGACATCAAGATCATGAATGTAGAACAAAGAACAATGATTCAACTAGAAAGGTATCTAGATTCCAAGGTCACTACTATAATTTTCAAAAGTATGGACATAAGGCCTATGAGTTTAGACTTAAGAAGAAATCACAATGGTCACCTGAAAAACAAACTCATGTAGCAAAGAAAGGAAATTGTTGTGAATGGGATTACAAGACATGGTATAATTGTCATTACTATGAAGAATATGGACACATCCCAGAGAATTGCTTCGGGACATATTTCAAAGAAAACTACAAGAAATGGTTAAATGGTGAGATAACATGCTTTAGTTGTCTTAGAAAGGGACACATTAGTAAGAATTTCAAAATCATGACACTTGTACCAGCATCAAGAAATGTAAATGACAAACCAAATAAGAAAAAGACATGGATAGAGGTAGTAAGAGTTGGAAGCAGTAGAATAGAAGACACTATGATCACCCAATCTAATATATTTGGTGACCACACCACATCTCATTGAAAGAATAGAGTTATGTAGGAGCTATATTATTGAAAGCTATATTTTACATCAATTCCTAGCATTAAAGTGTTGAAAAGATATATTTGCATAATTGAGAGATGCATGACAATGTTAGATATTCACTAAGTACTAAAAATCAATGGTACAGTCTATATTGAATGAGTTCTATGGTATAGACTGAGTGATTAGGAAGCATCACACACACTAATCGAGTGAGTTGGGTATGATGTAGTGCTTAATGTTGATCGAACAAAAGTTAAGGTCGAGCCTAGTTGTCATACACTATCTAAATACAAGGATATTTATTGTAGACCTAAATTGAAAGATTGAAGGTATATATTGAATTTGAACAATTATTTTTCTTACCTAATGATCAAAGAGTTCAAGAGAAGATCAAAGATGATGTAAAAAACCAAAGTAAGGAATTATCAAATTTGTGAAAAGAAGTAAGTATTGCTCTTTTTGTTGAGTAATATATTTTGTGAAAATATTTTATTGAAAATCCTAGTTCACAATGGTGTCTAGAAGTGAAGTGGCAAAGGATAACAATGCACAAATCATAAGGAATGATCACAGGCCTCCACCAAACTTTAGAAACATAGTTAATATTGAAACCCCTATTGATAATAATGGAGTGCTATCATCTATTCCACCTAGAGTCTTGACTATGCAAGACATTAGATCATGTTATCAATGTAATATCAGAGAAATTGGAGATTTTGAAATTAGAACAGCTTATGACAAGTTGTGTGTAGATGAAATTTTGAAAGATGAATTCAAAATCATTATAGACAAAGGATTGAATTGTGCCCTAGATTTTTCCAAACTTTTCAACAACCAATGGGTAAAAATTGTTCTAGGCCAAGTTCACAACATGAAAGTATGGTTGGAAGATGGGAAAATAAAGATCAACAAAGAAATTATTCAAAGAGTAACTATTATATGACATTGGATCAACCTGAGAGAATAAGGAGTGGCACATGAACAAATTTTAAAACCTAACTAAGTCAATATGAAATAGACGTGGAATGTTAATAAACTACATTGAGGATCCACTAATTAAATTTGTTGTTCATGTGATTACATACAAGTTTTATCAATCTAGCAAATTGAATAGCATGTCACGCATTGCAATTGATTTGGGATATAAAATTATGAAGAAAGATCATGAATATGATCTTGCCAAGCTATAGTTATGAAAACTTATAGAAAACTTGGAAGTAGTCAGAAAAAGCTAAAAATACATCTTGTAAGATTGGATCCCTATTAGTTTGTATATTTTTATTTTACATAACTATTCCCCTACTATTGGAAGGATTTGATGGGATAGAAATAGAACTGTTTTAGATAAGCTAAAAGAACTAATACAAAGATTAGGAGATAATTTTGAAGTAGCTATAGACAACTATTTTGATGAATTCAAAACTAAAATGAAGAATAGGATGAGGATTCCAAAATTAGTTGTAGATAAAAATTATGATGAAATTTGTTTCATTATGGACAAGGGTTTTGTGTATGCACAACCAAATATACCTAGGGTAGCATGGTTAAGACCTATGTCCTATGAGGTAAATGTGGATGAATAGCATGTCATGCATTGCGATTGATTTGGGATATAAAATTATGAAGAAAGATCATGAATATGATCTTGCCAAGCTATAGTTATGAAAACTTATAGAAAACCTGGAAGTAGTCAGAAAAAGCTAAAAATACATCTTGTAAGATTGGATCCCTATTAGATTGTATATTTTTATTTTACATAACTATTCCCCTACTATTGGAAGGATTTGATGGGATAGAAATAGAACTGTTGTAGATAAGCTAAAAGAACTAATACAAACATTAGGAGATAATTTTGAAGTAGTTATAGACAACTATTTTGATGAATTCAAAACTAAAATGAAGAATAGGATGAGGATTCCAAAATTAGTTGTAGATAAAAATTATGATGAAATTTTTTTCATTATGGACAAGGGTTTTGTGTATGCACAACCAGATATACCTAGGGTAGCATGGTTAAGACCTATGTCCTATGAGGTAAATGTGGATGACATATCGACAACTATCACTACACTATTGGCAAAAGACATAGTTACTAGTGCCATGCATTTTTCCACATATGAAATAGTTATTGCCAAGATAACTTCTAAAGTTGGTACATGTAAGGCAGGTAAGCAAAGAAAAACAAAAGTTCTCAAGGCTAGTCAAACTAAACAAGGAGAAGGGTTAGGACAACACTCTAAAGCCAAGGAAGGTAAAGGCAAAGAACTTGTAGTTGTGGAAGAAAAACCGTGAAAAAAAAGAAAGGTTGTGATTATTGCAGCTAAGCTAAAGGAAGACTTTTAGAAGAACATGCAAGAAATAGTGACACCATCAAAGCCAAAGGGAAAGGTGTTCATCACAAGAAGGATGTGAATACAACCTACTTCTGAGCTACTACTAGGGAGCCCATCAAAGAAGAGAAAGTAGAAAGATGTACAAGAGAAGCCAAAGGAACTAATAGTTGCACAAGAGAAAGAGGAAGATGAAGAAATGACAAAGTCTAATGAGACTAGTAAACTATAGATGGTAAAGGTACTCTCTCCAATGACTATGAATCAAGTATGTGAAAATTGATTGAATCAGATAATATTTTGGCTCTTAAAGATTTACAATGTGATTATCTAAGAAATGAAGATCAAGATAAACTTGAAGAATCTTTAATTAATATGTTGATCAAGTTTACACATACACCTATGGAAGTGGAAATTGGAATTCCTATGGGATTGTATAATAGAGTAGATGCCAAATGGAAATGGGCATTAACTGCAGAGAAGCAAATAAAAAATAAACCATTGGCACACATCATGCTAGATTTGGGAAAGATACATATGTCTATAGCCCTTAAAGATTCTATTAAGAAGATTATGCCAAGATATAGGGCATACAAAGTTCTAAAGAGAAAAGTTTCTAAAGTAGAAAAAGAAAGTATTGAATTCTTGAAAGAAGTATTTGGACTACAAACTTAAATTGTAGAACTGAGGGAAAGCCAATATGGTACAAATTCTAAAGAAGAAATGTAGGAAGTGGCTAAGTCTGTAGTAGAAATGGAGGAACTTATCAGTGGAGTTAAATTTAAGGATACTATCATAATTAAAGGTGACATTGACATCTGTCCACCTAATCCAAATATACTCACATAAGATAAAATTCAAAGATTCATGAATGACTCAAGCAAACTCTATACAAATTCAATTTTTTTTTATAGGTAATTGAATATACAAAGCTTGAAGTTAAGAAACTTGATAATGTGATAGTCATACCAGTTATAAAGGCTAAAAGTGTTGACCAAATTTTGAAGGAAGAAAATTATGAGAAAGTCTCAAGCGCACAGTCGATAGATGAAGTAATTACACAAAAGAAGCAAGAGGCTACTCAAGATCTCATTCAAATTTCAAGTACAAAGGTTGCAAAACCTACACCAGTGAAACCTATACAACATGTGATATCTACACTAGTGCAATAGCCAAAGGAGAGATCAAGTGAGAAAGGGAAACAATTACAGCTATCACTACTAAGTGATACACCTTTAAGATCTCAGGTTATGACTCATGAAGAAGAGGATGTTGATGAGATAATAGACCTTAATGAGGTAATTACATTACCTACATATGTTTTGAATAATCTTACCCTAGCTAGAGAAAATGCATGAACTGCAAATCTTGTTGTGTTGAAGGCCAAACAAGAACAACTAAAGAGAGAACATAAGGGAAGATAGATATTTTATACTGTTAGAGGCATTTTTATAGATTCTTTTTTCATTAAATATGTCAATCATCAGCATATAATTTTGGATCAACTAGTACATGTAGTTGATAGAGTTTAGACATAGGACATAGAAAAAAATGAGAAGTTATTACAATGGTTTGAAATAATAATGGAGCATAGAGTTTTGCAGAAAGTCTTGCATGAACTTGTATAGTGACAAGCCAATCTTTCTATAGCCATTATACAATTGGAAATAGTTTTGAAAAAAAAAACTCTTTATATTTGAGATTGTGTGATGTAAATTTCTTTACAATAGATACTCAACGATCATTACACTCATTACATTCAAGCACAAAGACTAATGTTCACTCATTGAGCACGAACTCAAGTTCAAGTTCATCTTCATTTGATGAACTTACATTTACTCAAACAAGGCTAGCTAAGCTCACAACTAAAGATGCAAAAATAAGGACCAAGTTGGCATTAATTCAACTTTAGTTATTGTGATACATAGAAATAATTCAGATGGTTATTTCTATCACCAAGGAAATTTTGCAGAAAAACACACATTTTGCACACATTATAGGATTTATTGACCTAGTTATCAAGCTAGAGATTCAATTTCAAATTTTGGAAAAGGTACAAGAAAGATGGAACCAAGGCTATGCTAATATTGTAGCAAGTTATTAGAATTATTTTGAGAAATTTCAACTCACCCCAACAACCCTAGCTACCATCATTGACAAAAACAAGGGGGATATTAAATAAATGAAGGATGATAATTGACAAGTGGTAAAAAGGGAGAAGAAACAAGGGGGAGTTACAAGTAAGAGAGTTATGAAGAAGAAGATGTCAGTCAACAATTAAAAATTTTTGGTCTCAAGGGAGAATATATTTTTGTAAGGAATGATTTCATGACAAATTATTTTTGCCACTAATGTCAAAGGGGGAAATTTTTGATCTCTAAGCCTATGTTTCCTATTAGTGTCCAAAAACTTAGTCATTTTCAGTTCATTTACTAGGTAAGATTACAAGGTCATCACTATGACCAAGTTATCTAGTAAAGGTCAAGAAAGTTACACTTAGACCAAGCAGAACAATGATTTCCAACCTAGTAGAGACCAAGAAGATAAGTGAGCCAAGGATTATAGTATGAATCGAGTAATTTATTGATGACTGCGCATATTTACAATTATCAAGTGTTGAGTACACAAACTTATAGAAGCTAAGAAACAACATACATGACCGAGTGTCACAAGCAATACAGGTTTGTTATCTGAGTTTATAATGGCACAAAATCATATGTGAATCATTTTGTCCAACATTTATATGAGATTTTATATATATATATAGGCAGATCATATTCTTTTTATACATCATTAGCAAAAGGTGATGATCCCTAGATAAACAATTTAACCAATCAAAAAAGGGGACATGAATGACAAAAGATGATGAAGTTTAAATTGTTGATTAAGATCTAGAAGTTTCACATGAAGTCTATTAAAGGGGGATTCTAAACCTAGAATCATATAGATGATGAAATGCAAAAGGGAACACACATGTGAACGAGTCATTAGTCAGATCCAGTAGAGAGAGAAATTAGAGTAGTGAAGGATTGAACATATTTATCATATTAGGAGAATCGGGTTATAGACAAAGGCAAGAGGAGACCCAAGATTAGCTTATAGAGCATACTAAGGGTTAGGTACTAAATTAGTTATTCAATAATTGAAATAGGGCAAATCTCTTAATAGAGTGGTCCTAATAGGCCTATGTAAATCTCCTAACATAGTCCTTACTTTATTGTAAGTGTAAAGTTGTCTAACAAGGCAAGACCTAATAGTCTTTTAGTCTTTAACAAGACAAATTCTCACTAGGTAGATCATATTTTATGGTCAAACATTGTAACCTTAATAGGTTAACTTTATTGTTGCAACAATGAATATTTGTGGGTTTCATCCCCACCCTAGTTTTACCTTCATATTGAATTGTTTCTGGGTAACCAAGTCATTGTGTTATGTGATGAACTTATTTTATGTTTCAACATTATAGTTTTAATGATGAATTGGGTATGATTTAATGAGATTGATTTTAGTATCAAAAGTTTAAGATCTTGATTCAACCCCCTCCACCCCCCTCCCCCCCTTTTAGTATCTTGTTTCCCATATATATATATATATATATATATATATATATATATATATATATAAGTTCTACTTGTCATTAGTGACAACACTTATTCAATTCTGTATGGTTATCGAGCTCATCACTTAGTCTCCAGTGTTTTCCAAGCAATCTAGTGATAACCAAGTTTCACAGTTCATATTGAGCATTCCAGAAGCTACCGACTGAAGACAAATAGTGTGCAGTCTAGCAGTTATCACCGAGAAGATAGTGGTCACCAAGCTTTGTAGTATTTACTAAGTCATTAGTTACTATGATGTGAAGCCAGTGTCAATCAAGTAGTGGGATGAGTAGTGTTTATTGAGTGCAAGCAAGGTAAACATAGTATTCAGTATCTATCTAGTGACACTATATCTGCCAAGTCTCCAATGGTCATCAAGTTCAAAGCTATGTTGTGTGATTAGTATTGACCAAGCCTCTACTTCTACCAAGTGCATGATGATGTTGAGTAATGCAGTGGATGCCGAGTATTAGAAGTTCACCAAGTCAGCTTACAGAACCTGAGTTTCTACGATTTGGTTGACTCAGTAATATTTTGTTTACTTGTATTTTAGCCAACTTTGTAATTGTAAATATTGGAATGGTATATATATGTGACGTATTATATCATACCAATGTATCAAGGAATGTAAGAATGCATAATGCCAAGTAATGTTTTGAGAAGAGTGAATGTGAATCAGTAGTAGAGCAGAGTATTTAGCAAGGTCTATAAGGAGCAGTAAAGTTATATCTATCACAAGAGATGATCTGTACTTCAAGGATCTAATCAGCAATCAAGTTGTAAGTTAGATCTACTATTTCATCCTAATAGGTGAATCAGTCTTAAATCCTTTAATAGGGTAGACTTAACAGTCTTTCTTTAAATCTCTTAACAGAGTGCATGCTTCATTGTATGTTTGTAAAACCTCTAACACGGTGGATATAGCAGTCCAAATTTCTCTTAATAGGGCAGATCATCAGAAGTGGTCAATGAAAGCCTTAATAGGCCAACTTTATGCTATAGTAGTGAAGTTTTGTGGGTATCATCTCCACACCAGTTTTACTTTCTATTTGGAAGGTTTCTGGGTCACCAAATTCTGTGTTCATGTGTCATGAATGTTTATCTTTCAGTTTCTCATGCATGTAGTAGATTAGATGAATTAATGGTGAATGGATTATGCTAATTAAGTGCTGAATTTATGAAAAGTTTTGAGGTTACTGATTCACCCCTCCCCTCTTAGTAACCTAGCTAGTCTTGATTATTTCCAACAATTGGTATCAGAGCTTTGTGGTTCTCAGGATAAAGTTTGACATCTTGAGCAAAGACCAAGGACAATGGAGATATTTAGACTTGATAAAGCTATTGATAATGAAAAGCTAGATCTAGAGATAGCCATAGCTCAACTCAAAGAAGCAAAAGAGAATCTTTCCCATTCCCTAAAAAGAAGGAAGGAACTTGCAAAACAAATGAATGACCACTAGTATGTTGAAGAAAAGATTGTAAGATTTTTTCCCCTCAAGAAATTCAGATGAAGCAAATGAGGTAATCAAAGAAATCCTAGAAAAGAATGGCTCTCTTCAAGAAGAGGTAAGAAAATTGAAAAGAGAATAGGAAATTCAGTCAATAAGATTGTGTGAAATCTTGGAACAAAGAAATAAGGAAAATGAATACTTGGAGGCAAGGAACAATGAAACTCAAAATCAATCCCTTCAGCAAGAAAGTATTATCCATTAGCTCTCCAATGCAAATGAGGAAATCATGAGTCTGAGATCTGGAAATGAAAGGTTAAGAAATGACTTAATCACTAAAAGACAAATCAATGAAAGATTGAAAGTTGATCTAAATTTTGAGAAGCAACTCAATGAAAGAATAATGAAATCCCAAGTAGACATGGATCAACTAAATCAACAAAGTGAGCAGAATATTTATAAGAAAAAGGGTAAAGAAGGACTTGTATACAAAGAAGAAGGTGAATCCTACAAATAAGGTGTTTAAAGGAATCAAAGACCTACTTACAATCACTATGGTAAGATAGGTCATACATCTAACAAATGTTGGAACAATGGAAAGGAAAAATTCAATGGAAAATGTTACAATTGCAGTTAGCATGGTCATAAAGTTAATGAATGCAAGGAGAAACCAAAGTTTGAAGGTAAATGTCACAAATGAAAGAAGAAAGGTCACAAGGCATTTGAATGTAGATCTAAACCATTCAATCCAGCTAAACAACTTGTCAAGGCAATATTTGGTTGGTTCGACAATACTTGGTGTAAATGTCATTATTATGGAGAATATGGACACATTGGCATAAACTGTGCAAGACATCACTTGAGAAAGAAGGATACAACAATAAGATGTTATACATGTACTAAACTTGGTCATATAGCTAAGAATTGCATGAATATAGGTAGAGTTGAAGATAAAAAGAAAGCTAAAGCTAATAACATCAGGAAGTAGATGAGACAGTAGTGGATTCCCAAATCTACTAAGCAAACTAGTTCAAATGATGGTCATGTCACTCAAGAAGTGGATGACTCCACCATTTCCAATTAGATTCTTAAAGGAAGAACTAGAACTATATCTTCAAGTCATATCTCGAGTAGTTTCAATGAAAGGAAGTAGAAGATCCTAATCAATATTTTAGATATAGAGGGATCACAAGAAATCAACATTCATCGAGTAAGATCAGGTCATACTGAGCAAGGTTGGTCATAGACTCTACCTGAGCTAGGTCGAGAGTAATAAAAGTTTTGTTCAATCACAAGCTTCTACTGAGCATAGTGAGTGGATGACAGTCTGTCACACACTATGTAATTATGGCACCAAGCATTAATTGAAAATTTTCATCAAAAGGGGTAGAATTTGACTTCATTTTTCACTGTGACTTCAGTATACCTAGAGTAGAGCAATTTCCAGTGCATCTAAACAATCTCGAGTGAATTTGTAGCAAAGATTTTTTGAAGAATTTTCTCATTTACCAAGCAACCATGGCATCCAAAATTAGTAGTAGCAACAAGACAAAAAGAGGTTCTAAGATGTTGGTGAAAGGCATAGAATGGAAAGCACCAAATTTCAAGTTGGTACCAGTAGTTGGGAAGTCACTTGACTCGAATGGAGCTCAATCATGAATTCCTCCAAAGGTACTCCTTATTAACAATACTTGCACTCATTTTAAGTGTATTGTGCAAGAAATTAGAACCCTAGAGATGTATAGTGCCCTAGGAGAAATGTGTGTTGATGGATCTTTGAAACTCAAGCATAAGCATCTAGAGGTCAAAGGATTAACTGATATCCTTCATCTACCGAGGAATTTCAAATAAAGTGGATTATTTATATTCTAAGCTGTGTGCATAATGGTCAGTTATGGTTAGAGTAGTTTGTGTTGATCATGAAGAAAATGATTCATAAGGTCACAGGTCTCCCTATGCTTAACAAGGCTAAAACAACCAAAACCCTTGGTCAGGAAGAACTTCAAAAGAAAACCCTAGCTGAATGGGATGACAGAGGTCTAAATATTAGCAATGTATTTGATGTGGAACTAAGGTTTGGAATTCACATCATTGCACATAAGATATATAGCTCCAGTTGATTGAATAGTGTGTTGCGTGAGGCCATTGATTCGGCATACAAGGTTGTGAAGAAGAACCTAGAATTTGATCTGTCAGATTTATTGTTGAAATAGCTAAACAAGAACATGGATAGCATCAGGACATCAAAGAACAATCCCTGTAAATTTGGTTCTTTGCTAACTTGTCTTTTCTTTTATGTTCAAAAGTTTTTCCCATCCAAAGGTTTAGTTGTATGGAGGAAAGATACTTCCATTTTGTATCAGATTAATGAATTCATTGCAAAAATGGGTGAAAATTTTGAAAGTATTATGGATAATTATTTTGAAGTTTTCAAGGAGAAGATGAACAATAGTTTTTGGATTCCTCCTAAACTAGCTAAAGATTATAAAGATGATGTATGCTTCATGGTTGATTGTGATAAAATTTATATCTAGGTAGTTAGGCCTAGAGTTGCACGAGTGAAACCTCTTCCATATGAGGTTAACATTGATGAGACAAAAGACATTATTTAAGCCCTAGTCATAGAGCTAGTAGACCCAAGGCTACCCATCTTTGGAACCTATGAAGAGGCAAAAACTAGAATAGAGCTTGAGATCAAGCTACCTCAAGTGGTAAAAAAAGGTAAAAGGAAGATAAAAAAGCTAAAAACTGCAAGTGCCCCTCTTATGCTTACTGAGGAAAAAGGAGAGGATGAAGAAAAATCAAAGGATGAAGAGTAGGAATCAGAAAAGGAGGAAGTTCCTGTAAGAAAGAGAGGCAAGGTGATTATAACCAAGCCACCCAAGCCCTCCATAGCTATTTTTTCTAGGAGATCTAAGAAGAAAGGAGGCAGTGAAGTTGTGCTTATTAAGCCCCCTCTCACCTTCCAAGAGAGATTGAAGCAACTAGAAGAAGGTGCTAGTATTACAAAATTTAAGGCATTAAAATTTGAATCTAGAATAGATGCAAAGAAGATGTAGATTGAGGAGCTAGTGTTGTCAAAGATAGGAAAATGGAAATATTCCCTAGATCAAATTACCCCATAGAATTCCAATTAACTATTAGAAAGGTTAAAACCAAGATGAGAATCTACTACTCAAACTGTCAAGGACATATTTGAGCAATCTTTGAGACAATTGCTACCAAATCTTACTAATACAAAAGTTAAGGCAACAATGAAGAAAAATGAAGAGAAAATGATGATGAGATTTCATATTTGTTTGATTTTGATCAAAGATATTGAGCATGTAGTTAAAGATGCTATAGATATATGGAAAAATGTTTATCATTTACATAAGCCAAGTGAAGACCTAGTTGAGATCAAGGATGATGATGATGATAGTGATGATGAAGAAGATACTACACCATGTGTCACTTTTTATGTTGAGGATTATCAGGCATTGAAGGATGATGAAGAAGAGAAAGAGGAAGAAGCTGATGAAGAATATAAGGAAGGAGATGAAGAGAATGATCTAGTGAGGATAGCTACACAAGTTATAGCATATCTTCTTCACTCTTCACCAAAGACTGCTACATCATTTGGCATGGAGATAGCTTTAGAAAATGTGATTGCAACTTCAATAGACACATCATCTATTAAATCACTATTTGCCCCCTCTCAGCTCTAGGTAACATTGATGGAAGTGTCATCCACTTCATCCACTAAGTTGTAGCCCTCTTCTTCAGCTACTGAGTTAGGAACTTCATCAACAACATGTGCAATAAGTTCAACATCCTATTCTATAGTTTTATCTACTACAGCGTTGTTTGCACCAATTTTTGTTCCAATAAGTTCTTCTATTGCAAGTCCTTCAGTTAGCACTCCACCTATTATTACTTCAATTTTGGATAGCACAACAATTTTGGATTCTTTTAGCACTCCTACAAGTATTTCTTTAGTTGGTCCTATTCAAGTTTTTATAGCTCGTCCAACTATGTCTACAATTGTCTCTATTCCTAAGTCCAAGTCAGTAATGTCAAAAGTAGAACCAAGGACACCCCTAAAACTTATGCTTACTGGAAAGGAATTTGATGAAGATATAGACTTGAACAAAGAGATTGTAATTCCTAAGTTGGATCTTGATACTACTATAGTTGAAGAAATGAGATTGGTTAGCCAACTTTTGGAACAGAAGGCAAGGCAAAAGTAGTTAAGAGAGGAAAGAGACAAAGAATTTAGAATAATTGAGAGTGGAAAGAACATTTTGATAGAAGCTATAGGCATGTATGTTGATTCTAATCAAAATATTTTGCTTCAGTTGGAAGAAGCAGTTAATAAGTTCAATGAAGATACATCTAGTCAAGAAAATTTAATTGAGAAGGCAGAGAAAATGTTTGATAATAAAGTGCTTGAGCACATTGCTCAATAGATTGCCATAAATTAGGTAGAACTATCCTCCATTTTGGCTAACATTGAAAATTCTTTTACAAATGTAACATCACTATTTTCTAAGCTATGTGATGTTACCAGGTTCACTAGGGAGGTAAAAGAGAAATTGAATAAGATTGATGAAAATATGAAGACCAATGCTCAAAGGTTGTAGCTTGAACCTAGTTCAAGCTCATCACATCACATTAAGGTGAGATTTCTATCAGATATGTAGGCTAAACTACTGAGAGAGGAAGCAAGGATGAAATCCACATTGACAGACATCCAAAACATGATCCTTCTAGTCATGGACACAATGCAGAAAAATATTTCATATTCAAAGTCATTGGTCCATGATAATAATTTTTCTATTGCAAATCATTTGATTAAACTCTTAGCAAAGGTTCAAGTAGCTCTCCATACTTGCAAAATTTTCCAAGAGAACTGGGATAAGGCATTAGCTCTTATTCTCAAGGTACATTTTGAGTTTCTCTCACATTTTGGTGTCTCTATATGAATATATGGTATAACTCTTTGGCATTGTTGTCAAAAAAGGGGGAGTAAGAGATTTTGTGGAGAGACAAAGGGGGAGATAATAGATTGATATATGTACAGAATAAAAGGGAGAGAGACTATGCATATATTATGTCTTATGTATGGGGGAGATATGTGCAAATGTATATACAATAGCATTACAAAGATAAATTTTGAAAAATCAAAAATTAGAATATCAGTGTACATAAGTCTTGGCTTATAATTATTTTTGTCACTAATGCCAAAGGGGGAGATTATTGGCATTATATTTGTCATTAGTGACAACACTTATTCAATTTTGTATGGTTACTGAGCTCATCACTCAATCTCCAATGTTTACCAAGCAATCTAGTGATGACCAGGTTTCATAGTTCATACCGAGCATTCTAGAAGCTATCAAGTGAAGATAGATAGTGTGCAATCTAGTAGATATCACCAAGTAGATAGTGGTTACCAAGATTTGTAGTATTTACTGAGTCATTAGTTACTGTGATGTGAAGCCAGTGTTAACCAAGTGATGGGATGAGTAGTTTTTACTGAGTGCAAGCAAGGTAAACACAATATTCAGTATCTACCGAGTGATACTATATCTACTGAGTCTCCAATGGTCACCGAGTTTGAAGCTATGTTGTGTGATAAGTATGGACTGAGCCTCTACTTCTATCAAGTGCATGACAATGCCAAGTAATGCAATGGACACCAAGTATAAGAAGTTCACCAAGTCAGCTTACAGAACCCGAGTTTCTACTATTTGGCCAACTCAGTAATATTTTGTTTACTTGTGTTTTAGCCAACCTTGTAATTGTAAATATTAGAATGGTATATAAATGTGATGTATTGTATCATACCAATGTATCAAGGAAAGTAAGAATGCATAATGCCAAGTAATGTTTTGAGAAGAGTGAATGCGAATCAATAGTAGAGCAGAGTATTCAGCAAGGTCTATAAGGAGGAATAAAGTTATATCTATCACAAGAGGTGATCTGTACTTCAAGGATTTAATCAGAAAAAAAATTGTAAGTCACATCTACTGTTTCAGCCTAATAGGTGAATCAGTCTTAAATCCTTTAATAGGGTATACTTAGTAGTCTTTCTTTAAATCTCTTAACAGAGTGCATACTTCATTGTATGTTTGTAAAACCTCTAACAAGGTGGATCTAGAAGTCCAAATTTCTCTTAACAGGGTAGATCATCATAAGTGGTCAATGTAAGCCTTAATAGGCCAACTTTATGCTGTAGTAGTGAAGTTTTGTGGGTATCATCCCCACCCCAATTTTACTTTCTATTTGGAAGGTTTTTGGGCCATCAAATTCTATGTTCATGTGTCATGAATGTTTATCTTTCAGTTTCTCATGCATGTAGTAGATTAGATGAATTAATGGTCAATGGATTATGCTGATTAAGTGCTAAATTTATGAAAAGTTTTTGAGGTTACCGATTTACCCCTCCCCTCTTAGTAACCTAGCTAGTCTTGATTATTTCCAACTATATATATATATATATATATATATATTCCAACACTAAGAGCTCTAAAAATTCATAAATATTACCACATTCTATAACTAAAAATATTACATTATTTTATTCTAGACAATATTTCCAATGACTATACTTTTAGTATATATTGTGTTTGTTACAACTTTATATTATTAATTTTATTAAATATGGGTTGTCTAACCAATTCAAAAACTCTATGGGTCGATGCAAGAAGTTGGGTCTCACTTATGGCCAAAAAGTGGAAGTGTTTTTCCTCTTTTAAAGATATCTTGTCAATTGATGTCAAAATTTGAGGCATTTATAGATTGAATATAAAAAAACTTTAGAAATAAAATTTTTAGTGTTCGAATTTTCCTTTTTGAATATGTAATTTATTTTTATACCCATATGATAGATTTTTTTTTGATATGGCTATTTAAAAACCACTTTTTCAAAATGCATGTTTCAGAAACATACCACACTTGCATACAAACACCATAATTTGACACAACTAAATGAATTTTTGTGAATCCTTTTAAATGAAGTTACTAGACACACCAAATATTGATAAGAATAATTTTCTTAAATATTTTATTGAATATTTATTTAATTATTAATTATTAATTGATGATTAAGCTAATTTCTAAAACCTCTCGTGTACGAACACCATAATTCAATCAAAATTTAACTTTTTTAGATTTTTTTAACTTCAAAAGAATTGTGTGAATATTGATTCTATGTAAATTAATTTAAAAAATATGAAAAATTTAAAAAGTTATTAAAGTTTTAGTGAATCTCATTTATTTGTGTTTAAGAGACACTTTTGATCAATAAATAATCCAAAAACAACAAATGAACTCATAACACTATTAAATTCACATTTTTGAAATCAGAACAGGAAGAACTATAATGGGTTTTTGTTTTATCAAAAAATTTAGTAGGGACAATCGTATAAAAATTATGACAGTTCCTAAAATTGTTGATTAAATGCCTTAGTCAAAATTTGGTTGATAAAGGCATAGCATTGGTCCTACCAAGCCTATGCCATGCCTTTCACCAAGGAAAAGCTCAATGGAAATCCCCACCCATGGAATTAGAATCAGGCACTTGATTTGCAATTCAAAAATCAGGGGCCTGATTCTAAATTAATCATTATCAGAATCAAACACCCGATATTTAAACAATCGAGTACGCAAGGTGCTCAATTTAGAATTGGGTACCTAATTTTTTAAATATTGGGTGCCCAATTTAAAATTAGATACCCAATTCTAAAGTACCTTTTGGGTTCTAAAAGATGCCCCCCAAACCACTTTTCAATCATTGCAATGATTGAATGATAGTTCCAAGCTGCAACAATGAATTTCTGTCACAATTATTCTATTTTCTTGTCATCTTCTACAATTTTCAAGCTATTGATTTGAATTCAAAATTGGTTCAAGCATGGGATCAAAACAATGAAGAAAGAAGAAAATAAAAGTTCTGACAAATGAGGAGATTGCAACAAACAAAGAGAATGAAGCACAACGTCAATGCAAGAGAAAACAAAGAATTAGAGAGTTGAGCAATGTTTTAGAAGAGAAAGACATTGAGGATACCGCAATGGATGAAGAGGTTGAAGAAGAGAACTCAATACAAGGAGATTCAGGTGCACATTCTAATCAAATATTCAATATAGGTGTGTCTCCAAACCCTTGATTTTTTTCTCATGATGAAATTGGCAATTTTGTAGAAGCAAGTTACAATTTAAACGATTTAGTTTTTCTTCATGAGAATAGATTGCCAAATGATCATGCAAAACAAACTCCAATGGAAATGAAAGCCCCAAAAGAAATACTAAGAAAAAATGAAAATGAGATTCAAATTCCAAATAACACTAAAAATGAAATGCCAATTGAAAATAACAATGGTATGAATGTAGACATGGAAACACCAAGTACTAAACAAACATGTCTAAATGATATTGAAGTGTGTGAACATAATTTTTATTTTTATAATGATGTGCTATATAATCTTCATGGATTGGATTTGTGGAGATGGATTAGGACACGTGCTAATAGATTATATAGACTTTTTTTTATAATAAGAAATTTGAGTTTCAGTTGATGTTGATGTTGCAACTAATTAAAATGTGTAAAATGAAAAAAGTAATGAAAAGGTTAGGAATGTATGCAAACCCCAAAAATAAAAATGAGTCTTTAAAATAAGTTGTATCCACAATTGCTAGTGTCTTTGATGTTATCAGAAAGAGAAGTCTCTCTAACAATAAGAATGCAGCATGACGAGCAATAACAAAAACTTTAGTTAAGAAATCAGCTATTGAAAAAACATTGCTTAGTAATATAAGTGGATATATTAATGTGAATCATAAGATTTTAGAAAGATCTATAAAGAGAAGGGTTAACTTTGAATATGATCCAACAAATAGTTTGTGGAATTCTATTGGTAGACTCCTGAGATCTGATATGAAACTTACTAGTGAAGTCAAAAGTTTGGTTGAAATTTTTTGGCATGATAATACAAGAGTATCACCTAATTCAAGAGATATTCTTAAATTTATAGTAGGCTCAAAAATACATAATCCACATCCTAAACACCTTTTGAAAATGAATCAAACTACTCTATTCAAAAAAAAAATTAGATGATAAGGTGTTAACTATTACAATTAGTCAAAGATCTTTTGAAAAGTGTAAACTATGGTCTGTAACAATTAACAAGGAAAGAATCGTTGTAAAACTTATGTTCAATTTCATTACCATTATGATGCATTTCAATCTATTCATGGTACCATGCATAGTAAAGAAATGTGGTATAAAAATATCACCTCAAACTATAAAGGATTTCATATCAAGTTTGTTTTGTAAGCCACCTAATGATCAATATTTTGCTTACAATATGGTTAGATAGATGTCTTGATGGTTGTCATTTATGGAAACATGTATTCAAAATTTCATTTATGCATTTAGAGACAGAAAATTATCTAAGTGTTAGATAGTTTACAATAGTACAATGAACAGATCTTAAGTGTATGAATGACTTGTTGAGAGTTATCTTATGCATAGTTGACGGTAGCTTCATGACAATGTCGTGATAACATGTACTAGTGCATAGATGTGTATAGACAATATGTTGCAAGTTATGATTAGAATACTAGTATGGGTATTTGTTGAGTTGTCATTTTGCACGATGCTTAACAATAGGAATCCTTTCAAACTCCTCTCTTGAAAAGCTAATCTAAGGATGAACTCCAAGGTTCTAGGTGATCTTGTGACCTACTAGAATTTTCTTAGTAGAAGATAAATGTGAGTGTTCATGAGGAGGCCTTTTATGGTTTTGAAACAATTCGGATAAGATGTATGATCTAGTTCCTGTCTTAAAAAGAATAACCACACAAAAAGGAATATATTTTTGTATTTTCTATTTTAAAGATGAATGCAATCTAAAAATGCAACTATATGAATTCTTAATTTAACCAAGGGGTTAGTAAAGAAAATAATAAAGATAGGGAAACAAGAAATTTAAGAAAATAACATGAAAGTAAATCCTAATGGATATAAGCTACAGAAATAACATGTTTGCGAGTTAAGTTTTTGAAAAGATTGATGGGTAACCAATGAAAATAGAAGTAGTGCTTCCTTCATTCTACTAATACAATTGTTGATGGGAACTCAGTAATTGTAAGATGTTTCACTTTTCATCAAATCGTAAGGCCACTAAAAGTGCACTCATGCAAGATGAAAAGCTATGTAGGAACAATATGATGATATCTTGTCAAACTAAGCACATTAGTGGAATTTGTTAGCCTATAGAAAACACCAAAATTAAAAGATTGTACAACTAGAAATAATGCAATAAACTTTTGGCTCAATTACATACCATGAACATACATTCAAAAAATATAAGACACTTAGGCAAGAATCACTACACTCCAAATACGAGCACCAAAAGCATATATTATTGCAGAATAACAGAGGCCCTAATTACGTATTACATTCTCATATTTATAAGAAATATTCTCCTCAATTTGTGTTGAGAGTGAGAGATATCTTTATGCAATCATATGCTTCTAAACTAATGAAACAAATCTATTTATGTACAAACTAACTATTTAATTGGTGCTAAGTAGGACTCGATCCATTTTTATATCATTAATTGGATGCATGAGCCTTTACATGTCATGAAACAAAGAAATCATCCCAGAATAAGAAAGAGAGCTTTTATATGATGTATAAGTGACTAGAAGTGGCAAAAATAGAAGCTCCATCTTCACTAGGCATCCATAGGAGTTAAACTGTCATCAAAATGCATTTCTAATACATGGAAAGCTCTAAATGTAGAACTAGTAGTTAACTATTATTGTACCTTTGAATGATTTAAAATATTCCATGACACTACTAAAAAAGCACACCTGCACACTAGTGCACCCTAGAAGTAGGCTCCAAAAAATGAAAATTTTTGCTGAGTGTCAATAATCAAAATTCTAGCTTCTAGGTTTTGTTTTGCTTTATACTAGAGCTATGTCTTGGTATCTGACCTTGGAAGATGAAACACATTCTCTATATTGTTGGGTCAGAGATCCAGGATGATCTCTCTAATTATGCTCTTGATGACCCTTTCTTCTAAAGACTATACTAAAAGTAGATGTGACACTGCATTAACCAATCCTAATAAGATCAAGATAGATATCATGGAAGACCTTTCTATTGGTTTTATACATAGTGTTAGGAATGCACCCAAATCTATGTGACCTAACTCAATGTCATGGATCTCTTAGTACTCATCCTAAAATTGTGATTTCATTGACACACCCTAAAACTTGAATACCACCAGCTTTGGAACCATTTTCTCAACAAGGGAGGATGATGAAGACACAATCAAATGTACACAAAGACTATTCCCATTAGTCCAAAGTCATAGAAAAATTAATTAGTCACACTCTAGTACTAACCTAAACAAAGACCCACAAAATCCTAGTCACTCAAAAATCATTAGAAAACCTAACTCATACCCCTTGAATGCAAAAATACAAATTAGTGCACTAGGCACACCTGATGAGTGTGCCTGATGCACCTTTTTGACTTGCATATTTTATTATATGTGATGTGCATCAGCACACCTCTTGGGGTACGCTGATGTGCACCTCATGTTTAAACTTATGTGCCAAGGGTTTTAAAAGATTTAAGGTGCACATCAATGCACCTTAATTTAGGTTTTTCTTGTTAATTTTTTAAAGTCTTTAAGGGCTTTCTTTGTAAATGTGCATAGTAGTGCACCTAATTAGGTGCACTATTATGCACCTTAGTTAGCTTTATTAATGTTTGTTTTTGCTTTGTGCAGGTGGGTGAAGGTAGAAAGAGCAGAGGTGACACACCTATTGGGGTGCAATGTTGTGGTGCTAAACTCTATGGAGATGAAAAATAAAATAGTGGAGAGCTTGGGGGGTCCCCAAGTTATATAGCCTAGGATCCTTAGTGCATAATTTTGAATCTCCAAGCTTAGTGTGTGTTTAATGTATTCATTTCCTTTGACATCTTAGGATGTAGTCTATCAGAAAAATTTGACGACTTAGAAACAATCTTCCACCCCCTTCTAGTCCATTCGTTGGGAATCTTCATGAAAGTTGTTTATCAATCCCTTGTCTAACTAGATGACAAAATCAATTTTGTGGGCTCTTAGTGGGTTGTCACTTTTTCACTTGAAGTCCTAGGCAATCCTTCAAATACTTGATCCATGTAGCTCATAATGTTGTCATTTGATTCTTCGGTGAAGCAATGTTTTGGTACTAAATAGTTTATTTAGAGAGCATATCTGTATAATCAGATTACCTTTCTCAGACTTCATAGAATCCTTTATTCTTAACACCATTATTTTCCTTTTTTATTTTCTTTCTATATCCTAACCACACTTAGACTATGTGGCCAAGATATTGGTGTTGTTTCTTGGATTTGATCTTTTGTAAACATCCCTTGTGTTCCTCTTTTAAGAACCTTTAGAAAATCTCATGCCAAACAATGATCTTAGCAATTCATTTGAGAAGACCCTTCTGTTTGAAACAGTGATGTTTGGATTATCCCTTGCTACCTTCAACCTTGGTTCGACAACACTTGAGATAACTGATCTTTAAATTTGCAAAGTTTTGAGAACTTTTTGATCTACAATTTTGAATTCAAGATTGAAAGTCCCCTATTACTACAAGTAACATCCATTCCTTAGTTAGTACAAGAAACAAAATCATAAAAATGTTTTGACAAAGAAATACCTCTTCCCAAAAATTAGAACCAAAAGAATGGTTAGTAAGATATGTCAAGATCAAATCTTGAGTGCACCTACCCCTTGGATTGATACAACCTTGAAAACAAACACACAACTAAAAGCAACCGCACAACTAAAAAGAAACACACTTACAGAAATAAATACACTTGCAAAAATGAAAGGCACTTGCAGAAATGAAAGGCATTTGCAGAAATGATTTTTTTTTTTGCCATGATCTCATAGGCCTTAAAGTAATTCTTCAAAAGTTTCCCATTGACTGGAAATGAAACTAATTCCACTTGTAAGGAACTCAACATAAAAGTATTTTCTCCTAGGATTTCTACAATTTGATAAGGATCGATCCACAAGCATTGAAACTTCATGTGGTTGCCTGGCTTTTCTTTCACCTTGTCCCAAAGTAGGACAAGGTCAAATATCCTAAAAGACTTTATCGTGGCCTTCTTGTCAAACCACCTCTTGATGACTACTTGATGTTTTGCTATATGCTCCAAAGCAGCTGTCCATTTTTCATCCATCTCCAAAAGATTCATCAATCTAATTTGTACTTTGTTAGCATCTTCAACATATTTACTCATGAATCTTAGAATAGGAATTCTAAGGTTGAGTGGAAATACTAGCTCTTATCCATAGACAAGAAGATATGGAGATTTCACTTAAGCATTCTTAACCCTGACTTAGTCTGTCCATAGTGTATATTTGAGTTGTGTATGGCAATCTTTAGGATTCTTGTTCAACAAACATCTTATTATTGTGATCAAGTTCTTATTCATAGATTCAGCTACACCATTTCCTTATGGATAATAATTTGAAGAGAACTTGATAATAAATTGATTTTCTAGTGCCCATTGAGTTAAGAATACTGATGAAAAAGCTAATCCATTATCACTCACTAAGGAAAATAGCATCCCAAATCTAGTAACAATGTGTTCTTCCAAGAAGTTTGTAACCACCTTAGTTGTGCAATTTCTGAATGTCTTTTCTTCTATCTAGTGCATACAATAATTAGTAGTTATGAGAATAAAAGTGTGCATTGTTGATGATGGTGGATTCACTGGACCAATAAAATCTAGCCCCCACTTTGTGAAGGGGCGTATCTCAAACACTATTTGTAATGGCATTGCAGGATGTCTTTCTTTGGTAGCATTTGTCTAACAAATATGACAAGTACACACATGCTCAAAATTATCTTTGAATATTGTGGGATAGAAATAACCTAATCTTAAAATCATATGAGTACTTGCTTCTATCGAACCATGCTCTATACCATACTTATCATGGAATTATTCCAAAACTTCGTTTACTTCCTTTCACCACAAGCATTTCAAGTAAATTCCTTCATAGTTTCTTTTGTATAACTTTGTATCATGCAACATGTAGGATTTACACTTTATTTTGAGTCCCCTATGCTATGAACTATTCATCCAACTGGGATAATGATTTTGTAAAGGATAGTAAACAATATCCTAGTACCAAACATCTGTTATTATACCCTGACCAATATCAACTTGAGATACTACACTCCTTTTATGATTTTTCGTACCTGTTTCACTTTCAAACTAGAATTTCTTTTCATCTTCTACTTAATTGTCTACTATCATTTTTGATAATCCTTGACCTCATACACCTTGCTCCTCAGTATATAGTGATAGAACTTCTTTACCACTTTAATTAAAGAAAAAGACTATTTGTTGAGGTTGGAATAGTTTAACTCAGTATTTATCAGAGGGAAACTCATAAAGGAAATGGACCTTTCATCTTCCTTTTCCTTCTTCTAGGTGAGGATCCTACCACATGAATGTTCTGACACAAAAGAGTATATTTTTAAAGGTACTCCATAGTCTAGACTTACTAGTACTCAGGCCATAGAAATGGCCATTTTGATATCCTCAAATTATTTCTTGACCTCTATTACCCATTCCATCTTAGCTCCCTTTTTGAGATAATCATTAAGGGGTCACACTATCTTTGCAAACCCGCGTATGAATTTTTGCACAAAGTTTATCTTCCCAAAGAAAAAATTCAATTCTTTTTGACTGAGGGGATGCTAAAGAATGGATTCAACTCTATTGGGATCAATGGAGATTCTGGCTTTGGAGATGATATGTCCTAGGATCTTCCCTTTGGTAACCCTGAACAAACATTTCTTGGGATTGAGGGATATGCCATATTTATGACATCTATTGAATACCTATTTTAGATCAGCGATATGAGTGCTTTGGTCCTTTGAAAAGATAGTTAGATCATCCATGTAGATGACTATACACTTATTTATCAATCCCTTAAAATGTTTGTCCATGGCTTGTCAAAATGTATCCCTTACATTAATTAGTCTGAAAGGCATTGTTCTATAGGAAAAAGTTCCCCACTTAGTTGTAAATGTCTTCTTCAACCTATCCTCTTCATTGACCATGATTTGATTATATCCTAAATATCCTTTGAATAAAGAAACCATCTTTGAACCATTAAAAATTTGTAGAACTTCATCCAGTGAAGGCAAAGGGTAATTGTTCTTTTGAGATGCGAGGTTCAAATTACAAAAATCCATGCAAAGATAAATCTCTCCAATCTTTTTCCATATAGGAACCAAATTAGCCACCCATGTAGAATGGAAAATGGGGAAAATGATCTTGGCATCAAGAAACTTTTTGACTTCATTATTAGTGGTTCAATGGTAGGATTAATGGGCCATTGTCTTTTCCAAAAAGGCTTTACATTAGGTTCTAATGGAATGTCATGCATAATAATATGAAGATCATACATTTTTAGCTCTTCATAACTCCAAGGAATGACATCCTTATACTCTATGAGTAATTTGAGCATATCCTCCCTTTCTCATTGCATGAATTTTTGTTCCTTACCATTTTAGGATCTTCGTCTATACCCAAATTGTACGAATCACATTCTTTGGTCCCCTTTTCTTCGACTGTTCTTCTGTTAAGTGCTAATTCATCATGATCAAAAATGCACTCCAACTCAACCATTGCCTTAGGAATAGTGTTAGTCTTCAAATTCAAGATCCCATATTCATCTTTGAGTTCATCATCTTCATCTTTTTTGTCAGTGTTCAATCAATTTCTTGCCCTTTGAAGTGGCCATTACACATAATAAATCAAGTGTATGTTGATCATCCTGAAAAATTTGGAAGTCTATAATGTTATCAAGGATAGATGGAGCAACAACTAATTTTATTGAAAACCTTTTCAATTTCATTCTCTCAATAGGTTGTAATACACTAGCTGAAATAGCAAGGGCATCTACTACCATGTTTTTCTTCTGTAGAATAGATTTTATATTCAAAGCTTCAAAATCATCCATTAAATCCCATACTCTCTTCTTGTATGAAAATAACCTCTTATTATTGCATGAATATACTAACTTCACTTGTCTTATAACCAACTAATAATCCCTCAACTATGAGAGCTATGATTCCTTTCTCCCATGTGAAAAGGAGTCCCTAGACCAATGCTTCATACTCTACAACATTATTAGTACATCTAAATTGTAATTGATATGCTACATAGAAAGAATGACCTTTTGGGTTGATAAACTCAATACTTACACCAGCTCCTAATTTGCATTTGGAACTATTGAATTGAAGTGTCCATATCATATCCCCTTTGGGTTTCCTAACGTTATGCTTATTCATCCTTAGCTTTTCTTTCACTTGGGCTTGGAAGGATTTTTTCTTGGGGACCCACTGTAATATTTCACAAGGTGGGCTTGATGATTCTCCACTATTATTCCTTGACATGGGAAGTGTATGGTTTTCTTGTTTATCCTAGATTTCCCCTATCAATTTTGCAATTTCATCCTTTTTGGGTTTAGGATGGATGACTACCAAATTCCATCCCTGACCTTTCATGTACCATCTTCTTCTTTGAACTTTGATCATTCTAGGTGGAGAAGAAGAGAAGCCCCCACCATCTAAAGAGGTATCACTATATGATGCATTTACATCTTCAATTTCTTCTTCAACCTTTTTCACAAATTTAGGTATGTTTATAAGATTTTGATCCTCTGCAGGTGCATCTTTTGGACCATTACTATTCTCTAGTCTCATTATTTGTGTCAATACCTTGGTGACTACCTCTTGGCAAGATGAACATTCAAACTTTGAATCACTAACTTTATACAATCAGAAAAATCATGGAAGAAGGAGGATATTAGGGTTAGCTTCTTCTCCTAGACATTGTAAGTTAGCCATCATGTTGTCTATGAATTGTGTTATGATCTCATCCTTTGGGATTACAATCCTAGATTCTACATCTTGATTATCCAATATTTTGATTGAAGTTGTACCAAAAGGCATCACCTTGTAGGAGCCCAAATCTATTTGTAGGAATGATACCTCATTTGGAGCATTGTATTCTATAATCATCATTTTTAGCTTTGGCTCTACATCTATCTTGATTTGATTATTCAACCCTTTCCATGGTAACCATAACTAAGTGAAATCTATAGAAAACCATGCTCTTAGGCATTTGGTCCATTCTCTACTTATTATTAATCCATATGTTTTCAAGATATCCACCTCATGTATATCGATGACATATTGAATTCAAGAATATAACATCAACTATATCCAAACATCTTTCAACATACCAATGACTTTCACCTCTGTTTTGTCCAATTGTATCACTATTCGGTTGGAGGGTTGAGGATTGACTCCTAACCTTTGTGTTATCGACAATGGCATAAAATTACAAGAAGCTCCTAAATCAATTAGGAAATTATGAAGATTCTTCCTATATATCCTAATGCTAAGAAAGAATGAAGGCACCTCAACCTTGTCTTTAAACATAGTTGGCATCACTTTCAAAGCATTGACTTATTGAGATACTATCTTTTGAGGGACAATATTCATATTATGGGGTGCCTTTATGTGATCAATGGTTTTTATTAATGCCTCTCATTGATGAGGATAGTTTTGCAACATGTCAAACATGGACATGTTGGCCTTTGTTCACTTCAAATCTTCCACCTCATTGTAGTTCTCAGTAGAGCAAGCTAGATTTTTCAAGATTTTGGGCACAGTTCCTTGATTCTGGTTTTGTTGTCCTCCATAACATGGCTTGATTGGTATTAGATTATTACTCACTCTTGGATTAGGAGGAGTTGGTTATAATGCTGGTAGAATTCCATCTATCACAGGTTCTTTTCGACTTCACAGATTGTCAATATTTTGATTGTCATTGCAAAAGGAAAACATCTCTTTCGATTGAATGTTTGGTTTCCAACTGAATGGAAAAGATTATTCTTTATTAGCTAGTTGCTCCACCTATGTGTTCTGTGTAGAATCGTAATATTCTAGTATCATAGCATTAAATTGTACAGGAGGCACGTGGTCATTGACTTGTGAATTCTAAGTCATGTCTTGATTTCCATTATAGCAGGAACCATCATTATTAGATACATTTTGACCATCATGATACTAATTGATACCGAAATACTAAAAATTATTGTTGTTTTCATCTATAAGAATGCTCCTATTATTTAGAGTAGTGTTCCATTGCCTATTTTGTCTTTGGAAGATGTTATGATCAGGGGGATAGAAATTTTTTCTTTTATTATTGTTCCTAGAAAAATTCCTATTGTAATTGTTGTTGTTGTAAGGGCCAACATTATTTCTTTGGAAGTTTTAATTTTGTCCTTGTGACAACCTTAAGTGAGTTAGCTCATTGTTAATTTATGAAATGGTCTTCTTCATTTGAGAAAACTTAGAGACAACACTATTATTTGCCTTAGAAAAAGTTGTTGCCTTTTGTTGAAAGAAAGCATCTTTTGGAGGTTCATATCTTGGATATGTTAAAGCAAGGTTTTATGAAGCGGGTGCCTACTATAATGGAACTAGATTCATAGGTATGAATTGACTATGCATTGTTGATTCTTTGATAGGATATGTTGGCATTGTTTTAATATCATGAGCTAGAAGAATCAATCCTCCTCCATTAGGATTGGCTTTCTTAGTGAAGGTAATTGCTTCTGTGAAGACTTTGTCCAATGTGTCAATATCTGTTGTTGGAAGTCTTCTTAGAAAAATAGTAATGAGATGGTCCATAGCATTCAGATAAATTTGAATAGCAGACTCAACTTGTATAGTGTATGGCATTTCTAGCTTATGATATGCCATATGAAAGCGATGGTTGAAGCATGGAACCATCTCAGCTGGATCCTTCTTAATTGATATGAATTGTTGATGTATCATGACTGGATTGATGAAAGTTTTGAATTGTTCCAAGAATAATTTTTTGAAAGTAGCCTAGTCTCCAATACATCTAGGTGGAAAATTAACATACCAATTAAAGGAAACTTCCCCCAAAAAGTATGGGAATAAGTGAAGAACCACATTCTCATTAATAATTTTCTCTTGGTTGCAAATTTCCTTGAATACCTTGATGTGATCTTCAACAGTTTGTGTCTCTCTATAGATGAACCTTTGGAAAAAATTCTCAAGATTCTTAGGAAGACCATTGAGGAAACTTGTTAAGTTAATTGGTGAGTATACAAAATTTGCAAAAAAAGGCCATTACAATATTTGGTGGAATCTTGGGTGGTTTTTGTGGAGGTGGAACAAAAGAAGATGACAAAATGTTGAATGGAAGTGGTAGAATTTTGGAGATTCATTTGTCACTTTGAGGCTTACAAAAATGGATAAGCTCGAGGAACTCATGTGCACTTGGTGAAGATCTTAAAGCTCATTGAAATGGGGATGATGGATCAAAATCCTTCAATTTGCATCAACCTTGGAAAAAGCACACATCTGCAAAAGTATACTTTCTCACAAATAAGGCACACCTTGGAATTTGTCACAACTGCACACCTGGCACACCTGTGCACCTAGCACACCTATGCACCTACATAGTTGGGAAGCTCAAAACAAATTTTGAACTTGTGAAGAAATGCATATTTTTGATTTTTTTCAATTTTTCTTCTACTCTAAATGTTAAGGGGCCCTCCTTCTAGCGCCACTTCTATTGAGCTATCATTTTTTATGATGCTTAATGACAAGAATCCTTTCAAACTCCTCTCTTGAAAAGCTAATCCGAGGATCAACTCCAAAGTTTTGAGTGATCTTACGACCTACTAGAATCTGCTTAGTAGAAGATAAATGTGAGTGTTCATGAGGAGGCCTTTGCTAGTTCTAAAACAATTTAATAAGATGTACGATCTGCTTGCTGTCCCAAAAAGAATAACCACACAAAAAGGAATATATTTTTGTATTTTCCATTTTTAAGATGAATGTAATCAAACAATGCAACTATATGAATTCCTAATTTAACTAAGGGGTCAGTAAAGAAAATAAAAAAGATAGGGAAATAAGAAATTTAAGAAAATAACATGAAAGTAAACCCTAATGGGCATAAGCTATGAAAACAACATGTCTATGAGTTAAGATTTTGAAAAGATCAGTTGGGTAACCAATGAAAGTAGGAGCAACACTTCCTTAATTCCACTGATGCAATTGTCAATGGGAACTTAGTAACCATAAGATATTTCACTTTTCATCAAATCACAAGGCCATAGAAAGTGTGCTCATGCGAGATGAAAAGCAATGTAGGAACAATATGATGATCTCTTCTCAAACTAAGTACATCAGCAGAATTTGTAAACCTGTAGCAAACACTAGAATTAAAAGATTGCCCAACCAGAAATAACATAATAAAATTTTGGCTCAATTACATTCCATGAACATACATTTAGAAAATATAACACACTTAGGAAAGAATCACTACACTCCAAATGCAAGCACCAAAAGCATATATTATTGAAAAATAATGGTGGCCCTGATTACATATTACATTCCCATATTTATAAGAAATCTTCTCCTCAATTTGTGTTGAGAGTGAGAGATATCTTTATGTAGTCATATGCTTGTAAACTAATAAAACAAATCTATTTATGTACAAAATGACTATCTAACTAGTGCTAAGTAGGACTCTATCCATTTTTATATCATTAATTGGATACATGAGCCTTTACATGTCATAAAACAAAAAATCATCCCAGAATAAGAAACATAAAGCCTTCAGATGATGTATAACTAGCTGGAAGTGGCAAAAATGGAAGCTCCATCTTCACTAAGCATCCATAGGAGTTAAACTACCATCAAAATACATTTCTGATGCATGGAAAACTCTAAATTTAAAACTGATAGTTAACTGTTGATGCACCTCTAAATTCTACAAAATCTTCCATGACACTACTGAAAAAGTGTACCTAGTGCACTTGCATAATAGTGCACCTTAGAAGCAAGCTCCAAAAAATGCAAAGTTTCACTAAGTGTCAATAATAAAATTTTTGGCTTTTGGATTTTGTTCCCCTTTATACTAGAGCTATGTTTGGGTATTTTCCCTTGGTAGATGGAACACATTCTCTATATTGTTGGGTTGGAGATCCAAGACAATCTCTCCAATTATGCTCTTGATGACCATTTCTTCAAGAACATACTTTTCTGCTAGTGTCATGATCAATTATGAAGATTGTACTGAAATTGGATGCGATGCTACATTAATAACCAATCTGATCAAATCAAGGCAAATATCATGAGAGACCTTTTGGTTGGTTTGTTGCATAGTGTCAAGAATGCACCTAAACTTGTGTGACCTAACTTAGTGTCCTAGATTTTTGAGTACTCATTCGGAAATCATAATTTTGTTGATACACCCTAAAACTTGAATACCATAGGCTTTGGAACCATTTTCTTAGCAAGGGAGGATGATGAAGATGCCATTGAATCTACACAAAGATGATGCCCATCAGTCTAGATTCATAGAAAAATTAATTAATCAAACCCTAGTACTGACCCGAACAAAGACCCAAAAAAAACCTAGTTGCTCAAAAATCATCAGAAAACTTACCTCATACCACTTAAATGTAAAAATAAAAATTGGCACACCAGGAAGACCTGATGAGTGCGCCTAATGTGCCTTTTGACTTGCATATTTCATTATATGTGATGCACATCAATGCACCTCCTGGGGTGTGTTGATTCACACCTCATGTTTGAACTTATGTGCCAAGGGTTTTAAAGGATTTAAGGTACACATCAATGCACCTAATTAGGTGCACTAATGTACACCTTAATTTAGGTTTCACTTGTTAATTTTTAAAATCTTTTTAGGAATTTTTCTTTGTAAATGTGCATAGTAGCACACATAATTAGGTGTGATACTACACATCTTAGTTAAGTTTATTAACATTTGTTTTTGCTTTGTGCAGGTGGGTGAAGGAAAAAAGAGTGGAGGAGATGCACCTACTTGGGTGTGGTGCTACAATGCTAAGCTTTGTAGAGATGGAAAATAAAACAAGTGGAGAGCTTGGAGGGGTCTCCAAGTTGTATAGCCCAAGATCCTCATCATAGTTGTGGGAGGTGCATAGCTTCCTATTTGTGTTAGTGTGTACTTCCCATGGTACACACTTCCTCTTCTTGAGCTTGGTGCACTAGTGCACCTAATTAGGTGCCCTGGTGTACCTCTCTCTTTTGCAAAATAATGACTTGGCCCTTTGAATGATGGAATCTAGACTCTAGGTTTTAAAACCAAAACTTGGATCTAACCATGAACAATAGATAAAACCCTTAGAAGATCCAAACCCCAAATTAGGGTTTTGAAAAGCCAAAAAAATAAAGTAGGGGGTCTCCCTTTCTAGGAGAAATAGGGCATGCATTGTGAAACCAAAATAGTATTTAACATAACATAACAAAGCATATCAGTAAACAGAGTTGTAAGGCTTGAGGAATTATTTTGGTTACAAAATAATTACTAAGTCATGATGAGCTAACTATGTGGATAATAATCCATAAGTTATTTTATATTATGTCAAGCATGTGAAGATATGGAAGTCGACTAAGTCATAATTTATGAATGTGCAAGATATAAGTAAAGATCTTATATTGCACAAATATTGAAAAGTCATGTGATTTAGATGTGACATGTAAAATATTGTGAGAACTATTTGCAAGCTTTATCTGATGTAAATTCTGATGTATGATTAGAAACAATGCGAGGTAAAACAATGAAAAATAATTATATGCATATCTATTCCTATAAAGAACTAAATTGTATAAATTACATGTTAGGGTAGTGGGCTCTTCTTACATACATTGTATTTGTTCTACCAACTCCTTACATGGTTGTAGCAACTTCTAACAGGGTTGTAACAACTTTTAATAGTTTTGAGGCTTCTAACAAGGCCTAGTCCTCTAACAAGGACTTAAGTGTTGAGATAATGGGTGTTGCACACATTGCATAATATTGTTATATTGTATTATTTTATTTTATTATGTAATGTTGCACTTAGATGGATGTGAAAAATAGAAAGATTCCCATGGGATATACTTGATGATTTGTATTGTAACATTGTGATAATATTTATGTAGTTATTTAATATTGGGAAAAGAACTAAATTTCCAATACTGAATGTGAGGTCAGTGGGTTAGGTAGCACATGGTTTTAGCACATGGTTTATGTAATACCACTTGGTGGTTTTTTGGGACTTGCTACTATATAGGTAGCCACATAGGTAGTTGTTGTTGAGTGAGAAGAAGAAGGCAAAAAAAGAAAGAGTCAAGTGGGACAAGGCTTGACAGATTAACCAAGGGAGCATTTGTGAAGGTTGGAAGAATGGCATGGGATGTGTGGATTCATGCTTGTTCACATAGTTTTCTTGGTTGTGGCTATGGCTTTGAACGCTTCCAGGGTTGTATTGCAATGATATTTTTGTTGATTAATACATGGTGATGGATGCTTTTGGAGGTTGGGTTTTTCCCTCGATGAGGGCTTCCCAGGGTATATCTTGTGTCAATTTTTGTGGGTATGTTGTCTATTCTCTTGCATGTGGATTTCACTTGCATATTTATTTTAGATCTATTATGGGTTATGTGGAAATGGTTATATTCTTTGTTGCAAGTTTCTTTACAAGTGGTATCAGAGCTATGGTTTTATTTTTGTAACCTTAGATTGAATCCATGGGAATGCATGAGAGGATAAAAGAAAAGGGCAAGATATATGAGTTGTTTATTGTAGATCTGAGGGTTTTGGGTTTGCTATTATGATGAATGTTGGTAGATTTTGGGCATGTGAAATTGTTGGACAAAAGGGTTTTTCAGATATTTATTTAGATGAGGGTTTTAGGGGGAGCTTGCAGAAATGACCTCCTAGGTAAAAACATATCTCACAATTGGATCCGAGTCAACATTTCCATAAATTTTGATATATAATATGCCCTAGTTTGGCCATGTTCAGAGGAAATGAAGGAGTTTTTTGGTTTTAGCCTGTGATGGCCATCAAATTTAATCCTATTAGAATTTTTGTCACAAAAAAAAAAACAAATAAATAATTTACAGTGAAAAATGGTAAAAAGACTATCTTAGTAAAATGACCATAACTTTCTCTTAGGATATCGTATTTTAGACTTCTTATAGGTGTTGGAAGATAATTTAGAGCACTACAACTTGGTGTAGGTTTGGTTCTATGATTTTGACATTTTATCAAATTTATAGAGCCCAAAAGTTAGATGTTTTTTAATTTGAGCATAGATTAGGGCATAACTTGGGCATACGGTGTCAGATTTTGGACTTCGAGTAGTCAATAGAAAGCTCTTGGAGAGCTCTACATATTGGTTCAGATTTGGTGCAAGTTTTGCATAATTTATTTGGTAATATATTGATCTAAATAGTTTATGATATACATTGGCTATGGTAACACTGTGAATTTATGACATTGTATATTTTGGAGATTTAGATTTGATGTCATTGTATACTCAGTGTAGGGCCCATTTGCCGTTGCACCAAAAGCCATGACTGTTAATGAACATGGAACACCACATAATTAACCACCTGTGGGCAGGGGAGCACTTCGCATCACCCAACAATCTCCCCCTCGACGCGCATACCAGGTGCTTACGCGGGTCAGGAAGACACCGGGAAGATTTGAACCCATGACCAGGCCAAAACCAGGCTCTGATACCAATTGTAGGGCCCATTTGCCGTTGCACCAAAAGCCATGACTGTTAATGAACATGGAACACCACATAATTAACCACCTGTGGGCAGGGGAGCGCGTCGCATCACCCAACACTCAGTTCATTTTTTAGATTGGTCTCATGATGATATAGTTATCAGTATTTGGTTTGGATATGTATGATGATTTGTTGGGTCTACAAGTTGTGTAGTGTTGTAAGTGGTCTATACTAATAGGTTACATTTATAGCTTGGATATGGGTTGTATTTTCCCATTGATCTTTTATTATTGATCCGTATTCAAATCGGTGGCTTGGATTTGGGTTGTCTAGGCCCTAAGTCACATAATTTTCTAATTTTTTCTTCATCTAGAAAGAATGAGATTTTGTTACTAGGTACAGTCATGGTGGAGGATTGTGGTTGACTATTTTATGCTAACAAGTTGGACATATTGAGAGTTAGTTGCTCAGTTCATGGATGTGATCATGGTGCCATAGATTTTGCAATGAAATGATTGGATATACAAGTAAATCCTTGATGTTCATTAGTTTGGATTCTTGATCTGGTTATGGTGGTATATCTTCTTAGTTGAGGATCATGGTTATTTGGTTTTTTTTAAGGAGCTCATGATGTGCACTTTGAGTTCTTTGATGGTTTGATGCCTTGGTTGATTCTCATCAGTAGAGGATGGATTTTTCATCATGTGTCATGGATAGCTTGGATACACAATTTAGTGGGAGCTTGTGGTAGTGATGGGGTGACAGTGCATGATTAGTTCCTATTTTGGTTTGTATCTTCTTGGTTTCACTTGGTATTGAGACTTTGGTTGTGTGAGTGTAGACCTAGAGCATCTTCATGTAGGAGATGGATTTTATGATGCCTTGGTACCACAGTTGAGTGGGAGTTGTTGGAATTGATATATTGAGTGTTTGTAGATGTTGGATGTTTGCCTTGGATCCTGTTGCTACAAAAGTGCCTTTGACATTTGCATGGTGCACTTGTTATCTTTATGGTGTGTGAAGATGGTTAGATCTTGAGGACTCATGGAGTTCTTGGTTATCTTCATGTTGTGTGGAGATGGTTTCCTTCATGGTGTGTGGAGATGGTTGCATCTTGAGGACTCACAGGATTCTTGGTAAAGGTGTGGTTTATATTTTTATTTGGCATGTTATTCTTGGTGTGAGGATGGTTTCATTATTATGTCATGGTATACTATTGATATGCATTTAGAGTTGTGACATGTTATAGTATGTTCATATGGAGCATGCTATCTCTTTGGTTGAGATGGTTTAGATCATGTTATCATGTTTATGTTCTTGAGACCATGGTTGGAACTTTGATATTGATCTTAGTTAGTTTCTTGGTATTGAGTACATTGATCATAAGTTAGATACTTCATGATATTTCTATGTTGCATTTGGAGTTGGCATGGATTGATTTGTTATAGGTGCTCCTAGATACTTAGAGATAGTGGTGATGCTAATTTCTCTTGGATTAGAGAAGTATTTGTTTGGATGGTTGATGGTCTTAGCAAGAAAGTCTGAGGGGCAATCACTTGATATGGACTCAAGAGGAGAGTTTTCTTAGATGAATCTTGGTTGGAGACTTGAATATCTTGATGAGCATTCTCATTCCCCACTCTTGGTCTACTTGGTGGTTCACTACTTGAGAGGTATAGCCCATTATTTCTCTCAATTGCATTATATGTGTGCTTGTCTTTCATGGATATGGATCTTGAGCTATGGTACATGAGTTAGTTCTAGAGGGTTCATTTGAAAGATGGTTTTAGCATTGGTTATCTCCATTTTCATATGTTTTTATGTTGGTTGAGTTTGGGAGATGGTTCTATATTGGGTATATTCCTTGGATTAGGAATGGTTTATGAGTTTGATCTTCTTGTAAGAGGTTTATATCCATGATTAGTTATATGGTGTGGTTTTTGTGTTGTTGTGACTTCTTATTAGGGTTTTATGGAGGAGATCACACTTGCACAATTTACATCTAGAGGTGTGTGTAGAAAGACATGATACAGGTTATGATTTGCATGGTTTCTCTTTGGTCTTGATTATCTTACTAGATGTTTGGTTTTTCTTGCATTGGATTTGAGATTAGTTGAAGATTGTGATCACTAGTTTGTGCTCATGTAGGTCATGTGAAAGATGACATGGTTATTCCTTTATCTCTTTCCTCTATTTGTTGTGAAGAACTTGGGAGAGTGTTGGAGACTTGTTATGGGAGTTGTTCTTGCAGGATATCAGTTTATGTATTGTGGATGTCCTTGAGACTACATGGATTCACTTCTTTGAGATTTTGTGAGTGGATTGGTTGTAGATTTAACATTATCTTTTCTAGTGGGAGCTTCTTGGTATATATATGGTAGGTATTACTCTAGAGGCTTGTGATTGCAGGTTATAAATTGGATATGTTGATGATCTGAGATTCACTTGGTATACCTTTGGAGGTATTGATGATTGGATGAGTTTGGCAATTGCTATGGGTGCTATTTCAGCTATGGATATTTTGACAACTATGGATACATGTGATTACCTTTGGATCAAATTTTTGTGCTTGGAATTTCAGTTGGTATAGGATTTTATGATCTTTTAATGTGACAAGTTGGGCGGCTTTCTCTTTGGATGGCTTCTATGTATGTCTAGTGGCAGTGGCATAATAGGAGGTGAGATCATTCATGTTTAAGAAGTTGGATACTTTGATTTTGTTGTGGGTACCATGATGGTGGATGTGCTAGGAGGGACTGTTCCCTCATTCATTTATGTGACTATGGATTGACCCTATACAATGTATACAACAAGTGGGAGATTGTTGAGATAATGAGTGTTGCACACATTGCATAATATTTTCATATTATATTATATTATTTTATTATGTAATGTTGCACCTAGATGGACATGCAACATAGAAAGATTCCCATGGGATATACTTGATGAGTTGTATTGCAACATTGTGATAATATTTATGTAATTATTTAATATTGAAGAAAATAATTAAATTTCATATATTAAATGTGGGGTCTGTGGGTTAGGTAGCACATGGTTTATGTAATACCACTTGGTGGTTTTTTGGGACTTGCTACTATATAAGCAACCAAATGGGTAGTTGTTGTTGAGTGAGAAGAAGAAGGCAAAAAAAGAAAGAGTCAAGTGGGACAAGGCTCGATAGGTTAGCCAAGGGAGCATTTGTGAAGGTTGGAAGCATGGCATGGGATGTGTGGATTCATGCTTGTTCACATAGTTTGCTATGGCTTTGATGGCTTCCATGGTTGTATTGCAATGGTATTTTTGCTAATTAATACATGGTGATGGATGCTTTTGGAGGCTGGGTTTTTCCCTCAATGAAAGTTTCCCAGAGTATATCTTGTGTCACAATTTTTGTGGGTATGTTGTATATTCCCTTACATGTGGATTTCAATTGCATATTTTTTTTAGATCTATTATGGGTTATGTGAAAATGATTATATTCTTTGTTGCAAATTTCTTTACATTAAGACACTATATGTACATCATAGACCCCTAACAGGGTCAATATCCTTAACAAGATCCTATTGTTTAGTGAATCATCTAGTGGGTATCATCCCCACTGGGGTTTTCCCTTGGCCAAGGTTTCTCTAGTTAACAAATAATGGTGTTATGAGTTTTCTACGTGCATGATTATATTTACTATTCAACATTGTTGGTTTACTTTCATATCAAGTTATAAAGTAATTAACAATATTCAGTTGTGGGCAAAAGTTTGTAGAATACTGATTCACCCCTTGTCTTAGTATTATCTATTTCTAACAATTGGTATACGAGCCCAGTTACTTTGAAGATGCTTAACAACTTAAGTAAGATCCTAGTTAATATGGAATAGTTGAAGAAGAATCTTGAAGAAGAATCTTGAAGAAGCCCTTGAGTAGATTGATCTTCTTACTGAAGAGAGAGATAACTTAAAAGATAGATATAAAGATACAAAAGATTACATTGGAAAACTAAAAGATGAAATTGATGATATAAAATATGTAAAAGAATAATTTTTTCTGACTAGTTATAATGATGATACAAAAAATCTCAAGAAAGAGAATGAGATCTTGAAACATGAGTTGAAAATTGTTGAACTAAAGTTGAGTCTTAAGACTAGTGGCAGTAAGAGTGAACTTGATCTAAAATTTGAGAATGCAGACATTAGATTCTAATTGAGTCAAGTGATATTTGAATTAGATTCTATTAGGTTAGAACATGCTAATTTGAAAAAATATAACATTATTGTGAAAGGGGAGTTGACACAAGCAAACAAAAAGTTAGAGAAACTTTACACAAGTTTTGAGAAAATTGATGAACATATAATTCATCAAAGACTTTCTTATGACAAGAAAAGCCTTGGATATCTTCTTTTAGAGAAGTCATCAATGAAAAATTAGATTAGGAAAGAATTAGATTCCATTGCAAAAATCCCTAAAGAAAAGTGCAAGTGGTCTGATGAGGTTGAGAAAGTTGATTTGTTAGAGAAATTTGATGAACCTAGAACAATAGAGGTAGTTGAAGAACCTAAGAAATATGATACATCCAAAGAAGTTAGACATGAATTCAAATGTAGATGTTTTATATACAATGAATTTGGACATATAAAGAGAGATTTCATAGGTAAGTCTTTTAAACTTATTAATAATTTCTATTATTATAATTGTCATGGTTATGGACATAAAGCAATAGAATGTAAGAAACCTGAATTTGATGATAATAATGAAAATAGCAAGAATTTTTACGAATACTAACCCTGTAGGTAATGGAAGATGTAGATCCCAAAGTAGATCTAATGATGAAGAGAAACCTAATGGTGAAAGGAAACAATTTTTTTGTTACAAGTGTAACAATTGTAGACACATTAGAAGGAATTGCAGAGCACCTGAAAGTCAAAATGGAAGCAATCAGAGTAGAAATGCACTTGTATGTCAGTTATGTAATAACTTTGGACACACAAAAAGATTCTATAGAATGGATAGAAGGAACTTCAATAGGAATCCTAATCATAGAAGGAACAACAATAGCAATGATAGAAGGAATGAAAATGGAAATGTCAATAGTAAAAAGGAAGCAGTCAAGGAACATGTTGATGAATTCAAAGAAACATTTGTGAAAGTTTGTAATCTAGAAAGGTTCTATACAGTCTTGGAAGAGAATTATTTTGATGCACTTAATGGGAAGTTGAAGTCATAGATTATTTGTGGCTCAACCTATCTGAATTAAGCTATTACAATAGTATCAGAGCATCAATTAGTTAGAACTAATGTTAGAGAGTGAGTTAGAGGTTGGGCAGTTAATAAAAGGTAGAAGATATAGAGAGGAAGCTATGGTCGAGTGCACAAGTCTAGATGTGATTGCAATAAGCAAGAATTGTGAGAACAAGGTCACTGGTAAACAAAGACAATATTATGAGTTTGTGGTAGATAAACATTTAATGTGCAGTATGATTTGAAATGATTTAAGGATTGCAAGCAAGATTTAGTGTACCATTTTTTCATGCAAAGTGTCTTGAGAAAATTCAAGAGCAATTTGATAGAAAATTGAAGTGCAAAGTAAATTTTTGTGAAGCCAAAAGTTGCAGAAGCCCTAAATTGTGAATTTGAGGTTTTTTAAGGAGTATTGAATCTAGTTTATTGCAGTATTCATAGTTATAAAGAAATGGATAGTTAGAGAGTATATGATGTTAGTGACAAAATGAGGTATGAGATCATGAAACACCCATTTGTTTATTTATTGGATGATCTAGTAGGCACATTTTTGCAAGTTCCAAAAAAAGTTTTGCACATAGAAGTTATCAAAAGTTATATACATTTAAAAATAGAGAGCATTGGTGATGATGAAATTCACAAGGACTTAGGAGTCATGTGCAATATTGACTTATCCTTGATGTCTAAGTATGCACACTAGGAAGAATTGAATTTAGTGAAGTATATGTTCTATACAAAATTTGATAACCATGAATGGACCCAAATCATTCTGAGAAGAGTACATGATGATATGTTATGGTTAGGTGATGTGTAGATTTTTATTGACAATGACCTAATTCACAAGGTTATAAGATTGAGCAATGAAGGTTGTAATCCTATTAAAGAGAGAAATGCCAAGAAAATAGTTTAGATGAACCTAAAAACCAAGTTTGACAGAAGGAATATGAAATTTGATCCTATTCAAGATAAAGGAGTTAAATTGTTAACCAAGATTTTAGGGTACAACTTGAACCACAGATCAATGGTTAACTCTGTACCAGTTGGATTTCTTCATGCAACATATGTGATGGTTGTTGGTGGAAGGAAAGTAAATTTATGTGATATTATAAGATTGCAACTATTGGACAACATTGCAAAGATCAAGAGAATGAAGAGCACATTATTTATATTTGAGTCCTTATTGAATCATTTATTCTTATATGTTACAAAGAAATTTCCTGGAATAATTAATTGGGATAGAAATGAGTGCACAATGAAGTCAGTGACTCAATGCTATAGATCCAAACTTGAGAATGTCAAAGATAATGACATAGATAGGATGATGAAGAGTTTTCAATCAGAGATGAAACTAAGTTATAGGATACCTCATTCTATGGTGGAGAAGTACAAGGATGACTTATGCTTCATGCTAGAGATTGACAACACCTACATGGAAGCAATGATACCTAGAGTTAAATTCATTGAGCCTATGGGCTATGAGATTTAATTTCTACAAAAAAACTTCCTATATTGAATTGAGTGTAGTTGAAGTGACATATTATGCACTTTGTGCACTCATTAGTATATTAGATATAGTCAAAGGGAACTAGAAGAAGTCTTTGACAAACTAAAGATTGATTTTGTAGATTGCATCTCTAGAATGATGAGCTGATCAACAATAGGCAACAAGTTTTTGTGATACAATTTTTTGGCACCTTTTCCATTGATGTCAAAGGGGGAGAGTAATATGCAAGGAAAATTGTAGTAAGGAAAATATATAAGGATATTGTATATGTAAGGGTGAGTATACTTGTATCTATGTAAAGGAGTGATAAGGGATGTAATGATCCATCAAAACATGAATAAAATTGTTATGTTTTGAAGGCAATTTTTGGAGTTACTTTTATTTATTTTTTGTTATCTATGACATCATTTGGGACTTAGCCAATTTTTCCAAATGTTTCCATCAATGCTAAAGGGGGAGATTATTGGAAATATGGTTAGATAGATGTCTTGATGGCTGTCATTTATCACAACATGTATTCAACATTTCATTTATGCATTTAGAGACAATAATTTTTCTAAGTGTTAGATAGTTTGCAATAGTATAGTAAACAAATCTTAAATCTAAAAATGACTCATTGAGAGTTAGCTTATGCATAGTTGAGTGTAGCTTCATGATAGTGTCATGATGACATGTACTAATGCATAGATGTGTATAGATAGTACGACACAAGTTATGATTAGAATACTAGTGTGGGTATTTAATAGAGTAGAACATAGCATATCAATAGATAAAGTTGTACAGCTTGAGGAATTATTTGGTTACAAAATAATTAATAAGTCATGATGGGCTAACTATGTGGATAATAATCCATAAGTTATTTATATTATGTCAAGTGTGTGAAGACATGGGAGTTGACCGAGTTATAATTTATGAATGTGCAAGATATAAGTAAAGATCTTATATTGCATAGATATTGGGAAGTCATGGGGATTATATGTGACATGTGAACTATTATAAGAACTATTTGTGAGCCTTATGTGATGAAAATTCTAATGTATGATCAGAAACAATGTGAAGTACAATAGTGAGAAAGTACTGCATGTATATCTATTCCTGTAAAGAACTAAATTGTATAAATTGCATGTTAGGTCAGTGGGCTCTTCTTGCATACATTGTATTTGTTCTACCAACTTCTAATAGGGTTTTAGCAACTCCTAATATGGTTGAGGCTTCTAACAAGGCCTGGTCCTCTAACAAGGACTCAAGGCACTATATGTACTTCATAGACTCCTAACATGGTTAATATCTTAACATGATCCTATTGTTTAGTGAATCATCTAGTGGGTACCATCCCCTCTGGGGTTTTCCCTTAGCCATGGTTTCCCTAGTTAAAAAATAATGGTGTTATGAGTTCTCTACATGCATGATTACATTTACTATTCAACATTGTTGGTTTACTTTCATATGCAAGTTATAAAGTAATTAACAATATTTAGTTGTGGGAAAGAGTTTTTAGAATACTAATTCACCCACCCACCACTTAGTATTATCTATTTCAAACATATTTTCCTTTCAATGCATGTCTTTCTAGAAGATGTGGTATGCGTGAAAATCTTTCTTTGTTAGATGAATGTTTGCATGAAAATTTCTTGACTACTTTTGGACAACAATTAGTTTATGTAAGAATTATAAACTATTGAATATCCATTGAAGGATGGGAAGATTGGAAGAAGGTGTGATCTAGTTAGAGATAAAGTTAGTTATCATGCATTTATGGATCAGTTTAAGAGTGTGATCATACCAAAATATGTTAAACACTCTCAATATGCTAGATAGCTTGATGGAAAATTTTACATATGGAAGAATACATTTGCAATTGGTACTATACTCTTAGTTGTTGACTTTGTAGAGAACTACACACTTGCACCACAAGATGAGGTATAACTACAATATTACAATTCAATGCAAGTAACAATTTATGTTCATATAGTTTATAGGCATGCACTTGATAGTACAAAGGAGGATCAAAAAATATTGAGAGAATACCATTTCTATATGAGTGATAATAAAATTCATTCATTTGAGTTTGTCCAATATTGTTTCAAGGTTTTTTATGATAATTTAAAAGAGAGACAAGTTCAAATGACACAACATTGGATATGGTTAGATAATTGTATAAGACAATTCAAGAATGCTAGAATGTTTGATTGGTTGAGTAGGACACATAGGCAAACTAATATCCAACATGTGTGGGGTTTTTTTGAGGTTGGATATGGTAAAGGAGAACATGATGGTGCTGGTGCATGTGTGAAGAGAGCCCTTTATAGAGAGCAATTAAAATTTGAGGAAAAAGCCAAATTCAAAAATGCACATGATATTGTGGAATGGTGTAACAAATATTTATACACATGATCAAGTCATAACTCTACAATTAGACATTTCTTCTTCCTATTTGAGAGAAGAATAATCTTTCAAGATATGATTGTGACACAATTAGTGGGTTAGCTAAACAACATGCATTTAGGAGTTTAGATTCTAACACTTGGACTATATGGACTATGGAGCTTGCTTTTTTTGTTAGTTTTGTCTTGCAAGTGAATGGGAAGAATATGAGAATTTAGAATGGGTTGAAGATTGGCAACAAAAATCATTAGCACCTACTGACACAAATTTTCAAGATGATGTAGTAAATAAAGGCTGGAATTTTACTTTTGCATTAGAAGACTATGGTCACATTTCAGACCTTATACAACCTGGTATACACAATTTAATTAAATTTTGTTGTGACAATTTATATTATTTATGTACGTACATTTTATTAATATATTATTTATATATGTACATGTGTGATTAAAGTGTTTATGTAATTTATCTTATCTTGTAGGACATTTTTATGTTGTTATTGCACCTAATGATAATGATGAACAAATTGGGTATTGGCTAGCTAGATCTATGGAACCTAAGAAAAAACTAATATGTCATCAAGTAGATGATGATGATTTTGAGTATCCAATTGGGTTTGTCATTGTAGCTTGCACCTAGCTATATACATACATAACAAGAAGAAATGGTTTACCAACATTTGAAGACTACCAATAAAAAAATTTTTTTTACACTATTCTCATTTGGTTGTGGCAAACAATGTCAAATTAGAAAGATACAATGGGAGACCCACCAATAAGGTAATATGGACAATTTCAATGGATGAGAACAAGACAATTATAGATGGATTGCAAAAGAGAGAGGATGCAAATGGTATAGTGGGATGACTACATTTAAATCAAACACATCTAAGTTTTTTCTTTAGTGTGCTCTTTTTATATATGTAGTTATATAATTTAAATTTATGTATGCATTGTCAATAACAAATTAGAGATCTTACATATACCTCTTATTCAGGTCTCAATTACAATTTACACAAATTTTAATGTTTAAGGTGAATCGAACATCAACATCTTGTGCAATTATACATAGTGAGTACATACATTACACATATTTACATAATACTGATAGCTCTTATTAATTTATGCTTTTATTAACACATGTTTATGTAACATTAATAGATTTCCACAATCCATTTTCAATATATCTACTCCTGCACTTTCTCATCCTGATGATGGATCATGTAGTATGATCCGAAACGTTGATGCTAAAAAAGTGCACACAGTCAAATCTAGAAGACCAATTATTTACATGTTTATGTTTTAAAATTTTCTTTTGCAAGACCTCATTTGAAAAAATGTGTTGAATCAACTATTTAGTTTGAAATTGAAACATGTGGTAAACATTTTAAAATAGGAGTACACTTCTATTTATGTCCTTCACATTGTGTTACATATATATGACTTCACTTGTTTTAAATTTATATGATTTTAGTTGTGTAAAATATAGGAGTTCACTTCTATTTGAAAGTTAAACGCGTGCACTTGATATTAAAAATTCTTTGTCAATTCAAGTAATGAACTCCTATATTTTTCTATTAATTTTACATTCAAACATGCTTAAATGAATGTCCCTATATTTAATTAAAATTATTAAAATTATTGTTCATGTAACATATACTAAAAAAATGTGTCATAAAATGAATAAAAGATGTCACAATAAAGAAAATAGTTCATACTTACAACATGATAACATAATAATCTATATTGCATATACTAGCATGATAAGAAGTCGTAAAAAAAAAAAAAATGGTCTAACATGTCATAATATGATCTATGAGATCACAAAATACATATAATATAGTTAAGTGTCCTAATACTAAGTGTATCAAAATAAACAATGTGTGTCATAAAAATACAATCTAAAGGTGCCAAAAGACCTAATTTATCTGATCTACAGTCCTCTTTACTCGACACAAAGAGGACTTAGATGGATCATCCTATGACGTATCACGTGTCACATTCTAAGAAGATAATATGTACATTCTTAATTAAAATGGGTTTCAAAATATAGCTTGCAAATGAACTAAATATTTAGTACTTATTAAAAATAATACCATGTGAGATGGTGTCCCTCTATAACAGGAGGAGGTGCACTATCAAAGCTACCAAATGTGGTAGTGGTGAGGTCTTGTAATTTAGAATACATAAATTTTTAAAATTTGATAAAGATCATAATGAACTATGTATGCATAAATCACAATATTGACCTAAAAGGATGATGTCTATACCCCCATCTAGCTTAGTTCTGTAGTCTTAGCAACACTCATGGTGACATAGTCCTAAAATCATGGATACATAAACCTTGAGTCAAAATTATATATACATGAATTACAAAGTACATAAATTTAAAAGTACATAATTTACACTACATAATTTACACTACATTTTTTTGAAATAAAAACATATATACACTACAATAATTTGGGGTCAAATTGCGATGACATTTTGCAATGATAGTCTAGTTTGTGGTGATTTTCATGTTTTTTGTTGCAATTTTCCCCGATGTCATTGTAATATTGATGTCATAGTCATAATTGTGACATCCGTGTAAGTATAAATAAAAAAAGAAAACACAACATAAATCATTCCCCATTTGTTTTTATTGTGGAGAGTTGCACATGAAAGAAGGTGGAGGGCTCCAAATAAATGAAGGTGGAGAGTTGCAAACAAAAGAAGGTGGAGAGCTCTAAATTTCATCACGCCCTTGTGCTTGGAGCATTTAGTTCTTGTGATATCCCTATATTTTTTTGTTGTTCCTTTTATCTACATTTCATTTATGTGCCCTTGCTCTACAAATTGTTTGTTGTGCCCTTGTCATCTCTACAATTTCAATGCCATGCCCTTTCTTTGTGATTTCAATGCAAAGCCCTTGCTTTGCAATTTTGGTGCCATGCCCTTGCTCTATGATTTTAGTGTCACACCCTTGCTCTACACTTTTGTTGCCCTGTTGTGCCCTTTTTCTATGATTTTGTTGCCATGTTGTGACTTTGCTCTGTGATTTCATTTCCATGCCCTAGCTCTATGATTTTCTCCAAGGGCTATGTAAATGTTGGTTTCTTTTCCTTTGAAACATGTATCTCTTTATATCTCCTTCTGAACATGTATATTTAGAGATCTTTTTTAAGGTTCTTATTACATCTTAGCACAACTAGAAAAATTGATCTAGCTACATACATATTCCAGAATCCAAATAATAAAATATAAACCTCACTCAACCCGTGCTAAGTGACTTACCTCAAGATCCTCCACAAAAATAATTTAAACCTAGAAAAATGGATAGAGTTTGCAAGAAATTTTACAAAAACATATAATAGAAGATATTTTTAGAAAGAAACTAGCCATAACCAGTTAAATGGATCTAGTTTCTAATTTGTTGAGTTGATTGCAAATTCCTATAGAGCTGTCATCAGATTAGGTACAATAAAATGAACAATCAGTTGTTCCTAGCTGGCAGGATCAAATATAGTTCTCCAAGGTGATAAAATTGCATATGCAAGGAATTGAAGAATAACTTTAGTGAAGAGTTGAGTGTAAGGAGTTGAAGAAGCAAGTTCTGCTTCTATATAAATGCCATAATCACGAGGCTCATTCCCTTGTAGAAGCCTCTGCCACAATGACATTACCTCTAAACCATGCAAATGATGTCGAAGTGGTTCCCAATATTTGGACTGTAAATTCTCAAAGACACTTGCAAGTGATTCCAATGTCATAGTACCTAGCACAACACTTTCCTAGATTCTATCCAGTATCTCCCATAATATCCTCTATGTTTTCTAGTTGTTGCTTTTGTCATGTAGTCTCTTTCTAAAGTTGCTCCTTCTCCTTCTCTTTCTAAAGATGCTCCTTCTCCTTCACTCCCATGCCTTAAATTTTGATTATCAAACTTCTTAACATCTTCCTCTACCTTATCTAAAATCAACTTCACATTGTCTTGTAGCTCTAGCATAGGTGTTTGATCATCAATAGCTTTCATTTTAGCATTCAAGTTTTCAAAATTGGTTAACACCCTCACTTGTGGAACTCTCATGTCAAGCATTTTTTATACCATTTCAACACCATGTTCTTGCTTTTAAGCTAACAGTTCTTTAGGTGCATTTTCTTATAAAACATTAATTTTGTTGAACAATTGTAAACTTTGAGAAAGTGCATTGATGTTTTCATATATGTATGTATATATAACAATAAATAATAATAATATTTTCATGTATGTCAAAATAATAACTAACACTACCATTGGGTCATATAATAATGAAGTAATTAACCTAGTCAATCAATAATTACACCAATTTAACTATTGTTTCCAATGTCATAGTACCTTCAAATGCATTTTCTTGTAGAATATTAATTTTGTTTAACAATTGTAAACTCATATAAAGTGCATTGTTATTTTCATGTATGTAAGTATATATGTATGTATTTATGTATGTATGTATGTGTGTATCTATGTATGTATGTATGTGTGTATCTATATATGTATGTATGTATGTATGTCTATATGTATACAGAGAGATCTTGTGGATTATGGATTATAAACAAAAAAGAAAAGAAAACATGACATTAATCATTCCCCATTTGATTTGATTGATTGTGGAGAGCTTCACATGAAAGAGTGTGGAAAGCTTCAAACAAGGGTGGAGAGCTTTGAACATTGGTGGAGATTAGTGGAGATCTAGGATTTTGTTACAGTTCCCTTGTGATCTTCATGCTCTTGCTTTACAATTTACTTCAAGGGGAGAAGAAGTACCTATGTAAACATTATTTTCTTTTCCTTCTAAACATGTATCTCTTGTTCATATATACTAGCTTTGGTTAGATTCAAGGATAACTAATTTTGATGATTACATGCATATGTGCATGTATGTATGTAAATCAATTCACTATGTGAACTGTTTTACATGCACACACACACACGCGCGCGCATAGTACTTGTACTAAATCATTCATGTCTTCAATTCATACAAACAATTATCCATGCATTCAATTGAATTTACTTATACCAAATTAAGTATGCAGAAATCTATACTTATAGATTATATTATCTCTTGGTGATTGAGTAAAGATCTCATGAATAATATCATCCAAGTAATGATCATATGCATTCACATTAAGTCATGATAAGATCAAGTAGATGATCCATTTATGTTACTTCATACTTGTTTTATTGAACATTTTGTTTAACATAATTAGCAATACTAGAATTATATAGCTATAGCTAGTACTCTTGTTTATTTTATTTAATCATATACATTTAGAATATTATTTTTCTTAAAATTAGACTGTATATTTGTTATCACTAAAACACAAATATAGATTTATGATAGTTATCTTTTTTAATTTAAAGATCTTCATATTTAACGTGAAGAGTTTCCACTACTAGACAGTGGAATAGCCGCAATGTGGAGCCACATAGCTCATGGCTTTTTCCACCAAATTATATTTTTATTTATTTTTTTCTTTCAAAAATATTATAGATGAATGTTCTTCTAATTTTCCATATATTTAATAATTCATCACTTATCGTTTGAGGTAATTTTCTATTATGAGATGGAGACATCTATCATAAGGATGGACATGCCAATTTTGATCATCCCATTTTCAAAGCTGATTCCCTTATCAAATTAATGAAACTACTTGCAACTGACACCCTAATTTTCTGCAACTTGCCTGATCAACCATTCACACAACAATCTTTCTCCTACCCCACCATCTAATCTTCAATAAGTCTCTCTCCTCTAAAGACATAATACATGGAGCCATTATCATCATGAGTAGACTCACTCTCCTTAGATGAATTCAATTAAAACTATTCATACCAAACTAAGTATGCAAAAATCTATACATACAAATTATATTATCTCTTGGTGATTGACTAAAGATCAAATATAGTTTTCCAAGGTGATAAAATTGCATATGCAGATGTATGTATATATTTATGTATGTATATATGTATGTATGTATGTGTATATGTATGTATATATGTATATATGTATGTATATATATATATATCTTTGCATCTCATTGTTGTGCCCTTGTGATCTACTTCTGGGGGAAATATAAAGAGATACATGTTTAGAAGGAAAAGAAAAGAACATTTACATAGGTACCTCTTCTCCCCTTGAAGAAAATCATAGAGAAAGCACTACTATATTTGGGCCCAAACACCAAAAATTACACTGCCATTGTAAATTGCTATCATAATTTGACCCCAAATGTTGCAGTGAGTTGCAAAGGGCATAGAGATCACAAGAGCATGACATGGCAACAAAATCGTAGAGAAAGGGAAAGGAGATCACAAGGGCACAACAAGGAAATCCTAGATCTCTACTAATCTCCACCAAGGGCATGACAATGAAATGCAGAGATCATAAGGGCATCACATCAAAATGTAGCAATCACAAGGGTGTGATAATGAAATATACACCAACATTCAAATCTCTCCAGCCTCTTTCACATGCAGCTCTCTATAAAAAACCACATTATGTTTTAACTTTGCCATAGGTGTCTGATCCTTGATAGCTTTCATTTGAACACTTCAACATTCAAGTTTTCAAGTTTCCTCTTCATTATATAGTCCTTTCCACCCTAAAAACCACTTTGTTACTTCATTTAAATCAAGAATTGAACAAAGCCAATGATAAAATAAAGCCCATATTCTAGAATTCGAATAATAAAACAATAAAACTCACTCAACCCGTGCTAAGTGACTTAGCTCAAGATCCTACACAAAAATAATGCAGACTAGGAAAAATGGGTAGAGTTTGCAAGAAATATTAGAAAAATAGATCATAGCAGATATTTTTAGAAAGAAACAAGCCATAACCTAGTTAAATATGTCTAGTTGCTGATTAGATGGGTTGATTAAAAATTCCTATAGAGCTATCATTAGATTAGGTACAATAAAATGAACAATTAGTTGTTCCCAGCTAGCAGGATCAAATACAAATTTTCAAGGTGATAAAATTGCATATGTATGTGTAGATGTATGTATGTATGTATATATGTATGTGTATATATATGTGTATATGTATATGTATGTATATATGTGTGTGTGTGTGTATGAATGTATGTATATATGTATATATGTATATATATAGAGAGATCTTGTGGATTGTGGAGATCAATAGAGATCTAGAGTTTCATTGTCATGCCCTTGTGATCTATGTATATGTATGTATGTATATAAATAGAAAGATCTTGGCACAGCAGAAAAATAATAAAACTCACTCAATAGGTAGCATGGCCACGGGTATTGTCACAAGCTTTTAAACATAACTATATAAGGAGTGAGTTAGGATTTATATAGGTTAACCTTACATTAATTGTAAACTACAACACAAAGGTTGCACTAGGGTATTACAATATTGTAATTATAGAAAACTTCTTGATTCACCTGACTGTGTGTATGATGGTGAAGAGCTATATTAGGTGAGTAAAGATCACCAGTAGTTATAGGAATACGACTACATCAAAACAATTAAAAACTAGAACATGTTCATTAGAGTGAGTAGTTTTTATGCAAGAACATCCTAGGTTGACATGTTATTTTGCTCATTTATATTCATTCTACCCATTGTTGTTGAGTTTTAGTCATTGCCAAGTTGCAACAATTGCCAAGTGCTAGTTATTTTGTAGTTTAAGCTGATTTGAGGTTATCCCATCTTGCTTTGTAGTGTATGCCGAGTTCCACAATGTGTGTTGAGCTATTCTTCATGTGCTAAGTTACCTAGTGTATGTTGAGTGACTCTTCATGTGCCGAGTTGTCCTATTTATGTTGAGTGTTAGCATTTTGGACATGATTTCTACATTTTTGGTATGAGCAACTTGTGGGATTTATTTTGATCATGACATTTAGGATAAGATCTTTTCTTGGAATGTGTCTAGACTATTATTGGGTTGGCCTTCCTCTTATTTAATGTTCTAGAATGATCTAGAAGCTATTTTGGCAAGTATAAATAGAGTTTTTAGGCTTAGAGTTAGGGTAATTTTTGGAGAGATTTTTGGGAGTTTAGAGCATAATGCAAAATTTTGGAAAGTTTGTTGTGTGTGTCTAGAGGTGCAAATTTGATGCTAAATCTTAGATCTTGAATGTATTTTGTACATGGATGTAACCCAGAAGGCCTCATAGCTAGGCATGTACGCTGATCATTTTATGAATCAATGAATGAATCTCATTCTCTCTCTCTCTCTCTCTATCTCTCTCTCTATGTGGTGTTGTTCTCTTTGTGTGTTTGCTTCCATTGTATTAACTCTACAAGGTTAGTTTGGATTATTGGGTGTGCCTTTGGCCCTAGTTTTCTTTGCCCTCCTCGAGTTAAGTTCAAGGGTCTTCATCCAATGGACATGCGTATGTAGGTAGCCTAGTAGGCAGAGTATGCCTCTAGTGTGCAGACACCTTGGACATAGTTAGGCAATTGAGCTTGCACCTTCTGCAATACTTCATTTCCAAAATTTGCACTCTTTGAATCAAAGGTATATAACTTCATCATTTGTAACTATGATTTTCAAATAGTACAAACCACAATAGTTTCTTATGCACATATTTTTCAAGTTTGATATTTACGTCTAAAATCAACTTCACATTGTGTTCTAACTCTGGCATAAGTGTTTGATCCTCGATAGCTTTCATTTCAACATTTCAACATTCATGTTTTCTAGTTTCCTCTTCATTATATGTTTGGTTTATCAATTATTTCCTCTAGTTCAATTACTATATGATCCAAAATGTTATGAAGTACTGAAGCTAGTAGTAACTTCTCTAATGTCTTTAGAAAATGTAGCATAGGTTTAGGGTCCCTTGGCTCTTAGGAATTTGTAGCATAAGTTTGGGGTAGTAACTCCTTACACTCAACTCTTCACTAAAGTTATTGTCACTGCCACAATGACATTACCTATAAAGCATGCAAATTACCTCTAAACCACAATGACATTACCTTTAAACATGAAAAATTACCTCTAAACCACAATGACATTACCTAGTGTACCTGGCTATTGAAAATAGAAGGCTAAACTCTATAGTTCAATATTAACTTGACTGGCCTATTTAGACCCATTGATTATTGTCAAGATCTTTTAAACATTACTATATAAGGAGTGAGTTATGATGTATATAGGTTAACCTTACATTTACTATAAACTACAACACAAAATTTGCACTAGGGTATTATAGTATTGTAGTTATAGAAAACCATCTTATTTGCTTAAGTGAGTGTACGATGACAAAGAGTTGTATTAGGTGAGTAAATCTCACCAATGGTTATAGGAATACAACTACATCAAAACAATTACAAACTAGAACTAAATATTAGTTAGAGTGAGTAGATCAAGGGTCTTGATTTTGTGGCTACACATATGTAGGCAACCTGGTAGGTGGAGTATGTCTCTAGTGTGTAGATGCCTTGGACATAGTTAGGTAATTGAGCTTGCATCTTCTACAATATTTTATTTCTATTATTTGTGCTTTTTGAATCAAAGGTATATAAATTTATCACTTGTAACTATTATTTTCAGTTGGAGATTGAGCCAAAATATTGTAAGAACAATTGTGCTAAAGGAGCTTAAAAACATGATTGGTGCACGATAATCATCTTTTTTACACTTTTTTTGGCATAGTTGTTCTTACATTTTATAATTCTTGGTGAAAACAAATTCCAAGCTAATCAGGTAGGTGATCCAAAATTAAATCATAACTGGTTGAGGCATGTTTAAATACCTTATTTCACATGTTATTGAATGTTATGTGTTTATGTATACTGTTAATGAGTGTTAAAGGATGAACTAATGAAAAAATTTAATGAATCTTGAGTTGCATCCATATTCCACGCACAAAGCATTATGTTGGGGTCTATCTGTCACTAGTCATTGATTACATATGAAATGGTTATGCACTATCTAAATCTAATTGTAGAATACCTATAAATTCTTAGCACTTTTATATCATGTCTTTTCTTTATATTATATATCTTTTCTTACTTTGAGTTTCTACCATTGTGAGGGCTTCAAGATGGATACACTTAAAAGGTTTTTTTTGGGTCTATCATTTTACTTGTATGCATTATGGAAGTTCTATAGGTATTTTTTCCAAGACCTTGACACTTTCTCACCCTTCCTTGCTCTTTCTCTATGAACACCAACTCATCATTCTTGGTGTGAAGGCTTTCTGCTTATAGAAACACACAAACTGCTTTTCTTTTCTTTTTTTTATTTTGGCTGTAATTTGAATGAGTTTGAGTACTCGTGTATGATGTAATGCAAGGTAGGAGAATCCCCAAAGGATATTTCCAAACCCCCAAAAAATAACCACATAGTAGAAATACAACAACACAACAATCATAATGCAAGATCTGATACCAAATCTTAACTCTTTATTTATATATATAAGTGATTACATGCAATATGCCTAGCTATAAGGCCTTTTGGGTTAGGGCCAAATACAAACAAAAATTATAATATCAGTTCTCCAAAATCCAACAAGATCCACTTACAAAATTTATTCTAGCTAGTCTTGATCCACAATTGGATAAGAACACCAAGAAAATCCTCTAGTTCCCAAGCCAAAACCCTATCTCTTCAAAATTTGCATCTACACAATCCCCTTCACTCCTCCAAATGAATGAATTCTCTAGCTATCTAAAGACTTCACAAACCCTTTACTTGTACCCAACTAAGCCACAAGTTGGCCTAGTTTATTACAAACTAAATTAAATCCCTCACATTAAATATATGTTGAGCCATAAGTCAGCCACAACACAAATCAAATACCCATACATAAATTAAATGACAAAAGTCAGCTCACAAAAAACTCAGCACCAACATAACCAAGACCAATACTAGCACTTGGCACATATAGGAACACTTAGCACCAACAAGAACACTCAATACCAATAGGTTCACTCAGAATCCACTAGGAGCTACAGTAACTTGCCACTCATTAGGAGCTATAGTAACTCAACATCCACTAGGAGCTATAGTAACTTGACACCCATTAAGAGATACAATAACTTGACATACACTAGAGCTAAAGTAACTTGAGATACACTAGAGCTATAGTAACTTAGCATACACTAACCAACTCAACAATGACAAAAAAATTGGAAACCACTGCCACTCGGGTCTAACATGCAGGATTGCAAGAAAGCTTAGGATGCTCTTGCATCAGACACCCTAGGTTTGAAAAGATGTTCTAGTAACTGGAAGAACATTTTCTGGTATTCAACACATAAATCCCAAACTAGTTCTTCGCATGCATATCCTCTAAATCTTCAACTTGGACACTCTTCCCCTTGTTCTTATTTTTCTTCTTCACATCCATCTTAGGTGTTCTATAATCCTTCTTTCCACACTAATCTCCAACCTTCTCCAAATCTTCCAACTCAACTCAACTGCCAATACTTAGGTTCCTCCTACCAAGCTCTTCATTCTGCAAAGGAATCAGGGAAAACTTCCTGCCACCTTTCTCTAGTAAACACACTCTTGACACAATCATGCACAACCCTACAATCATATTGCCAAGGTCCACCAAGAAGCACATGATAACTATTCATGTCCACAATATCACACACCACTTGATCCTTATATTGCCCAATCTAGAAATCAACAAGGCATAGCTCCCTCACTTCCAAAGCATGTTCACCTTATAACCAACCAATCGTATAAGGATAAGGATATCTTACTCTCTTCAAACCAAGTTTCTAAACCATCTCCTCTACAACAAGGTTATCAGTACTACCACCATCCACAATCACCTTGCAGACTTTACTACTACCAACCAATAATTGTCAAGCCAAAAATATTTCTCCTTGCTCAGTCTAACTGTCTTGAACTACAACCTCATTCACAACAATAGTTATCTTGGTAAGTGGGTATTCAAAAGATCTATGCCTTTCTTTCCCATATTTGAAATAATTACCTTTGAAATCACCTCTACCTATCCTCCTTTTCTAATCAGCAGGTTTTGGTTCACCTTCTACACTTAGTTTAGCTTGTGCCAAGCTATCTTGTTTCTCTTTCTATCTAGCATTACCTTGGCTTTTCCTCTTCAACTTATTTTATACCTTCAAAAAATACTAATAAGCATCCTCAACTAAAGAAATATTCAACATACCAACATCATCTTGAACATTGAATCTCAAACCAATAATGTACCGAGCTACCTTTTCCTTTGACAATTTTCTATGACCAGGTTGTATAGTCAACTTGTACAATTCCTTAGTATAATATTTCATACATATATCTTTCTATTTCAAATTCTGCAATCTCTTAAACAACTCAAGCTCATAATCAATAGCAATGAACTTAGCCTTCAACTTAGTTACCATCAATCTCCATCTAGAGATCTTCATTTTACTTTCCTCTTATCTATCTCTTTACAATTCTTTTGACCAAAGAGTAGCATGTCCTTTCAACTTAGTTTTTGTCAACCTCACTTTGATTGGATCCTCAATATCCTTAAGCTCAAATTAGTCTTCTAGTTCACCAATCCAATCAGTCAAGTTTTTAGGAGTCAAAGTACCTAAGAAATTAGAAACATCCATCTTATGCTTCATCTTCAACTGAGATCCAAGTCTAGCAAACTAACCTTCCCTAGTTTGAATAGGTCTCTCCACATGATTAGTTCTATCCTCACCACTAAATCTAGAAACTTCAAATTCTTCAAAAACTTCCTCATAACTACCTTTAGTACCCATATGCCTAGGTACACCACCTAAAGAACTCACAACTTTAGCAATCATGTCACTCTTCATCAATGCAATCTTAGATTTGAAATTTGCTCTTATCTTCTGTAAGATCCTTTCTTCCACAACATCACTAAGATCATCAATTTCCCTAGGTTCCAATCTTCTTGGAGGCATCTTCTAAAATTTTAGCAAACCCAAAGCAACAAATTCACTAATCTAGAAGATTAATCAACAACAAGATCAACCTTCTCCATCCCAAGATCATGATGCAAACTACCTCAACTTTGGTGATCTATCTACACACACAAAAATAACCTTATCCTTGATAAGTTCACCAACTAGATCAATCCTCTCTTTGATACCACCTGATGTAGTGCAAGGTAGGAGAATCCCCAAAGGAGATGTCCAAACCCCTAGCAAACAACCACACAATGGAAATACAACAAGACAACAACAATAATGAAAGATCTAATACCAAATCTCAACTCTTTATTCATAGATATAATTTATTACATGTAATATGCCTGGCTATGAGGCCTTCTAGGTTAGGGCCAAATACAAACAACAATTACAATATTAGTTCTACAAGATCCAACAAGATCTACTTACAAAATTGATTCTAGCTAGTCCAAATCCACAACTGGATAAGAACACCAAGAAAATCCTTTGGTTCCCAAGCCATAAGCCTAGCTCTTCAATATTTGCATCTACACAATCCCCTTCACTCCTATGAATGAGTGAATTCTCTAGCTATCTAAAGACTCCACAAAACCCTTTACTTATACCCAACTAAGCCACAAGTTAGCCTAGTTCATTACTAATTAAATTAAATCCCTCATATTAAATATATGTTGAGCCAAAAGTTGGCCACAACACAAATTAAATACCCATACATAAATTAAATGCCAAAAGTCATCTCATAGACAACTTGGCACCAACAAAACCAAGACCAATACTTGCACTCGACACATACAGGAACACTCAATATCAACAAGAACACTCAACACTAATAGGTTCACTTGGTATCCACCAGGAGCTCTAATAACTTGACACCCACTAGGAGTTATAGTAACTTAGCACTCACTAAGAGCTATAGTAACTTGGCATACACTAGAGATATAGTAACTCAACGTACACTAGAGCTAGAGTAACTTAGCATACACTAACCAACTCAGTAGCAACAAAAAAATTGGAAACCATTGGCACTTGGCTCCAACATATAGGATTACAAGAAAGGCTAGCATACTCCTGCATCAGTGTAGTAGGTAATGCCTCTACATTTATTAAGTTCTAGTTCTTCTTTGGCATCATCTATTTCATGTGGTCTCATCATACATTTGCCACAACTTTAACTTTCTACAAGCCAACAATAGTAGATAGTATTTTACATTTATGCTTGTGTAATAATAAACTTTGTACTTCTCCATACTTTGATAGAAAAATGTTTTAACAACCATTGTCTTCTTGTCAAATATTTGGGAGCATATTGTAAAGTTTTTCCATATATTTTCTTACTCTATTTTTAATTTAAACATTTTAGTAGTGCATAACCTACTATTTGAAAATGAACGAGCTGATATACTTGATATAACTTTGTGAATATAGGCTATGAGTATCTATGGTTCTCAAAAAATTCTTTCTAAATAAAAAAATATATTACTGTACAAGTGATTAATGTGGAAAGAAATGATGACATTTGGGTTAAAACACTATGGCTTCAAACTAGATCCTACAAGTTGTATAATTGTATTTACTATTTAATTTTTCTTATAGTCTTTGTTAGTCATTGTAGTTTCAACACATATTTTAGCACATAGTAGTGCATAGCAGGTTCACATACATTCTTATGTAGACATTTGTGAGCACTAGGTGTGTAAAGGCTCCATGCAAAAACATGTAGAAGCAAAAAAGGTCATGATGAACATTTTTGATGACATGTTTTCCAAGAGAATACACAAGGTCCTCAAGGTGACTTGGCATTATTACATTTTCATGTTAACACCACTGCCCTTTCTCCATATCCTACACAAATAAAAAATGTTGCCTCCAATGTTGCAACCATATGATAAATGGGAATAGCACATGCCCAAGCCCTAACCTAGTTAAATTGGTCTAGCTGCTAATTAGCTAGGTTGATTACAAATTCCTATAGAATTATCATCAGATTAGGTACAATAAAATGAACAATCAGTTGTTCCCAGATAGTGGGATCAAATAAAATTTTCCAAGGTGATAAAATTGCATATGCAGATGCATCACTTGAATACCAGGCATGAAGTGCATTCCCTAATTTATAATGAATGGTTGGATATAAAGGTTACATACACTGGCCCAACAATGGAAGCCAAGGATGTAGCCATGGATGTATTGGTAGAGTTAATATCATTGTTAATGGGCATCATATTTCCCCTACATACATAAACTACACACACACACACACACACACACACACACACACACACACACACACACACACACACACACACACACACACATATAGATACATATATAAATATAGATACACATATATATATATCCATATATCTATATAAATATATATATACATACATATATCTATATAAATATATATATATACATACATATATCTATATATATATATATATATATATATATATATATATATATATATGTATACATGTATGTGTGTGTGTGTATACACACACACACACACACACACACACACACACACACACACACACACACACACACATACATACATATTTCCCATTAAATTTGCATTATTTTTGTGCAGGATCTTGAGCTAAGTCACTTAGCATAGGTTGAGAGAGTTTTATTGTTTAATTATTTGGATTCTAGAATATGTATGCAACTGGATCAATTTTTCTGTTGTGCTAAGATGTAATAAGCACCTTAAAAAAGATTTCTTTGTATACATACATACATACATACATGTGTATGTATGTATGTATGCATGTATATGTATGTATATATATATATATGTAAGTATGTATATGTATACATACATACATACCTACATATATATACATACATACATACATACACACACACACACACACATACATACACATGTATGTATGTATGTATGTATCATGTGGAGATATAGGATGTTGTTATCATGCTCTTGTGATTGCTGCATTTTATTGTCATTCCCTTATGATATTTACATCTGATTGTTGTGCCCTTCTGATCTCTGCATCCCATGTATCTACTATTGTTGTTAATTTGAGCATCACTATATGATCTAGAATGTTATGAAGTACTAAAGCTAGTAGTAACATCTCCCATGTCTTTAGAAAATTTTGCATTGGTTCAGGGTCCCTTGGCTCCCAAGAATTTGTAGTAGTTGTTCTCACTATTGGAATGACTTATTTCTTTCTAAAAATATCTACTATGATATGTTTTTGTAAAATTTCTTGCGAACTCTGCCCATTTTTCCTAGTCTGCATTATTTTTGTGGAGGATCTTGAGGTAAGTCACTTAACACGTTAAAAATATCTCTTTGTATATACATACATACATGTATTTATGTATATGTTGGTGAACAAATTTTATTTCCTAATTACACAATAATTTACTCTATACCCAAGATTTGGAAAACACAAAAATGTTCACAACAGTTGGCAAAACTTTATACTATTTGTTTTCTCTTTGCATTTATAGGTACAACTCCCTTTGCAAAATTTATCAATAAACTCAAGGAAACTAACAAAAATCAAATGTGCACTTTTACCAAAAAGTGCATAAGGTGCTCTCACGTATTCTTAGGCAGTAAGGTAATAATCCACTTGTTTGTTTACAAGAATGAATGAAAAGCCCATAGTCTTTTCACCAGAGACAGTCTAATTGAAAACTAAATACCACAGCAGCTTAAAGTAATCATGCAAGAAAATAGTTGAAAATAAATCATAGAGAAACAACAATAGATATCACATACACTAGATCATTAGTGTTCACAAAGTAACAATGATTAAACTATTTCAAACACCAAGTTTTAAAGTATGATCAAAGATGATATATATATATATATATATATATATATATATATATATATATATATATATATATATATATATATATATATATATAACTTTCTTTAGAACATAGTCTTCCATAAGAGTGCTTATATATACTATCTATCTATTGTTATTTTAGTTTGATAAAAAAAAAGACTAACTTTTTCAAAGTATATTCTAACTTTATAATTTCTAACCCCTAACTAGTTAAATGCTCTAGCATTTATAGTTTCTTACATATCCAAAAGGGCCTCCATTAAAGCTCGACCTTTTGGTTAAAATAGTTACAATTGGAAAAGACAATTTTTAAAATAATTTCAAAAGAAACAAATAGAAAGTAACTGATCAGATTAAACTTCATCACCGATTTTCTCCTCCTCACCCACAGTTTGCTTCACCAGCTTCCAACTCCTAAAGGTACTTGTGAACTCTTGCATCGCATGAGAGTATCGATTCTTTAAACTCAACAACTTGGATCTGAAGGCATCCTTGTAACATTTGAACTCTTTAATCTTTAGACTTTGTTGCAGTATGAGCTTCCTGTTCAAATACAACATGGATTTAATGTTTTCTAGTGTAGTGAAATCACTAGTAGTAGGTGTGTCATTGTTCTTGATCTTCATTATTGCATCATTGAAACTTTTTTTTTAGCACCTCAAAATCCATATTGCCATCTTCAAATTGTGGAATCCCTATAGGATTTACCACATTCATATCTTTTAAAATCTCTTTGTGTATCTCAGCAATTTCATTTTCAATTGATTGCATTTCTTCGATGGCTTCCCTATAGATTGATTCTTTCTAGCCCATATTACTTTTCAAGATAAATACCATACAAGAATCAATGGTTTTCATAAGATTTTCACCCAAAAAATTTATTACTCCATATTTTTTTGACTTCACTAATTTGAAACATGATGGCTTGACATCGATTTCAATCAGCCTCCCATCCTGGTGTAAGAGTTTGAATCTCACCTAATAGTGCTTTCTCCTTAGCACACGTAGTAGTGAAATCTAAAATAAATTTGTTTCCCTCTTTAATTATCAAGGTTATCCAGTCCTACATTGCATCCCAGAGTAGCTTTCCTTTCTACATTTGTTTATCTAATTGTTGGTTGCCTGCAGAATTAGGATCAAAGGATTGTGGGGTTTTAACCACTGGAAGAGCACCAAGATTTATCAATGAATCTATGTAGGTAGCCATGGTCACTACCAGTGCCTTGAATTCTTTCTTTTCTTTATTGTCCTTTTCTGATTGGGTTAGCATGTGATCTGTGGAGAACTTGAAAAAGTGGTTACATGTATACCTGTTAATGGTTCCTAATTCCATAGAAGTAACCTTGAGACCTTTGGTATCGATCTCCCCAAATTTAGTCTTTTGTTTAAATTTGGCCACTTCTGCTATTATTTTCCTAGTCATTGGATCTTTGACCAAATGAGTAACACTTTTTAACATTTTGACTTTGGAGCCAAGAGTTGCATATTTGGTGATAATGTCTTTTATTGGTGTAGACATAGGTTACAGGTTCCTTTTCTTACTAAAGGAATGGGATAGCCAGGATGGAATAATGGGATTAGTGGAGATTCCTTGGGCTTCTCTAGTAGGAGTCATGAACTTGTGTTGGTCTATCTTGTGGGCTTCAATTAATTGCAAATCACCATTGGGATTATTTGAAAAACTAAGTTCATCACTTAGATCCTATCCTTGAGCCATCACATTCTCCTTCTAAATTTCTTGTTGCATGAGTGCCTCTAACTTGGTTTTGGACCTTGTCCTAGGAGCCATATTTTGTGTAGGAGATGGCATTATTTTTAGTCTACTAGGAGTCAATACACTACCTGCAATAGGAGATGAAACCAGAAAGTCAAAAGTCAGTGGTTCAAAAAAAGAAGCTATTTTTTGAGATTTTCCAGATGGTTTCCCTAGAAATAAACAACATAGGTTCTCTAGCCTTGTTCAAGATGCTCTTACTTCTCACATCATAGTGATCAATACAAAGTTGGAGCAATTAAGGGTTCAATAGGGTAGGAGGAAAAGTTGTGGCTTCTATTAGACCATTGGTTAAGATTTCCATTTAGCCATTCACTTCATTGGCCTATTCAAGGAAATTAGCTTGCAATTTATCTACTTTAACACCCTCTAAATTAGTGTCCCTAATGATGGGTCTTTTACATTCCAAACTTGAAACATTCTTGAAGAAATGCAATATAGACTTCATCTCAAATAAAGAAAGTAATGCCCAAAATTGACCTTTTATTTGAAATCAATATAGATGATGGAACAAAGGGAGGGATTTTCTATGTTCTCACCTATAGCTTGTTGAGAAAAGTTGGACCCTTTTCCTTGTCTCTCTATTGCTTCTCCTTCAAATTATTCTTTCACATAATAAACAAAAGAGGAAACTTATGTTCTTTTAAAGGAATAAGAGAACATACAGGCAAAAGTATGGCCTCATAATGAGGCATTCATGACAAATCAGTTCTGGCTAGATTTGCACGTTTGAAATCCCATGACAAGATCCATCATTTAATAACTTCCGTTTGTAGTTGTCCTTACAAAGATTGCCTTCATCTGACAAGCAATCTATTTTTTGGGAAAATAGATTTTCCATTCCAATTCACGATGACAACTCCTCCCATGCTTGAAATTAAGACGTGATTTTAAATTATCATCCGTAACATATCAATTGATGTCTCAGGAACCAGGAATCTTTAAGAAATCATAACCACTTTTTGCTCAAAGTCTTTAGTTATAGAACCACTTTGAACTACTTCAAAATGAGATTCAAAGGGGTTCAAAGTAGTTCAACAGAACACTTCTATAATTATTGGTGTGTATCACCTGCAAGAAAATGGTCAGTATAAAATCCTTTGGTTGAACTTCTTTGAACTACTTTGAACTGAGGTTCAAAGAGGTTCAGAGTATAAAAGATGTGACAGATAGCACGAGATGGCTTCATATGACGTTTGACAATATGCAGGGAAACATGAAATCAAGCTAGGTGGTTTCAACAACTTGGGCATGTTTAAAGGAAGTGTAGAGAAACTCAAATAATGGAAACTCAAAATAAGGCTAATAAGGGCTTTGATAGGGGACTAGGTATGTAGAATACATAAAGAACTCAGAATACTAGAGACAAAACTAGCACAACAAAACATCTAAGCAAAAAAAATAGGAAAAACAAGGAGAAAGCATAAAGGAAAGCCAAAAAGGAATATTTAAATGACCTAGAGTCTTTGAGGAATTACATCTTGATTAACTTCAGATCCCACCCATTATAGGTAAAGTGTAGAATTGTGCCATCTAGCTAACTCAGGTGGAAAGCATTCAGACCAACAACTTCTGTAACGATAAATGGCCCTTTCCATAGAGAATCAAATTTTCCATGCTCTCCTTTAGGTTCCCTCCTTTTATCCCATAAAATAACTTCATCTCCCTTTAGGAAATTATGAGGCCTAGCTCTCATATCAAAAATCTGTTTTACCTTCATCTAATGTTTAGTAATATGATCAACAAGTTTATCTCTTTCTTCCTCCAATTTGTTCAAATACATTACCCTCTTTTCTAGGGAGTCTTGGAAAAAACCGTCCTCGATTATAGACAACAATTTTGTGGTAGATAGCTCTAAAGACAAGGATACTTGGGCACCTACTCCACACACCAATTCAAATGGGGCCATGCCAATAGCTCTTTTAGGAGTGATCCAATCAGCCCACAATGCTTCATACAACCTTTTGTGCCAATCTCAGGGGTCATTAGCTACCAATTTCTTTATTATGGAAATCAAGATTTTGTTACTAGATTTTGTTTACCTATTCCCTTAAGGAAAATAGTCTAAGGAATGAGCTAATGATATGCCATGTTCATAGTAGAAAAAGGAGATTTCTTCAAATGAAAATAGGTTGCATCTTCTGTTACTATCTTTTGAGGAACTCTGAATGTAACAAATATGTATTCAACTAAGAACTCACACACCAACTACGAGTTTTCCTTCTTAGTTGGTATAGCTTCCACCCATTTTGTGAAGTAATTAGTAATTGTTAATATGTACACATGCCCAACACTAGATGGAGGATTTAATGGCCCAATAAAACTGATACCCCATTGATGAAAAGGTTCATCAATCACTACTGGCCAAAGGGGTAAAGCTACCAACTGAGGACGACCAGTAAAAAGTTGACATTTTTCACAATTTTTTATAAAAGAATAAGCATCCTTAAACATACTTGGCTAGTAGAAGAAATTTCTAAAGATCTTAAAAGTAGTTACAATAGATGAAAAATGTCCCCCACATACATCTAAATGATATAATTCCAACAACTTCTTCTATTGCTCCTTGTCCACACATCTCAAAAAGGTTCCATCCACTCCTCTTTTATACAATGCGCCATTAGAAATTATATATTTTATTGCCTTTATTCTGAGATTGCATTTTTATTTATAGTTCATATTCGGAGGGCATTCACCATATGTCAAAAAATATGCTACATTAGAGAACCAGGGGTCTATTGAACTTATTAACAAAACAAAAAGTGTTGCTTCAGTATTGTTAGGGGTGACATTTTATTTTCAGTCGTCAACTTGCATAAAACCTTGTCCTCTTACCAAAGAAGTAGGTTTGATGGTTAATTCATATTCTTGAACTTTAGGTACCCACACGGCTCTTTTATTTACCCCAATTTCTTGTTGAGTTAGTATACTTTTCACTACTGTCTCAAGTACATAAATGATTGAATGGGAATGTGAAATGTAATACCTGAATTGCTTTACTACCTTCACCATAGCAAATGCATATTTCTCTATTTGAGTGTAACTCAATTCATGCTTCTTTAGAGGAATGCTCATGAAAGCAATTAGGGCTTCATTGTCCTTATCATCCCTTTGGGTTAGAATACTTGACAAAGTGTGTTATGAAGCATAGCAGTAGATAATAAAATCCTTTTCAAAATTTGGGCTTACTAACATGGGGGCATTTGAAATGGCTATTTTAATATCCTCAAAAGTTTTCTTACCTTCCTCCTACCATCTGAAAGGGTGTTTTTAACTCATCATGTTCAACAGATGCCTTACTTTTTCAAAAAATTCAGGAACAAAACTTCTTAAGAAATTAATCTGACCAAAGAAGGATTTTAAATCACTCCTATTGGTGGGTAGGGCCAATTTCTATATTGCTTTCATCCTATCTGGGTCAATTATTATACCTCTTTTTGAAACAATATGTTTGATCAATTTTCCTTCCTCCACAAAGAATACAAACTTTTTTGGATTGAGAGATATACTGTGTTGTTTGCATTGGCTCAACACCACCTCTAAATCTCTTAAGTGATGTTTTGCCCAATACACAGTGAGAGTGTCAGGGTATATTACAATTATTTTATCTCTCAAATCTTTAAAAGAAGAATCAATTTCTCTCTAAAAAGTTTCCCCTGTATTGATTAGACCAAATGACATTTGATTATAAGCAAAGGCACCCCAGGGAGTTATGAAGGCTATTTTGTGTTGATCTTTAGGTGCAACACTGATCTGATTGTATCCTAAATATCCATCAAGAATTGACATAACTTTTGATCCAATGACCATTTGTAGAACATGATCCATAGTGGGGAGTGCGTAATTGTCCTTGAGATTGGCTTGGTTCAAATTTCTAAAGTCCACACAAATTCTTATTTTGTCATTCTTCTTTCTTACAGGGATGATATTCACTATCCAAGTTGAGTGATGGATTGGATAAATTATGCAAGCTTTCAACATCTTCTCTACTTCTCTAAAAATAGCTTTGGATACCTTAGGGTTATAGTTTCTAAGTTTTTGTCTGAAAGTGGTAGCTCCTAGTTTTAAGGGTATATGATGCATAAACTCTCCATTCCAAGTTCTTTAAATCTTTGTATCCCAAAGAAAAAATATCCTAATATTTGGCAAGAAGTTTTGATAGTCTATCCCTTTCCTTTTTAAAGTAGGTTCAACCAATGAAAGTCCATTTAGGGTTTTCTTCATTTTCAATGTTTATTTTGTCATGTTCCCTTAGGTCTTTATTAGGATCATTTTTAGTTTTTCATGGTGCTATAATCCTTTCTACCAAAGAGATGCTCTAAAGACACTAACCCTTTTGGAATTATGTTATCTTTTAATCGAATAACTTCTCCTAATTTGGTTAATTCCTCTTTGACTAATTTTCCATCACGGTTTGACCCTTTGAAGAAAGAATTGATGAATTCCTAGCACATTTGATAAAATCCCTTAACTATGCATCATTATCAAAAACCTGCCAATGATTCATGTTATTTGGAACCCTCGGTCTATAAATCATTTCAATCTTGTATCACTTTTGAACTCTAGATGTTGTAGTAACAAGGAGCTTGAAATAACTAAGGAGTTAACTTTAGTGTTTTGAGAATGAGGCACAAATTTAATAGAGAAAGCATCAAAGGATTCAATTTCATCCCAAAGCAGATTTTTGTAATGTCTCAACTTATCATTTTTCATAGAAAACTACTTTCTTACCTATTTTATGATGAGTTCAGCATTGTCTCTCACCTTTAATTGCTTTATCTTCTTTTCTTTGGCTTCCTAAAGGCCTAGGAGCAATGCTTCATACTCTACAATGTTATTTGTGTCATGAAAATCCAATTTAAAAGAGAAATAAACATTTCTCTCGAAGGTGAAATCAAAACAACTCTTGTGCTTGACCTTGAATTAGAGTAGCTACCATCAAATTCAAAAATCCATAGGGTGTCCTTATAGTTTCCCATACTATCCTCCTTGGGTTTATCAGCAAGAAAGATGACATAATTTCCAAATTGACACTCTTGATACAATATTTAGGGCTTTGGATTGTATGAGGGTACCACCATGTATTTATTCTTAGGTTTTGGTTCTAGTTTTATCTTTTTCTTTCCTAGTAGGATGTAAGCTTCAAACCAATCCATCTTTATTTCTCCACCCATATCTTTATAGAAGGTTCTACTGAGAAACATTACATAACTAGCTTGTATATTAGCTACCAAGATGGTGAATTTCATCCTTTTATCTGGGCAAGCATAAATAATAGTTTGCACATCTTTCACCTAGCCAACTAGGGGTACTTGCTTTCCATCCATGGAATAGTAACATCTATAGGTTTTAGTGAAGTCTAAGCCAAGGGCTTTAGCAATAGGGGTTGGCATAATGTTGTCAAAGGATCCTGAGTCTATAATACAATTACTGAGCTTTTGTCCATTTAGAAATAGGGACACATAGAAAGGATTAGGTTTCCTCTCTTTTATTTCCCCTTCTACAACATTAACCACTAGTTCCATATGGGAAGCATTTTCTGTATATCTTTTAGACACAAAGACTAGTTTATTTAAAGATTTTTGGTTTTCGACCACATCATCAACAAATTGGGTATTAGTAGCAGAGCCTTCTTTTACATACTGAACTAATTTATCTAACTCCTTTGGATTCAATCTTAAGTATTCTACTGGAGAAATGGACAAAAATCTACAATATCAAAAGAAGATGCACTAGAGGTTGTCTCTATCCAAGATAAAATCTTGAAATATGTTTTCTTTACTGGATCACTATGTATATGTTCCTTGCCTTTCAAACCTGAAGTAGTTGTGTTAATTCCAAGATAAGGTTTCTAATTTCTTTGGTTTCTAGTCATGATAGTGCAAGCCGGATCTTGGAGCATCACAAAGGCATCTCCCCCTCTTTCTAAGTCAAATTCATATTCAAGAAAATAAGTATTCACATCTTCACTTTCAGCTCTTTCACTTACAACTAATTATTTAGAGCCAAGGGCATCCTTTGCTAGCTAAACACATCTCAACCAATTTGTGCAAGTTTTTCCATCATGGTCTGTAGTCAAATGGAAAGAATACATAGTTTCTCTAGGTGCTCCCTCAATTTGTAACCTTGGTTGAGAAGCCATCAAGGGTGGGGTTTTACCATGACCTTGATGTTGTTGGCATCAATCAATGTCTTGGTAGGGGAATTGGTAAGGACCATGAGGTTTATTCTATTGCCTTTTCAACATGGTTATATCATTCATCAACCTTTGTGTAAAAGGGTCTATGAGGGAAAATGTAGAAGTAGGCCCAAAAGTTTGAACATCTCTCCTCCATTTGCTAGCAGTAATGAATGCATCTTCTAGCTGGATAGCCAATCTTTGAGTGGTCACTAAATCAGCAACTGCATCTTTAATGAGGTGAAAACTTACATTAGGGGGAACTGCTTTGAAAAAGAATATTTTTTAATTTTCCCCATTTGGTTTGGAGGCAGCTATAATTCTCTCAATCAACCTATTGAATTTTTCTATGAACTCCCTCATGGGCTTGTGCACTTCCTTCTTCAATTGACTTAGTTGAAGTAATAGTGAGCATTCATTGTCAAGGGTCTTGAATCAAGTTTTGAACGCTATTTTCATATCGTCCTAGCTAGTTATAGAATGATGGGGTTAGGTGTTTAAACCAATTTGTGGTAGTGTCAGTTAGCATTCAAACAAACAACCTAATTATGATTTCTTGGTTTGGGACATTTATAACTCTATAGGCCATGTGGAAGGCACTCAGGTGATCATCTATAGAAAAATTTCCATCCCCACTGAACTTTGGTAAAATTTTGGTTGCACCCTTGGGTAATGTGGCAGGATTGACCCCAAGATTCAATGGGCTTATATTTTTCTCCCATGGTTGGTAGCACAAATTGCAATGGTCAAATGTTCAAATGAGAAGGGACTAGAGCTTTCAATGGAACTAAAGATTGTACCAAAGGAGAGAGAGGGGAGGCTTTTGGGGGAGAATTGGGCCTGCTACAAGATTTAGTTTTCTTCTTCTTTGGGTCATTAAAATTAGGCAGAAAACTCAAGTTTTTCAAAGGCTCAAAATTTTCATCTAAAAAACCCCCTTCTCTTTCTCATCTCATATACCTCCTTTCAGCCAGGTCTATTTTTATTATTATTTAAGGTCTTACAGGGGGTTGAGTGAGTCTATTTACCACCACTTCTTCTTGGACTTCTGGCACACCTCTTAAAAGTTCAACATGCTCTTCTTCCCTTTCAAGAACAATCAATGCTTGTTGAAATTGCTAATTATTTTGGTGTAACACCCAGGCAACAGATGTTAAATTAGAGATTATGTCTTCCTATGTTTTTTCAAATATGAGATTAGGCTACAAAACATGAAATACATTATCACTTAGAAGGACCATTATAATTCATTATTACTTCACAGGGCTTGATCCTCTTTCTATAGGGACTCCCCCAATAGAGTTGCCATGAATTTGTTGGTGAACAAATTGTCTTTCTTGAATACACAATAATTTACTTTATTCCTAAAATTTGGAAAACACAAAAATGTTCACAACAGTTGGAAAAACTTTATACTATTTGTTTTCCCTCTGCATTTATAGGTGCAACTCCCTTTGCAAAATTTATTAATAAACTCAAGGAAACTAAAAAAAATCAAATGTGCACTTTTACCAAAAAGTGCATAAGGTGCTCTCACATACTCTTAGGTAGTGAGGTAATAATCCACTTGTTTGTTTACAAGAATGAATGAAAAGCCCATAGTCTTTTTACCAAAGATAGTCTAATTGAAAACTAAATACCACAGCAACTTAAAGTAATCATGCAAGAAAATAGATAAACATAAATCATAGAGAAACAACAATAGATATCACATACACTAGATCATCAATGTTCACAAAGTAATAATGATTAAATTGTTTCAAACACCAAGTTTTAAAATATGATCAAAGATGATATATATATTCAAAAACTTTCTTTAGCACACATTCTTCCAAAAGAGTGCTTATATATATATACTATTTGTCTATTGCTATTTCAATTTGATTAAAAAAAAGGACTAACTTTTTCAAAGTATATTCTAACTTACTAATTTCTAACCCCTAACTAGTTAAATGCTCCAATATTTATAGTTTCTTACATATCTAAAAAGGCCTCCATTAAAGCCCATCCTTTTGGTCAAAATAGATACAATTAGCAAAGATAGTTTTGAAAATAGTTTCAAAAGAAATGAACAAAAAGTAACTGATCAGATTAAACGTCATCGCCAATTTTCTCCTTCTTGTCCATAGTTTGCTTCATCATCTTCTAGCACCTAAAGGTACTTGTGAACTCTTGCATTACATGAGAGTACGGGTTCTTTAAACTTAGCAACTTGGATTCATAGGCATCCTTTTTCCATTTGAACTCTTTAATATTTAGACTTTGCTGCAGCATGAGGTTCTTGTTCAAATACAACATGGATTCACTGTTGCCAGTGTAGTGAGATCACTAGCAATAGGTGTGTCATTGTTCTTGATCTTCATTATTGTATCATTGAAACTTTTTGTCAACACCTTAAAATCCATATCGCCATCTTCAAATTGTGGAATCCCTATAGGATTTACCACATTCATATCTTTTAAAATCTCTCTATGCATTCCAAAATAATTATTTTCAATTGATTACATTTCTTCGATGGCTTCCCTATAGATCGATTCTTTCCAGCCCATATTACTATTCAGGATAAATAGCATATAGGAATCCACGGTTTTCATAGGATTTTCACCCAAAAAATTTAGTACTCCATATTTTTCAACTTCACTAATCTGAAACATGATGGCTTGACATCGATTTCAATTAGTCTCCCATCCTAGTGTAAGAGTTTGAATCTCACCTAATAGTGTTTCCCCCTCAGCACATGTAGTAGTGAAATCTAAAATAAATTTGTTGCCTTCTTTAATTATGGAGGTTATCTAGTCCTACATTGCATCCGAGAGTAGCTTTCCTTTCTATGTTTGTTTAACTACTTGTTGGTTGTTTGCAAAATTAGGATCAAAGGATTGTGGGGTCCAAACCACTAGAAGAGCATCGAGATTCATCAATTAATCTATGTAGGCAGCCATGGTCACTACTAGCACCTTGAGTTCCTTCTTTTCTTTATTTTCCTTTTCTGACTAGGTTAGCATGTGATCAGTAGAGAACTTGAAAAAGTGGTTACCTATATCCCTATTAGTGGTTCCTAATTCTACAAAAGTTACCTTAAGACCTTCAGTATCAATCTCCCCAAATTTAGTCTTTTATTTATATATGGCCACTTCTACTATTATTTTCCTAGTCACTAGATCTTTGGTCAAATGAGCAACACTTTTTAACTTTTTGACTTTGGAGCCATGAGCCACATATTTGGTGACAATGACTTTTATTGGTGTAGACATAGGTTGTAGGTTGCTTTTCTTGTTGACTGAATGGGATAGCCAAGATGGAGTAATGGGATCAGTGGAGATCCCTTGGGATTCTCTAGTAGGAGTCATGAACTTGGTTGGTCTATCCTGGGGGCTTCAATTAACAACACATCACCATTAGGAATATCTGAAAAACTAAGTCCATCGCTTAGATCCTATCCTTGAGCCATCACCTTCTCCTTCTAAATTTCTTGTTGCATGAGTGCCTCTAACTTGGTTTTGGACCTTGTCCTAGGAACTGTATTTTGTGTAGGAGATGACATTCTTTCTAGTCTACTAGGAGTCAATACACTACCTACACTAGGAGATGAAACCTAAAAGCTAGAATTTAGTGGTTTAGAAAAAGAAACTATTTTTGGAGATTTTCTAGATTGTTGCTCATTGATCATCTTCATGGTTCTTCTCCTTAGCCAGTTGTCTATGTGAGTAAGGATGGATCTAGTTCTCAAATTTATGTCATCTTCTTCCTATTGAGTCCAATTCACTTCTAGTTGTTTCAACTCACTAGCTTCTTCCCATCTTGATTCAACAATGTCTGAACCATCTTCAACCACTCCTTCTAATTGAAACTTTACCTTAAGGGAACTAATTTGTTGAAGCATTAACCTTGAATGGTCTCTCTTCAACACTTCTTCATTTTTTGCAATCTTGCCACAAGTCTTCCAAATTAGTATCACTAACGATGGGTCTTTTACATTCTAGACTTGAAACATTCTTGAAGAAATGTAATATAGACTTCATCTCAAATAAAGAAAGTAAAGCCCAAAATTGATCTTTTCTTTGAAATGAACACAAATGATAGACAAAAGGCAGGGATTTTCTATGTTCTCACCTATAGCTTGCTAAGAAAAATTGGACCCTTTTCCTTGTCTCTCTATTACTTCTCCTTCAAATTATTCTTTCACATAACAAACAAAAGAGGAAACTTATGTTCTTTTAAAGAAAAAAGAGAACATACAAGTGAAGGTATGGCCTTGTAATGAGGTGTTCATGACAAATTAGTTGTAGCTGGATTTTCCCATTTGAAATCTCATGAAAAGATTCATCATTTAATAACTTCCCTTTGTGGTTATCCTTGCAATGATCACCTTCATCTAACAAGCAATCTATTTTCACGAGCAAAAGATTTTCCATTCCAAGTCATGATGACGACTCCTCCCATGCTCAAAATAAAAGTGTGACTTAAAATTATCATCCCCTAGCATATCAAATAATGCCTCAAGAGCTGGGAATCTTTAAGAAAACATAACCACTTTTTGCTCAAAGTCTTTAGTTATAGAACCACTTTGAACTGCTTCAAACAAAGATTCAAAGGGGTTTGAAGTAGTTTGAAAGAACACTTTTATAATTCTTGGAGCGTATCACCTATAGGAAAATAGTCAGTATAAAATCCTTTGGTTGAACTTCTTTGAACTACTTTGAATTAAGGTTCAAAGGGGTTCAAAGAGGTTTATATTATAATAGATGTGATAGACAGCATGGGATGACTTCATACAACATTTGACAGTATGTAGGGAAACATGAAATCAAGGTAGGTGGTTTCAACAACTAACCTGGGCATGTTTAAAGGAAGCATAGAAAAACTCAAATAATGGTGACTTGGAATAAAGCTAAAAGTATATATGTATGTATGTATATGTATATATATATATATATATATATATATATATATATATATATATATATATATATATATATGTATGTATGTATGTATGTATGTATGTATGTATGTATGTATGTATGTATGTATGTATGTATGTATGTATGTATGTATGTATGTATGTATGTATGTATGTATGTATGTATGTATGTATGTATCATGTGGAGACCTAGGATTTTGTTGTCGTGCCCTTGTGATCAATGTATTTTATTGTTGTGCCCTTATGATCTCTCCATCTCGCTATCGTTCTCTTCTGATCTATGCATCTTGTTCATTTTATTGTACCTAATATGATGATAGTTCTATAGGAATTTGTTGTCATTCCCTAGCGATCTCTACATCCCAAGTATCTACTACTACTATTAATTTGGGCATCACTATATTATCTAGAATGTTATGAAGTATTGAAGCTAGTAGTAACTTCTCCCATGTCTCCAAAAAATGTAGAATATGTTTAGGGTCCCTTGGCTCCCAAGAATTTTTAGTAGCTATTCTCACTGCTAGAATGGCTTTTTTCTTTCTAAAAATATTTTCTATGATATTTTTTTGTAAAATTTCTTGCAAACTCAGCCCATTTTTCCTAGTGTACATTATTTTTGTGGAGGATCTTGAGGTAAGTCACCTAGCACCTTGAAAAAGATCTCTCAGTATATACATACATACATGTATGTATGTATATATGTATGTATGTATGTGCATTTATGTATTTATGTATGTATATGTATGTATACAAATAGAGAGATCTTGGCACAACAAGAAAATAATAAAACTCACTCAATAGTTAGCATGGTCACAGATGTGATGGCAATGCCTATTGGTAAGTAGATTCCTCTTTTTCTCTCTCATTTTTCATGTGTTTATTTCACTTCAACTATTATTTCTTAGGAGGAATTTTCTAATATTGGATTCATTTTATATAGGAGGCAATGAGGACATTCCTGGATGCACTCATGTGATGAATTACTTGTGAGCGATGAAGATGTTCAAATGCATGGACAATAGGTGGAGTTGGAAAACACAACATGTTTGCATTTTTGTTAGAGGTCTTTAATTAGGTATTAAATAAATGTAGTTGTGTTGTTTTTTATTAGCTCCTCCTACTATCCATGCATTTGAATGCAACATACATTCTTGATTTAGAGTTACAAAATCTTATTTTGGATGTGATGGAAAAATGACGTGCTAGAAGATGGGAAAATGATGTCACTTTTGCAAGTATGGAACATTTTTTGTACTTTAAAAATTGATATTTTTAAAAATATTTTAGATGTCAATAAGGAATTTAGATGTTAGGGGGGTGGGCCCAAATGAGCTTCCACCTTCACATGGTTGGCCCTGATTAGTAGAGAATATTAAACTATTCTTGAAACCAAGTGAAGCTCAATATTAACCTATTTTGTAATCATAATAGAAAAAATTATGGAATGTGTAATGTTGGAGAGAGTGCTTTTCTAAAAAATCTATTTCTTAAATTCAACTTTGGTTATGAACATTATTAGGAGACTGCAACGCTCTTACCCCTATAACTTGTTTTATAGTTATTTTTATCTTTTCAGTCTCTCCCAAAAGATTAAAATAATAGGAAAACCAGTTATAGGGGTAAGAGTGTTGCATTTTCCTAATAATGTTCATAACTAGAGTTGAATTTTAGAAATAGATTTTTTAGGAAAGCAACTCTCTCCAATGTCACACATTCTATATATTTTTCTATCACGTTGTTGTTGCAACTCCAACAAATAGCCATTAGTTTTACAATGTTTTTGACACATATTTGTCTCTATTACAATGGATAGGTTTGACAACTAGTTGTCGGATCCATAGAATTTTCATCACCTGGACGTTGCACATGAGACGAGGCCTCCGACAGTGTATTGCCCCATGTTGCTTTTATTGGTGTAAATAAGTATTTACTATTTACACTTTACTTAAGTTTACTTAAATTAATTCATTATTTTATTATTTATTTAGGTGAGACACTTAGGATTTTGCAAACTCTCATGAGTTGTCATGTTGACAACACTAGAGTAAGCAACTCTAATTCAACACATGGTATCTACAACACTGAAGTTTGCATCATTAACTGAGTTGTCATGTAGACAACATAGTTATTTGCACTCTCATTTTAGAAAATGTTGTCTACAACATTATTTTGCATCCTACACCATTGTAGGCTTATCCTCTCATCATTGTACTTATTCTAGTGCTTAATGTAGGATAACCCATATTTGGTGGACATGTGGCTGGTTGTATGACTTATCATGTTGCTAAATTCTATGCATTCTAGAAGCTTTTGAGAGGCCTTTATATATAGGCACTCCTACTGTACTTTCAATCGAATATTGAATGAATATATCATCATTCTGATCATACTCTCTTTGGTCTACTATTGTGCTTGTCTTTGAGTTCCTTGCTCTTGGGTGAATTTTTCCCTAAGGTAAATTCTTACATGGTATCAAAGCTCGGGGAGATTCTGTTCACATAGCCATTCGAGACCATTGTTGCTTCAATACCTTGACCCAAATCTAGAGAATTTGTAGAAATTGGGAGCATCTAGAGCCAAATCAGACCTCACCATTATGTCCAAAATGTTGATTCAGGAAAAATTGGCTATAAATTTGCGTATGCTAGGCTAAAGTCGATCGTGAGAATTTTTTTTTTGCAAACTAGCACCTAAAGGCACCAATTTTCAACTTAGGTATGGTCTTTTATTCGACCTGTTAATCTATTATTCAAATCTAAATTAATTTATTCTCTACATTATTTTTAAATTTGTTGCTTTTTCAAAAAAAAATTTGTCCAATCAAGCTAGCAAAGAATTTTTTTTTGCGAAATCGGGTAGTGACACTCCAACCCTGCGAGGAATATTCATATTTATTTCAAGGAATATTCTAATTTATTAATCAATAGATAGGGAATTTAAATTTGTAGGTACTACCACACATATCTGGAGGCATAATTCTACATTAACTAGTGGGCACACAAATTTATGGCTGAGCACATAAGACCTAGTGACTACTTTTTCCAACCAATGACCAATCCTTATAATCTAGCAATCTATGACGCTTTGTTTAGAGTGGGTCATGTTTTATTTTTATATACCCTACAGGGTCTCCTTCCCACCAATGTGGGATTTTTAATAAAATTTTTGGCAATCTAAAAATTTACTTCAACTTGCAATAGTTTTACTAACACATTGCCCTCAATCTGGTGGACCATCTATAGCCCCAAGTTCAGCCAACAACTTAATATACCAGTAGTCATTTGAATTACACTCTGCGATAAAGGCTCTTTAAACAATGGGGTGTCTCCACTTCCCATCGATGTGGGATTAAAGTTGGAAATCTAGCGCCTACAAATTTATTTCAGCCCCTACAAAAGCCACTTGTGGCTTCCTATACTCTAGGCATCGTCTGCAATTTTTTGGTGATGTCAATATAATCTACCCCCTACAAAGTGACATCCCATGAGCACTCATTAAAATCCATGCCATGTGGAAATGAGCTCTTTTTCCACATGTTCTATGATAGCTCAGGCTCTAGGGACAAGTGATAGCCTATCATAGCCACCCACACAAACTATGGCCTAGCCACCCTCAGTCAGACACATGTCAATCAACATCATCAAACATGTGGTGACATGCCAAGTACAAATCTAGTAAGCACAATCCATACCTACCAAGTCAGCAATACACGTCATCATGATCTATACAATTCTGTACATGATGATGTCATCTTGACATCATGCTAACATCATCATAGGGCTTAGGTACGTTGACATCATAAGTTCACAAGCCTAAATTTGATTATCATTTGACCATTATTTAGGGGCAAAATAGAACTACTTTGACCGCCATATGACTGTCAAATTTAAACTTGTCTTTTTTTGATCCAACCCCTCTCTAGATTAATTTTTGATTTTGTAGTCCAACTTTGGGAGGCCATATCTTAATCATCTGGACTCCAAATCAAGTGATTTTTTTTTTTTTTTGTAGAATTTCCTAATTTTTTAGTAGTGTAGCTCTTTTCTAGTTTTGGTGCATGGATTTGTTAGAATTTGTGTCTTTTGGTGATTATACCTATCCAATCCTATATTTTGCAACTTCAAATGCTCCGTACAGGCTCAGTTGGACATGAAAATAGGTTCTATTTTTTTGAAAGTGTGTTATTTTTTGTCTACTTTCCAAATCTATAATCAGATTATAGGGCTATTTGGATAAAAGTGTCACTTTCAAAATTAGGTCCTTTTTTGCATTATAATGCTTTGATATATCTTCATAATTGTTGTATATCTGAGATACATTATAATGTTCCAATTTTGAACTCCATAACAAGGTTGTAAAAGGCAAAATTAGAAGTCCACTAAGGCCAAAATTGGCAAGTGGCCATTGTAATCGCACTACATATAAAGTGCCAAAAGCATCTTTTGTTTTTTTTTGGCGGGGGGGTGGTGTTTCTTGATTGAGTGAAAGGGGGGGTGTTCTTGGTGTTGTGTTCCTCTTTTTTTGATATTTTTTCTTTCATTTTCTACATCATGGGAAATTTTAAGTTTCCAAAATTAACTCCACATAACTATGCTACATGGTTCATTAAAATGTGGTGTCATTTAATGCATAAAGGAGTTTCTCAATATGTAGATGGTATCCTTCCTAAACTAACAGGTGATCAAGTATCTGCCAGTAAAATCACTAATTGGCAAACAATGGATAAGAAAACCCTAGGTGGTATTTTTTTGGGGGTAGAAGACAAGATCAGATATTAGATTCAGAAATCTTGTACATCCAAGGAAGCTTGAGATGCCCTCCAAAACCTATATGGTAAAGTGTCTGAGGAAGATGTTTTCAAAATTGAAGATGAGCTTGTCTCCTTAGATCCAAAGATATTTGATTCCATACAAGACTTTATCATAAAGGTGAATGAATTAAGAATTAAACTAGATGATTGTGGGAGTCCTATTAAAGATTACAAGTTAATTTATCTTACTCATAATAAGATGACATCTGAGTACGCCACATTTGTTTCTACTTATAACACCACAAAGACTACATTAGCATTGTAATACCCCAAAATTGGCTCATTGCCATGTTAACCAATTTTGGTCTATTTTGATCAATTCTAAAGTCCTATTTTACTAGGCAATTCTTATTCTGACTTTCGCTACTCAACTTAATTGTCAAATGCAGAAAACCCTAAATTTGCATTAATTAGGCTACCTATTTAATTCCTAAGTATTGAATCAAATTAGTTACATTAAACCTATTGATTAAGATTTAATTTAATTTATAGTTTTTGTGCTTTAATTAAATTAAATTATATCCTAAGGCTAATGTACTAAGGAATTAAAAATATTTAATTTAATAATTATGCTCATTTTAATTAATTGAATGAGATTATTCAACTAAATGGAAAAGGCATTTATGAGGTCATATCTCACTTTATTAAATTAAATAATATCTTCAAAATATTCTCTTCAATTCCAAAATGGAAATTCTGAATGAACTATCTCTTGAATTGGAACTAATATAGTTAACTTGTTCTCACACTCATGGAAAGCTCAGTTAACTACTCATCACACTCAAATTTGAAGTAGTCAACTTCACTTGCACAAGGAAGTTTCCATTTTAACTGAATCTTCTCTCTAATCTTAACCATCCATTCAAATTGGTCTTGATCACTGATCAATTCTTGGGTTCTATTTAAGGGATCCCCAATCCCTCATTACAGAGGTTGGAATTTGATTGTATTGAATTGCTATCGATATAATCATGTATTCTGGCTTTCATATTTTCTTAAATACTTTAATGTCATTTTAGAATAAAAATGCATACATTTAGCTTAATGTCCTTTATTTCTTAGATTAATGTTTGCATTTTCATATAGATTACTTGCATAATCATATTCTGCATCAAATCCTTTATTCTAGAAAGGTCTAGTTGCCTGCATCTTGATTTGAGAGCACAATAGGAAAAATCCTTCTAGTTAGAAAGCAACAGGTCCCATCATCAGGCCTCTTGGATAAATGACTCCATGTCTATTCCAAGATGAATCTACATATAATGACCATGTTGAAGTGTAGGTGAAAGATCTGAGGTTACATTTTCACGTATACAAGCATCTGCCTATCAGAAAGTCTCTTTTGATCATTATCCTAAACTGTTGGATAAAGAAGAAGAGAAGTTGAAATCGATGAGGATTCTCAATTCACCTAAGTCTAAGGCATTGGTGGCCAATAACGAGGGTTCTCAAAATTCAGCTCGTCAATCTTCAAATAAAGGAAAGGGCAAGAATAAGAAATGGAAGAATAACAAATCAGAGGAATCAGAAAAGGTAACACCACAATCAAATCAACAAGGCAAGTCTTCAAATAAGAAGGGGGAAAATAATAAGGACAAGAAAAAATGTGCGTATTGCAAGAAATTGGGTCATGAAGAACATGAGTGTTATCATAAAAAAGATTGTTGAGTTGACGACTATCATGAAGAAACATAATGTTCCACTACCTAATGCTTATGAGGAGAAAGGGTCTTCTTCAAATTCAAAGGGCAAAGGGCAAGCACTCATGGAAAATTCAAGTTCTTCAATGGAATGGATTCTTGACTTTGGTGCCTCATATCATATGGGTTCTTCAAAAGGGGATTTTTCTTCATTGAAGTAGTCAAAGGTACCACACATCTTTATAGGAGATGATACAAAAATGGAAGTTGAAGGAAAAAGAAATGTGGAGATAGAAAATGGAGAGTTCAAAGATGCTCTCTATATTCCACACCTAAGTTCTAATCTCCTCTCAATTTACCAAATCACTCACCTTGGAGATGGTCATAAAGTTGAGTTCCTTCCTAACTTAGTAAAGGTGCATAGTCTAAAAGATGACACAGTGGTTGCAATAGGGAAAGTTAATCATGACAAAATGTTGTATTCTTTCTCCCACTTTGTGCCCAAGTCTCCTTCAAAAGCCTTCTTGACTCAATCAAATTCTCAAATCCAATTATGGCATGAGCAGTTTGGTCATCTTGCCTTCCGCTATCTTCAACAACTTTGCTCAAAAAACATGGTCAAAGGTCTACCTACAATCAACTTTTCCCAAGGTGAATGTTCAATAGGTTTAGTGGATATGCATCTAGAGGAGAAGTTACATAGAGGAAATTCTTCAAGAGCACTAGTTGTTCTTTAGTTGGTTCACATGGTACTAGTAGGTCCTTTTGCAATGACATCAATCATCCAAGGTCACTACATACTTACTTTCATTGATGACTTTTCACAATATACTTGGGTCTACTTTCTTCATCACAAGAATGAAGTGTTGGATAAGTTTCTATCCTTGAAGACTCATGTTGAACACAAATCAAAGAAAGCCATCAAAGTTCTTCAAATGGATAATGAAAGCAAATATGTGAAAAAAAGACTTAAAGACTTTTACAAACTTGAGGGTATTGATCTTCAGAATCCACTAGCATTTAGTCCACACAAGACAAATGTTGTAGCATTGAGGATACAAACACTTACATTTAGTTGCATGATACAAGACAAGTCTCTAGATCTATCACTTAAAGTCGAAGCAATAAACAGTGCCAATTGCATACTTAATGGGTCTCCTCATCCTGACTTAGATGGAAAAACACTTTTTGAGGCATGGTGTGGCAGAAAACCAGTTACACACTTCAGAGTCATCAATTTTCTAGCATGGGCAAACATATCTTCCAAGGGATGCAAGGCACCACCACCTAGGCCTCGCACTTTCATTGGATATGAAGATGGTGTGAAGGCATACAGACTTGGATCCTAAGACACATGAGATCTATGGAGAAGGGTATTCATTTTGAGGAAAGTTCACCCATCTTATCCTCTAATCCTCTCCACACATCATACATTGTGGAAACTAATAGTGCTTCAACAGATTTAGATACGTGGGATTCTATTGACAGTTGCAATGAGAGGTCACAACATCAGTATAGTCCACATGCATATATTTCCATAGTGATAGGTCCAGCAAAGTAGGGTACACCTAGTCTTCTAGCTCTAGCAATAGAGGATGACAACATAGCAGATATTTCAAGTTTTTTTTTGGGGACATCATTGATGATATACATCTTTTCTTTGATGGAGAAGATCCTTCTTCAATTTTTGTGAGGGCTCACTCTGACCCTCATGTCCATTATCTACATGATTGATCTTCACAGGTTGATGTGATTGTGGATACTTATGTATAGCAATTGTAGGAGGTCTCTTTATTAGTTGAGGAGATAGTAGATTCTTTGGGACAGGTTCTACATTCATCCTTGATAGAGATAGTTTTTTAATAGGTTTCAAAGACATCAATGATCATTGAGTTTCTTTCCATACATAGAATAAGCATCTCATTTGTACCTATGGTATTGTTTCTTCCAAAGGGGAGGAACACTATTCAACATTCCTAGATCAGCTTCTACATTAGAGCGGCTATCACTGATCGACACTCTTCAATTGGGGGGGGAGACTATCTTGCCTCTCTTCTTCTTCTCTCTTGTTGATGGGACCATTTCTGCTTTTGGGATAGTGTTCTTCTCACATTTCTCTATTGTATATACTTGATGTATGTCATAATGGGGGTTCTTGATTACTCCATGCATTCATGCATCTAGTTTTTTCATCTCTCTCTTTGGGGGAGGGTTTTTTCCCATGATGTTTTCCCTCTTTCTCTACTTTATGAGAGATTGCATTTCATTATGTACATGGGTACCTAACATGGCCTAGTAGCCGAGACCCAGCATGCATTTCAACCTAGTTCTTGCAAACTTAACTGCATTCCCCTAAGTTGCACTTTGGGGTGGTGTTGGTGTAAATAAGTATTTAGTATTTACACTTTACTTAAGTTTACTTAAGTTAATGCATTATTTTATTATATTGCATTATTTTATTATTTATTTAGGTGAGACACTTAGGAGTTTACATACTCTCATGAGTTCTCATGTTGACAACATTGGAGTAAGCAACTCTAATTCAACACATGTGTCTACAACATTGCAGTTTGCATCATTAACTGAGTTGTCATGTACACAACACAGTTATTTGCACTCCAATTTTAGCTCATGTTGTCTACAACATTATTTGGCATGCTACATCATTGTAGTCTTATCCTTTCATCATTGCACTTACTCTTGTGCTTAATGGAGGATAACCCATATCTAGTGGACATGTGTCTAGTTGTATGACTTATTATGTTGCTAACTTCTATTCATTCTAGAAGCTTTCTAGAGGCCTTTATATATAGGCACTCCTTGTATACTTTCAATCGAATATTGAATGAATATATCATCATTTTGATCATACTCTCTTTGGTCTACTACTGTGCTTGCGTTTGAGTTCCTTGGTCTTGGGTGAATTTTGCCCTAAGGCCAACTCTTACAGCTTTAATTTGTGATAGTTTTAGGTGTTCTAATTGTGACAAAAAACTTTTTAGTCACACTTCCAATGACAAAAGTCTAATGTCTGTCTAATGGGAGCTAATTCTTGTCGGGGTTGCTTGGGTGATGGGTGGCCATCTCAATTGCAATGTCTTGCCATCATAATTTGGGTCCAAATGTAGTATTGATAGCCTACTTAAGTAGTAGCCAGTGTCATAGATGTGTCTAGAGATATGCTACCATGATGATCGTTGATGTGTCTGAAAAGGTCAAAAGATGGAGTCAAAAATAGACTATACTAGGGCCTATATGGATAAGTATGATCCATCTCCTATACATAAAACCAAAATACATTATTCTACATGAATCAAAATTGAAGATAAGTTAATGACAATGTGTACATAAAAATAGTACAAATTATTTGTCTTAAAACTTAGTTCACATCTTAGCTATTTAATATTGTACCTCAGTGGTTAATGGATAAAGACCTATACAAGCATTGGACTATGAAATAGACAACAATCTATACAAAATGAGATTATAAAAATAATATATAAGAACATCTTATTCAATTTGAGTTCCAATGTACATTATTTATAATGTAATTCAAATTGCATACCATATGAGGGATGCCAACATCTAAAGGTCTTAGAAAATGACTATACTACCACCTAGGAGGAATAGTATCATCAATCCTTTGTTAATTGAAAATCAACATACATTATTATGGCTAATACAATTATGCATATATGTAGAAAGTAAATAATTATGTACTTTATAAATTTTAAAATTAATTTTTTACCTATTGCTCCTGACTCTCTCCCTCTCTAGAAAGAAGGTCAACAAATGACTCAACATCAATCTCATTACTACCACCACCATGAGCAACATACACCTTATCATCAAAAATAGCACCCTTGGCATCATGGTCATCCTATGTTGCATCATCATCACCATGGGGGCTTCTACATATACCTCCACAACTAGTACAATGTGTCCAAGTGGATGAATATGTGCCACCTACGCCCACTAGTATGCTAAATTGCCTGAAAGGGCACTCAATGAAGTAAGAGTAGATGACATTTCTTGATGATGGAGAGGTGCTAGGATAACTAGTGTAGGAAGTGGTACAAGAGCCTAAGGACATATGTGATTCCTCATATTATTGTTGACCTTTTCCCCAGGCCTATTCTGAGGCATCCCTCCACCAACCCTCTGAAATGCTCTAATATCAAAATAATTGGGTTTCAAACTCAACCCATAGTTTCTTAAGAAAGTAGCTGGGAACCTCATGATTTGCATGTGGTGGATGGTCAAATACCATCCACCATGGCTCCCAAAAGTGCTCTAATATACAAGGATGTGTGCACCATCTAATAGATATGTGAGGCTTCTTCTCGCTTATCTCAAGACCCATCTTAGGGTTTACAAACTATCTTTTAAAATGACCTTTATTTAATTTGAGTTGATGGACCTTTGTATAAGATAGGCTATCAGAATAGAAGGAACACATGTTTTGCCTCCATAATCTAAAGCTATCAATGTCACTATCTAAATACTCAATAGAGTGTACAATGCATTGCATATTATCTTCAAGGTGAAGTAGGTGGAGGGGGGTAGGGGAGGCTCGTGCCTAATGTTTTGAAAATCTCATATGAGTCATGAAGGTTGCATCTCATGCTCTCCCTCAAATCTTGTATGGTAGGTGGTGGAGGAGGACTAGGTGGGGGTGGAGGTGGGGGTGGAGGTGGAGGTGGAGATGGAGGGGGCATGGGCAAGGATGGGGGAGGGGGGGGGATGGGGGTGGGTCCATCAAATATAATCTACATATATGTAAACAACATAAAATTTTACAAAATTACTATTTAATAAAATAAATCTAAAATATCAATTATATAAATGTACATCTTTAAAACCATATCAATTTACATCTAATACATATTTTTAACTACTTGAATCTAATAAAAAGAGGAGAGAATATATTTGGATTAAAGAAACATTGTGGACATCATAAACATACAAAACTATACAAAGTATAGTAAACAAAACCTACTTTAACAAATTATATGAAATTAAATATCATCTTAAATACTATTGAAAATAAAGACTAAATAAAAAGTGAATGCTAAATGTCCTTTCTTGGAATCTAATTTAATCCAAAAAATAATAATCTAAAATCAAACTTTAATAAAAAATTTAATTTAATCTTAATCTACACCAAATAGAACCATAACACTAACACTAAAATAAAGTAAAACACTTAAGTAAACTTTAATCTTAAGGCTAATTGAACATTATAGAAAATTTAAGCCTAATCATAAAATAATACTCCAAAAAACTATTAATAAATCAACTTAAATGTGATTTCTAAAAATAACTAAATGATAAAATAAATTGAATCATTACTACAAACCAAACTAAAATCTAAGACAATATGAATGGTAACTTTAAACAAAATAAAATAATAATCCAAAAAGATAGATAATAATCAAGAGATGAAAGTGGGTACAAAGTGAGAAGAGGGATAAGAGGTAGGGGGAAGACATGAGATGAAGAGATAGGATGGGGAGGGGGAGAGATGAGATAGATCTCTATAAGGACAATGTGTGTGTGTGTGTGTGTGTGTGTGTGTGTGTGTGTGTGTGTGTGTGTGTGAGAGAGAGAGAGAGATGGTAAGAGGAGGATGGATTAGAGTTACATTCATAAATCAATATTTTACAATTTCAATTGTATTGAATTTTTTTTTATTAATTAGTATTTATATCAAATATATTGAATTTTTTTTTTGGTGAAACATTATATTTATATTAATAATGACTGGTTCAAAAAAGCTCCTGGAGAAAAGAACTAGAAAAGAAAAACTCTAGACATTACCTGATACAAAAAAGGGATACAAAAGAAGAAATACTACATCAAGAGAGAGTATCTATCAATGCTAATGAATCTTTTCCTAGAGATTCCCAGATCAAGAATATAGTAATTAGAAAGAGTCCAAAACTCATATGAATACAATTCATTGATTGGTGCAGAGACAAGACTTAGAGCCTAGCCAAAAACTATCATAGAGATTAACATCACTAATCTACATCCAAAACTTCAATTAAGATCATGATATTAGAAAGCCATCTAATGCAAGTGTAATCAAAAACCCTAACCTACATATAATATCTCAAAACTCCTAGAGAAAAGAACTAGAAAAGAAAAACTCTGGTCATTACCTAATACAAAAAAGGGATGCAAACAAAGAAATACTACATCAAGAGAGAGTATCTATCAATGCTAATAAATCTTGTCCTAGAGATCTTAGGAGGTTAAGTGGGGAATGTAAAGAGTTAATATAAACCCCATCAATACCCAAATTAGCTAGACAATTAGTTAAAATATTGACTTCTCTATAAGTATGCATGATGTAACATTTAGAGCTTTAATCAAGAAGAGACCATCCTTGATGTAATATATACTATATGGACTGATTATATAATGATGTTTAATACACGCATTAATAATAATGGATGAAACCCCTTCAACATGTAACTTAGATATAGAAAGTGATTTTGCAAGTTCCAAGCCATAAAGCAAGGCCAAGGCCTCAGCTTTGTTATTAGTACACTGAGGGAGAGAAGATGATTTTTTTGCAATCACATGACCTTTAAAATCTCTAATGGCTATGCCATAACCAAAGTTTCCTAGATTTCCTCTAGAGTCTACATCAAAATTGAGTTTGAAAAAATCCTCAATTGGATTATGCTTGGATAAGAGGAATCTTGGATGGACACAATGGAGCAGGAAGATGAGGAAAAAGTAAACACTTCCATTGATGAAAAACAAAGCCATCCTGAGGAGAAAAAATATGTTTACCCTTATATTTACTTACTAAAGCATTAACAAGCTCAAAAATTGATCTCTCTAATCCTTCCAAAAATTGAGGTATTAGAGATGATGTATGTCTAAAAATTCTCTTGTTTCTTTCCCACCAAATTGCCCATACTATAGATGCAGGGATGTACTTCTAAAGACATGAAAACATTGATTTAGAGTATAAGATTGGCAATGCTTGGAATAAATCTCATAGAGAATTAGGTAATGGCATATGGAAATTAAGCTTATCAAGAAAAAATTTCAAACAATATTGGGCAAAAGAACAGTTTAAGAGGAGGTGATCTATTGTTTCTAAAACTTACATGCAGAACACATAGTTAAAGGGATAAAAAATGTTCAATTTGTGAAGATGATCACTAGTTAAAATTTGGTTCTTTAGTGCAAGCCATGCAAAGCATCCTACTTTTGGAAAAATTGAGCTATTCCAACAGAATTCAAAAGCATGATATGTGGCCTAATTATGCTGGTTGCGTTGGAGAGCCAGGTATCCTAGTTTAATAGAATATTTACCATCTTTGGCTAGAACTCAAAAGAGGCAATCTGGATGATTAGACGTAAAGACATTCATTTTAGTTAGTACTTGTTTGAACGAAGCAACCTAATTATGGGATATAGGAAGAGGTGAGGGGTCTTGCCAAATGACTAGCCCTGTGAACCTATGAATAGATGAGACATAAGTAGAAAAGGATGTCCCCCAAGCTTGAATCACTATGAAAAATCCTTTAGAGAATCAATAGTGGCAAGGGGGGGAACCCATTGCATGAATCAAACCAAAAATTGACACTATCCCATTGTTTACTTGCCATGATATGAATGAAGTAATAACTTCTCGAGAAGCCATCATGAAATCCCAAATGAAAAACCCCTTTAGTGGGTCTAGCACAGTAAGAAATCTGGAAGGTTCCAAGTTATCTAAATATTTCTCTTGCAAACGGTGACACCATTTGGTAGAGAATTTTTCATACATTTTCCAAACAAGTTTAGCACCAAAAACCCTATTCCTATTGGTAATGTTGGGAAGTTTGACACCTCCTATTTTATAAGAGGTTGACATGGCATGAATATAAATTAGTGGTATTTTCTTTTGACCATTCATATTATCTAACCAAAGAAAGGTGCGGATTAAAGTTTCAATTTGAGAGATGATACCTTTGGGGGCTTGTAGAATGGAGAAGTAATAGTTAGGAATGGAAAAAAGAATAGTTTTGATAAGAAAAATTCTACCTAAGAGGGATAACCAGTGAACCTTCCAAGCACTAATTCTATTATTGATACTATCAATCACAGATTTCCAATAAGAGGGTTTGTTTAATCCCATAAAAAAGGGAACACCAAGATAAGTAGGAAGTAAATGATCATGGGGAAAACCAAGAAGATGGATTATTCTTTGAGAAACCAATTGGGATGTATTAAAAAAAAAAAAATATTTAGTTGCATTGATACATTGACCTAAAACTTGTGTATATAGGCCAATGGCTTTCTTCATACTTTGTGCTTCTTGATATGTAGATGATCCAAAAAGTAATGTATCATCAGAAAAAAGAGAATGGGTTATGGACAAAGATGTACCAATAATATTGATGCCTTTCCACAACCCTTTTTGATTAAAAGAGTTAATAAGTTTACTAAGGGCCTCTACCATAATGATAAACAAGAATGGAGAAAGAAGGTCACATTGATGAACTCCCTGGGAAGAGGCAAAGAAACTTGTTGGTACACCATTAATGAGAATAGAAAAATGTGCACTTGAAATGCAAGCTTTATTCCATGTACACCACCTAGAAGAAAAACCAAACCAATGAAGGAATAGAAGAAGAAAAAACCAATTCAGTTTATCGTAAGCCTTCATCATATCTAATTTGACAACAATGGTTGAAATATTATGTTCTTTGATGGAATGAAGGGTCTCATGAGCTATTATAGCTCACTTGGTTGTTTCTCAACCAGGAACAAAACCTCCTTATTTTGTTGATATAATTTTTGGAATAATGAGCTTAAGTCACAAATAAATAGCCCTTTTGATAATCTTATAGATAGTATTACATAAAGAAATAGTACAAAAATTAGCAAAAGAATAGGGATCATTAACCTTTGGGATCAGAGCAATGTTGGTGGTATTAAAGTTCTTTAAAATGGAAATTTTTTTCCTAGATTCTTCAAGAGCCTCAAGCAATTCAAAACAAATTACATCCCAACATTTTTGAAAAAATAATGCAGTGAACCCATCAGGGCCTGGTGCCTTATCAGGCATAGAAAATACTACACCATGAATCTCAAAAAGAGTAAAAGGGGCCATAAGAATCAAATTTTCTTTTTTCATAATAAAGAAGGAATGGAATCCAAGATCTCATCCACAAGGTGGGAAGAGGAGGGATCTTATAGTGGAGGGGAAAGAAGATTAGAGAAGAACCTAACACTCTTAGTTTGAATTCCCTTAGCATCAGAAATAAAATTTCCTAGATGGTCAGGAATTGTAAAGATTATGTTATTAGCCTTCTTTTTTTTGGTAGATACATGAAAAAACTTAGTATTCTAGTCCCCTTGTTGAAGCCAAAATTCTCTAGACTTTTGTCTCCAATACTCTTCTTCTCGCTTACATAATTCAGACCACTCCTCTTGCAAATTATTTTGTCTTGAATGCATATTAGCATTTAAATCATGGAGTAAAATATGTTCATTAATCTCAACAATTTTTTCTTCTACCACCTTTTTCTCCTCAAAAATATTTTTAAAACATGTTTAGTCCAAATCTTGATAAGCCCTTTGACATACTACATTTTCTTATGAAATTGAAACATTCAGTTCCTGGCTCTAGTGGAGCATCCTTCCACCATTATTTTGAGACGCCATCAAAGTGGGGATGATGATATCATACACTTTCAAACTCAAAAGATGGTCTAGAAAAACTAGTAAGAGGAGAATCTGATGGAAGAATGGACAACTGAATAGGGAAATGGTCAGATTTTGAATATGGTAATATATCCTATTGGATAGTATAATTCACCAATTTCCAACATTGTGAACACAAAAATCTATCCAATCTAGCTGCAATCCATTGGAACCCAACTCTTCTATTAGTCCAAGTGAAAGTTCTAGCTTGTGAGGGAACATCAAATAGAGCATTATTGTTAACAAAGTCATTAAAGTACATGTAGCTCTAGGTGGGGGAATAATACCTCCATACTTATCCTTAGGATGAAGAATGGCACTAAATTCACTGACAATAATAAATGTGGCACCTACTAATTTCTAGATAAAACCTATAAGAGTAAGCCATAAACTTTGTTTATTAGACATAGGGGTAGGGCCATAAACATTAATCAAATGGAAGAAAGTTCATAGTGTTGAATGGTAACATTTTCCAATTAGTTCCTTGATGAAGATGTTGAGCCTTGATAGTCTTTGGATTCCATAATATAGCAAGGCCCCCATAAGCACCTAAGCTAGGAACATGTGAGGAATTCCATGTCAACCAACATCAAACAAATTTCTAAAAGTTATTTGTTGATTGCTTAGTCTCCTAAAGCAAGACTAGATCACATTGGATAGAATCAAGAAACTGCTTGATCCTATTACATTTGTTAGGGGCATTAATGCCCTTGAAATTCCATGAGAGGATCTTCATAACTAACAAGGAGCACTCTTGGCACTCCTTGTCGATCATTTAGAGGTAGGAAAATTATCATCCAAAGTTGACTAGATCCTTGCAGCAACTTCTATTTTTGCTTTTGATGCTTTTGATGTTCTACCCCTAGGCTTAGAATATTTCTTAGGTATAGGAGATGGTGAGAGGGAGGATTACAACATAGAAAATTTTTGGGAGAAATCAAAACTAAAATTAGTAAGAAGTGGATCAGCAAAGAGGGACCTAGTCTGACCAAAACTATCTGTTTGAGTAGGAGACTTATTGACTATCAAGCCAAGATCTAAAAAATTCATAGAGTCCTCCATCCTAGGTGAAGGGGGATCCAATTTAAAGTGTAAATTATCCTCATGTGGGTCATGGAGCATGTTATCTTCATCAAATAATTTGGGAGGAATTGGTACACTACAATCTATTGCTAAAATTTGGGCATATTTAGAAGACAATGAATGCACTTGGGAAACTAATGCAACTTCTAATATAGACAAGAAAGAAAGAGCTTGATCATTAAAAATGAGCTCATTAACAATAACATCCATTTGAGATGGATAAATAACATCTTCTTCATTGGTAGACAGATATGTAATTGCAAGTTTAGAAGATGTTGATGATGTGAAAAGAGACTGATCTAAGCCTATATACTTATCTCAAAGAGTATTCCATTTAGAGAAAAGATGGGTCTAAAACAACATAAATTTTTTAGAAAAATTAGAGGAGAAGGACCCTAAATTGGAAGAAGCCATTAGAGGAAAATAATTCCCTAAAAATGAGCATTGGGAGTTAATAGGACCTAAACATTCTCTATGGGATTGATATTTTTGTGTATAACAACGACCCTTTGGTGAATGGTAGACAAATGCATTTACAAATGAGAAATGATATGGGTCACCTGAAAATTTAGCTTGAGATACACACACATCATTAGGGGTAGAAGGAATAGACTAAGTCCTAAAAGTGCACTTCAGTGGGTTAGAGTTATGGTTACTACAAACTATCAAATTAGAGCAACTAGAATCTTGACATTGATTGGTAAAATGACCCAACCAACCTACCATCTTAACCATAGTTTTTGCATCTTGAATAATAATTTTTTGATTCCAACATCCATATTTAGATGACATAATTAAGGAAGAAGGTAATAGTTTATTCAAATTTAGTAATTTACAAAATCTTATAGAAAGAGATGGTTCATCAAAAGGCACTAGATCATGTTGGATGAATACCCCAATTTTATTTTCTATTAATTCAATAGTTTTTAGATCTCTATATTTTAGTGGTAAAGTAGGAAGCTCAATCCAAAATGGCATAAAATCACAAGTTGAATGACTAGGTTTTAAGTTTGGAGACCAAGCAGTGGTATATATTCCCAACCCTTTAGAAAACCAACTCTTAACTCAAAGAACATTATTGTGAGAAAGTTTAGAATCAAATATAGCAATAAAAAAAGAAGACTCATGATCAATGTAGAATAAATCAATAACATCATACTAGTAATGCTTCACCCAAGAAAGAAGATATGCAGTTGGAAGGAAGGACCAAATCTTACCAATGATTGTTGTGTTGAGCATGTAAGTGATTTGTGGTTCGAGAAGTCCATCTTCAATCACAAGAAGTTGGGCATCACCATCCGTGAGTGTGGCATTTAAACTATCCAGATTATTATTGGGACTAGAGTATCTTACTGAAGATGTAGACCCCAATTTTTCCTTCCAAACTTTGGTAGGTTGATTTCCCACAGATTTTTTACCTCCAAGTGAAATATTATTGGGATAAGACAAAAAAAGTGGATCAATAATGGAGACATTATTTGGAAAAGACACATAAGAAGGGAGTTGGTAGTTGAAATGTCCAATTTCCTCACTAGTTTTAGAAAAACTAGGTGTGGGCCATTGAAGTGGCTCATGAAAAATGTCAAAAATTGGCTAGATCTAGGGTTTGGTAGTCTTGAGACCATGTTTTATCTTCTTTGCACCATGTCCACTATGGCCAAAGCCATATGATATGCTGAAATCCCTTACACCTATTTTTCCACCATGATAATGAAGAAGAGGAAGATGAGCTTGGTTCAAAAGCCACCCATGCACATCAAGAGCTCTAGTCCTTCCACCTCGCTCATGCTCAATAGAGATCTAAATCTATTATAGCGAATCGATGTCTTGTGAAAAAAAATATCTTTGCTACCATCATTAGGGGTAATAAATTCATAACCTCTTTGCGAATCAAACCACTTGACCTTTCTGGTCCTTTTCCCAATCTGTGTCATATTTGTGTTTCAATAATCCAATTATAGACTTTAGTAAATGTATAGAAAATTGTAGATCTGGTAGGTCCTAATTTCCTCTCATGTAAATATAGTAGAAAATTAATTATTGACAGAGGTCATAATTTGGAATCCTAGCCTACAAATCTAATTCTAACCTAAATGCTTCTAGCTAAACGAATTCTTCGAACAAAGCTAATCTAGCCTTTGCAAATCTTTGTCTTTGCCTTTCCACTATCCAACACAAATGTTCAAACTTCTCTACCTCAAATAAATCACCCTACCACAATTCCAAAAACTTTGCAAAGCCCAATCTAACCCCATCATCTTCAAGTTTTCCCTACTTAGTTCAATCTTCTCTCTCAAACAAAAACTCACTGAAATAAATCCA